>OX465439.1:13447092-15847092 GCA_950005045.1 Agrotis exclamationis | reverse complement strand
TTCTTCTATATTGTGGGGCGTTCTCAAATAACATGCCCCGGGTTAGTTATCTTCTTTAGGCCATACAAATATTTGTTCTGTGCGGGAACCAAAGTTGCGACCGATTGTGCTACGTATTATCAAACTTGCTCTGTCCTAGAGGATCATACATACAGGGTGTTAGGGACATCGACGCACAAACGGATACCATGGGTCCAGGACATGATTCTGGACCCCCCCGTGTTGGAATTTTTCGTCGGACTTTTTCATAATTTACATAATTTAAAAATAAATTGTAGTTTTTCTTACTATTTTAGCCTGTTCATAATCGTTATTCTTACCTAACCCAATGAGATTTTCACTAAAAGTAGCAATGTAAATAAAACTAGAAATGGTGTCTTCTTAGATGTTTATAATGAAAGGTCATCGTATACCTAAATACTGTGCCCAGTACCACAGTACCTGTACTACTTTAAGCGCGGCTTACTATTAAAAAAAACTTATAAAAAAAAAACCGACGAAAAATTCCAACACGGGGGGGTCCAGAATCATGTCCTGGACCCATGGTATCCGTTTGTGCGTCGATGTCCCTAACACCCTGTATTTTAATAAGAGCTTAGTTTTTGCAAAAAGCGCTTCTAACATTCTAAGCTAGAAACACAATAAGCATTTAAACTGCAACGCAGTCTCTTTGTTTCGTAAAGCATGTGCAAACAACAATACCTATGTGCTAACATTACGCAGCTTAGCTGAAAATAGTGCAGCTCTGAACGAAACGACACCTTTAATGTTTGTGAGCAAAGCTGAAATTAGTTTGTTGAGAATGTTATAACTATGGATTCTACAGAGGACTTTTAAGTAACATTATATTTTTACGAAAAAAATAACTAAAACCCGACTACGAAAAAAACGCGCACTGAAAAGTATAAAACAAGAACAATATTCATTTGACCGATATTGTTATAGCCGTGGTCGTATGCCATCTAAGCGATAAAGATTGTGTTATACAACCGCAGGTGGCATACGACCACGGCTAGCACAATATCGATCAAATGAATATTGTTCTTGTTTACGACTTTACATCCCCTAGAGGGCGCCATATTGGATTTGGTGACACGTCACCTACCCTATAACCAGCGGACAACTGAGACGCTTCTAACGACACCTAATTTGTCATGTGGTGATAAGTAGTTTAGAAGTTATGAGGGAACAGACAAACATACAAACATACATACATACCGGTCAAAATCAAAACCCCTCCTTTTGGCTTTGCCATAGTCGGGTAATAACAGTTTTTTTTTACAAAAAGATTGCACAGTATGTAACCTGAAACATCCTACTAACACTTCTTACGGACCAAAGGAAATGGGAAACAGACACCTACTTCTACGAAGAAGACATTCTCCACCGACCTTAAAGATATGGCTGAAACTCCGCTTTCTGCAACCAGTCTCATTGACTGGTTGCAGAAAGCGGAGTTTACGACTCGATAACAACTAAAATCGCATAGCTCGAGCTGCGCATCTTCCTAGCGCAGTTACTTTGCGGCGGCGCATCTTCACAGCACATCTCACTCGCACAGCTACATAGCGTAGCATCAGTGGAAACGGTCACATAGTTTCGTAGCTCAGCTTTTACATTCTTGCAGCACAGCTAAATAGCACATCCCTGGTGAAAAGGCACCCTTAGGAAGCAGTTTAAAGTTCTAGAGATACAGATAATAATTTGATAGCACTGTTGGCGCACTGGCCGACCGATAATAATAATATTCCACAACTATCACACAACGCCATCTAGTCCCAAGCTAAGCAGAGCTTGTGTTATGGGTACTAGACAATTGATAAACATACTTATATATTTCTAAATACATACATATTATAGATAAATTACACCCAGACACAGAACAAATGATCGTGCTCATCGCACAATCAATTGTCCTGGGTGGGAATCGAACCCACGACCTCCGGCATAGCAGTGAGGGTCACTAACCACTAGAACAACAGGCCTGTCCTCCTGACCGATCTACAAATATGAATTGTTCTGGGTCTGGGTTTTTGTATCAGTGAGTTTAAATGTTTGTAACCCCACCCGCGACACAGGATAGATTTCTGATGCTGGGCAAAGTTAAATAGAGACTTAAAGAAATGTCACAACTTAGAATATCACTTTCATTGAATTTTAAAACTGCTTTTATTGGAATTGTACCTAAAAAACGTTCTGCCCGCTTGAAAATAAGTAGATAGAATTAAGATAAGAACGAATTAATTCATTCAGCAAACTTAGCAATATAATAATATTTTCAAGTAGCGCAAACTAAAACTTAGCACTCAACTAAAAAGCCTTAATAAATTCCAAAGAAAAATTCTCGCGACCATTTCTAAAGAGCATAAACGTAACAAGTTGGAACACGTTTGTGTTATAAACCAGTAAAAAGTCCATCATAATAAAAGGGGCTGCATTGCTGAGATAGGTTCTAAACCAATTGAGAATGGACGCTTTGAACGGAGCGTTTAAACAAACCCTAGTAAAGGGGTTGCGTGGTGTCATGAGCGGTGCGAGAGCGGGTGAAATTACTTCACATTCAAACAATAAACAAGTAATACTGCTCTTGAAGTTGAACACAAGTCCTTGTTGTCCACTCCAAGGCTTAGCTCGTGAGTCCGGGGTCGCGGAACTGTCCGAATTGGTAAACGTGACCCTGGAACGTAAAGGGCAATTGAAGGAACACGCTGGATTTTAGTCAGTACGAATCTGATAGTCGCTTCCATTCCATACAGGGCAGAAGTACTCATTTGATGATTTTACCAGGCAAAAAAAAATATCGTGATTAAGCACTGTTTGCGACCACTTATAGATTTACAGGGTAAACACTATTAAAATTCGATGTAGTCTTATTGCAGATTAATTTCCAGAGTGCTTAACGATATCTATCATGATTGATCATTCAGTCAGGTTAGAATCGTTGAGCACTAATGCCATTCGAACCTGACTAAGCTGCGTCGCGATTATTATTATTTATATGTATACCCATATATATCATAACCATGTGATGAATGGCTGTTTTTTTGGTCTCGGTTTACTAATTCTTCAGTTCCTTAAGACGCGGACTGACTACGATTTTAATCGCTTATGACCGCGTAAACTATTGTCACCACTATGGAGCGTCAATAAGATTGAAAATTGAAAAAATGACATTTGTGTTGAAATGTGACGTAAGCTGCGAATGGGCATTTATTTTACTGCTTTTCTTTAGATTATTTAAAATATAGACATAAAATGAAATAATGGTTCGGTTAAAGTTTAAAAAAAATGGAAAACCTACTAAATTCTTTAAAAAAACCTGTTATTATCGCTGGAAATACAGAGATCTTCGACGTCAAAGTTTATTTTGTGCTACAACTTCCCAATTTTTATTGGGAATATCAAACTCTTATTTATTATTCTGTTCGGTTTAAATTCTTCTTTATACCCTTCTCTGTTCACTGTATTTTTCGCGTTGCTTATTTTTATTACATAACGTCATACTCAACGTTCTAAGAAACCAATTTTTGGGAATATGAGATAAGACCGCGCCTTAAGTTTGTTTTCAAGATTAAAGTTACACTTGTCTTTGTCTTGGGACATTTTGGTGTTTGTAACTTTTCTTCCTTTACCCGCTCCCGCTCCGCTCGTCTCAAACGACAGCCAATACCGACGATGCAAAAATGCTGTTTGCAAAATATGAATTCCCATTAGGGTTGCTTTTAGTGGTGATGGCAACGGCTTCGGTTGTTTAAATTCCACCGCCTGTTGGGCTTTAATAGCAACTAATTAACATAACAAGGATTTTGTACAGCTAAAGTTTAGAGGAGCTGATATTTTTGTGAGAGGGTAGCGATCTGTCTAAGTATTTGTTTGAAGTGTTTTTAATTGAATAACTTTAAATTTTTGGACTTTTACTCTGAAGATTTGTGGCCCAGGATTTTATTGAATTGTAGTTGTAATAGGCTTTTGTCTACTTATGAAATGATGTAAATTAACAATAAGGCGCCATCTCCATGAGCGAGCTAATCGCGGCGATATTATCGTCGTGGCACGTATTTCCATACACTCTCTATGAACGCGTCTCCACACGACGATATTATCGCGGCGATACGACGAGTGGCAATGTGTCACATTAGTCGGGCGTATCGCCGCGCGCTCGTGGTGCTCTCGCAGCGAGCGCGCGGCGGGCGCGCGACGACTCGCAACGGAATCGCCGCGCGCCCGCGACGAGCGCGTTACCATTAGCGAAACAAAATAAAACTATAGCACGCCTCGTCGCGGGCGCGCGGCGATTCCGTGACGATACGCTGGCGGAATAAACGCACGTCGTGGAGATTCTCCGACGATAGAAGGACGGACTCGCAACGTTTTCTTCGCTCGTGGAGATGGCGCCTAAAACTATGGTATCCATTGACGCGTGCCTGTGTACGAACCTCTATGGTATGGTAATATTTGTATTGCTATAGTCGCCTGGATACTAAAGTCGTAAGGTATCGGATACATGGGGGTTCAGGAATTATAGCTACGGGCACGGACTTTGGATGACAATAAGCCCTATAACATCTGTTACGTTTAAACCTTCGGAGGTTACAGGCGCGATGTTATGTGAAAACCATATGACACTGTGAACGTTAGGTATGTCACATGAAGCGGCTGCCTTTCTGATACTATGTCATAGGACATGCGTGCTATGGTGACTTTATGTCATAAAGTACAGCTTAATTATACCTATGTGTGATGTGTCGCTCGTAAACTACGGTCAGAATGCGACGTTGTATCTTCCCACTATACATACAAAATACAAAAGTATTACTATATCTTTTCTTTTTTCTTTGTCGTGGTAAAATCATCAAATAAGTCCTCCCAGACTCGTACTGACTAAAATCCACAGTGTCCTTCAATAGCCCTTTACATTCCGGGGTCACGCTGAATCGTAAGTCCCGCGACCCCAGCAGGAAATGCAACCACTTGGAGAAAAAGGTCTGAAACAAAGAAGTTTACGTCTAGGTTTTAAATATGAATGATTGTTTTTTTTTTTTTTCGTTTCGCAATATTTTAACTACAAATTAGACTGAGGATTCTATTGGACTTCATGTTTGATAAAAAAATATCAGATATTAAGTATAGCAGTGGTAAATCTATCACTGTATTTTTATGTATAGGTAAGTACGAGTATGACTGTTAATTTGAAAAACCAGACCAATGGGGAAACTCGTCCTGTTTCGAAATGTGGACGTTCTCTACGTTTCCTCATGCTTGAAAAACACTCTTTTTTAACCGACTTCCAAAAGGAGGAGGTTCTCAATTCGGATGTTTATATTTTTTTTTTTTATGTTTGTTCGGGCATAACTCCGTCGTTTACCAACCGATTTGAAAAATTGTTTTTTTGTTGGAAAGGGTATACTTCCCGAATGGTCCCATTAAAATTTTATCGAAATCGGACTAGCACTTTTTGAAAAATAAACAAAAAACAACAAAAACCTAAAAAGTTTTCAACATTGTCTACACCGATTACTCCGAGGTTTCTGGTCCGATTTCGATGATTCTTTTTTTGTTCGATACAGTATATCTGCCATTTGGACCCATTAAATTTTCATTTAGTTTGGTGCTGTAGTTTTCATTTTTAGCTCATTGTGTAAGAGTACATAAATGGGCGATGTTATTACCGGTGCTACTGATTATAATATTTTAGTGTACATATTGTAAGAAGGTTGAATATTGAAACTAAAAAGGATAAAATAAAAAACTTTTTCAAAAAAAAATGTAACCGACTTCCCACAAAAAAGTTCAAAAGAACCTACAAAAAAACTTTTCTTTCGAAAGTCGGTGACAAAAAGTCAATAAAACAAAAAAGAAAGTCACCGACTTTCGAAAGAAAAGTTTATTTGTAGGTTATTTTGAACTTTTTTGTGGGAAGTCGGTTACATTTTTTTTTGAAAAAGTTTTTTTAGTTTTAAATAAACCTTTAGCAGAAAAAAAAAATCAAAAATCAAAAGTCATTTATTCAAATTAGGCTGATTTATCAGCACTTTTTGAAGGTCAATTTTTTACATAAGACAGTCCCCCAAAGCGCCCCCCCTTCGACACTTCCTAGTGTTTTGGCTGGGAAGAAGAAGTGGCGGAACAAACTCCCCAGCAACACATCTGTCTGTACGGTTAGAAGAACCAAGATATTATACAATTTAATAGAACATTCACATCATACATCAATTCGAAATTACATCCCAACCGTGACTAGAAGGCACAAAAAGATAAATTAAAACTGTTTAAAAAAAAAAAAATAGAAAATGAAGATTAATATAAAACAAACACAGACATAAAAAAACACAAAAACACAAAATATACATAAAATAAAACTAAAATGACTTAACTAAGTCAAAAGTAAAAAAATAAACAATTTTAGGTTTATTTAAAACTGATAAAGAGTGTTTTTCGGAGTTGCAGTGCCATTAATTCTGACAATGTTATAACTACTCACTTTGGCAAAAAAATACTCGAGAAGGTTGCTTTTATGTAAAGACCAAGAATTCAAAGATTCAGCAAGACCTTGTCTCCGGGACGTAATAAAAAAACCTTTAGTCTACAGTCTCTTTTAATGCACCCTCCTTCTAAAAAACTGTAATAAAACCATCTTCAATAATCTTATTAGCATGACAAAGATCTCAGCTTACCCCCAACATAAATCGCACCGCAACATCCATTCATACCCGACCACATTCAAAGAAGGAAAAATTAAATTAACTTTTCTGGGAAAAAAATCCGCGTAGTGAGAAGCATTGAAATCATTTAATTACTCTGAAAAGTGTAACCTTTTATAATTATTTATAATTAATGTGATTTTTGTAATAAGTTCTACAACAGTAATTAGGTGGCTACAGTCGAAGTGTTTTTTGTTTTTTTGGCTTTTGTGACAAAAATGTGATTAAATTAGATTTTCTTGTTAAGATTTTTTTTTTGTTGTTGTTACTGTGAGTTTTAAGCTGTGAAACATTCTTTTGAAGGTGTATTAAGTAAGTAGCTTGTGAATTAAATTAGCGATGAAACTCACAATGATATTATCACAATGTTATTAAAAAAACTGGTCAAATGCGTGTGAGACCACACACGATGAAGGGTTCCTTAGTTGAAATTAATTTATTCCAAGAACCTTAACGCAACAGCTCCACGATACCTCCACGAATTTCTTAGAAAAAAGGTCTTGACAGACGGACAAAGAAGTTAAAGACATTTTCAGAAAGTAAAAGTTTACTTCGTGGGACTCCAACCTGTGTTTTTCTGGATCAGTACCGCAGACGCTTCGCCAACTAAGTTATTGCTGCTCCGCCAGCGAGGTCAAATCTTTCATTTCATTGTTAAAAGGTTAAGGAGCCGGTTCGCGCGCGAGACAGCGACAGGAGACCGCGACAGGAGACTTCGACAGGAGACTGCGACAGGAGACCGCGACACTTTGTCGCGGCCTCTTCTGCATAGGCGGTGGTTCGCGCCGCGACAGGGAGACCGAGACAGGAGACCGCGACACTTGTCATTGCCTAATGTTAAGTACGGTCGCGGTCTCCTGTCGCTGTCTCGCGCGCGAACCGACACCTTTAAGGTTCGAGTCCCGCTCACAGTCAAATCCTTCTTTTCCATTCGCAACGAACCTCTATAGCCAAGCCCTACCACATTCAGATTGGAGACAGCGACCAAATTATGAAACATATGGTGCGGGCATTTTTGCAGACTGGAAAAAAAAAGCATAATTATACTTTTTTCTTTTTTCCCCTGTTATTAGCAGTATCAAACTTCAAGAAAACGGCCCGTTCAAATTCTCTTTAAGACATTTACAAAACCCCACAAAAATTTTCCTTTCAACGTTTATTTAAAAATTAACCAAACGATACAAAAGCCAAGGAAATTAACATAATCTTAATTATTATTATTTTAATAAGACATTAGCACCCGGTTCTCTGAAAGCTTTATTAAAATAATGCCTGTAATTATTTTTTTAATGGTCTATAAGGTTGCATTAAGATGTTTTGTGTTGCCAAAACATTTATTTGAACGAGAAGATTATTATATAACATGCTTGTAGGGTGAATTTTCATTATTTATGAATGAAGGTCAGGTTTTTATTATTTTGATAAAATCATCAAATGAGTACTTCCACCCAAAGCGGGACAGGATGGACTGTCAGACTCGTTATCACTAAAAGCTACGGTGTCCTTCAATAGCTCTTTACCTTCCAAGGTCACGGTTACCTGATAAGGTAGTCCCGCGATCCTGGCAGGCATTGGTCCTCTTAAGGAGATCCCGTCAAAACTAAGGGGTCATTTTCACACAAATTGTTGTCCAATTTTTAATCCTCTTAGGGGGATGAATTTTCAAAATTCCGTTCCTAAGGCCTACACGTTATTTAAGGAAAGTTTGTGCAAAATTTCATACTTCTAGAATCTTCTAGATGCTTCTAAACCCAGCGTTTCAAAAGCAGTCAGGCAGCAGGTCAGTTTCTTCTAATATATAAAAATCAATGCCACTTTTCGTTGTAATGTTATAACTCAAGAACGGGCTCACCTATCCAAACCAAATGTTTAGGCTTTATTCGAACTACACACATCAAAAGTGTCTAGGGATCAACATATATTATATTTTTGCAATAACTTTTCTCCTCATTGATATTAATTAAAATTTTCTTTAAGGATTCATCAAATAAAGTGTTTTCGTTTGTCACAGTAACGATAAACCAAGTCACCTTTGCATAAATAAAGAAATTTGCCATTTTCCTAATAAAGGGATTTTTGACATTTGAACCACTAACACAAAAGTTCGAAAAAAAGACTGAAATAACAGTTTTCTTTAAAATTTTATTGGGTAACTTAAACAATTAATAATCCGTGTTTCTACCGCGAACACTAACAACACAAGAACATCGGTTTGGCATACTCAAAATGAGTTCATCCAAATCACGCTGTGGAATGGCCGCCCATGTTCGTTGCAACAACAAAAAAAGGTCTTCTTGCGACTGGATACCCTCCATATTCGGCAGAGCTCTTCTCTGTAGCATATCCCATGCATGCTCAATCGGATTCAAGTCTGGCGACTGAGCAGGCCAGGGCAGGACATTGATGTTAGCTGCGGCGAGAGTCTGTCTTACAACTCTTGCGGTGTGCGGTCGTGCATTATCATGCATTAACTGAAATAAGGGACCGATTTGCACTTGTAGAGGAACGATGACGTCTGATACAATCGTCTCAGCATAAATTTGAGCGTTGAGGTTGCCTCTGATCCAAATCAACTCAGTTCTTCCGCCGATCCAAATACCCGCCCATACCATGATGGTTCCACCACTATAAGGATGGACTTCCTGGCAGGATTTTAATCGCTGTTGGCGTCCAGGGGTTCTCCAGTGTCGTATACGTCTTGTATCCGGTCTCATACCGAAACGAGACTCATCAGAAAAGCACACGAAACGCCATTGTTCTTCTGCCCAATTTCTGTGTTCAAGAGCCCATTGATATCGAATCCTACGATTGTGCATTGCTATAGGTGGTACCCGTAGCGGTCTTCGGGAATGAAGGTTCACTTCATGCAAGCGGTTTCTGACTGTTTGGTCGCTAATTAAGTTCCCTGAAGAGTGATGAAGCCTCACGGCTAACATCATGGCGGTTATTGTTGGAGGTCTTCGAGTTAAGATTTGAATGTATCGGTCTTGTCTCCGTGTGGTGCAGCGATACCGTCCTCCATGGCGCTCAGCCACGGTACCAGTGCTTCGGTAACGTGTCCAAAGTCGACTGATAACACTCTGACTTGTATTCAGAGCTAAAGCCACAGTACGTTGCCGGGAACCAGCTTCTATCATTCCCACGGCTCTGAGCATTTCTTCCCTGCTTAAATGACGTCGCCGCTCCATAATAAGTTGGTTTTAATCAGTAGTAGGGAAACAGTAGCACTAATAATGTCTTCAATGCGTTGTATGTTTTTATAGGGAAAATATTGACAGCTGATTTTCATCTTTTACTCGAATTTGATTCACAGTTCCTGATTCAAATTATGAAATGCACCAAAAAGGATCCATATAAATTTATAAAATCATAAATTTATTACAAAGCCACATCTCAATCTCAAGAAATCCGCATAAAAATGCTTGATCCCTAGACACTTTTGATGTGTGTATTTAGTAGATGCTTTATGTGAAGTTTGCACAAAATCAGACGAGCGGTTCTTAATATACCCGTGCGAAGCTGGGACGGGCCACTAGTCCTTTATAAATATACACAGAAGATTCCGTTTTAATCTAACACACAAAATCGCATAAAATAAGAATCATAATTATAAACGTCCAATGAAAATATGGCCGAAAATCTCCTCCGAACCCAAATCTGAAACTAAATCGATCTAAAATATACCATTGTTACCAGCAAAGTGGCTAAACATTAAGCAATAACGTATAACTTTTGTCAGATTTATGAGTTTTGTTCCGCTGAAGCGCTCTAAGGTTCCGCTGGAAAATAATAAAGCGCTACATTGTTTAGTTAGCGAGTTTCCAAGTTGAATTGTGTTATGATTATCGGAATTGGTCTGGGTTTGTGTGTGTGTGTGTTTAAGTTGGTGTGAATCTGTGGGGATTGTGTTCGAACACCCTTATGTGTTTAATGGTTTTATTGCCTCTGTGGTTTCGTATTCGTTAATATGACTTCTTCGTGTGGTGGATTTGATTTTGATTTGATTTCGATATCTTCTTTTTTACGTTGTAAAGTCCTCAAACGAGCCTTCCCACTCTTGATGGAGCGGATCGGACTGTTAGATTCGCACTGACTTAAATCCACCATGATCTTTCATTGCCCTATACCTTCCAGAGTCACGGTTACCAGATATGTCTCAGGCGCAGGTGGAACACGACGCGTCGTCAACCCGGACATGGTCCATGATCGGTCGGCAAGTCACTCATTACTTGCAGTTCGTATACCCGAGCTTACGGTAGCCGGAAATCGTATCGCCGTCGTCCGTTGCCGTAAGCGTCTCCTGGCTGGTCATGAGGTGCAACTATTTCACGACTTCTTTACACCCTCAGTAATTGAGGATATGAAGAACTGGTACCTGTATTGAAAGACGACGTTGAACTCTTCCCGTGACTCAAGATCTGGCTCTTACCTTGGTCAGAGGCTAAGCATCAAAATATACCCAAATCGAATAGTTTTAGGGTCAACAATGCGGAAGCGATACCTCTGGTATAGGCTAAGGTGACCGCTTGCCATCTATTGGGACAAAACAAAAAAAAACTGAACGCTAAGATAGGCCACCAAAAAAAAAAGTTAGCCCTCTTCAACAAGACACTAAACCACCGTATTAAAAAGCTAAAAAAATAGCATATAAAGTTTTTGCGACAACTAACATTAATCTTCCTATCAATCATTTTATTCTCTGAAGTATTACGTCACTCCTATCAAACTACCCACTAAAAACGCGACGCGACGCGACTCTAACTTTTACGACAAGAGCCACCTAAAAATGGCACCAAAAATTCTTTCTTTCTTTCTTATCGCGAATGATTCATAACGTTGTTTTTTATTGTTTCAGGTACGGACTATAAAATGGAGGAATGTTAGTAGTTAAATTACTGGGAGTATAAACGTACTGTGTAAGTATTATGTTGTATTTTATTGCGTTCAAGTGTCGGCGGTTTATGTCACTTTGTAATGGTTTTTGAGGTAAGTATGTGTGTTAATTTGGAAGGTATTTTTAAGGTTTAGATGACTTTAAACTTAGTTTAAAGTTTACTGTATATTTACGTTTATCATAGACGACCACCGTTGTTATTTCTCTAATCAATTCGCAAAGTTGTTGAAAAATTCGCTTCACTTTATGTCAAATATGAATATTTACTGTCGTACCACAGAAACTTTTAAACGTCTGTTAAACACGTGTCTAAAAAAAATTCAGATTATGACATTGAAATAAGGTCCGTTTTGCAGTCACACTTTTTTAGGGTTCCGTAGTCAACAAGGAACCCTTATAGTTTCGCCATGTCCGTCCGTCCGTCCGTCCGTCTGTCCGCAGCTTAGCTCAGAGACGCCCAGCACTAGAAAGCTGTAATTTGGTGTAAATATACGGATTTATTGCGTCAAAAAAGTGGTAAAATAAAATCTCGTAAAATATTTTTTTTAGGGTACCTCCTGTACACGTAAAGCGGGGATGTTTTTTTTTTCTCGCGTACCCCTTAGTGTGGGGTATCATTAAATAGGCCTTTAAAAAATATTGGTAGTTTCCATCAACAATTTTTTGATAAAAAGATTCGTTTGTGAAATATTAAGCTTTAAAGTGCTAATTTTTGCCCTACTCGAGTGTCCCCCCCCTCTACCAGCTAAACGGTTATGTTTGGGGGTGTGAAAAAATTTACAATAGTAGTATATATAACGAAGTTTAAAAGAAAATTATCATGACTAAGTGGGCTTTACAAGTTTACGAGTAATAGTTGACCAACTTATAAAACGTACTGGGATAACATTTTCCTAAACAAAATGTATCGGAGAACAACTGCAAATGTAAGTTTGTCAACTTCATTTTTACAGCTATAATAGGTAGTGGAGTGGAGTGGAGTGCAGTGCAGTGGAGTGGAGTGGAGTGGAGTGGAGTGGAGTGGAGTGGAGTGGAGTGGAGTGGAGTGGAGTGGAGCGGAGTGGAGTAGAGCGGAGTGGAGCGGAGTGGAGCGAAGTGGAGCGGAGTGGAGTGGGGTAGTGTGGGGTGGAGGGTCGAAAATCGCTTGAACCTTTTTAACAGGTTCATAGCGATTTTCGACGTGCCTTGACACCTCTCAAGTTTTTTTTTTAATACGTCATAAATCGTAAACCTTTCAAAGTTGGAACCAACTACAAGAACTTTTATAGTATGTTATTACTTGCTGCTACGGAACCCTTTATGGGCGAGTCCGACTCGCTCTTGGCCGGTTTTTAGACAAGTATTCAACAGATGTTTAAGTTTCTGTAGTAAGGCTGGTATTTAGCATTTTCCGTCTTACCACAATAAAGTTAAACATCTGTTGAAAACTTTTCTAAAAAAACTGTATTTGACGTTGATATAAGGGTAATTTTGCGGTTCCATTTTTTTTCAACAGATGTTTAACTATATTTTGTGGTACGACGGTTTTTATTTTACTTTAATAAAGTTAGTCAACATGTTATACAAAAATCTCTAACGTTATATTACTGCTGTATGAGAGACCGTAATAGACGTCCTCTGCTAACTGAAATCTTAACCCACCTAGTGTAAGTACCTACCCTTCATTCCATACAACTATAAGTACATAATTATTATCAAACTTGATCTTCATAAAAGAATACAATCTCAACTCTTAAGGTACTAATATACAGACAAATAAAACTGGTAGGTACCTACGTTATTACTAGAGGTGTACACTGTTAAACTATTCGGAAAAGCCCACTAGTAGGTTATTTTTGCAGATGGCTAAAGTGCCAACTAGGCGACTCAGGTGACTATAATTATACATGTTTCTAATGTATCTTCTATCTATATTGTTAAAAATCAATTGCTGTTCGTTAGTCTCGCTAAAACTCGTGAACGGCTGGACCGATATGAATAATTTGGGTTTTGAATTATTTTTTCTAAGTAAAAACAAAAAAAATAAAACAATAAAATAGTAAAAGCAACAATTTTGTTTTCCCTTAGAAACTTTTCCTACTTGTCATAATATTTGATGTTTGTCCTGTCGTTCAGATATCAATTAAATTTAAAAGTCGTTCAGAAATCAAATAGGCGGTACGAAGTTTGCCGGGTCAGCAAGTCAGTCATGTCAGCTATTACTTAAGCAATATAACATGTGTTTTGAAAGCCGACTAGTAGCTCAGTCAGTTAGTAGGCTAACCTCATGGTCAGCTCATCTCTAATTCTCACAGAGAACCAAAGAAACATGGCAACCGACTCTAAATACCAGAGCGACATTTAGCAGCGAAGGTTCTAAAAGAAAATGGCCGCCGTCGAAAATTCTCGAACACAGGAATTTTCTTAGTTCATTTCAGCTGTAGGAAATTAAGGGGAATTGTGTTTTTGTTATAGCTAGATTAATTTTGTTAGGGAGAAAATGTTTGCAGTATGAAAATGTGTAAGGTAGGAAAGATTTCTGAGATGTTATAAAAACATAAATTCCTTTTCAAACACACAGTACTCATGTCATGTCTCGTGCTATAATTATTATGAGATGCATCTTTAATATGGTATAAGACATAAAAGTACAACAAATTTTAGGCTGAGGTGTACCCAATAGCATACCCACATCAATGGGTGCAAAGTAAAAAATGTCAACAATTTTGATATTTTCGGATTTTCGCAATAAAATAAATAACTAAAATATGGCAAATATCGCCTTATTTTTGTACTTTTTTCACGTACAAAAGTATGGTGGTAAAACCCAATAACAATGAGTTCAATTGTGCGCTTACTTGGGTGAAGTGAGCTTGTAAACGTTGTGGAACAACACTACAGGTGGGGAAAACGGCCTGTTTTTTTTTTCCGCCCAGTCTCATACCTACATAAACTTCGATTAAATGTGTCCTTATAAAAATACACATTCCCGCAAAACTACGCTGTAACTTACAAGTATAAAATATACCAATTTCATTGTGCTATAAAAGTCCTTTTATTTCACCCAGTTGACTCTCAATGCCTCCATGTTATATTTCCACGCAACTCTTTTACACATAAAAATCCATTTTTACATACATACCGTCAGAAAATTGTGGATTTGCATTCAGTTGCGACTACACTTTAAAAACCCTACCCAAAAAACACTTCACGCTGTGACATGAAAAAACCCGACACACTGTGGTGCAAAAATAAAAAGTTCTGGAAAAAATATGTTCGCAACTTGCTACAACGATGCATAGGCCGCAATTGTTTAATTTGATTCGCCCACTGCGTGGCAGAAACCGAGTGTATTTTGACATTTTCGTCCAGAATTTCGCAGTGTGGTAATTTTGACGGTACGTAGTAAATTCCTGCATAATTGTTCGTTCTGTATGTTTAATTTCATACATATTAATTTCAACGTGTTTAAATTTGTAATGACGCTTTCATGCTTTATCGAGCCAAATAACGTTACAGAGGTAAATGGAAAATGAATGGGAGCGAAATCTAGTTAGCAAAACTTAAAGTTTTATTTAAAATCTAGCTAGTTTTGAACTACACTTTAAGGTATCTACTAACTTTAGTTTAATACACCAAATTAATGGTTCTTTTTTGTAACAGTTTAAAAATCTAAGATCATCAGTCTTGTCTTACTTAATGTGCAGTACTTGTCTCAACCTACCAGATTTTCATTCATGTGGAATGTGTCAATGTGGAAGAAACTTGATTTGTTTGTTTATGTGTCTGTTACCTTTCACGTCTTAACGGCTAAAGTGATTTCGATAAACTTTGACGTAATTATTGTTACACCAAGACCAAATGTGGGCCAACCCACATCTCATTGGACATGCGGCACAATAGCCACTTTGTAGAGACCTGACAGAGCTAGAAGGCGTCGCGGCAGACCTCGTAGGAAAATGAAAAATCAAAGAAGAAGGTGGAAGGAGCTGGACAAAACCAACGACCACTGGTCCACTCTAACCCTGTTGTTTTACTTGGTAATTTCATCAAATAAGTCCTCGAATCCTGTGTAGAGCAGAAGGAGCCCCCCCTCTCGAGGACTCGTACTGACTAAAATCGGACGGTGTTCCTACGATGGCCCTTTACGTTTCAGGGTCATGGTTCACTTTGACCCTGGATCGAGTAGTAGCTGTGCCAAACATAAGTTATCAGGAACGCCATTTACACTCTTACTGTGATTGAGCCACTGAATATTATCCCACAGAATTTTATACGATTAATTTCATTTATCGCGTTTATTCATATATGCAATTAATTCGATACGAGCATGCAAAATGAATAAACATTAAAATTAAGACAACAGTTTTATGAAAGTTATTTAAAATAAGTCGTGGTTTCAGTGGAATACATTATCAGCAAAAAAATTAACTATTTTTATCTCCTATTTAAACACTGCTTAAATTAATAAAAAAAGAAACAATTATTGTGCATAATTTCGTTGACTCGGCTTTTTTGCTTCAAATTATCAATGAGTATTTATGAATAAAATTTAAGATTTTTACAAGTTGAGATGAGATGCTACAAATTCGTCTAGAACTTACTCAATTATATTCAAATCGTAAATGTTGGTTTCAATAGCATTTTTTCATATTTAACAATTTTTCAGAGCAAATCACAGAGTTCTATCTTCCATATTTTCAAATCATAATTCATATTCACAGTGGTAAAAAATCAACCGATTTATATGCAAAAATTCAGTTTGACCTATCTATTCGATAACTTGAAAAAAAAGGAGGTCTGTGATATTGATAGCTTGGCAATAGCGCCTAGCTGTTGGTTTTAATCAATCCTATGTCGACAGTGCATTCCTTTTTTTATTTCCTGTTGCATTTTTAAAACTATTATACTGTGAAGTCGATGAATTTCCTTTTCAAAATAATGTAATTTTATTTTTAATTATGCGTAAACTACAATTTTAATCGCCAATTACGTATAAAACCGCGTTAACCTTAATTTTTAATCGATGTTAATAGTACATCGAGTAAACAATTATGGTTACATAACCACATTGACCATAATTTAATAATCAAAGTAAATATTCTACCAAATAATCATTTCCTAGCGCTTAAAATCGTTGGTTCTGGTTGTTATTTGCAGCCTTCGGCCTGAAAGTCTAATTAATCTTTGCAAGATATATCACATTATCCGATATTATGTGTGTTGTGGACCTAAGGCAAGCAATCTTATCATAATAAACATTGATGGAGAAAGCTAAACAAGTAATGATTTCTTTAGTAAAGAAAATACCAAAATCAACACAATTAATAAATAACAAGGTATTTAAAAAAAAGTTTATCGAAAACCGTTTCGCAAAATGCTTCAAAAATTACCTTTCCATTTAAAATACGGTAGTCCAAACATGTCACACAAACACATCGTACAAATAATACAAAAATATTCAATTCACGTTTCAATTATTCTGTACATGTCGAATCGGATTTAAAATTTAAAATATCACCTGTTTTCGGTCTCGGTTCCGAAACCTGAGGCCAGATTAAAAACATGCCGATGATTAAGTTTGGTTACGTATATCTGAAATTTCGAATGCGTAAATGGCTATTAAAGTGCTTTGTCGTCATTATTTAAATTGTGAACGATTTATTTTGTTGAATTTTTGTGCAGGACTATTTCGTTTTGTAACACTGTGTGCTCGTACTTATGACATGAAAATCAGTCTTGTATTAGAGTTTTAGGCTATTCCAAGTATGCCGTTGTGATTTTAAAATGGCTAAACAGAATAATAATAATACGAGTTCGAGCGTATAAGCTACGACCCACTTCCACACAAAATTGTTCCCAACTGACACTCACGTGCGTTCGTTCCCTTAATCAGGAGAAGTGAGCCACAATCGGATTGGTTTTAAAATATTATTTTAACTGCAGGACAGGACAAACTTCCACGCTAGTATTTTCTTCACTGCTTTCGGAGCAGAGGAAATCTCATTTCATATTGCTATTATAATCTTCATCATTATCATCATCATCATCAGCCGGAAAACGTTCACTGCTGAACATAGGCCCCCATCTTAGACCGCCACGCCGAACGACAATTCGCCACGTGCATCCATCGGTTGCCCGCGACTCTCACGATGTCGTTGGTTCACCTAGTGGGAGACCTGCCTACGCCGCGTCTTCCCGTCCGTGGTCATCACTCGCGAATATACTGGCTGACTGACTGCTGGTCAAAAACTTCCCCATAACCTTCTTGCCTTGCCAGTCTCTCAAGCATGAATCCAGCTAGTCGTGCCAATGTTCCTTTTTAGGGTTCCGTAGCCAAATGGCAAAAACGGAACCCTTATAGATTCGTCATGTCTGTCTGTCTGTCTGTCTGTCCGTGTATGTCACAGCCACTTTTTGTCGAAAGTATAAGAGCTATCCTGTTGAAACTTGGTAGAAAGATGTATTATGTGAACCGCATTAGGATTTTCACACAAAAATCAAAACAAAACAAATTTTGGGGGTGCCCCCCATACTTAGAATTGAAACTCAAAAAAAAAATTTTCACCAAACCCATACGTGTGGGGTATCTATGAATAGGTCTTTAAAAATGATATTGAGGTTACTAACATCATTTTTTTCTAAACTGAACAGTTTGCGCGAGAGACACTTCCAAAGTGGTAAAAAGTGTGTCCCCCCCCCCCCCGTAACTTCTAAAATAAGAGAATGATAAAACTAAAAAATATATATAATGTAGACCTCAACCAAAACTACCAACGAAAATTGGTTTGGATGAGATACAGTTAGCAGTTTTTGAGATATAGTACATTTTCAAAAACCGCAAATATAACTTTGCCATTCATACAAATACTATGAAAAACAAAGTTATTTTTATTGTTTGTGTATATTACTTACTAATCTCAATATAATTATATCTCTAATCTAGCATAGATTAGAGACACGGAATTGCTGCTACGGAACCCTTCATGGGCGAGTCCAACTCGCACTTGGCCGGTTTTTTTTGTTTTTTTAGCGTTGTGAAATCATCAAATGAGTCCTCCCACCCTGGGTAGGACAGGAGGGATTGTCAGACTTGTACTGACTAAAATCCACGGTGTCTTTCAATAGCCCTTTACGTTCCGGGGTCACGGTATTCGTTAGTCCCGCGACCCCGGTAGGCTTTAGCTCTCTAAGTCCGTCGACTCGGGCATGGTCCATGGTCGGACAGCGAGTTGCCAACGTTACTTAGGCCTGCCTCGGCTGCAACGCCCATCCTCAAACACCTACTCAGTAGCTACTCTAGCTCACCTGTCCCTGTTCATCCAATAAATGTGACCCGTCCTGTCCCACTTTGTAATAAAATCTATGCTGATATTATAAAGCGGAAGAGTTTGTTTCATTGAACGCGCTATTGTCAGGAAAGAACTACTCTCTCTTCTTCTCTCTCTCTTTTCGAAATAAAAAAGTAGTTTTCTGCCGGATAGTCCATTTATCGAGGAAGGCTATATTCTATATAACATCCCAAAAGGAGGCGTGCAGCGGATGAAACCGCGCGGAATAGCTGGTAGTTAATACTCCTAAAAATCCTACAAACACTGTTTATTTCAATACAACTTAACAAGTTCCTCATCACAAATTACTTTCACATTCAAACTTGATATCTAAAAATAACTTCCTCATAAAGTATTCAGAACGAAAACAGACTTAAAAGCGAATGTAGCTGAGTATTCATTATGATCAGATAATTAAGTTACTTAGTGGAAAATAAATGCACGCGTATTTTTAGCTTGAAATAATAACAAGCTGTAACTTCACAGATATACAGAAATTATTTTACTACAGGCTGCCTTTTGTGAATGATATTTAACATGCAAGGATTTTTATGTAAAATTTAAAAAAGTATCAAAAAATGTTTTCGCATTTTTTTTATGTGAATTTCAATATTTTTGTTCTCTGCACGGTTAGCGCAGTGGCTAAGCGACCGACTGCTGCGCAGCGTATTGCGGGTTCGAACACCACACGTAACAAATATTTGTATGACCTACAAGTAGTTGTTCCGGGTCTGGGTATTTGTGTATGAGAGTTTTTATGTTTGTAAACGCACCCACGATACAGAAGAAATTCCTAGTGTGGGGCAATGCTTTTTTAATAAAAAATAAGTTAAAATAACTAAAACCCGACTACGAAAAAATCGCGCACTAAAAAGTATAAAACAAGAACAATCCGTGTTACAGAAATTTTTAATTAATAGCCGTGGTCGTATGCCACCTAGCCAATAAAGATTGTGTGAAACAACCGCAGGTGGCATACGACCACGGCTATTAATTAAAAATTTCTGTAACACGGATTGTTCTTGTTTTATACTTTTTAGTGCGCGATTTTTTCGTAGTCGGGTTTTAGTTATTTTAACTTATTTTTTATTTACACTATTTTGGGGTTATTTGATATAATAAGCAAAGCAGCGAGTGAATTTAAAATGTACTCATTAAGCCTTTTCATTTGATACCCATGTTGACACTGTTAGAAACAGGCAAAGTAGCTAGTAAAAGCTATATAATGTATATATATTTCAAATGTGCTCATCAAGCCCTTTAATTTGATACCCATGTCGATGCTGTGCGAAATATTTTTTTTTTCGGTTACGACTTTTCATCCCCTAGAGAGCGCCATATTGGATTTGGTGACACGTCACCTACCCTATAACCAGCGGACAACTGAGACGCTTCTAACGACACCTCATTTGTCAAGTAGTGATAAGTAGTTCAGAAGTTATGAGGGAACAGATGAACATACATACATACATACATACATACCGGTCAAAATCATAACCCTCCTTTTTGCTTCGCCGTAGTCGGGTAAAAAAAAAAGACTTATCAGTTATAGCTGCTTCTATGTCCGGCCTTCTGTTGCTGCTGAGTCCCCCCCACCATTTAAGAAGAGGAAGGAACTGTCAGTCTCTAACCCTATATCTTAAATCACCCTTTACGTTTCAGGATCACGGTTCACCTTAACAGACACTACCTTGGCAGGCGTTAAGGCTCTATAGGGGCCATGAAAAAAAGGGATATAAGAAAAGAATACTACATAATACGTACATTTATTACCAATGACCTTTCTTTTTATCACAACCAACAAGACTATACACAAGCTTTATAATATGCTTATCATCAGAGTAAATAAAATTATTGTCCTTATCAAAAGCTAAGCCGTATACATTTTTCATGTCTAAAATTTTCTTCAAACCTTCGAATTTACCATCTACAAATACACCACAATTACTAACAATATAAGTGTCTCCTTCATTATCTTCAACAATCTGTCTAACAGTTATAAGTTCATTGATAACTTGGGACTCCATTTTATCATTATTATACTTATATAAACCCGTTTTGTTAGCAAAATATATAACATTAACACCGCTAACATGAAAGTGATCAATTTCGAAACTCTCAAATTCTTTAACTGGAGCAAATTTTCCATCATACTCTATGTGGAGCCTTTGATCTGGGTAGCTGATGTAAAATAGATTCTTCTTATAGAATAAAGACCAGATGTTCTTGCCCTTTTCTTTGTAGAAATCAGCTAGTTTCGTCAGCATATTATATTTGTAAATTCCGTCTGTACCTCCGAAGAAAATATCGTCGTTAATTTGATCTATTGCAACTGCACAGCCGCCTTTAATGCCAGCTACTGTTTGGTACTCTTTGGTATCCACATTTAAAGAAGCTAACTGAAATTCCAGGTCTGAATATATTTCTGGGAGGGAGTAACTGAAGAATAGGACGTTGGAACTTCTATGAACGTTGAGGTTGTATGGTCTTCCGATGTTGGCCCACAGAGTGTCCCTGTCGTACCAATTCTCCCCTATTTTTATACGATTGCAGGCTGTCTCTGGTACTCCCGTCACGAATGCTGTGACAGTTAGCAAAATGTGGAGCTTGAGGATCATTGAAGGATTCCTGGAATTAAGAGTAACTGTAATTGACAATGCTATTGGAAAGTACTAGAAAATCATGACCTAGGACCAATCGTCACAACATAAGTAATTCACGTGACAGGTGGACAGACATGCTGGTTGGAGTGACAAACAAAACTTCGAAGTGAAAGACTCGGGAACTGATAAAATGCTGTGCAATGGAGATTACCTAAGTACATTAACTAATTATAGGTATTGCAGAAAAAAAATGAATCAGTTGAATTCGGCTGTTGATATACGGAACTTTTTAAATTCCCACTTGTCAGGGTCCTTTGGATGAATGAGTAGACCAATTGGGTATTTAGCTAAATAAATCGAATTAGTTCGAACTAATTCGATTTATTTAGCTAAATACCCAATTGGTCAAATGACGATCGTCATTTAGACTCATCATCATCATCATCAGCCGGAAGACGTCTACTGCTGAACATATGCCTCCCCTTTAGACCGCCACGCCGAACGACAATTCGGCGTTCGGCGAATTGTCGTTTAGATTACCAAAAAATATTCGACCCGTATTTTTCCCGTATAAACCAAAATTGACAGAGATACGATGCTTTTAAAATTGGCAATACGTCACAATTTAGTACAATTTCTACGAATTCTGACGTCACCAGCCCCCACTCTCGAGTTTTGATGCATTACTTCGTTAATATTATCGACTTTACAAAAGAAAAAGTAGTTACTTAATGACGGACTAATTACATTTTTGTAATATATTAAGTAATACTGTCAAATAGACAATAACACAGGGAATTTTGATAGCAGAAAAGATTTGCTAACAGATGATGATGAAGAAAATAGTAAATATAAATACTACTTACATAAACCTAGGAATATTAATATCCATAACGAATACCACTCAAATTAATCTAACACACAAGAATATTCTCCCGACACACATGGTTTTCCACCGGATTCATCTGAACAATGACCAGAGGTTTGTTATTAATTGAATGTTATAAAATTCTTTGTTTGTTTTGTTTCTTCAGCCATTGTTACAACAATAATAAACATTTGTTGAAGAATATACAAGACCATTCGTTGTGGGATTATTAAAAATATTATGATGATGATGGCCGTTTAGATAACCGGAAGCCCCTTTTTGGTGTTTTTATTTTTACGTGGTAAAATCATCAAATGAGTCAATAAGAGTAGACCCCCCAGGGCGGGACGGGAGGGAGTATCACACTCAACGACCATTTATATCTAGACGCCTCATGCACGATCTGACTAACGAAAATTTTCTGCCAAGTCACTGAGGTACGACGTAAGCGAGGGGGACGGGGTACTGCGTTCTGATTGGCTAACTCAAGGTCATTGCGACGAGGGGACTCACAGGAGTGGTCGAAACGAATACGAAATTAAGACTTTTTTGCCTAATGTGTTGACAGACATCGGTCGCCTGTGATTAGGAGTCTAGATATAAATGGTCGTTGATCACACTTGTACTGACTAAAAATCCACGGTGATCCTTCAATAGCCCTTTACGTTCCAGGATCACGGTTACCTGATGAGAAAGTCCCCGGCAGGCTGTGGCCCTCTGAGGATCCCGAGGCCATCAAGTTACCAAGTACAATCCAATACCAACTACGTTCTAGAGTCTGATAAACAGTCACTCCATGTAAAATACCGGTATCGAACTGCCTCTGGTTAGATTGGATACTCAGCTGAATAGAAAATGGGGAAAATTCTGATGATGATTTTGACTTGTTGAATTTACGTTACAAGATTTATGACTTTTTAAAGTTAACAACTGGCCAAGGGCAATAAAATAATTATTATGTTCTATACATATAATTTTCTTATGTCTTTATTCTTAAAGTCTAACTATTATGTATAGTAAAACTCACTTTATTTACATTCTGTCATAAGTTTTTCTTCGCATTTTTTGATGATATCATTGCCATAGTGTCGCGTATGAGTCATATTCACCATTGTTTTAAATAATTTACTTAGGTACATCACAGCCATAAAGAAATTGATTTAAACTTTAACTATAGAAAGAATTTTGCTTCCTCGTTTCCTCATTAGCCAAGGCATTTAAACAAAGGTTACTGTACTGACTAGGAATTAACCGATAAATATTATTTCTGTCCGAATATATTATGTTATCTTTATCATCGAAAGTAATACCAAAGGCTTGATCAACTTGAGCTACTTTTCTTACTCTATGAAGAGGTTTCTCTTCCACATAAATCCCGTCACCAGCACAAAAGAAAACATCTCCATAGTTATCTTCAACAATTTGTCGCACCATAATCTCATCGCTCAAAACAATCGGATCTTTTATGGGCCTTTCCAATTTATACAAAGCCGTTTTATTCGCGAAGTATATGTCGAAATGTTTGGCCACAAAGAACGTATCAACTTCGATATGTACTGCCTCGGCTACTTTAACGAACCGGTCATCTCTATAGACAAAAAGTTTTTGTGTTGGATACTCAATGTAGTAAAAGTTTCGCCGGACAAACAGGCCCCATATTGACTTCCCCTCTTCGGCGAAAAAGTCGGCTTCCTTTGTTAAGAAGTTGTATTTGTATATGCCGTCATGGCCGCCGAAGTATATGTCATCGTTTCCTGCGTCATAAGCTATGGCGTAGCCTCCTGGGACGCCTTGGATCTCTCTGCAAGTTTTCTTCTCGAGATGGCAAGCTCTGATGCCGAAGTCAAGTTGAGAACCGTTCTGGATCGTGTGGCTGAAGAATAGGATGCCTGAAAATCTGTGGGAAAATGTACATTGTTAATTTTGTTCATAAGTTAAGATGTTTTTTGTAGAATATAATTATGAGAAACAAAAATGTCTCGCCCAGATGTTTTAATGCCATCTGGGCGTCTCTTTTTCTGATTATTTCGTTATTTTTGATGAAAAAACTACGAGAACCAATATATTAGTTTTAATATAGTCAACAGCGCTACGCTAAGACCTAAAGAGGTTAAGAGAAGACCGCCGTTGTAACCATAGAATTAGAAATATTGTGAAACCGTTTTTTGTAACAATTTTGGTGTACAATAAAGTGTATTCTATCTATATATTTATCTAAAGAGGAAATTTTGTGATTGATTTCGCGACACTTTTTAAATAACGCAAAAAAAACAGTTTTAATGGTTAACCTTAATTATCACTAAGATTTATTAAAATCAGGACCAAAATTACAATGTCCTGTCCTGTCATGAGTTCATTAATCATACCTGTCATTTAAACTGTCAATATAAAATCATGATCGTGTTGTTTAAAGTTTTTATTAAAGTGACGTCACAAATGACGTGGAGTTAATGGATCGCATTGTGACGTCAGTTTGAGTGAGACGCGTTATGATGTTTTTAATTATTGATGATATTGTTTGCATAATCTGTGAAATTGGTGTGTTTTATTGTACACTAGCAAACCCGGCGAACTCCGTTTCGCCACCAGATGGCTTCGTTTTATGTAACATTTCGTTTGGTGATTAAAAGAAGAAAATTTTTTTTTTCCTGAATTTTCTTTGCTATAAACCTCACGGAGCCCGAGACCTTTCCAACGAATGCAAAACCGTGGAAATCGGTTCGTGCGTTCTGGAGTTATAGCGTCAGGAAGGAAAACCCGACTTATTTTTTTTTATATAGTAGAAGATGTTTATTGATTGATGAATTCTGATGATTTCATCTTGGATACAAACATATTTGCCTTTTTTGTACACTAGCCGACCCGGCAAACTTCGTGTTGCCTATTTGATTTCTGAATGACTTTTAAATTTAATTGATTTGTCAACGACGCGACGAACATAAAAATATATTTCACAGGTAGGAATAGTTGGGTTGTTGTAAATTCGCCACAAAATTAATTCTCCACGAAAAAATGTTTTTGCTTGTGATCTCCATACTTTCTGTTCAGATTCCACATTGTGTCCTCGTTTTCGGTAGTTTTGTGCTGGATTTTATTATTTAATTGTTCTGCTATCCGTGCGGAAAAAAATGGAGCAAATTTACAATAATCAAAATTAAGAAAAAAATCAAAAACTTTTGGCTAATTTATACATACTTTTTTTCGTGGATAACAACATGAATAGTTTCTTAGGGAAAACGAAATTGTTGCTTTTACTATATTCCAATTATTAAACCTTCCCCGAACTTCCAAAAACAATTCAAAACCAAAATTAGCCAAATTTTTTTCGACTGTTAGCGAGACTAACGAACAGCAATTTTATTGATTTTTTTTATTAATAGACTACCCCAGTATGGACAGTTAAAAAAAACTAAAATGACCGCCATTAGTGAAAGTATGTTGGGATTTTTTTACAAGCAGTTTTATTGATAAAAATGAGTATACAATACATATCGGTGTATCGGTAATCGGAAACCAAATACACTGTAGATGGAGGTATTTAAAAATCGTTTAATCATAAACGAACAAAAACTCTAATCTTTTCTTTTTTTAAATAGTTAAGAAAAAATCTCAAGAAACAAAAAAAAATAGCTTACTTATGCATCACCAAGTTGTAAGGTCTCCCAAGATCTCCGAACAGGTGCTCCCTATCATAGTAAACGTCATGGAAGATGATACCATCACACTTGATCAGGTCAGACTGACTGGCGGGAGACCGGCTGTCTGCCATCATGTAACTGAATGCCTTCGCCATGATGAGCAGGAGCTTGAAAGGATATCTGTTCATGACTTGAAGCTGCAAAATAATAAATAAGTTTTTAAAGTGACATGGTCACTAACACAATTAAGAGGAGAGTCCTCAGCGTTTTTTTTTTAATTTTTTTATGATATTTTTATACCTTTTCTTTTTTTTAAGACTTTTTAATAATTAATTGTTTTTAATCTTCTTATTCTGATTGAGAATGGTGCTTGCAACAGTTGCCAAATATGCGAAAATTAAAAAAAAAAAAACGTTTCGATTAAAAACGTACGACATATTATTTCATATTTATTGATATTGTCACTTCACTGGCCTTTTAGTGATTTTATGCCAATTCAATTGATGATGATAGGGCGGGCCCAAAGGAAAATAAAAAAAAGAACAATGAAGGCATCTAAATTAAAAAATATTAAAACGTACTGTTGGATTTTGAAAATGTTAACAGACCGTATGCCAATTTTAAATACGAATCATCTATAGAAAACGTAAAAATATCACACCAAATACCTATTAATCATAACAGCAAAATAACAAACTACGTATCAATAACAATATAGAAATATCAATTGAAAACACATAAATTTCACAAAGCAAAATACAAACTATTAATAATTAATTACCTATCAAAAATAAAATCCTCAATATTTGAAAATAAAACTTTCAAACTACACTGAATATGTTTTCTACAATAAAATGAAATATTTATTTTATTCTTTGCACGTCTGTATAGTTGCACGATATTTTACAATAAGAAAAGTGTTGTACCTACAATAATTTTAAACATTGCATCTTATTGTTTATTTATTAACGTCATCATTGCAACATCCAATGACAATATTTTTGTTTACAAATATACTCATGTTTGAGGACTGTGTGACAATTCTGCAACGGATATCTTATAGTACAAGATTCCGTTTAAAGTAGACCTTTATCCATCTGTTAACTGAATAAAAAGACGATTTTCTCTGTTTTTATAGTACTTATATTTTCTTCTTGAACCAGGTATTGCAACGGAACCCTCATCTCTCCCTCTTTCTCTTTCATGGTCTTTACAAATCTTTCCATTTTTGGTGATTTCTTGTAATGTCTCAAAGAAAAACCCAATTCCTCTCAATGCCCCCTCAGTGATGTCCACTCCTATTTTTTCCCCTCCCGTCCTCCATTACGTCAACCGTATGCTGTTGTCGAGCCTGCCTATTTCTTCTTGTTATAACCAGGTTCTGGCTCGTCCGTTTCCGCAAAAAAAATAGGATGATTTTATATAAAAATGATAGTATTAGATCTTCTTAGTTCAACCTTTCAAGACTCACGAGTTTCACTATTAGAATTAGTAAGTATTGACTTAATTTTTTCTGGCAACCCGTTAATAATAATTCATTGTTCTTTTCGAAAAAACATTATTATTAAACAGGTGAAGGTCGATTTTAGGCAGGCTCTTAGTCTATTTGGACCCATAATAACGCAACTTACACTAACACTAATGTTCTCTCGCACGTAGATCGTCTTACTTACCTAAAGTGGTGCTGGGTCATCCTCAAAGACCACAAATATATTATAATACCCACTCCAAGCCACTCTTTGCCCCCACGTTTAGTAAACATACTTATATTCTTCTATGGCTAATTCAATTCACAACATTAATAAGGAACTTGATAATATAAACCTAGGAAACGCCTTCACCTGTAGCCCAGATGACTGCCATAAGTATATCAACCCAGCCGATAGTAACTTCAACATATTGCACATTAACATAAGAAGTGTCAACAAAAACTTCAACCAGCTTCAGGTGCTGTTGCATTCAGTAAATATTGACTTTGACGCAGTAATCCTTACTGAATGTTGGCTTAGTAAAGTCAGCCATCTACCAGTTTTAGATGGCTTTAAGTCTCACGCAACAGAAACCAACATTAATCAAAACGACGGTATCATTATATACACTAGATTAGGTCTACAAAGTACTGTGTGGGAACCAGAATTCGAAGGAGGAAACTGCCTCATATGCCAGATAAATTCAAAACTTACAGTGGTTGTTATCTATCGATCTCCATCTCTGAACTCAACACACAACTTTGAAAAATTTACATATAGCCTAAATAATGTCTACGGAGCAATTTCCTCTTGCCCAAATATTGCCCTGATTGGTGATTTAAATATCGATATAAGGCCAGACAACATGAACGACCGGAGTTTTGATTACCTCACTCTTAACGCCTCTCAAGGTCTCTTGCCGACTCACCTTTTCCCCACTCGCCTCGAACACTGTATTGATCACATACTGCTCAAGTCTATCCTCCCATCTACCACACTTGTATTGGACTCGCATATCACAGACCACAAACCTATCCTACTGTCTATTACTCAAGCCAATCCAGTACATAAAGCAAGCCATGTTAAGACTTGTCTAGACTACGAAGCAATCACCTCAGAAATAGAACAGTCTGACTTTTCTGTAATATACAACCTCGAAGATACAAACACAGCCATGAATGAATTTATAAACATAATTAAAGCAGCCATCTCAAAACATTCAAAGCAAGTTCAAGTTCCAAGGCGTAAGAGAACCATAAAACCGTGGATGACTCCTGGCCTTCTAAGGTGTATACAAAATCGTGACAAAATGCACATGAATTCAACCAAGGACCCTCATAATGAAATTCTTAAAACCACTTACACTCGGTACCGAAACTTCTGTAATGAATTACTTAGGAAGCTAAGAACATGTTATCAAGCGAATGAACTTGAAAAAGGCAGAAATAACCCTAAAAAGTTGTGGACAGCAATTAAAACAATAACCAACACACAGAAAATACATTCCTCCCCCACTGAACTCCTAAAAATTCACGATAATCCAAAAGTATCTATAGAAAAAGTTTCTCAGTTTTTTTGTAACGTGGGCAAAAATCTAGCGGAAAATATTACATCTCGGAACCCTATCTCTCCAGCAATCTCTTGTAATCCCTCCAACCCTTCACTATTGACGCATACCACCCCAGTCAACTCTCTTGCTCTATTACATGTAGACGAAGCTGAAATTGAGTCACTAATTCTTCAACTACGCAGTGATTGCGCCGTAGGTTGGGATGGGATATCATCTCTTTTATTGAAGAAATGCCGTCACACCTTGGTCCCAGTCATTACATACCTCTGCAATCGATGTCTAGACACAGGTACATTTCCGGACGCCCTCAAGAGAGCTCTGGTTCATCCCATTTACAAGAGTGGGGACAGGAACTGTGTCAACAATTACAGACCGATAGCAGTCTTGCCTGCTCTCTCGAAAATCCTTGAAAGGATTCTCAGTAATGGTCTTAAGAGCTTTATTAATAAACATCAAATTATTGCTCCGAATCAGTATGGTTTCCGCTCGGGAGTATCGACTGAGGATGCGATACTTGACTTCACGCAACAAGTCGCAATGGACCTAGACAATAAAACCAAGTGCTTGGGAATCTTTTTAGACCTTTCGAAGGCATTCGACACAGTTTCTGTCCCCAAACTTATCCTTAAGTTGGAGTCAATGGGCGTACGTGGTAAACCTCTTCAAATTTTCACTGACTACTTGCATAATCGCTCTCAATGTGTTAAAATCGATAATTATATTAGCAATGAGACAACAATCACTTATGGTGTCCCACAAGGGAGCATCTTGGGCCCCATGCTGTTTCTGATTTATGTCAATGAGCTGTGTAAGATGCAACTGCCAAACTGCAAAATCTATGCCTATGCGGATGACACAGCAATACTAGTCAGTGGGCTCACATGGGATGTTGTTAAAGCAAAAGCAGAGACAGCTCTGTCTGTAATAATGCAATGGCTTAACTCCAATTTACTCACTCTCAACTTGGAAAAAACTAATTACATTCCATTTGCAATCCGTCGTAATACATCACCACCTCAAGACTTTTCTTTAGCAGCTCACTCCTGCCTGAATTCAGCCGGACCCTGTGCCTGTCCCACACTTATTAGAACCGATGTCGTAAAATATTTGGGTGTACTAATAGACTATGGGCTAAAGTGGGACAAACAGATTGATGCGCTCACCACTAGAACTCTTCGACTCATACACATCTTCAAGTCGCTCAGGGAGTCAGCAAATGCCGATACACTTAGGATGGTTTACTATGCTCTGTGTCAATCGGTTCTTGGTTATTGTATAACGGCTTGGGGTGGTGCATGGAAAACTAACTTTCTAAGAGTAGAGAGAGCGCAAAGAGCAATTCTCAAAGTAATGTCGAGGAAGCCCTACAGATACCCAACAGCGGATCTCTACTCCGACTGTATGGTCTTGACGGTCCGGCAGCTTTTTGTGCTACGAACGGTTCTAAGAAAACATGCCTGCCTACCACCCTATGATAGCAATAAACGAACACTTCGTCTCCCACGCACTCAGCACAAGACCAGTTTCGCTAAACACCAACACTACATCCTAAGTACTCACTTATACCAAAAAATTCACCAACTGCTCTCTATCGTAGACTTAAATACACAAATGGTAAAATCTAAAGTCACAGAGTGGCTTCTACAGAAGGACTATGCTTTCACAGAGTCCTTACTCTCCTTCATAGCCTAATGCCCATTTATACTTTAAATGCAATACTTACATAGCAAAAATACATATACATTTACTCAACAAACATAACTCTCATTACACATTCACATATTTTTTTATACACTTCACACATAACACACTCACGTCGACACAACTGCATACACTTCATCAACTTTAATTAAAATTAAATAAGTTAGTTTTTAATGTTTCTCTCTATTATTATTGTTAGATTTATTGGTTTTCGCATCTCAATTTTTTTTTTTTTTTTCTCCTTTTTCTTTTCTGTTCTAAGATTTTATTACTGTAAAGGATGGATCGACACACCTCTATTTATTGTCACTTAACTGTGCTAAATGGCTGATCACTGTCTCTTAAGATACAGGTTTACCTAGTTTAAGAGGCAGGGTTATGATACTGAGTTTATATCCAACATAGAACCTGATTTATACAATGTGTCGTATTACCTATATCATAAGAAACCTAGGCTTCCATCTGTATTCCTTGTTTTATGGCAAATAAATTATTATTATTATTATTATTATTATTATAATTTCGACTCATCTAAACTAGACGTAATGTGTGATTGTTTGTAGTAATAGTGAATAAATTGTTGTATAAAATACCTCATTGATGGTCAGAAAGAACTAATGAGAGAACACTCTGACTAGGTGCATCCACAATTTAAAAAAATATGATATGATCCAACTGGATATAGACAGAAGATGGAGGACAAGATAATAATAATAATATTCCACAACTATCACACAACGCCATCTAGTCCCAAGCTAAGCAGAGCTTGTGTTATGGGTAATAGACAACTGATAAACATACTTATATATTTCTAAATACATAAATATTATAGATAAATTACACCCAGACACAGAACAAATGATCGTGCTCATCACACAAACATTTTTTCTTGGGTGGGAATCGAACAAACGACCTCTGGCATAGCAGTCAGGGTCACTAACCACCAGACCAACAGGCCTGTCTTAGGATGTAGTGGTGTGTAGTGATGTAGTGGTGGTGATGTAGTCTCAGGATGTAGTGAAACTGCCTGGAAGAGGTCTATATCTAAAAATAAACCCTTCTTTTGCCAGTTATCTTGATTACAAAGAAAATAAGAGGCGAGATTCTTGATAAGAAATGGACAGAAGTGCCTAGGGCTGCAAGCTTGCTACAAATTATAACATGTTAACACAAAAACATTTTTAATTATAGCAGAAACAACATCTAATGCAAGCAATAATTGTGTCTATTAGCATCTGCTGCCAAACTAGGTCTGTAGCCTGGCCTGTATTGCAGCATGCAGCACCTTAGGCCTTCAGATCAGAAATGCCTATTTTTATAACGATTAACGATTATTTTTTTCCAATTTAACATGTAACAAATATGGGTGGTTACACCACGCTAACAATATTTAATTGACTTTTTAAAACATTCTCTTTTAAAAAAACAGTAAATACTCGTATGTCACAAGACAATTTCCTTTTCACCCACCATCAAGAAAACTTCCCAGTTAACCCTCAATCATTTAAAAATTCCATTTATATATAAGTACTGCTCGTAAAGTAAATTAAGATAACCCTATCTCCGCGCATACGATATACTTTTATTATATACTTCCACAGACACTAGTTACCAACAACGGGTCGTAGTTGATATATTTGAAGTACCGATGCTATCACCGATCGTTATTTCAAATGGTTTGTGTTCCATTCTCTGGAATTTGAAGCGAGTATATAATGGACTTTTGGTATATACGAGCGAATAGAGTATATCGTTGGAAGATATGGGAGGTTCTTCGGTTTGATGTACTTTATTGGTTAGAGCAGGTTTGACCCAGTGGTACTCGTAATGGCGGCCTTACGTGTCACCGTGAATCCTATACCCTGCACGTGTACCATGACCTCTATTCTACCGAGAATAGACAAAGTTATTTCATCGTAATTTCTATGCAATTTTTTTTTGCAAGAGTATGACACAGATCGTGTCTTGGCGGAGAATCTTTCTTTTTGGCAAACCGGTAAAACATGTTGATAAAAGAATAAATTATAAGTTAAAACAATAACGAAGCAACAAATATAACATTTTGTGTCCCACGGCTACGACAAATAGATCCTGTACCCTGAGCACGAGTTTTCAGTATTTGAGACGTAAAGTAAACTGGAACTTTGGCAACTTCAAATTGACAATTTTCAAGGAAAAAATTAGTTCCTTCTTCGCACACCAGAGGCGCTGTTCCATTTTTTCATACAAGAAACGCTGTAAATACTGGAAAGATGCTGTAAAGTAAAAGAGTGAAAACTCGTGCTCAGGGTACAGTTCAGGTAAATTATCGAACAACTAGTGCTCGACGCTGGTTTTCAACTGGACCTTGACGGTATTAACACACAGCTGTTTAAGATTTTTAAACACGTACGGTTGAAGACAAAACAAGTAAATTCATGCCAATCGTAATTGAAAGACCAAAGTGGTAACAGTTCCTATTCACAGTTCCATATACTAAACACAAAAACCCGTTATATTAAACATTCACTAAAAGGAATTACTGGGGCCAAGCCACACGGAACGAAAACTCACCAGCCGTAAATGTAACGAAAAACCACCTAGTGTGTTCACACAGGTGAATTTGCTTCTATTAAAATATTTGCTTCAGCAACCATCTAATTTTGTAAATACGAATTTGTTTCGCGCGGTTAAACTGGCTTGTTTGTTTCGGTACTGTGGTCGATGGGTTGAAATCTTTTTTTATTATGAATAGAAAGAACAAAGGATCTAAGTCTATAGGCTATTTGACTAAAAAATTCTAATTAGTCCGTCAGTTAGATTATATCAAATAATATTTGACCCGTACTTTTTCTTTTTTTACGCAAACCAAAATTTACGGAGATATGATGCTTTTAAAATTGCCAATACGTCACAATTCAGTACATTTTTTACTGAATTCTGACGTCACGAGCCCCCACTCTCGAGTCTTGATGTGTTATATCTTGGTAAATATTCATTGATTTGACATAAGAAAAAATATGTGTCCGTTATTTTTCAAAACTCTAAATAACGGACTAATTAGATTTATAATTTATTGATACTGTCAAATAGCCTATTGCCATTTTCCGGCCACAAATCTAGACTTATTACATTTTCGTCGTATATTTACATTACATATTCGTCGTATTAATTCATTATTTTTGTTAACATTTCTAAATGTAAACCTACAAAAAATCTATTAAAAAACGTTTTTTTTTTTACTCATTTTAAAATATTTAAAAATAGTACATAGGAAGATTGTCCTAGTCAACTGTCTAGAGAGCCTCCTTAGGTGTTGTTCGAAGCTCTTGGCTATTAAGCCATTTGGCTGACACGACTATCTGCACGATGATCGCTGAGTCCACATGCCTCATATCGACCACCTCATGGGTCAAGTTAGGTTTTTTTAACGTAATATTATTAAACTTGTCTCTCGCCTTAATGATTTTTTCTTTTCTGACAAGTCGGACTTTAGGCTACCCCAATTTTAATACACAATGGCCAAAGTTCAAAATAAACTCTTAAACCCAATGTCCTTTTTCAAAGCAATATTACTTGATAGCTATGGCCATAGGCAAAACATTTTACGTACCCTTCGAGGGTATCCCCAAGAGTTGGAGAACTGATAAGATAAGAATAGAATCTTAAACAGTATACATGGGTAGGTATATGAACCTAGAACTTATGTACTTGCGTGTTTTCTTATCATGTGTATGTAAAACAATAAAATAGCCCTTCTTATTATATTTGGGCATTAAACTGTGAATGTAGATGTAAAATACGTAAAAAAAATATTATGCTGTGTCCCATTTGACGCCTATTGATTCGTAGTTACTTAGTGTAAACTTAAACCTTTTAGGGTCACATGATGTGCTAATATTTGATTTAACCAATCTATTAATTATTACCTCAGTGCCTCAAAACGAAAGTCTTCAACCAATGTATGTTACCAGTGATGAGTTACGGCACCGAAACGTGGTCTTTCACTATCGGCCTCATCTTAAAGCTCAAAGTCGCTCAACGAGCTATGGAGAGGACTATGCTCGGTGTTTCTCTACGTGATCGAATCCGAAATGAGGAGATCCGTAGACGAACTAAAGTCACCGGATTAGCAAGCTGAAGTGGCAATAGGCAGGCCATATTGTTCGCAGAGCAGATGGCCGATGGGGTCGAAAAGTGCTAGAGCGGAGACCGCGGACTAGCAAGCGCAGCGTAGGACGTCCACCAACGAGATGGACAGACGACCTTATAAAGGTCGCCGGAAGACGCTGGATGCAGGTCGCTTCCAACCGGTATATGTGGAGATCTAAAGGGGAGGCCTATGTTCAGCAGTGGACGTCCTATGGCTGAGATGATGATGATTAATTATTGGTTAAAAAGCGTCAGTGAATTAAGCTTTTCGAGGCTTTTCTCAAAAACATTTTTAATTGCCATAAACTTTTAAAGAAAAATAAGTTTTACCGCCACAATAACAAATTTTGTTACTCATGACTCAAAGAAATGGTAGGTAAAGTACATTTTCACATGCTACGATCCTCATCCTTTCGCCTTATCGATACCTCGTCATGCAAGCACACTGCGCAAGCGACCATTCAGATATTAAAATAGGTGAAGGTTTTAAAAAAAAACTACATACATTATAAAAACATAGGAGTAATGCTTAAAGTACTGTGTTAACAATATAATATTCAAAGCTCAATTTTTAAACGAAATAATGACAAAAGGAGCACAAAGCATTGCATAGACATGACCGTATATAATACGAAAACGCGCGTCACCGCTTGTCATCTGTTCTTCGTATAAACTTTTTAGCGAAACTCCACCAATTTAGAAAAAGTTGTTACTCACTTCTTAAGGGGAGGTTTTCGTTCTCCATACAAAGAAAAGTAAAGACACCAAAAAAATCGTGATCCGTTTTCTGTCTGTACAAAATTAAAAGGGAGGTAGCTTACTTCATTTAATATTTTACTGTATAAATAAAGTAGAAGTCTGGCAGTTAGAATATTGAAAGTAATGGACACTATTTTTGTTTTATAAAAATCAATGAATATTGACAACGATGAAACGCATTCAAATTCGGGAGTGGGGGCTTGTGACGTCATAAGGCTTGTAAAATTGTACCGACTGGGTGACGTTTTGTGATTTTTAGATCTTCGTCAATATTAGTTTACGTAACAAATGAAAAAATACGGGTCTAATATATTATCATAATCTATATTTCGGACTAATTCTTTTTTTTAGTAAAATAGCCTATTCAATCAATAAAAATATTAATCGTGGGGTCGGAACCTAATCCCTACCGAATGGTATGTATGTTTTTATTTACTTATACTGTTATCGTCATTATTATACGTATAAAAAACCGGATTTTATCTTTCTATGATTTACTAATTTTTTTAATCTTTGTTCATAAATCAGCAGTAAATCAATAGTAACCAAGTACTGTACTTGCAATAGTAGTTTAACATGCAATGAAAAAAAAACTGACATAATAATGAAGAAGTCTAGATGCCAAGTAGCTACTAAAAACCTTGCGAAGCAGAAACAGGAAGTCAGTATACAAAAACATTAAAAAAAAATATAAACATCGGAATTGAGAACCTCCTCCTTTTGGAAGTCGGTTAATAAAATAAAAATTCACTTTCTCGCATTACGAGTATGTGCATTACTCAAATACGCTATTGAATTGAAGCGAGATCCATTCTCACATCTATTATATTCACTATAATCGAGTAGTTAGACAAAATCAAAAAATTCAAAATATTTAATTCCACATGGGCATTTATAAAAAGTCCAAAAAATGGCACTGTTCACGTTGGTCGTTTCCATGGGGAAAAACCGGCTCGAAACTCCATGGGTACTCTTTTAAATATATTTGTTTTTACAATGTTATTGTCAGTTTGGTATATCGCAAACACGAGAGAATATTAGGCACGATTAGAAGAGGAAGCTTCTTAACAAAATCTTAAATAAAAATAATGTAATAGACAAAACAAAATAAGTTCCATTTTTTTATGTAATCGGGAAACAATACAGTATTTTATTTTACTTATATTGATGGTACTGAGAAATCATTCATATAATTTCTTTGGTTCAGCAATAGTATGTGACACTGAGTTGGTTTTTCAGGCTGTGCTTAGTGTTGTTATTCACTACATCATGTGATTCACATGACAGATGTCAGATTAATTTTGGATTACGTCAAATATTAATTAATTGTTATATTTTATAACGATACGAATAGTTATAAAAAAGTAACTCTCTCATATTTTTCTTTGTTGGTTTATATTATCCTCCGGGCGATCCTCGCAGTGGTGACACCCAGACGTTTCCTCTTTCCTCATCTGACACAGGTACCTCCCGAAACATCCGTGTCCGGTGAGGACCTGCGTCGGGCGGAAAGTCAGGACGCCGTGACGCCTATCCAGACACTCCTCAAAGAGGGGTCTTACCGCCTCGATTGCGACGTGCCGTGCCCACACATGAAAGACATGCCAAAAAAACCATAATAAATAGACACCATCACAAAATGCGAGCCCTCTTAACTCATGAAAATATGTGGAATTTTAAAAGGGCTATTGTGATAAAGGAAGCGAATCTCGTTACGAACACAACCAGTACTTCCGACCCGTTTGATGTGATAAAAAATAAGCATACTTACTCATCTCTGGATGAGAGAACTCGTGAAAAAGTAGAGAGGTACAAGGATGTTTTGGCTCTTGAGTGACATTAATATACAGGATGCGTTGTTGGCGAAGTATTGAGAACTTGTGTCTACTATTTATCATTGTTTGATAACAAATTACGGTAAATACACGTAGATTATAAACCAATTTACACAATAAGCTTAATTAATTCAAACAATGGTAAATTGTGATGACACCATTTACCATTTCCATATATTTTTGACTTCTCCGTCGCTGATAAAATGTGACGTTGTCTTCCCTCCTCCAGCATGCGTAGCATGAAACCATAGAAATGGGGCCAGATAGACGTCGACAGAAGAATAGACAAAATGGCAGGATGTAGGTAGGTCAGGGAGCAGTAGTAACCCAGTGGAATCGGCCCCGACTTACAAGTTGTTGGTCGTGGGTTCGAACCCAGCCAAGCGCATTACTTTGTGTAATTTATTTCCTCACCACTGCTCTCAAAACGGTGAAGGGAAATAAAGTAGAAGTCTGGCAGTTAGAATATTGAAAGTAATGGACACTATTTTTGTTTTATAAAAATCAATGAATATTGACAACGATGAAACGCATTCAAATTCGGGAGTGGGGGCTTGTGACGTCATAAGGCTTGTAAAATTGTACCGACTGGGTGACGTTTTGTGATTTTTAGATCTTCGTCAATATTAGTTTACGTAACAAATGAAAAAATACGGGTCTAATATATTATCATAATCTATATTTCGGACTAATTCTTTTTTTTAGTAAAATAGCCTATTCAATCAATAAAAATATTAATCGTGGGGTCGGAACCTAATCCCTACCGAATGGTATGTATGTTTTTATTTACTTATACTGTTATCGTCATTATTATACGTATAAAAAACCGGATTTTATCTTTCTATGATTTACTAATTTTTTTAATCTTTGTTCATAAATCAGCAGTAAATCAATAGTAACCAAGTACTGTACTTGCAATAGTAGTTTAACATGCAATGAAAAAAAAACTGACATAATAATGAAGAAGTCTAGATGCCAAGTAGCTACTAAAAACCTTGCGAAGCAGAAACAGGAAGTCAGTATACAAAAACATTAAAAAAAAATATAAACATCGGAATTGAGAACCTCCTCCTTTTGGAAGTCGGTTAATAAAATAAAAATTCACTTTCTCGCATTACGAGTATGTGCATTACTCAAATACGCTATTGAATTGAAGCGAGATCCATTCTCACATCTATTATATTCACTATAATCGAGTAGTTAGACAAAATCAAAAAATTCAAAATATTTAATTCCACATGGGCATTTATAAAAAGTCCAAAAAATGGCACTGTTCACGTTGGTCGTTTCCATGGGGAAAAACCGGCTCGAAACTCCATGGGTACTCTTTTAAATATATTTGTTTTTACAATGTTATTGTCAGTTTGGTATATCGCAAACACGAGAGAATATTAGGCACGATTAGAAGAGGAAGCTTCTTAACAAAATCTTAAATAAAAATAATGTAATAGACAAAACAAAATAAGTTCCATTTTTTATGTAATCGGGAAACAATACAGTATTTTATTTTACTTATATTGATGGTACTGAGAAATCATTCATATAATTTCTTTGGTTCAGCAATAGTATGTGACACTGAGTTGGTTTTTCAGGCTGTGCTTAGTGTTGTTATTCACTACATCATGTGATTCACATGACAGATGTCAGATTAATTTTGGATTACGTCAAATATTAATTAATTGTTATATTTTATAACGATACGAATAGTTATAAAAAAGTAACTCTCTCATATTTTTCTTTGTTGGTTTATATTATCATTCGATTTTTTTCTTTTTTTTTTAATAATTTTGTATGGAGAAACCGCAAAAACGTCCCTTAAACAAAAAAAAAAACTTATTCGTCAGAGATACGCCAGGATTTCTTTGTGTGTAATGAAATGGTCTAACCATTTTAACTTCGCACAAAAGACCCTTGTTTTAAAGTTTTCAAAATGTTTCTTACTTAGAAGAATGTTTGTCTGTTCGTGAATTACTTACAAATAGAAATATATACTTATTGTGCCGTGAAAATGTCGAGGAAGACAATGTGTAACTTTTAATAACATTATTATTTTGCACTGAAGTTTTTTGGTATGGAGATGAAATGTGCGTGACAGGAATAAGAGGTCTCAGTTCGTAGAAATTACTTGTTAAAAGTTGTCATTTCATCGCAGTGTTTTGTCCGCGGCTTTACTTGTTTTAATTTAAAGATTGACAAACAATTCTGTGATACGTGGTTCCAAGTTGGTGGAAAAAAAAACAAAAACCTTTGGCTAATTTATACATTTTTTTTTTCGTGGGGAATTAATTTTGTGGTGACCTTACAACAACCCGTCCGCGTCGTGAGAACACGGCGGCGGCGGCGGTGCTCTGCCCAAGCGGGGCAGTCCTGCACCGTATGCTCCACCGTGTCCTCCGGGCGATCCTCGCAGTGGTGACACCCAGACGTTTCCTCTTTCCTCATCTGACACAGGTACCTCCCGAAACATCCGTGTCCGGTGAGGACCTGCGTCGGGCGGAAAGTCAGGACGCCGTGACGCCTATCCAGACACTCCTCAAAGAGGGGTCTTACCGCCTCGATTGCGACGTGCCGTGCCCACACATGAAAGACATGCCAAAAAAACCATAATAAATAGACACCATCACAAAATGCGAGCCCTCTTAACTCATGAAAATATGTGGAATTTTAAAAGGGCTATTGTGATAAAGGAAGCGAATCTCGTTACGAACACAACCAGTACTTCCGACCCGTTTGATGTGATAAAAAATAAGCATACTTACTCATCTCTGGATGAGAGAACTCGTGAAAAAGTAGAGAGGTACAAGGATGTTTTGGCTCTTGAGTGACATTAATATACAGGATGCGTTGTTGGCGAAGTATTGAGAACTTGTGTCTACTATTTATCATTGTTTGATAACAAATTACGGTAAATACACGTAGATTATAAACCAATTTACACAATAAGCTTAATTAATTCAAACAATGGTAAATTGTGATGACACCATTTACCATTTCCATATATTTTTGACTTCTCCGTCGCTGATAAAATGTGACGTTGTCTTCCCTCCTCCAGCATGCGTAGCATGAAACCATAGAAATGGGGCCAGATAGACGTCGACAGAAGAATAGACAAAATGGCAGGATGTAGGTAGGTCAGGGAGCAGTAGTAACCCAGTGGAATCGGCCCCGACTTACAAGTTGTTGGTCGTGGGTTCGAACCCAGCCAAGCGCATTACTTTGTGTAATTATTTCCTCACCACTGCTCTCAAAACGGTGAAGGGAAACATCGTGAGGAAACCGGCATGTCCTACGGTGCATCCACACCGCCGGTAACATTTGTAGCTCAACGTTTCCAAATGTTACTCGGTAAAATCAGCCAACAAAATGTTATTTAATGTTACTACGTGTTGACGTGTAAGTTGACTAACGTTGCTCAACATTCGGTAACAATGTTACTCCCATTATCTAACAATGTTACCGATTGTCGAGCAACGTTACTCGACTTACAGTAACACGGCAACACTTTTTTTTTTTTTTTTAGGGTGGCAAAATCATCAAATGAGTCCTCCCGCCCTGGGTGGGGCGGGAGGGACTGTCAGACTCTTACTGACTAAAATCCACCCGTGTTCCGTCGGATGCCCTTTACGTTCCGGGGCCACGGTATCCTGGATTAAGAAAAATCCGCGACCCCGGCAGGCATTTGGCCCCATAAGGGGCCCCGTCGGTGACGCGTGAAACACGACGCGCCACCGACCCGGGCTTGGTCCTTGGTCGGACGGCGAGCTACCCATTACTCACCGTCCGCAAGCCCGCTCCGCCGCTGTGCCCTCTGCTGTTCAGAGGGACACGCGTTGGAGCGTCCACCCGACAGGCTATTTGCATACGGGCAAAGAAACCCCTTAGGCACACAGTGCCTAAGGAGAGTTTTTGCCCGCATCCCAGGGCACAGCGGCCCGAAAAACTGTTTCCCCCCGGACTTATCCGAGAGGGAACTCCAGTCCACGGGCGCACGTGGAGGTTTCCTGTCTTAGCACCCCAACACGGCAACACTTAGTAACTTTTTGTTGTCGGATGTTACTGCGGTGTGGATGCACGGGTAAGTAACAATCAACAAATAGTAACAAGGAGCCACAAAAGTTACCGAATGTTGCCGAATGTTACCGTGTTGCCTTTTGTTGCTCCACAAATGTTACCGGCGGTGTGGATGCACCGCTAGAACCACTAATTCGCAGTCATGTGATATCTACCAACCCGCACTGGGCCCGCGTGGTGGATTATGGCCCACTCCCTCTCAAAGAGAGGAGGCTTGTGTCCCAGAAGTGGGAACAATAGGCTGATGATGAGGTAGGTCATACTACGCGTGTAGGAAAGCCCATAAAATTTCTGTAAACCATCAAGCATTCATCATCATCATCATCATCAGCCGGAAGACGTCCACTGCTGAACATAGGCCTCCCCCGTAGACCGCCACTCCGAACGACAATTCGCCACTTGCATCCATCGGTTGCCCGCGACCCACACGATGTCGTCGTCCACCTAGTGGGAGGACTACCTACGCTGCGTCTTCCGGTCCGTGGTCGCCACTCGAGAACTTTTCTTCCCCTTCGGTTGTCAGTTCTACGAGCGATGTGGCCTGCCCATTGCCACTTCAAGCATTACTTACTGAATAATAAAAAATAGAGACCATATTATTATCATTAAAAGATAACATTCCAAGAGTGCTCACATGCCTCGACCCATTCCCCCCATTTGCCCCTTATTTAATGTGATCATTACGACCCCATTAAACTCTTCCAGTCGTCTTACCTTTGTAACGTCTTTTGATTATGTTACGACAAATATTTATGAATTTGTTTCTTATAAATAATATGAGCAAAAATGATAGGCTTGTAAAGGAAACGTTTTTTTGTTAAAACATGATCAAAACGTAACGTCTAACGTAAAGGGTTGGTAGTGACGGTAATCAAAGATATGATATACTTTGCTTTAGTGTCAGATAATTGGGTACGAACCTATTACGGCTGAACAATGACACGGTTGGCATAGTCACAGAGCAACCGACTGCTGCAATCCGTGTCGCGGTACGATCATCATCATCATCATCATCTCAGCCATAGGACGTCTACTGCTGAACATAGGCCTCCCCTTTAGATCTCCACATATACCGGTTGGAAGCGACCTGCATCCAGCGTCTTCCGGCGACCTTTATAAGGTCGTCTGTCCACCTCGTAGGTGGACGTCCTACGCTGCGCTTGCTAGTCCGCGGTCTCCACTCTAGCACTTTTCGACCCCATCGGCCATCTTGCGGTACGATACCCGCAAGCAATAGTAAAAAATATTTTCAATGACACTAATTTTAAAAAGACTTCTGAGCCCTTCTCACGAGTTTTCACTATTATACTTTACAGCGTTTCTTGTATGGAAAAATTATGGAAAAATGGAACAGCGCCTCTGGTGTGCGAAGAAGGAACTAATTTTTTTCTTGTTTGTCAATTGTAAATGTCGAAGTTCCAGTTTACTTTACAGCAGATAACTGAAAACTCATGATAAAGCCTCTGGGCTGATTTTTGTTGAATATCTGTACTGAAGTGGAAAAGACAAAAAAATGTTAAATTATTTTTTCACTTTTAGCCGGCTTCAAAAAGGAGAAGGTTCTCATTTCACCTACACCGCTTACTACCAGGTTTTGGTCCGATTTGTGTGATTCTCTTTTTGTTGAATGCAGTATACCTGCAATGAGAGCCCTTATCATGAGTTTTCACTATTTTACTTTACAGCGTCTTTCCAGTATTTACGGCGTATGGAAAAATGGAACAGCGCCTCTGGTGTACGAAAGTGTACGAAGAAGGAACTAATTTTTTCCTTGAAATTAAATGTCAAAGTTCCAATTTACTTTACGTCACAATAAGTGAAAATTCATGATAAAGGCCTAAGGTCCCACAAAATTTTAATTCAGTATTTTTTATTTTATGAGCATTTTTATTGTTTCTTTCAGAAATCAGTTCCTTTTTTTTAAAATAAAGTTTTTATTATCTAACAGTTTAGATAGAGAGTTAAATTTTAAAAAAAAATCGACACGAGCCGCTAAATTTATCTATGTTTAATAAAAATCGTAAAGCTACGGAGATCATGAGTTATTTTAAAGAAAACCTGTTCATTATTTACATCAGAGCTTGAATTTATTTCAATGTTTACTTGTTTATGAAGGTAAGCTAATTTATGAAGTCGCTTTATTTAACCTAGATAAATATCCAGCTTCATAACACTAGAAAAATCTAACTTAATGCTTAAAATGAAAGAAATTTGTTGGATTTTCAACCCTCACGATTTTGTGCGTAGAGTTCAAAATTCAACTGAAATGTCGCTCTTTGTTAGTAGGGACAAAACGTACTCTTTACGCTTAATTATTTGCTTAAAACAAATATGTTTTATAAAATATGTTTGTGTGTTATAGTCGTGAAGAGCTCATAATTTTATTTTGTAATTTAGTTCCATAACAGAAGCTAAACAAACAAAATATAAAATATTTTTTGTTCGCACACCAGAATTTAATTTAGACTTTTCTTTAAAGAATAATTATGAGTTCAAAATATTTTTGTTTGAACTGCGGTAGGTAAAACAATATTGCAGATAAAGAAAAACAAAAACCCGACTGCGTAAAAACTAATTTTAAAAAATACGTGAAAAAGTTAATTTATATAAAAATTAAACAAATAAAAATTAAAAGAAAGAAACAAGCCCAACAGAACAGCAGGAAGAAGCAGAACAGAACGACTCACAGTCGGGGCCCATTCAAATTTTACCAATCAAATCGTCCCAAGGGGAAGATTCAGCCAAGAATCAAATCTTCTACACGTATTTTTCAAAATTAGTTTTTACGCAGTCGGGTTTTTTGTTTTTCTTTAAATGAAATTTTTATTTTACACTTTTTAGTAACTATTCATTGTTCACTGTTTTTTTTGTTTGTATATCGTTTATACTTGAAATAAAAACTTAAATCAATAAGTAAGAAAATTAGCGAGAATGATTGTTTTGTTAAACAACTTTAAATTGTTATATATCCTAAACTTTTACTTAAAATGAAAAATGATAAAAGAAACCTAAAGATGATTTTAATACCTATTCAACGACACCCCACTTGACATAGTTCATCGACTTTTATTTTTTTCATTTTGACAATATGGCGTCTGGTTGTCGCTGTGGTGAATTTTGTTTACTGTCATGTCTTTAGTGACACTCGCAAGGTTAAGACGATTCGATTGACGTAAGAATTCTCAAAATCGGCCTACGCGTTTGGTTTTTAGAACGCCACATAGAAACAAACATACATACATACATAGACTGATAAACACATTACCCTCCTTTGCGTCGCGCAGTCGGGTAAAAATAACATTTACAGGGAGCGACTACTTATCTAACCTCTACAGCCCAGTAACTGGGTTTCTGACTCGCGTTAATGACTGTCCAATGTCCATGATCTATAAACGACAATCAAAACATTCGAAGTACAGAGAAATTCGCTATGAGATGGTCACCTATCCACAGACCAACCTCGGCAAACGAGGCTTTACCTTGGTGGTCCGTGCGGAAATCAGAACTGCCAGCAATCTGACGGAGCCACCCTTAGAGAGCCAAAGCCTACCGAGGTCGCGGGGCCGTCTTTTCAAGTAACCGTGGCCCCGGAACGTAAAGGGCTATTGAAGGACACCGTGGATTTTAGTCAGTACAAGTCTGACAGTCCCTCCCGTCACGCTTTGGGCGGGGGGAGGACTCATACGATAATAATAAAATTACGGGACCTTAAAAACGACATACAAAGACATGTATCTATAAAACCTATCAATAAGATAACCCTTCCTTGCCATTGGACTGTCCATTCAACAAATTTGCCACTATTGAGAGCATTCCCCTGATTTCTAAGACTACACTTACATTTGAACAGCACTATTCTCAGTAAACACAACTAGAACGACCCTAAACCTGTATCACTTTACAAAAAGGGACACATTCACACTTGCCTTTAAAATGACCCTTTTTAGGGTTCCGTACGTATAGGGTCTTATGGGTAAAAGGTTACTAAGTAGTAATAGGGTATAATTAAAACAACGCTGTATCTTTGAATCGGAAATGGTAAAAATTACTACTTTTTTTTTTTTATTCCACAACTATCACACAACGCCATCTAGTCCCAAGCTAAGCCGAGCTTGTGTTATGGGTACTAGACAACTGATAAACATACTTATATATTTCTAAATACATACATATTATAGATAAATTACACCCAGACACAGAACAAATGATCGTGCTCATCACACAAACATTTGTCCTGGGTGGGAATCGAACCCACGACCTCCGGCATAGCAGTCAGGGTCACTAACCACTATACCAACAGGCCAGTCACTTGAAATCAACACACACTGTTTATTGGTATGGTATCACTACATAGTATAAAACAAAGTAGCTTTTTCTGTCTGTCCCTATGTATGCCTAGATCTTTAAAACTACGCAACGGATTTTGATGCGGTTTTCTTTATATGTGTAAGTCGCATCCGGGTATATTTGCTGGCTAATCAGATCATCAATCGTGGGCTCAGAATGGGATTACGGGAAAATGAGTGAAATAGCTTCTTCGACATAATTATGCACAGTTATTATTACAGAGTCAGTTACCAACTCTACTACATTAATACTCTGACTTTAAAAGATTACACGATATAGTTCCCAGGTAGTACACGTCACCACCACGACGTTCGAACGAACATTGTCGATCCATGGGACTGTGGTGTTTTTCAGACCTACACTGGACTCAGTGCAACGTCTAAACAAAGGCGCTTGTGTTTCAACCACCGACATATATAACATGCATAATAAAGTAGAGATTACACCCGTGCGGAGCCGGGGCGGGTCGCTAGTAAAAGATAAAATAGAAAAAACTTTTTGAATAAAAGGGAACCGACTTCAAAACAAAACACAAACAAAAAAAAAGTGTAAAATAACTTTTCTTTCAGAAGTCGGTGGCTTTGTTTTTTATTTCATTTACTATGGCCACCGACTTCCGAAAGAAAAGTTATTTTACACTTTTTTGTGTTTGTTTTTGAAGTCGGTTCCCTTTTTTCAAAAAGTTTTTTATTTTACCCTTTTTAGTTTAGATATTCAACAAAAATCTTCACAATAATCGGCGTCTTTAAAAATCTACAATCCAAGTAAGCAAAAACGGATCCACGCGAGCAACGTCACGGGATATCCATTAATGTTATATACTTAAACCTTCTCCAGAATGCAGTGAACACTTTCCTGAAAACCGCATCAAAATCGGTTCAGCCAAACGCGAGATAATCGCGGAGAAACATACATACATACATACAGGTCGAACTGAGATCCTAATTTTTTTTTTGAAGTCGGTTAAAAACAAATAAAAAGTGATATGAAACTATCGGCACGGTTGGTGCAGTGGCTGGATCGTCTGCTGCGCAGCGTGTCGCGGGTTCGATCCCCGCACGGAACAAATATTTGTATGACATACAAGTTGTAGATCCGGGTCTGGGTGTTTGTGTATGTGAGTTTATATGTTTGTAAACGCACCCACGATAAAGGAGAAATTCCTATTGGGGTATTTTTTTTAATGTTTACGGTTCTTCAGGAAAGAAAGAAAATCTTGGAAAGAAAAACGAAAATGAACTTAAAAATAAAATTAAAGGTGCGCTTTGGTCGATCTTATTAACGGTGTTACAGAACCATAGTGTTCAAATCCAACTCGTACTTGTCCAATTTTTTCAATAAGCACGTAATAAGGGTCTCTCGGACCCCAGGATCTGTCACAATCAAAGTACCACTTGGGGTCTGAAAGGGTACATAAGGAGAAAAAGCAACACTTTACTAAAACGGTATGGAAATTTTCTCATAATGTTTCTAAGGTCGCTTTTTGTGGCATCTTGGGTGTGAATGCTCGTGTAGTCAGTGTGTTACTTGCTTTAATGGAAGGGACATCGTTTGTGGGCTATAGACTAGATTCTTTGGAAGAAAATTGGAACGATTTGGGCGCGAGTGGCCTTCACCTTTTTTTCACTATACTTTGCCACATTAGCATTTTGAATTGCGCAAGCATGCGAATGGCGAGTAATGGGTGACTCGCGCATCTGCTGTCAGCAAAATGACGGTGCCCAGCTTAGAGGGCCAAAGCCTGCCGGGGTCGCGGGACTGTCTCATCAGGTAACCGTGACCCTGGAACTTAAAGGGCTATTGAAGGATAATTATAAAAATTATTGAGATAAATTAATAAATAAAATACTCTCAAGACCATACGAAAATAAATAGCACAAAATATTGCTCACGTTTATTGAAACAAAACCCTTGTCAATAAGTTACCGATCCAATCAACTAGACGCAACTCTAAACAATAAAATACGAATAGGTTTTTACTAGAGATACCACGAATATTGATTTTGCCGAATACCGAATACTCAGCTTATCTCTCGGCCGAATATTAGTACATTTTGGGAGTGATATTTTCCGATCTGCATCACTGAAGTGTGTGCGGTAACTACGGGAATATTAATATTCTTTTTTACATAAACTGATGTTCGGTATACGGGCGAATATTGCGAAGTATTCGGCAATAAAAAGAAATAATGTTCGGCCTAGCAGCGGCTAGGCCGAATATCGAACAACAGCCGAATATTTCTGACAGTTCTAGTTCTTGCACAAAAATGTTCAATATCACACATAGCAATAAAGTGTCTAGAAAAAAATAATTGAACATCTGAAAAACAAGTACGAAAATGAAGGGTAGGTTTCAGGCGTGTCGTAAAACATATTCTTTATTGTAAGGAATGAAAAGAAAATACATAGAATTGTTAAAGATTGACGGTTTGTAGTTGCCAATGGCGTAACTCTGTTATGCGAAATTATACGACGTCAAAAAAAGGGGTGGAGCGCAGAAAAAAATACCCTTAAGAATATCTTCTGGGTCATTTGATTTTGGAGATATCTACACAACAACAATTAAAATAAAATGAAAAATTAACAAGAAATTAACTTACGAACAGTCAGATCTGAATATCTGTAGGCTATGCATTTTTTTCCGTGCGAGATTAAAAAAAATACCTAATTAAAGACTAGAAGAGAAAACACATTTGTAAATATTATTGAACAGTATGTTGTTTCTGCCTAATTCCAAAGCAGAAAATTGTTGATGTTAAGTTTATATGTTTTACCATACTATTTTACAACAATACAGAATATAGAAAACAGTAATTATTACTTTGACTGCACAAACACTACAAATATTTAGCAGTCTTCCGATATTGCTCCAATAACTGTCTTTACTTTGTTCAAATGCAATTTCACATTCACTACTATACACACATGTTCAACATACTCCATAAATAAATCATTATACACGTTCTCATAAATATATAACCGCTCGGTCCTATCCCAACCGTACATCCTTGTATTCCCACTGGACTGCTCGGAGAATAGAACAGAAATTCCATTCTGAACAAAGAACGAAAACGCACGCACACATAGACAAGGTTCACGTACAGCGAGTATAAACGCACTAAGTACTAAAGATTGGTCGAGGGCAAAAACATTTATGAACAAAATGGGCATAAACTTGGCGTATTGGGCATAAACAATTTTGGGCATAGATAATGCTCAAGTAATTGTTAAGTCAAAAATTAAGCAGATATACAGGGTGGAATTTTGTAATGCCACCTGGAGGGAAAGTACTCTTAATACTGCAGATAGAAAATTTTACACAAAGGAAACATTCCTTTATTTTTGAATAGAAAGGAAACTGCAGTCAAAATGAGACGATGCGTGGTGTCAGGTATTTTCGTTAGGTTTATGGAAATTTTTTGTTTCGATCGCCGCGCCACGCCGCGCTCAGAGCCCGCGGTAAAAGCTATGCAATATCTAAAAAACACGTGATGTATTGTTACAGCATTCGATTGTGTCACTATTAAGGATCAAATGTCTCTTCTCTCTAGCAGAAGAGAGGCTCCCAGCTGTGGGATATAGTTATGCAATGTGAACCTCGCCTTCTGTACCTATCTATTCTGTGGCTAGACCTAGTTTTTACGATCTAACCTAGACTGGTTGTGAAGGTTTAGATAAATTATTAGAATCATATTATAAGGGTTCGGTCAACGTAATATATTATGTATTTGTAATAACATTTGTCGGGTGCTTTAGCATTTATCGTTTTAGGTTTTTGTTGTTAGTTAGATTAAAGCATTGATTGGAAAAGGATTTTTTTTTATGAAGCCATACTTAAACTCACGCCTTTGTGCCATAGGGGTAGACAGAAGCCATAAAACTTCATCTGATAATATTGTTACGAGCTGGGTATCGGGATAAATTAATTAACACCAATTAAAACCAAATAAACTTTATTCACACACGAATCACTAATTAAAACAAACACTTAACACTACTCAACCATAAAACACTTATAAACTCACTTAATCACACGTAAAAATCACTTAGAGATCGCTTCCAGTTCACTTCGAGTTGCCTCGATCGTAGTCAATCGCCGATCGGCGCCCTTTTTATACTCCGGCCGGACCCACTAGATGTTTCTAGAATATGGTCGAATGTTCTGGAAACATCCATAGACTTCGACATAGTCCCATACCTTCTGGAACATTCCAGAACCATCTCGAAACATTTAGAACAGGGTAGAATTTTCTAGAAACTTCCTGACCAACCTTCAGTAGAATTGTCGAAAACCTTGTAGAACTTTCGAGAAGCCTGTAGATTGGTCTCGCAATCCGATCGACGTAACAATATCCTATGCTTACTCGAAAAAAAACAATACTTATTTTGAACTCACGTTCAACACTTGAGTTATTACCGCATGCCTCCAGCTCTAAACCTTCATAAAACTTCTTGCTACTAAAATACAGAATGCAGATGAGAACAAATACTTAACTCATAAAACCGCACTATCTGACAATGTAAGGCCATCTCAAACATTTCCTCACGAAATTCTCGTTACATTAACTTACAATGTATATTCGTAGCAGAGACAACTTAGTAACTTTCTTCTATGTAACTTTCTACTACCACATTTTCTTTTGGGGGAGGTGAAATCTTCAAATATGTCCTCCCTCTCTGGGTGGAGTGAAAAACTGTTAAGCCGCATTTTCACTAGGAGACATTTGTTCCGCGACTCTGTCGAAACTGGCCAATAGAAACAAGGGAAATGTCGAGCGACAATGTCCCACAAAGTTGCAGAGATATACCACGTCAATGTTGTGCGACATGTCTCCTTTTTTTTCGTGGTAAAATCATCAAATGAGTCCTCCCACCAGACTGTCAGACTTGTACTGACTAAAATCCACGGTGTCCTTCAACAGCCCTCTATGTTCCGGGGTCACGGTAATGAGATAAGTCCCGCGACCCCGGCAGGCTTTGGCCCTCTAAAGGGGGGCCCCGTTGTCATGCTGACACTCCTTGAGGCGCGCGTGGAACACAACGCGCCGTCGAACCGGGCATGGTCCATGGTCGGACAACGAGTCGCCCATTACTCGCCGCGCGCATGCCCGCACCTACGGTGGCCGGAGATCGTCGAGGTAGGACGCTATCCTCTCCCTCACGCGGCCCGCCTCCTCCTTCGCGAGCATGACTGCTTCGCAGAAGGAAGCGACAGCTTTCCACTCCGTCTCGACCAATGCCGGGCGCGAGAGGTCTCCGCCTATCGCCGCCGAGAGGACACGGCGGTGCTCTGCCCAAGCGGGGAAGTCCTGCACCGTATGCTCCACCGTGTCCTTCGGGCGATCCTCGCAGTGGTGACACCCAGGCGCTTCTTCCCTCCCTATCAGACACAGGAACCTCCCGAAACTTCCGTGTCCGGTGAGGACCTGCGTCATGACTTGCATACTTGCCTTGGAATGAAAGGGCAGCTAAAGGAATAGAGTGGTTTTTGTCAGTATCATTATGGGTCTGACATTATCTTATTAATTTGATGATTGAAGTCTACAAAAAAGAAATCTTTTTGTTTGTTTATGTAGCTCTATAAACTTACATAACATAACATCACGACTGCAATCTCCAAAGGGTTTTAGACAGAGGTGTAGGGGAACAGTGTATAAGACGGGGACGTTAATAATCGCGAGGTATAATGGGGACATACACTCTTTAGGCATACTTAACACAACACTAACGTAGAGCAAGCGCCATCAGGACGTCATTTGCAAGCGGCCAGACGCAAATGGCGTCCTTTTGGCGCTTGTGCTACGTTAGTTTTGTGTTAAGTTTGCCTTAGGTGTGTGATATCCCATCATACCTCGTGTCCCCGTCTTATACACTGTTCCCCTACCTGTGTAAACTCAAATTTTGTCAGCCATTTATAAGCATCAAGACGAAATAAAGAGCGAATCTATTGCTAGTACCGAGCACCTCTATCGGCTCTATCTCAACAATCACATTGCGGCCACAAGTTCACTAGTTATAAATGTGAAAAATTGGGTTATCACATGCCAATTTTTTTTTCTATTCCGACTAGTAATTTCAGAGATAAACGTGGTTAAACAACTAAACCGCTTTGTTATACATAGTATAATTTATGTTGTACATATATTTTAATCTTTACATCATCATCAGACTTACCTTATATTAATGCTCCACATCACTATGCTTTCACTCTAATCTATGGCGTATTAGTAAAAAAGGATCCCGAGTTCAGCGTGTACCAAATATACACACATTTGTGTAATAAATTGGCGTAGGGTGGGGAAAATAATAAACACAAAATATCGATATTTTTTTTGTTTGTCTTTGCTGTCTGACTGTTTTAATTTTTTGCCTAACGATGCCAAAAAGATATATTCAATGCAAACGACTCTCTAGCTTTCTTTGTATAATTATCTATTTAATTCCTATGATTGTTTTGTGATTTGATTCTTTATGCCTGTCTACTCATTTTTGTTGAATTTTCTCTTCATAAGTCTTCGATCGTATCAAGTTGCTGTCTGATAAAATAATAAGAGTGAGAGAAGAGACACAGTGGTTAAAACCTTATGTCTGCACAAACGCTTATGTACTAGACATATTTCCAGTGGCGATGTACACTAGTCTCCACTATGGCCACCATGACTAAAAACAATCAAACAACAATTTTATACTACCTTGATGCATAAAAATACCATTAAAATATGCCATAAAGGTAGTATAGTTATAGTGCTGTTTAAAAAATATGATTTCAGAAAGGAAAGGAAAAGACATCTTAAAAAAATCAAAGAAAACTTACCTCGTTTTAAAAATTCAATGGTTTATTTTTTTAATCAGAATGTTGAATTTTTCCTGTCAGTTTATAAACATTCAAACTCACAAAACACTGACCACCAGACACCGCACAACTACTTGTAAATCATACCAATATTTTGTTCCGTTTTATACTTTGATTCTTCATTTATTTAGAATTTCAGTCGCCTTCAGAAATGAACAGCACTCCTATATCTTAAAACAAACAACAGTACTTCAAGATTATTCTCCATGAACCGCTCAATCCACAGTTATTTCGTTTTATGACTCTTGTATCATAAAGTTTTCCAATATAACATATTGGTGACTTTTACTGTATACTATGCTCCTGCCCTGTAGTGTCATGTAGGTCGTAACACTTCGGTTTATAGTACTTTAGGTCTTAAACTTTGAGCTACCTTTATGTGGTTGGTAAACATCTAAAAGAGATATAGACCATCGTTCTTGGTAGTATAAGATGGCTGTGAGATATTGATGTATAGAGAAAGATAGAGTATACTTTATTGTGCAATGAAATTGTCACATAAATCGGGAGTTTTATGCAACATTTTCCTATTTATGACTATACACAATGTCTTTCACAAAAATAGTGTAAGTAAGTATTCTTAAGTAAGTAAGTATTCTTTATTTGCATAAAATGTGGTATACAAAAGGTGTTATAATTATAATATTTAAGCGCAGGACACATTCTGCCATAACAATAGTATGCAATTTTTTTAATTTATACAAGGATTACTACCTAAGTAGTTTTAAAAAAACGAACATAAAGTTTGTAATAAACAAGCCAGTATTACATTGTAACCTTTCTGTTTGCTTTTAATTAACAATTAAAGAAACGATTGCTGTAAAAGGACACTAAAATCATAGCTGTAGAAATAACTGGGTTTTAACGTCATTATCTTTAAAATGAAGTTTTTAGGAGCAACATTTTTTATACGTTATTTAGAAAAGAAATTCTTTATATCCTGCACAAAAAAAAACACTTTATGAAATTACACAAGACTCCATAATAAAAAAACTATCGATAACTTTTTCGACAAAACATCGACACTTGTCCCATCCCTACTCGAAAGCACCACGTAGTAAAAATGTTCGAGTTTGGCAGGGAGACGTATGAGCATAATTTTTACATGTACCCCGTCTGATGATATCGCTCGTACATTGTGACTGGTACCAACAGAAAGAATGAAAGAAAGTAACTAATTTTCTTTCTTTTATAGCTCTGTGAATTTCGGTCTATTTTATTTAGTACTCTTGGCGAATTTGGTCACTAAAGTAACTTAGGGATATTTTTTTGGGTTGGCAATATAATATATGAGTTTTCAGATACATTAGTAGGCTTGGTATTATTCCGAGGTCTTAGTTGGAAAGGAATGTGTACTTTTCAAAAACTAGCTTTAGGTCGTGGCTTCGGTCAGAATTATTTAGAGTTTTTTTTTTTAATAAAACACACTTGGAATTTCTCCTGTGTCGTGGGTGCGTTTACAAACATAGAAACTCACATACACAAACACCCAGACCCAGAACAACTTCTTGTAGGTCATACAAATATTTGTTTCGTGCGGGAATCGAACCTGCGACACGCTCCGCAGCAGTCCAATCGCTAAGCCACTGTACTAACTGTGGCGTCAAACATTTGACAATCATTTCTTCTCCTTTGATTCATGTTATACCAGGTAGGTCCTCTAATATCACCTAAATTATGGAGAAGGCTATGCTCGGAGTCTCTCTGCGCGATCGACTCAGAAATGAGGAGTTTCGTAGACGAATCAAAGTTACCGACATAGCCCAACGAATTAGCAAGTTGAAATGGCAGTGGGCAGGCCATATAGCACGCAGAACTGATGGCCGATGGGGCCGTAAGGTTCTCGAATGGAGACCACGCTCCGACAAGCGCAGCGTAGGACGTCCACCCACAAGGTGGGCAGACGATCTTATGAAGGCCACAGGATCACGCTGGATGCAGGCCGCTTACAACCGTTCCTATTGGAAGTCTAAAGGGGAGGCCTATGTTCAGCAGTGGACGTCTTATGGCTGATATGATGATGATGATGAAGGATCATCATATAATTTTGACGTCCACATTCGCCGCTGTTTCCAACCGCAATGCAGAGATATTTATGATTGCTGCGAACAATACTATTTCTGCTCTACATTGTACATAAGGATCATCCAGGGCTTTTAAACTAAAAGCGGGTCTTATATAAAGGTTATATACGTAGGTACACATGTCGTAATACATGTCATTGTATTGTTTCTGTACGGGTAATGTTTGCAATTGGAAAATGCGCTTTATTAGTTCAAAATTACCACACGGGAACCTAATATAAAATAATCGTTTCTTTTTTCTTTTGGAAATATGTTTACCACCTAAGCCTACATTGTGGAATACAATAAAGATTTGAGTATTGAGTATTACTACTATACAGGTTATTACAATACAGTTTGTAAACTATCTGTGAGCCAAAATTTCATCGAAATCTGTTGCGTAAATTTTGCGTGAGAGAATAACAAATCCATCCATCCATCCATTCATTCATCCTCACAAACATTTATAATATTAATAAAATTGGCAAGATAATTATTATATTGTATTATTATAAGTTAGATTAGATCTTAGTGTGCAATTACAGTGGCAGCGGGGCGGGCAGTGGAATCCGCTAACGCAAACACATAGTTTTTGACTTAGGTGCACCAAGTGCGGGCGGGGCGGGTGAGCGGAAATCAGCCACCTTACCACGAGCTCTTAACGCGATCCAGTTTAGGCTGCGGGAAAGAGACAGAGCTATACAAGTCGTCTAGCGCCATCTCTTTCCCACAGCCTAAACTGGATCGCGTTAAGAGTTCATGGTAGGCCACCTGGTCTGTTTCGTGACCCGCCACCCGCTCCCGCTGCCCGCCCCGCGCCACTGTAATTGCACATTTATCCTTTTTACACAAATCTTAAATCGCAAAATCCTAAATTAAAAAATTCCTGATGGGAAAATCCCAGAAAAAAAAAGATCCTGACAGTATACAATATTGCACCCGTCCCAACCTATCTGTGACATATTAAATGCCTTCCTTTGTAAAAGTTTGCCCTGCAAAGTTAAAATTTGGCATAGTTTCACAAAGTTGCTGATGTTACGTTACATACATATAAGAAAGTTTTATTTTGGCCAAAAGTTACGGACGACGAAAACTACGGAGTCAAAGTTTATTGAAGAACAGGGTTACATACTGATAAAAAAACTCTGAAGATTGAAGTATTATAAACGTTTTTAAAAACCATCTTTTTTGAATTTGTAAATAATGCTAACTAGTGCCTTTTCTTTTAAATTGTTAGTTTATTTTCAAAGGTAGTCAATTCAAGTCATATTAAAACTTTTCAAAAGTACAATAAATATAAATACAAATAACTTTTCTTTCGGAAGTCGGTGGCTTTGTTTTTTATTTATTTCATTGACTATGGCCACTGACTTCTGAAAGAAAAGTTATTTTACACTTTTTTTGTGTTTGGTTTTGAAGTCGGTTCCCTTTTTTTCAAAAAGTTTTTTTTTCCCTTTTCAGTTTAGATATTCAACAAAATTCTTCATTAATGCCGTCTTTGAAAATCTACAATCCTAGTAAGCAACAAAAACGGATCTATGCGGACAACTTTACGAGATATCCATTATTGTTGTATACTAAAACCTTCCTCAGAATGTAACAAACACTTTTCTGAAAGTTGCATCAAAATCGGCCAAACGCGAGATAATCGCGGACAAACATGCAATCGTTTCTAAAAATCTACAACCCAAGTAAGCAAAAACGTATCCACGTGGGCAACGTCACGGGATATCCATTAACGTTATGTACTATAACCTTCTCCAGAATGTAATGAACACTTTCCTGCAAACCGCATCAAAATCGGTTCAGCCAAACGCGAGATAATCGTGTACAAACATACATACATACATACAGGTCGAACTGAGAACCTACTTTTTTTTTGAAGTCGGTTAAAAATAGCTAAATTAGCCCTCTATCTGACTAAAGATTCTATCTTAATCCAAATCCTGTTCCTTTGTTTTTGGCTTCTAATTGGCCTTTTTTTTTAGCGTGGTAAAATCATCAAATGAGTCCTCCCACCCAGGGCTGGGCGAGAGGGACTGTCAGACTCGTACTGACTAAAATCCACGGTGTCCTTCAATAGCCCTTTATGTTCCGGGGTCACGGTAATGAGATAAGTCCCGCGACCCCGGCAGGCTCTGGCCCTCTAGAGGGGAGCCCCGCCATCATGCTGACACTCTTTGAGGCGCGCGTGGAACACAAAACGCGCCGTCGACCCGGGCATGGTCCATGGTCGAGTGGCGAGTTGCCCATTACTCGCCGCCCGCATGCCCGCGCCTACGGTGGCCGGAGATCGCCCCGCGACGTCCGACGTCGCCGGCGTCTACCAGCCGCAGGCTGGGGCGGAGGGAGGACGCTGTCCTCTCTCTCTCGCGGCTCGCCTCCTCCTTCGCGAGCATAACTGCTTCGCAGAAGGAGGCGACCGCTTCCCACTCCGTCTCGCCCCGGAGCATGGCCTCGACCAGTGCCGGGCGCGAGAGGTGTCCGCCTAGCGCTGCCGTGAGGACACAGCGGTGCCCTGCCCAAGCGGGGCAGTCCTGCACCGTATGCTCCACCGTGTCCTCCGGGCGATCTTCGCAGTGGTGACACCCAGGCGTTTCTTCCCTCCCTATCAGACACAAGAACCTCCCGAAACTTCCGTGTCCGGTGAGGACCTGCGTCATGCGGAAGGTGAGGACGCCGTGACGCCTATCCAGCCAGAGGGGTCTTACCGCCGCGATTGCGGCGTGCCTGTTCTAATTGGAAATGTCTTTTTTAAAAAAAAAAACCTTACCCCACGCTAGGAATTTCTCCTGTGACATACACAAACACCCAGACTCGGAACATCTACTTGCAGATCGTACAAATATTTTTTTTTCCGTACGGGAATCGAACCCGCAACACGCTGCGCAGCAGTCGATCACTCAGCCACTACGCCAATCTTGCCGTCTTTAAGACACGGTTAGGCAAATTTGGTCGTTGATGAGTTACCTGACAGACAAAGATCGGAATACAAAGATATACCGAGATAGGTTATTAATTTGGTGTATAACAAGAGCTTATTTTCGAATTTATTTTCTATTCCCAACGAGTACCTAATTTTTTTAAATAAAAAATCTATATCTAACGAATACCAAAACGTGACTTTTTGTACACTCAGCTACACAAATTACATATCGAGCGAGAGCGAGCGAAGCGAGCTCGGGACTTGGGGCACCCGGACTCGGACAGGTTAGGTTAGGTTATTTTAAACCTTGCAAACAGTAATAGAAACCCCGCTAAGCGGGGCTCCGTCGAGCTACCCTGGTAGGTTTGGACATGAATGGTATAGTGGGCTTTTTAAGATATCGTCGGTGTTCTTTGAAACTGTAGTAGGTCATTTTTACACCTTAATTAAAATTACTCAAAGCATTTTAATTTTTCTGAACCTGACTACCTAATTTCTTTTGTTGGTCAACTTGTTTTGGTATTGGTTTTGAAATGTGGTACTCGTTGGGAATAGAAAACAAATTCAGAAATAAACTAATACCAAATGGTGTTAGCTCTTGGAATTGGATCGGAATAGATTATTAATTTCCAGCTATACCCCATAAGTTTGCTGACGACTCCTTACGATGCACAAAACCTGTTCCTTCTCCACATAACTGACTTCTAACGACACAATAACACCACAACATTAATTTGTTTTAAACAGTTATAAGTACAATCATTTATAATCTCCACTCCTAATCTGTAAAACCCTTTTCTTCCCTCCCTTCCTATGGCGGCCCTACGAAATGGCTTTTCAATTAGGGTCCACGAACGGATGGTAAAGGATAATATTTAAATAATAAATAACCCAGTTGGATCACAAACCGGCGTTTATAGGTATAGAAGATTGGTTTTTGAAAAATCTCTTATTTACAAATTATAAGCTATACAGGGTGTTAGGGACATCGACGCACAAACGGATACCATGGGTCCAGGACATGATTCTGGACACCCCCGTTTGGAATTTTTCGTCGGTTTTTTTCTATTTTTTTTATTTTTATTGTTTTTTTTTTAATAGTGAGCCGCGCTTAAAGTACTACAGGTACTGTGGTACTGGGCACAGTATTTAGATATACGATGACCCCAATTTTTTTTTTTTTTTTTGAAAATTAGTAAAAATCCGACGAAAAATTCCAACACGGGGGGGTCCAGAATCATGTCCTGGACCCATGGTATCCGTTTGTGCGTCGATGTCCCTAACACCCTGTATATTGATAGGACCGCAAACAGGAATACGTCTTTTTTCGATAAAAATCGATAGTTCAATCTCCACAACTTCAATTTGCAGCTAAAAACTGTCTTTACCAAGAAAAAAACAAACGAAACGGAATACCCACAAACAGTACCTTGACTAAAATAGTTCACTAGTTCACAGTGATGACGTCAGAGGTAAAGGGGTGAAACGGGGTGAAAAAGGGGTGGTCGCAGTATAAATTTCCGGGACAGTACTTTCAACGGGCAAGACTTTAATGCCCATCAAGCTAGAACGCGTAAGTTGAGCCCTAGATTGCTCTGGAAGGCTTTAATAAATTCAGTTTTGGAAGAGGTTTACGCCATTTAATGTTAAAATATTGGTAAAGTTCTAGGGTTCAAGGGGGTGAACAACAGATGCTGTTTTTGATTGCTGTTAAGTGTTTATAGACCTTAAGTTTTAATAAAGTTCGTAGGGATATTCAGGACGTCGAATCAACTTAAGCCGACATCGAATCACCTTAATTATGTCAATAAATTCCGTTCAGTATCTATACCGAAATGACTGAAACCTTTTGAATAAGACATTGCATCACGCTTGGAATTTCTCCTATGTTATCGTGGGTGCGTTTAAAAACATTTAAGGTGAAAGCACACTTATCTGAGCCATGGGAATCCAATGGGAGCAGTGGTGGCCCAGTGGTATCGGCCTCGACTTACGAGTTGTAGGTCGTGGGTTCGAACCCCGTCAGGCGCATTACTTTGTGTAATTAATTTCAATACCACTGCTCTCAAAACTGTGAAGGAAAACATCGTGAGGAAACCGGCATGTCCTTGAACCAAAGATTCGAAGACATGTGACATCTACCAACCCGCACTGGGCCCGCGTGGTAGATTACGGCCCACTCCCTCTCACAGAGAGGAGGCCTGTGTCCCAGCAGTGGGAACATTTATAGGCTGATGATGATGATGAATCATAATTGTTGTTCAAACAAGTATCAGTCGTTTTGCATGTAGACGGTCGTATATTATGGTTTCGGGCAAACATTTTCAGTTCACGGCGCACTTACAGGTTTCACAGAATAATCAGGTACGAATAAATTTCTTCACAGTCGACCACGAAAGTGTGTCGTACGAAGTTCTTTGAAGTGGAAACATATTTTTCCTACTCCTCCACTATTCTTTTCTGATGAATTTCGTGTAGGATCCAAGACAGGTCATTCTCCGGGAAACGTCGAGCTTCATTGTCTCCGCGCTTTTCTGGTGGTTGCCACTGTTGATTCTGGCTCTCAGGAGTTGCAGTGGTTTGGGAATAGTGTGGTGGGTTTGTCCCAAAAAAAAATGCATCAGATTATGTTTAGGCGGAATAGTTGTAAAAGGCGAGCCTATCGCAAAAAAATCCTTAGACAATCCATCCATCTTTTCTTTGGCCTTCCTCGTCCTCTCCATCCATCAACATTCATACTCATCATATGTACGAGTATATTTAACTAAAACAACATTATTAACGATGAGAAGAGCAACATATAAAGATTTGCTATGCAGCTATGAGAGCTGTGGTGGCCCAGTGGTATTGGCCTCGACTTACGAGTTGTAGGTCGTGGGTTCGAACCCAGTCAGGCGCATTACTTTGTGTAATTTATTTCAACACCACTGCTCTCAAAACGGTGAAGGGAAATATCGTGAGGAAACCGGCATGTCCTAGAACCAAAAATTCGAAGACATGTGACATCTACCAATCCGCACTGGGCCCGCGTGGTAGATAACGGCCCACTCCCTCTCACAGAGAGGAGGCCTGTGTCCCAGCAGTGGGAACATTTAAAAGGCTGATGATGATGCAGCTGCTGCTATGCTCCGAAAATGTAAAAGCTGATCTACGAAACTATGCCACCGTTTCCACTGATGCTAAGCTATGTAGCGGTGCGAGATGTGCTATGAAAATCGTCGCCGCAAAGTATCTATGTGAGGAAGATGCGCAGCTCGAGCTATGCAATGTATCGATGGTTGGGAAGGCGACCCATAGCAGGCATACTAGCAAGCATCCATAGCACACATCCATATCACGCATCCTTCCATATAAAAAAACATATCTTAATAGAATCCGTTTCCACCAGCAGTGCTATGCTATGTGCACCAATGAATATTATGATTGGTGGATATCAAACACATCCACAGCAACGTAGCATAGCACATCTCTGATGGAAAAGCAGCCTAATATATTTGTATATCAAATAAGACATCTACCTTACAAGGAACCAATCCAAATGATAAGTGCGTATCTCGAAGCGAATCTAAAAATCTCCCGATTTGTTGGAAACGTACACGCGGAAAACGGAATCCGAAATCAGCTGTTTATACCTGCCATTTTTATGCGCATTTATTTCTGAGGGCGTATACATCAACACTGTGCGATTTAAATGGGTTACCGAAAATGGATTCGTGTGATATTGCTGTATTAAAAAAACAAGCCTTGCAAAATTGTTGTTCGTATTGATTTTTAAAAAAAAGGTAAAAATAATAATAAAGATAATAATATTCCACAACTAACGCACAACGCCATCTAGTGGGACTAGATGGCGTTGTGCGCCATCTAGTCCCAAGCTAAGCAGAGCTTGTGTTATGGGTACTAGAGAACTGATAAACATAGTGTAGTATCTTTATATAGTCTGTGGAACTAGTGCGAGCTGAGGTGGTTCCAAAAGTCTAGTTAGTCTGTGGTTTTTAAAGTACATAATAAATTGTCTGATTAATTTAATTCGGCATTTTATTTAAATATAACATTGGCGACGAGGATCTTAGAACCAGTGTCGTGGAACAATTAAAATTACATGAAATTAAATGTAAAATAAATAAGTTCTAGTGGAAATTAAAATTGAAGAGACCCGGCCGGCGTCCATCTTGTTCTACAACGCAAAAGGAAAAATACATACACGTGCGTGAGAATCAACTTGACTGTGAAGTTATTACAGTGAATACAGGTACACGTTTTTCATGAAATGTCAGATACGGAGTCACAAAATAAAAAGACTGATTCAAGCAAATTGTCGTGGATATATCAATTACATAAATCTGAATTATTAAAGAAATTTCAAGAATTAAAATTACCCTTCACTGAGGAGTCTACCGTAGACCAATTGAGGAAAACACTAAGCCAGCATTACAAGAGTCAAGCAGACCTTTCTAAAGTCGGATTAGAAAAACAACAACCACTAAAAATGACAACTTCCTATAACCTACAATTCCCGGCCTTCGATGGAGACAAATGGGAGAGCTTTCAACAACAGTTAGAGTGCGTGATTCAGTTAAATGATATTCCTGACGAAAAAAAAGTAACTCTTCTGCTTACAAAAGTAACACCAAAAGTGTTTGAAACACTAACTTACCTTTGTAGTCCGGAGAAACCTATTCAGCTATCATATGAGGAGCTCTGTAAAAAATTACAAAACAAATACGTACCAAAACAATCAATTGCCCTGGATCGTGCAATTTTTAGAAGCCGGAACCAAGGGGAGGCAGAAAAAGTTGAAGAATATATTTTAGAGTTGAGGAAACTGGCAGGAAAATGTAATTTCAAAGATAAAGACGACCAAATTAAGGAAAAATTCATTGATGGAGTTCAGTCAAGGTTTATCAAATTTGAACTTTTAAAAAGTAACTCTAACATGACATTAGAAGAGACTATTATACTAGCAAAGACAGTGGAAGCTGCGCTGTTACAATCAAATACCAAACAAAAACCCAAGGAGGCTGCTGAAGAAATGTTCTTCTATAGATATAAAGACAACAAGAAAAACGGGTCACTGCCTAACAGGAATTACAGGAGAGAAGCAGTCAACAAATCAGTCACAGGAAATCCAAGAATGCTTTGCTACTGCTGCGGAAATGACAACCACATCAAGAAAGATTGCAGGTTAATTAAAAAATATTGCTCGGAGTGCGGAAAACAAGGCCATTTGTTCAAAGTATGTCCAAAGAACCCTAAAGTGAAGACATATTTATTGGAAAAAGATGAGAAGTCCACGGAAGCAGCGGAGGTCTCAGCAGAAGAGGCTGCAGGGCCTGAAAAAGAAGAGGAGGGTTCCTATGATATATACTCAATTAATGTAAGTAGAATACCCCCTCATTACATAAAAATTAAAATGGAGGGTCAGTATTTAAACTTTCAGCTTGATACTGGGGCTGAGGTAACAGTAATTCCACTCTCAGATAAATTAAAATATTTTGAAAAAATGGAACTATTACAGTGTAAAGTAAAATTTAGGAATTTTGACCAAAGCCTGTCAGAGCCGGTGGGGGTACTTCATGCCATGAATGTAGAATATGAAGGGGAAGTGCGACAGTTAAATATCTTTGTAGCTCAAAATAATATGCCACGCATAATAGGTAGAGATTTTTTAAAGGCTTTCAACATGTGGCCTCTAAAATTTTTACATACCAATAATATCAATGTTGATAAGGATCCCTACCAAACCTGTATCAAAACTGTTTCAGAAGCTGACCGAGTGGTAAAACAAGAGTTTGCAGAAGTATTTTCTCCAGGCTGGGGAAACTTTGAAGGTGAAAGCATCAAATTGAAGTTGAAGGAAGAAGCCCAGCAAAGGAGTTTGCCTGTGCGCAGGGTGCCGTTTGCTCTTAAGGATAAGGTAACCGCTGAAGTTGCACGTTTAGTAAAAAATGGCAGGATAGTTCCAGTTGAACATAGTCAATGGGCCACTCCAGTGGTGCCAATCCTGAAAGCAGATGGCACAGTAAGGCTGTGTGGGGACTATAAGGTCACCCTAAACCCCCATTTGGAGGTGGATCATTTTCCATTGCCACATATTGATGAAATATTTGACACCTTAAAGTATGGAGAATACTTCTGCGAACTCGACCTTAAAGAGGCATACCTTCAGGCAAAATTAGATGAGGAGTCGCAGGCTTTAACCACAATTATAACAGAAGTAGGGACTTATAAATATAAGTACTTACCATATGGAGTTAGCACAGAGCCGGGATCCTTTCAGAGGTTAATGCATAAAAAGTTGGCAGGCATATCTAATACTATAGTCTTCATAGATAATATTTATGTAATGGGTAAAACTCTTAACGATACTTTCAACACAGTTTGTCAAGTTTTAAAGAAGCTTAAGGAATGTCAATTTAAACTTAAATTAGAAAAATGTAAATTTTTCACCCATAGTATTGATGTATTTGAATTCAGAATAACAAAAAATGACATTAGTGTCATACGGTCAAATATTGAGCCTCTTTTGGTCACTAAGTCACCCACAAATCTTACCTTGTTAAAATCTTTCTTAGGAAAAGTTAATTACTATGCTAGGTTTTTAAAAGATATGGCAACAATAATAACTCCACTTTATGAATGTACTAAAAAGAATCGTTTTGATTGGACTCAAAAATGTGAGACAGCATTTGTTAAGATCAAGCAAAAATTGGCCTGTGTGGAAAACTTAAGGCATTATGATCCAAATTTACCTCTGATCTTAACATGTGATGCTTCACAAACGGGGTTAGGAGTCGTATTGTCAAATAGGGACTATGAGGGTGTTATTAGGCCCATAGCATATGCCAGTAGGAAACTAAGTGACACTGAACAAAAATATGCGGCGATCGACAAGGAAGCCATGGCAATAATATTTGGAATTACTAAATTCTATAACTACACATATGGTAGATATTTCGAATTAGAGACCGACAGTGCGGCGTTAGTACGTAAATTTGGTCCCACAAAGGGTATACCAAAAATGGCAGCCAAAAGGCTTCAACATTACGCTATATTCCTGTCGGCTTTCCATTACAAAATTAAGCATATAAAAACAAATTTAAACCCGGCTGATTACTTGTCGCGCTCAATTACTGACTCGAACTTTAGACAGGTAAATCTCCACCCAATATGTACAAACGGGAATATTAGTAATGAATATTACATAAATAACTCGGAAGTTGTAAAATTAGATTGGAAATTAATTCAAAATGAGACCAAAAAAGACTTAATTTTATCAAAAGTTATGAGATACATAGTAGATGGTTGGCCTGACAAAAAGTTATTAGATAAAGAGATGATGCAATTTTTTAATAAAAATAATGAACTTAGTACAGACAGGGGGTGTTTATTTTGGGGACACAGGATAATCATACCAAAAATATTAACAGAAGCTGTTTTAAGAGAGGTACATAGGAGTCATTTTGGCACAGTGCGAATGAAACAAATAGCACGTTCATTTTTTTGGTGGCCGGCGCTAGATTCGGAGATAGAGACAGTGACAAGTGGTTGTTTAACTTGTCTGCAAAACATGAAAAGTCCGTCAAAAGGCCAACTAAGGCCATGGCCAGTAGCACCTTCTGTATGGCATAGGCTACATGCAGATTTTTTAGGACCTTTTTATAACAAAATGTATTTAATTGTTGTGGATAGTTATTCTAAATGGCCCGAAGTATTTGAGATGGGGAGTATAAGTGCAGCACGAACAACAGAAAATCTAAAGAAAATTTTCTCTCAATTTGGGTACCCTGCTCATTTGGTGACTGATAATGGTCCTACATTCACCAGCACTGAATTTAAAAACTTCTGTGCTGCTACGAGTATCAAACACACTTTCACGCCACCATATCATCCAGCAACAAATGGTGCCGCTGAACGATTCGTTGAGACTTTCAAGTCACATGTAAAAAAAATTAAGGAAAGCGGAAGTTCCGTTTCATCAGCAATCAATTTGTTTCTGTTTGACTACAGGAATATGGCACATGCAACTACGGGCGTTACCCCGGCGAAATTAATGTTAGGGAGGGAACTTAGGACTAGGTTTTCCTTGTTGCGACCGCCACCAATTACAGAGACGTTCCATGAAAAGCAGGAAAAGCAAGTAGATAACGCGTCGGGAAATAGGAATGTTTCTTTTAGGGTGGGAGAGAAGGTGATGGTCAGAGACTATAGAAAAAATTGTAATCCGTGGACTCAGGGGGTAGTGATAGAAGAGTCCGTCCCTAATATCACATATATTATAGATGTAGATGGTGTTAGATGGAAGAGACATTGTAACCAAATTCTTAAGTGTAATAGTAGCCTAGATGAATGATGGTAATTTTAAGTGACAAATGTAACAAGTTGTTTCGTAAGACTGAATTGTTATACCATGCATAGTAATAGTTAAATACTCATAGTAATAAATTAGTTACTGTTTAATAAATTTATTTACAATGAATGTTATGTATAAATGGAAGGAATGTGTTAGGAGATATAGAAGATGTTTCGGTTGAGAGTTATCTTAACTTTTAGGTTAAGTGGAGTATTAAGGTTACGTTATCTTAATTTTATGTTGTAGCTAAATTTTGGGTCCTGTAGGAGTAAGCAGTTTTGGTTTATAATTAAGTTTTTGTTTGGGTTCTGTAGGAGTAAGCAGTTTTGGTTTATAATTAAGTTTTTTTGTTGTATAATGACTATTATTAAAGTAACTGTAGTTGAGCTTAGCTATTGTTTTGTTGAGATGGGCCAGGTTGTTATTGTTATTAAATTTGTATTAGCACTAAGGATAATCTGGTTGAACAGAGGTCAAGATTTAAGGCGGGAAGAGTGTAGTATCTTTATATAGTCTGTGGAACTAGTGCGAGCTGAGGTGGATCCAAAAGTCTAGTTAGTCTGTGGTTTTTAAAGTACATAATAAATTGTCTGATTAATTTAATTCGGCATTTTATTTAAATATAACACATAGTATACTTATATATTTCTAAATACATAAATATTATAGATAAATTACACCCGGACACAGAACAAATGATCGTGCTCATTACACAAACATTTGTCCTGGGTGAGAATCGAACCCACGACCTCCGGCATAGCCGTCAGGATCATTATCCACTAGACCAACAGGCCATGGACATGTTATTGAAATAAAGGTGAAACCGCACTAGGCGGAACTGCACTGCAGCGGAACTGCGCGACACAACGCTTTTCTTTGCCACGCAGTACGGTTGCAGTGTAGTTTCGTTGCCGCTTAGTGCGTGATGTCTCGTATAATTTCATGTAAAAAATATTTTGACGCGTCATGTCGCGTAGTTCCGCTGCAGTGCAGTTCCGCCTAGTGCGGTTTCACCTTAATAATAATAACATGTTTCCGATGTCACCGATGTCAGTGATGATCAAAGTAAACTTAGAAAATATTTACGTATGTATTGAAAAAGACACATTGGTATTTGCCTTGGTTTAACATCATGCATGAGAAGCGGGGTCACGGGACTGTCTGGGGTCGTGGGACTGTCTCGTCAGATAACCGAGACCTATAACGTTAAGCGCTATTGAAGGAACACCGTGGATTTCGGTCTAACAGTCTCTCCCATCCTGCCCTGGGTGAGAGGACTCATTTGGTGATGATGTATAAGAAGCGAGGTACTAAATTAACGCGAGCAAAACCGCGGGTAGAAGCTAGTTTTCTATAACTTTGGTATTGCCAAATTGGTCGTACATTGTATAAAGATCGTTCTAGCGAAAACTTTCTCCTAATTTGATTCTCTACAACAGTCGCTTTCGTTCATTTTAAGCTTTCAATTTTGATTATTTTGTAAGTGATTTCGTCACGGTTAAGATCCTATTTTGGGACGGATCAGTTAAAATGTCTTGGTCAATTTGAAGCTTTATTGGGAGTCGTCGGAAAGTATGAATATTTCTTCAGTAAGATAATTATTGATTTTATGTTTTACCATCTCTTGGCCGCGCTTACCAGCAATAGGTTTCAGACTTGTTTAATCAAAATTACTTCAGCAGTTACAAAGTAATCAACTTTTTTTGCGTGGAGATTTAATTTTTAAGCTATTGCATAGCTTTTATCGCGGGCTCTGAGCGCGGCGCGGTGCGGCGACTGAATCAAAAAATTTCCAAAAACCTGATACCACGCATCGTCACCACAACATCGTTTTAGTTCGGGAGACTTCGGCAATCATAAAAATATCCGTCATAAAAACAATTTACTTTTTCTTACATTCTAAACGGCCAGCTACAAAAGGAGTTTTCACAATGAAACCTAATACTTATAAAATTCTCCTACAGCAAAGAAGTTCTGTATTACAGTAGTACACCACAAATAATTTAATAAATTATATTCTCGTTAAATGTACGCGGTAGGCGATTTTATTGTTTTTAAATAAAAAAATGTTATGCTATTTTTTTATTAATTCAACGGATTTACTTGTTAAATTTTATTTGAGAGTCTAGGATATACAAAGCATTTCAATGTGAATGTTTCATTATTCAGAATTATTTTAACTAATATCTAAGTAACAATTAATAACCTTATTTTAATTAGATAAACACAAGTACAATTTGTCAGCGATTAATGGAAAATTATTTTCCATGAATATTAATTAGAGTTTGGTTAATGAATTACAAATAATAACGTTTAGCTAATATTTTGTACCCAGGGTTCCAATACTAGCCGTAATCAGCCCCTTCGCCCGCGTATAACTAGAATTAAGTCCCTTAACTTAATACCGGGATGAAAGGTATCTTATTATTATGTTATTTCAGACTATAACTTATATCTGAGTTTCACGGATTTTCCCACGTTTTTATACACTCAGTTTTCTTGTTTGTTTGTTTGTCGTTCCGGTTGGATTTTTGCAACTCAATTTTGAGGCACTTCCCGATAAGCTAGCAGGCTGAAATTTTCAGGGTAGCTTTAAACCCGATGAACAAAGATAATAATTATAAAATAAATAATACATTTAAAAAAATACATGTGGCACTCGGAGACTGTTGCGGTGAAGCTACTGCATGACATTTTTTTTTAAGAATAAAATCGGCTACCGCGTATATTTAACGAGAATATAATAATTATTTAAAATGTTTGTGGTGCACTACTGTTCTAAAGAACTTTTTTGTTGTAGGATAATTTTATAAGTAGGTTTCATTGTTTCACCCACGATCTATACACGTCATGTAACCATAAATAATTCCTTCAATAAAATACGCCCCCACGTTTTGAGTGGCCCCTCTCTCAGCCCCGTAGGGTTATTTTCTTATTTTTAGGACATTTAAAAACGTGAGTTTTTAGATTTTTTTAAATCTATTAATTGTTGTTACGGATTTTGATGACAGTAAAATACATTCATCCTTTCTATTGTGACTGAATTGCAAACATCCATCTGTCCAAAAATCTAAACTTGTGCTATAAAAATATTAGTTGGATTAAATCTCTCATTACTCTCACATATTTTCTAATAATGAGCTTATCTAAACCACGGCTAATAGTTATCAATGTTTATATTTCATAACAATAATGATACTGACAGCACTTGTGCTGATCGCGTTCAGATTATTTAGAAATTTCTTTAAATCGTCGAAACGTAAAAAGCAAAGCATAGTCATGAGTCGTGTTTCAGTTCAAGTAGAATAAAATAGAATATACTTCAGTGTACACCAAAGTTAATAAACAGCGTTTTTACAATTTACAATTAAACAAGTAATTATAGCCTGACATAATACTATCGAAATTAACTTACAAACAGTTACACAATAAAATAAATTATTGACGTCATCAAAAACCGATTATTTCCTTTTAAAACAGTAGCACTTAATAAATTTCCATCCATCGTTGTAAATTGCCACTCGGGACAGACGAACAGTCAGACTTTATTGTTAGTAGACATTGTTATTAAATATTAATTTACCAATCAATTTTCGATTACGAAAGTAAATTAAACGAACAATTTAATCATTTTTGGGACACATTTGTGTTAATTATTTTTGCTGTTTCATGTTTTTGAGGATAGTTTACTCGGGGGATTTAATTTATTTGGCTCTTTGTGCTTATAGTGATATTAATTTTGGTTGTTTTTATTGTTCATCTTACTTACTATTTTTTAAGCTATTGCATACCTTTTGTCATGGGCTTTGAGCCCGGCGACCGAATCAAGAAATTCCGTAACAAAAATAAACCTAACACTGTCACTGTCACATCGGTCATGTCAACGTGAATGAAACGTTTCACTTAATTGACGTGACCAACCAAGTGACCATAGCCTAATTAGTAGAGTAACTTCCTATAGAGCAACGATGGGATGATATTCTCGTTAAATTTTCGCGGTAGGCGATAATTTTTTCTTCTTTTCATAAATAAATAATTATAATTGTATAAGATGATAAAAATGCTATGCAATAGCTTTATCCCGGCAGTCCCCGAGTATCACACGTATTTCTTTAAAAAAAAAACGTTGCCCTATACACTAGGAATTTCTCCTGTGTCGCGAGTGCGTTACTCACATACACAAACACCCATACCTGGAAAAACTACTTGTAGGTCATACAAATATTTGCTCCGTACGGGAATCGAACCCGCGACACGATGCGCAGCAGTTCAATCGCTCAGCCACTGCACTATTATAAACTAGCTTTTCCCTGCGGTTTCTCCCCCGCTGCTCGGCTCCTTTTTGTCATAGCGTGATGTTATATAGCCTATAGTCAATTTATCGAGGAAGGAGCAGACTGCATTCAAAGATTTTCGAAAATTCTCTTCTCCCACACCCGGGAATCGAGCCGGCTAAAATCTGAAAAAAATATACCCTGTAGTTTTATTGCATCGTTTGTTAGGGTCAATTATAAGGATGAAATCGCTCTAACAAACATGATAAATTAAATGAAAGGAAAACCAGGAAATCTTAAATTAATTTAATTATTTACAAAAAATGGTAAAATAACTAATTAGTTGCTCGAAATGGGCTCCATTCTCTTGGAATCTTTGAATGCAGTTTGCTTTCATTTCAACAATAAAGGAATGTTTCCTTTGAGTAAAATTTTCTATCTGCAGTATTAAAAGTACTTTCCCTCCAGGTGGCATTACAAAATTCCACCCTATATAAACAACTTTTCAAGGGTTAAAAATAGTACTTTCAACCCCTGAAATGTTGTTAATGTTTCACAAATAACCCTGTATAGTAAATACCACAGATAAACATTAGTGTAACATACAATATCATTCCAGTTTGTAATGAGCGTGTATTATCACAATCTTAATTCCGTATTGTGCTCAAAACAGTCACAATGTAGACAAGAAGCGTTACTGTTCAGATGTGGCATTATTTTATGCAGCATAAAATGGATAATGAAAATATGTTGGAGCCAAGAATACGAACGAAAACTCTCTGTAGTCATGAATAGATTTTCAACTTTATCCTCTAAAGAATAAAGTTCTTAAAGACTATAATAATATAGTGTTTTCGTTTAAACAGACAAAGACTGATCGTGTTTTATTTATTTATTCAGAAAAATAATAACAAAGAAATTTTTCCTTGTACATCCGAAACCCATTACCGCTTCACTGTCAAGTAAAACACAGTGTTTACGTTTATTAACATCTCCGTTTACATCCCGCAAGCTGATTACTGTATCATTTTGTTCAGTAGCACTGAGATTTTGTGAACGAAACCGAAATATAATGCCTAGTCTTATTGTACAACAAATGATGATATTAGAAGTGGAACCGCCTTACCACAAAAAGATAAACATCTGTTGAACGCTTGTCTAATGAAAAAAGTGTAACTGCAAAATGACCCTTATATCAACGTGAAATGTCGTTTTGACATTGACAGTTTTTACCGACTTCAAAATAAGGAGGTTATCAATTCGACCCGTATGTATGTAATAATAACAGAACTGCCCAGTTTTCGTATATGTTGGTCCATATCAGCGTACGAGTATGTATGTATGTTTTTATGTTTGTGCACGCATAGGTATCTCCGGAACTACAAGTTCGATTTAACCAATTCTTTTTTTGTTGTACTAGGTATTGTTCAACTTAAGGTACACATTTTCATCAAAATCGGTTCAGTAGTTTTAGAGATATGGATTTTTTTATGTTGTGACGGATTACAAGATCAGTTCATATGTAAGAAAATTTTGTATTTTACAAGAATTTGGGTTGACTATTTAATAAATAAACTAAAAAGGGTAAAATAATAACTTTTTCAAAAAAGTAACCGACTTCAAAAACGACAACAAAACAAAAAAGGGTGAAATAACCTAATTAACAACTTCTTTCGGAAGTCAGTGGCTAAAAATCAACCACCGACATCCGAAAGAAGTTATTAATTAGGTTATTTCACCCTTTTTTGTTTTGTTGTTGTTTTTGAAGTCGGTTACTTTCGACTTCAAAAACATGAACACTTGTCTAAAAGTTTGTTTTAGACAAGTGTTCAACAGATGTTTAACTTTTTTGATAAGACGATTAGAGTTCGACATTAACCAAGGTCTACGCAATTGCCACGCCATAGCAAGTGTCTACGAGTGCTACGCTTCCGTAGCAATTAGAGTATTGGTTTTGCGCCATTTTATGTTTTTAGGAAAACCAATGCTTGCGTCATTGAGTTAGTGGTTGCAAGTATTACTCCTGAACATGAGATTTCGGGTTAGATTCTCAAGCAATGTTTTAGTAGGTTCTTTTATCTGGAGTTGCTCAGTATCCCAGTATGCCCATTGCCCAGGTGATGGCAATACGCTCGTGCCGTATTTGAATGCGATCCAACCTATCTCGGTCCTATTAGAAATCTATAGGAGACTCCTAAATGATTGTATATTATAAATAGATGATGTAATAGGTAGGAGAAATACAGCTTTGCGTCACCTTTCGAAGATTTCAGGTGTGATCTAAAATTATATCAACCTTATAAATCCATTTATATCAACTAAAAATAAACATGGATCCATCACAAATACATTACTCCAATGACAGACACATATCAAATACAGATCCATTAAAATATCTACCTATTCCCTCTACTGAAAAAAAAACTCGTTTCATTGTAAAATAAAACGCCAGTCTGTACTAAGTACAGTTATTCAGGTACTACTTTCGTGGGATTTTCTCTTCATATGAGTTTTCATAATTATTTCTTATTGAAAAAGGAACTGAGGCTTTATATGTATAAAAAATTAGTTCCTAAGTTCTCAGTTCGACCTGTATGTTTGTATGTATGTTTGTCCGCGTTTATCTCCCGTTTGGCTAAACCGATTTTGATGCGGTTTCCAGAAAAGTGTTCGTTACATTCTGGAGAAGGTTCCGTTTGCTTATTTGGATTGTAGATTTTCGAAAACGCTGATTATACCAAGATTTTTTGTTGAACATCTGAACTCAAATGAGTAAATTTAAAACTTTTTATAAAAAAAAGAACCAACTTTAAAAAATAAGAAAAATTTGAGAGGTTTCAAGGGACACAGGGATGGAACGAAGTTACTGTATACACTCAACAAAAATAATCGTCGCGACACCACACTGTTCAATGCGAAATAGAAAGACGAAACGAAAATATCTGGCTTGCTTTCTATAAGAGAGAGAGAGAGAGACAGACAGAGAATCATGCGCACGCCGCACGTCTTATAATAACTTACTATAGCAAAAGTGTCGTTACAACTTTTCGTCTTAATTTTTTCCGTCTAGCCCCCTTTCGCAACGCGCGATAAGGAACTTTGTTCCAGCTTTTTCTTTCAGCAGTCGGTGGCCTTGTTTTTTGTATTTTATCGACATTTGCCACCGACTTCCGAAAAAGACTTTCAGTTATTTTAATGTATTTATTGTGTCAGTGCTTAGGAGTTCCAGTTCATGGGTGAGCTCGCTCCATATTATACGTAATTATTGCTTCTGGGCTAATAAAGTACAACTAATAAAATACCTGCTGTAATCCTTACATAGGTACTTCTTTCGCCTTGTCCAAATTTATACAAGCACGCAATTTGCATTAAGTAAAAATAACCGAATATTACAATGACATTACATCAACGACAGTCAGCATCATCCATAAATCCATTTATCTCAAAAACTCTCGTCGCATTGTAAAGTAGAACGCCGCTACCGTTCAGGGGGTGAGCAGTCCAGTTAATCAGCCGGTCCCAGAGAGGCTGAGCTACAAGATAACTGCATTACTTTCATGTGGTGCCGCTCATTGATTCCGCGAATTATGTCGCTCCCACCGAACGTAGGGACAGCAGAAAAATTAAAATAAAAATGAAATTATTATGGTAGTTGATGTTTTATTTTTGAAGCTTATAACTTAAATTAACTGTAGTGTAATTGAGATAGAATTATAGAACCGTTTTCTCGCTAGCGGTGGAACCATTGCCTTATTACTAGTTTTCAAACACGTTCCGCCAACAGTTTGTACCTAATTTTAGTTATGTACAAAGTTTTCTTCTCACTATGAGGGACAGTTATATTCTGATAGAACTAGTTAGACCGAAAAGTGATCTAGGCCGAAATGTGAACATACTTTGGACAATAATAATGGATAAAGTTTCTTATATTTAATGATGTTGGATTATTTGTGACCACACGTATGCTTAAAGCTGATTTATTTGGTCCAGTGTTGGATTGGCACTGGAACAATGTTTTTATTTTTTTAATGGATTTTTTACAGAGCTCTTCGTGTGCGAACATAAACAACCGAATCTTTTGATTGCGTTGATTGTTTATCTGTTCCAAGGGATTGCAAACTTGAGTCATTATCATCATCATCATCATCTCAGCCATAGGACGTCCACTGCTGAACATAGGCCTCCCCTTTAGATCTCTACATATACTGGTTGGATGCGACCAGCATCCAGCGTCTTCCGGCGACCTTTATAAGGTCGTCTGTCCATCTCTTTGGTGGACGTCCTACGCTGCGCTTGCTAGTCCGCGGTCTCCACTCTAGCACTTTTCGACCCCATCGGCCATCTGCTCTGCGAGCAATATGGCCTGCCCATTGCCACTTCAGCTTGCTAATCCGGTATTGTATCTAAACTTGAGTATTTGATATTTATTTTAGCTTGATAATTAAGATACGGAACCCGGATAAAATAGCTAGAAAGGCACGTGGCAACCACAGGCAAGTTGTTTTAATTAATGTAACACGGGTAAGTCCAACAAATAGATTAAAAGCACCACTTTCTAAAGCTTTTTAATTACGTTACAAACTACCCTCCACCGGACAGAAAAAAAACTAAAACTTAAAATAAAAAACACGTCAGAAAGCGCTTTACTTACCGTATCCGATTAATTAACAATTCTAGCACAAAAAAAAAACTAGCAGATTGTTTTGCTAACCCTACCACTTAGAGGGAAGATCCCTGTTTTTATTCAACGAAGAAAAAAGCTCGCCTTTACGTTGCATTAGTGCGATTGTCTTTAATAAAGTATTTTTTTGCCAACCCTCCTTGGTTGAGGGATTTTGTTTTTATTTATTGTGTACTAGGTTCTAGTTGGTTCGAGACCTTATCGCATTCTTTGGGTCACTATTACCTTTTATTGAGTCCTATTTTTATCCGACTTTGAAAAGGAGGAGGTTCTCAATTCGGATTTTTCTATTTTATGCTGGTATTTGACTGAAAAAATCTAATCTATACATACATATAATAAATCTGTAGAAGGGTCAATTCTGTACATTGAAAATATTGAAAAAATAAATAGCGGGGGGTGTTGCTGGATCGATACCAAACCCAAATATGTGATTAAAAAAATTTTTGTCTGTCTGTCTGTCTGTATGTGCAGGCATCACGTGAAAACTAACGGTTCGATTTCGATGAAACTTGGTATAATTATACCTTATTGTCCTGGGCATAAAATAGAATACTTTTTATCCTGGAAAAATACGTAGAAAAAAAATCTTATTTTTCAGTTTTATTCATAGACGTTGTTCTGTAGAACCGCGAACACACGTTGCATTACCCGCAGTGGATTCAGCGCCTTAACCTGTAGCGCCGAAAGTCGGATTTGGCTTGAACCGTTTGCGGCACACGCGGGCCACGCCTCCTCAACTCCTATATAAGGAGCCGCGTTCTGCGCCGCGCGATGCGTATAAATTCTGAATTTTGATGCGAGCGGACGTGTCCCGTGTGGCGAGCGGTCGTCCGTGGAATTAATATTGTATGCGTGTCATTTTAAACCGTGCTTTTCAGCGCGACCTTTTTGATTACTGTTCCGATCAGTTATTTGTAAATACAAGGTCGGAATTACTATGAAAAAAATACTTACTACTGAACGCGAGCTCAACAGCAGTAGCTCAATAGAGGGATCTCCTTAATTATTATAGGCTTAGCCGTATTTGGGTCCAATAGATATTTATAAGATGTCAGAGTTACTCAAAATGGAGAAATAAACCATCCACGCGAAGACCGACATCCGCGCGGACGGAGTCGCGGGCGGAAGCTAGTAAATAATATAATCCGTCAGTTAGATTAGTAAAACATATTTTTAACACGCTTATATTGGCTTCACTTGTAACTAACTATATGTATAATGTAAGAAAATCTTGGAATCTTAATTTGACCCACTTCCCGGTCTTCGATTAGAATGAAATTTTGCACACGCTCTGAGTTCTGATGACAATACATGATTAGCTAAGAAACGTCTTTAGAAATCCAATATGGCGGCCTCCCCAAGATGGCGGATTGGATGTTTGAAATCCACCCCCATTGATATGGGTATCGAATGAAAGGGCTTGCTGTCAGAAATATGAAAAAAATAGTAAAGTGACTTAAATTCAATATGGCGGACGTCCAAGATGGCGGACAGGCTATTTGAAATGTACCCCCAAGATATGGGTATTAAACGAAAGGTTTTGCTGAGATACGAAAAAAAATATCACGTTACCTAAAATCCAACATGGCGGCCGAGCCAATGTGGCCGATAAGTAGTAAATTAAGTTTGGATAATAAGAAGATTAAAAAGTATAATTTTTAGTGCGTGCGTGTTTTTTAGTTTTTTTAAACTGTTAAAGATTTATTCTCTTTGTTACGTAATCCAAAATTGACGAAGATGAGAGACTTTTAAAATTGGGAATACGTCACAAGGAAGTACGGTTTTTACTTGCTTCTGACGTCACGTGCCCCCACTCTCGAATTTTGATGCGTTATATCTTTGTAAATGTGGATTGGTTTAACGAAAAAAATAATAGGTGTCAATTATTTTTCAAAACTATAGCTGACGGTCTCATTTTTACAATGTGTATTAATGCTGTCAAATAGATTCCTTTGATACTACCAATCCATCGGTTTCTCAGTCAAATACCAATGAAAAAATCAAGAAAAATCGAATTATTCCAGTTGGATCCCACTTTTGAATCCCACTTGAAAAATTTTCCCGTTGGATCCAACAAAAAATTAAAATGTATTCCCGTTGAATCCCATAACAAAAGAAAAACGTTTTATTCCCGTTGAATCCTAAAAAGTATTCCCGTTGTATCCCACATGCTTTAAAAAATCTGAATGCGAGTACTTTCAACGACAAAATTGCTTTTGTTTTAGAACTTTTTGTAGTAAAATTCATAAATGATTAACAGAGAATAAATCTTTAAATCAAAGGTAACACTTTTCTTCTGATATGTACACATGTTGTCATTACGTGGGATTCAACGGGAATAAAAAATGGATTTCATCGGGAATACCTTAAAACTACTACCAAAAGTGGGATTCAACGGGAATAAATCGAAAAATCGCGGGCCCCAAGTGAGCGGGATCAATCGCCCCAAAGAGTCCTTACTTTTTTTTACGTGGTAAAATCATGAGTCCTCCCACCCAGGGCAGGATGGAGTGTCAGATTTGTACTGACTAAAATCCACGGTGTCCTTCAATAGCCCTATACGTTTCGGAGCCACGGTTACTCGTTAGTCCCACGACCAGCCCTTACCTATATGTTCCTATAGTATATTGTTTTATACGTCATGTCAATAGACAGTCAGCCACATAATCATTTGCTTTGCGATAAGCAGTTAGCTACAGCTCTAAGACGTTCTAATGAAAACTGTGAGGTGGGGTCACATTGATAACTTTTTTATTTATTGATCCTATATTGTCAATCTGCTGGGCAAAGGGCAAATATCTGAGCCAACCGCCAACCGTGTGGATTGGCTCTTATCACTGAAAGCATGTGAAGAAAAACTAATTTAAAGTTAAAACCTCTTTTTGTGCGTCCCCACAGAGCGCGCAGCCTCGGCTCGGTTGGTGTGGACGTGTCTCGGGCGAGGCAAGTGACAGTGCTGTCGCGGTCGGGTGACCGAGCGCCCGAGAAATCCAGTCTTGGCTTTTGTTTTGCTCGCGTATATTGTTTCGTGCCTCGGTCGGAAAACAATAGACGCGTCCACACAGAGTGACCAGCCTCGCTTGTCAGTTTCCTCGCGCAGCCGATGCCTCGCGAGGCTGCGCGCTCTGTGTGGACGCACCTATTCAATATTACTGTAAACCTAAACAGATGGCCTCTCTCTACCCATCCCTATAACCCCTAAATAATCAAACAAACGACCCACAGAAAGTTTAAACACAACCTTCTCATGCCACACGGCATTTCATTGCACTTAAACGAAACTTAAACAATACATTTCTTACCCTCAGTAGGCTTTATAAGCAACATTTATAGGGTCAAGTAGGGTGAAAAGAGGGAAAACTTGTACGTACAATAAACAGTTTTCATCGTGATAATTTCAAGTATAAATTATTGCTTAGGGAAATAATAAAAGTTAGTGTAATTTTCTTCGTACACATTTTCCTGTTTAAAAGTTGATGTTTTTATTTTCGCGTTGTCACAATATTGTTTATGAGAATTGTTGGGGACACACGGATGGTAACAAGTTGAAAAAGTAGTTACAGCTTTTTTTGTTTTTTAGAAGCATACATTTTTGCTATTATTGTAAATCTTGTGATAGTCGTGTTACAATGGAGTAAGTTTGGTATTTATTATTGGTGCGAAAAAAATGTTTTGTTTTATGCGACAATTGTGAATAGTATAATAGTGTGTATTTATGAACAAAATAGATTAGCAAAAAGTTAATAATAGGGCTACTTCAATCTAACGGTCTATGTTGAATATTTTATTTAATAATATTGCAACACCAAAATTTAAACTGTGGCATCACTCTCTCATTCCATTTGCGACACTGGTCCAATACAGACGTGTTTACTTGTCCGCCATTTTATCTTTCTCTGCACCAAGGGACCAACAGCACACAACACCAATTTAGGCACACCACTGCATAGTCTATGTAAAACTTGCTAAGCCAATTTCAACTACATTATAAAGATGCTAAGATTGATTATCTGATACAGCCTGCTTACTTCTCAATTGATTTTTGCTATAGAGTATCAACCAAACAAAACTAGCTACACACTAACACCCCACCCTAAAACCTCTTAACGAAATGTAATCACAAAATCAAAGTTGGAAAACAGACCGTTTTGTCACAAACATTGAGTTTATATTGCATTACACTTGAACACTTATCGGCTAAATAGTCTTCCGTTCAGAAACGACCTTTGTCTTTAGGTCGTATAATGATATCGTTATGGACCTTCCTAATTTCCTATTTAAGAGAAAGAATGGTAAAAGCTTGAGGAAATGTGGTTTTGAATCAAGGATGCGTGAAACTGTCCTAGAGGGCAGATTGAGAGAATAATCTTATAGAATGATTTTTAAAGGAACAAAAATTTAATTGCGAGCGGGACTCGAACCTACATCTTTCTGGCTTAAGTACTCCAAACTCTTAACACTCCTAGTCGCGGGACAAACAAGCTACCGTGACCTCGGAGCGCAAAATGCTATTGAAGGACACCGTGGATTTTAGTCAATACGAGTCTGTCAGTCCCTCCCATTCCACTCTAGGTGGAATTACTCATTTGACGATTTTACCACGATAAAAAAAGAGAAACAAACACAGAGGTCACCGTCCCAATTAAAGTCCAGACAATGTTTAGGGTCAATTCATGTGAGGACGATTACCATTCCAGGTATGCCGCCTCCTTTTAAACCCAGGAGTCAGTACAGTTCCCATAAATGCCCAGTAACTGTGGCTATAGCACGAAGTTTGTAACGACCGCTTCGAGGACAGTCGTGTCGTCAAGTGGTAATGACTGATAGGTGGTCAGTAGCATAGTATAATTGTTACATGAATATACAGTACACACTGGGAAGCTCCGAAACTGACTTGGCTGACTAAATTGTTACTGTAAGGCAACCGGTTTATGACGTTTGCTGTAACAGCCGCTCTGGGTTGAGCTACGCTTGTCAATGTTGGACTGTGTTTTCTCCGTGACGAAAAAGGCTGATACTTATCAGCACATGAAGGTAACCACTTGGTTACCTTCATGTGCTGATGGTCGACGGGGTGGTTTTAATGAGGTAAAAGTCCCACTGTCCCCGGTCTTCTTCTTCTTCTTCTTCCTGCCCTTATCCCATTCCTTGGGTTCGGCGCAACACGTTTTCTTCTTCCATTCTTCCCTATCAGACGTCACAGTATCATTTATTCCTTTTTCTTTCATATCATTCCTTAGACAATCCATCCATCTTTTCTTTGGCCTTATGACAGCAAAAAAAGGTGCTTTAGTCTTTTCGCACCAAGCGATGCGGACCGCGCGGTGCGAATCGCCCAAGTACTGTTTCTGAATGGGTCATATGCAGCGTCCGCACTGTAGTAGTGGTGCGAATTTGCCCAAGGTATTTTTTGGATGGCCGATTATCTTTCACAGCAATTTTGTGAGAACATTGTGTGCTTTGCTTGAGTCGAATAAACGTATTTCTTTCTTTCAGTTACTGTTAGTCAGAAGCCCGAAAATTTGACGACATCCTTACTTTAGAGTAGTATAGTCCTAATAAAAGAAAAATGTCTTTTCGTCCGACATACCTCAGTGCCTCAAGACGAAAGTCTTCAACCAATGTGTGTTACCAGTGATGACTTACGGCACCGAAACGTGGTCTTTCACTATCGGCCTCATCTTAAAGCTCAAAGTCGCTCAACGAGCTATGAAGAGGGCTATGCTCGGTGTTTCTCTACGTGATCGAATCCGAAATGAGGAGATCCGTAGACGAACTAAAGTCACCGGATTAGTAAGCTGAAGTGGCAGGCCATATTGCTCGCAGAGCAGATGGCCGATGGGGTCGAAAAGTGCTAGAGTGGAGACCGCGGACTAGCAAGCGCAGCGTAGGACGTCCACCAACGAGATGGACAGACGACCTTATAAAGGTCGCCGGAAGACGCTGGATGCAAGTCGCTTCCAACCGGTATATGTGGAGATCTAAAGGGGAGGCCTATGTTCAGCAGTGGACGTCCTATGGCTGAGATGACGATGAAAGAAAAAGCCAATAACACTGCACGAAATGGAAATCAAACCCAAAACCTCATGTTCAGCATCTTACGACCACTAGACCTACAAGAGCACCACAATATATCCATCCTCACAGAATCGTGTCTAATCGCGCACCCATCCACATTTTCATATAAAATACGTACATTTGGACCAATAACCATGATGGCTATTGTACGCACACAATGGGCACAGATTAAATTTCTCTGAAAGGAAAGTTACAAAATAAGAATTGTTACTCGGCGCAAGTTAGAAGCGAGATTGTCTAGATTCACAGAGGATTTTAGACCTGAAATTATATTGGGGTGTTCTGTATTTATATTTGCTTGTTTCTTGTCCAAAATCTCCAGTAATGCGAAGAAGGAATTACTTCGCTTCTCTCACCGTTGGAGGACTCATTTGATGATTCCAGTGTCTTAAAAAAACTTAGATGCTTTTTCCATGGTATAACAGATGAAAACTTTTACGCAAGAACTATTCTTTATTCGTTAGGGTTTAAAAATACTTAGTTTATTACAGCTACCCAACACGCACCACTTGGTGCGTTTAGTAAACTCTTTAAATTATTTTTTATGGATATACGAGTACGCTCAGCTCAATACATCAACTCCGTAACTTGACTGGCTCGCCGTGCTCTCAATCTAGCAACTTACGGATGTTCTCCAACCCTAGGTGGAGCAGACTTTAAGGCTCTTCATCATCATCAGCTAGAAGACGTCCACTGCTGAACATAGGCCCCCCCCTTAGACCGCCACGCCGAACGACAATTCGCCACTTGCATCCATCGGTTGCCCGCGACCCTCACGATGTCGTCGGTCCACCTAGTTGGAGGCATGCCTACGCATTGTTTTCCGGTCCATGAACGACAGAAAACTTTTATTCATAACTCTTACTTTCTCAAAATTCACCCTTTACCATCGGTGGCCCTTTTGCGTTTTAGGGCCACAATATCTTGTTTATCTTGCTTAGACTGGCATGAATTTGGCCCTGTGGGTGCCCAGTCAGTTTGCTGATAGCTCCTTAAGGCGCGTGTCGATTCGTGTCTGATTCTTCGTTCCCTCTAATAGATGACACTTTAACTGAACATAGCTAAGAAAATCAGGGTCTAATATAAGATACACTATGATAACGTGGTAGGTACATATTCCATGATTGAAGAACTCCATTAAAAACAAAATAAATCTAAAACGAAAAACAGCAAATCACCCGCAAAGCAACAAATCTTTAACCAAAAATCGTTTTCAACTAGATTAATATTTGGCAAAGCTGAGTAGACAATATAATTTATTATCTCGCCAATAATCGGTTCCTTAGGGAGTTTCAAACCGATCGGTTCCGGCTCACTTGCATCCAACGACTTTACGTAACCTTTACCTTATTAAACCGAAGTAAGAAGAGTAATATTATTATCTATGGTTTTATCGTTTTAAACATTTTTATATTTTTTTATTAGCAGACTGTTTTTTTGTTGAGGAATGTAGGCATATTTGAATTTTACTTATATGACAAAACATGACGTTTTGAAGATTAATTATTAGCTAATTTCTTTTCTTTAATAAGGATTGTTGTGGCATTCCAAATAGAGCACTGGAAAGTTTGGAGGCCTCTGCTCACCAGTGGGATATAAAGGGCTAATAAAAAACTAAAACTGTCTGTGTCTCTGTTGAACACTTGTGTACAGACGCCAGCAGGTCAACAAACCCCAATCTGTCAAATTTTACTAACCAAACATCAACCTTCCTTTATTGTAATTAGGTCTAAAATCGATTAAAGTTATTTGACAGATTGAAGTAGGTTTATATGCTGGCATCTGTACCAATACAATTTATGACAAAAAAAAGTTAAAGCTTTGTTGAACACTTGTTCAAAAGATGTTTAACTGTTCTTATAGTTAGACAGATACATAAGCTTAAGTTAAAGCATTACAGCCTTACTACAAAAACTTAAACATCTGTTGAACACTTGTCTAAAAAAAGTGTGACTGCAAAACGGACCTTATTTCAACGTCATAATCTGACATTTTTTTAGAAAAGTGTTCAACAGACGTTTAAAAGTTTTTGTGGTACGACAGTATGTGTCTACTTTTCGAAAAAAAAATGTAACAAAAAATAAGTTCGATATGGATGCACCTTAAGTAACGTGCGGGTAGGACGTGCCCGCAGAAATAAGGTTATTGTTAATATCTGAAGCTGAGGACGTGCCCAACGCGGTATTACGTATTACACTGCACCCGCCAGCTTATTAAAATGATGAAAAATATCGTATTAGCTAAGGGAGAGAAATTGGCTTTAGGTGATCAATAAAGACCAGATTATATGGATAATATACATTTGAATTTGCAAATAGAAATTCATATTTATACAATAGGCAAGATGGCTAAAAAAATATTTTTAATCCGTCAGTTGGATTATTAAAATTATCTGATATTTTTTCTTTTCATAATACAATGATGCAAAATTGACGAAGACACTACGCTTTCAAAATTCACAATACGTCACTTCTAGGTATAATAAGTTTTAATAGTTCTGTTACCATGAACCCGAAGTCACCAGTTTTGATGAGTTTAATCTTTGTCAATATTCATTGATTTAAAATTTTACTGTCCTACACTTTTCAAAACTCTGACTTTTAAGTTACACATTACAATTCGGTCTCTACTATTAATTACATTATGCCGTTTAGTCGCATTTTTTTCGGTGTATTTCAGCGTTATTTCTGTGTCAAGCCAGATGGAGTATGCTTAGGGTTGCCATCTCTATTTGGATACCAGGACAAGACACGTGAAAATCCCGGATTTTAGAGTCCAGAACCCGGACATGAGTCGAAGTGCGCACCGTGGCAATTACGTCGGGAGGGGTGGGGGGACGGTGAAGTCCGAAGACGGGCGGCCCAAGACTTAAAATTTTAAAACAAATGAAGCCTCACGGACGCTCCCCGGATGCCCTCTAAACTAGGACAAATCCGGGGAAACCCAGACGGATGGCAACCCTAGGTATGCTAGACCCATATCAGATACAGTGCCAAGGGGTATTCCTGTTTGAGCAACTATTTCCTACTAAAACTAAAAATGCTTCTCTGAAAATAGTTGCTCAAATGGGAATACTCCCCAATTTGGATCCCTTGAGGATATTTCAGTGTGGCGTTAGTTTTATGAACATTTGTGCAACCTAGCCAGATGGGGTATACTATACCCGTCCCAGATACAGTACCAGTGTAGTTAAACCCCTACTAAATCCCTATTTTTCGTCCCCAGGTGTCAGACGACATCGGCTACGTGGTGTACTCAGCGCTGGGCAGCTTCTACATACCGTCCTGCATCATGGTGTTCGTGTACATCAGGATATACTATGCAGCCAAGGCGAGGGCGAGGAGAGGAATACGGAAGAATCCTAGGCCTAGAGCGGTGAGTATATTATGAATAGGGGAACAGTGTATAAGACGGGGACGCGGGGTATGATGGGAAAACACACACTTAAGGCAAACTTAACACAATACTAACGTAGCGCAAGTGCCAACACGACATTGACAGGCCATTTGTTAATGGCCGCTTACAAATGACGTTGGTGTTTGCGCTACGTTAGTGTTGTGTTAAGTTAGCGGCCTTAAGTGTGTGTTTTCCTATTATACCTCGCGTCCCCGTCTACATGCACTCGCGTCCGTAATTCCGTATACACTGTTCCCTTACTAGTTTATAATTTAAGAAGCCATTTCGATTGGGGAAGGTGGTCAAACCTGATTGTAGATACATGGTTATATTTCCATGGACCACTATAAATTTGATGGTCTTTATATTCGAACGTTCTTAATATCAAATGGTTAATAAATCGAACATTCAATACATCGAGTGTGCAAAATATCGAATATTCTTTTGATCGAAAGTTTAACGGAACGCATGTGCATTTTATTGAAATCACATCCGAATTTCAACCACAGCCTGATACGTGTGTTGGATATAGGCCTCTCTTTGCTTGTGCCAGTCACTATGTTCAAGCACGAGTGGTACGACCAATATCATCTCTATTCTACCAAGAATAGACAAAGTTATTTCTATACAATTCGTTTTGCCCGCACGACCCGTAGAAGAATCAAACCATTTCTTGTCTACATCTCAAACATCGCCATGCTATTTTTTAACGTGGTAAAATCATCAAATGAGCCCGGGTTCCTTCGAAAAAACGTGTTTCTTCGATGTCATGCTACGAGTTGCAACCTAAATTATTGTATCTAAATATGTCATCACGGTAATATAAATCTTCTGTTTATAGAACGAGCAGCAGACGAGTTTCAGTAACCCGGCGAAGGGCACGCGACCGATGCCCTCCACTCACCCCATGCCTCCGGGACATCTTAGTAATAATAACGGGTAAATATACACCTTTAACTTTTAGTCATAAGCAGTCTGAACTGTGGAGAAAAGATAAAGAAAGAAAACATTTAAGGCATAATATATCTCTCTTTCCCACCAAGGTGAGTCGTTCGAGCTCGTGGCTAAATAATAACACAGGGGCGTAGCTACCGCCATATCTGCCGTATCAATTATACGGGGCCCCTGGGCCACAGGAGCCCCCAACGTGCGTAAACAAAAATTAATAAAAAGTTAATGATTTATTGAATAAAATAGTTATTTACTTTTACACAATTTATTTGTCTAATCTATCTCTGGTGTTTTTATCATTATTTATACGAGTATGTAATACTGTTTTAAGCACGATTAGAAATCCTGGGAAGATCCATATTAATATCAACATTTCGATGCAAGTATTAAAATAACTCGGCCTAATTCCGACCTCCGGACTGATGACTTTTGTCCAATTTTTTGTTTATATTTCGGCGTAGATACAGAGAAATGCATTTTTTTTCATGAGTGATGAAATCTTTACCGTTGTCTTACCCTAAGGGCCCCCAAACAAATTTTTATACGGGGCCCCGCGAAGACACGCTACGCCTCTGTAATAACAGCCATACAGACAGGTCGATCTAATAAGCCACGCTTGCCAAAGTTGATCTGTGGATGGGTGACCATTTATTTTCCATTAAGTTTCCTTCGTGTCTTGATCCCGGCTGTCATTTGTAGATCTTTAACAGTCGTTACTGGTAGAAGCTCGAAAGTCAGACAACCAGTTACTGGGTTGTGGAGGTCAAATAGGCAGTCGCTCCGTATGAAATACTGATATTCAGCTGCATCTGGTTCGACTGGAAGCCGACGCCAAAATAGTTGGGAAAAGGCAGGCAAGATGGTTCGACGAAATCAACATTATTTTGTCGATATTTCCAGCTAAAGATACAGAAATATAGTCTATTACAACTACAATTCCCACTGTAATATTCATTCAACACCTTTAATCTCACCTGAAACAGCAATGAGATGAGAACCAAAAGTGAAACACTTTTACGTAAGAGTATCAGCAACAAGCGCGCTCAAATCCACCGGTTGAACATGTTCACGACGGTTTCACTTCATGTCTTTTTGTTGCAATCTACTGAGTCTGGACTACTGATTTGGATGTTCTGAACTTGTTGTTTGCATGTGTACCAGTGCTTTTCTAGTAAAAACAAGTTAAAAATAACTAAAACCCGACTACGAAAAAAACCCGCACTGAAAAGTATAAAACAAGAACAATATTCATTTGACCGATATTGTGCTAGCCGTGGTCGTATGCCACCTAACCAATAAAGATTGTGTGATACAAACGCAGGTGGCATATGTACTCATTAAGCCTTTTCATTGTTGATACCCATGTTGACACTGTTAGAAACGGGCTAAATACGAGTAGCTAGTAAAAGCTATATAATGTTTATATATTTCAAATTTGCTCATCAAGCCCTTTAATTTGATACCCATGTCGATAATGTGCGATTTTTTTTTTCCGGTTATAACTTTACATCCCCTAGAGGGCGCCATATTGGATTTGGTGACACGTCACCTACCCTTTATCCAGCGGACAACTGAGACGCTTCTAGCGACACCTCATTTGTCATGTAGTGATAAGTAGTTTAGAAGTTATGAGGGAACAGACAAACATACATACAGACATACATACATACCGGTCAAAATCATAACCCTCCTTTTGGCTTTTCTGTAGTCGGGTAAAAAAATGTATAATTAATTATTCAAATCTTGCACCTCGACCCGCCCCAGCTCCGCACGGGTGCAATCTCTACTATATTATGCAAGGTATATACGTGTACCTTCTTCTTGAATCTCTCCACCTATTAAAAAAATCATTCAACCGCATCAAAATCCGTTGTGTAGTTATAAAGGTCAGACAGACGGACAGCGGGAAGCGACTTTGTTTTATACTACAAGCTGTAACCGCAGCCTATGGAAGCAAAATCTTTTCTACCGTCTATTTTCGGGTTTCCCCTAAAACCACGTGCCTTTTTAAGACAGTCCCGCGGTTACGGAAAGCGATCGGCCCTATATGGCCCGAGCTCCCTAGCAGGACACCAGCGGGGCTCCCAGGGACTGATAGCTCCTTGAGGCACGTGCCTGAAATCGTGAAACACGATGTGCATTTCCCTAGGCCAGGCTTGCCAGTCTAGTGAACGTATGCGAGATAGATAAATGTGAAGTTCTGGGTTCAATCATTTTAAGTCTTGCAGTGTTTTTGAGTTTTTCCAGTTTCAGACCAATTTATGACCAATTAACGGACCATAGCCTTCAGCTCATTACGAAAAGATTTGAATAAAAAAAAAAAAACAGAAAATACTACGCTCTTTTACTTTTTGATGGACAAGAAGAAATTATAAAAGGGATCCCTATTAGATACGGAATTCAGAGACCAGTATCGAGATCTGGGTTGATACGGATTTTTAGGATTCCTTAGTGGATACGAAAATCGTTGGAATATTTTCTCGTTAGCGAAATTTCTTCGAAATTCTTTCTCAAATATCATTGCTTCTATAAATGGAAAAGTAAATAGGTTTGTTTCTTTATTTAAACCTAGATTTTTACTACGATTGTGAGCCGATTATACAAGAGATTTTGAAAAATGAATTCCATCCACATTAAGTATCGCTTATGCAACACTAGTTATGGCAACGCGGCAGGACTTGGTGGAACTGACTAGACGAACTTGACTCACTGCCATCTATGTTCTGTGCTGCCATCTTGGCAGAGTAGCTGACCGATCGACTGCTACGCTTCGTCTCGCGGGTTCGAATTTCACACGAAACAAATATGTGTATGGTCTACAAGTAGTTTCTCTGTCTGGGTGTATATGAGTTTAAATGTTTGTAAACGCAGCCAATTTTCCTAAAGGAAAAATTACTAGAGCGAGGCAACTTATGTAAAAAAAATATACATTTTCGTTAGCGCTATTTCTTAGCGCTGATGAACTGACAATCTTCAGAAGTTGCATGGGTCTGTCACTTTTAACACCCTCTTGGTTTTCTCCTTACCCCTAAGTCATTAGAGTAGTCACCTTTAAACTGCGCCTATTTACCCTCTTTTAGAAAAAACTAAACTAATTATAAACAATTATCCTATTCCAGCGAAAGCCAAATATCAACAATAGAGACGCCACAAGTGCAGATACCGACGGTGACCTGCGAGTTAGCGTCTGACATATCCACGAGCGAAGCAGGCGACACCCTGCCTCCGCCGCCCGAGGAACGGAAGGATACCCTCAAAGTAGCCTACCAGGTACTGAACATCATCATTATCATCATAGCAGCTGTAGGACGTCCACTGCTGAACAAAAGCCTCCCCCATAGAATTCCAATTGGATCGGATGGAAACGGGCTTGCATCCAGTGCGATCCTGTGATTTCATAAGATCGTCTGTCCACCTTGCAAGTGAACGTCCCATGCTGCGCTTGCCGGTGCGTGGTCTCCATTCGAAAACCTTACGGTACCATCGGCCATCTATTCTGCGTGCTGTGGCCTGCCCACTGCTACTACAGTTTGCTAATTCTTTGGGCTATGTCTACTGGTAATTGGTAACTTTGGTTCGTTTACGAATCTCCTCTTTTCTGACTCGATCACGCAGAGAGGCTCCGAGCATAGCCCTCTCCATAGCTCGTTGGGCTATCTTGAGCTTACTAATGAGGGCCATAGTAAGAGACCACGTTTCAGCGCCATAAGTCATCACTACTACTGATACTAGGTACTAATCACCATATCATTATTCGTTTGGCCTGAATGACAACAAACACACAGCTCAAATCACTGGACACATTGAGCTACAATTTACCATACGTGTACCTATTGAAAACCATCAAACTGCGCTGGTTTCTTTCGCCCAGCAAATGCTGAGTTGGCAACCCTGCTGGTGTGGACATTCTCAGCACAAATACTTGTTGTATTTTTTATTAAATGTGTCAAAATCAAATAAATATATTCTATAATGTTATGACATGAGAATCAAAAAGAAGCAAAATAGGTGTTTAATTTTCGCTCTGAGCGACCTTGAATTAATGGAAAATCCCAACTGTCACTGTCCACGTTTCGGCACCGTATATCATCACGGGCAGGAGACACTGGTTGAAGACCTTAGTCTTCAAACATAGCGGGATGGGTAACGAGAAGATGTAATGAAGTTTTCCAAACAAGTACCACATACATTATGGACATGGCTGGACCCATTAATATTAGTAGCAATTTTTACCCGTGGTGCCAGGCAACTGGGCTTCTCCCAGTCCTTTTATGCCTATTGGCAATGTTTTCTTCTGTCTCTTGTTTGACACGGAGGGATTTGGAAACGTATTTTTCCTACTCCTCCACTATTCTTTTCTGATTAATTTCGTTGCAGGATCCAAGACAGGTAAATTCATTCTCCGGGACACCTCGAGCTTCATTGTCTCGGCGCTTTTCTGGTAGTTGCCACTGTTGATTCTGGCTTTCAGGAGTTGCAGTGGTTTGGGAACAGTGTGGTTGGTTTGTCCCAAATAAAACAAAATGCATAATTAAGGTCAACCACCTACTAATCTTAGCTTAGAATTACTATCAGTCTTCAACACTTCGTCCATAAACTCCATTGTCACTACAACCAGGTAAAGTTAAACTCCAGTCTATCACTTAGAAGCTACTAATCCAACTGTGAGCCGTGCATTTAATTTAGTAGCGTCTAAGTTAACTACGAATACAAGTAACACTGTGCACTTGTCGTTCTGAGGTTGATCCTAGTTCAGTTGACTTTCTGTCAATTTGCACACTGTGTGATCAGTTGCAGTCAGCTGTTCTATTGATATTGTGTGGATTGAGGGTCGGTTCACACCGAGACGCGACGCGACGATTGTGGAAATGTGTGTATCTTTGTGTGTAGCAAATAAAATTAGATTTTGAGTCGCTATTAAATGGTGCGAGCGGTGCCGCGCTGAGTCGCGTCATCCGCGAAATGTGTAACTTTTCGTGTAATAAATAATGTTAGATTTTTAGTTGTTCCATTGGAATGCGTCGCATCTCGATGTAAATTGAGCCTAAGTGAGCAATATATTGTTCAAAGAGAAACCAATATTTGGAAAAAAATAGCGTGTATCTTAAACTGACAGAACAGTCCATAGTAGAAGTGCAAATATATCTGGATTCAAAATTCATTTCGTAGGATAGGCTTTCAAATCATCACTAAACAAATTACTTGAAGGTTCAAATTCCTATATTTTTTTACTTACTTTTTAAATTACGGTACAACTTTTCAGCATTTATCTATAAGGCCTAAAGTGACAGACACAAAACTTTAGACTCAGCTGTGAGCGATTAATCTACCCCTTGTAAAAACGATAACACTTCAAATGATGTTAATTAGGTCCGTTTACACAAATCCTCTGTTGTATGCCAATTGTATAGGTAAATTCGCACTTCCTACGCTATCACTACCACCCATCCATTTTTCACGAGCAGCATCTTCGCGATACAAATTTAACTAATCCCCCTCTCTTTCCGCAGGTCGTAACATCAGCCCAAGTTCAAAAAAACCCACTGGCTTCCTGCCCACTGAGAAGTTCGACACTCTCAGTAAACGGGGAGCTTCAACTGCAGCAAACGAGGGGCAGAGCACCCAGTGTCGCGATAGACGCAGACATGGTCTCAGAACTAGAACCATCGTCTTCAGACTCAGGGGTCGTCAGCCGTTGCGGCGGTGTCAAGCCCCTAAAACTCCGCATATTCAAAAAGACAGATAGAAGACAAGAAAAGTCTCAGCCAAGTAAATCAGAATTAGAACCAGCGCTACCAAAGCCTCACAAGCCAAGAGACCCAGAGAGGGAAAAGAAGAGATTAGCAAGAAAGAAAGAGAAGAGAGCTACTTTAATTCTAGGGTTAATAATGGGGAGTTTCATCGCTTGCTGGTTGCCTTTCTTCTTCTTGTATATACTAAAGGCGGCTTGTAGGAACTGTGTGATACCTTCGAGCGCGTTCGCGATAGCCTTCTGGCTTGGCTACATGAACTCTGTTCTAAATCCCGTGATCTACACGATCTTCAACAAGGATTTTAGAAGAGCATTTAGGAGGATATTGTTTAAGTGATGTTTAGCCTACGTGTGCTGTTACCGCTGCGTCGCCAACAGGATCCTGATGGCTCAGCGCAGGGCGGCAGCACCGAATCTTTACAATGTACGTTGAATGGACTCTCTCAATAGTTTTAATAATGATTGGAACGGTTCAGTGATATCCCGGGATTGAACTTTGACTGATATTAGCAGCACTCATTCAAACGACTTTTAACCAATTAATTATAGAGTCTAAACTTAATTATAATTAGTTGGTTAAAATCAATTAAGTTGATTAAATCATAGTTAGATACGTTTTATATTATAGTGTTCGATAATATCAGTCAAGGAGCGACGAATCAGAAAAGCAGTTTAAAGAACAATTAACAGTGGTGAAACAAAAATTACGCTTACAGTTATCATTAAATAGAAAATATTTATCTTATCATAATGTCTTAGGTCGCTTGTTCATATTTTTAAGCTTTTTATATAGAAACTACAGTCATTTCATGTACAACTATTAAATAAATAAGTACCCATATTCTAAAAGATTTTAAATTACCACACTGTTTGCAAAAGTGTTACCTACTAAGAATAGTTGATCAACAATAATTTTAATGAAATAATTATTTTAAAAATGTTCATAATTGAGTAGTGCCAATGTTATTAAAAATAATGTCAATAGTTTAAGAAAATAATTAGAGTATTCATGAAATGATTACATTTTTGTTTGCAATATTAAAAAGGAATTGTAAATGATAAAATACATTATTACTTAATTCATTTCGTAGGATTTTTTAATATTCGTAGCAAAAATCATAGATTAATATATAAAATATGAAGAAACTGCAAAAACACTAATGGATTTGAAAAATTATACATACTTATGATATAATTATTCCTTTAATAGTACAATAAAGGAATTACATAGCTTTAATGTCATCAGATTTTGTAAAACATTAATTAGCATTAGCTTAGTACCTTTATCCACTGTAGTGTAGCAAATACTTAATACCTCATTAATTATTAGTTTGATTGATATTTGATATACCTGATACAGATGAAATAAAATTTCAGAAAAACGTTCAACAACACAACTTTTTTGTGTTTTTAAATTAATAAAATTATGTTTCAAGGAACGAGCATATTATATATTTACTAATTTATAGTATTTCTTCTGAAATGAAATTCAAAAATACTTACACATTGTTTTAAACATGTCAACATAATTTACCTGCTTAGTTAACGTAACATAAACCGCAAAAACCTTACACCTACATTTCTGTTGTTGTGTTTAAATGACTAGTAATTGTATTGTGGCATAAATACCTCACTTTTATATTTTCAGGTATCTACTACAGGTACGAATCGATTTAACATTGCGTAAACACAAAAAAAAAAATAAGACGCTGATAAAAATACGACAGAATATATTTATAATATGTTATACCACAGTGGGTAAAGGTCTTAGAAACTTGCTAGAAAAATCACTAAAATAGCTTTTAATTGATATTTTAATACATTTGTTACCATAATATATATTTCTTTAATGATCCCTTGAAGACTACCCATACGCTTATATACGTACAAAAAAATAGTGAAGTATCTGTAATTTCATGTAAAATTATTTGCTACATTTATCCCTAAGATTCACCATTCTAAATAAAACACAAATGAATTGTTATTTTTAAAATATTTGTTTTTATGAGAAATCTTTCAAAAATATTGTTGCTGCTATTCTACAAAGCCAGGTTGTTGTTAAAAATAAATATTTTATAAAAGAATATTTATTTAAATAACAAGTGGTCAAAGTTAAAAAACTGACAAATCTTTAAAAAAATATAATATGCTATGTGTGTTACTAAATTATTATTTACTTTTATTTTGTTAATTGCTTTTAAAAACAATACCTTGACTATGTTGAATAGGTACCAGATTTATGAACGATTTCTTATAGAAAAATATAAAATCGATGAAATTAAATACACATGTATTTAAAACTGCAAAATCACAACAGCTAAATTAATGTAATAAAACTCAAAATAAAGCAATCATTGTAAAGATGCGGTGTATAAAATTATACTGATAATATTGTGAAAGTATATTAAACAAAATTTAAATCAAGTAAACTTTTATTTTTACCAAGATCAATATTATATAGAAAAGATTAATTCTAAAATAGTACATTTAAATATACATATTCATTATGTTATATTTATGTTAATCAAAGTTCAATAAATATATTTAAATAAATAATAATTTATAAAAAGGGTGAATTTCACTAATAGAACTAAACGCGATCAGCACGTCTTAACCATTTACTGGAAATGTGACTGACATTATTATTGTGAAATATTGTCATTGACTGCTCTTAGCCCACATATAAATATAATCGCGTTTAATTTAAATGGTGAAATTCTCCTAAACTATTTATAGATACAGAAGTTTATAATTCTTTCACAATGTGAACAGTTTTATGTAGGTTAAATATATTTAAAAATAAAATAAAAATGACTGTGCCTCTGTGCCTATCGACAAGCACTACACAACAATAAATTGCACTTTATTGAAAAATAATGTAAATATTACCCTTAGTTTAATTTTCCTTTTATCTAAGGATTTTCAACCAAAGTTTTGGTGAAATTTGATAATCATAATTTTAAATGTTTTTTAAACAGCGCTGGTCGCTTTTAAATTTTTTGTTTTTTTATTTTATATTTTTCGTGTAAATATTGTACTTATGTATTATAAATTGTATGTTAGATAAATTAAATATAATATACCAAAAAGAACACCAAATACTTCCTGTAAATTTTTCTAATCTTATGAATAGTAAAACGTTTTATCCAGTAAAATTTTAACCTTGTATAAATATTGTTTCCACCTAGCATGTAAGGGTTGTTTTTAAATGTAGTGTTTTTCTGTATTATTGAGTTCATTATTCTATTCAACACGAATCCTTAAGATTTGTTTTAATTTCCTGAAATAGATTACCTACTTGTAATTTTTCACTCCTTTTCTGTGAATTTTCTACATTCAAATTTTGTTAAAATGTTTATTAACTATACCTACGACTGATGATAGTTTTTAATAAAAATCTTTTTCCAACCTAAATACAATTGTAAATAATATTTCCTCAATAATTATTGCGAAAATCTTGTAAAATAATTATTAATGAACAACAACGACAACTTAATTCTAAATCGGTGTAAACTAGTTTCTTGGATTATAAAGTTAAGAATTAATATTATTAATACTTAATAATTAAGTATTACAACTATTTTTAAGTAAAAATAATAACATTGCAACACCATTGCCGGAATAGTTATTAAATTAGATTTTTAGATAAAATAATTATTAGATATTAATTATGTACTGAATTCAAAAGCAATAGAGAGTGTAGTTTTCTTTTCGTATATAATTTTCACTATTTTAAAATTTCATATAGTCTTCCAAAGTGTGTGTGATTATCAAATAATAGTAGATACATTTCCTTTCTTGTTTGTAAAAAAAAATATCAAAAATATATTTTGTTTTTTTTTATGAATGTGGAATGGTTTGTGGATATAAAATATTTTTGATGCGGAGTAACAATTTTTTTATAAATCTAGAACCCCACAATCTAGCACAGAGCCCTTGCTGATTGTGCAGGTTCTATTTTGAAAGTCGAAAAATCGACTTTAGACATTAGAAATTGTTCACACAACACTTCCTTCAAAGTGATGTGCGAATAATAAAAAAATGCAATAATTTACTTAAATTTAATTTTAATGAGTGAATTATATTAATGTGAAAAATATTGTTTAAGTGTGTAAAAGTTTTCAAAAAATACATACAGGTTTTGTACAGTTCTTAAATCTTGTAAAAATACAATTTAACGCCATTGTTTCTTATTTAGTGAAAAATATTTAGAATGTTTTTAAAAATTAAATAACTTATAGGTGGCTATCCTGTGTATCTAGTAACTCGTTCAATAAAAAATGTTCTAAATTAATAAAAACTATTTATACTTATAGTATAATAATCTATATAGTATTTGTTAAATATTTTAATTTTTAATATATAAAAATTCGGAACGCGTTACGTTTATATAGTTCTTTATAAAAAAAAATATAATTATTAAAATCGTCTAAGACTATACGATTAACTATTAATTCTTATCGACTCAAAATGTAAATGAAAAAATATACGAAGTACCAATATACAAATTTTAATCTTTATTTATTTGTTTTATTACCTTCAAAATACATACCATAACCACTACTCATCATTATCATCAGCCTATAATGTTCCCACTGCTGGGACACAGGCCTCCTCTCTGTGAGAGGGAGTGGGCCATAATCCACCACGTGGGCCCAGTGCGGGTTGGTAGATGTCACATGTCTTCGAATTTTTGGTTCTAGGACATGCCGGTTTCCTCACGACGTTTTCCTTCACCGTTTTGAGAGCAGTGGTGATGAAATAAATTACACAAAGTAATGCGCCTGGCGGGATTCGAAACCACGTAGCCTACAACTCGTAAGTCGGGACCGATACCACTGGGCCACCACTGCCATCGGCAGTCATCAACCACAACACTATCGGACGCCAAATCTATTAATTTGGCATCTAGAGAATACCTGTAACTTTCTGACACTATACAAAATGATTCTTTTGGAATTACTCCCATTATAGGGAAATCCCAATCAGTAAGGGCTCCCACACATAAACACGATAAGACGTCGCGTCTTGGAAATCTACGACACGACGTCGTAACGTGTCTATGCACGATACGATGTTGTGACTCACGATGCAATCCTGCGCAGTTGTTATTCGAAATTCAAAGATGACGGATGGTATTGAAGTCGATCATTTAATTACGCTAGTCGAGCAGCGTCCCGTACTAAGGAACAGGATGCTTCTAGAGCGGTCCATTTTTCAGAATGAACTAAAACACCACCCCGCTGTAACGATGCTCATCGTAGATTTCTACAACGCGACGTCGTATCGTGAAACGTCGCCGCATCGTTGTAAGACGCGACGTCGTATCGTGTTTATGTGTGGGAGCCCTAAGAGTCATTTAGACATCTGGGGAAATCCTAAACAACTTGGGCAATTCTGATGAAGAGTTTTGGCATGTAAAAGAAAAATGTATAATAAATAAAAGTAAATGGCAGGCCACGTAGGAGATGGCGTGACTAACTGGACAGGTTCCGTCCGAACTGGAAGGAGAACGCAAAATGTGGAAGGAGTAGAGGGAAGCCTTTGCCCGGGAGTGAAACAAAGCAGGCTACTAAAAAAATACTTTTTCCTTGGCATGAGGGTAACAACATGGATGGTCACGCATCTACAGGCCGACCCTCGCAAGTACGGCTTAACCTTGTATATCAAACCATGCGGCTATTATTTAGCTACCAAACTTTATTCCAATTTGTCTACAAAGTCTGAGAACACTAGACAATACTATTGTTCTAAGTACTTCAACGTTAGTAGTATTCCTTCAACTAGAACTTTGTAAATCAATATCATAGTTTAGTACGATCAGGGCCGGCTTTTCCAAGGGGCACTTTGGATTTTGGGCCCCGAGATCCTAAGAGCATACTAGGAGCAATTATTGGCTCATGTAGAAAAGTTAACTTATCCTAGGGGCTATCAAATTTTCATGTTCGTGCTACTGCATATTGTCTACATAGATTACCTGCATAATTTCACAGTTTTATTAATGGGCTGGATCTACCTTCTATCGATCCGCGTAGAGTAACAGCACCACAGGTAACCTGCGATGGCGGCTAAGCTTAAAAAAGAATGTACGTACTAGGTACGCATATTTTTGGGGGTGGACCCGTCTCACCTAGTTTCAACAACTGGGTGGAGTACGGAGACTATCAATTTTGGATCCCATGCTCCAACTGATGACATTATTGTACAGTCAAACAAAACATTGCTTTAGTTGGAGCACGGGACCCAAACCGAAATTGATAGTCTCCGTGCTCCACCCAGGTGGAGAAACTTCTCTAAAAAGACCTTATTATTATCTAAGACGATGCAGCGATGTGAGGCCTCTTAGTTCTGGAGTGCCCCAGGGCCCCCAATAGCTTAAATACGGCCCAGAATACCATCATATACCGAACCTCATAAGTCTACAACATAATCTAAGTTTCGTAATTACTATAGGTTTAGCAAGTATGATACAATAGGAGAGTAAAGTTTATTAGGTAACAATACTTGAGCCGTCGTTAATATTAATAAAGTGAATATGTTTAGGCAAGTAATAATTATATACGAGTACATAGGTATAGAAAAGTTTAGCCTACAGTCTAAACAAAAAGAATTTACCTAAGACCGAATACCTGTAAAGGGCAACTCGCAGCCCGACCATGGACCATGCCCGGGTCGACGGCGCGTTGTGTTCCACGCGCGCCTTAAAGAGTGTCAGCATGATGACGGGGCCCCCTCTAGAGGGCCAAAGCCTGCCTGGGTCGCGGGACTTATCTCATTACCGTGACCCCGGAACACAAAGGGCTATTGAAGGACATCGTGGATTTTAGTCAGTACGAGTCTGACAGTCCCTCCCGCCCTGCCCGGGGTGGGAGGACTCATTTGATGATGTAAAATCATCAAATGAGTCCTCCCACCTCTAAAAAAAAAAGACCGAATACCTACCTTTTTTGGATGGTAAAAACTGTCTGGGAGCAGCTGAATGGACTGTCAAACTTTACTAACTAAAATCCATCGTGTTCCTTCTTAGCCCTTTATGTTCCAGGATCACGATACCCTACATAGATAATCCCGCGGCTGCAGGCATTTGGCTTTATGGTACCTACAGCCTACCTTACAGCTCTTTGAGACACGCGTGGAACACGATAGCCAAATCAAAGGCTAGAGGAATCTAAGACGGGATGATACTGGTTCACAATCCAATCCCTGACACACCTATGCATACAAAACAAAAACACATTATTATAACCATAAGAACTACTTTCAACAAAACTATACAGTGACGAAGTTTAGCAAAAGTTGTGGACAGTCTCGATCAGCGATGGCCCGCCGGGACCAGACACGATGTATAATACATACATAATAATGTAGTTGCTGAGGAGTCTCACATATCGAAACAAACGAAGCCAACTTGATTGTTGAGTTAGACACACTTTGGGAAAGTCTGGGTGGGACATACGGGTGACAAGTTCTGGCAGCAAGAAGTGAAATATTCTCCAGGGAATTTATTTTAAGTTGTATAGTAAGGGCATACTTATCTGGTGTAAAATTTTAATGTTTAAAGGAAAACATGACTGACATGATTTTCCATTGAGGAGTATAGACACAATTTAGTCAAAAATGTAACAATTTTTAGCTTCTCTGCAACGAAAATGACCGTAGTTAATGCATTTCTACTAAGTGTCTCTATGTCACCATCTGCCCAGCATTTTTTTAATTGAAACTGGAAGTCGGATAAGAGCAACTTCTTATCCATCTTCTTGTGGAAGTCTATTACTGGGTAACACGATGCCCAAAGACAAGAGTTTGACCTTTTAGCGTTTCACTATAACGTATGACTGGGATCTGTGTGAAGCGATGGCTGAACGTGTTTTTCGAGGTTATGACAGTCAATTGATGACAGACCGATTTCGCCATTGGACTGGTTAATCTTGAAAACGACGTGGCTGTTATCATTTAACCAAGAGCTATACTATACTCAATTTCACATAATTATTCCCAACCACCCAACAACTTAGCTAACCATCCTTCTTACCCGTGTGTCCCCGAAGGAAGCCAGAGCGCGCCGCTTGGGAAATGTCCTGTTAACTTACACACAACATAATTGAAAATACGATTTCAAATTTATGTTCTGCCCAAGTAGGGGTAATGAAGTTTTCTCAACTACCAACTTGCTAGCGATACTTAGAGCCTGTGTGTGATGACTTATGACTACTGAGGAAACTTTGGGTAGGTTCTCTTGAGAACTAGGTTGGTACCTAGTTTAGTATGTAGGTTGGAGTTTATAGTAAAAATGCTAGAGGTATTTTGGCGTAATTTACATCGCTTAGTATCTATACTAATATTTTAAAGAGGTATTTGTTTGTATGTAGGGGGTAATCTCCGGAAGAAATAAACCGATTTTAAAAATTGTTTCACTTGTTGAAAGCTACTTTATTCGTAAGTGTTATAGGCTATAAATTATAAAGATATCATGTGTATTTTACCACCCAACGAAGTGGGCACGGGTCAGCTAGTTATTGAATAATTATGATAAAAAATTTCATGAAATTGATCATAAAATTAAGGATTAAAAAAAAAAGAGTATTCGTTTAAAAAAAATAGTGAATTTGATTTAAAAAATTGAATGTTTGGTTTTTTTTCTGAACTGTCGATTATACTGTTTATTTTACAAAAAAAATTACTTGTTGATGTCCACAAGTCATGGCAAATCCAATAAAAGTATGATTAATAATAATAATTAATATATCATTGTGCCGATAGTCGTGTCGACCCATGGCTTAATTGCTAAGAGCCTCGACCAACATCTTAGTAGGGTCTCGTTAGGCAGCTGGATCAAGGGCCAGATTCAGAAAGCAGTTCTTCTGGACACGGCGCGCATTGTTAGAAGGTTCCTTTCTCTGGAGCCCTGACCATCGGTAGCTTGAACCCTGTTCCCGATGCTGGTAGACTGCTATTTTTTTTTAATATTTTTAAATGTTTTTTATTTCTTTTGTAAAATCTAAAGTATAATTTAAAAAATGAAAAAAGAATAACGATATTTTGAATTTAGTATTGAGTGATTTGTTTGCAAGGACAAATCCTTCGATTTATCTATAGTGAACAGATTATTCAAACTGCAAAATCAAATAAGTAAAGCAAGTTAACTACATAATTTACGTGATAAAATCAAACGAAAATTGTACACTGGAAAGATATTATTGGTATTTGGTTACTTATTTATTTACTAAATCTACTAGTTAAGTACTCCTCATATAAAAACTGTAAAGTTTCAAACTTAATATTTTTTTATTCTTCCACAGTTTTTTTTTTGGCGTACGCAGGGCACGGCCGGAGGAACTGTCAGACTTGTACTCACTAAAATCCACGGTATACTTCAATAGCCCTTTCTCGGTCTCGCGACCCCGGTAGGCTTAGGCCCCGTCATCGTGCTGACAGCTCTTTGAGGCGCGCGTGGAACACGACGCGTCGTCAACCCGGGCATGGCCCATGATCGGACAGCGAGTCGCTCATTACTAGCGAGTAATAGACGACTCGCTGTCCGATCATGGACAAGAAAAATGAAATACTTTGTCCATGAGAAAAAGTATAGGCCATGTCGATTATCTCACGACGTTTCCCTATCTCATGCAGTTGACTATAATCTAATTAACAACTACAAACTTATTACACAATTAAAGTTATAGATATCAGCAACTTACATCAACATGTCAGGTTAAAGCATCGCACCGCGCTAACTTAACGCAACTTGAGCTGACGTTAACTTAACTGTAACTTAACTGTAACTTGAGTTAGATCGAGAATTATAACAACTATCGTTAATCCTGGTTAAACTGTTCCTGTTTGTTAAGATCATGTCCTAACTTGAGTTAAGTAAGGTTTAAGTTTATGCTTAGTTCTGCTAAGTTGAGCACAGTTTTGATTGGTCTGTGTTCGAGATCGATGTTGTGTAAGTTTAGATTTTAAATAGAATTTAATGAATAAGATTTAAAAAAATACGTGTGGCACTCGGGGACTGCCGCGGTAAAGCTATTGCATAGCAATTTTTATCAACTTATGCAATTATAATTATTTATTTATTTAATTTATTACTGTACTAATTATGCTATGGTCAGCCACGTCAATCAAGTGAAACGTCAAGAAACGTTCTCCTCCCTCTCCCTCTCCCTCTCCCTCTCCCCTCTCCCTCTCCCTCTCCCTCTCCCTCTCCCTCTCCCTCTCCCTCTCCCTCTCCCTCTCCCTCTCCCTCTCCCTCTCCCTCTCCCTCTCCCTCTCCCTCTCCCTCTCCCTCTCCCTCTCCATCTCCCTCTCCCTCTCCCTCTCCCTCTCCCTCTCCCTCTCCCTCTCCCTCTCCCTCTCCCTCTCCCTCTCCCTCTCCCTCTCCCTCTCCCTCTCCCTCTCCCTCTCCCTCTCCCTCTCCCTCTCCCTCTCCCTCTCCCTCTCCCTCTCCCTCTCCCTCTCCCTCTCCCTCTCCCTCTCCCTCTCCCTCTCCCTCTCCCTCTCCCTCTCCCTCTCCCTCTCCCTCTCCCTCTCCCTCTCCCTCTCCCTCTCCCTCTCCCTCTCCCTCTCCCTCTCCCTCTCCCTCTCCCTCTCCCTCTCCCTCTCCCTCTCCCTCTCCCTCTCCCTCTCCCTCTCCCTCTCCCTCTCCCTCTCCCTCTCCCTCTCCCTCTCCCTCTCCCTCTCCCTCTCCCTCTCCCTCTCCCTCTCCCTCTCCCTCTCCCTCTCCCTCTCCCTCTCCCTCTCCCTCTCCCTCTCCCTCTCCCTCTCCCTCTCCCTCTCCCTTTCCCTCACCCTCTCCCTCTCCCTCTCCCTCTCCCTCTCCCTCTCCCTCTCCCTCTCCCGCTCCCTCTCCCTCTCCCTCTCCCTCAATAAAAGCATGCTTTCGTGTAATGAGCACGTCTGTCTATACCCTTATGAGCACGTCTGTCCGTACCTTTATAATTGCCGAAGTCTCCCGAACTGAAACGACGTCAGACGACGGTGTCAGGTATTTTCCTTAGGTTTTTTCGTTAGATTTTTCGCGCCGCGCCGCGCTCAGAGCCTGCGATTAAAGATAGCAATAGCTTAATAAACATGGACCAGGCTTGAGGAGTACGTAAGGAACATAGCAGATAACCTAAAAGTGTTGATAAACTTGATCATTCACTTGTAATGAGCATTCTTGCGAATGATAGATTACAAACGAGAGCGTTTTTCGAGCATTCTAACGAGCGTTCCGGAGAGTTTTTTGCCGAGACGACTGTCCAATCTGATGTCTTCATGAAGAAATTTTTTTAGCCGACTACTAGAGCGTTCGCTAGAAAGATCGTGAAAATATTCTGGCAGGCCTGTTGGTCTAGTGGTTAGTGACCCTGACTGCTATGCCGGAGGTCGTGGGTTCGATTACCACCCAGGACAAATGTTTGTGTGATGAGCACAATCATTTGTTCTGTGTCTGGGTGTAATTTATCTATAATATTTATGTAGGTATTTAGAAATATATAAGTATGTTTATCAGTTGTCTAGTACCCATAACACAAGCTCTGCTTAGCTCGGGACTAGATGGCGTTGTGTGATAGTTGTGGAATATTATTATTATTCTTAGCGATGTTTGGCTCGTCAAAATTAAAAACAGAAAATGCTCGATGTTCTGTTACAAGCGAATGTTTTAGTATATCAGCACCTTGACTGAAATTTCAACCTACTCCGAAGAGACAAATTGAATATGTCCGATTTTGGTCTGTACCTACCAACTGAAAAGGGAAGTAGCTTACTCAATTCTGTTAATAAAATTAATGTTCCTGTGGGGTCGGAACCCAACCCCCATTGAATTGTAGCAATTTTTTAACGATCTTGGGATTTAAAGTCCAATTGTAGTAAGAAATAATGAGAATTCTAAGTCTACGTTTAGCATTAATTTTATTGTTATAGAATTGAGCAAGCCTCTAACCTCTTATTTTAGTTTATGCAGTCCGTAATCGGACACATTGTACATCACACAGTTATTTTAGTGTAAAGTTGTACAAGTTAAAATCTATTATTAAATAAACCAACACCAACTTGGTGCAAACAAACAATTCTAAACAAACTTTGTAAACAAAAACAATTGCGGGAGCATTTAAAACAAATATTTATACAGGGTGTTTCGGATATTGACGGTGGCTTTGTAAGAGCAGTTGATTACAACACTTTTTTTTTAGTATTAACAACATCATGCTAAATTTGATTTATTTATTTACCAAGCTTTTGGTCACTAATCGTATCAAATTAAAAAGAAACTTAAAACTGGGAACCGCAGCGCGAGCGACACCTATCTTTTGGCTAAAGAAGAGGGCAGAATCGGAACTAATGCCGCCATCTTGTTTTTATTGAACTTTTTTTTTTCATTTGCGAAAAAGATGAATATATAACAAAAAAATTAATTTATGTAAGTCTTGTATTCAATAAAGCAATGAAACCTTTGATATTCATAATTGGTTTCTATAAAAACGTTTTTGTTTCTTAAAAAACGCTTTACAGTCATTTAATTCATAGTTTTAGTTATGTTCGGTATTCCGTTGGAAAGAGCGTGGGATGTACTGAATCCGGATGTCACAGGTTCAAGTCCTGCTCGCGGTTAAAATTTTTTTTACCATAGAAAATCTTTGAAATTCGCGAGGCATGTGTTAATGCGTATAATATTTATAAAAATATTTATTTTAACATAGTCCCAACCAAATTATTGATTTCACAAGTTATAGGTGCGTCCACACAGAGCGCGCACCCTCGCGAGGCATTTGCTGCGCGAGGAAACTGACAAGCAAGGCTGGTCACTCTGTGTGGACGCGTCTATTGTTTTTCGACCGAGACATGAAACAATATAAGCGAGCAAAACAAAAGCCGCAGTGGTAGAAGCCCACGGCGTTGGACGTCGCGGGATGATCTCCGGCCACCGTAGGCGCGCATGCGGGCGGCGAGTAATGGACAATTCGCCATTACCGTGGCCCTGGAACGTAAAGGGCTAATGAAGGACACCGTGGATTTTAGTCAGTACAAGTCTGACAGTCCCTCCCGCCCTGCCCTGCCATTTGATGATTTCACCAAGCTAAAAAAAAAAGGGTTACAAAAGTTTCAACTCTGCCATCAAATGCCAGGCTATGACTTCCATTCTAAATAAAAACGCAGACTTGATATCGAACATCCCAAGTTTGCAATAACTTTCTACGCCCCCATTTCCCCCTTGGATTGACATAATTTAAACCACCCTGTATACAGTAGTACAGAATCTGTAGTTTCTTAAAGCGTGTTCCTAAGTTAGTGAAATTCACTTAACATGAAGTTCTGAGACATCCGCGTCGGCTTTAATGTTAGTTATGAAGACCTGGGGGTGTTACATTTTATAATTTTATTGTTTTTGATGTTGTTTGGAAAGTATGATTTTGGGGGACCAATCTGTTGAAATACTATGAGGGTTAGAAAATTTTGTTGTTTGTAAAAACCTATTTTTTTTAACGCCGCGGTTCTCTAATAAGACAGTCCCGCTACCCTGGCAGGAAATAAATGGGCTAACATCGGAAATTAATAAATGTAAGTATATTGGTTGCAATTTTGGATCCTAATCTTTGTTTGTAACCAATTATTAACGACCGAATTTGCCGATTAGAAGCCTTACCACGAGCTCTTAATGCGATCCATTTTAGGCTGTGGGAAAGAGACACAGCTATGCAAGTCGTCTAGCGCCATCTCTTTCCCACAGCCTAAACTGGATCGCGTTAAGAGTTCATGGTAGGCCACCTGTATTTTATTCACAACCAGCCGTCAAAGAACACGGATCAATATTAGTATAGAGATACAATATTAATCGGTTATTACTGTATCGGTGGAATTTTGTACTATTAATTTTGGAAAGAAAAACATTTGCCACACGGAAAAAAAGGATGTCTTATATAAAGACAATATCGTATTGGTCAAGACAAATACTGATTCATATATGGGGAAAACAATATATTTTTGATTGAAGTAAAATATTGTCTTAGTTATATTGTCTCCTTCGAAGACTTGAATCAAGAATTATTAAGTTAATTTTATTAAGAATATCTTCAGTAAAAACTATATATTTTCTTTAATTAAGATTGTAATAGTCTTGAATCAAAAATATATTCTTACGTCAAGAATTAAAACCAAGTATTTATTATTCTTAATTTGAGTAAACAGGTTTTCTTCGACTGAGCACATTTACTTACGTTAAGAAAATATTTATTTGGATTCAAACAATTTTTTCGAGAATTATATTGATAAAATATTCTTCCCAGAAGAGATCCTTTTTTCCGTGCAGTCAGAAGGACACATTGTTCGCTCTAGGTAAGAAGTACCAATCAGATTTCCACCGACGCTAGACGGAGAGGTGTGGAAATATGATTCATCATCATCATCATCAGCCTATAAATATTCCCACTGCTGGGACACAGGCCTCCTCTCTCTGTGAGAGGGAGTGGGCCGTAATCTACCACGCGGGCCCAGTGCGGATTGGTAGATGTCACATGTCTTCGAATTTTTGGTTCTAGGACATGCCGGTTTCCTTACGATGTTTTCCTTCACCGTTTTGAGAGCAGTGGTGTTGAAATAAATTACACAAAGAAATATAATCTTATTGATTATTCAAAATACATCTTCTGTCGTCTCCACTCCTGCCCGCTTTAGTGGAAATTGGGCTTAAGGCTGCTTTTCCACCAGGGATTTGCTATGCTACGTTGCTGTGTATGCGTTTGAAATCCACCAATCATATTCATTGGTGCACATAGCATAGCACTGGTAGAAACGGATTCAACTATAGATGTGTTTTTTATATGGAAGAATGCGTGCTATGGATACATATGCTATGGATGTGTGCTATGGGACGTCTTTCCTACTATCGATACACCGGATAGCTCGAGCTGCGCATCTTCCTCGCGCAGCTACTTTGCGGCTGCGCATCTTCATAGCACATCTTACTCGCACCGCTACATAGCTTAGCATCACTGGAAACGGTCACATAGTTTCGTAGCTCAGCTTTTACATTTTCGCAGCATAGCTAGTGGATAGGCACCCTATGTCTTGTTCTTCAGAGACGTGGTAATCACAACCAGCCTGAGTTATGGCCAGAAGTATGAACGTGGACGAGGCGATTGCAGTATGTATTAGGCATTAAAACCTCAAAATACTTTTTACACTAAGAATTCTACCTCTATTCTTCTATCTGACATAAGCTTGCCATTATTGTCAAACAAGTAATTGACTATTGTAAAAGAACAAAATGGCAAGACCAGAGAAGCACAGTAAAAAAAAATCAAGGCAGAAATGCTTGTAACACCACTAATATGCTTCCTTGGAGCACCCCTGGCCTGTTTAAGGTTTCCTCTGGTTTAGAAATAGGTTAAGAACTGATGGGCACATGTGTTTCTGCATATGCGCCCCGCGGTGGTGCTTTTTTCCGTCCATTCTGAGCCCCTGCTTATCCTGCCTGCCTATATGTATCCAAGGTATAGTGAAATCATCTGCCCCGTATTTCTAAACGTTATCAAGATTATGATCGGTTCGTAATCTATCAGCAACTGATTTGCAATTTTTTTAATGAACTCTCCGTAATGACCAGAATTATTGTATTGGCACTGGATACAATGATATCTTTTGTGAATATTTATATATCATGAGCTGTTCCCCGTTAACACGTTTGATGCCGCCGATACGCCTAGCGTGTTCTTGCGAATTTCTATAACCATGCCTTGAACACGCCAGGCGTGTTGCTCAGCGAATTGCAAACTCACTATTACTCATAGCTAAACCGAAAAAAAAGACAGATTAAGAATTTAACTCTATCGAGGTGCCACGTCTGCACACGCTTAGCGTGACCATCTTAAGAGGAAACAGCAAGGGCTGGAGAATTGAAAAATAGGTATTTGTAAAATCTATTGCTATCGCGCAACCCCAAGCCTTCCCCCGCAGAGCGCGATAGAGACAACAGCAGCTTGGACCGAAAATACCTTATTAAATGGCACAAAATCAACGATTCGTAGTCCCCTGATTACTCCTCCAAAACTTAACCGATTTCACTACTTTTTTCTTTAAAAAATAAAGAAAGGCATTGGCCGTGTTCCTATGTTTTCCTTTTTTTATATAATTTCGTCAAATTTGTTTTCTGGATATTTGAACACAGCGGAAAATCTGGCCATTTTTAGGATTTTGAATGTTCATATCTCTTTTAATAATTAATTTATAGAAAAAAGGAAAACATAGAGACATGCTAATAGTGGTTATAGATTTTTTGTAAAAAAATAATTGCTCTACTGGCATTATCCAGGGAGAAAACAGGGGACTACGTTTGTATGGAAAAACGGCCGCGCTGTTTCCTCTTAAGAAGATGCAGTGCCACAAAACAACTTGCGTCGCGTTGTGTACAAATGGCCTAAAGCTGAGAACATATTATCGGACGCGTCCGTCAGCCGCGGCTGAGGGACGCGGCTTAGCATTGTGCACGGTAGTTCGGACGACCCTCTTCGGATGCACAAACATCCAGCCGGCCCGATTCTGTTCGGACGTCTGAACGCACGTCCGCGTCTTACGACCGACAGTTTGCACAGTGTAGTATTAAATGTACTGGCTAGATAATGAGTAAGCCGCGTCTTTCAGCCGCGGCTGACGGACGCGTCCGATAATTTGTTCGCAGCTTAAGGCCTCCCACACATAAACACGATACGACGTCGCGTCGTGGAAATCTACGATACGACGTCGCGTCGTGGAAATCTATGATACGACGTCGCGTCGTGGAAATCTACGATGCGACGTTGTGACTCACGATGCAATCCTGCGCAGTTGTTTTTCAAAATTCAAAGATGACGGATGGTATTGAAGTCGATCATTTAATTACGCTAGTCGAGCAGCGTCCCGTACTATGGAACAGAATGCGTCTAGAGCGGTCCATTTTTCGGAATGAACTAAAACACCATCCCACTGTAACGATGCTCATTGTAGATTTCTACAACGCGACGTCGTATCGTGAAACGTCGCCGCATCGTTGTACAACGCGACGTCGTATCGTGTTTATGTGTGGGAGCCCTTACTCTCATAATTCGCTGAGACGTCAATACAACACATCGGAAAGATTAGAATTGGATCAGGCGCAGGATGTTGGGTCAGGATGAATTAACGTGCTTCCCGAGACACGGCTTTTGAACAATCATCGATGCAGTCAAGTGTCTCCAGGATTTATAATTATTCACAATTTCCAGGTGTAAAGTATTGCCAATGCTTCGTAGTGCACATTGATGATGATGAGGACGAGTTCCAGAAACCTCCGAAGAAGCAAAAACATTCTGGACATTCTCATTTGTCGACAGTTTCAAAATAAATGTATTTTCGAATCCGTTTGTTTAATTTTAATCTTTTATTGGTACTAAAGTAAGTTGCTTTTGGTAAAATCATCCAATGAGTCTTCCCTCCATGGGTAGAAGGAAAGAGACTGTCAGACCTGTACTGACTAAAATCTATGGACTTACTTCAATAGCTCTTTAAGTTCCAAAGTAACGCGTGCCTGAATCACAAAGACGCGCCGTCTGCTCAGGCATGATCCATCACAGACGACGAGTCACCCATTACTCGTAGTGCGCATGCCCGCGACTACGGTGGCCGGAAATCACCTCGTGACGTCCGTCCTTCCGTGGGCGTCTCCCGCGGCGGCTTAGTCATGAGGTGGAGGCTGTCCTCTCTCTCACGCGTCCCGCTCCTTCGCTAGCATGACTGCTTCGCAGAGGGAGGTGACTGCTTCTCGCGCCGCAGCATGGCCTCGACCAATGCCAGATGCGAGAGGTCGCCGCCGCCTGCCGCCTCCGTGAGAATACGACCTCTCGAAACATCCGTGTCCGGCAAGTCAGAAAGAAGGTGAGGTCAGTGGATCGTGTTCCAACACGCCTCAATGAGCTGCCGAAGCTGCTTTAAAAGGATACCCTGAACCTTGAAACGAAATGCTCACCGAAGGAACAGACTAAACTTTTAGTCAGTAAGAGTCTATATCCAAGGCGGGATTTAACGATTTTACAACCACAAAAAAAATGTTCAACGATTTCTAAAATCCTTATCAATCTATGTTCAACTTGTCTATGCTTTTCTACAGTTCTTTTTCAGTTAGTTTATTTCTGGCAGCAGCAATTCTGAAACCTAACAACAACCTTATAACAATGCAAATAAAGATCAATGTTACTTTGGCAGAATTATGAGTGAAAGTAACTAAAAAGCAATGATTTTTACAGTATTGCGATATCAAGCAAAATTAGTGCGGAAGAACCTCAGAACAATAACTAAAATAACTAAAGCATAGAAGGCGCTCTACGACATTTGAAGCGTACGCTGTCATAGACAAAAGAGTATTAGCTAGTGATGTGACTATGCATTAAATAAATACCGATATCGACTTCTTAGTTTGTGGTATCGCTCCATTGGTCGCGGGACTTATCTCATTACCTTGACCTCGGAACACAAAGGGCTATTGAAGGACACCATGGATTTTAGTCAGTACGAGTCTGACAGTCCCTCCCGCCCTGTCCGGGGTGGGAGGACTCATTTGATGATTTTACCAGGCTAAAAAAAAAGATATCGCTCCATGGCAAAAAATTTAAATATGCTAAGGTGAAATAAAGAACTCACTTCTGTCTGACCAACATATTTATTTATAAACAGCATAAATTATTAAAAAATTGAAATTACAAAGAAAACGCTTAAGTAATATTAAAAGAGCGATTGGCCCTGAACGATTCCCAGTTGTTACGTGCAATAGCGTTGATCCATTTTTGCCTCATATCAACATCGGACGGAAATCTGAAAGTGACAAAAAAATATAGCCACACATGAATTTAAATTATTACACCATGAGCCACACGGATTTTTGACACTATCATTTCATTACTCATACGTACGATTCGCTCACAAGACCGTAGGTTTTTATTTAACTCTTAAATATTTAATCCTTCCCAAAACTACGTGTAAAGAAAAATAATGTAATAATTTAGATGACGCTAGTTTATCGATATTATATCGATAGTTTGTTTTTGCAAGCACTATTGCAAAAATTTATATGCCGATTTAAAATTTATAATTTCCTTAGAATCGAACTATTTAATTGCATAAAATATTGATTTCAAAACACTACCGTATACATTTAGCTCAAATAATTTGAAATAATGCCAAAATAACATAAAATGAGAATGAAAAACTGACAAAATGACCATATTTGATTACTAACCGATGGGAGCTTATGATTTCCGCATCATTTTCTTTGCGGGATGAATGAGATTTACATCTCACTATAATGCAGGACATTATTTAATCTTTAAGCTTTGCGATTTACGCTAAATCACTGTTATTTTTGTACTATTTTTACAAAAATACGTAAAACCAACGAATCACTTCAACTGGCATGCGCCCATAAGCATTATACGAAAAAATGCGATGAACAAAGTCATAGATAAAAACCTGAGACGTTAAGTAGCTTTTAAACTTAGTACTATAAAGGTAGCCAAGGTATCCAAATTGACGTTTACTTTGTGACGATTTGCATTTTGAGCAACCTACGTCTGTCTCTCTCTAATGCTGTTATGAGTGTATAAGAAAACAAAGACGACTACATTAGTTAAATTTAGCTTCCTTCTATGCTTTAGTTATTGTTCTGAGGGAAGAACTGTATTCTTTATTTGACATAACTCGTGTCACTGGTGTCATCAAAAAACCAAAATAATCTCTAAAAAAATACAAAATTTAAAATTACGTGTGTGTATTTCTGAAATAGTTTAATACCAATCTGCCGACCAAGCTGTAGTCAAAACTTTAAGCTGGCCTTTGTATTCAGAATATGAAGCTTAGACGAAACATGACAAAGTTGAATTTTATATAAAGTGCTTCATTTGTGTCTGATTGAACAATACAAGCTGTTATTTAGAAGCAACAAACTAAGGTCAAAATCAAGAAGACAAGAGAAAAGAAAAGGGCAGATTAAGGCTGCCGAATGTGCATATTCCTGCACATATTAAGGCTCGTAATTCCTTGTGTTGCATGCGCTATTTTTTGCTATAATTGTTTTACTTGTGCTCCGTTTAATGACGACGAAGAGACTAACAGTCTTCCCAAGCTTCACACGAAAAACCAAGCACGAAAGTTAGAAAATACATGAGCACGAATTATATCAGAACTAAGCTCGAAATTACCAAGTATGCTTAGTTTTTAAACTGATGTGTTGTATTTATTATATACCGTTTATTCTACTTGTTATTATCGCATTATATCCAGCAATATGTCCATGTTTAATTAATTTCTGTGTAAGAAATGAAAACGAGAAAGTAACAGTGCAATTGATTGGTAAAAAACTTTGTGTTTGCAAATGTGATAATACTATACTGGAAGTGTAATTTATGTGATTAAAAAAGTAATAAAAATATTATGTTCATATTAAAGATTTTTTATGTGCACACCACTTCTAGTTTAATTCTGGCTTTGTTTTTTTTTTAAGTCCGAGATAAATAGTCGAGCCTCAATCGAGTTCTAGGAAAAGGGGAGACCTAAGATAGAGCTACCTCACTCTGAACGAACTGGAACTCCTGCGCATCGACGGAATGCAGTAAAAGCCTTCGAGGGCCTCTAAGCGATATTCCTTAACATTCACTTTGCAAAGACATTGGCTGTTTAGGGTGGCCGTTTTAGACCCGTGGCGTGGGTTTGGCTGTTCGTATTATGTGAGTAACATGTGACTTCAGCTAGTAGGTATGTGGAACAACTAAGGTATTATTATAGTATACCTATTGAAAAAAGTGAATTAAATAACAAAAACTTTAATCATCACTTAATTAAACGTACACTAGTAGATATTATTACATTATAAAATCAAACTTCATCGTCAACAACTTGCAATAAACGTACAAAAATTACTATAAATTCATCAAAGACAGTTTTCAAGTTTCGTTTTTAAGCTTAGTTTTTGAGCTTAGTTTTCTTAGCATTCCCCGCCTTTTATCACTTGAGGGCACTCGTCTGGACACTCCTTAACATCCATTACAGCTCTCAGGCAGCAGTCAAAACATGGGATGCAGGAAACGAAAGGACTTGCAATAAGCGGTAAACATACAAAACACATTTATTTTGCTCTCTAAACGTGACCTGTTCAAATCTTAAAATTAGGCTTACTTTATATTCGTACAAAATGGGCTTAGTTTCAATTCACTGACGATATTTCACGTTCCAGTTATGTATAATAAGCTCAAACAAAATTAAGCTCGATTTTTTTAATCCGATTCTGTTTTCATTTGCGTTCTTCTATTTGTACATAAGCAGCAACGGCGCTGTTTGAAGAACCAGAGTAAGTAGCAGCTAGGCAGGAGGAAAAGACAACTTGGGCAGCAAAAAGGTACCGGTATACAAAGAATCCAGGGAAACAGGCAAAAAAGAGGCAACCAACAACAGGTAGCAACTGGGGTACCAATAACACACATTAATTTGTTAAAATTTTGCTAACGCTAAGAATTTTGTAGTGACACTGGTTTTTAACGAAAGAAAAGTGACAACTTGGGGTCTTTGGATTTGACAGTTTGTATTCGTAGTTTAAAACTATATCAAGAAGAAAAGAGGCTCAAAAGTTTTGTCTATAGTGGTTCTTCTCAGTAGCAGAATAGCCCCTATTCGCACGAGCGCTTTTTTATGCAGGTGCATTTACAAACACTCAGACTCGGAACAACAACTTGTAGCTCATGTTTTTTTTGTGTATAATGGGTTTGCTCTTGACCTTAGTCTAGGTCAGGAGTGATTAAGACAAGGTCGACGATGGAGCGAGCTTACCCAGGAGAAGCCTGTTCACTCTAAAGGTGAAACCGCACTGGGTGGAACTGCACTTCAGCGGAAGTGCGTGACAAAATAATCTTTATATGAAATTATACGAGACATCACGCACAAAGGGCACCATACACACATAAACACGATACGACATCGCGTCGTACAACGATGTGGTGTGGTTTCACGATACGACGTCGCGTCGTAGAAATCTACGATGAGCATCGTTACAGTGGGGTGGTGTTTTAGTTCATTCCGAAAAATGGACCGCTCTAGATGCATTCTGTTCCATAGTACTGGACGCTGCTCGACTAGCGTAATTAAATGAACGACTTCAATACCATCCGTCTGGTTCATCCATCCTGTCCGTCCGGAAAAACAACTGCGCAGGGTTGCATCGTGAGTCACAACGTCGTATCGTAGATTTCCGTGACGCGACGTCGTATCGTGTTTAGGTATGTGTGGGATCCCTAAGCGGTAACGGAACTGCACTGCCACCGAACTGCGCGTCAAAGTTGAGCAACTGACCAAAAGTGTCGCGACGTGTTTCGACTAAGGGCCAGGCCATTTCGTCGTCCATCTTGCTCAGAGGTTGCCTAGCAACTGAATATATTTTTGTAGCGCCGCTGCAGTTCAAGTGCGGTTTACTAAAAAATGACACATCGTGTCGCGAATTTCCGCTGCCGTGCAGTTCCGCCTAGTGCGGTTTCACCTTAACTTTGAAGAAATTAGGGTTGTATGTAGATACAAATATTTGCTTAGCGAGAATCGAACTCGCGACAAGCGCGCAGCTTGTGCAGTCATCACAATCACACTCATCTTAGTCAATTTTGAAAAAATAAGGGTGAATTATTTTTTGATATCTATCTTTCGGACTATTTCTTTTTTCCCATTGCTAAGAATAGAGTCTGCATATATTATATCTATCATTAGTCTGTGATATATACCTGTCATTTCGATGTCATTACAAAATTTTCAGCGGATCTAAGAAAAAATAAAATTAATGCGTGAGAGCGTTTCTATATTTTCTGTTTGTTGTTGGTTACCTGTCTTATGTTTTTGTCCGTGGATTCTTTGTGTCCCTTACTGTTGTCCTAGCTGTCTCTTTCTTGTACCAGGTTGGTACTTAATGTGGTTCTTCAATGACGATGACGCAAGAGGACGCTGATTTAAGGTCACGTTAACGCAAGCAAAAGAGCATTAATTTTGTACGGACACACGGCTAAATAAAGCTCAGAGTTCTATAAATTTTAGTATGGATTTATTTTTTGGAAATACGCCGTAAGCTTCACTTTAGATGAGTGACCTTTTGAAGATCAAAATAAATGTGGTTTTAACTGCAAGTTCTTTCGATTCCCATGATCCCATGTTTTGACTGTTGTATAAGAGCTGTAATGGACATAAAAGAGTGTATAAAACCAGTCCTCGAGTAAAGAAAGTCGGAGAGTGCTAACAAGAAACTAAGCACGAAAAACTAAGCTCAAAAGTTGAAAGGGAGGATGTTCAAGCATTGAAGCAAGATGCATAGCTTCCAAACGAATGTTCTTCATGTATGGTCGTATCTACCCGTTCTTGTCCATTCTGTGGGTAGCTTGGTACTGCGTTTCAAACCCATGTTTGATGCTGTTACCGAGAAAAGAAGAGAAAAGGATTCTTTGCAAATGTTCTAGGAATTTCTGATTGTCTTTTCGTAATAGTAACATGTAGTTATTAAATTGTTTGAAATGTTTTTCGTTTAGATTATTTTATTCCCAGCTTTCCCATTTCCCCCTGTTTTACTCAAAAAAAACAATCTATAACCATCTCCAGGATATCATATATCTTTGCGAATATTCATCAAAATTGGTTCAGATATTCTGGAAGCATAACTATCTAACAAATAAACAAATACTTATACACTTTCGTATTTATAATATTAGTTAAGATTGCCTTCTGATGATCACCACAGACGATTCTGGCTTTCAGGAGAGCAGTGGTGTCGAGAGACGATCATGTCACGGGACATGGCACCGTAGCTCTGGAACGCAAAGGACAGGGTTTATTTTAATGGATAAAACGAGTCCATTAAAATAAACCCTGTTTTTTCTATTTCTTGGTATAATAATGATCATGAAATAATGAGTCCTCCTACCCATAGGTACTGTCAGACTTGTACGGACTAAAATCCATCCATCCATCGGTGATCTTTCAATAGCCCTTTACGTTCCAGGGTTTCCTGATGAGACAGTCCCGCGACCCAGACAATCCCGCGACCCTTGAAGGACTCAAAAAATAATTGTACCACAGAAAAATAAAGAAAAAGAAGGAGTGGAAGGAGAGATTTATTAAGTTTTCCACAACTAAAGTTCGTTAGCCTAGTAACACTATCTCATCTCCTCACTATCGATAACCGGTAAGTATAATAGTGTTGCCATCGTCGCGAAAACTCTTTATGACTTAAGTTCGGTTTTAAAATTCGCACTTATCTTGTATAATGTGAAAAGTTTGTTCAGCAGAGTGCAGGATCGATCGGGAAGAGCTTTTGGTGAAAGATGAGACTGAAGAATATATTTTTAGACTAGGTTTTAGTCGTGGTTTTTTTTTTGATCGTGGTAAAATCATCAAATGAGTCCTCCCAGCTAGCTCGTTATCCTCGTGACCCCGGCAGGCTTTGGGCCTTTAAGGGGGACCCGTCATTGTGCTCTTAGAGACGCGCGTGGAAAACAACGCGCCGTCGACCCGATGGTCCATGATCGGACAGCGAGTCGCCCATTACTTGCCGCCCTCATGCCCGCGCCTGCGGTGGCCGGAGATCGTCCTGCAACGTCCGTCCGTCCGTCCGGGTCCGTCGCCGTGGGCGTCTACTATACTGCGGCTGGGTCGTGAGGTGGACGCTCCCGTCTCCCTCACGCGTCCATCCTCCTCCTTCGCTTTGGTCATGGCTTGCGAGATAGAAATACCATCTTTCCCATAGACAAAAATATTAACTGATCTACGTTAGTAATTCACTATTAATATCCACACACGTATTTTATATTTTACAAAAAACTACAAAAGTTATGCCATATGTCGCTTGTTACCCCGAACGCGCATGAGATATACTGACACCTGTGGAGGTCGCCGGTATCGTCAAACCAGGGTTCTACGACCCTGGGACGCAAAGAGCAAATGAAGAAAATGGGAGGTGTTCTATAAGATTCTGCCAGTCTCCTCCGCAGAGTGGACTCGAGTTCCATTAGATAATATCATAATAATGCACCCCAAATTACGCTCTGGGTAAAAGGGCACGTAAGGACTAAAAACCACCCTTTTCTTTCATTCATCTTTGCTTTCCAGGGCCACGGTGCCCTTTTAAGATAATCCCGCGACCATAGCAAGCGTTTGGCCCTATATGGTCATTATCAGTTTGCTGAGTCGCGCCACAGGAAAGTGTGAATTAAATAAAGTAAAACATCAGGTCTGTATTCTAATATTTTGGATACGCTTTCCAAAATATTAAAATACAGACCAAAACTGCATAAGTCAGTATTCACCTAAAATTCAATTTGCACTTATCAAACGGGGCTGTGAAGATTGGCAGCCATCCCGTCCGCCGATACTCGTTCAAAGTTGAGCCACACTCGGCTCTAAAGTCTTGGCCACAACCACAATAACATACCTACGCGTCTTAGCCAGGGCCTGCTTAAACATAAGGCTAGAGAGTAGATGAGACTGTCCCGTGACCATTGTATTCTCACTTATAGTAGACTTTTGAAAGTAATTTAATTTAGATAACGTTTCCTCGTTATCGAGTTCGATTAGGTTATAATAAAAAATGACACGGTACGCGTCTAACCAGCTACAAGAAAAGTAAAATAACATAAAAGTAAAATGTACTTACTGATCCTGACACGTCTCTTCTAGTGGCAAAGTATGATATGATAAGTATATTCCTATGTTTGTTTTATTTTATGACTTGATTTCTCATGGGCAGGTTGTAGCGACGGTAACGGCAGAGAACATAGCTAGAAACCACGGCAAGCGGCTTCTTAACTTGCCAAGCAACGGCTCCGCGAGTCGCATCAGGCGAGGCCGTGAACGCGTCTTAACGAATGCTGATGCACCAAATGGTAATACTTCGGATTCTGCTGAAGTTTGAAAAGATGAGATAAGGAATCGGAGAGATATTATCATATTTGGTTCTTTAGGTTTTATTTGTGCAATAGGCCTTACGAAGATTTTGTGGTTTTGAGGGACTCTTATATCATAAAACTATACTTACAGTTCAGCTGTAGGTAAGGTATACTTACCTTTTGTTTTTTTTTAGCGTTAGTAAAATCATCAAAATGAGTCCTCCCACCCAGGGCAGGGCAGGAGGGACTGTCAGACTCGTACTGACTAAAATCCACGGTGTCCTTCAATAGCCCTTTACGTTCCGGGGTCACGGTAACTGTTGAGTCCCGCGACCCCGGCTATAGCCCTCTAAGGGGGCCCCCGTCAGATTGCTGACAGCTCTTAGAGGCGCGCATGGAACATGACACGCCGTCGCTCCGGGCATGGTCCATGATCGGACGGCGAGTTACCCATTACTCGCTCACAGTAAATTTCCTTCCGTTTCACCCAGGGCGGGAGGACTGACTAAATCCACGATTACCTGTTTAAACAGTCTTTCTTTTTTAAAAAACGTTGCCCCACACTATAGGAATTTCTCCTGTGTCGAGGGTGCGTTTACAAACAGCTTGGAGTCTCTCTGCGCGATCGACTCAGAAATAAGGAGATTCGTAGACGAACCAAAGTTACCGACATAGCCCAACGAATCAGCAAGTTGAAATGGCAGTGGGCAGGCCATATAGCATGCAGAACTGATGGCCGATGGGGCCGTAAGGTTCTCGAATGGAGACCACGCACCGGTAAGCGCAGCGTAGGATGTCCACCTACAAGGTGGGCAGACGATCTTATGAAGACCACAGGATCACGCTGGATGCAGGCCACTTACAACTGGTCCTATTGGAAGTCTAAAGGGGAGGCCTATGTTCAGCAGTGGCCGTCTTACGGCTGATATGATGATGATGATGATGAAACGCCCAGACCCGAAACAACTACTTTTAGATCATACAAATATTTGTTCCGTGCGGGAATCGAACCCGCGACAGGCAGCGCAGCAGTCCCATCGCGCTAACCATGCCATGTTCCTTTCCTCCTTAGCTTACAGTCTACCCCTTCGAACAAAACACGCTTGAAGTCATAACACAGACTAGTTCTAGAAACTGCATCGCCTGCAGTCTCGTCTCGTTAAAGTCGATCGTTATCGTTGACATCTCGATAACGCACACGTTGCGTTTGTCTTTGTAATGCGTTGTCGTTAATGTGTCCGTATTAGATGCTATCGAGAGGCTAGAGGGGTTTAGTAACCAAGTTCAGCATGATAACTTGAAAGTTGAGCAGGGGGGGTATTACAACGTCTTTTTTTTTTATCGTGGTAAAATCATCAAATGAGTCCTCCCACCCCGGGCAGGGCGGGAGGGACTGTCAGACTTGTACTGACTAAAATCCACGGTGTCCTTCAGTAGCCCTTTATGTCCCGGGGTCACGGTAATGGTATAAGTCCCGCGACCCCGGCAGGCTTTGGCCCTCTAGAGAGGGGGCCCCGTCATTATGCTGACGCTCTTTGAGGCGCGCGTGGAACACAACGCGCCGTCGACCCGGGCATGGTCCATGGTCGGGCTGCGAGTTGCCCTTTACTCGCCGCCCGCATGCCCGCGCCTACGGTGGCCGGAGATCGTCTTGCGACGTCCGTCGCCGTGGGCGTCCACCACCGCGGGTGGGGCGGAGGGAGGACATTGTCCTCTCTCTCACGCGGCCCGCCTCCTCCTTCGCGAGCATTACTGCTTCGCAGAAGGAGGCGACCGCTTCCCACTCCGTCTCGCCCCGCAGCATGGCCTCGACCAATGCCGGGCGCGAGAAATCTCCGCCTATCGCCGCCGTGAGGACACGTCGGTGCTCTGCCCAAGCTGGGCAGTCTTGCACCGTATGCTCTACTGTGTCCTCCGGGCGATCTTCGCAGCGGTGACACCCAGGCGTTTCCTCCTTTCTCCTTAGACACAGGTACCTCCCGAAACTTCCGTGTCCGGTGAGGACCTGCGTCATGCGGTAGGTCAGGACGCCGTGACTCCTATCCAGCCACTCCTCAAAGAGGGGTCTTACCGCCGCGATTGCGGCGTGCCCGTATTACAACGTCTTAAGAGGATAGTATACCGGCTGCCATTTTAAAAAAATAGGTATTTAGAAAAACTCGTGCTGTCGCTACCACACCTCCCTGACCCCCGATCGTGCGATAGAGAGCGTTGCAGCTCGCTACTGACTGTAAGTATTTTTTATTCCCACGTTTTTAATGAAATTTGTCTCTCGGGAGAAAACGTTTTTCACTTACTAAATCACGACCAATCTCTTAGATTCTGGCGTCAATCGTTTCAGCATATTACATTCTAGGTTTGTAGGTTTTGCTTTTTTTCTAAAACTTCTTTTTTTTTAAATACAAAGGTTTTACTTCAATGAAGATTTTGTCATAAAAATAGTAACACTTAGGCGCCTGTAACTTTCAAACTATTATAAATTTTGAAAAAATGAAAGCCTATAAACCTAGTTTTTTACTGTGTCAGAAGCATTCTAAAAAATCATTGAGATAGGATAACATCTAGGGGCAGGAAAACGTTTTCTCTTTTAGTATGGACGAGCGCTCGGTAGACGATTGTCTTAAAACCAGGCCTATGAGTGAACGAGATGACTCTAGACGACTTGTATAGCTCTGTCACTTTCACTCGCCGTAACAAGCCTGGTTTTAGCCTTACCACGAGCTCTTAACGCAATCCAGTTTAGGCTGTGGGAAAAAGACAGAGCTATACAAGTCGTCTAGCGCCAACTCTTTCCCACAACCTAAACTGGATCGCGTTAAAGGTTCATGGTAGGCCACTAGGTATGTAAAGTTTATCTAAAATTTTTAGATCAGTAGTGTAGATGAGTGAAGCGTGTTGTTCAAGGAAACGGAGTTTACAGAATATGAACAGCATCTATTACCACAATCCTTACCGTAACTCCAAACATGGTGGAACACAGCTGAGCCGCAAGTTCACAAGTTACTCACGACAGTACTAACACGCGGTTGTTTCCGTCTCTGATGAGGTTATTTATATTGGTAAAATCATCGAATGAGTCCTCCCACCCAGAGCAGGGCGGGAGAGTGTCAGACTTATACTGACTAAAATCCATGGTGTCGTTCAATAGCCCTTTACGTGCCAGGAACACAGCAGTTCCGAAACTAACTGCTCAACTCTAATCCAGATCCGTTACTTTGACTGTTGCTTGTGACTGGATATCTTTAAGGGTCATCTCACACTGAAACGCAACGATACTGGACATGTGTATCTTTTCGTGTAGTAAATAAAGTTATATTTTGAGTCGCTCTATTGAAATGTTCACAGGGTCACGTCTCGATGTTAATTAACCTTAAGAGTCATATTGTCAAAATCGGGCGTTGCGTTGATTGGTTACATACAAAAATCAGGATGAAGATTGCGACCAAGATATTTCAGATTTATATTTTTCCATCATAACGCAAACATTTAAATATCAAACAAATATATCTATGAAATGACAAAACTTTAACAACAAGATACATCGCCTTCGCTAAATGTATGGCACACGGAAATTACAAACTATCGGAGAGAAGTTTAAAATGACACCGACTTGCTATCTGTATTGTGAAAGTTTGAACAACACTGTCTTGTGGCTACCCTGGACCGTTGCCAGTGTCTTCGCTTTGAAGAAAAAGTAATTTTATTAGTATCTGGGGCTGTTTAGACCGGGTTGCCGCTGCCCTGGAACGCAAAGGTACTACTGTAGGAACATCAGGGTGGTTGTAAGGTATTTAAGTATTTCAATAAATTATTAATCTGCCTGCCTTTTCCCAACTATATTGAGGTCGGCTTCCAGTCGAACCAGATGAAGCTGAATATCAGTATTTTATATGTAGCGACTGCCTATAGGACACCGGCTGCACAACCCGGTAATTAGGTAATACGATACCCCATGGTTAGACTGGTTGTCAGACTTTAGAGCTTCTAACTAATAGTAACGACTGTCAAAGATTTACAAATGACAGTCGGGTCCAACGGGTCCAACGGCTTTACGTGCTTTCCGCGGCATGGAGGAAACTCGCTTTAACTATGAGTTACTACTTAGCTCGAAATAAAGAATTTGAATTTGAAATAACAGGATGGTCACCCATCCACAGATCAACCTCGGCTAGCACGGCTTAACCGGGGAGATCGGCCTGTGCGGCTGTAATTATTTAGTTTATATAATTGATTGAATTCAAAAAATATAGAAAAAAACGTCTAATAGTATGAAGAAATCTATAAAATTATTCTACACATTCTAAGTTATTTTCTCAGTCGAAAAAACCAGCAAGTCCAACATAAGTTTGAATCTAATATCCCTTTTATCTAAGGATGTAAGAACTTCAGTTTTGTGACAAAAACACACATAGACTCGGGTTTATCAGCTTTCCGAAGTCAGTGTTACAAAGTTTTTCGTAAAATAGATAAAACTGCGAAGAGATTTAGGTATGGATTTAGTATGACATAAAGGGCTACCTTTTTGCCTTTTGGAGTAAAACTAAAAGCGCTTTTATTACAAGCTACCAAGCCTAGGGCGGAAATAGAAAAAAAAACCATTATAACAATATGTTAATTGTAGTTGCTGTACTGTTGTTACTATGTATTCTAAAACGTCTAGTAGTCTAACTACAGCTTTTTTTTTTACGTGGTAAATTCATCAAATGAGTCCTCCCACCCCGGGCAGGGCGGGAGGGACTGTCAGACTTGTACTGACTAAAATCCACGGTATCCTTCGATAGCTCTTTATGTTCCAGGGTCACGGTAATGAGATACCCGCGACCCCGGCAGGTTTTGCCCCTCTAGAGAGGGGGCCCCGTCATTATGCTGACGCTCTTTGAGGCGCGCGTGGAACACAACGCGCCGTCGACCCGGGCATGGTCCATGGTCGGGCAGCGAGTTGCCCTTTACTCGCCGCAGTCTAACTACAGCTTGGCAAAAAAACAGTAGAAAACCGGAAGCCGCCACTGTGCTCTCGCTACCAGCACTTTGAATGATTTTATTTTATTTATTTTCACTTATTACGTTAGTTTTATGGCACAATAATAAATCTACGTCTTTGTTTACATCAAATATCAAATATTTTAAAACGTTGTCAGCAAATAAAAAGATTAGTTCCGTTTCAAGACGTTCTGGCCAAGCTGTAAGACATTTTTTTTTATACTTAAATAGGTTATAATTTTCTTTATAAGACATTGTAATAGGTTCTTTAATTTAGTATGAAACTCTCAAGAAACCAATATTCTAAGTATTTGTAACAATATAGAGAAAAGTCTGCAAAAATTCAGCAGGTGGCACCTTACCAACAAATTCTTCTACAGACAACTTTTAGTACCGAAACCCGTTTACTTATTTACACTCTAAAGAAAATCACAAACTATAAACCCGTGGCGTGATGTCAGCACTTTCCAAGATTATCAGACACAGGTTTACCGTCGCTTTCCGTTGAAATTGTTATTTTTCAAGTGACTCATAAAATTGTGGCGTGTATCGTAAAAATACGAGTGAATCGTAAAAGTTACAGCACAGCGGTTAATGTGGTTTAAATTTTTAATAGCAAATTGATACAATGTGGGTGGATAAGATAGGTAATCTAGGATGTATAAAAATGGGAACTTTCATAATATTTCTTCAACTATTTTACAAAATACAGGCGCAATATAGCTCCGCCCTAGTTTCCATTTCCACCAGAGGCGTACCGAGCAGATATTTTGCGAGACTGTAAAAGCTAAGATATGGAAAAAGGGTACATATTTGGCAGCATCAATTAATTGAAAATCTAACAAATCCGTCATTTAGAATTTTGAAAAATACCTAATGGGTACGTTTTTTTGTAAAATTAATGAATATTTCATCATCATCATCATCTCAGCCATAGGACGTCCAGTGCTGAACATAGGCCTCCCCTTTAGATCTCCACATATACCGGTTGGAAGCGACCTGCATCCAGCGTCTTCCGGCGACCTTTATAAGGTCGTCTGTCCATCTCGTTGGTGGACATCTTCTGCGCTTGCTAGTCGGTCGGTCGGTCTCCACTCTAGCACTGAATATTTATGAGTATTTACCAAGATATCTCAAGAGTGGGTGTCATGACGTCACTAGCAGGTAAAAACTGCAAGTATTTGTGACGTTTTGCCAATTTTAAAAGTGTCGTATCTTCGTCAATTTTGGTTTACGTAACAAAATAAAAAAATAGTGTCATATATTTTTTTTCATACTCACTGAATGACGGTCTAAGGGCTCCCAACACAACATAAACACAATACGACGTCGTAACGTGTCAATGCTCGATACGACGTTGTGTCTCACGATGCAATCCTGCGCAGTTGTTATTCGAAATTCAAAGATGACGGATGGTATTGAAGTCGATCATTTAATAACGCTAGTCGAGCAGCGTCCCGTACTATGGAACAGAATGCGTCTAGAGCGGTCCATTTTTCGGAATGAACTAAAACCAACGACCATTTATATCTAGACGCCTCATGCACGATCTGACTAACGAAAATTTTCCGCCAAGTCGCTGAGGTACGACGTAAGCGAGGGTGACGGGGTACTGCGTTCTGGTTGGCTAACTCAAGGTCAGTGCGACTAGAAGGCTCACAGGAGTGGTCGAAACTAATACGAACTTAAGACTTTTTTGCCTAATGTGTTGACAGACATCGGTCGCCTGTGACTATGAGTCTAGATATAAATGGTCGTTGACTAAAACACAACCCCACTGTAACGATGCTCATCGTAGATTTCTACGACGCGACGTCGTATCGTGAAACTACGCCGCATCGTTACACGACGCGACGTCGTATCGTGTTTATGTGTGGGAGCTCTGATTTGATTAATTCAGTCAAATACCATAATATTATGTGACCGTTTCCACTAAAGCTCTAATACTAAGCTATAAACCTCGTATAGGGGAGCGAGTAAGATGCGCCATCGCAAGATAATCGTGCGAAGAAAATGCACAGCTATGCTGCCGGTATTCTCAATAAGAAATCCCATCGCTGGGCTCAACGATGTAGGTACTCTTCGACGCGATGACTTTGAGATCGTCCAATAGCGAAGCGCAAGTGCTCTCCGTTCGAGCCTCAAGATTGGATAGTGTCACCGTCAGTAGCTTAAATCATAGCAAACTTTAGTCACTGCGTGGCATGAGCACTGTAGCCGTGCGGTCACAACTCAACGCTGACACTGCTGCACGAGCTATGCAACGACGACGCGACGGCGACGTGACACGACGTATGGGCAATGTGAAGAAGGCACACTATGCAAAATAGTTACAGCACTCGCCCCTACCCGTAGTACGCATCCACTGCATGTATCCTTCCGTAAAGAAAACACAGCTTAGTTGAATCCTTATTTGAATCATTTCTGGTGGAAAAGCACACTTGATGTGCAGGTAGCAACTTCAATAAACAATGGGGCATTCATTTCAAACCCTACATGTCCCGTGGCGCGGACTGATGGACGCTATTGAAGGCAAAAACAAGAAATTAAAGTCTAGATTAACTTAATTGAGATTGCCATTGACACTAAAAAAATATACCTGTAGAATATAAAATATAACCAATCTCTTTAAATGCGACTAAACTCCATAAGCTCAAGTTCTAAAACTTTATCAGCCAATATCACAATAGCCATAATCTCTGTTCTCCCGAGAACCATTAGCCACCTTGCCACCAATTTGACGACAGAACTAAAATTTTACGCTCAAATAAAGTGCTTAAGATCTAACAATAAGAAGTTGTCTAATAGAACAGTTGTGTGCACTCTTTCAATCGGTTGTTCGTTCTCTGTAAAGTCTTGGTCACGACCTATAGGATCTAGCGACTTGCGTCTAGTGACGGTGAATAAAGAAAAGTGTCTCATGTGTGAATGAGTAAAGTACCAATAAGGTCAGATAATGATTATGTCAGTAGCCCAAGTTATGAACAAGTAAATCACAATTTTCATTATTTTCGTAAAATAAAGTTGCTATTTTGCTCCTGACAATGTGTCATAATACTCATAATGTATAGGTGCAGTTGTTGCTCAAAAGTTAACTGGGCTGGGTTGGTCTTGTTTACTGCTTGTGGAGCCAAAATAACCACTTTCGTGGTGTAAATTGGCCCTGGAACGAAAAAACTAAAAGCCAGGGATAATTCTTTGCCCACCAAAGTGGAATAATAATAATAATATTCCACAACTATCACACAACGCCATCTAGTCCCAAGCTAAGCAGAGCTTGTGTTATGGGTACTAGACAACTGATAAACATACTTATATATTTCTAAATACATACATGTTATACATAAATTACCCCCAGACACAGAACAAATGATCGTGCTCATCACACAAACATTTGTCCTGGGTGGGAATCGAACCCACGACCTCCGGCATAGCAGTCAGGGTCACTAACCACTAGACCAACAGGCCAGTCAAAATGAATGAATGAATGACGCACCTTTGTCAATAAAGTTATAAAGTTGCTGTTATGTTGGTTTTGTCAATGGCAAAATAACTAATAAAGGACTGTAGACCTTTCTATAAGTAACACAAGTCACAGCAAACGACTGGAGAGAAAAAGGTGACGTGCACAACTAAGGTAGTGTTTTTTATTACAAATCGCGTCGATTCGCTTGAGGTCGTGAAAGAGGCATAATATGTTACAATAAGGACATATCTTACAAGACAGTTGTGTGCAGTTTCAATCGATTTCTGTGCTCTTATAAATTTCCACGTTTATATAAGGTACAAAATTGGTGTTATTCGAGGTGGAAAACAGAAAATAACACCTTTATTATCCATTAGTATTGATTTCGGATATTAAGCTTTACTGTGCAGTAACAAACATACAATGAATAAGCGTGGTAACTCCAAGAGTGACCACACACATTGTGTTATCGGCTGAAGTCGATCAAAAATGTGGTGTAAAAACACAAACACATTGTGTTTGTGTTTTTTTTTTGTGTGGCATCTCGCAGGTCAACCTAGACGACGTTGTAAGCTGCTTAACCGAACTTTTCTGTGGATGCTATAAATGACTATGGCCTCCAGCCAGTGGTTTACAGCTAAAAAAAACTATAAACTAAGTAACCACACGCTGGGCACCTACTGGCACTGATTGGAGGACAGCTAGGGACAGGCTGGATCTGAATGTACTACTTATGTGTAGCATTTTAAATACTTCGATGCATTGTCGAGTCAGTACCATATAGGTTCGGCCTAAGTATGAGACTATTGGCTATTTAGGCTTATTGTTTATCTTGACTCACATGGACCTAGAGCTTTCTAACCAGCTAAAGTCGATTATCTACGCGTCGATAAAGTGTGGTCACATCCATTGGTCCAAGTTTCTGCTTGTGTTTTTTAATTTTTTATTTCTTTATTTTACATTTATTTACAAGTAACTTATGAAAAACTTTTAAACGTGAAACTCTTTTTTTTTTAGTTTTTAGGTGGTAAAATCATCAAATGAGGCCTCCCGCCCTGGGTGGGGCGGAAGGAACTGTCAGACTCTTACTGACTAAAATCCACCCGTGTTCCTTCGGATGCCCTTTACGTTCCGGGGCCACGGTATCCTGGGTTAAGAAAAACCCGCGACCCCAGCAGGCATTTGGCCCCATAAGGGGCCCCGTCAGTTTGTTGACTACTCCCCGAAGGCACGCGCGAAACACGACGCGCCACCGACCCGGGCTTGGTCCCTGGCCGGACGGCGAGCTACCCATTACTCACCGTCCGCAAGCCCGCTCCGCCGCTGTGCCCTCTGCTAATCAGAGGGACCCGCGTTGGAGTGTCCACCCGACAGGCTATTCGCATACGGGCAAAGAGACCCCTTAGGCACACAGTGCCAAAGGAAGAGTTTTTGCCCGCATCCCAGGGTGCACCGGCCCGAAAAACTGGTCTTCCCCCCGGACGTATCCGAGAGGGAACTCCAGTCCACGGGCGCACGTGGAGGTTTCCTGTCTTAGCATCCCAACGTGAAACTCTTTGACAAACTATTGTAGGTATTTGCCAACAATGGTAATTGGTGAAATCAATTAGTATGCCTTTTTTGCCGTCCAATGAATCCTCCGCGAGAGCAGGACGGGAGGGTCTCTCAGACTGGTACTGACTAAAATCCACGGTGTCCTTCAATAGCCCTTTACGTTCCGGGGCCACGGTTACCTGAAAAGACAGTCCTTTAGCCCTCTAAAGGGGTTTCCGTCAGATAAGTCTGCCTAGATTATCAAAATGCAGTTGAACTATTAAATAATTATGATATTATGATGATGATGACGCGGAGGCAGTACCAATTGATAACTTTCATAAATTACCGTTTATATTGAGGGTACATACAAACCTAGGTACTAGGAACTGAAAACTTCAAGAACCAACTCCTTTAACCCATTTTTAACTTTGATACAGTAAATAAAAACGTGCGGTCTAAACTAGATAGAACCTAAAAGACGTGACCTCCACGGAACTTGGGTCACGTTCCGTGCAAATAACACACGCGCGCAGCTTTATTTTATTATATTTTGGCGCGAAACCGCCGCCATTATGGCGCGCGCCGGGCATGCATCATATTGTGATATTTTTTAAAAGAGAAGAGAAATAGCAGGGTGTTTTTTATTTTGACGTGCATTTACCGTAATTTATGTTCTTTTAGATTTAAAGTGTTCAGAGTAGATAATTTTATTAGAGTATTCTGTAGATACCGCAGAAATAGGCTACATAGTTCACAAAGGGTGCCGTGTTCGTAGTTTATAATTTTATAATGCACAGTTCAATTGCGGTTACCGTGAAAAGAAAATAAAATCAAAACATAATTAGAGCAAGGCGTGGTTGGTTTAAAATTTTTTAAAGAACAGGTAGGTAGAAATAAATAACTTACAGGAACATGTTTTCTGAGTCAAAAAACTATCTTCGTCTTAATCTACACTACACTAGCAATCACTAACTGTATTACGAAAGTAATATTATCCACACGCGTAATGAATTTACACTACCATTTTTTTAACCGACTTCAAAAAAAAGTAGGTTCTCAGTTCGACCTGTATGTATGTTTGTTTGTCCGCGATTATCTCGCGTTTGGCTGAACCGATTTTGATGCGGTTTTCAGGAAAGTGTTCATAACATTCTGGAGAAGGTGTTTGTATATAACACTAATAGATATCCCGTGACGCTGCCCGCGTGGATCCGTTTTTGCTTACTTGGATTGTATAAGTACATTTTCAAAGACGTCGATTACCTATACCTATGAAGATTTTTGTTGAATAACTAAACTTAAAAGGGGAAAATAAGAAACTTTTTGAAAAAAAGGGAACATAATTCAAAACCAAACACAAAAAAAGTGTAAAATAACTTTTCCTTCGGAAGTCGGTGGCCATAGTCAATGAAACAAAAAACAAAGCCACCGACTTCGGCAAGAAAAGTTATTTTACACTTTTTTGTGTTTGGTTTTAGAAATTACTTTTATCAATTCTTCTTCTCAATCGTTCTCTCACTGCTGAGAATCGTGACTCCGTTTCAATTTGTCAATCAAACTTCTCCATCTGTTGCGGTCAGTGGCCTGATGGAGTGCAGTGCTGATAGGCATGTCGAGTTCTGCCGAGATTTGATCAGACCACCGTTTTGGGCTTCGGCCTCTAGGTCTTTTGCCCTCTATCTTCCCGGTCACCATTAGCCGCTCCATGTTGAAATGAAATGATGAAATGAAATGATGTTTATTTTTGCAAGTAGGTTATATCAACACTTTTACACGTCTTTTCATAAAACTAGAAGAGGCCGGTGTTTCGTACCTGACTACTCTGAGAAGAAACATCCGAAACAAACTCAGAGGTCACAGTCTCTTTTAAAGTCCAGACATCATAAAATTAGATCAGGTTATACGAGGACCATGCAGGTTAATGTCTGAAATGGTCTTTAGAAGAAAGAACCACACAAATTCGAGTGGACCTGTCCAGTCAGTGAAAGCATTTGTCAGTTATCGTGGAGCTCGACTTATAACTCAAGGAGCTCAACGAGACGACGAACAATACCAAAGAGAGGACTTGTGTAGGCCGCTTAAGTTACTCAAACTGTCAGACAATCACTATAATTAATAATAATAAAAAACAACAACTTGACACACGGGTCCTCGTATTCACAAAAAATGTTGTTGGTACCTCTGCGAGCAATGTGACCAAAGTATTTTATGACACTTTGCAGGCAGGTTGAAGAGAGTGGTTGCGCTTTCTCCATTTTCAGTTGTTTAAGGATCGAGACGTTTGTGCGGTGGGCTGTCCATGGTATCCTTAAAAGACGGCGCCAGCACCACATTTCGAAAGCGTCTATTGTTTGCCTATCGGCCGCTTTGATGGTCCAAGTCTCTGCCCCATAGAGAAAGATGGAGAAGAATAAAATGGCATTTGGTATAATTCTGCCATTCTGTCAATCACTAGAGCGCACTGGAAAAACAAGATACATGATTGATAAATAAAATTAAATAGAAAATGTAAAATAAAATAACGATTTTCTTTGATTGGCTGAATAAACAAAATAAAATTCAACAACATTAAAAATTGAGTCGATATGGTTGGTAGATAGTTGGTTTTTATTTTTAGATGTTCAAAAGTCCTAAAGTCCCAGTGGCCAAAAAAAAATTATTACCAATGACATCCGAACTCTATTTTCTATGGTTGTCAAGTCAAGTTGTCAGCGCCGGAGAACTGTCAAACAGTAGTGATTTTCGTTTTTGCATTTGTCACGTAAACATATTTTTCAATTAAAAATGCCTGCCGGACCGTCAGCTATGGACGGGCTACGTGAAAAAGCCTTTCAAGACTACAGAAAGAAGTTGATGGAACACAAAGAAGTGGAATCAAGACTCAAAGAAAGTATGTATTTGTGTTCCTTGTCATCGAATTCTGCCGAATCATGACCCAAACTATTGTCTCAAAAGCAATATTTTCTTATTTATTGATAATGGAAGCTGAATACTATCTTATTTATTGAATTGCCAGTATTAAATTAGAGTTTAATTCGTAAAATACGCTATTTTTGTACCAATAGGTTATACTTTTTAGCTCGAGCTAATACAGCTCAAACTGTTTGCTACATAGGCAAGTACTGATTAGTTCTTCGGATATTTTGTTCAGGATAGTATTAAGTATGCTGACAAACCATGAATAAACAGATTTTCCTGGAAATAACGAAGTTTTATGCCATATTTTAAAAACCCATTCAAATATTATTGCATTTGCCTTGTTTTATGTATCATCTCATGTTACAGTGCGAGATAAACTGAAGGATGTAACGAAACAATATGATAAGAGTGAGAACGACCTCAAAGCTCTGCAGAGTGTTGGTCAGATTGTTGGCGAGGTGCTGAAGCAGCTTACTGAGGAGAAATGTAAGTATCTTGTTTTTATTTGAAGAAATTTATTATGTTCACAGCTTTAAGGGGCCATACAGGTGAGAGATGACCCTCTGACTGTGAATAGGCTCTTTTTTTTCTTTTTCTGCAATATAAAAAACGGGTGGGATCCAGTCATCCACCTCTTAGTAATCCATTCCCGGCTACAACAACGCAGGCTGTCTCCAAACTGGAGTGACACCTAAGCAATCCCTCACTAAAGCGACCTGGCTTCCAACAACCAACCAGTCAGAATCTGAGGTCAAACAGTTTTTAAATATTGTGTTCCACTGGTGCAAGTGATCCATTCACATACACCATCTTAGATTTCGTCTTTGCTTGTGAAACTCATCCATTTGTACCAGTTTTTTTTTTATCGGAGAAGGTCATGCATCGGTGTTGAAACCGCAGGGAACAACTAGTATAACATATAGAATTGGACAAATTGGCAGGGCAAACTGATACAAAGATGTCTCTGTAGAAATTTTGTTAATATTTTATTGTTGTTTTTTATTTCCAGTCATTGTAAAAGCCACAAATGGTCCCCGCTACGTGGTAGGCTGCCGTCGTCAGCTGGACAAACAGAAGCTGAAGGGAGGCACCAGGGTTGCCCTGGACATGACCACCCTCACCATCATGAGGCATTTACCTAGAGAGGTACTAAAAACATAACAATAAATTAATATAGGTAGAAACGTGGAGAGGGAGAGGAATTACCTCTGCATAGATTGTTGGAATCTTCATCATTACAAGAATAAATTAGAGAGAGGTGTTACCTCTCTCTGATTATCAAAATGTAGTCACAAAAACAATATTTTTCATGTCTTCTACTATTAATAAATTACTGCCCCAAACAGTGCCATATACATCAAATGCATTAATTAGTTCATCCTTCTTTATCGAAGGCGAGGACTCATTAATGCAGTTATTCTTTAGTACATATACTATAACCCGTTTTGTATGACAATGTTGTGTGGGGTATAACAATAAAGGGTAAAGGCTCTAGTACAGTCAGTGGCCAACATTACTTGACCCACTTTAAAATAATTTTTCCATAAGAGGTCATAATATTATGGGCATCAACTGTATTAAATGTAGAGGTATTTAAGAAGAATTTTATCTTATTCAACCTTTTTATTTGTAATATTTTTAATTCAGCAATTACCACTTTCAACAGTTCCAACCCAAAAGTGTAGCCTGCTTAGGCATCCCTTTATCTGTTGTTCTAATACATTTTTCTACTGATTGTTTATAACTGTTCTCCATTCCAGGTTGATCCTCTAGTTTACAACATGAGCCATGAAGACCCTGGTGATGTAACATACTCCGCCATAGGAGGTCTGCAGGAACAGATCAGGCAACTTAGAGAGGTTTGTAGAATTTAAATACTGAAGAACAATAAACAAAGGATGTAGGTCATATATTTCCATGGAAAAAAATGTCTTGGAATGGACAATACATTCAATTATTTTTCTTTTTTTTCGTATAAAGAAGATAATGCATAAACCTAGAGCTTTGCTGAAAAATATAGCTGAGTAAATATGTGAGCAAAGCTACATTTTTTTTAAATCTTGAAATGTTCGAAGTCTTTTTTTGGTCGCAAACGAGACTGCTGTGTTTTCTATGAGATATTTCTACTGAGAAATATCTCATGGAAAACACAATGTTTACCTTTGGCAGAACAGTTTGGAAGTTGGCGTTTTGATACTCCTGAACCTCAGTGGGCAAGTGTTGATTCGCCGTTGGTCGTGCGCCTAATCTCAGCCGTCTCATCGAACTGTGAGAGCAAAGGAACAGAAAATACACCTGTGACTCACATACTTGCTACGCTACACTAATATCCCCGCTATGGCCTATATCTAACCACCGTCGTAAAATACTACCTTTTTATATCAATAACTCCTTTTTCCTTCATCATCCAGGTGATTGAGCTGCCTCTAATGAACCCAGAGCTGTTTGTGCGAGTAGGCATCACTCCGCCCAAGGGATGTTTGCTGTATGGTCCGCCCGGTACTGGCAAGACCCTGCTCGCTAGGGCTGTGGCCTCACAGCTCGATGCTAACTTCTTAAAGGTTTGTAATCATAACATCTTACACGGTAAAAAAAGAGCGTTCTTGTAATGTCGTTACAATTACCGGCATGGATCTTGAGCGCTGACCTTCACCTGCGCAGAAGTAAGTTATTAGGTCCCTTTGGTAGATGAAGTGAGGAAGGGGGGCGGGGAAAGTGTAGTGATTGGCCCGCGTAGCGTGCCGTAGCGCATCGCGTCATAGCCGCCACTCAGGGTTCGTTGTTTTGTGCGTTTTATTTGTTTTATTGTGCGTTTCATTTGTCGATAAGTGGACGATGCGCAAAACGATCCCCACTCTTACGCCGAGCGCTCAAGATCCGTGCCGGTATTTGTATGAAGTAGTAATGACTTAAAACAATACAATCAAGGTTAAATAAGTCGACATTTCCTAACACCTGAAAAATGCATTTTATTTCAATTCAAATCTGGATCTGGCATACCTTTATTTTTGGTTGTGATATGAAATCTTAGTCTTAGATAGGCGAATTCGGTTGTTAATCGGGTACAGACAAAGATCGGGATCAAGATTGGGAAAGGTATAATATTTATGCAAGGTACTTATTTTTATTTTATAGTCATCAAATAAATCTTCCCGTTCGGGTGGATTGTAAAGGACTGTCAGGCTCTTACCGACTAAAATTGACCCTATACCTTCGGCTATCTTTTATGTTCCAGGGCCACAGTGTGCTTTTAAAACAGTCCCGTGATTGTTACGCAATTTGGTACATTTTATCTTACTGAATTAACCGGTGTAATGTTGAAGCGACCAATTGGTCGGTTTTCAATGGGGAAGGCCGGTCAAAGCTAATTGTAGATGGCGCCACCATAGCTAAGTCCTAATCCGACCAATGGGGTAGTACTATTTTGAAGTACCTATAAGATTTGAACCAATGACGATGCTTGGAACAAGCTATGCTAGCGCCATTAGTTCCCCATTGTCAAAACAATTGTTAAAAACACACAGTTTGAGATTTAAATTATAATTTAATAATGTAGCCAACATGAATACTTAGATCACAGAAAATGACAACACAAATCTTCGTTTTCCACCTAACAAGGTTATAAATACCATGATCTTTCTCCCCAGGTTGTGTCATCAGCCATCGTAGACAAGTACATAGGCGAGTCAGCACGTCTGATCAGGGAGATGTTCAACTACGCGCGCGATCACCAGCCATGCATCATATTCATGGACGAGATCGATGCTATCGGTATGTTCTTTTTTTTATCGTGGTAAAATCATGAAATAAGTCCTGCCACCCAGGGCAAGATTAAGAGAGCAGTGGTGGCCCAGTGGTATCGGCCTCGACTTACGAGTAAGTAGGTCGTGGGTTCGAACCCCGTCAGGCGCATTACTTGGTGTAATTTATTTCAACACCACTGCTCTGAAAACGGTGAAGGAAAACATCGTGAGGAAACCGGCATGTCCTAGAACCAGAAAATTCGAAGACATGTGACATCTACCAATCCGCACTGGGCCCGCGTGGTAGATTACGGTCCACTCCCGCTCATAGAGAGGAGGCCTGTGTTGGCTGATGATGATGATGAAAGGCTGATGATGATGATGAAGATGACCGGCAAAGCGGGAGGGACTGTCGACTCGTACTGACTAAAATCCACGGTGTCCTTCCCTTCACGTTCCGGAGCCACGGTAACCCGATAGGCCCGCGACCCCGGCAGGGTTTGGCCCTTTAAGGTGGCGCCGACGACCCGGGCATAGTCCACAATCGGACGACAAGTCACTCATTACTCACCTTCCACTTCAATATATTGAGCCATTCCTTTACTCTCATTTACTTTTCTTCCGCAGGTGGTCGCCGTTTCTCGGAAGGTACAAGCGCTGACCGTGAGATCCAGCGTACCTTGATGGAACTGCTGAACCAGATGGATGGCTTCGACTCCCTGGGTCAGGTCAAAATGATCATGGCCACCAACAGACCTGACACTCTCGACCCTGCACTCTTGAGGCCCGGTAGATTGGATAGGAAGATTGAGATTCCACTGCCTAATGAGCAGGCTAGGTAAATATTTTTAGTGATTTTACTTAGCTTGCCTAATATGGAGGGATGTGGAAAATTTTAGGCTTTTTGGTAAAATTTTAAATGAAACTATACAGTGGTAGACGCCCACGGCGTCGGACATCGCGGGACGATCTCCGGCCACCGTAGGCGCGGGCATGCGGGCGGCGAGTAAAGGGCAACTTGCTGTCCGACCATGGACCATGCCCGGGTCGACGGCGCGTTGTGTTCACGCGCGCCTCAAAGAGCTGTCAGCAATCTGACGGGGCCCCCTCTAGAGGGCCAAAGCCTGCCGGGGTCGCGGGACTCATTCCATTACCGTGACCCTGGATGAAGGACACCGTGGATTTTAGTCAGTACAAGTCTGACAGTCCCTCCCGCCTTGCCCTGGGTGGGAGGACTCATTTGATGAATTTACCACGCCATAAAAAAAAATTAAACTATACAAAACCCATAAAAATTTCACACGTATAATTTTTATGGGTATCTTAATTTTTTTATATAAAACTTCTGGACTGGTGTACATACACGGTTTACTAAGTCATTTATTACTACAAAAAAGAAAAGTATCACTCAATATAAAAAAAAAAACTGCAAGAAAAGAATGGATAAATATTGCTACAGATAAGGAAAAGTGGAAAAGATGGAGGAGGCCTCGATCCCTGGGGACCTATGGGAATTGTGGATAAATAAAAATTAAGCCCTTTATTAATTACTAGCAGTTCGCCCGCGACTTCGTCTGCGCGTATTTCGAACTTTTTATCTGTGAATTTCTACTCCCGGCCACACTCCTTATGGGATACTTTTGGAAAATCTAAATCAATATCCAAAAAAAATTCTATCAAATCAAAAACAACCCCTCGTGGGTTCAAATTTCGCAAAATCCCGCCTGAGGTAGCACCTACGTACTAAAACAAACCCCTAAGCAAAATTTGAAACTCCTAACTAACAAGAACAAAGTCGCGTCTTAGTGAACATCTTTTTTTTAGCGTGTTAAATTCATCAAATGAGTCCTCTCACCCAGGCAGGGTAGGAGGGACTGTTATACTTGTACTGACTAAAAGCCAATTCAATAGCCCTTTACGTTTCAGGGTCACGGTATTCGTTAGTCCCGCGACCCCGGCAGGCTTTGGCCCTCTAAAGGGAGACCCCGTCATTGTGCTGACACACTGTGAGGCGCGCGTGGAACATAACGCGCCGTCCACATGCCCGCACCTACGGTGGCCAGAGAAATTCAAGATTTTTAAATTTGGCAGTAAGGTCCCGTCCCCATCAGTTCCCTTGAGCGCGTGGAACACGATGCGCCGTGACTTGGGCCGTGTCTTGGTCGGACGGCGAGCTCAGCGAGCCCATTACACCCCATCCGCAAGCGGTTGGATATGCCCCGTGATTTATATTTCGCGAATTTTGGGACTATTTAGTACGTACCTCATTTTGCCATAGCAAAAAGACAAAATAGTAGGAAGTCTATGGGCCTAAGCTGTATGGGCTTAAGCCCTTTGCCTTTTCCGTTAGAAGCAAAGAAAGATACCAAAAAAAAAACTATGGGCCTGTTGCCTAGTAACCAATGCTGTTGATTAAATAAGTCAGAAAAATCTTGTTAGAGCCCACGATAAATCAATTTTAGTATGATTCCCAGATGATACTTACATATAATTATATAGAAGTATTTGTAATAGGAGTAATGTAGATGAATAGGTTTGTAAAAACGTCCACAGGATACTCTCCTGTTTCTGTCGTGAAGTGTCTCAACAACAAACTTGGTAGTGTCCACGAATGGATTAACACATCAAGCGATTGTGTCATGCCCAGCCCGTAATTTTTTGCGGTAATATTTTAAAACTGTGATAGGTATCTCCTAAGATATTCATTGAAATCAAATGATGTCAAGGGCATTTCGTTCAAATTAAATGCTTGTGATGATTAACGAATTTATCTGGATGAGGATTAATATCATGTTAATGAAAATACCTTCGCAAACAATGCATTATTTTAAAACAAATTTGATTTCCATAAAAAAGGTTATAGTGACTTAACCTTAAAAGATAGATATATCCTCTCGCGGACTTTATTTTAGGACTTTTTATGAGGAATAATTCCGTAATACATATTTTTTGCGTAACTCTAACCGTTTACGCAGCGCACGCAACGGAAGCTCTCGAAAAGGAATACATTTTCCCGATTTTGAAACATTTTTCATTGCTGCTCCGCTCCTATTAGTAATAGCGTGATGTTATATAGCCTATGTTACTCGCAGATAATGTAGCTTTCTAATGGTGAATGAATTTTTAAAATCGGTCCAGTAGTTTTTGAGTTTATCCATTACAAACAAACAAACAAACAAACAAACAAAAATACAAAGTTTTCCTCTTTATAATATTAGTGTAGATTATTAATTTAATTTTACGCACCAAGTAAATTGGGCCAATATTTAGGCATATTGGGCCAGTACAACTCCCAAAACCTAAACATAAGTTTCCCTTCACGTTATGATGATGATCCACAAACTATCCATCAACTCTTTGAAAACCAAAAATAGCTACAACCTTGGGATCTATTAAGTCAAAAGTGAATAAATAGGTCAAGACAATAGTGTGCTTCACCGTCGACCACATTATTGCTTACCATCAAGCCGGTGATCAAACAAGAGCAAAAAAAAAATATTATAATACATGATGCCTCTCTCCTTCCAGACTTGAAATCCTGAAGATCCACGCAGCCCCCATAGCCAAGCACGGCGAGATGGATTACGAGGCGGTCGTCAAACTGTCTGACACATTCAACGGTGCTGATCTCAGGAACGTCTGCACTGAGGCTGGACTCTTCGCTATTAGGGCTGAGAGAGAGTATATTATTCAGGTGAGGATTTGTTCAAAAGCCCAAGTCCCTAAAGCTTCTGAGAACTGAATGCAAGGCCACGGCATAAGGCAACAGATGATACCGTGTTGTTTCAATTAGACGAGTCATGAGGACTTCCACAAGCCTGCCGGGGTCTTGGGACTGTCTCATCAGGTAACCGTGACCCTGGAATGTAAAGGGCTATTGAAAGAACACCGTGGATTTTAGTCAGTTATAGTCTGACAGTCCCTCTCGTGATCCGCCTTGGATGCGAGGATTCATTTGATGATTTTAACAATAAAAAAGGACTTCCAGAAGCAAAAAGTCCACTGAAGTAATAATTTTTAAAAAATTAAAAAAAAAATCAGCGTTATTCTTATTAATGTTGTTGAAATACATGCATGAAAGTAATGGATTTCCTTTATATTCTTTCGTATCTACTAATGAATAATTTCTGTTTTCAGGAGGATCTAATGAAAGCAGTACGCAAGGTGGCTGACAATAAGAAACTGGAGAGCAAGCTAGACTACAAACCTGTCTAAATATTATGTTTTATATTATTAATTTTAATATGTATCCATTTACTTGTCTAATAAATAGTAACAGTGTTTTCTCCATTATTTTACCTCCGATCTTGCAGCCTTGTCAAAAACAGTGATCTTTATTTACGATGGATATGGTTGCTGTTTACAGAGGTAAAGTAACTGTGAAAGGACTGTATGTATCTCCTATTTTGAGTTTTTTTTAAAGGAAAACTTTCCTAGACTACGAATTTCTTATGTATCGTGGGATGTCGTGGGTGCGTTTACAAACATATAAACTCACATACACAAACACCCAGACCCGGAACAACTACTTTCAGATCATACAAATATTTTTCCGTGCGGGAATCGAACCCGCGACACGCTGCACATCAGTCGATCGCTTAGTCACTGCGCCAACCGTGTAGTCATGAAAACCCGGGATTACACAGGAAAAAATTATAATGTCATTCTTAATTTATTTATGAAGAGGAAAAGTTGATTCCGAATATTCTATTACTATAGTTGGTGCCAGTTAAGATGGCAATAGCGGACATTGACCTTTACCTAATAAGTCCTCGTATAGTGACATAAGATCCGAATGGTCAATGTCCGCTATTGACATCTTAACTGGCACCAACTATAGTAGGAAGCTACATACTCGTAATCCCCCGATAGTCAAGTGCTATATAAAACGTTTCCGTAGCATAATTTCCAAAGGTTGTCTTGAAAAGATATCGCTTTTAGCGATAAGACCGCCCATTGTGTCACCTTATTTATAAGATTATTGTTAATTGGATGTATATGTAATTTGTATGGTGTACATAATAAAGAGTATTCTATTCAAATTTCTACCCATATCGCGGAATGTGGGTAAAAGCCAGTGTGTGATAAAAAGATGAAATATTTTTTAAATAATATAACATTTTATTTACATACAACAACAAACATAATAATGATTCTTGTATTGTCACAATATACTACTACACTAATAAGTACTTCATTTTATAAGGCAAGTGGCGATACAGTTATTAAAATCTTTATTTTGAATAATATTGTCAAATATTTTTTCTGTAAAAAAAATTACATTATGAAAATGCTCAGCAGTGTACTAATCTGATATGTATCACAAAATCATCAAACCTTGATCATGACCAGAATCTAGAAACTTCAAAGTTCCTACATTTTAATATTTACTTAATGAAATCAGGCAGCGTCCCATTTTTCCTTGCTTTTGCAACATTCTCAAAATAACAAGAAAAATCAACATAACCCTTGATTTTCCGATCCCTATCAAACGGTCGTCCCGCAGGATAAATATCCGAAGTCGATTCCATAGATCGATTAGTATCGATAATCGAATCATTCGTTGTCTCGATCTCATTCGTTCCCGAGGAATAATTCTCTGAATCGATTTCGTTTAGCAGCGTATTCGATTTAGATTGGACGATTGGATTGAATCGGACTGACGCGTTTTTAGTAACTCCGTGAGTTGGAGCGTTTTCATCTTCATTTGTGGGTAGAAAGTTGAAATTTCTTATTAATAAAGACATGTGGGTATTTGGTTTTGGTGTGAGGTTATTCTTAACGCAGTAAGAAACAAATTCTTGTTCGATTTCTTCTAAGACGGCTTGGCTGACCATTCTGAAATTGGTTTGTTTTCTAAAGTTTTCTACAATGATTTGTGCTAGCTGTTTGTTTGTTTGTTCGTAGCTTCCTTTCGCTTCTTGAATGCGTTTGTATACTCCGGCGCTTACTAGGACTAGGAATCTGGAATAAATAAAAAAAAAACAAATTAACTTCTTTATTTTAAACCGTGCTCCATACTAGGAATTTCCCAGTATCGTGGCCGAGTTTACAAACATTATAACTCACATACACAAACTGCCAGACCAGAAACAACTAAATGTAGATCATATAAATGTTTGTTTGGTGCGGGAATCGAACCCGCGATACACAGCGCAGCAGTCGATAGTTAAGTTACTGGGCAAACCGTGGCGACAATTATGTTTTAATATTGTTTAATTGCGATTATCTTAAACCTTGCAGTTTTGTAAACAAAAACAACTAAAGTTTATTATTGGCAAAGCATTTTGCTATCAAATAGCACAGCGGGTCAAAAGCCTCAAAAGGTGAAGAGATACTAATACTTATTATTAATTTGCAATTAAATACAATAACAATTTTCATTTCTGAAATGAACTCTAGAGCTTCTTTTCTCTTATTTTAGCTTAGCTGAACTTTATTGTTTTCATGGAATTTATGAACGCTAAAATGGACAAAAACGCAGACAAAACTGATATTCACTAGGTGCTCTAGTTTTATAGATTCACAAGGTGGAGAAACTGACTCCAATAGCGCGATTAATAAGGGTTGCCAGATAGCCGGGAAATTTTTGTCCCGGAATTTCGTGACTTGTCTCGGGTCCAGGAATTATACTTCATAATTCTGGATTTCAACCTACTACTTTTTTTTCATCATGTAACGAGTAAGTACGACATGCTGTTTGCGTACTGTTATACGGGATCCCTCAATAGGGTTAAAAAAAACACTTTGAGTACACTACACAAAAGAAACGTTTAATTAGAGCTTAGACCTTGATATAGGAACTGGCAGACACAAGAGGTGGTAGTAATGGTTCGGCGATTGAGACGAGACTGGCGCTCCTCTGGAGCCCTAGGCAGTGATGCCCTTTAAATGCTGACACCACAATTATAATATATTAACCTGCAAGATTCATCCAATATAATAGGTCCATGTATCTCCGGGGCCGCGATGACAGGCTCAGTGACAGCCGCACTGATGGTCGGGAACGCTTTATACAACCCCTTGACTAGGTAGTTACCGAGACATCGCGTGCCTGTCTGGTTACCGAGGTATTGTGCTGTAAGAATTATTACATTTTTTGGTAAGCACTGGTTTGTAACATCAACAAAAAGCGAAAATCATCCTTAATGCTACGATATAATAATGAATTTAGACTGAATTACATCGTCGTGACAAGCCTGCTTTTTTTTCTATCTACCCTCAGACAACCGCACGTTTTATATGGCAACACCTTTATGTCGTAGTAGTAAGGACGATTTTTGTCCGTCATGACTTCATGAGCAAGCGCTCTAAGTATCGGGTTAAAAAAAACTTGAAAAATTATACTATGCGGAAAATGAATGAGTAATTAATTTTTCATGTCAATAAAAAAAGAAAATTATCAAGCTGTACAAATACCTACTCAATTTCACGTTTCGTGTTATGATATTTACAGTTTTTTTCTTTTTTACAATTCCATGATGCGCACTGAAATCGTTTTATAAATTACGACTGCGTACATGCACCTCTGCTCATCTATGCTCTAAAAAATTATACGACGGCCGCGTCAGCAAGCTTGTATAGATTTTAAACTTTAAGCTCTGGAACATAAAGTTGAAAATCCCATAGTTTCGGTGCTGCCGCAGTCTTAGAAGGTGGTTTTCATACATCAAATACTTTAACTATAACAATGACTCTAATTTTTATCGAAATTGTTCTCATAAATGTTTTATATTTCAAACTTTTTTTTAATAAATCATTAAACCAGTCTTCCCGCCCTGGTTGGTGTGGAAGGGATTGTCAGACTCTTAGGGTGAGGCCAAACGAGCGTAATTTTCTGAGTCGTGAGACGCAGAATTTTGTGTTCTAGTACAGTGCAGACCACTCATTTTGCGACGCAAAAGACTTTTTCTATCATTCATCATTAAAATAAACTAGATACACAATGAGCGACAAAAAACGTCCTCACCAAAAGAATGACCAAATCAGAGATCGGTCATCCTTTTCTTTTAGTACTGTTCTAACGCTCGGAACGTAAACATGCCTCCGTGCTCGATAAAAAGTGCAAAAAAACACTCTTCCAGGACCGGAAAAATGGATGGAATTTCACTTTTTCAGTAAGTACTAATATTACCAATATATAATAACTATCACTGTACTATAAATACTGATATTTCGTCCAGAAATCGCCGTAAAACATTTATTTTAAAATTGACGAAATTATCAGCGGGGTTTATAAAGCACCTAAATTGAAAAGACTTTTACTAAACGTACAATTCATATTGGCGCACGGCTACTTGATTTATTCGGGTAACATGTGTTGATCCTGTTCTATTTAGTGGAGACGCTATTGTTTTTTTTTAATTTAGAATTTAATTATTTGTTTTGTTTTATTAATCACAAATACAACATCACGCCTGTATTTCCGAAGGTTTAGGCAGAGGATTGGCACCACTATTGTAACTTTTATTAACTTAAACTTTTTATTATAAACATAATTTTATATGTTACGAAACATATAAAACATAGAGCGTGGTGGTTCTATTCTTCAAGAAGGGTGACAACACCTTATTGAAGAATTACAGACCCATCTCGCTCTTGAGCCATGTTTATAAGTTGTTTTCGAGGGTCATCACGAACCGTCTCGACCGCAGGTTTGATGACTTCCAGCCTCCCGAACAAGCCGGTTTCCGAAAAGGCTACAGTACCATAGACCACATACACACGCTGCGGCAAGTTATACAGAAGACCGAAGAGTATAACTTGCCCTTATGTTTAGCGTTTGTGGACTATGAGAAAGCCTTTGATTCGGTGGAGACATGGGCAGTGCTTGAATCTCTCCAACGATGCCGGATTGACTATCGGTACATCGAAGTGCTTAGGTGCTTGTACAATAATGCCACTATGTCGGTCCGAGTACAGGAGCAGAGTTCGAAGGCGATCCCTTTGAAAAGAGGCGTAAGACAGGGAGATGTGATATCTCCGAAACTGTTTACTGCCACTTTGGAAAATGCCTTCAAGCTCCTGGAATGGCAAGGACTCGGCATCAATATTAATGGCGAGTACATCACCCACCTTCGATTTGCCGATGATATTGTTGTCATGGCAAAATCGATGGAAGATCTCAGCACGATGCTCGGCGACCTCAATCGAGTTTCCCAACAGGTGGGTCTTAAAATGAACATGGACAAGACAAAGGTAATGTGCAATGGCCATGTTGTGCCCACCCCATTGTCGGTTGGGAACTCGGTTCTAGAAGTTGTTGACTCGTATGTCTACCTGGGACAAACCGTCGCACTAGGTAGGTCCAACTTCAAGAAGGAGGTCAACCGCCGAATCCAACTCGGCTGGGCAGCGTTAGGGAAACTGCGTAACGTTTTCTCGTCCAAAATACCTCAGTGCCTCAAGTCGAAAGTTTTCGACCAATGTGTGTTACCAGTGATGACGTATGGTGCCGAAACGTGGTCCTTTACTGTAGGCCTCATTAGTAAGCTCAGTATAGTCCAACGAGCTATGGAGAGGGCTATGCTTGGAGTCTCTCTGCGCGATCGACTCAGAAATGAGGAGATTCGTAGACGAACCAAAGTTACCGACATAGCCCAACGAATTAGCAAGTTGAAATGGCAGTGGGCAGGCCATATAGCACGCAGAACTGATGGCCGATGGGGCCGTAAGGTTCTCGAATGGAGACCACGCACCGGCAAGCGCAGCGTAGGACGTCCACCCACTAGGTGGGCAGACGATCTTATGAAGGCCACAGGTTCACGCTGGATGCAGGCCGCTTACAACCGGTCCTATTGGAAGTCTAAAGGGGAGGCCTATGTTCAGCAGTGGACGTCTTGCGGCTGATATGATGATGATGATGATGATATGTTACGTAATTGAAAATTTGAGTGCTTTTTTGTTTTTTTTTAGCTTTCCTCGAGATCCCGTGCGGTGTGGAAAATGGATAGCTGTTGTAGCACGTGAAAGAACCGAAGAATTCTTTAAGCCGACCCAATAGAGCGGTATATGTGGAGATCTAAAGGGGAGGCCTATGTTCAGCAGTGGACGTCCTATGGCTGAGATGATGATGATGATGAATAGAGCGTTATATGTTCAAAGTATTAATTAGAAAGTGATGTATATCTGACCAATAAAGGCCTCAAAAGACTACATAAAACAGCTTTTGTTATACTATTTTTTATAAATTTTAGTTAAGATCCTTTGTCAAACTGTATTTGTATTTTATGTGTCTTCTAGTTGCTAATAAACACAACATTAATCTGTCTATCTCAAAAACCAAGAAAAATAAATGATTATAAATATTATAATATAGGTATTAGTTTCATTGAAAAAAAAATTTATGTAAGTACTTAAATTCAAGTAAATTATAATTATGTTCATTATGCATAACCACATGCACCCATTAAAAGCATACACCCAAAAAAAATTAAGCGATCATTAATAATAACCGCATAAAAATATCTACAGTTCGACTCCGATTAAAAAGCAAAGTAGTTAGGAATAAAACAACTAAATCTATAAATTTTGAGAAAGCATTAGAATATTTACAAAATAAAAATATACCAGAACTGCTCTGTTGCACTGATCCCAACGTATTAACTGACCATCTAATAAAAATAATAACTGATTCGATTGAAAACAATACTACTACCAAACAAGTCCCTAATAGTAAACGAATAATCAAACCGTGGATCACTCCGGGAGTTCTAAGATGCATAAACAATCGGAATAGACTACAAAAAAAGCTCCGCAGTGACCCACATAACGAAATCTTAAAAATTTCTTATCATCGTTATAGAAATCATTGTAACTACTTAATCAAAAAATTAAAAAGACAACATGAAAAGGAGTTACTTGCTAATTCGGTCACAAACACAAAACAACTTTGGAAAAACATAAAAACAATAACTTATGCAAACAAATCAAAAGATCATAACACAGAATTACTAAACATCAAGGCATCCCCAAGAGATTCAGTAAACTTTGTTAACAATTACTTCGCTAATATTGGAAAACAACTAGCTCAAAATATTCAACCAAAACCAACAGACAGTTTTACGTCATCTAACGTGTCATATTATACACAAAGTAATTCTTTTGTGCTGCTGGAGACAAACCCTGAGGAAGTGGCACAAACTCTAATGAGCTTGAAGTCGGATAGTGCCCCGGGATGGGATAATATTTCCACTAAATTCCTAAAATATATTAGTAAAGATATCGTTCCAATCATCTCGCATCTGATTAACCTCTGCTTCAAAAATGGCGTTTTTCCATCTCCATTAAAAAAATCTATTATTACACCAGTTCACAAGGGGGGGAACAGAGATGACGTCAACAATTATAGACCGATTTCTGTCTTACCTGCCATATCAAAAATAATAGAAAAAATAACGAATAATAGACTCATAAATTATCTTAATAAATTTCAAATAATATCTTCATCTCAATTCGGATTTAGGCAAGGGGTATCGACTGAAGACGCTGTGGTTGCTCTCACTTCACTAGTAACTGAACATCTAGACGCAGGAAGTAAATGCATTACTGTCTTCCTTGATCTAAAGAAGGCATTTGATACCGTGTCTGTTCCAACCCTTGTGAACAAGTTAGAAAACGTGGGAATAAGAGGTGTCCCCCTAAATTTTTTCAAAGACTATCTTACAAACAGACGACAGAGAGTAAAGATAGACCAATTCATAAGCGATGAGGCGGATGTGTTATTCGGTGTACCGCAGGGAAGCGTTCTGGGACCCACATTATTCTTAACGTACATAAACAATCTCTGCAAGTTAAAAGTCCCAAACGCTAAAATTTTTGCTTACGCCGATGACACAGCCGTTGTCTTCTCCGGGAAGAGTTGGTCAGAGGTTAAACTTCGGGCGGAGCTGGGAATGGCCCTGGTAGCGGACTGGCTTAGTGATAATTTGCTCTCCCTGAACACATCTAAAACCAACTACATCTGCTTCAGTATCTCCAACCGCACGCAACCAAAAGAGCACTTGTCTATTAAAATACATTCATGTGACAAAACTAACTGCAACAACTGTAAGTGTCCAAAATTAAATAAAGTGTCAGAAACAAAATATTTAGGCATAGTAATTGACCAGAGGCTAACCTGGTACGCTCATCTGGAACATGTTACTGGAAGACTAAGGAAACTCGGCTGGCTTTTTAAAACTTTACGTTATGTCGTTCCAACACAAAACAATAAAAATACTGCTCCATCAAGAAACATATTAAATGAAATCTATGTTGCGATTGCGCAATCTGTCTTGGTATACTGTATCCCCATCTGGGGAGGTGCAGCTAAATCAAAATTTATAGAAATTGAACGAGGACACCGAGCTTTAATAAAAATTATGTATTTTAAAAAAATTAGATACTCCACAGAAAGCCTTTATCAGGTGAGTGGTCTGCTCTCAGTTAGGAAATTATATGTTGTCTACACTACTCTAAAAAAACACAAGACCCAACCATTTGATGAAAATATACTAAGGAAAAGACGAAAAGACGAAAAGACATGATTGCACTAGTCCCGCAAACTAAAACTAAAATTGCCGATATACAATATAATAAACGGTCTGCTTTACTATATAATAAGATAAATAAACAGATATATATATACAATAAAACGATACGTGAGGTTAAAAAAACATTAGAAAGTTGGATTAAAAACCTTACTTACGAAGACACTGAGTCACTGCTATTGCACATAAAATAATATACACAGTCACAAATAAACACACACGCACACTAACGCATACTCATAACCCCTATCTATTCGTATGCCCCCACAACGCTTACTCATACACACAATCACATACACCCAGAACACAAACACACGCACACACACACACATGCATGCTGATTTGATTTAAAAAAAATAAAAATAATAATTGTTTAAAAATAAGATCTACTTTAAGTACTTTAAGTTATGGAAGAGCGGAGTCTCCTATCACAGGTATTATTTACTTAAAAGGAGGCTCCAATCACATCAATCGTTATGTATCTACTGGTACCGAAATAAAGATTATTATTATTATTATTATTACAGTTCGACTCCACTATTCCATGTTCGGCGGCGAGCGGCGAGGCGGGCAGGCGCCGAGGCGGCAGCTAGTCGCGGTCGTAAAATTTTTCATATCCGTTCTAAATCCGACTTTCATTCATTCGGATAAGGTTTAATTTCTTTTAGTAAATGTTGACCAGTTATGTTTCTTTCTATTTCTTTTCTACGAACCTACTTGAGGACAGTTTTAAGTTCGTTTTTGTACGGGACTGTTTATCTAGTTTATTTTAATGATCGAAGCTCTCGACTCACAAAATTACGCTCGTTTGGCCTCACCCTATGTGACTAAAAATCCATAGTATTTGTTTCGTAGCTCTTTGCTTTCCAGTGTCACGGTTATGTAATATTACAATGCTTCCATTTCTTTATCACATAAAAAAAAATCGATCACAAAAATACTCACAATTCCTCAACTTATTAACATCGAGCCCCAACTGCTGGAGTCGAAGCAACTCATCCTCGTTATTCAAGCTATGATCCACGGTCAACTGCACTACTCTCAACACAGCATTATCATCAGTCCGACAGAGTAAAGCGCGGGTGTCTCCTACATGGGCCACAAATAATTTGTTAGCATGGACGAGGGCTATGACTACTGCTGCTCCCCCGGAAAGGTGCACATCTATTTCTTTTAGACGGGCTAGGATATTGTAGTTTTGGGAAACCTGGAATTTTTAGAGGGTAATGTAATATAAACAGAGTTTTAAAATGCATATTAGTTACATCGAATTTACTACTTGAATGTGTGGTTTCTGTTCTGGTGTTGGTGACTTCAAAAAAAAAAACCAGCAAGTGCGAGATGGACTCGCCCATGAAGGGTTCCGTAGTAGCAAGCATAGATTAGGGATATAAATATATAGAGATTAATAAGTAATATACAAAAACAATAAAAATAACTTTGTTTTTCATAGAGTTTGTATGAACGGCAAATTTATATTTGCGGTTTTTGAAAATGTACTATATCTCAAAAACTGCTAACTGTATCTCATCCAAACCAATTTTCGTTGGAAGTTTTTGTTGAGGTCTACATTATATATTTTTTTTTAGTTTTATCGTTCTCTTATTTTAGAAGTTACAGGGGGGGGGGGGGGGACAGACATTTTACCACTTTGGAAGTGTCCCTCGTGCAAACTGTTCAGTTTAGAAAAAAATTATATTAGTAACCTCAATATAATTTTTAAAGACCTATCCATAGATAAGTACCCCACACGTACGGGTTTGGTGAAAAAAAAAATTCTGATTCTATTCTAAGTAGGTATGGGGGGCACCTTTTTCCTGGTGCAGAATTTATACCTTGACGGCACTAGCTTTATGAAATTGGAAGACCATCAGTCGAAGTCCTTTCACACTGAACGAGGCGTGCGCCAGGGCTGTATTCTTTCGCCTAAATTATTCAACCTGTACGGCGAATACATAATGAGAAAAGCGCTGGAGGACTGGGACGGAGGCGTATCAGTAGGTGGCCTACGCATCACTAACCTCAGATATGCTGATGACACGACTATAGTTGCATCGAGTGAAGTAGAGATGGCAACTCTGCTGAAGAAAATAGAAGTTGAGAGCGCCAAACTCGGTCTTAAGATCAACCATTCGAAAACCAAGATAATGGTGGTGGACCGAGCGCAACTCCTACCAAAAACCGATGCACTCAACGGCTACGAAAAAGTCAGTCAATTTGTGTACCTGGGGTCTATGATCACAAATGAGGGCAACTGTACAGATGAAATGCGCCGAAGGGCCGGGATGGCCAAAAGCGCTATGGCGAATCTGGACAAAATCTGGAAGAACCGCGGTATTCGCCGGAAAACCAAAGTGCGACTCGTTCGTGCCTTGGTATTTTCTATTTTCCTGTACGGCGCAGAAACCTGGTGCTGCAAGAGCAACGATAGCAAAAAGATCGATGCTTTCGAAATGTGGTGTTGGAGAAGGTTGCTCAGAATTCCGTGGACCGCTATGAGAACCAACGAGTCCATACTGCAGGAGCTTAACATCACGACGAGGCTCTCAGCAATCTGCCACCAAAAGGCCCTTCGCTTCTTCGGACATATCATGCGGTCTCCTAAGCATAGTCTGGAGAAGCACATCATAGTGGGTCAGATGGAGGGAAGACGAGCCAGGGGCAGAGCACCCTCAAGATGGATAGATGCCATCAGGAAAACTGTGGGGCCGGACATCCAGACGGCAGTCCACAGCTGCAACAACCGCAGCGAATGGAGAGCTCGCTGTTGTGGTCGCGATCCTCAGCATTGAGGGACCGAGGAAGAAGAAGAATGGGGGGCACCCCCAAAATTTGTTTTGTTTTTATTTTTGTGTGAAAATCCTAATGAGGTTCACATAATACATCTACCTACCAAGTTTCAACAGGATAGCTCTTATACTTTCGACAAAAAGTGGCTGTGACATACGGACGGACAGACAGACAGACAGACATGACGAATCGATAAGGGTTCCGTTTTTGCCATTTGGCTACGGAACCCTAAAAATGGATGCTTACAGCAGTTCCCATTCTCCTCAGATGGCAAAGCCATGTAGTGGATTTATTGCCCAATTATAAAGGAAGGGAAATTACTACCTGTAGAATTTTGTTGTAAATAAAAAATAAATTATAATATCACCTGATTTTCATTCAGTGTTTGTAACTGATACTGCAGACTGGTCCTCTCAGCGATCATGCCATCATAGTTCTCTGTGTATGCCTTCTCCACTGATATAAATGCAGTCCTGAAATATTACACATAATATGAAATATTGTGATGTGGTTGGCTAAAAGGGAGGCAGAGCACACAAAAAACAATGGATTGTGTATTTATTACAGACAAGTGTTGATAGAAATGTATGACTGCTACTGTTGTGATGATGGCAGCAGTCAGCAACTTCTCAACCCTCAATAAGTTGCTTGGGTTTTGATATGACAGAAACGAATTTTATGAAACTTTATACCCTTATCATCATCATCATCAGCCTATAATGTTCCCACTGCTGGGACACAGGCCTCCTCTCTGTGAGAGGGAGTGGGCCATAATCCACCACGCGGGCCCAGTGCGGGTTGGCAGATGTCACATGTCTTCGACAGTGGCGGTTCCTTCATACAAGCCCAAAAGCCCGGCATGCCTTATTAAAAATGCTCGACAGAGAATCATAATCAAACCCGAACTATTTAAAAGTTCGCGCGCTTAATTCTTATCAAAATAACACAAACTATCCACGTCACACACTTTACATCGCAATTGTTCGCGCGCAATTTCGTATTTGCAACATCTATATGTAGCTATCTCGCTTACACGTACCGGCTTTTACCGGGCTTTCAAATACTATCTCTGTCCCTTTCGCACCTAAAGCGTTGTGCCGTATAACGAGTTAGAACCTTGTGCGTCTACAAATCGATCAGTATGGAAAATATAAGCCAGGCATGCGTGTGAAGTTGGACGCGTATGCGTGACCTTGTGTCGCCTTGCCAACAATATTCTGCGTAAGTAGCTCACTTCAGTTTTATTTGCTTGAGTGGGGAAAGCTTTGTTGTTAAAGTTTTTTGTGTGTTTTGTTAGATTTTCTCAGTGATACAATTGTTTTGGTGACTTACCTGCAACAATGGAGGTAATTGTACCTTGTGAGGATTTTAAATGCGTTCAAGTTTTGATTGGCGAAGATAAGGTAAAATCTTTAAACTTTGCTCAGAAAAAACAGTTAATTTCTTCACTATAACCGACGCCGACGCCTAATCTGTGTATTTCTCAGACTAGTAAATAGCATAAACGAAAATTTCATATGTGTATAAATCATGCAATAGAATTCAAGAGGTTAGTTTATTTTTTTCAGCCCTTCAGGCTTTGTGTAATTATTTTAGTACATAATAGTACAAAACGAGCTGCTTTTTACGATACTCATTGCAGCAAAAAATTCGTTGGATATACATGTCGCGAGTCGTAAACACGGTTTTTGAACAAAAAAGTAAACTTATTGAGTTGTTTTCTGATCTGTGCGACAACCCACAGAACTGGGACGAGGATACGATTTTAGCTATTGAAAAACAGTTGTTGGTAGAATTAAAACGATCACCAACATTTTACTCTGATGTAATTAAATCATTTCTTAAGAAAGATAGACGATTCCAATTAGAATATAAATAATTTATTTAAATTCCTTATTACATTCTATCTAGCTATTTTTTAACTTTCGTTTTGTAACTTTCTGTTTTGTTTTTTTTGTCTGTAACCTGTTAGTCCTGTTACAAAACAAGCAACTACTTACCTACCATAACTTTGTTCCCTCAAGCAACAAATGACTTTTTTCAAAGCCACCAAAGGTATGCAATTGCTGATATGTTTATTATATTCAATCTAGCACTAGCATGCCTTCAGTGTGCTTTGGTTACCTCATTCACCGCACGATAAGCAAGAGTGAAATTGAAGAAAGAGGAGGAAAGAAGAAGATGGATGAATTCACTTTTAATTTATTGTACCTAACCAGTAGTTTATGAGAAAATTGCGATGATACATACGTAGGTACCTACACACTCAGTCGAAAACTGAACTTTCTTTTTTTGAAATCGGTTTAAATTTTATTGGGCTTGCCTTATATTGAAACCCTAGGCCCGCCACTGGTCTTCGAATTTGATGGTTCTAGGACATGCTGATTTCCTCACAATGTTTTCCTTCACCGTTTTGAGAGCAGCATTCTGCATACCCTTATGCAGAATACATATTATGGAGGTCTACATTTGATAGATAAGATTTTCAAAAAATAGTGTCACAGTTAATTTAGATCGATTTAATATTTTCCACAAAAATGGAAATTTTTAACTATAGTCCCCGCCAGATAAGTCTGGAATAAAATTTGTTAACCCCCGTGTACCAATGTATTCCAATATTAAAAACGATACGAAAAAATTTAAAGGAATGTAATGAAAGAATGTAGTGTCAAATAAAAACACGATCAAAGGTATTGTGGTAAGAGGCGATCTTGACCTTATATTTTATTTTGAAATTCGAAAGATGGTATTATGAAATTAGAACAATGGTATTATGAAATTCGAACAAAGCATTATTAGGATCAATGACCTTTATTCCAGACTTATCTGGCGGGGACTATATCCTGTTTTATAAATAAAATATTCAAATAATTATGTTTTTTACTAACTTTCAAGACCTACATATCCTGCTTATTTATATAAAGTTTCATTGATTCAGTTCAGTCATATCAATCAATAAGATTCTTACCTTAGCCTTTCTCTAATCTCCTCATCAGTATTGGCGGATGGTGGCGGGAACAAGATCTCGGCTGCCATTCTTTGCATGATAAACCTTGCTGCATCCAGTCCATTGTGTGGTTCAAATACTCCATACAGGGTACTAGAGTTTAAGATGATATTGAATGAACAGTGGGTATTATATTTAAATTTGGAATGTTGTTTTTTTTTTAATATTGGCCTGCCTTTTTTTGGCATGCTCTAGTTTTTTTTGTTTATTGATTTATATCGTTTTTACTTTGCAGAATAAAGTTTTTTTTTCGTTTTTGCTGCTTTATTTTAAAATGTTTAATCTTGGTTAATTCAGGGATTATCAACATATAGATCTATAACATATCTGACACATGGAGAAAGCCAAAAATAGAATCATTAATTTGGTCTGTGTATACTGCATACTAACTTCCAGGATTCGTTATGCAAGTAGCTATTTACAACTATACATCGACTAGACCACTTTTAGACTATTTATAAATATAAAACAAGTAACTCTACTTACAAATTATCCTCGGTTTGGCAATAAAAACATAAGTAATCATCAGTAGTGTTCGTATTTCCACCTCCTAAACGGGAGAAGTAAGATGCTACACAAGTGTTTTTGCATTTTGGCAGATCGTCTGTCCACGGACGGGCTATCATTATAAAAAGTAGCACAAAGTAGTATCTAGGATACCCTACTTAAAACTTCGAACACAAAAATATTTTGGGAATAATATTTTCGTAACTGACACTGACAGCCTGACAGGACAGTGAACAAAATGCGTTCTGAAATCATTTCGCTATGATTTTTTGTATTTTAGTTTTGATCTTCTTATTCATAGAAATTAATCAAAATAGACGATCTACACTCTGGTAGGTATTAAGAATAGTAAATTGTATTATTGTTAAATTACGTTAAAATACGACCTAGTTACTGAAAATAGTTCCGTTTTACCAGAAAGATAAACTAGAATAGGTTTTTGATCAGACGTAGACGACTATGTAAACGTTTAGTTATTGCTAATGTAAAATACGAATTTTAATATTTTTGAATGACTCATATCATAAATTGTATCTTTATGTTATCTGAAATAAACAGATAAATTATATTTATATGAAATAAGATATTGATAAATAATAATACAAGTAGGGCGAACATAACACATTGTTAATCTTGTACTGAATGGAATGACATGACTAAATAATGATAATAGGTACACGGAATCAAACCCACTACCTATCTGCAATTTACAATTACAACCAATGTCTAGGGTAACAGGGTAACCGGAAACCACAATTTCCTTTCCCACAAAATATTTATTATAATAGGTACTAAAATCGCTTTGGAAGAAATAATTGTTACTGAACTCCATACTCCATAATCATGCCATTGCAATATTTATTTTTTACCATGTGTTATCATGTTCATGATGCCTTGCTTGGACTTGACACACTAGCAACAAAGGAACTTTATAAGGGAATGGTCTGGTTTATTTTTTTCGACCGCTCACCCCCCTCTTATTGCCTATTTCACTCAGGACCAAAGCAGCTTTCAACTGAGGATTTTTTTTTTTAAATTGGTCCAGTAGTTTTTGAGTTTATTAATTACAAACACACACACAAAAATACAAATCTTTCCTCTGTATCAAATTAGTGTAGATTTGCTGGATAATCTTGATACGAACTGTTATGGCATTTGTAACTATAGAAATCAAGGTCATATAGGTCTACACAATTTATATGTATTGGCCCCCCACACACAGCTTCAGCTTTTATGTCGTAAGTGTGGACTGTGGGCATTTTAGGTAATGAGTAGGCAAGACTCGAATCAAAATGATAATTGAAATCCAAGTGTTAGGTAATGAACAAGTCAAACTAGCTGCTTACCAAAGGTCAATTCAATGACTCAACAGGCAAGGGGCCCATGCATTACAAGTCAAAATATTATGTTGGTAATGAAAATAAATAGTAAAATAAAAGTCCATTTTCTTCGATCAAAGTTTTAATGTTCTTTCCGCATACCAAAACTCTAATCATTTACAAATTTTTGCAATTTTTATAATTTTATTTATACAATGTTAGCTCAATAACTTATTATAGAGCTACCTGTGACTAAATTTTTGTTTTTATACCTATTTTTTTATGAAAGCAAATCTTTACCTCGGACATGAATCAACAACTTTAGAAAATATTTTAAAAATATTCTAAGGTATATTTAACACCTTTTTACTATACATATTTTATTATATACTCTATGATTTCCTGGTGCACTGTCAAAAATAATGTATAATATTATATTTTCTCAATATAATGTAAATGTTACCTATTACGCCAATATCTCAACAATAGGTTCATTAACACTTAACTAGGTCCTATTATAAGAGAATCGACAAGTTTCATATCCCATTATGCTGTATGTTACAATATAAAACTAAAAATAATGTATTAGTGCATGGCATAAGAGTTAAGCAGTTTTAAATCGGGATGGTTAGGGTTTCCAAAGTCACATGTAATTAGAAAAAATAATAATTAAAAACAGTGTCCCTGTAGCAACATAACCACATTCACAATTTACACATATAAATAAATGTAGAAAATGATAAATTCAAAGTACATTTATTAGGAACACAATGTAAAATAAAATGAGAACTATTTGAGACGCCTCTGTGGCTTTGGAAACCCTTTGTCACTGGGTGAGCAAAATTAAAAACTACACCATTGTGGCCGACTGGAAGTTTAATCGGTTTTCTTTTCTGCAGCTTTGGTTTCTGATTCTGGTTTCTTTTCTTTTTCCTTTTCCTTCTCCTTTTCTTTCTCATTCGTGATGATCTCCTTGGCCTCCTGCTTCGAAGCATCATCGAAGTTGCCGACTAGGTTAGGGACCTCATCATCCTCATCGAGTGGTTTCGGCGCGGCGACGCTAGACGCCAACCTCTTCAGCTGGTTCAAACCCTCAGGTCCGAGCTGACTGAGGATGCCGGGCAGCATCTCCGCGATCTGCTTGTTCTCTCCATGACCAGTGATAGCGAAAGTGTTGGCCGCGAGGGAAGCCTGCGCTTTCGGATTGTTAAAGTGTATCACTGTGCCGTCATCTTTTATCATATTCACCTCCTCAATGCCAGGTATTGTGTTCACTGACAGCTTCTTGAGCGACGACTGCAATTTCTTGTCGTCTGTCGCTGCGGTAACGTGAACAACCTTTTTCTTGCGTCTCGGTGTGCCCTTACCGCCGATGCGCACCTGTGACTGCAACTTCTTTAGCTTTTCGGTGTTCATTCTGTTGTTTTAATACACGTTGCCCGTTTATCGAAACTCGGCGCACTTTTTAGCGTAAGTATTTACTTAATATGCACCGTGATCACACAAGTTTTCCATGTAACTTGATCGTACGCACGTGTTTTGAACACCGGTTAGTTACAAAGGGAAAATGGTGGATTTGAGACAAGTTATTTCTGATTTCCTACTTCTTGCAGTTGGCAGCACTGTTATTTCTGCTGTTCCATTTCACTTGACATGGAATTAAAGTATTGTAAATTAATGGGTACAAAGAGTATAATTATATTATATTATATGAAAAAAAAAAGATGAAATATAAACAATGTAACACAATTTATTGCAGTAGGTTTAAGACTTTTGCATTAAGTAATTATTTGTTTTTTCGAATTTGTAAAATGTAATAATTTTGAAATAGGTGAAAGATGAAACGTGAAACGAAACATAAAAATGTTGCCAGTACTGAAAACCAGTGACATCTATGAAAAGTTGCAACAAGAATAAAAGATGGAGTCATTGGTTTTATTATTCACAACTAGATGGCGTTAAGAAGTTGTATAAATGTATTACTAGATGGCGTTAGTAGTTTCAAATTTAGTAAAATTCAGAGCTGAATAAAATAAATGTCCAAAAGAACTGTTTTGTATGAAATAGCAAGTAAAGGTAATCGTGAAGAAACAGAGTCTGTCCTGTTATGCGAGTCTGACAGGCTGCTCCACCCAGGGCGGACTCATGTGATGATTCTAAAACACAAAAAAATTAGAAAATCGTGGATATTATGAAAAGAGAATCCTCGAAATGTACTTAACTTTCTGGGGCTCTATAATAATTAGTTTCATTGAGAAACGAGTGAAGCGAGTTTGAAATAGAGAGAATTTGAAAATTGTAGCTTCACCCGCTTTGATGTGGCCTGTTCTATTTGAAATTATGATGCTCAGGGATCCCGTACCTACCAGTGATACGGCACTGACGATAGCAAAGCACCTGGTGAGCGACAACTTTTCAGTATGGTTAGAATAACTGGTGACTTGAGAATATCAGCGTTATTTGCTGCTGCACCAGTCTCTCACCTCGCGCCTTTGCCTCCTCACGCCACTTGTAGAAGGTCGCGTCCGGTGAGGACCTGCGTCAAGCGGAAAGTCAGGTCGCCGTGACGTCTATACAGCCACTCCTCAAAGAGGGGTCTATATCCATTTCTTTTCTGATTAATTTCGTTACAGGAAACAAACCGTTAAATTCATTCTCCGGGAAACGTCGCGATTCATTGTCTCGATGCTTTTCTGGTGGTCTCCACTCTCCACAGTAGATTCTGGCTTTCAGGTTTCAGTGGTTTCTGGCTTTCAGTGGTTTGGGAATAGTGTGATGGGATTGCTTAGCGAGAGAGTTTGGATTCTCCTTCATTATTCATTAGACGTAAGTACACAGTGACTACATACCTACTTATAATTTATTGCAAATTCAGCCAATGTACCTGAACGCGATCAGCCATTTTCAACGAACTTGGAGTGTAGGACTATAAATCTTCTACCTTTTTGATTTTGTACCTATTTGCATGAGTTTTTTATATTTTCATTTAAAAAAGATCCGTTGTGCCTTTCTCCAGCATGATATTGTCACGTATTGTGACGTAGGAACTTTGAGATTAATTCGTTCGTACACTACCTACAGGTAGGGTTGCGAACCGTACTCTAAAATAGAGTATTGTACTGTACTCTATATTACGAAGGCGTACTTTATAATCTATAAGACTAATAGAGTACGCTAAAATACTCTTTTTTATACAAAATAGGTATACCATACTAGTGCCAGTCATGTATTAAGCAAACTCCTCCCGCCACTTCTGAGAGAGTGTTTTCGATCATGAATGTGAAGTGGCAGAAAGAGAGAAACAGATCTTCAATGAAATTGATTAAAAATTAGTTCTTGATCTATGTAAATTTAGAGTTAGAAAAATTGTGCTGCAAAAAGTACAAAAAAATACTTTTTCAAAAATATTAAATATACCTCTTTAATACTCTTTTTTGGAAGTCCATACTCTTTATTTACCTCCTTTGAAATCAGAAATATACTCTATTTCTTCTAAAAAAAGTTGGCAGCCCTACCTACAGGGTGCTTTTTGAAACGTAGTAAATACTTCAAGTGCGCTTTGAATAAAATACAGAATTCTTTTGATAAGGCCTCGGTGGAGCTATTCTAGTATGACTTTTCACGTATTTGTGATGTAAACTAAATGCAAACTTTGACACTAATTTCATAATTTGATAGAAAAAAATAATTGCTTATTTGTACTAGAGGTGCTTTTTCATTAACTAAACAATAAACGCCGTAAATAATTCAAGTACGCTGTAAGTAGAATACAGAAATCTTAAGTAATAAGGCCTTTAGTAATTCGTTTTAATGAAAGAAACTTTAAATCTATAAATAAACACTTAACTGTTCTCAGTAATCATCAGAGGTCGGAATTAGGTAGAGTTATATGGATTTTCTCAGGATTTCTTATAGACAATCTCGTGGGGAAAACAGTATTAAAAATAAATAATAAAAACTTCAGAGATAGATTAGACAAATAAATGTGTAAAAGTAAATAACTTTATTATTTATTTAATAAATCACGGGGTTTTTCTGCGCTTTAAAAGTAATTCCGGGATTTGGGTGGGGCAATAATTTATTCTTTTTAACTTTTTTTTTTTTTTTTTTTTTTAATTTTAAATGTATTTGTAATTCAATTAGGTAACTGTACATTAAAAAACTTAATTAACAAACCTAATAATAACCAAACCGACTTCAAAAAGGAGGAGGTTATCAATTCGACGGTATGTTTTTTTTTTTGTATATTTGTTACGCGATTACTCCGCCAATTGTGGACCGATTTTTAAAATTCTTTTTTTGTTCGAAAGGAGGTACTTCTGAGGTGGTCCCATAGTCACCAAGTTGGGATCTGATGATTTGATCCTGGAGAAATCGAGGGCAACCCTCGAATTTTATAGGCCGACATACCGTTTTTCGCAAATTTTATGAAGTAATTTAAGTACTTGCGTATGGTAATCATAATTTCATGTAGCTGAGCTGATGATGGAAGGTAGAACTCCTTAATAGTAAGGAGTAGGCATCGACTGATTTAGTTTGAGTTCGCATATCTTTGGAACTACAAGTCTGATTTAAGTAATTCTTTTTTTGTTGTACTAGGTATCATTTAACTTAGGGAATATTGTAAGTTTCATCAAAATCGGTTCAGTAGTTTTTGAGATAAGGAATTTTATTAGCTTATTGTGTACATGAGCGATGTTATAACCGGTGTTATGGATTACAAAATTCTAGTGCACATGTTGTATTTGACAAGAATTCGGGTTGAATATTTAAACTAAAAAGACATACAAAATATTAAAAAAAAATGTAACCGCCTTCAAAAACAACCATAAAAACCGGCCAAGAGCGAGTCGGACTCGCCCATAAAGGGTTCCGTAGCAGCAAGTAATAACATACTATAAAAGTTCTTGTAGTTGGTTCCAACTTTGAAAGGTTTACGATTTATGACGTATTAAAAAAAACTTGAGAGGTGTCAAGGCACGTCGAAAATCGCTATGAACCTGTTAAAAAGGTTCAAGCGATTTTCGACCCTCCACCCCACACTACCCCACTCCACTCCGCTCCATTTCGCTCCACTCCGCTCCACTCCGCTCTACTCCACTCCGCTCCGCTCCGCTCCGCTCCGCTCCGCTCCGCTCCACTCCCTTCCACTCCACTCCGCTCCGCTCCACTCCACTTCACTCCGCTCCACTCCACTCCGCTCCACTCCACTCCACTCCACTCCGCTCCACTCCACTCCACTCCACTCCACTCCACTCCACTGCACTGCACTCCACTCCACTGCACTCCACTCCACTGCACTACCTATTATAGCTGTAAAAATGAAGTTGACAAACTTACATTTGCAGTTGTTCTCCGATACATTTTGTTTAGGAAAATGTTATCCCAGTACGTTTTATAAGTTGGTCAACTATTACTCGTAAACTTGTAAAGCCCACTTAGTCATGATAATTTTTTTTAAACTTCGTTATATATACTACTATTGTAAATTTTTTCACACCCCCAAACATAACCGTTTAGCTGGTAGAGGGGGGGGGACACTCGAGTAGGGCAAAAATTAGCACTTTAAAGCTTAATATTTCACAAACGAATCTTTTTATCAAAAAATTGTTGATGGAAACTACCAATATTTTTTAAAGGCCTATTTAATGATACCCCACACTAAGGGGTACGCTAGAAAAAAAAAATCCCCGCTTTACGTGTACAGGAGGTACCCTAAAAAAAAATATTTTACGAGATTTTATTTTACCACTTTTTTGACGCAACCAATCCGTATATTTACACCAAATTACAGCTTTCTAGTGCTGGGCGTCTCTGAGCTAAGCTGCGGACAGACGGACGGACGGACGGACGGACATGGCGAAACTATAAGGGTTCCTTGTTGACTACGGAACCCTAAAAACGGTAAAAAAAACCTACAAAATAACTTTTCTTTCGGAAGTCGGTGGCAAAAAAAGACAATGAAATAAAGAAAATAAAAAGACACCGACTTCCGAAAGAAAAGTTATTTTGTAGGTTTTTTTTATGCTGTAAGAAATCATGCAAGTATGTATACCTACTTACATACATGAATAACTCTACCTAATTCCGATCTATGGTAATCATCATTGTTTTAAGATTAACAAGCTCTCAAAAATGTCTAACACGCACATACTCTTATTTTATGGACAAACATCCGATTCACAGAGCGCTCTCAGTTACGAAAATAAACACTACTCATCAGCATAACGCATGTTATTGGACCGATAAATATTTATCTGCATTTACTAAATGGACTCCAAAATGGTGGACTATAAAGCTGTCATCGGGCAATCTGTTCGCGCCATATATTCGAATTATGTGGGGTTGCCATGCCAGGCTTATAAAATAAGTTGCTTAAAAAAGGTACACTAATTAGTTTTACTCATAGACTGATGCACTTCAAACTTATTTAAAGTTACATCAATACTGTAAAAAGCAGCCTATTTAATCGAAAATTGTAATATTTTTCTACGAATTAATTTTAATTGTTATTATTTTAACCATGTTCGTCATCTCTCGAACATTACTTCTTATGATCTTCATAAAAAAAAATGAATTATTGCTACAAACACAATCTAGGCATAAGAACAGAGATTACAAAGGTTGTGACCTTATACGAAATTAGACATTCACCTTTGTCAAACGTCACCTTTAACGAATGACAGATGACATTAGATGTTAAAATAGGGCTGTGACAGTTGAACAAACAACACGATTTCTAAAGATCGATTTCGAATTCAATTGGTACAAATTACTTTTTTTTAGTTTATACCATCTCTCCCATTGCTGGGCCTCCCATGAATTCTTCCCATGACTTTTTCTGCACCATCTTAGATAATCCTGCCCTCGTGTTAGAGGCCTAGGTGTTCTCTATCAGATTTTAGACCAACCTCAGCGAAACCATCCTTGATTACCTATGTTAAAATAAGTACATAAGTAAATGGTGAGATGATCTGCGGGGCTATTGCGTATCTCGGTGTCTGTGTGTGGTGACCGTTATATAGCTGTTAAAAGGTAAATTTCGTATTGGCATTTGCAATGAAACTGATAAATGTAAAGGCATCGTTCACACCAAACGTATTGTCCGCCGCCGACTGTAAGTATGCTCACTGTCTGTACTTATAGTCGGTCGTTCTGCGTCTAGTCGGTTCGGTGTGAATAAGAAGTTAAATAAATATTTTACTGAAAAGCGATAAACTGCGTAACACGTGCTCACAGTCAGCGGCGGACAATAAGTTTGGTGTGAACGATGCCTAAATGTTCCCTAAAATCAACTATTCTAATACTCTTGAGGCACTCCACTCCTCAACTAAGCCTCATAACAGGTGCCAAGCCATCCAAGTTCGGGTTGAAAACTGCTGGTCAGTAACTATCAAGTTACTCAATAGCCCTGCTGTACTACAGGATTTTCCTATTTCAGACACCTTTCTCTATTTAATACTGTACAAGTAAAACAGTACCTGTAAAAGATTTATGATTATGATTTATTAACAACAGAAACTTTAAAATCTGGAGCTTTTTCCCAAATTTTATTCCTGGCAACCCATCCGTCAGTTCATCAATTCGCGCCTTCACTTCGACAATAGCTCAGTTAATATGGACGCATCTATGTTATATTACGTTTTGCTAATGTATCCGAACGCGCGCTCATTCGTGCCTTCGCGCACTTATCTGTCGCGATGACAGATCAATAGGCCAGGCGGGAAGAAGAGTTTTAAGAAGCATAAAATTAATAATATTTAATTAATTTCAAATTTTGCTTTAGATACATTTTAATAAAAAAAATAGTATTAAAATTTGACTACAACATATCGAGCTAAAAATATTAATTTAATGATTACTGAAACTATCCACCTATGAACTGATTTTTTTAAATACACGATACTCCTTGGTCCGGCTGCGACTGGTGATCCGACTTTCTGATTTTGAACTATGCCTCACGACTGTCGAAGTCTACAAAATGACAGCCGGCATGAACGGTCTAAATGAAAAGGATAATCAGCTGTTTTGGTACATTACCATACAATTACATTTGTGCCTTTATCTTTTCTAAAGAAATAAGTAGGTAGTCACTGGTGCACAGCTAGCAACAGATCTGTTATAAGATAACAAACAAAAGAAGCTAATTAAAACTCAATTAACACATTCGTTTGAGTAAAAAGAAGAGATCGCACACCATAATTAATTAGATTTGCAAATTAAAATCTAGGAATTAATGCAGCCAGGCGTTTAATGAAGCTTTTTTATAATGGAACTGACCAAATCTTTATATTTGGAGTGAGCAAGTGCAAGATCTACTAACTGATAGCGGGGCCCGATTGATGATCGTTTAAAAATCTCGCTATCTATATATTATGGGTTTATTCACTTCAAACAAACTACCAAAATACAATGCTAGTATGGAGTCTGGTCACAGGGTATAGGAGTACTATTCTCTTTCTGCTCATTCCTGAATGCATTTCAAATCTTGCATGAAGTAAAAGACAGAGATTTACTGTCGAACATGACACGGAAAAACATACTTTGTTTTTAAAAAAGAAACCGTTTTCAAAAACAAACCCAAAAAATGTAAAATTTTCGGAAGTCGGTGGCCAATAAGTCAATGAAATAGAAAACGAAGTTATCCTTTTTAATTAAATGTTTCTTCTCTAACACTTTTCTGCTCGCCTGTACAAGACTGACTAATAAACTAATGCACTTAATTTTAGTTTCGTTACCCGTTTATTGCTTTTTTATATTCATATTTTAGTTGTTACGACTATTTGCTGATATGGGTTACAGATGAGGAGCTAGGCATACTAAAAAATGTTTATTTATAATTTTCTAAAAGTAGTTTAGTAAGTTTTTGGTAACCCGAGACTATCTAGTTAGCTGTAGTAACTCACTGTTTTAAAAACAACTGCCAATTATTAATGTTTAGGTGTGTACACACAGAGCGCGCAGACTCGCGAGGCATTTGCTGCGCGAGAAACTGACAAGCGACGTGAGCGACGCTGCTCACTCTGTGTGGACGAGTCTATTGTTTTTCGACCGAGGCACGAAACAATATACGCGAACAAAACAAAAGCCGACACTGGATGGCTCGGGCGCTCGGTCGCTCGACCGCAGCAGCGCTGTCACTTGCTTCGCCCGAGTGGCCCGAGACATGTCCACACCAACCGAGCTGCTTCGCGCGGAAAATGCCTCGCGAGGCTGCGCGCACTGCGGGGACGCACCTAATGCCAATTATGTTTGAGAGATAGACGAAAAATAGAGCCCATCACTAAATTAAAAAAAGGGTTCCGTAGCAGCAAGTAATAACATACTATAAAAGTTCTTGTAGTTGGTTCCAACTTTGAAAGGTTTACGATTTATGACGTATTAAAAAAAAAAACTTAAGAGGTGTCAAGGCACGTCGAAACTTCCACTCCACTCCGCTCCGCTCCACTCCACTCCGCTCCACTCCACTCCACTCCGCTCCACTCCACTCCACTCCGCTCCACTCCACTCCACTCCACTCCGCTCCACTACACTCCACTCCACTCCACTCCACTCCACTCCACTCCACTCCACTCCACTCCACTGCACCGCACTCCACTCCACTGTACTCCACTCCACTCCACTACCTATTATAGCTGTAAAAATGAAGTTGACAAACTTACATTTGCAGTTGTTCTCCGATACATTTTGTTTAGGAAAATGTTATCCCAGTACGTTTTATAGGTTGGTCAACTATTACTCGTAAACTTGTAAAGCCCACTTAGTCATGATAATTTTCTTTTAAACTTCGTTATATATACTACTATTGTAAATTTTTTCACACCCCCAAACATAACCGTTTAGCTGGTAGAGGGGGGGGACACTCGAGTAGGGCAAAAATTAGCACTTTAAAGCTTAATATTTCACAAACGAATCTTTTTATCAAAAAATTGTTGATGGAAACTACCAATATTTTTTAAAGGCCTATTTAATGATACCCCACACTAAGGGGTACGCGAGAAAAAAAAAAACATCCCCGCTTTACGTGTACAGGAGGTACCCTAAAAAAAAATATTATACGAGATTTTATTTTACCACTTTTTTGACGCAACAAATCCGTATATTTACACCAAATTACAGCTTTCTAGTGCTGGGCGTCTCTGAGCTAAGCTGCGGACAGACGGACGGACGGACGGACGGACATGGCGAAACTATAATAGCGGCCATACACCATACTGCCTATCGTACAATCGGCATGACGCTGCCGATTTGATCAGTTAGATTTGACCGTGTGTGGGCGTGGAATCCATCAAATTGGCTTGATCATGCCGATTTGATCATGCCGATTTGATCATGCCAATTTGATCAAATCGATTTGATCAAATCGGAATGATCAAACTTCAAATCGGCAGCAGTGATACCAACTTAGCAACTTTACAGCTAGATCTAGCTAATATTCGGTAGCTACTTTTTAACCAACGTAAAAAAAGGAGGAGGTTCTCAATTCGAAACGTACCTATATTTTTTTGGAACGAAGTTCCTTATGGCGCGTTGCGAAAGGGGGCTAGGCGGAAAAAATTGTAACGACACTTTTTACAGACTGCGCGACGCAAAGGAGGGTAATGTGTGTATTACCATGGAATGGACTGTAATAGAGTGGAGTGGAATGGAATGGAGGGTCAAAAATAGCCTGAACCTTTTTTTAACTTGCTATCGTTAAGCAAGTTAAAAAAACAGGTTCAAGCGATTTTCGACCTTATTGACATTCAAAATTTAGTTTGTTTTTTCTCACATGCTCGTTAGCTAACATTGCTCCTTCATTAAAATCCGGTGTTTGCATAAATGTCAATAAAGTCGAAAATCGCTTGAAGGTCGGAAAACATTTGCTTAACGATAAGCAAATGTTTTCCGACCTTCACTTGTATTACCAACTGATTCCCACTTGTGGGTGAAATCGGTAAAAAAACAAGTCGGTAAAAAAGTAGCTAAAAAGTTAAGCCACAAGTTTTATAAAATTGTAGCTGTCGGTCACAGAATAATAGCTAGATCTAGCTATAAAGTTGCTAAGTAAGTTGGCATCACTGCTGCTGATTTGAAGTTTGATCAAATCGATCGTCATGCCGATTGTACGATAGGCAGTATGGTGTATGGTGTATATGGACGAACTGCCAATTTGATCAAATCGATCGTCATGCCGATTGTACGATAGGCAGTATGGTGTATGGCCGCTATTAGGGTTCCTTGTTGACTACGGAACCCTAAAAAAGTGAAATTTTCGACGCTATCATTGAGGCCATCAATGTTTCTGTATTTTATTTACAGCCTACATGAAGTTTTACTGCGTTTATTGTATGAAAACTTGAAAATCCGCTTCAATTTTTTTCATCAAATTAACGTCAAAGTTCCAGTTTAGGGGAACAGTGTACAAGACGGGGACGTTAATAATCGCGAGGTATAATGGGGACATACACTCTTTAGGCTTACTTAACACAACACTAACGTAGAGCAAGCGCCATCTGGACGTCATTTGCAAGCGGCCAGACGCAAATGGCGTCCTGTTGGCGCTTGTGCTACGTTAGTTTTGTGTTAAGTTTGCCTTATGTGTGTGATTTCCCATCATACCTCGTGTCCCCGTCTTATACACTGTTCCCCTACTTTACTTCACAAAAACGGGAAATTTCATTCCAGGGCCTTTGTGTAAATCAATAGTGTAGTGACCTAAAGTGTTTATCTCCTGGACTAATTTCTAGTAACCTATTTAGATTGATTCAGAGCAATAATTTGATATAGTGTAGCAATGACGTGCAGTACCTAAACATTACTCACGAGGTATCTAAGTGAAAGAGCATTGTGTAAATCATGTCTGTATGTTTGTTACAATTACCTACTCGTATATCTGATACATTCCAATTTGTGATTCATTGAGCTAGATATATTTTTATGAGAAATACTTTTGGCGTAATAAAATAGCTCGATTAGTTCTAGTTCATTTTATATCAAATTGAATAATAAGAGAATCTCAAAGCGAATTACATCAAAGAAATTGAACGTGATCATTGCATCTAAATTTCCAAAAATTCGTTTTTAATATCTTTTATGCTAGTTTTTCCTTTTGCCGTCTTATAATTTTACCCTTATTTCGCTAACCAAATAAGAAATTAGGTTGTTATTTACGATTTTCGCGGTTAACTTTTTTGCACAGGCATACGGTAGCCATTTTTACTAAGTACTATTAAAACTAAACACCTTTACGAACCACCGTTATAAACTAACGTCCTCAGCGAGGACATCCGCTCATTCCTCCTGACATCCTAACCAGGCGACAATGAACATTCTACACATTTTGTCTCTATCCCGTTACATTTTACACATTTACACACGTCGACACAAAGCTGTATAAAAAACTTTTTTCCCCAAACTGTTCAAAAATAGGGCAACACAAAAAGTCAAGCGTGTTTCTTAACAATCGTCGGTTCTTTTTTTGAATTTTGTATGTTTTTTTTTTCTACACTTTCGGATGCGTTCATCGATCCATCAGAGACAATTCGGTCGGATTCTGTCGTTACAACAATTATTGTTTTGCGTTATCATTCTGTCAAGTTTAATGTTTTCGGGGTAACAGAAATAGTTTTACTTAAATGAGCGCCTTTTTCAAACTAATTTGGGCTCTGAATGATATTTATTTAGATTTAACGATAAGGGCGCATTTTAAGGTTTGTTTTTTGTTTAGTTTATGGGATCTTATAGTGGAAATGATAGTTAAACGGAACATCAGTTTATACGAATATAGAACGGTTTGAAATCAGTATTATGGCTAGTAAGGCAGTAATACTACTTATTTGGAAGATTGAGTAATATGTAAGTAAACATAAGTTTCAAATTAAAAAGTAGATTAAACATTGAGATTAATTTGGTTCACAAAAATAAACAACACAACATTTTGTAAGAACAATTCCAGAAATTTTAGAAATATGTTAAAGAGCTTTCTGTTAGACATAATTCATGTTAGATTCTAAACTAAGATTATAATATCACATTGCAAGCTTAAAAGTGTTTTTAAAAACACATGTTAGCGACTTTGAGATAAGTTGCGTTCATTAGTTATCTAAACAGGTCGGATTATACGGATTAAATATGAACGCGACCACCCGTGCGAAAACAGCTGTCAATTTAGCGGCCATTTTGATGTTTTTGTTCCTAATGAAGCAACTGTAACATAAATTAGTGAGCCTAGTTTTTGTGTTGAGATTTATTGGACCATATTTAGCGTTAAATTTGCAAGCTCTAAAGAAATAATGGGCGCAAAAAGTAGTATGAGAAAGATGCGTTCGGCACTTTCATCTATCGCTTAATAAGTAGATCTAACTTTGAATTATAGAAGCTGTTAGTACCTTTGCCTACCTGCCTAAATAAAAAGAAGAAAATCCTTGTAAGCAAGAACTATCTTCGGAAAATGAATAAATGGTGACTTACTCAAGTATCTAATGGAAGCACCGGACTGCAATCGAAAGACTTTATAAGGTACACAGGGATCCACATCACGAGCGACTGCCTATCGGACCTCCACAACCCATTAACTGGGTAATAACGATACCTCATGATAAGTTCTATCCTATTCCATTTACTGCTATGATAAGCTTGAAATTGCACAAAATGAGCAGCTGATGAATCATGACTAATCCTCCATTTTTTCTTAACACATCCAATTTCCGAGATACACGAACACCCACATTCCCGGAACCAATTTGTCCTTTAAACATTAAACTATGAGTTATGAGTAAGACGCAAAAACTTCGTCCCTTTCGTTCGCTCAGTTACAATTTTGACGGGGAGCAAGGGAGCATTTAGTTAGATGGTTTTGTTAAGTGATAGGGAAGTTAATCTTCGTTTTAAATGGGTGTTAATCGAGGCTTAGAGAGACTGTGTTAATTGACGATTGTGCAACGTGTTTGGTTATCTCTTCTCTATCTCTATCTTCTCTATTATATAAAAATCAATTGCTGTTCGTTAGTCTCGCTAAAACTCGAGAACGGCTGGACCGATTTGGCTAATTTTGGATTTGATTTATTCTTGAAAGTACAGGGAAGGTTTAAAAGGTGAGGCGGTACGAAGTTTGCCCGGTCAGCTAGTTTAAAATAAAATCTAATGTCTGCCACTTACTTAATGTGGGTGTGTCAAAGTGTGCTACAACTCTGTCTAATCCTTCTGAAATAATTGCTGATATGGTATACTTTTACATTTTCAAGACTAGATTCTCGATTCGCATTCGTTATGATTGCTTTACTTTGTAACCCTTTCAAATAATTGAAGTATGTCTTTCTTTGCAAAGCACCTACTGAAATTTTGAAAGCTCTTTGCCTAGCCTATTATCAGCCTAATAGACATCAGTGAAAATATATGTCTTGTAGTCAGTCCATTCCCCCGGACTGTTTAAACAAATTGCAACAAATCCCAAGCCGAAAGCGAAACTAATTCAATTTACAAAGAACACCTTTTTGCCACACTTGTATCGGAAACAAAATCTCCCACACTGCGAATTATTCTCGCACAGAAACGAGAAAAAAGGTTCCAAAAAATACATTTAAAACAAACACAAAACAATGGTACGGTTCGCTGTGATGAAATGGAATAAAATGGTCGATACCGGAACAAATTCAATCGTACAATCTAACGAATGTAGGCCGGGGCCGATTTGAGAAAACAATATAGAAACCTTTTTGTTCTGGAACCAGGATACTTTGAAACTGGATAACTGGAGTGCGGCTAGTAGATTTGAGAGGGATAGGATGGATCTATTGTGGAAAATTGTAAATGCGAAAGAATCAGAGGCCCTGTAGTGAAGTTGGAGTGGCAATGGGCAGGCCACATCACTGATAACCGATGGAGAAGAAAAGGTCTCTATTGGCAATCATGAACCAGAAGACGCAGCGTTGTCGGGTCTCCCACTAGGTGGACTGATGACATCGTGAGAGTCACGGGCAACCAAGCAACCGGGAATGCAAGTGGCGGATGTTGTTCGGCGTGGCAGTTTAAGGGGGAGCCCTTTGATTAGCAGTGGATTTCTTGATGAGATGATGATGATCCTGATGTAGATGACGATCTCTAAGCGTTTCGGGTGATGGAGAAGTCAGAAATGTATTGGATAACTAGCAAAAAGGCTTAGGTCAATTTTGTTGAAAGTTATGAATAAGATCAGGTCTCAATCGATTAAGGAAATAGTTATTTGGATCATAAAAAGTAATAATAGACAAGATATTATACTCATTTTTTTGAAGGCACCATTAGGTCATAAACTTACTTAGATTGTTATACTTTTCAGTCTTAAGCAGAGGCAGTTAAACAAATAATATCCGACCAACCAACCCTACTTATAGACTGACACTTGGGTCTATCGAAAATGGTCGCTCACAAAATTTGTTTCTTTTGGAGGCAAAAATCTTTGTCACTTCGTTCGAAATCGATCCGCCGGGAGCAATATTCGTTCAAGAACCGTTGGAAATATCATAAGGGTTTCGTTTCCGAACGGATTTAAGCGCCGAATGTCGAATATAAGATCGTCTTTGTTTGTATTTTATTTTGTTGACTAGCTTCGCCCGCGGCTTTGCCCACATTTAAGAACAATGCATATTAATAGGTAGAAAGATGTGGAGGATGTTGTTTACTTTGATTTGATGTTTGGACATAGGTAGTTTCGTTGGCAATCATCATCTCATCTACCAAAAATTCTTCCAACAATGGAGGCGGCTCTAGTCGTACCAGATGAAGCTGAATACCAGTATTTTACATGTAAAGACTACCAGACCTCCAGAATCCAATGAACGTTCAAACAAATAAATTAGTCTTTTTCAGTTAAGTTTTCGGACGGAACAATTTCTTGTGCTAATTGCTTATGACTTCTCATCCTCCTTACTTTACGATGTTTTAAATTAGGACTCTTATAATATCTTTCTTTGAAATAAAGCTTAACAATGAGAATTAGAACAAGAATTTTCTTATTAGAATCGAACACAGAAATAAAGTAAGATGTGGTCGAAAACTCGACGGTGAAGTAGCTTGCCTAGAAGTAACCTGTTCACTCTTGATTTGAAGACCCCAAGCAATCAGGAAATACATCTAGATTAATACAACAATAAGTAGATCAACATCATTGGCAATTAATCTTGTTCCACCGATTACATAATGTAAGCAGCAAAAAGAGTAATCCCGTTATACTATGCTTCCTGATTTTTGTGATTCTCATCCAGTTTTTATTCACGATTATCTATGATGTCCATTTAGCTTTCAGTCTGCCTACACTTATTCTACCGTCCCTCGGCTACCATTTGACAACTTTTATCGTGATGACTTAAAATATAGGTACCAAAAATGGTTTCCAAAAGATTCTTAAGACATTTTAGTTTTGAAAGTAAACATTTTTACGCGAAACATTTTATTGTGGACTATCGTATTTTTATTAGTTTCCTCTCTAGCCCATTTTCTTTTTACTGCCAGCCGACATATTGAATAGAATTGGCGCGAAAGTGCGCGCCATATTGGTCTCCTGTGATTGTCGCTGGAATAATGTTATTTGGATTATTTTGAGTGTTTTGTTTTGGAATTGTATGTAATAGGTATTACTTACAATGTTTGTAAGGTTATGGAAGATATAGATGGAGGAGTCTCTTCACTACAGCAATCAATTTTGTATTGAAAGTCGCGACTCTGACTATTAAATCGATTGTAGTATAAGGGTGGGTTCATATCTGACAGACGGAACATTCGTCGCGTATTGTCGGTCGCGGAATGCCAAAACAGACAAATGTATAGAAAAACACTTGACCGTTCACATTTGACGCACAAACGGATCATCCGTTGATAATCTTCAACGGATATTCCGTCAGATATGAACCCACCTTAATGCTATTGTCAAACAGACAGGCGAAACGAACCCGAGGCGAACGCGAAGCGAAGCGTTTTTGTTTGTAATTATGTATGGAATTGTTGTAACTATCGGAAATAAAAATATTGAAATCTTAATTACTTTTTCTAGTTGTTTCCAGTTGTCACTAGGTGAACTAGGGAAAGTGTGATTTGAGCTTTACGTTGTTCATAATATGGCTTATGCTCGAAAAGTCTCATTTATAGTTCACACTGTTTAAAATAAACAGACTGGCTTAGGAACTTGCCACTTAGTACCACCATTAAGAACTGCTAGTAGTTACTTACTTTTGCGATCTCACATGAGCTATTCTGCGGGAGAGGGAGAGGGAGAGGTAGAGGGAGAGGGAGAGGGAGAGGGAGGAGAACGTTTCTTGACGTTTCACTTGATTGACGTAGCTTTACATAGCCTTATTAGTACAGTAACAAGTATAATAAATAAATAATTATAATTGCACAAGTTGATAAAAAATGCCATGCAATAGCTTTACTGCGGCAGTCCCCGAGTGCCACACTTATTTTATTTTTATTTTTTTAATCCTTGCGCCACACTAGGAATTTCTCCTGTATCGTAGTTGCGTTTACAAACATAGAAACTCGAATACTCAGACCGGGAACAACTACTTGTACCTAGGTCATTTTTTATCGTGGTAAAATCATCAAATGAGTCCTCCCACCCAGGGCAGAGCGAGAGGGACTGTCAGACTTGTACTGACTAAAATCCACGTTGTCCTTCAATAGCCCTTTACTTTGCGGGGTCACGGTAATTCGTGAGTCCCGCTACCCAACTACTTGTAACACATACAAATATTTGTTACCTGTGGGGATCTAACCCGTGACACGCTACTCAGCTGTCCAATCGCTCAGCCACTCTGCTAACCGTGCCGTCATTCGTATAATAGCTAAAGGAAAGAAAGAAAGAAAAGAGATTTATTTCTAACACACAGGACAGAACAAACAAAATTATATGAATAAAAACAAAATAAAATTACATAAAACAAAAAAAAAAAAACAAAAGGTAAAACCACACAAAACATTAAAAAAAAACAATTTAGTCCTGTGTGAGGCCAAAAGGCTCCTACCTCAGCATGTGCTGCGACATTTAATTGTCACAGCGCTGGTTTTCTGGTAGAGGAGAGCATCGACTCTCAAGTCGCAAGCAGCACAAACCAGAGAGGACGAATCTATCGCTTTAGGATTTATTATGTCGCTAGAAAATTGCTTTGAACACATAAACCCTGATTGCTAGTGTCGAGTTACTAGTTTATGTCGGTCGGTCGGTGTTGGGTTCCAACCAATTATCGGTGTTCTTCATTTTGGGGTTATGGCCGACCAATTTTTAAGGACTTTTCGGTGTTTTGAGTTTGGCGAAAAGGGGAATTGATTTTGTTTTTTAATACATTGCCTCTGTTTAGGAATTTCTCCTGAGTCGTAGTTGCGTTTGACAAACATATAAACACACATACCCAAACGCCCACACCCGAAACAATTACTTGTAATACATCATACAAATATTTGCTCCGTGCGGGAATCGAACCTCGCTCTGTCTCGGCATCAACCGTGCCGATTTGGATGTCGCGTTTTTTTTATCGTGGTAAAATATTCAATAGAGTCCTCCTACCCAGGGCGGGACGGGAGGGACTGTCAGGCTCATACTGAATAAAATCAACGGTGATCCTTCAATAGCCCTTTACGTTCCAGGGTCACGGTTACCTCATAAGACAGTTCCGCGACCCTGGCAGGCTTTCATTGGCTGGCGTCAGATTGCTGACAGCTCTTAGAGGCGCGCGTGGAACACAACGCGCCGTCGACCCGGGCATGGTCCTTGATCAGACGGCGAGTCACCCATTACTCGCCGCCCACTTAGATGTTGCGTTGTCTCTGAAATGGCATTCTTATAATGTTCTATACGACAAAGTATAGTAGCTGCCTAGCGTTCAATCTTTGTTGTTCACATTTTTCCAATTTATATCGCAAACGACTTGAATGCCGAAGTGCAATGCGGATATACTCAAAGAAGTATTTCCGGAAGAACTAAATCTAATTATAGTATAAATTATCTCACTGATATTAAAAAATATGAAAGTGTGGATGTTTTCTACTCCATTACGTCAAAATGACTGAAGGAATCTTGGGTTTATGGTAACATTCGTCCAAGTGTTAAAATGTCCACATGTCATAATAACCTAATGTTATATTTCTATTTGGTTAGAATAAAGTTTTGCAAAAATCAAAAAGTGTTAGAATGTCCAAAAGTCATATTGTACATGGCTCAAAATCCTAGGTATTGTGATAAAACGACGCCTGGATTTTTTCTGATGATACGTAATAGAACAAATTTCATTATTTTTTATTTCAACAGCCCTTTACGTTCCAATGTCGTCAAACAATTTAATTTGTAAATATAAAATCATTTTCACTTTACGCCATATGGACATTTTGTCACTTGATCTTTACCTATAACAAAACTCTTGACTTTTTTACATAATGACATGTGGACAATTTAACACTTGGACGAATGTTACCATAATTCGAATCTTGATGTTTGACTTAAAGGCAGGTTATAGTTTGAAAGGCTACCACTAGTACCTAAATAACAAATAGAGCCTGAGGTTTAAACATGTGTCCTGAACTGCAATGAAAAAATTTCAGTTATACTCAGACATGTTATTCAATTATATTGTGGTCGGCTTCCAGTCGAAGCACATGCAGCTGAATATCAGTATTTTACATGGAGCGACTGCCTATCGGACCTCCACAACCCAGTAACTGTGCAATACGATACCCCATGGTAAGACTGGTTGTCAGACTTTTAGAGCTTCTGACTAAAGTCTGCCAAAGATCTACAAATGACAGCCGGGACCAACGGCTTCACGTGCTTTCCGAGGCACGGAGGAAACTCGCTTCGCGCAGTCATTAGAACTTCTGACTAACAGTAACGACTGTCAAAGAAAATATACACTATTAATTTTGCACAAAGTATTTTATTGCTAAACGTTCAGATAAAGATCATTGACACTCTCCTTCTTATTTGAACAGCATAGCAATTATGTACATCTATAACAAGTTAATGATCTCAACTAATACCTATTTAATCAGACGAAATTATCTCTCTGTTCTCAACACAGAATCCATACCTACATCTCTACAAATGGCCCCCGTCGCCGCTTAAACTAACAGCTCGGTAATGGGGGACAAATAACACCCCCTCGCCCCCTTCCCATTTCGTCACCCGCCCCCAAGCTCTTGCAGAGATAAGTGCCACCCCTGGGCATAGAGTACAGACGAGGAAACAGTGTCAAGGATTTTGGTGCAAGAAAATGTCTATGGTTTAAATTGGAGACTTCTTGAATCTACTATGAAGTTTCTTTGAGTGTCTTTCGTATTCAATATTTCTTTTCTGGCTGGAAATTTGAATAACTTGATATTCGTAATCCCCGATATCTATGATCTCTGAAAAGTTAATTACAGGTGTACCAAATAAAATATCTACATTTTTTTTGCATGTTAAAATCACATGTGTAAGACTCGATATTATTAGAAGAATGATTTGTTGGGATAGTTTCTAATTAGATTTTTATAAAAGAATAGAAGGGGTATGGTAACACTTGACAACTGTCAAGCGTATAGACTTGACAGCTGTCAATGGAAGAAAAAGGAAAAATGTTTTGAAAAAAAAAAACAAAAACGGAACTGTATCGACATTTTGATTGTAATATAAATAGTTTTCTTTTCTAAGTTGGATTTTTATTCTGAACACTAGCTCTTCACATGTTATGAGAAGGCGAGCTTATAACCGGGCCCAAATCCAGTCTCCGCTGCCGCCGTGGCTGCCACTGCGAAATTCCTGAAGGAAAAACCCAATAGCAGCACGACCTGGGAATTGAACCCTAGGACCACTTACTCAGCGGTCGCCCTTGTGACCACTAGACCAATTTGGCACCGTTGGCGCAGTAGCCAAGCGATTAACTACTGCACAGCGTGTCGCGAATTCGATTTCCGCACGGAACAAATACCTATTTGTATGATCTGCAAGTATTGCGGGTCTGGTGGTCTGGGTGTGTGTGTAGGTATGTGTGTTTAAATGTTTGTAGGGGAACAGTGTTTACTGTATAACGGGGACGCGAGGTATAAATACGGGGACATACACTCTTTAGGCATACTTAACACAACACTAACGTAACGCAAGCGCCATCAAGACGTCATTTGCAAGCGGCCATTAACAAATGGCGTCCAGTTGGCGCTTGCGCTACGTTAGTATTGTGTTAAGTTTGCCTTAAGTGTGTAATTTCTCATCATACCTATCGTCCCCGTCCTATACACTGTTCCGCTAAAATGCACCCATGATACAAAAAAAATTCCTATTGTGTGGCAACGACTTTTTTTATAATTTATCTAAGTTGCAGCATTTTCTTCTCGCCTGTACATAAGTGGGAGGTATTTGCTAAAGGAGTGATACTTGCCGGAAATGGGATTGTAAGACGATGGATTGAGTGCCCCGTCCCTCTCTAACACATGCCCTCGTCTCTATCCCACACCAATATGGATCGGACGCTGAATTCCTTGATGCTTCCCTTATGTAGGGCATTTAGGATTACTTTGGTCTTATTATCTTTTTGGATAGAATGGACACGTAGGAGGTTTATTTTAACAGTAAGTTAGTGAAAGAAGGTGGCGGGACTAACAAATTACCGTCACCCCGGAACGTAAAGGTCTATTGAAGGACACCGTAGATTTTAGTACGAGTCTAACAGTCCCTCCCGGCCTGCCCGGGGCTGACTCATTTGATGATTTTAGCACGATAAAAGAAGACCTTTTTCTTTACAATTAACAATAATTGTGTTCTGTTTACAAAAATAAATAAATCAACAATATCTTGTTAAAAAAAGCCCTACGTTCAATATTCTTTAACACTCTACCACAGATAAATTCTATCACTTATTTGCAATTAAGCCAGTCATATCCTTTTGCGTTCCAGAAGATTCAAAACTGTAGTCTGTAACAGATAATTATTGTACACACAAAAAAAAACTTATAATAACAGACATTAAGTACTATAATGATAGTAACAAGATAATTACCGGTCTATAATTCGCCAAGATTCTACCCAATTAATTAACATCCGTGGTCGGACGCTATTCACACCCATTTCTTTAACAAAATGTCTCCTACCCCCTACAGATTTAACATTTACTGTTTGACTACCCTCCTACCCCCCTTGGGGACCCCTCCTCCTCTTACGTGTGCATGTGTGAGTGAAACGTGCAGTACAGTTAAACGTGTCATTACTAACATCTGAGATATAGGGTGCTCCAAATGTTTGGAAAATATTGTAATGTTTTGACATGGGTATAATATGCCTCATTGTTATCATAGTTTTTTTACGTTTTACAATTCTTCCCTAAAATAAAATTAGGATTAAAGTTATTTATTATTGAACAATTAATTAAACTATAACATAATAACTATAAAAATAAAAATACTAAATTAAAATAAAACTAAACTAAACTATTATAGAGCATCAAAAAATTCATCCTCAACGCTGTCAGCGTAATGTGCCCAAGAGACTGGCAGCGTTACCTCTATGAATAGCTAAGCTAAGTCTTTAACCAAGGTAAAAGCCAGCTCTTGGGTCACGGGAAGCGTCAGCAAGTCTTTTTGAAATGTCTCTGAAGAGGCTGTGAGCACTCGGACCCCATGGCCCTATAGTTTCAACCCCAAACGGCTCAAAAATATAGTTCCTACTTAGGTTACTATATTTACGCCGCTTGAGGTTTTCAGGAACCGCAGCAGCAGCGCCTGCAGAGCACGATGAACTTGGAAGGTGGGATGGCGCAAGAGTATCGACACAGGTTGCGTCCCACACTAGAGGCCTACCCATCTTCCAAGGAAACAAAGACATACCGTCCGGTCTTTTGCCATCGTCGCGTGCCAAGCCGTTGGGTTAAAAGCTGGAACGCCGACGGTAACAAGAGCTCGTCGAATAATGTCGTTTATGTTCGCGTGCCGCGCAAAACGGCCCGCACTACGGCTGCAGGACAGGCCATGGTGTCCGAGGCTGTTGACAGCTTCCCCACAGTGACAGCGATGAGGAGAACAGAGTGGGGAACCTAACCCAACCAAAGACCCGACTAAAGACAGTCAGAACTCAGACCGACAGACAGAGAATAGGATAGGTAGGCTACAACTTTGATGTTGATAAGTAGATCCTACAAGGAAATATTTTTTAATCAGATCAAGGGTTTCCAAATATTTTCAGTTCTCTTTGTTTTTCGTATCAAACCCAGTATTTTTTCTCAGCGCCCTTGCTATTCAATCCCAGGTGACAATAATTTTTGGTTGAAAACTCAACCAAAACGGAATACTTGAAGCTGGTTTTAAGACTGCAAGGCAGTTTAATGAGGCAATCTTCGTCTTTCTAGTGGTTCTTTCGCATTGAAAGTAATCTTGGATCCATTAAAATACGATTTAGAGAATAATCAACAGGGGCGTCTCTCTGGAGCCCCGCTGTACTCTTTACGGGCGGCGCACTAGGGCGCTGCCGTGGCGGACAGTTTGGCAACTCCTGAATTCAAGATCATTTAGTTGCATGGTATATTAGTGACTTTTCAAGTCACATATTCAACATTGGTGGCGGAAAAGTGGAAATTGCTGAAACTGTGAAAAAATATGGGAAATTGTATTCTGATTACTGCACGATCCATCCTTCCTTTGAGCTTTACCCCACAAAAAGTATGTCTAAATATTCTTAACCAATTTTCACAACACCCTATACCCCCATATCTGCATAGCACAAATAGCTGTAGTAACATGTGCGCAATATTCTCGACGCAGCCGACCAATCAGATCGCTTCGTTCCATGTGTGAGTGTCTTGTGTACTCTGGGTGGCTCCCGTTAAGGGGGCGCTCTTTACACCCAATTAAAGTTTAATGCGACGATTGTTATGTAATTGGGGGAAGGAGGAGGTTTTGTATCTTCATTGTTTAAGGGGGAGATTTAAAAAAAATGTTCTTGTATCTGTACGAAGTTATGATATGCTGTTGAGAATAGTTGGCATGGAAACCCTGTTTCATAACCCTTGCCAATGAGTGTAGAATTAATCCCATTACTTTCGCCTTCATTTTAATATTCGACGTTCAAAAGTGCCTCTTTGATGGCCTAATTGAAATAAATGATTTGACTTGGCCTGTTGGTCTAGTGGTTAGTGACCCTGACTGCTATGTAGATATGAGCGCCGATGGTCAATCTGTTGGCGGCGGCGCGCCGACTTTTTGAAGTCGGCGGCGGCGGCGTCGGCGGCGCGGCGTGACCGTGACTAACGTTTATTTAACTACTTTAATTAAAACAACATTTTACGTATAATTAAGATCTAATATATAAAAATCAATGCCACTTTTCGTTGTAATGTTATAACTCAAGAACGGGCTCACCTATCCAAACCAAATGTTTAGGCTTTGTTCGAACTATTTAGTAGATGCATATGTGAAGTTTGCACAAAATCGTACGAGCGGTTCTTAATATACCCGTGCGAAGCTGGGACGGGCCACTAGTTTATTATAATTTTGACGAGACAAATTGAATTGACGAGAGAGAGAATTGACGAGAAAATTGCACATCGCTATCTTTTTCTTTCGCTTGTTTCAAACAAGCGTCGCAAAATACTTGGTCGCCCAACATTGTTCGTTTTTTTTTCCTGATATTAACAACTGACCAAAATAGGTCCTACAAAACCTGTGTTTGCTTGCTGATAACATGGACAACACAGAAATTGGGGTACATATTTGAATAACGAAGATTTAATTATCTACTATTAAAATTAACGAAAGTTTATAATATCGAATGGTTAAATATCCTACGTTCAATATTATCTAAAATATAAATATCTACAAAAGTTACATCGAAAGATCTAAATATCGAAATACAGGTTATCGAATGTCCTAAATATCTAAGTACAAACTATTAAACGTCCTAATTATCGATGGGTACATATGTTATTTGAACATCGAATATTAAAAAACGAAAGTTAAAAACGAAAATTAAAAAGGAATAAATAAAAAAAAATCAGCAATAAGACTTATTGCTGATTACCACCTCTCAAGGTAGGTCGACGAAGCCCCGCGAACTCCTATTTCTGTTTGCAAGGATAAAAGAAACCTACACGAAGAGGATGGCGGGGTCTTTGAGACCTTAAAATACCGATTTTTAGAATTCCGAAAATTTAATTAGCCTAGCCCTTGCATCCTTAGTCTTATTGCTGATTACCCCTATCAAAGTTGGTCGACGAAACCCCGCTTCGCGCGGCTCCTATTTCTGTTTGCAAGATTTAAAGTAACCTAACACGAACTTCGAACCTAACCTGTCCGAGTAAGAGTACCCCAAGTCCCGAGCTCGCTTCGCTCGCTCTTGCATCCTTAGTCAAATTGCTGATTACCACCTGCCAAGGTAGCTCGACGGACTTCGGATGCAAGAGCGAGCGAAGCAAGCTCGGGACTTGTTGTCCGAGTCGGGGTGCCCACCCCGACTTGGACAAGTTAGGTTCGAAGGGGATGGGATGGGAATGTCATTCGATATTTTGAATCATTCGAAATTTTAATCACTCGGCATTTCAATCTCCGACGAAGCGTGGTATAACAATTTTCGACATTTTATTATAATCGATATTTTATTTTATATGTTTTGAACATTGGTATTTTAAGGTATTTTAATCTTCGATATTCGAATATGTACCCAGAAATTGTAATGTCAAAGAGTTTCGTTTTATAAACGTCTACGTCTAGTGCCGCTATTTTGCCAGCATTTGTTATCGTGCGTTCGGTTTGGTCAGCGTGTTAGATTAAACTAAACGCCGCCCGGTCGGGTTCGGCGCGCCGGCGCCCGGGGACAGCGGCGGCGGCGCGTGGGGAATCACGGCGGCGGCGGCGCGCCGGCGCGGCGCTCATATCTACTGCTATGCCGGAGGTCGTGGGTTCGATTCCCACCTGATTCTGTGTCTGGGTGTAATTTATCTATAATATGTATGTATTTAGAAATATATAAGTATGTTTATCATTTGTCTAGTACCCATAACACAAGCTCTGCTTAGCTTGGGACTAGGTGACGTTGTGTGATAGGTAGTTGTGGAATATGATTATTATTATTACTTTGACTTTATTTTGATTGACTCGAGATTGGAATTACCAACATTGACTCTAACGAGTTGCATTGGGCAATCGCTTCTTGTAAATCCTAAGACGATCCTAGCATTGCTAAAAAAGAATAATTTTGTTTTGACTGACACAAATTGTCGCTAATCACGCAGTCTAGACTTTTTGGAGCATAAGAGATTGTCAGATTCTTGTTGCCTTTTGCGTTTCAGATCCACGGTATTCTGCTTAGATAGTCCCGTCTAGAATAAACTTATTCATTTTAGTCTTGCTTTCAGACCCTTTCAGACGGGTTAAATTACTTACAATTGCTTTGCAACTTTACCTACTTATGTGTTCGATTGCAAAGAAGAAACAATCAGCCAAAAGCGACGTCGCTGATGGAATTCCACTTTGCCTTATCCATCAGGTTACAACCTTCTGAAAACACTATCTGAGACATGGAATACCACCTTATCTTGTAAAAGTATCATGGGAAAATGTTTTGGCCATAATTTCTTTTACCTTCATAGTAATCTTGTTAAAACTGCCAAAAGTAAATACATTTAATCAAAACCCAAATCTTTTCTTCTGGAAAATTCATGAATTTACTTCTACAAAAACATATAATCGTAGCAGAGGTAATTTTCAAGATTTTACGCTCAAAATTACGACACGGAATCCTAAAAATTCTTTAGCAGATTTAGCAAATTGCAGTATGCAAATACCCTCCTCTTAAAAGTGCCATCCGCTTGTGAAAAATCAATAGCACATGTGTGAGGGAGACAGAAATATATTTCACAATGTGCTAGAAAGGGATAGGATTACAGCCTCTTTCCTCTAGGTTCAGTACTGTGAAAATCTGATACTGAAGATACGATTTCACGATTTTCTACTCTAAATCTTGCATCACACAGTTGATTTTCAATTGTGAGAAACTTTTGTCATATTATTTTAAGACCACGTCTTTCAGTTAAACGATTTTGAAGTTTGTCACAAAAGGGGTAGAGTTAGTTTTTGTCTGAATAAGTTTCAGAGTAATTTTCTTCCCGTAATTGGTAGTGATTTCATAATAGTGATAAATGGAGCTGTGGAAAACGTTTGCTAATTATTTTTATTGGTTGTTAGCCAAAGTAGCCTGATATTATGATGTGTTCGCCAATAAAATTTATCTAGTTACAAGCAGGAATATTCTGAACTGGTCTTGAGTAATCTTTAGTGTTTTGAGATAGAATTAGTTTATCGATTTTTATTTATTTATTTCAATAACACGTACAATTGCTATTACAGGTAATACCCAAGCTTACAAAAGTAGTCATAGATTAGATTTTGGTTTATGGGCTGCGAAAATGTTTAAAGAGGTTACTGCAGTCCTGGAACACAAAGTGCAATTGAAAGAACAGGGTCATTTTTAGGGTTCCGTAGCCAAATGGCAAAAACGGAACCCTTACCTATAGATTCGTCATGTCTGTCTGCCTGTCCGTCCGTATGTCACTGCCACTTTTCTTCGAAAGTATAAGAGCTATCCTGTTGAAACTTGGTTAGTAGACGTATTATGTGAACCGCATTAGGATTTTTACACAAAAATAAAAACAAAACAAATTTTGGAGGTGCCTCCCATACTTAGAATTGAAAACAAAACTTTTTTTTCACCAAACCCATACATGTGGGGTATCTATGAATAGGTCTTTAAAAATGATCAAAAACTTCCAATGAAAATTAGTTTGGATGAGATATAGTACATTTTCAAAAACCGCAAATATAACTTTGCCATTCATACAAACACTATGAAAAACAAAGTTATTTTTATTGTTTGTGTATATTACTTTATAATCTCAATATAATTATATCCCTTATCTATGCTTGCTACTACGGAACCCTTCATGGTCGAGTCCAACTCGCACTTGGCCGGTTTTTAGTTGGTATGAATCGGAAAGTCCTTTCTGCTTTATTTTGAACAGGAAAACTCATTTGATGACTGCCACATAAAAAAAGTTACTAGTTTTTATATTTACGTTGAAGCATCGTACAAATGTCGTACAAATACATACATAGTCTCAAGCTATTGTCACATGGGGGTAAGCAGAAACTACATACATCAGCTACAACGATTCTCAAAAGAGTTACGACGTGCCTGTTTTCGATTTAGTGAATATATAATCATCTCCCTAGCCTTTTCCCAACTATATTGTGGTCGGCTTCCAGTCGAACCAGATCCAACTGAATATCAGTATTTTACATGAAGCGACTGCCTATCGGACCTCCAACCCAGTAACTGGGTAATACAATAACCCACGGTAAGACTGGTTGTCAAACTTTACAGCCTCTGACTGTAACGACTGTCAAAGATCTACAAATGACAGCCGGGACCGCAACGGTTTTACGTGCTTTCTGAGGCACGGAATTTAGAAAACCTGCCAATGTTTCCGATTGTTTTTAATCTTCCTTCATAATGCGCACAGCAAAAGAATAGGAACTCACTTCCTGCGTCTGTGTTTCCGAACACGTAGGGGAAGAGTGTATAAGACGGGGACGCGAGGTATGATGGGAAATCACACACTTAAGGCAAACTTAACACAATACTAACGTAGCACAAGCGCCAACAGGACGCCATTTGTTAATGGCCGCTTGCAAATGACGTCCTGATGGCGCTTGCACTACGTTAGTGTTGTGTTAAATATGCCTAAAGAGTGTACCTATGTCCCCATTATACCTCGCGATTATTATCGTCCCCGTCTTATACACTGTTCCCCTACAACCCTAATCTCTTCAAAGTTAGAGTGAACAGGCTTCTTCTGGGTAAGCTCGCTCCATCGTAGGCTTTGTCTCAGTCAACTTTGACCTAGACTACAGTTAAGAGGAAACCCATCTCAAATAAAAAAGCTAGCTACTTTAAGACATGACGCCCCCCCCCCCCCATTTAGAGGGCCAAAGCCTTCCGGGGTCGCGGGACTAACGAACTACCGTGACCTCGGAACGTAACGTAGAGGGCTGTTGAAGGACACCGTGGATTTTAGTCAGTACAAGTCTGACAGTCCCTCCTGGGTGGGAGGAGTCATTTGATGATTTTACCACGCTACAAAGCTACTTTAACAGCACACATTTTTTTCCCTTTTTAAGCAAGAAACAATGATTTCAACTTTGACAATCATTATTATGTTTCAGCTATTAAGTACTGCCCTGAAGTTCAATCTCAAAAAATCTACCCCATAACAGATACAAAGAAGTTATTACGTGACAATACACATATAATAATATTATCACAGAGATAGGGAGGGTTTAACGTTGTAAGTTAATTTTCTCCATAATTTCAACCCCCATGGAGCTCCCTGAGGGGTTGTTACGCTATAATCTGTGATGATGTGCTATTAAAATTAAGTGTTTTCGAAAACGTATAAGAATATTTCCATGTATCATCATCTACTTAGGCGAGGTGATGGAGCAGACATGTGCATACGACATAACTAAAGATTAAAATGGTATTTAATATTTTAAATTTAACTAGCAAACCCGGCGAACTCCGTTTCGCCACCAGATGGCTTCGTTTTATGTAACATTTCGTTTGGTGAGTAAAAGAAGATTTTTTTTTATTCCTGAATTTTCTTTGCTATAAACCTCACGGAGCCCGAGACCTTTCCAACGAATGCAAAACCGTGAAAATCGGTTCGTGCGTTCTGGAGTTATAGCGTCAGGAAGGAAAACCCGACTTATTTTTATATAGTAGATAAAGGCGTTTTTCCTGTATTCTACCTAAAAGATGTTATTGAAATTTCGAAGAAAACTAAGATTTTTGATGATAGGACATGACGGTTTCCTCCTTGCTATTTTCCTGATGATTCACCAAAAACACGTTTTGAAATACTGAAGACCGTGTTACTACCTTCATGATCCTGTTCTCCTAGTACTTTCTGTTCAGATTCCACATCGTGTTCTTATTTTCTGTAATTTAACACAATTGTTTGTACCTATCTATGTCTATTCAGATGAAATTACCACATCAATGTTAGCTATGCGACGACTCATCCGAACCTGCGAATGAATCTCCGTGAGTTAAAGTGTGATATTTCATTCGCGGATGAAATATTTTGCGGATGAGTTGTCACCGAAGTCGATACTTTTGGGCCTCCACTGCTCTGATTATGTGTATACTAGATTGATACAATAGAATCATCTTGATATCGTGTTTTAAGTTCCAATAAAATTAAAATTTAATTTAATTTAGTTCTGCGTGCTATATGGCCCGCCCACTGCCATTTCAACTTGCTAATTCGTTGGGCTATGTCGGTAACTTTGGTTCGTCTACGAATCTCCTCATTTCTGAGTCGATCGCGCAGAGAGACTCCAAGAATAGCCCTCTCCATAGCTCGTTGGACTACTGAGCTTACTAATACTAAAATACAAGCGCAGCGTAGGACGTCCACCCACTAGGTGGGCAGACGATCTTATGAAGGCCACAGAATCACGCTGGATGCAGGCCGCTTACAACCGGTCCTATTGGAAGTCTAAAGGAGGCCTATGTTCAGCAGTGGACGTCTTACGGCTGATATGATGATGATGATGAATTTAATTTAATAGAATATACATTTTTGTATAACTGAGTTGTTATGTTACACAACTGTTTTACAATATTACTAATTCTATGATTACAATGGCGATCTTATCGCTAATAGCGATATTTTCTAGACAACTTTTCACTACTTACTGTAGCAATTAAACCTCGCAAGCCACCATGCTTTGTAATAATACGAGATATTATTAAATAACATATCAAAAATTAATAGCCCCTATAGAATCATGTTCTAATGGGGAGGGCGTGATATTGTAAGTTAATTTGTTCCATGATTTCAACCCCCATGGTGATCCCTATGGGGTAGTTAGTTTGTATCTGTGACGGTATGGCGTTTGTAGGGATGTACTTACCTATGAGTAGGAAGGTAAGTAATGACTGTCTTGGTTGATAAGATAACATAACATAATAGGTAATGCCTGAATTTTAACTTCTTTCACTGGCTTTTTTTTTTTCGTGGTAAAATCATCAAATGAGTCCTCCCAGCCCCGGGCAGGGCGGGAGGGACTGTCAGACTTGGGCTAAGCTGATCCTCCCTTCCTGCCCTGGGTGCCACGAAAAAAAAATCATCTATGTAATTGGGTTTAAAGATTCTTTATTTATTCTAAAAGAACATACATTGTTCACTTATTGAATAAATACATAACTAAGGCAAAGTATAGTCCAGTAGTTAACAGTTTTGTTATCTTTTGTAGGTAGGTAGAATGTCGACATAGGTAATTATAATTGTGTGAAAGACTAGTTTCTAAGTATAACTTAGTAATTTTATGTTGGTAGTGACGTACTGTTTGAGTTTAGACTTAAATGAATTGAAAGAAGATGTGTTTCTAAATGAATATATAAACATTTTTTTAATGTGGAAGGTTTGTAAAGAAGGTACCTGACTCCAATAGGACCTCTTGTAGGAGTCATGGCCTCTCAACTAAATTTTTTGATAACAAAATATACCTAGTCGTACCAAGAATTTAAATATGTTGGTCCTTTAAAACAGTCAGGTGCAGCAGAATAATAAAGCATACAAGAAAAAAAGGCTTTTAAAAAACTGAAATCAAATAGTAATACACTTTCAATCAGCGGGAGCAACAAATTCTGCGGTCGTTAAATCTGCAGGCGTACTCCGAACATGGGCACGACTGACGTCTTGTAAAACATTCGGGAGAATATAGCGGACTGTGCCATCTTACTACAAAATTAAACATCTGTTGAACATTTGTCTAAAAAAGGGCAACTGCAAAACGACCCTTATATCAATGACAAATGCCGTTTTGTAGTTGACAGTTCTTTTAGACAAGTGTTCAACCGATGTTTATCAGCTTTTTTGTAGTAAAACGGTTAAGGTTTATTTTAATTATTGATTGATCATTTTGCTTCTGAATCTGTCTTTGTTTTTAATTTCTACTGTGGACACTTTTAACTTGCTACATCGTTCTCACCTAATGTACCATCTCAAAATGAATGATGTAAGTAACAAAGATTCTGTATTACATTTGGCGATCTAAAAAGAGTGTTCCTGGAGTTTCTTGCCTGTTCTTCTCCATACAGATCTACTACTTGGAATGGGGGCATTTACGGCCATATTTTTGTAGTATTTCATTATATATTTTTTTTTGTCTTTGACAATAAATTCAAAGGTGCCTGTAAAAGGCCTACTTGAAATAAATGCTTTGATTTTGCCGTGTCGAAATTGAGGTGTGCGAAAGACTTTTTTAAAATTTCATACCCAAAAGCTCAGTCCAAAAGTGTTTAAGAGTGTATATAATTTAAATCCGCTCGTTCATACGAGTTGTTTTAAGCTATTGCATAGCTTTTATCGCGGGCTCTGAGCGCGGCGCGGCGACTGGATCAAAAAAATTCCAAAAACCTAACGAAAAAACCTAAGGAAAATACCTGACAGCACGCATCGTCTAACATCGTTTCAGTTCGGGAGACTTCGGCAATCATAAAAATATCCGTCATAAAAACAATTTACTTTTTTTTACTGATTCTAAACGGCCAGCTACAAAAGGAGTTTTCACAATGAAACCTACTAACTAAAATTATCCTACAACAAAGAAGTTCTTTATTACAGTACTGCACCACAAACATTTTAAATAAATTATATTCTCGTTAAATAAACGCGGTACGCGATTTTATTCTTTAAAAAAAAATGTTATGCAATAGCTTCACCGCGGCAGTCTCCGAGTACCACATGTATTTTTTTTTAATAAAGGTGCGTTCAAAATCATTGCGTAGTATGTTACGCATGGAGTCGTAAGCCACGATTAACATATTATTTAAATCACAAGGCCATCGTGATTTATGCCTCGACAGATCAAATTAACTTGACATAAAATTATGTTAAACGCCAAATTGCCAATTTTAATGGCTTCACTTGATTATCCATATCAGAAAAATCTATCTTGTTGGATCGTCTGTGTGTTGTAGATTGAGAGTAGATACTAAAAAAGGGCTTCTGAAACTATACGTAGGTATATCTAATTTTGCGGGAAAGTAATACCTATCGGATAATCAAGTTTTCAAGTCTTAAAGAAATCATAAAGCCATTAATGAATTGACCTACAGAAACCAAACATAAAGTAAGTAATAATATCATAACGTTTTGATAAAGCGCAAAATCTATTGAATAAATTGTGTTAGCTTGATGTGTTGGTTTCTGTACGAAAACAAACTTTCACACTAAAAGAAAATTCCATTAGAGAAATTATTTTATATTTTACTTCATTTTGAAAAATTCAAAGAAAATTCCATTAGAGATTTTTTTTTTACTATTTTCATTATTTTTTCATTTTGAAAAAATCCTAATGGATTTATTACAAGTAAGACATAACAAGCAAACTCACAGCAAAAACCAAGTATTGCCATAAAATATTCAAAATAATTTAGAATGTCAAATGTACAGCCATCAATAGTAAAAGATTATGTTATCGATAATCAATGAGATGACGGACGCTATTATGAATGATTATAACTGATTATCATATCATTAAGTCAGTCTCTTTGATTGAATTAATGTGGTTAAGTGTGAGTCGGTTTTATACTCAGTGGTCCTTTTTTTTAAAACGTTGCCCCATACTAGGAATATCTTCCTGTATCATGGGTGCGTTTACAAACATAGAAACTCACATAGACATAGGTACTGTATAATATAGTGTCATAGTCGACATTGTGTGAGTACCATGTACTTTAGAGCTGTCATTCACTGGGTACCTACGTCTCTTGTTGACTTGAATAACCCTGGCAGATGAGAGTATGTCATGCTCACTCAAATGTTTCGCTGATGGTGGCGCGTGTGTTGGATCATTTAGCTCCCTTCAAAATGGTTGAGCTGAATGGTGCTGATGCATGTGTCATGTTCGTGAACAGGCGCTGTCAGTTGGGACTGGTCATCTCTTAGCTGCCACGGTTTATTTTAATAATTATTGATCATTTTGTTTTTGAATTGTCTTTGTTTTAATAGTTACTATGGACGATTTTAAATAAAAAACTTGCTACATCGTTCTCACATAATGTGCCACCTCAAAATGAATGATGTAACAAAGGTTCTGTAATAATTCTGGCGATCTAAAAAGAGTGTCCATGGAGTTTCTTGCCCGTTCTTCTCCATAGAGATCTACTTCTTAGAACGGGCATCTACGGTACTTTCAAATGCTTTGATTTTGATTTTTTTGACTTTGTACACCCAGACCCGGAACAACTATTTGTAGGTCATACAAATATTTGTTTCGTGCGGGAAACGAACCCGTGACACACTGCACAGCAGTCGATCGCGTTTTTGGTTGGTCAAATCATCAAATAAGTCCTCCTGCCCTGTGTGCTCCACCCAGGGCAGGAGGAGGAGGAAGGGAATGTCAGACTCGTACTGGCTAAAATCCACGGTTTTCTTTCAATAGCCGTTTACGTTCCAGGGTCACGGTTACCTGTTTGGACAGTCCCGCGACCAGGAGTATGAAAATTAAATTGGCCAAGTTTCTCACTTTAGCCATGTTAGCTTTTTAATGCGGTTTCAAACATAGGTACTCACTTCGACGACGTCGCTTATCTTTTAGGATTAGCCCATATCTATTACTATTATTTTTAAATTAGTATATTTCTCCCAACGACCATTTATATCTAGACGCCTCAAGCGCGATCTGACTAACGAAAATTTTCTGCCAAGTCGCTGAGGTACGACGTAAGCGAGGGGGACGGGGTACTGCGTTCTGATTGGCTAACTCAAGGTCAGTGCGACGAGGGGACTCACAGGAGTGGTCGAAACTAATACGAACTTAAGACTTTTTTGCCTAATGTGTTGACAGACATCGGTCGCCTGTGATTAGGAGTCTAGATATAAATGGTCGTTGACTTCTCCATTGCTGAGCAATAGCCTCTATTGGTTGATTACCTTTGTCAGTCTACTTCAAATAGTAGAAAATCTAGAAAATATCCGGTTCATTATTTTACAGGATGCAAAAAAAAAAAAGGTAAAATCTAAAGAGATACTGTAGATTTTTGTTTTAGTAAGCGTTTTCTCAACTGCACCTACGGAACCCAAATCCCATAAAACCAATGTTATTTACAAAGTTAATTATGTAATTGGCTGCTAAACGTATTTCTCATGGACATTAGCATGTTTGCCGGATCTCAAGAATACAACATTTAACATGCAGACGCCATTAATCCCCCATTGATTTTAAAACTAAATAGTGTGTGATAGACGACGATTTAAACCTGTTGATTGACTCTTAGAGATAAAAGCATTTATTATTTTTTAAGGAAAACATTCTGAGGAAACGTATTCTAAAACTATTATTCGAAGGTTTTTGATATCCAAACTGCACAGAGATGGCATGGTAGATCTCACTCACTCCCAACTTGTAGAGAGATTGCCCGGACACCAGCAATGTAATATAGCAAATTACATGATGCTGTTTCGTTGATAAAGAATATCTTATGTGTTAACCTTTTTTGCGACAAGGAAACGTTTAAAAAATATATTGGTGAAGAAATTGCATAGAAATTCATAGATCTCAGTGACAGCTACAGAAAAATTACTATTATCACTCAGACTAGTATAGAAAACCATTAACCAAGACATAAATAAAATTAAAGTAGTGAAGAAATGTCATAGAAAATCATTGATATCAGTGACCTCTACAGAAAAAATATTATTATGACTCCGACTAGAATAGAAAACCAAATATAGAAAATACTAACAAGCACGCTGTCCGGTTTAACGTAAACAAGTACACATTTTAAATAGACTTTGGTAAGAGCACTCTAACGATTTAAATCTTCTGTGATGGTTATCTTCCCACGCGGGTTAGTGTCAATGGGTTATTAATGGCTTGTGTTGGTGATTAGTAGATAAACATAACCAAAGATTTGTTACGTAAATGTTTTTACATAGTTTCTCAGATTAGTTTTGCGGTTGTTAGATCATAGGTCTTTGGGATAAAGATTTCTCACTGATGGTGTTTTTAAAGATTGCTATAGCTGATTCCCATGAGTTACCAAGTACTGGTTAACCTTAACCTTTTACCTTGACGATGCTCCATCGTTTTGTCGTGTAGAGGTGAAGCAAGTTTGGTAAATCTACAAGTATGTTACCTTTGCTTCTATGATAATACTCACCTCACTATGTTGTTGAGGCCCAAAGAGTTTTCGGCTATGAAACCCATACTTAGCCATTGCATCTACTACCATCATACTCCAGTGTTCCACACGCCCTTATATCGAAAAGGGGGGTGTGCCAATGGTGCCAAAGAACAGGGCACAGGCCATAGAGGGCCGCAAAAATGGCCAGGAAAGGATCATAATTGGCCAGACCTGAGACCAGGCTGCAGTTGAAGAAAATTTTTGAGGACAGAAAAATTCAACTGCGAACCCGCGTCTTCTGGATAAGTAATCCAGACGCCTTACCAATTAGGCCATCGCAACACACTCGTTTGGAATTAAATCTTTCATTTTCTTGTTTAAACGTTTGACGGTAGTTTTTCTTTCCTCAAGAAAGTTTACGAAAACGCGATATTGTTATTATACTATATAAAGCTCGATTACCACTCACTGACTCACTGACATAATTGTTCTCCCAGATGGTGAAGGGGAAGGTGGGTATATTTTGACAGATTCGTAAACAAGCAACTCTCGTGAGTATGGGAAAAATCCCAAACCTCCCCTTTTCGCCTCCCCTCTCCCCCCTCCACGGCGTATCTCGGAAACTAAGAGACCAGTGTTTTGTTTTTTTACGGATTCGTATAGAGGAGGCTCGGAAAAGTAAAAAGCATTTTTCAAAGTTCCCCCCTCCCTTGCCCCCTTCTCCCCCCCTTAGGCGGATCTCGGAAGTTAACAGACTTGCAACATTTTTTTTATCAGATTCATATCAAGGGGCCCAGAGTTGGTCAAAATCATTTTTCCAAACTCCCCCATCTCCCCCTCTTCACCCCTCCCCCCATCGTATCTCGGAAACTAAGAGACGCGTGTTTTGTTTTTTTACGGATTCGTACAGAGGAGGCTCGGAAAAGTAAAAACCACTTTTCAAAGTTCCCCCCCCTTGCCCCCCTTCTCCCCCCTTTAGGCGGATCTCGGAAGTTAACAGACTTGCAAAGTTTTTTTTTTCAGATTCATATCAAGGGGCCCAGAGTATATCAAAATCATTTTTCAAAACTCATCCCTCCCCCCCCCCTCACCCCTCCCCCATCGTATCTCGGAAACTAGGTAGCGGTAAAGCGAAGCGTAGCGTAGCGTAGGGATAAGGTCACGATAGCTTTCCGGTGGTAGGTAGGTCCTGAGTGGAGCGAACCTGCGAGACCGAGTGGAGCGAAGGGGGGAGGTGGCGAGCGAAGCGAGCCGGCGACCTCCGTAGCGTAACGAAGGTTGAGTGGGTGAAGCGTAACTCAGGGATGACGACAAGCAAACTTACAAGTAACTTTCACGAGTGTTGGAAACGTGCCAAACCCCCCTTTTTGTATCCCTCCCCCCCTCCTTATCGTATCTCGGAAACTGAGAGACCCGTGTTTTGTTTGTTTTTACGGATTCATATAGAGGAGGCTCGTAAAAGTAAAAACCATTTTTCAAAGTTCCCCCCCCTTGCCCCCTTCTCCCCCTTTAGAAGGATCTCGAAAGTTAAAAGACTTGGCACATTTTTTTTTCAGATTCATATCAAGGGTTGATCAAAATCATTTTTCAAAAGTTCCTGTCTCCCCCCCTTCACCCCTCTCCCCATCGTATCTCGGAAACTAGGTAGCGGTAAAGCGAAGCGTAGCGTAGCGTAGGGATAAGGTCACGATAGCTTTCCGGTGGTAGGTAGGTCCTGAGTGGAGCGAACCTGCGAGACCGAGTGGAGCGAAGGGGGGAGGTGACGAGCGAAGCGAGCCGGCGACCTCCGTAGCGTAACGAAGGTTGAGTGGGTGAAGCGTAACTCAGGGGTGACGACAAGCAAACTTACAAGTAACTTTCACGAGTGTTGGAAACGTGCCAAACCCCCCTTTTTATATCCCTCCCCCCCTCCCTATCGTATCTCCGAAACTGAGAGACCCGTGTTTTGTTTGTTTTTACGGATTCGTATAGAGGAGGCTCGGAAAAGTAAAAACCATTTTTCAAAGTTCCCCCCCCCCTTGCCGCCTTCTCCCCCCTTTAGGCGGATCTCGGAAATTAAAAGACTTGGCACATTTTTTTTTTCAGATTCATATCAAGGGGCCCAGAGTTGGTCAAAATCACTTTTCCAAACTCCCCCCTCTCCCCCTCTTCACCCCTCCCCCATCGTATCTCGGAAACTAAGAGACCCGTGTTTTGTTTTTTTACGGATTCGTACAGAGGAGGCTCGGAAAAGTAAAAACCACTTTTCAAAGTTCCCCCCCTTGCCCCCCTTCTCCCCCCTTTAGGCGGATCTCGGAAGTTAACAGACTTGCAAAGTTTTTTTTTTTCAGATTCATATCAAGGGGCCCAGAGTATATCAAAATCATTTTTTAAAACTCATCCCTCCCCCCCCCTTCGCCCCTCCCCATCGTATCTCGGAAAAACTAGGTAGCGGTAAAGCGAAGCGTAGCGTAGGGATAAGGTCACGATAGCTTTCCCGTGGTAGGTAGGTCCTGAGTGGAGCGAACCTGCGAGACCGAGTGGAGCTGTAGCGTAATGAAGGTTGAGTGGGTGAAGCGTAACTCAGGGGTGACGACAAGCAAACTTACAAGTAACTTTCACGAGTGGGGGAAACGTGTCTACGCCCTTTTTGCACCCCTCCCCCCCTCCCTATCGTATCTCCGAAACTGAGAGACCCGTGTTTTGTTTGTTTTTACGGATTCGTATAGAGGAGGCTCGGAAAAGTAAAAACCATTTTTCAAAGTCCCCCCCCCCCCCCCTTGCCGCCTTCTCCCCCCTTTAGGCGGATCTCGGAAGTTAAAAGACTTGGCACATTTTTTTTTTCAGATTCATATCAAGGGGCCCAGAGTATGTCAAAATCATTTTTCAAAACTCACCCCTCTCCCCCCCTTTAACCCTCCCTCCATCGTATCTCGGAAAAACTAGGTAGCGGTAAAGCGAAGCGTAGGGATAAGGTCACGATAGCTTTCCGGTGGTAGATAGGTCCTGAGTGGAGCGAACCTGCGAGACCGAGTGGAGCGAAGGGGGGAGGTGGCGTGCGAAGCGAGCCGGCGACCTCTGTAGCGTAACGAAGGTTGAGTGGGTGAAGCGTAACTCAGGGGTGACGGACAGCAAACTTACAAGTAACTCTCATGAGTAGGGCAAAAGTACCAAGCCTCCCCTTTTTGGCCTCCCCCCCTCCCAATCGTATCTCAGAAACTAAGAGACCCGTGTTCTGTTTTTTTGCGCATTCGTATAGAGGAGGCTCGAAAAAGTTAAAACCATTTTTCAAAGTTTCCCCCCCTTGCCCCCTTGTCCCCCTTGTCCCCCCTTTAGGCGGATCTTGGAAGTTAACAGACTTGCAACATTTTTATATTATATTATTATTATTATTATTAAACTAGGTAGCGGTAAAGCGAAGCGTAGCGTAGCGTAGGGATAAGGTCACGATAGCTTTCCGGTGGTAGGTAGGTCCTGAGTGGAGCGAACCTGCGAGAGCGAGTGGAGCGAAGGGGGGAGGTGGCGAGCGAAGCGAGCCGGCGACCTCTGTAGCGTAACGAAGATTGAGTGGGTGAAGCGTAACTCAGGGTTGACGACAAGCAAACTTACAAGTAACTTTCACGAGTGGGAGAAACGTGCCAAACCCCCCTTTTTGCACCCCTCCCCCTCTTCCTATCGTACCTCGGAAACTAAGAGACCTGTGATTTGTTTGGTTTTACGGATTCATATAGAGGATGCTCGGAAAAGTAATACCACTTTTCAAAGTTCCCCCCTTACCCCCTTCTCCCCCCTTTAGGCGGATCTCGGAAGGTAACAGACTTGCAAAGTTTTTTTTTTACAGATTCATATCAAGGGGCCCAGAGTATGTCAAAATCATTTTTCAAAACTCTCCCCTCTCCCCCCCTTTAACCCTCCCTCCATCGTATCTCGGAAAAACTAGGTAGCGGTAAAGCGAAGCGTAGGGATAAGGTCACGATAGCTTTCCGGTGGTAGATAGGTCCTGAGTGGAGCGAACCTGCGAGACCGAGTGGAGCGAAGGGGGGAGGTGGCGTGCGAAGCGAGCCGGCGACCTCTGTAGCGTAACGAAGGTTGAGTGGGTGAAGCGTAACTCAGGGGTGACGGACAGCAAACTTACAAGTAACTCTCATGAGTAGGGCAAAAGTACCAAGCCTCCCCTTTTTGGCCTCCCCCCCTCCCAATCGTATCTCAGAAACTAAGAGACCCGTGTTCTGCTTTTTTACGCATTCGTATAGAGGAGGCTCGAAAAAGTTAAAACCATTTTTCAAAGTTTCCCCCCCTTGCCCCCTTGTCCCCCCTTTAGGCGAATCTTGGAAGTTAACAGACTTGCAACATTTTTTTTTCAGATTCATATCAAGGGGCCCAGAGTATGTCAAAATCATTTTTCAAAACTCACCCCTCTCCCCCCTTTACCCCTACCCCGGCGTATCTCGGAAAAACTAGGTAGCGGTAAAGCGAAGCGTAGCGTAGCGGAGGGATAAGGTCACGATAGCTTTCCGGTGGTAGGTAGGTCCTGAGTGGAGCGAACCTGCGAGAGCGAGTGGAGCGAAAAGGGGAGGTGGCGAGCGAAGCGAGCCCGCGACCTCTGTAGCGTAACGAAGATTGAGTGGGTGAAGCGTAACTCAGGGTTGACGACAAGCAAACTTACAAGTAACTTTCACGAGTGGGAGAAACGTGCCAAACCCCCCTTTTTGCACCCCTCCCCCTCTTCCTATATACCTCGGAAACTAAGAGACCCGTGATTTGTTTGGTTTTACGGATTCATATAGAGGAGGCTCGGAAAAGTAAAAACCACTTTTCAAAGTTCCCCCCTTGCCCCCCTTCGCCCCCCTTTAGGCGGATCTCGGAAGTTAACAGACTTGCAACTTTTTTTTTTCAGATTCCTATCAAGGGGCACAGAGTTAGTCAAAATCATTTTTCAAAACTGTCTCCCCCTCTTCACCCCCCCCCCCCAACGTATCTCGGAAACTAAGAGACCCGTGTTTTGTTTTTTTACGTATTCGTATAGAGGTTCGGAAAAGAAACAAACAGTTTTTTCAAAGTTCCCCCTCTTGACCCCCTTCTCCTCCCCTTTAGGCGTATCTCAGAAGAGACTTGGAACATTTTTTTTTCAGATTCATATCAGGGGGCCCAGAGTATGTCAAAATCATTTTTCAAAATCACCCCTCCCCCTTCACCCCCCCCCCCCCCATCGTATCTCGGAAAAACTATGTAGCGGTAAAGTGAAGCGTTGGGATAAGGTCACGATAACTTTCCGGCGATAGGTAGGTCCTGCCGCCAACCTCCGTAGCGTAACGAAGGTTGAGTGGGTGAAGCGTAACTCGGGGGTGACGACAAGCAAACTTACAAGTAACCCTCATGAGTAGGGCAAAAGTACCAAGCCTCCCCTTTTTGGCCTCCCCCCCTCCCAATCGTTTCTCAGAAACTAAGAGACCGCCGTGTTCTGTTTTTTTACGGATTCGTATAGAGGAGGCTCGGAAAAGTAAAAACCATTTTTCAAAGTTACCCCCTATGAGGATGGAAAATTGCTTGAACCTTTTTTTTAACTTGTTATCGTTAAGTAAGATAAAAAAACAGAGAACAAGATTTTCGACCTTATTGACATTTAAAATTTACTTTGTTTTTTTTTCACATTCTCATTAGCTAACATTGCTCCTTCATTAAAATCCGGTGTTTGCATAAATGTCAATAAGGTCGAAAATCGCTTGCACCTGTTTTTTTTTTCTTGCTATAGACCTTCACTTGTTTTACCGATTTGTCCTACTGATTCCCACCAGTAGGATAAATCGGTAAAAAAACAAGACAACCATTTTATGTAATTCGGTCGCATTGAACAGTGTGGTGTCGCGACGATTATTTTTGTTTAGTGTATACAGTAACTCCGTTCCATCCGGGTGTTTCTTAACACCTCTCAAGTTTTTTTTTTTATTCTATTCTCAACAACTTCTCAGACTTGATTTTATTCAAAAATGTTGATATGGGTATCGTTTTCGAGTGATTTGGAGGTGATGATTTAGAATATGACATCCGTTTTTAATTCAAGACGACTGACTTTAATTTTATTCAAAAATCAGAATATGGCTAATTTTTTCGAGTTATTTGGAGGTGCTGATTTAGAAAATGATCCAAAAAAGGAGGGCACTTTTTTCATTATTTTTGCGATAGGACGCATTATTTTCGAGATATAAGCAGACTTAGAACCTGCTACGACTCATGAAGCGCAAAATTCAAATCAAAATTCAGAAAGAATCTTATTATGTACTAAGACTGCTGTTCATCCGTCCGTCCATCTGTCTGTTAGTGGGCTGTAGCTCATGATCAAGAATATGGATTTCGGTTGCCGCTATACATAATAACAAATAATAAAAATAAGTTAAAAATTGGTGGAAAGATAATGAATAAAAATAAATATTATTTTGTTTTTTGCCTATTTTCGTCTGTCTGTCAGCGAGCTGTCTGTAATCCATTAATCCAATCAATGGGGACAAGTTTTGTCGTTACAAAATATTCTCCCTCTTGTAACTTTATATCTACCTTGCACTTGACCTTGTATTTTTGTTAATGTTTTAGGAACTACACACCAAGGGAGTAGCAATTATAAGGGTAATAACGCTCAATGCGTGGCAATGTCCGCTTGCGCGTCAGTATTGTCAGTTTGCAGACATCGAAATCTGACTTGTCATGATATCGATGTCATTCTCCAAAGTGGAGACACTTTATATAAATGTCGCTTAAACCATTTCTACCGAAGGGTGTCTATTTTTGTGTGTATATTTTTGAACCCCGAGGAATTGCTTACGGAGATTGTCGTCGGAAACAATAGAGCGCAAATTGAAAATATGACCGCCAATTGGATTAAAAATGGAATATAAACTCAAATTTCAGAAAATGAATACGGTATTATAACTCTTGCAAACATAATTGAATCCAATATTTTCGACGCAAACCACAATGATGAGACGAATCTTACATCGAGCGAATTGAGGATGATCTTGTGCTTAACATAAAGGCCTTCTGGCGCTACACTAAAAGTAAACGCATCACCAATACCGTCCCCAGCCGCGTGCATTATGGGGACAGGGTCGGCACTTCAGGTTGTGACATTGTGAACCTTTTTGCTACTACGCAATGTCTTTTCGTCCGACATACCTCAGTGCCTCAAGACGAAAGTCTTCAATCAATGTGTGTTACCAGTGATGACTTACGGCACCGAAACGTGGTCTTTCACTATCGGCCTCATCTCAAAGCTCAAAGTCGCTCAGCGAGCTATGGAGAGGGCTATGCTCGGTGTTTCTCTACGTGATCGAATCCGAAATGAGGAGATCCGTAGACGAACTAAAGTCACCGATATAGCCCACCGGATTAGCAAGCTGAAGTGGCAATGGGCAGGCCATATTGCTCGCAGAGCAGATGGCCGATGGGGTCGAAAAGTGCTAGAGTGGAGACCGCGGACGAGCAAGCGCAGCGTAGGACGTCCACCAACGAGGTGGACAGACGACCTTGTAAAGGTCGCCGGAAGACGCTGGATGCAGGTCGCTTCCAACCGGTATATGTGGAGATCTAAAGGGGAGGCCTATGTTCAGCAGTGGACGTCCTATGGCTGAGATGATGATGATGATGATGACTTTTCCTCAGTATATTGCTCTGGTGCATCAAGAAATTACTCTCCTGATTCATCAAACAATCAAACTTTTCAATTAATAATTTGTATATTTCGGAGAATGATTTGTTAAACGAGCTTAAAAATATCGATGTCTCCAAAAATGGTGGTTATGATGGAATTCCCCCAATATTTATTCGTTTGTGTGCAACTGTTTTGGTAAATCCGCTTTGTATCATTTTTAATAAATCACTTAAGGAAGGCACTTTTCCGGAGTTATGGAAGATATCTAAAGTCACACCAATATATAAATCAGGAGATAAAGAAGATGTCGCAAATTACCGTCCTATCTGTGTCCTTAATTGTTTCGCCAAAATATTCGAAAGTTTTATCTATAAGCATATATATTCTCACTTTAAAACCATATTAAGTCCGAAACAACACGGATTTGTCACTGGTAGATCTACAAACTCAAACCTCCTATATTACACGAATTATATTTGTGAATCTCTCAACTGTAAAAAGCAAGTCGATTCGGTATACACAGATTTCTCCAAAGCTTTCGATCGTGTTGACCACTTTATACTACTTGCGAAGGTTGAAAGCATAGGAATTCATGGAGATTTGTATAGATGGCTCAAGTCTTACTTACTAAATCGGTCACAATTAGTCACACTCAGTGGTTATGACTCCATTCCGTACTTAGCAGTCTCGGGTGTTCCGCAAGTTTCAAATTTGGGTCCGCTTTTGTTTTTGATATTTGTGAATGATTTGTTAAACTTAATTAAGAGTGAATGTTTGGTTTATGCCGATGATATAAAAATTTTTAGACAAATATCTGACCGTAATGATTGTGCCATTCTACAAACAGATGTCGATAATATGGTAAACTGGTGTGATAAGAATTTCATGTCATTAAATATAAAAAAGTCCCAAGTCATTTCATTCACGAAAAAGAAAAAAAATATAATACAACATAATTACCACATCAAGGGAACTATTATTGAAAGGGTTACAGAAGTGCGGGATCTGGGTGTGATGTTTGATTCCTCCTTATCTTTTAGAACCCACTATGATGTTATATGCAGTAAAACTAATCGCATGTTATCATTCATACTTCGGACTGCTAAACCATTTAAGCAGGCGAAGTCTCTTATAATTGTTTATTGCTCCTTAGTGAGGAGTATATTGGAGTATTGTTCAGCTGTTTGGTCTCCAATTTATAACGTACACACGGATCGTATAGAGGCAATCCAGAGGCGATTTATCAGGGCTCTGTGTTCAAAATTTGGGTTACGACGTAAGATACCGAAGTATGTAGACCGAATTCGAAAATTCTCTTTGACAACTCTAGAACATAGAAGATGGATGAGCGATTTGTGCACCTTACACAAAATTGTAAATGGTTCACTGGACGGCAAACTTCTCGAATATTTGGATATAAAGGTGCGACTCGATCTGTGCGCATACCACAATTGTTTAGTATTCCCGCAAGTAATAACAATGTATCTCAAAATAATCCTTTGCATAGAATGTGTAAGAATTATAACGCTATTTGCTCACAGGTAGACATTTTTCACGATAAATTTAGCTCTTTCAAGTCATTTCTACTGAATTATAACTATGTAAATTATATCACTGCATGATTTTATAGATCGTTCAAGTCTTATTCGTAATTATTTTGTTCATTATTGATTTGTTAAAAAAAAAATACGTACTGAAATTTAATTTTGACCTTTAAAAACGAGGCTTTGTTATTTTTGAGTGTTGTGTATAGTTGTAACTGGACTTCAAATCCACTTAATTCATATGATTAAGGGTATTATGTTGTACTGTTTTGATCTGTTGTCTGTATCTGAACCTATTGAATAAAATAAAATAAAATAAAATAAAATAAAATAAAATAAAATAAAATAAAATAAAATAAAATAAAATAAAATAAAATAAAATAAAATAAAATAAAATAAAATAAAATAAAATAAAATAAAATAAAATAAAATAAAATAAAATAAAATAAAATAAAATAAAATAAAATAAAATAAAATAAAATAAAATAAAATAAAATAAAATAAAATAAAATAAAATAAAATAAAATAAAATAAAATAAAATAAAATAAAATAAAATAAAATAAAATAAAATAAAATAAAATAAAATAAAATAAAATAAAATAAAATAAAATAAAATAAAATAAAATAAAATAAAATAAAATAAAATAAAATAAAATAAAATAAAATAAAATAAAATAAAATAAAATAAAATAAAATAAAATAAAATAAAATAAAATAAAATAAAATAAAATAAAATAAAATAAAATAAAATAAAATAAAATAAAATAAAATAAAAAATAAAATAAAATAAAGTAAAATAAAATAAAATAAATAGAATGATACTTACTTTTTGGAGATTCGATAGTGCATTCTATTTATTTAACAGTCATGCAGTAGGTGAATTTATCAAATTAAATTCTACATGTGGAGTAGCACGTTTGTTTAAATGTTATTCGATTCGCGAATTAGCCAGATTGCTGTTAATGCGAAATATAGGTGTAGGTCAGTATTCAATACACAGACTACGCGTTATCAGTTATCAAACTATAGAAAATTTAGTTGTAGGATCTGCATTGCCATTGCCATCGTCTATCGAGTCTATAATAGACTTCGAATGCCCGACATCAACAGATCATAGTCAATTATCAGAATCACAATCTATATTGCTTGGATTTCAAGAAACCCCTGAACCGGTAGTAGTTGACACCCAAGTGGCGTCAACAAAGAGAGGTCGACCCAAAAAACAAAAACGTGGCAGGAAATGTACTAGAGCAAACGCTCATTAGGATGCGGTTAAAAAATATAATACAAAAAAACCGCAAATACATCGCGATGCCGTTCAAAATAAACCAAGAAAAATCCAGAAATTAATCGCGACGCCGTAAAAATATACAATCGAAAATCCAGAAATTAATCGTGATGCTGTACACCGTTATACCAAGCAGAACCCTGAAATAAATCAAATAGCCACTGACAAATATAATAAAAACAGCCGTCGTGTTGACACACCGCTACGTCAATCTAAAAACTTAATAGCACAGAAGAGGGACACCGAGTTAAACGTAATAAAAATATTTTCTTTAAAAAAAACGTCCTTGCCTTCTTCAGACACTTTTAGGTGTCCAACTTGTAATGCGCGTCTGTTTGAAGAAGAAAAATCTAGAAAACAATGGTGTTGTGGATCGGGCGCCTACAACATACAAAATTTCATGCCGTTAGCCGAGGAGTTTTACTCTCACCCGTCGTTTCTGAGTAGGCCGCGCGCGTACAATAATTTATTTGCCTTCAGTGCCTTAGGCGTTTTTCACGGGTACCAACAACCAACGGAAATATCTTTTCATAAAATTCAAGGTCGAGTCTATCTTAGATTTTTTGATTTAGCTTACACTGGTAGAGTAAATAATTTAGGACTATACATTAACGATACAAACGAACGCGAACAAATAGCCGCAAATATGAAATTTGATAGGCAGGTAATTAGTTGCATAACCAACTTTTTACATAACGTCAATCCTTTTATCGAATGTTTTAAACGATTAATAACCATCCGATCAGGCCTTTATTAAATTTGAGCTAACGTATCGTGCAACCCACGGGAACATTTTAGGAGATTTACCTGTTGGTAGAGAAGTCGCGACCATTATTAGTACAGAACGCGAAAATTTTATACCTCATTGCATAGTAGTTTGGAAAATCGGTGATAAGAAACCACACACTGTAGATATAATGCATCCGTTATATGAAAGCCATTATTTTAAATATCCATTATTTTATCCTGAGGGTAATGCGGGTTGGTACTCGAACAAAGTAGATAATAACGGAAATAAATTAACCCAAGCAAAATACGTTCGCTGCTTGTTATTGTCGGAGCCACGATTTTCTGATATAGGCAGGCTATCGGAAGAATGGTTAGTTGACATGCATTGCCGAATCATAGATTAACGCCTACGTTTTATATCAAGTCTACAAAAACATAACTCTAATAATGCACTGAGGTCCGCTCTACTTCAAGAAGTTGAAATGAGCATTGAAGTCGCACGTCAAATTCGTCGGGATGAAACGATTCAGGGAGAGGGATTCGTACCAGGTCGCGTTTATTTGCCCAACTCTTTTACGGGGGGGCCGCGATACATGAAAGGAAAATATAGTGATGCTATTGCAATAGAAAGCAAATTGGGAAACCCATCATTTTTCTTGACGTTTACCTGTAATCCCAAGTGGCCTAAAATTCAACAATCCACTCAAAGCACCTATGAAAATCCTTCTGTGTGTGCTAGAGTTTTTAATTTAAACCTAGCAGAATTATTAAGAGATATCCGAGGTGGTAATTGGTTTGGCAAATGTATTTATATGTTGCACGTCATAGAATTTCAAAAGCGAGGTTTCCACACGCTCACATTTGTTTTAGGGTTGAAGGTGGCGGGCCTGTCCAAAATATAGATATTGATAAATTTGTTAAAGCAGACATTCCTGTTACATCAGAGGCAGAGGGAAGATTACGAAAAGCTGTTCTGAATCACATGATTCACGGTCCTTGCGGTCCCTCGCACGGAACTAATTTACCTTGTTGGGATAGTGAGAAAAGTAAATGTTCAATTTTTTTTCCAAAACGTGAAACAGCCACCACTTTTTCTGATGAAAAAGGATTTATTAACTTGTGTAGAGACAGTAAGTAAAAACGAAGCTAATATAAATATTACGACGATGTAATTGTAAATGATACTTGGGTAGTTCCTTATAACGCAAGTCTTCTTTTAAAATACGATGCTCATATCAACTTGGAAGTCTCCTCGCAACGCACGGTCGTTGTTAAGTATTTGTTTAAATGTATCACTAAGGGTCCTGACGAATGGCGCGTAGCTGTCGTACCGGAATAACATGAAAATAACGAAATAGAGCAGTATGTCACAAAACGTTATATAGGCTCCAGCGACGCCGCTTGGAGGACGTTAGAATTCGATGTGACCGCGCGCGTACCCAACGTCTAACAGCTGTCAGTGCATTTAGAAAATCAACAAACACTGAAGTAGAAGCCGCGCAACAAGCTGGTTCGGACCTTATTACCTATTTTAACCACCCCGTAAGAGACGAATTTGACTCATTGACCTACTTGGACTTTTACGAACAGTACCCTTAGCACGAGTTTTCACTCTTTTACTTTACAGCGTCTTTCCAGTATTTACAGCGTTTCTTGTATGAAAAAATGGAACAGCGCCTCTGGTGTGCGAAGAAGGAACTAATTTTTTCCTTGAAAATTGTCAATTTGAAGTTGCCAAAGTTTACGTCTCAAATACTGAAAACTCGTGCTCAGGGTACAGTACATTGTTCATTCCACGCGTCCCTCAACAAAAAATACGGATTTTTTTTAAACATCAAATCATAAATTTATTACTAAAAGACAAAAGGGTGAGCTTTAGATATGATTTAGTGTTATGTAAATCGAGTAGTTTAGGTGGATTAGGCTTCTAATGATGATACCTTGAAATAAAGCGCACCAGGAACCATATCTTCTGGTAGCGCGGAAATTACTATGTTGTGAGTGAATCGAACCAGGAAATAAAAAATCAATGCTATCTTGGTAATATGGGATACTGGGATAGAGTAGTTTTGAAAAGCATAAATGTAGCAAGGAACTTACTTCACTATTTACTTAGTCACTTACAAGGAATATTATTTTATAGTTTATTCGTACCGACTTTTAAGTAAATCAACTGAAGAAACAAAAAAAAAACATTCAGTTGATTTACTTAGAAGTCCTAACATAAATCCGTACATAAGGGTTTTCAAAATATTAAAAATTAAAAATATTTTATATAATTACAAAATCTTTTAAGGACTATGGATTTACCAATTCATTTAAAGATTCTTATGGATTATCAAAATTTTATAAAGGTAAGGAATACTTCTACAAAACACGACCCCGCGAGCTGCTTGCAGCTCGCGCAACGCGCAAATACTAGTAAATATATAAAATTGCAGTTAAAAGCTCGCACGGGGCTCACAAAAGGCTATTCCTGCAGCGTGTCTTCGCAGCACCAGTTCCCACAACCTTCCCCGTATGTTTCCATCGGCTCTGCTGTACACTCGGCTATCTCCACATTTGACTCGCAAAGTCAGCGCGCGTCAGTGATACGTATCGCCACACTATTTGGTTAAGAGTTCGTTTTACAACCTCATAAGAGACCTGGCACAATGGTGGTGGACGTGGCTTAACTTGATAACACTCAGGCTCAACGATTGACTGCTACGCTGCGCGTTGCGGGTTCGATTCCATCGTGGAACAAAAGTGTTTGTATGACTTATTAGTAGTTGTTCCGGGTCTGTAATGTGAGTTAAAATGTTTGTAAATGCACTCATATCATGATACAGGAGAAAACTAAGAATGGGTTTTTTTTTTTAAATTGGCCTGAGGATCCATACCTTCAAATATCAGGTGTATCATGGGTTATAAGTGTCTATCTCTGAAGTTCTTCTGAAAAGAAGCGATAGAACTTCAAAAATCCATGATTGTATTGGCAAAAAAGCTAGTTTTGGTTACGTTGACTTACTGTTTTACTGAAAGACAATTTACGAAAGTAGATAATGAAAGTTTATCTGTTAAAATGTGAAGTCAGTTACCATTCCTTTCAGTGCAAGTAATATGGCTCATTTAAAAATTCAGCATGGTCATTAACTTATAGGTCTTTTACCAAATATGACCGACTGCAGGCGTTTAATCCCATGGATGCTCTATCAGTTAGTTGTGGATCCGGACCTGGTCCTTAATCAGACGGCGAGCTACCCTGCAGTAAATTGGTAGCTTTAATATAAAATTTACTGTAAATTGAAAATTTTATATTAAAGCTACCAATTTACTGGTAGCTTTAATATAAAATTTTCAATTTACAGTTACATATCCAATGAGCAAACTCCTTAACCTCCTCGATTATACTTGTCCATATGAAGTGGGGACATAGCCTATTTGAAAACAATCGGAGTGGACGCCTCGGTGGCGACTTGATTGACGGCCATTCTTCGCCTCGACTCGTGTAAACGAAAATCGACCAACACAACTCGACTAAAGCGAAAAAAAAGCGTATACATAATAAAATTTTAAGATTTCATTCGCGATTTTGTTTGTGCACCGAAATTGGGGTTTGTGTTTGATTCCTGGGTCGGGTGTTTGTGATTAACGTAAGGAATTGGTTTCTGGACTTTCTTTTCTTTTTCTTTGTAGTGTAAATAAATAAAATAAAAGTCTTTCGATTTATTTCTTGATTGTGATTTGTGCAGAATTTCTTGAGTGGTCGGAAACGTGACTGCTGAGAATAAAGTTTTGGGTTCGATTCACGGGCAATCATCATCATCATCATCAGCCGGATGACGTCCACTGCTGAACATAGGCCTCCCCCTTAGACCGCCACGCCGAACGACAATTCACCACTTGCATCCATCGCTTGCCCGCGACCCTAACGATGTCGTCGGGTGGGAGTGGTAGGCCTGCCTACGCTGCGTCTTCCGTCAAGGGCTATAGGCGAGCCCATTGCGTATGTGCTATTAAGTATGTATAATAATATGCTATTAAGTAATTCGACTATTTATGCAGTACCTATTATAATTTAAATCACACTTCAACTATTGGGACTTTTTCAACATCAAGCTTTATCACAAATGCTAGGCCACTGCTGGAGATAGACCAGTCCTACACGTCAGTCTGCTCGATTCTCAGTAACTGGCATCCAACAACATCCAGATCGTATCTGTGTATGTACAGGGATATAGGTGCCAACCACACTATTTCCAAAACACTGCAACTCCTGTTCGCTAGAAGCGACAGTAGCAACCACCAGAAGGGTGGCCGAGACAGTGAAGCTCGACGAACTTACGGAGAATTAATTTTTACTACCATAGATCAGTGGTGGCCCAGTGGTATCGGCCCCGACTAACGAGAAGGTCGTGGGTTCGAACCCAGCCAGGCGAATAACTTTATGTAATTTATTTCATCACCACTGCTCTCAAAACGGTGAAGGAATACCTCGTGAGGAAACCGGCATGTCCTAGAACCAAAAATTCGAAGACGACATCTACCAACCCGCACTGGGCCCGCGTGGTGGATAATGGCCTCTTTGTGAGAGAAAGTGCCCTCTCACAAAGAGGAGGCCTGTGTCCCAGCATTGGGAACATTTATAGGCTGATGATGATGGTTATGATGACCATAGATCTCGTAACGAAACAAAAAATAGTAAAGCAGTAGAATGAAAAGAAAAATAACTACATAGTTTACAAACTTTTATTAAAACAAGACATAAAATTAAATTAAAAAAATAACTCAACACCTACCCCATAACCCTCAAATAATGTTATCACCATTATAATTCCAATAATTCTGATCGAAACCCAACAACCATATTATTTCACCCCCTCACTTAACTTTACCACCCCATAACTTGTAACGGTTTACCGGAACAGCCCCCATGGGGCATGTTACGGGGTTCAGCGATACCCCATAACAAGGGTGCAAGTGCAACTACCCATGGGTTTTGAGTATCATTTGTTTTCGCCAAGATTCTGATTAAGTAATAAATTGAGAGTATGATATGGTACCCCATTTCTTAGGGTATATTTTTTTATGGAAATCTGATCATTTTTATGTTATGTGATCATATGAAGCTGTTCACGTTGGTTTAGGTAATATTGTGATGGGTTAGTGTAAGTTGGCAATGGTGATAGCAAATGTGATAGGGTTGATTCTGATAAGTTTTTTCTCTTTGTTTTTATACTATTTTGACTCAGTATTATCTTGGTAAGCCAGTATTACTTGAGGTACCCTGTTTCTTGCAGATGTTCATCTTAAAAATTCCGTTTGTTTTTGTTTTAAGACAAATTATTTTATATGTATACTAAAATAGTAGAGTTGTTGTTGTTGTTACAGGGTTATTCCTAAAAAAAAAACAGGTGAATCAGTGTATACTGGAAAAATGTTTCATTTTGTATGAAACATCAGATTTCTTGTTTGATCATTCAGGGTTGGTTTCATAGTAAAAGTTAGTATTTTTAGCCTATTAAAGGTGGTTAATGTTTTACAAATAACCTTGTATAGTTAAGTAGTTTCTAAAACTTGTCATGGGCCAAAACGTGTGGCCGTTTCAAAAATTCTTTAGGCGCTTTGACTATTTTACCCCTTATTGGACTAGGTACCTACTTGCCGATGCCTTTGCATGATAAAATTTTACTTAGAAGCAGGTGTCTGTTTTCCACACAAAAAATATCACTTATAACTGTTCCACGAATTAAAAAAAAAAATCCGAGACCTTTAAAATTTAGGCTTTCCCTTCCTTCAGCGATTTAATTAAATTCTCGTAAAAAAAAGACTACAAATTGTTGACACCGTTACATCAACTTGACAACATAATAAAAGTTCTGTCCGTCTGGGCAAGGCTGGGCATTTTGGGCAAAAAATGTGCCCCTAATGAAGAGATTCGCACGTCCTCGGGAATTTTCGCCGCGATCAAAGAAAAAGTTGGTCGGTGTGAATTGTGTGTGATTGGTCGTGATGTGTGAGCTTGTGACTAACACAATGATGGCCGATGTAGTAGCTATATGTACATATAGCTACCTACTAGCCTGTATATAGAGATATAGGTGCTGTAGTGTAAGATGAGCAAGAATGTGTTTAATTTGAAACAAAAAATGCAAAAGAAGATAAAAAAGGAGGTACTAGTACTCCATTAAAACAGCTATGGACAAAAACATAACCCATTCACAAACATAATAGTGTAAAACATTTCTTCTAAATCGGGAATAGCTGTTAAAAATCAACAAGCAATATATAATAGATCAGTCCACTAGTCCAAAAGAGTAACTGGAAAACTGATTCACCTACTTATACCAATAATTTAAAATTGCAAGATCAGAAAATGAATCAGAAAGTTGAACAGCTTCTGAAAGAATACTTGTAGAACCTATTTCAGATGGCATTGATTTGTTTCAGATTAATAAGTGTGACAAATCAACATCGAGCTATGCTGCGCTGTACTGCGCTGTGCTGTTTGGTCAACTCGCTCGTCTAATATTTTAATGAGGATACAAACAAACCATGCTGTGCTACGCTGTGTGAGGCTACGCTCTGTTTAAAAACGCAACAGTCTCGAGCGAGGCGCGCTACCCGCCGTGCTGAGCCGCGCTGTGCCGAACTGTGCTATGGTTTTTATGGAGCTCTGCCATGCTGCGCTGTGTCGAGCTGTGCTAGGTTTTTCAAACATGGAGCACACTGCGTGCGTTTTTGAAAATAAAGTCATTTTTGACGAGATAAACGACTAAACGAGCTGCTGATGCTAAGCAAAGCACAGCACAGCTTGATGTTGATTGTTAAAAAAACGTAGCTTAAGAAACACAGCACAGCACAGCGCAGTACAGCGCAGCATAGCTCGATGTTGATTTGTCACCCTAAGACCGCGCACTAGTCAGCCAGGCTGCTGCAGGCAGTAAAGCATATGACGTTGTTTGGGAGCCCGCGCACTAGGCAGCCACGAATTCCTGGCTGAAGCAGCCAATACAACGCGCCTGATTGCAAGGCAGCTGAGCAGGATTGCGATGGTTTAGTTGGAAAGGTGTCTGGAGTATTAATTTATTCACAAGGACGCAGGTTCAGGTACTACTCGCAGTCTCGAATTATTCAATCAAAAAGCTTTAACATTCACAATTATCGCCTGCGGGCATTGTAAATATTTAAAATGAACTGGTAACAAAAATTACGTAATGACTGCTACCACACTACGCAGGCCATCGGTCAACCTATTACTAATTTACACTAACATTGAACGTAAACCTACTACCGACTTTTTCACCCCTCACAAAAAACCTTACTACAACAACAGATTTAACAAATGACATCATAAATTAAACATTAAAACCAGACAATTTGAGAATCACCTTTGTCAGACAAAAACCCATTGTCGGTCGGGCGATATAAATCGGTAGGACTACAAGAAGTCCTCTAAAGTATTCGTTGGTATAATGGTACAAATGTTCTGGAGCCATTACGTGCGTTTCACGGGTTTTTCATGGAGCCTCATGCATGGGGAACGTGCGGTGTTCGTCTTTTATGTTGGGGTACGGTGCAGGAGCGAGCGAGGAGCGAGGTCCTTGGCGAGAACTGCTCCTGCTGTGAAACGGAAAACTACTGTGTAATTCAACACCCCTGACTGTAGACGAGACACTTTTAAATATCTCTGATTAGTCTTGTGAGTCAATGAAGTTTCTTGCCGGTTTTTCTCCAAGGAAACGACCAAACCAAACCGAGCACCTGTTTGTCGACATTTTGTAATTGCCCTCATGGGTCTATTAGATTCGTAGGTCTTAGTAGGTTTCTTTAACTTATCACATACCGTCACACCCTTGAAAGTATTGTGGTCTTTTTTTTTTTTTTTTTTTTGCGTGGTAAAATCATCAAATGAGTCCTCCCGCCCAGGGTGGGGCGGGAGGGACTGTCAGACTTGTACTGACTAAAATCCACGGTGTTCCTTCAATAGCCCTTTATGTACCAGGGTCACGGTTACCGAGTGAGACAATCCCGCGACCCCGGCAGGCTCCGGCCCTCTTAGGGGGCCCCGTCAGTTTGCTGACAGCTCTTTGAGGCGCGCGTGGAACACAACGCGCCGTCGACCCGGGCATGGTCCATGATCGGACGGCGAGTCACCCATTACTCGCCGCCCGCATGCCCGCGCCTACGGTGGCCGGAGATCGTCTTGCGACGTCCGTTGCCGTGGGCGTCTCCCGCGGCGGCTGGGTCGTGAGGTGGACGCTGTCCTCTCCCTCACGCGTTCCGCCTCCTCCTTTGCTAGCATTACTGCTTCGCAGAAGGAGGCGACCGCTTCCCATTCCGTCTCGCCCCGCAGCATGGCCTCGACCAATGCTGGGCGCGAGAGGTCGCCGCCTATCGCCTCCGTGAGAACACGGCGGTGCTCTGCCCAAGCGGGGCAGTCCTGCACCGTATGCTCCACCGTGTCCTCCGGGCGATCCTCGCAGTGGTGACACCCAGGCGTTTCTTCCTTGCCTATACGACACAGGAAACTCCCGAAACATCCGTGTCCGGTGAGGACCTGCGTCAGGCGGAAGGTGAGGACGCCGTGACGCCTCTCCAGCCACTCCTCAAAGAGGGGTCTTACCGCCGCGATTGCGGCGTGCCCGAACCTAGGTTGCGACAGTCGTTCCCTCCATACTGCCCTGAGATCACGCCGGAGCTCTTCCCGCCGCGCCTCGATTTGTCGAGGCAGCAGGGATTCGCCCCGGCGCTGCGCCTCCACGCGCCCCTCATAGACGCGCTGGAGGGCAGTCGCCTCCAGATCCCAGGGCAGCAATCCGGCAAGGAGGTTGGCCGATTCGCCGGCGATCGTGCGGTATCCTCGGATCATCCGGATAGCCATGACCCTCTGGCATGCGACCAGCTTCGCTGGTCGCGTCCGCATGCTCAGGGCCCACACGGGAGCCCCGTAGAGGGCCATGGACCGCACGACACCGGCGTACAGCCTCCGGCAGGAGGCGTTTGGCCCGCCGAGATTGGGCAGGAGTCGCCTGAGGGCGGCTGCTGCCCGGTTCAGCCTTGGGGCCAAACGAAGGAAATGTTCCTTAAAGCTCCACCGGCTGTCGAGGACGAGTCCCAGGTACTTCATCCTCGACTCGACGCCGATGAGAGCCCCCCCCACCGTTATGTGGGACTCTGTCCGTGGCGCGTTCAGACGGCCATGAAAGCACATGGCCTCTGTTTTATGCAGCGCCACTTCGAGTCCCAACTGCCGGATCCTGTCAACGACTGTCGCAACCGCTTGTGTCGCCAAGTCGGCCGCCGCCTGATGCGATTCTCCCTGTGCCAGGACAAGCGTGTCGTCAGCATAGCAAACTACGCTGACGCCGTCAGGGAGATCGCCACGCAGCACCCAGTCGTACCCGATGTCCCACAGGTGCGGCCCGAGAACCGAACCCTGTGGGACACCGCACGACATCTCTCGCCGGTTCCACTCTCCCCGGTGGCCGGGGTAGATGACGGCTCTGTCCGTCAGGTAATCCTCGACTATTCGACGGAGGTAGGTCGGCACCCGATGATACCGGAGTGCCTCCCTAATGCAACTCCAGGGCAGGGTGTTGAAAGCGTTGGTGATGTCTAATGACACCGCCACGACGACCCGGCCCCGGGATATTGCAGCCCCCGTCGTGAGGGCTCTCACGCGCATGATGGCGTCCACCGTAGAACGCCCCCTGCGAAAGCCGAACTGACCGTCCGCCAGATCCGGCCCCACCCGTATCAGGTGCCCGACGAGGCGGTTTGCAATAACTCTTTCAAAGAGCTTGCCCACCTCGTCGAGCAGCACGATTGGCCGGTATGCCGACGGAGAGTCCGCTAGGCGCCCCGGCTTCCTGATGAGGACCAGCTTTCCCGTCTTCCAACGGAGTGGAAACTGGCCCCTCTCCAAACATGCGCTAAAGAGCCCCCCTAGAAGTATTGTGGTCTTACGCACTCTTACTACATTAAAACTTAAGGTTAATATAACTCTTATATTATAATAAGTAACGCAGGAATTAGTTCGCTGACATTAACTGGGAACAGCAAAACTATTAACTGTCTAATGTAACAGTTCTCTCTTCTCCTACACCAAACACCGTGATATGTATTTATTTATGAGTGTTGCGATTCGATGTCGCCTCGGACGCGTTTTTGTCGACGACGCATAATGATCGCCAGTTTAGCCCGCGACGAGATTTGTTCGACGATCGAGCGACGTGCAAGAATGTCGGCGTTGAGGTTCTAAGCCAAAAGGTGTAGGCAGAAGAGAAGTTCAAAATTCGTAAAATTTTGCCCGTCTTTGTTAAACAATATCATGTTGTTTTAGACAGTTTGAATGTAAACAGTGTTTTTATTAGACGTTTTGACTACTTCGCATGGCGCTTGAATGGATATAAAGTGAACATAAATTAATATTTAACCCCTTTATAAATAAACGTGGACTAAAGTTACGCCAAGGTTACTCCTTAAAAAATGTATGGTTAATCCGAAGATTAACCTTGGCGTAACTTTAGTCCACGTTTATTAATAAGGGGTATGACTCTATTTGCTTGATATAAAACCAGTCAATGCTACCGCTATAAGACCTATTTATTCGCATACTAGCTGACCAGGCAAACTTCGTACCGCCTCACCTTTTAAACCTTCCCTGGATTTTCAGAAATAATTCAAGACCAAAATTAGCCAAATCGGTCCAGCCGTTCTCGAGTTTTAGCGAGACTAACGAACAGCAATTGATTTTTATAATATAAGAACTAGCTGACCGGGCAAACTTCGTACCGCCTCACCTCAAATATTTGTGGAAGTCCAGGGAAGGTTTAAAAACCTTCCCTGGACTTCCACAAATAATTTAAGACCAAAATTAGCCAAATCGATCCAGCCGTTCTCGAGTTTTAGCGAGACTAACGAACAGCAATTAATTTTTATATATAAGAAGATATAGAAGAAGAAGAATATTGTGTGGCTATGTCTCTGTAAAAGCTCGCATATTGGACAATATTAAGTCTCACGTAAATCTTCGTATTTACCAACGACAACGTGGCTTAGTATAATTATGTTAGAATCTTATATGGAAAAGATGCGGTTTTCTGGGCTTTAACCTACTAAAACATTGACATAATAACAAAATAATCCTAGTACACAACATCGTAGCCAAATCCTGCCTCCAAATTGAGATAAATATGGTATTTCCTTCTCCACCACAGGACTTATCATTAAAACTAATGATTCAAAATCCTTAAAAATATTACTTTACTAAAAACTCATCTTTCCCAAATCCAATAACACACTTACTCTATCTAATATTTCATCGCAACATCAAATACATAAACGTGGGGCCACTAAACGGGCGTAATATAAAACACAATTAATTAGCGGCCCAATAATACTAGTTCTCACTTGAGGATGGTTTAACAAACTGCTGAGCCGCTTATATCGTCGCATGCTGAGTTTGGTGCAAGTTATTAGCGGTAGCGATTCGAGGGTTATTTATTTAGAATGTGTAGTAGTGCTTGAATATTGTATACTATATTAGTCACGTATTAGTTAGTGTATTTTTCCCACGTTTTTATACACTCACTTTTCTTGTTTGTTTTTTCTTTGTTTGTTTGTCGTTCCGTTGGACTTTTGCAACTCAATTTTGAGGCACTTCCCGATAAGCTAGCAGGCTGAAATTTTGTACAAGCTTAGAGAGAAACGTCATAACAAATCCAATATGGCGGCCTCCCCAAGATGGCGGACTGGCTGTTTGAAACCCACCCCCATGATATGGGTATCAAATGAAAGGGTTTGCTGTCAGGAATACGAAAAAAAATAGTCACGTGACTTAAATCAAATATGGCGGACATCCAAGATGGCAGACAGGCTATTTGAAATGCACCCCTATGATATGGATATGAAATGAAAGGGTTTGCTATCAGGAGTACGAAAAAAATAGTAACGTGACTTAAATCCAATATGGCGGACGTCCAAGATGGCGGACAGGCTTTGAGGCACTTCCCGATGAGCTAGCAGGCTGAAATTTTCAGGGTAGCTTCAAACCCGATGAAAAATGATAAAAATAATAAAATAATTAATAGGGTTAAAAATCTAAAAATACACGTTTTTAAATGTCCGAAAAATAAGAAAATAACCCTACGGGGCTGAGAGAGGGGCCACTCAAAATGTGGGTACGTATCTTTGCAAGTTACACCCACGATCTATACACGTCATAATAATCCCAAAAAATAATCCCTTAAATAATATACGCCCCCACGTTTTGAGTGGCCCCTCTCTTAGCCCCGTAGGGTTATTTTCTTATTTTTCGGACATTTAAAAACGTGGGTTTTTAGATTTTTAAATCTATTAATTTTAATAACTATAGTATCGTCTTAATAAGCACAGGATTGGTTTTTTCATCATATGCAATTTATGTTTGATCTGTGATAACCACATTGCACACAGAAAAAAGTGGTTGTTTATTATTTTTTCTACAATTTATGTATATTCATAGTTTAACCACATTTTTTGTCTATGAAAGTTAAACAATTATGAACTAGGCTTCAATCAAAATCTAATCAACGGCCTTGGTGCGACTCCCTAACTAGTTACGGTTTACCAACTAGAATCAACACACAATATGACAGTATTACATATTGTTACGGGATTCTTATTAGGATTATCAACAATTTTACAGACTACTCTGTAATTACAAACATTTTGTAACTTAACATTCTTATTGTTTTTAGAAATTAAAACGGTCTCACCGCTTCATTTTCTGACTTGCACCGCAAATAGTCAAGTCTAATAAATCGCCCGGGCCGACGTACCGGGGTATCTGTTCACATTAATCGAGTTTATACATGCCGGAACAAATGGTGTGCTCTCTAACAAGCGCTCTTCACTGCAGCGTGAGGCGCCGGTCACACAAAACGCGCCTAGACGCGACTCGCGAATACATGCGGCAAGTGACAGAGGAACAAATAATGTTCTCTTCACTGCAGCGTGAGGCACTGGCCACACAAAACGCACCTAGACGCGACTCGCGAATACATGAGACATGCGGCAAGTAACAGAGGAATAAATAGTGTGCTCTTCACGGGTGCGTCAGGCAATGGACACACAACACGCGGCTAGACGCGACTCGCGAATACTTGAGACATGCGGCAATAGTAACAGAGGAACAAATAATGTGCTCTTCACGGCTGCGTGAGACACTGCTCACACAAAACGCGCCTAGACGCGACTCGCGAATACATGAGATTTGCTGCAAGTGACACGCGACTAGACGCGAGTACAGCCGACATGGTGCAACTAATAGAGGAAAAAATAATGCGGTCTTCACGGCTGTGTGAGGCACTGGTCACACAACAGGCTGCTAGACGCGACTACACGTGACATGCCGCAACTGATAGAAAAAATAATGCGGTCTTCACTGTAGCGTGGAAATCAAGGAAGGTGGAAATGAATACGAGACTAGACGCGAGTCGCGACTGCATGCGACATGCAAGTGACAGAGGAACAATTACTATGCTCTATAACAAGCACTATTCAAAGCAACGTGAGGCATTGAGAGAGAAAGTGGTTCAAAACGAACAGAAGATAACCTGCGTCAAGACGCTTGTTCGCGTTCTATTTAACATTGAAGGAAGAAGCAGAGATCTTAGATAATATCATAACATAAAGAACTGGTATGTAAAAAAAGCGCGATACGAGGTGACACGCTGATAAGGTATACCATAATTCTTGAGAGGCCTAAGGGACTAGAAACACTACTAATAAGCCAACCACGGAATATCGCGTTGTGCACTCGCAATTTTGATGACAAATCACTGTCCTACCTACCCGTATATTTCAAAATATTAGCAATATCTTAATTTTGATAAAAGCTTGACATTATGATATTTGAGCGTATTACAAAATCACACATTATTAAAAGTCAAAGTACTCTATAACCGCTTAAGCGCGCGTCAAAACCGCGTCTTACTCAGTGTGTCGTTCACCTAAACCATTTGTATGGTGATTAAAATATTTATGTTTGTGAAGTGTTGGGGTTCCGTCCAAGAAGAGAGAGTTTGTCTAGACGTTTTAAATCTCAAACTGCGGCCATTTTTTTAACAATTCTTTTGACAAATTGAAAACCGACCGATTGGTCGCCTCAACATTACGCCGGTTAACATTTTGTAGCGTGCAATAAACATTAATTGTATTTATCGAACATACTTGCGTACTTTTTTTTTCTAGAAAAAAAAAAAGGATTGTATACATCAAGCCCAAAAAAAATACCACACCACCTGTATATCTTTTCGATTTTTGTGGAACGGATGTTCAATATTAGGTTATGTCTTGTCTTAGCATTTGTAAATACCTACGGTAGATAGTAATTTAATGCTACCTAGGCTGTCTTCCGTCTTTTCTTTTCTTATTAAAGTTTTCTATGTGAAAACATTAAGATTTACTTTCAAAGTCCGACAAGATCTAAATGCGTTCTTAGTAGCAATATTTTATTACTCCTAAATACTTCTGGAGGCATCACAAAAAAAAAAAGATTAATAAATAATTTAACACACAATGAAGAGCATTAACTCAGCCCACCTTCCACAGAACACAGCGTGAAAATATCTCCTCAAAAGCATAAAATTAAACGATCACACACTAATTACCATAAAAACCCTCGTTTTATCTCAATCTCTACGGAATCCGAATGACATCATCAAGCTAAGATGGTATCGTATCAATAAAACACCTGCGGGTCCCCAAAATGGTGCCCGACACCTTCTTCTATTAAAATTACCAATATAATAGGTGATTAATCTTTTAGCCAACAAAAACCTTTGGATTTACGGCTGCTGTCAAAATAAATATAAGTTGACTACAGATAACAAGATGGTCTTAGTTCTTTTTTACCCCAAATTTAGTTGTTTAACAAAACATTACAAAAAGAAGATTGCAGTAAAGGTTTTTTTTATTAATTGGGTATTGGGCGATGGCGTTGTTTTTTCGGCCCGATGTGTATATTATTGGGGCGATATATGTACGCGCACATTAACGCGAGTTTCGGATTTGTACGAGTTAGGATAGACGGACATTGGTCAGTGAATGAATGAGTGAATGATTTGATACCACAGAACCTACATTCCCCCATTTTTAAGGCACCTCAGCTGTGCCATACTACTAGTTATTGGTGCTGTAAAAGGACTAAGGAAATGTACTAAGAAACGTGAATGCTCATTGATTATTATCTCAACATATTTATTGAATGTAACACCAGTTAGATCCGTTATTAGAGGTATAATGCGCTTTAGGAAGTGTGTTACTTTTCTTCAAATGATTTAATTCTTTCTCAACTGTCTTTCACAAAACGTAACTGAACAAAGGAATCACCATTCATTTTGAATGAACGATTAGCCATTTCAAAACTCCAATCATTTGCTCACTCCAGAAAAACACAAAAAATATAAATATTTTCTAAATGAACGATTGAATGAACCATTCCAATTAATCATTCATTCGTTCACTCCATGGTATGCAGTTCAGTGTGCGTTACTCCTCACCTGATGTTATCAGTGCGTTCCGAGAAGGACATGTGTCGACCAATAAACTAATTGGTCGCGCTATGCTCAGGTTCACAGATAGGCGATTTTTTGTGTTTTTATCTTAATATAGTGATGTTCTGTGGTTCTGCTCGGGTAGCAGGAATTATTGGGAAGGTGGTTGTTATCTTAAATGCTTGTTTATGGGGTGTGAAAAAATGGAGACTGATAATGAAATGGAAGTATACTTATTAAAGATTTTTTGCTAATAAACCTTTTTGTTGTATTATTTGAGACTGTGATTATTTAGATTTTGTATCCCATTTTAAGCTACCTTCGTTTAAAAAGGAAAAAGTAAAATTTTCAAGAAAAATAAAGAAAACGATTATAATGTGGGTTTTAAAACGTTTGCTTAATCTGACCATGATGCTTTTGGTGCTATGGCATAAAGCTTGTTTAGGTTGATATACTATCAATGTTAACAATGACAGAATATTCAATAATGTAGGATTGATATTCACTACCGAAAAAAATCTTTGTAGATCAATTTTTTGTGTTGTAATAATCATCAAAATGAGTCCTCCCGCTCTGAATGGGCGTCATTCCATTAGCCGGTACGGCACCGGCACCGGCGACGGCGCCGGCGCCCGTGCCGTTGCCGGGGAACTTAAAATATATGAAATTGTATGGCTCGCTTTTGCACTTACCGGCGCCGGCACCTGCCCGGCGTTCATACATTTTTGCTTCCCCGCACCGGCACGGCACCGGTACCGGCACCGGCGACAGCACCGGCGCCGTGCCGTGGCCGGGGAAGCAAAAATGTATGAAATTGTATGGCTCGCTTTTGCACTAACCGGCGCCGGCACCTGCCCGGCGTTCATACATTTTTGCTTCCCCACACCGGCACTACGCCGTCGTCGCCGGTGCCGGTGCCGTGCCGGCTAATGGAAAAACGCTCATTGGAACAGAAGGAACTGTAAGACTAAGGGTACGTTCATATCTGACGAACATCCGTCGAGTGGACATTTGATGATAGAATGTGACAAACAAACAGATAAAAATAATTCTCTTATATATATCGCCAAAGATTTATTTAATTCGATAACATTGGACGTTTGTAACGTAAAGCGGAATGATATACATATTGGTATTTCACTGATTTCATCTTTTTTAACTCTTAATTAATTTCAAAATGGCCGCTCGTATTTCTAAACGGTAATAACATGTGTTATAGTAATAACGTTTAAAAAAGGAACGTGTCTGTTCCGTTAATTTGAATAACTTTAGTTATAAAACTATGTGTCTATTTAATTAATTATTCTGGTTCCAAATTAAGGTTATTTCAAATTCTTTGCGGTTCTTAAACAGTATTTGTGGTTTTTGGTTGATTTATTTCGTTGTTTAAAATGTTAATGATGACAGATGGTTTCGTTTTCTTTAATGGTGTTTCGCAAATTAGGAACTATGTGATGTGGTTATGTAATGGTGCTCCCACGCTAATGTTAAAAATTTATGAACAAATTATTGGATTTTTTCATTCTGTTATGATTTTTTATATATTGTGTGCTTACCAAACTGAAGGAAAATGTTCTTAAACATTTTTAACAAACCCCCAATCAGGTTGGAGTAGATTGTAACCGTCGTACCACAAAAACTTTTAAACGTCTGTTGAACACTTGTCAAGTGTTCAACAGATGTTTAAGTTTTTGTAGTAAGGCTTAGAGTCTTACCGACATAACCCAATGCCTTCAGTTGCCCTTTACGTCTCAGGGCCGCGGTATATTGTTTGGACAGTCTCACAACCCAGCATGGTCAAACTAGATGGAAATCTGTGGTCTGTGATAGACTAAGTTGATTGAGAATAAAGAAAGTTTCTTTAATTAAAAAAATGACAGTTTTCTTGTGTCAATGAAGCCTATGAAAGACAAACAGCTGTAGGTACCGTTGTCTTAGAGATGTGTAAATATACTAATAAATCTTTTAGAAGACAAATCAGTATTGTGATGAATAGTAAATCATAAATAACCACGCAAACACGATAAAATATATGTTCTCGCAAAAAAAAAAGTAAAAACATGTTTTATAATCCCAAATATAGGCATTCGAATAAAGTCATTAACATTAAATCGAGCACATTCCGTGTCAAGAGATCTACAAACAACATAAACTAAAGCAGATCTGTTGAGATAATCATTTTATTACTAATTCTTAATGATGTCCTCATTAAAGACTGTTTATTTTTTTAAGCGCCATTTTAGTAAAGCGTAAAGTGGTTTAATTACGTTTTATTTATAGTAATGCAAATTAATGACCATTTTTGGATGGAGACCAAAGGTGATACGATGACCATAGAGAATTAGGGTACCATAAACAACGGTGATATATCTTTTTATCGCTATTATGACATAATTACCGAGTATGACACCTTGGACTTTCACCTACACCATATAAGTTGGTTATTACAAGTAAATTACGATGTTTTTTTTTAATTTTATTTCGCGTAAATAAGACAGCTTTTGACAGCGGCTTTGCTCGCATTAATTTAGCGTTAAGTGACAATCAATTTTTTATCATGAGAACGTTTTTTTTTTACTTGTAAACAGTACTTCTATTTGGGATGAAAATTATATCATGTCTGTTTCTGTATACCTGACAACGAGTACCTATTTTTTTTTTTTTTTTTTCCTATTTGTTTATTATATTACAATCTAGCCTAAAAAGGCTAATAAGCAATTTACATCTAACTTAATTTGCTAACAGTAAAATTATATCTAAGAGCACGTCCATTGCGTTCACTTAGCGTCTGTTAAGGGGAAGTCACTTTGTTGTTGTGTCCATATAAAATAGCTAGGCACTAATTTTCACTCACTGTAGTCACAAATAAATTACACTACACTAACTCAAAAGGCTTAGTCCTCTTCAGCCTTCTTACTAGGTTCGTATTATCAAGGAGCTGGATGGCCTCGACATTTACGTGATGATGAAGCCGATGTTCATGGGCTTCTGCATATTTTTGGATTATGCTGTTTACGAACTCTATATTAAGGTCCCGATGGATGTCGTCAATTCTTATGTACCAAGGCGCGTTCACGATGTTCTTGAGTACTTTGTTCTGGAATTTTTGTATAATTTCTACATTACTTTCTTTGGCGCAACCCCATAGTTGTATGCCATAGGTCCATATTGGCATAAGGACTGATTTGTAGAGCAGGATTTTGTTGGAAACTGACAACGCGGAATGCCTTCCTAGTAACCAGTTCATGCTTCTGTAACGAATTTCTAATTCTTCTCTTTTCTTTTTGACATGGGCTTTCCAGCGAAGCTTTGCGTCTAAGGTCATACCAAGATATTTGGCTGTGTTTTCATACGGAACAGTTTTGTTGTTAATGTACACAGGGTTGTATTCTGATTTTTTATTAGTGAAGTCAATGTGAATGGATTTTGTTTCATTCAACTTAATCCTCCACTTTTTGGTCCAGTCATAGAATTGACTTATTGCTTTTTGTACTTTTACCACAGCTTCTTTGTGACTCGATCCTGTGGACATTATTGCGGTATCATCAGCAAAAGTAGCAACAGTTGCATTTTCTAGTTCTGGTATATCACACGTGTACAATAGGTACAGGACAGGGCCTAGAACACTTCCTTGTGGAACACCAGCTTTTATTTCCTTCAGTTCAGAACAGGCATTTTCCTGTCTTACTCTAAAGACTCTACCAGTTATATACGATTCTAGTATATCTGCATACTGTTTTGGCAACATAGTTCTAAGTTTGTAAATTAATCCTTCGTGCCAAACTTTGTCAAAAGCCTGGGCTACATCTAGAAATACGGTGGCACATACTTTCTTATCTTCAAGAGCTTTTTCAATTACTGTTGTAATCCTATGTACCTGATCTATCGTTGAATGCTTTTCTCTAAATCCAAATTGATAGTCCGGTATAATGTTACTATTTTCTATAATAGGTTTCAGTCGTTTCAGTAGTAATTTTTCGAAAAGCTTCGACATCACTGGCAGCAAGGAGATAGGCCTGTATGACGTTGCATCTTGAGGTGGTTTCCCTGGTTTGGGGATCATGATTACTTCTGCAACCTTCCATAGGTCTGGAACATGCTTTAGTCTAAAAGAAGCATTGATAATTTTGGTAAGTTTTACCAATGCTTTCCTTGGTAGGTTCTTTAGGATTTCCCCTGTGATAAGGTCATAACCAGGGGATTTCTTTGGGCTGATGTGATTTCTGATTTCTTTACATACTTCTTTTGGTGTCACAAGTTTTATATCTTGGTCTGCTTGCTGTAGTTGTTCCCAGTGGAGATTTTGGTCTTCGTTCTCGGTTTGTGTAAAGGTTTCCTCTAAGTGTTGGGCAAATCTTGATGCTTTTTGCTCGTTACTTATTGCCCACTGTCCATTCAGTTCTTTTATTGGTGGTATGTGAGCAATAGGTTGTTTTTGGTTTCTTGTGGCTTTCCATAATGAATAATCAGTCGATCGATTATTAGTCAGTTGAAGGAGGTGCCTAGTCAAGTTTTCGTCACGAATTTTCTTAATTGCGTTTCTAATTTTTTTAGTGATGTTGTTTAACAGTGTTTTATCTTGCGGAAACCTGTTTTGCTGCCACTTTTTTCTCAAGGATCTTTTTTCTTTGATCAGATCTATTATTTCTTTTGGGTAACAATTAACTTTTAAAGTTCTCTTTTTTTCGGGTGTATTGGCCCATGCAGTTTGTTGGACATCTACAATAAATTTGCTTAATTCGAGATTAAGTTGGTCCTTATCATTAATAAATATGTTTAGGTCTATTTTACTGTCTAAGTCTATTTTAAAGGATTCCCAGTCAGTGAACTTGTTCACGAGAACCGGATTGCCTTCTCTATGTTGGACATGTTCACTCATATGTAAAATTACTGGTGAGTGATCAGAATTCATATTGAAACCTTCTTCAGCACTTATAAACTCCGAGGGTATGTCTTTGTATATAAAAAAGTCAATTAAATCTGGAATTTTCCTTGAGTCTGTTGGCCAATATGTCGGTTTTCCAGTTGATAGAACCTCCGATTTGGTTTCTCGTATAGCATTTAGCAGCTCTCTGCCTTTTGTGGTAGTAAGCCTAGAGCCCCAATAGGTATTCTTGGCATTAAAGTCTCCACCTAATATGAATTTATTTCCTAGTCGCATTAAGAGTGTCTTGTATTGCTCTTTTTTTAGTGCGTGTTTTGGGGGAATGTATATAGCTGCTATAGTAACCGAGTCGTATCTCTTCGTTTTAATAGTTATACCGATCACTTGCATTTCCTGATCTTCACATTTGGTCTGTTCATAGTGATGTATGTTTTCTCTAATTATAACAGCGCTGCCTCCTCTCGCAGTGTTATCAGGATGCAGGGCGTGATATATCTTGTACCCTTGAAATTTTACAAATGACTGTCGAGTAAAGTGTGATTCAGATATTAAGCATATATCTATCTTTTCTGTATCTAGGACGACTTGTAACTCTTGTTGGTTATGTAGCAGTCCATTAGCATTCCAAGTCATAATCTTGACGTTGTTACTCATTTCTGCAGATGAATAGGAGCTTTTTTGGAGCTCATTTCAAGTTTTTTAAGCCGTTGATCAAATGTTGAAATTAGGCTTAAAATTTTGTCGAGTTTTGTTTCTGAACTTGATTCCACGTTTTTTGTAACTACTTGAGAGTACAAGGGCTGCTTGGTTGGTTGGTGGTTCATTCCTTTCTTTTCGGTAGCTTCCTTGGTACCTGATGGTTCGGTATGCTTCAATGGTCGGGATGCAGTTTGCTTTTTAGTATGTTTACTTCTTAATATTTGCATCTCCTTTGCTACTATACACCCTCTATAGTTAGCTGGATGTGCCTCGCCACAATGGACACATTTTGGTTTATCTTGCGCTGATTTCACGCAGTCTCTTGTGAGATGTTTGCCCGTGCACTTGACGCACCTTGGTTCTTTCGAACAGTACTTCTGAGTGTGTCCATAGGCTTGGCATCTTTTACACTGAGGAACTAGCTTAGATGCTCTAAGTGGGTGAATTTCAACTTTACACCCTAGAATATTGGTGATTCCATAAACTTTGTTTATGTCTTCGTCTTTTTCGAATGACAACATAAACATGTTGAGTGGTTCTTTTTTCCTCCAACTTAATTTGCTAACAGCGTTTTCAATTTTGTAGCCCTTGTTTTTCAGATACTCTACGATTCTTTCTGGCTGGCATGTATGATGCAACTTTTTGGCCATCACTCGTATTGGTCTGGCTTGTTTGTTTTCATACGAGTGCCACAGTAAATTATTTGAAGTTATTAGCTTCGTAATCTCTCTGTAGGCATCTTCATTGGTTGCATTTATTTTGACGCTATCCCCATTCAACATTTTTATAGTGAATGCGTCACCTTGACTACTGGCTATTAAGTCGTAGAATGACTGGTAATTTTTGACACCCTCCACTATGATTGGGGGTGGTTTCGGCATTCTTTTGGCTTTTATGTTCCCTTGTTCATCATTACCGTTACTGGTTTGTTCGGAAGGAGGGGTGAGCGTACGGTTCAGTTTCCGTTTTTTTCTTTTATTTTCTATCCTTATCCACTCCGTTTCTCTGGCTAGTTCATCCTCATCCGTCTCGTATTCGACAGGTTTGGGTGAACTTTCTTTTTTGGCCTTTTCAGAAGCCTTATTTTTCTCTTGGTCAGCTTGGTTTTTTAATATTTCCTGCAGCCTTTTCATTTCAGTTTTAAGCTCCATTACTTGACATTGTAATTCTTCTCGCTTTGCTTTTTCTTCGCTGTAATACTTAAACAGCTCATGTTCCAGCTTAGTCGTTAGCTTAATTGTTTGCGTTTGCGAAGCCATGTTGATGAAATATGTCTTCGCCTTAACAAATAATAATATGACGATCAAGCATTTTTCGTACAAACACTATCTGGGTCATCGCGACCACTCCGAGTGAACTGTTGACGCACGGGTCGGCTACAATGTTGTGATGCGTTTGCACTTTGCTAACTAGCGCACGCGATCGCGAGAGGCACACGTCCGTCCTCTAAGTAAAAACGCGGCTCACTGAACGAGTACCTATATGCAAAATTTTAGAATGATGGGTTCAGTGTTTTAGGTATTTAAGCGTGAAAAGGTAACAAACAACTTATAGGTACTTACTTTTTCATTTATAATATCAGTTAGGATTTAAATAACTTTAGTTATGACAGACAGTTGATATTATTCTAATTCCTGTATTCAATATTATTTTCCCAAAATACCAGCTTTACGTTTTTAATTAGGCTTGTAGTTGTAACCTATATTTTCACGGTTATTATAACCTGTTCTGTTGTGTCATTATGACAGGTGACATAATAAACAAAATGGTCGCCATAAATATTAGTAATGTACAGTTTTTATGTGACTGGGAGCCTTAAATGCAACAATTAAGGTAAATTCATGTATTTTTAAGTTAACTAAGTAAAAGATTAATATTATAGATAAGTTTCTTGATTAATTTAAAGTTTTATCTTAGTATTACTTGGAAAGTTTTTTTTTTGGGATTTATATTTTTAGATTAGTTTGTGACTGTTAATGTGTTAGAAAAAAAAGACTTTCTGTTTTAATTGGTGTAAAATAGAAAATTGGGTACTTACTTACCTACTTATAATTTCATTTTAGATTTTTTAAATGTTATTTTTAATTGCTTGAACGAATTCACTCATAACACTGTACCTTACAGTGTATCTATTAGGGCAAATCGGATACCACGATCACCATTATGAACAAAATGACAATAAAAGTCATTTGTTATCTGCCACTTAAAAAATTAATTTTACCAAAATATCTCTGGGAAAATTAATTTTCAACAATGTTTTTTTTTATAATTTTTTACATATTTATTTACATTTTTTTTTAATATTATTTAAAAAATAAAAACATTAAAAAAAGAAATAGTGGTCCAACAGCATAGGGACCAGGGTCCGAAGTGCCGGAGGTTAGGGCTCCAGAGAGAGGAACCTCCTCACTATGCACGCCTTATCCAAAAGAACTGCATGTTTATTATTATGTTAATGTTATTTTATATGGTTATTTTTCATTTATGAGCGTGAGTATTAGAAAACGTAACGTCACAATAAGGCGCCTTAAGGAAAAAAAGATTTTTTCTTAAATCATTAAGAAAAAATAAACATATTATCTTTGATCTTACCCTCATTACGTTTAGGGAAATACAATAACAAAAATACATTGTTTTTCTCCGAAACGTATGATTGAGATTTGTTTCAGATTGACTGAGTATCAACTGTTCAGACACTGATGTATGATCTGTCATTATTCAGGCAGACGCCATATTTTATGTCTAATCAACGCGCAGATGCCAATGTGGGTTTGTTTGATTTGCAGTGGAACTCTTTGGAACCTCTTTGTTGTGGTATGCTGACTGGCAAAGTTTTTTTTAAAAAAAGGGTAAATCTTTAAGGGTGCTTGCTTTTACAAACATTTCGACTAGTTAAAATACACAAACAGCCAGATCCGGAACTTAGATGACGGGGCCCCCCTCAAGATGACGGGGACCCCCTCTAGATGACGGGGCCCCCCTCTAGATGACGGGCCCCCCCTCCAGATGACGGTACCCCCTTCTAGAGGGCCAAAGCCTGCCGGGGTCGCGGGACTTATGCTATTATCGTGACCCTGGAACGTAAAGGGCTATTGAAGGACAACGTGGATTTAAGTCAGTACAAGTCTGACAGTCCCTCCCGCCCTGCCCTGGGTGGGAATCATTTGATGATTTTACCACGAAAAAAAAAAGATCCGGAACCTGCAAAAAATATATTTGGTCCGTGTTAGAATTGAAACCACTAAACACAGTGCAGCAGCCAATCATTCAACCATTGAGCTACGTAATCATTTTGACCATATCATGAGCTTTTCTGTAAAAATTCGAAGAAAAATAAACAAAACAAGTTTTGTAAAGTTTGTCTCTTTGTCACTATCATTTGGATTCCACTGAAACATTACATAAACCAAAGCCTGACGGGGTCGCGGCACTATCAGATCAGGTAACCGTGACCCTGGAAAGTAAAGGGCTATTGAAGGATCACCGTGGATTTTAGTCAGTACATGTCTGACTGAGGAGCAGTGGTGGCCCAGTGGTATCGGCCCCGACTTACGAGTTGTAGGTCGTGGGTTCGAATCCAGCCAGCAGGCGCATTACTTTGTGTAATTTATTTCATCACCACTGCTCTCAAAACAGTGAAGGAAAACATCGTGAGGAAACCGGCATGTCCTAGAACCAAAAATTCGAAGATATGTGACATCCACCAACCCGCGCTGGGCCCGCGTTTATTGCCCATTCCCTCTCACAGAGAGGAGGCCTGTGTCCCAGCAGTGGGAACATTTATAGGCTGATGATGATGTCTGACAGTGGGTGGGAGAACTCATTTGATGACTTTACCACGATAAAAAAAAGTATGACTACGAATTACGAGGATACATATCCCTGGATTTATACTATAACTTTATCTCACTAATCAAATGTCTTTACGTTTTCTAATATACAATCAAATACTTTAATCCAGGGTTTCTCAAACTTTCGGCTCCACGAACCCCTGTTAAAATTTCCAGGTGACAGCGAACCCCTAACTAATTAAATCCACCCCCCTCCCCCCAAAGAAAATACTAATAAAATTGACTGTTGAAGAAAATAAGGTTTTTATTTGAATAAAAGGTAACAAATAAAGTGCCAAAATCAATAATATTCGTGTGATGGGTGTGCTTGTTTCTTGTCGCAAAATGGATTCAATTTTAGAAGTAAATTTGGACAATTTTTACCTTAAATCTGATTCGGTATCAATTAATTTCTGTATTTAATTTTTATTGTGATCTGGCGTGAAATCCCACTCTCAAGTAAGTATGTTGCCTGCATGCCTGGCAGTTATCAAGCCACCATTACGTAAATCTTGTCGCGAACCCCCTGCCGTCGAATGGCGAACCCCAAGGGGTTCGCGAACCCCACTTTGAGAAACCCTGCTTTAATTCATAAGTAAATATTTTTTCCGCGTACCTACTCATTAATATTTTTTTAATAAAGTAAATAAATTTTCATTTAGTAACGTCATTACGAAAAAATCCCAACACTGCTCAGCCTGGTGATCACACTTAGAATGCTCAGAGGAAGCGCTTGGAAATTTAGACCAACAAAAGCCTTTATGTATTACAGTACCTCTAGCACGAATCACTTTCGAAAAAGTATTCGTATCGTCTTGGAAAGCATTTTGTATGGGAACTTGAACAGCGCCCCTGGTGAGCGTAAATTAAACTAATTTTCAGAACAGAATACACTTATTTAACAAAACTAATAGTTTAATTTACGCTCACCAGAGGCGCTGTTCAAGTTCCCATACAAAATGCTTTCTAAGACGATACGAATACTTTTTCGAAAGTGATTCGTGCTAGGGGTACAGATGAAATGTTAGTTTATTAAACTCAACTCTTCCAACGTTATAATCCAACACATACGAAACTTGACATCGAAAAAACAAAGACACATCGCCTGCCAGGGGGTAGACTTAACAAACGGAGAGATCTTTCAATTAAGACCTCAATCACTTGGGAGACTGGCAGGGTAATTAGCTGATGGTAAATGATCTGTCTTTCCCCTGTCAGAGATGTTGAGATCATTATTGTGAAGATGATTAGCTTGAGATGACTAAAGTGTGCCGTATTATTTGATTATTTTATCACTTCATACAATTTAAATTAAAATTATTATATGCCGCCTAAAGCTACTTAGTATTGATATTTTATTTATTTAAATACAGAGTTTTCTCTTTGTATAATAATTATGCAGGTCGCTTTTTTTTTTTTTTTATTTATTTATAGATACAATTTAAGTACAGAATTACATTAATATTGTACCATTAAACCAGATATGGTTTTTATTGGTACTCACATTCGCTACAAGAATACTCTTTAACCAGTGCCAAACATAGGTCGAATCAAAACTTACATAAATATGTAACATGTATACTTATTGTATACCCACACTATTCGTCCAACCGGTATATGTGGAGATCTAAAGGGGAGGCCTATGTTCAGCAGTGGACGTCCTATGGCTGAGATGATGATGATGATGATAATAATTATGTAAACAGTATTGTATATAACTTAAAACCTGAAAAACTGGGCCCTGGAGGAACCGGAAAATTAGTATCAGTTAAAGAGGTTTTCCACTTACTCAATCTCAGATAACCAGGTATAAATAAATATCTTTCTCATTTACAGAGCGCTCCATTAACGTAGGTGATAATAATTAAAGTATTCTTTACAAAACAGTCTCAGTTAAGGAGGTAAAATACACATTATCTCAATTATAGAGTTGATCATACCAGTTACAGAGGATTATTTTGTACCACTAACAGAGGTAAACCAGCGATAAAGTGTCGGGACCTCAGCATTCCATTTCGTTACAGGTATGAACGACGGTAAAACGAAGTCTTTCGCGAGAGAACTAAAGCCTACCGATATTGCGAGTAGAATCAGCATACTGAAGCAGAAGCGGGCTGACCATGTCGGCAGGCGAACCGACCGTCAATAAAGCAGATGTGTTAGAGTGAAGACCGCGTATGGGCAAACGTATTAAAGGACGCCCTGCGACCCGCTGGATCGATGATTTGAAGAAGGTAGCTGGCAGTGGATGGTTGCGGACTCCCCGGAATTCTGGCGTATTTTAGGGGAGGTTAACGTCCAGCAGTGGACGGCACGCAGTGGACGGCGAGCTATGGAGAGGGCTATGCTCGGAGTCGAAGGCCACAGGATCACGCTGGATGCAGGCCGCTTACAACCGGTCCTATTGGAAGTCTAAAGGAGGCCTATGTTCAGCAGTGGACGTCTTACGGCTGATATGATGAAGATGATGATGAGTGGACGGCAAGTGGCTGAACAGAGAACGTAATTACTCATTACACCAATAGTGTAGTAGTATACGGACGGCGAGTAATGGGTGACTCGCTGTCTGATCATGCATCATGCCCGTGTCGACGGTGCGTTGTGTTTCACGCGCGCCTCAAAGAGCTGTTAGTAATATGGCGGGAGTAACCGTGGCCTCGGATCGTAAAGGTCTATTGAAGGACACCGTGGATTTAAGTCAGTGCAAGTCTAACAGAGACTTGTACTGACTTAAATCCCGTCCTGCCCTGGGTGGGAGGACTCATTTGATGATTTACTACGTAAAAAAAACCCATATTAGTAATCCCAGTTGTAAATGTCCTTTTATGGCTATTGGCCTTGTTTTGTTCTGTCTCCTGCTCGATATGGAGGGAAGTGGAAACTACGTACCTATTTATCTACTCCTCCACTATTCTTTTCTAAAACGTTGCAGGATCCAGGACAGTTAAATTCATTCTCCGTGTCACGTCGAGCTTCATTGTATCAGCGCTTTTCTGGAGGTCGCCACTGTTGATTCTAGCTTTCAGGAGCTGCAGTAGTTTGGGAATAGTGTGATGGGATTGTCCAAAAAAAAATTGTAATACGATAAATTGTTCAGAACAAACTGCCACAACGGTATTCGTTTTTAATAAATACCTTTCAGTATAATCATGCCAGGTAGCTGCATTTTTTCTCTATTACAAACTATTCCAAATATTGCTACCTCTTAGAATTGTTATTAAATAATAAATCATTAACGTCAAATTGTGTTTCGTCTGAATTTAGGGGTATAAGCAGAGTTGTCGAGTCATTGTGCCACCTACCGATATTGGAGTCATCATTCTTGATGCATTCGTTTTGGTAATGTGTTCCGTAGATCCTTTAGTCATATAAAACTTTAATATCGACTGTAAACTTTGAAATCTAACAGTCTTACGCATGAGAGCATCTTAGTCACTGTAATGGGCAAAATAACTGAAACTTTTCGGCCTGATTATCATTAAAAGTTAAAATAAAACTTAAATAATTGTTGCACATTAGGCTTTTCGCACATGGGTCGTAGGCGTAGTTGGCTCGTGCGAGACGCAGAGTGTTCTACAAACGAATCGTCGCGTAGACGTATCGTTTTGTAATATCTCAGTTGAAATCATGGCATCAAGTGTACAGATGTGTTTGGGGAATTTATAGATGACCTTACCTTCTCTTCAGACGAAGAGGATTTCTTGTTATTTGATTTCGTTGGAAGTAGAAAGCGACGTGCTCATTGCATCCATCCATACATCGCAAATAATTACAAGAAAAGATTGTTTGTTGCTGCACGTGAACTGTTTCGATTAGGCTCACAAATTCTATAACTTTTTATGACGATTCCTTTTTTACGCCAGTACGCTACGACTATCGTAATGACAATGAACACCTCATTACGATACGCTGCAACATCGCCTCGTGTGCGGACTTGTTTGAATATGTTCCTGCTCGTATTGCTCTCGTACTACGCGCGTTTTACGATACGCTTACGATACAACGCCATGTGCGAAGGGGCTAAAATTGACACTCGTCACTGCCGAGAGTCCCGAGTTAGTTCACATTTCTATCACATCGCGCGCTGCGATCGTTTTAATAGTCCTCAACACCAACTTTGTTCATGGCGTATAGACAGAAAAAAAAATATACATGTCGAATTGAGAACCTCCTCCTTTTTTTTTCGTCGGTTAAAAAATAACGACTCTTGTAATTTTCCATTAACCTGGTACAAAAATAGCTTTATTTTCTTTAGCAAAACCCATCTTCCTATAATAAAGCTACTAAACGTCAGTTCACACTAAGACGCGAAGCTTCGCGACGTGACGCGACGATACGATACTGTAAATGTGTATCTACTCGTGTACTAAACAAAGTTAGATTTTAGAGTGGCTCTAATGAAATGTGCGCACAGCGGCAACGTCGCGTTTCGATCTGCACGGTTAGCACAGTAACAGAGCGATTGGACTGCAGCGCATCGTGTCGTGGATTCGATTTCCGCACGAAATAAATATTTGTATGATCTACAAGTACAAATACCGGCATGGATCTTGAGCGCTGACCTTCACCTGCGCAGAAGTAAGTTATTAGGTCCCTTTGGTAGATGAAGTGAGGAAGGGGGGCGGGGAAAGTGTAGTGATTGGCCCGCGTAGCGTGCCGTAGCGCATCACGTCATAGCCGCCACTCGGGATTCGTTGTTTTGTGCGTTTTATTGTACGATGCGCAAAGCGATCCCCACTCTTACGCCGAGCGCTCAAGAACCGTGCCGGTATCTGTAGTTGTTCCGGGTTTGGGTGTTTGTGTATGTGAGTTTATATGTTTGTAAACGCACCCACGATACAGGAAAAATAGTGTGGGGCAACGTTTCTTTTAAAAAGAAAAAAAAAGGACCCTAAAACTATGGTTTTTGGCCGAAATAAGTAAAAAAAACATCACACATCTACCCATTGACTTGTGGACCTCTAAAAGGCCAGCGCTGGGCCAGTGGGCATGGGGCATGGATGTAAAAACAAACAGTGATGATTATCCTTCATTACGGAGCGAGGTGTGTCGTTAATCATCGCATCGTTAGATGACGGTTATATGATCATTATCTGTGGGGTGAAGGCACCGGTTAGCGGTTAGTGGTTTTAAAAATTTTGAAGTTGAAAAGAGATTTTTGTTTATTGTTTGAGTTTTGTCCTAAGGTATGAAATGAAATAAAAAGGAGTAAATGATACAGTGATGTCTGATAGGGGTGATTGGAAGAAAAAGGCGTGTTGCGCCGACCACAACTAAAAGAGATAAGGGCCAGGAAGATGATGTGTTGAAATTATTGGAAATTTCAAGTCAATAAGTTATTTTTTGAGTTTTGTAAGACCAAGCGTGAAAGCTCCACATTTTAAGTTTACAGTTTTAAGTGCAAAAACTATGCAAAAACAAACTGTCTTGTTCTACTCATTTGAATCACCGATAAGTTTGCGAAAGGTCGAGTGCTCTCCGTTGTACCTATCTGTTAATTGATGTTAAAGCATTTTTGCAATTTTGTGCTAAAATTAGATAGTTTATAATGAAACTACAAGTGCTCGCCACAGACTATATATTTATTTTAATATTGTAGACACATTGCAGATCAAACCATGAACCCTAGTTTTACATACATCATACTAGATGTCGCTACTAGATACAAGATATTATTATTTTAATACAAATATCTAACACACTCCCTTATTAAAATAATTGACATACAGACAAGAGTAAAACAAAAACCAAAGAACTATTTGAAACATGGCAAAGTAAACGAATTTCAATTTACAACCAAGTGACACCTAATTGTTCAACAAAATTATAATGTTTTTGGCGACATAAACTTTTTGTCAATATGTCCGCAGGCATATCATTTGTATTTAGGTACTCTAATACAATACACTTATTCTCAACAGCCGTTCTAGCAAAATGATACCTAATATCTATATGTTTGCTTCTTTTGTGGAAAACATTGTGCTTGGTCAATAATTGTGCACTCTGGTTGTCATTATACACCGTGTTCCGGACGATATACATAAACTTCGACCAGATGTTCAAACCACGGAAGTAAGCATTTTTCATTATGGACACATTAATAAATTCTTATTTTTTATTTTTTGTTAATTTTCATACAAACTAAATACCTAGACGTAAATAACCCGATATGCATGCCTCTTTATCCGAATTGGCAACGTCATTCATAACATTTGGCGGGCTGAAACAAATGAAATGCAAATAGTATTTGATAGATTTCAAATTAAGATACTTTCTCACTGCATAGCTCAATTAAATTTCATTAAATGAAATTACAAATATCTTTGTAACGAAGCCTTTTTAAGTACTACTTCCTTTGTTGGATTTGATTTGTAAAAGCCATAGAAGTATTTGCTAAAGTTTATGGATAACGTGAAGAACACGGTGTATAACAGTATAGGTGACTCATTTCTACATTTCAATTCTAATAACAAATTTCTTAAGTAAATGGCCTCTTTACTTGTTGATGTCGACGCCTTCCAAAATCAAGAAGTTTTCTGCCGCGAACGCCCACTCGTCATAATTCTCGCGACCCTTGAGCTTAGGAACGTTTACAATATAACTTCCAGCCATTTCACTCGATAAAACTGTACTTTTTACTAATTTAAAACAGGAGCCTGGGCCTATAACCTAATGAAACTACAAGTGCTCGCCACAGACTATATATTTATTTTAATATTGTAGACACATTGCAGATCAAACCATGAACCCTAGTTTTACATACATCATACTAGATGTCGCTACTAGATACAAGATATTATTATTTTAATACAAATATCTAACAGTTTACTACCACATAGTCATATTACAACCACAATTAATAGTCACAAATCCGACGAGCCACTAAAAGCCTGACGACCGGTCTTACCAAGGGGTATCGTATTACCCAGTTACTAGATTGTGGAGGTCCGATAGGCAGTCGCTCCATGTAAAATACTAATATTCAGCTGCATCTGGTTCGACTAGATGCCGACCCCAATATAGCTGAGAAAAGGCTAGAAAGATGATGATAAAGCCCGACAAGCCATGTTACCAAATACCTACACAAATATTATAATGTGCCTCATGGCCGATAACTGGTACCCTCACCTGAGCCGTCAAGTTATTTCGTGTATTCTCAATACACATGAGTCATTGGGTGTATAAATAATTTATTTTAATTCGAACCGTATCTGTTTTAATATCATTAGTTATCTTATATTAGTATAGTGTTTCTTATTGGTACTTATAAAATTTCTTCACGCTTGTGTTCCCCGACGGGATAAATTGAGATTTACTTTACTGGCATGTGGTCATATCAAAATATCACACTTGTAATCATCGAAGAGTTAAGCAGAGGTGTATCTGATAATATACCCATACTGGGGATCCACCATCCCAGACCCATCTGGAATCAGCTCACAATTTAGGACCCACAAATATTAGTAGTCATTTTTACCCGTGGTATTAGGCAACTGGGCTTCTCCCAGTTGTAATATCCCTTTGTGCCTATTGGCCTTGTTTTGTTCTGTCTCCTGCTTGCATGGAGGGAAGTGGAAACATATTTTCCTACTCCTCCCCTATTTTTTTCTGATTAATTTCGTGCAGGATCCAAGACAGGTAAATTCATTCTCCAGGACACGTCGAGCTTCATTGTCTCGGCGCTTTTCTGGTGATTGCCACTGTTGATTCTGGCTTTCAGGAGTTGCAGTGGTTTGAGAATAGTGTGGTGGGTTTGTATAATACATATACCCATACTAGGAGAGCTCGGTGATTTTTTGCGAAGGTGTTTGAGCACACTGAAAACTTGCTCAATACTTCTTCAATTATCTCTAAACACAGAAATGCAGACCTGGCTGTGAGAATTAGAATTTTCAGCGTGCCTAAGCACTTTTCTAAAATTTCGAACAGCTCTTATGCCACCACATTTCGGTAGTTGTAGGTAATATGGGGTAAGCTTATTGCCATCAGACGATCATAAACCCAGGCTCCGTGGGTGCTATTGAGGAGTTCCTAGTGGAAAATCTAAAAACACTTTGCCCAACTCGGGAATCGAATCTGGTACCTTATGTTCAGCAGTCAACCACTAGATGCACGAAGCAGTGGATCATTTGGTCAAATATTGCCTATTCCCAAATAATAAGAGCTCAGATTATTGTCTTGAACTAGTTGCATATCCAGACTGCACCCCTAGATGAAAACTTATTGTCCTATGTCTTTGATTTTCCTACTGCAAAACCAAAAAAATCTCATTTCGAGACCCCTCATTCTCATTCCCTTCTTAAGTTTGCCGTATATCATTACTTCCCAGAATTTGATCCTTATTAGCAACACTATCGAATGGTGTAATAATACAGGATGTGTTTATTTCTTCAAAATGCTGATTTTGAGGCTTGATATTTGGTTCGATTCCTGGCCAGTTTTATTATTTGTTCTAAAATCCAATGACGCAGTTTCAGTTTTCGACAAAAATGTCCTCGGGACTCCTTTCAAGGTTTTTCGGATTGGTATTCCTTATAGTTTTGGATATTAATTAGTTATTCATGTTTGAATTAATCAAACATGAAACAACTAATTATACAGAATGATTTTTGTGTAATGAGAGTTTAAATGTTTGTAAATGCACTCACAATAGGAAGGAAGGAGAAATTCCTAGCGTGGCCCAACGATTTCTTTTTTAAATAAATCTGTCCAAGATAACCCAACATAATGTCACATTAAAAGACAAATCTTCACTTACCAGGTGCAAACCTAGAACTTCACACTAACAGCAAATTCTTTAACCTCTGAGCTGTAGCGTATCATATTTCCTAAAGCCATAGATTTTAATAAGTACTGAATAGTGATAGTTCCGTGGTTAAGGTGTTGGGTAACGGAATGTTGTGGGTTGCATTCCAGAAGTGTAATAATGTTGTTTTATTGTAGTTAGTAGAGTCTTGTCAGTGTTTTTAATTATTGGAATGTGGTTAGAAGAATTTAAAGCCAATCATTTCAATAAATAAATTAACTGATATAGCATTACGCAAGTAAGTATGTGTGTTTCTCTAGTATAATAATCATGCGCGGGCATGCGGGCGGCGAGTAATGGGCAACTCGTCGCCCGACCATGGACCATGCCCGGGCGTTGTGTTCCACGCGCGCCTCAAAGAGCGTCAGCAAGATGACGGGGCCCCCCTCTAGAGGGCCAAAGCCTGCCGGGACGCGGGACTAATTCCATTACCGTAACCCTGGAACGTAAAGGGCTAATGAAGGACACCGTGGATTTTAGTCAGTACAAGTCTGACAGTCCCTCCCGCTCTGCCCGGGGCGGGAGGACTCATTTGATGATTTTACGTCGCTAAAAAAAAAAAGTATAATAATCATACAAACAGACACATAGGTTATTATAATACAATATAGTATTTTAAAGAATGATAAATAAATACCCTAATAGTAAACAATGTGATGTTATATTACAGGAAATACAATCTTGAGTCGAGATTAGCAACACGGGATTTCGGGTATTAAGTCTAATATCGAGATCGTCAAACCACACTAATCTAACCATTGTCTTAGGTCTTAGCAGCGAAAAATGAAAACGTGTATGATTTCCACTCTCAATCACACACACAAATATCCAATGATATCTCTCTCGTCTCTCGTTAAAAATCGCGGCAGATCTCGAACGAAACGAGGTTACTATTTACCGAGATTCGTCAAAATCCAGCGATCTCATTGCGGGATCTCGAATCGCGAAAGTTCTCGATATTATCGAGATTGCATTCCCTAGTTACAGCAAACATCGACACATCCACTGCATCTTCACCCACATTAACAGCTCTTCAATCTCAACCCACCCGATCATCAACAATCTTGTAGAATCATAGACACACCATGACCTCCCAATCACCTGTCAAACTCAATCGATCACCCGAGCATTCACCTCTAACTCAAAAAAAAACGAACGCATTCGTTTTAAAACCCAATCGTTCAGAAACGCGTTAAATAAACACTTGAACGCGTGACTTTTAATATCTTTATACATTAAAAAATATCAAATTATAATATTAAGCTCATCTCGACTGGGTATTCATTATTTTCTCGTACAATGGAACCCTGTGGTGCTGTGGCTCGGTCGAGGGTGTCAGTATAGCTACCTTCTTTGACGTCTCGATTATGTTGTTTGTATAAAGATTAAATTGATGATAAATCTGTGTTTGTTCGTCTGTTTTTGTAGCCAGTTGTTAAGGTTATTTGTTGCTAAGTAGGTTGTGATGTAATAGTCTATTTTGAGGTCTTAATTTGATGTTTGGTGAGATTTCTTGATTATTGTCTTGGCAGTTTGGATACTGTAGGCATTCTAAACGATGACTGGCTGAAATCAATACAGAGACTCTGAGAAGAAAAGCGTAAACTTTTACAGTACATTAATCCAGCCAGCAAAGATCATCTTTTTTTTTTTTTGGGGTGGCAAAATCATCAAATGAGTCCTCCCGCCCTGGGTGGGGCGGAAGGGACTGTCAGACTCTTACTGACTAAAATCCACCCGTGTTCCTTCGGATGCCCTTTACGTTCCGGGGCCACGGTATCCTGGATTAAGAAAAATCCGCGACCCCAGCAGGCATTTGGCCCCAAGGGGCCCCGTCAGTGACGCGTGAAACACGACGCGCCACCGACCCGGGCTTGGTCCTTGGTCGGACGGCGACCATACCCATTAGTCACCGTCCGCAAGCCCGCTCCGCCGCTGTGCCCTCTGCTATCAGAGGGACACGCGTTGGAGCGTCCACCCGACAGGCTATTCGCATACGGGCAAAGAGACCCCTTATAGGCACACAGTGCCTAAGGAAGAGTTTTTGCCCGCATCCCAGGGTGCACCGGCCCGAAAAACTGGTCTTCCCCCCGGACGTATCCGAGAGGGAACTCCAGTCCACGGGCGCACGTGGAGGTTTCCTGTCTTAGCACCCCAGCAAAGATCATCATTCCAGCCTTTTGAAACAACAAGTATTGCGGCCCAGTTAGGGTTTCTAATATACTAAATCAGATGATTACGGGTTCAAATTCTGCTTGCAATCGAGTTTTCTTTCTCCAACAAAGCATTTGAAAAGAAGACGGGCATATTTTTTTAATACATCCATACACTTTTTTCATTCACTGATTTTTCGATGGCGTATTGTTACATACTCCTTTTTTCTTAGTTGTCAATATTTACTACATTTTTAAATGACAAAACAAACAAACAAATTATTCATTTTTGTAGCACCAAGTTTATCTCGCTTTCTTCATTTCTCAATAATCGTGATACTAAGCGTCAGAAATGAAATATGAAAACAAGCAAACCCGTGTGTAAAGCGAGTAAACCCATTTATAACGCATAATGTAATCCAACGTGTGTATTGCATATTTAAGTCCTCGTCGAGATAATCTGCATTTTACATATTATCTCTGTCCATTTTGTTCTTAAAGCCAACTTAGTTTTGCCACTTCACTGAACTTTGTTCCTTCTGTTGTAAGGATTATTTTGCTTAATTTAGTAGTTTAATATATTGGTAAATTATCTACACACATTTGCAGTTTCACTGAACTTTATTTTTAAAATTTTAAGGGTGATTTTCTTCTGTTTTGGAGTGAAATAAGTTGGTAAAAATGACTTTTATTCAAAAGAAAGGCATTTTCTAAGTATGTATGTTTATGGTTTAATGGTGTAATTATGAATGTTTTAAAATAGTTTTCTTAATGTGTGGACGTAAATATTGCTTATTAGTTGCTCGGTGTTAGGATATTGTAAAAAAATAATAAAAGTTTTTACCAAAAAATAAAAGAGCCCCATTACATCATCAATTCATTATATTCCTGCCCTTACCCCATTTAACTTACGACCATAAGGTCTGAGCAATTAGTTTTCTTCTTGAATCCTTCCATGTCAAACGTCATAGCATCATTTACTCCTTTTGCGGGACTGTCTCTTAAGGTAACCGTGACCATGAAACGTATATAAACGGCTATTGAAGGGACACCATGGATTTTAGTTAGTACGAGTCTGATAATCCCTCGCTTGCTGCCCTGGGTGGGAGTACTCATTTGACGATTTTACCACGAAAAAAAAAATACATGTGGCACTCGGAGACTGCCGCGGTGAAGCTATTGCATTGCATTTTTTTTATTTTAAAAGAAAAAAATCGCCTACCGCGTATTTTTAACGAGAATATAGGTAATTTATTTAAAATGTTTGTGGTGCACTATTGTAATAAAGAGCTGCTTTGTTGTAGGAGAATTTTATAAGTAGGTTTCATTGTGAAAACTCGTTTCGTAGCTGGCCGTTTAGAATCAGTAAGAAAAAGTAAATTGTCTTTATGACGGATATTTTTACGATTGCCGAAGTCTCCCGAACTGAAACGACGTTAGACGATGCGTGGTGTCAGGTATTTTCCTTAGGTGTTTTCGTTAGGTTTTGGGGAATTCGGTCGCTGCACCGCGCCGCGCTCAGAGTCCGCGATAAAAGCTAGTAATAGCTTAAAAACATTTATGTACTCCTCTTTCTTTCATATCTTTTTGCAAGTAAAATTGACTGACCTCAGTCAAAAAAAAAATTACCACCTATTCTTCAAAAAAATAAATTCACCCACTAAATCAACGCAAGCACCATGAGCCCAACCAATTAACTCCCCAGGTCAAACCATGATTACTTCAAACCCATTCCATACATCTATCCATTAATATCGCCAAGTAATACCCAATACAAAGTTTGACAGTTAAAAAATGCTACCGTAGAACTTGGAAGATCTTTGTAACAACATCATTAGAGCTTCTGGCTCTATATAAAAGAGCAAATAGGCGGTAAGCTTATGGCTTATTATGGCGGGGTGGCCATGGTGTATGGTTATGGAAGGACATGGTTGCTGGCCATTGACTTATATCGTAAGAACAGGCCCAACCAAACAAAGAAAATGGCACCAGTTATTTGGCCCCAGGCTGTCAGTTCCGGGCCAAAGCAACTCAGTCGACTTTTTTTTTTTTTTATCGTTGTAAAATCATCAAATGAGTCCTCCCACCCCGGGCAGGGCGGGAGGGACTGTCAGACTTGTACTGACTAAAATCCACGGTGTCCTTCAATAGCCCTTTATATTCCGGGGTCACGGTAATGAGATAAGTCCCGCGACCCCGAACTCAGTCGACTTAGGTTAAGTTATCGATTTAAGCAACGTAGTTCGTATGATTTATCATAGATGGCGCTACTTTTTGCTTGTATGAAGAAGGTTTAGGCAAAACGTTTTGATGGGCATATCCTTCCTTTTGAAATCATTGTTGCTGGCTTGTTAGTTTTATGCTGGGTGGCACATAGTAGCGGTAGATACCTATTAATAAGTAATTTTTTCTCAATATTTATTTTTTAGATATTCCGTCACGAATAAACATATTTTATTTTTTGCTTTCTTTCTGGGCTGTGTATGTGTACGTTTGTTGGTAATGCCTTGTATGACTGAAGTATCTGATCAGAAATGCTTAGTTTATTTCTACTTATTTACAGATACTTACTGCCAAAGTACCGCAATGTGTGAAGTGCACAATCACATTGCACTATAATTTTTTTCACACATTTTTATGCTATTCATTTATTTTATGACCAGTCATTTACGGTTCAAGCTATCCGTTTGTGGAATGCATTGCCCGTGCCGGTAAGACAAGCTCAGTCACTAGTTGCTTTTAAAAACTTAGTAGTTAATCATTTTCATTCTCTTTAATATTCTTCGACCCCTACCTGCTTAATTATTATCATCAATCTACCTTCTTTCCTCTACCATTAATTTATTAGAGAACACATAATATACATATTTATTTTTAATTATATATTTGTATTATTAATATAAGTATATGTTCTATATTTATATATATAGTGTAAATACGATTACAATTGTTTTAAGTTCTTAAATTTTATATGGTAAATATGTATTTTAGTGCGCCACTGACTACCTCCACCTTTTTATTGTAAATCCATAGACCAGTAACAGGTTGTCTGGAAGATATCGCTGTTAGCGATAAGACCGCCATTGTAACCCTAGTATTAGCAATTTTATAAAACAGTTGTGTAACGTTTTTGGTGTACAATAAAGTATATTCTATCTATCTATCTATCTATCTATTCTTTACTTTCATAGTCCAATGGGACGACATTTTACATAACCGGAAAAAGATCGGGAACAGTAATAATGATTGAAGGTGCATTCTGGAAACAAGAACGTACCACCAACTTTGAAATAACGAGCTACTTACTGCACACAGGCATGTAGGGTCTATTTGAATAACTTAAATTACAATTATTTACAAAACGCAGCCTGCAGAAATCACCAGTCCTTCACCTCTTCCAAATAAACAAATTCATCACATTTTATTCATAATTATGTAGTGCCATTTTACCGACATGAATTCACAAATCCCGGACAAGTCCAAAGCATGGTCACCTCAACATAACTGCTTAAATAAACATCGTTAACAGTGATAGATATGGGTAGTTATGAAAATAAACCAAAAGATAAGCTAACTTAACGAGCTTGAGTACCAATGACCGTTTACAAACGATTGTTATGATGGGTTTTGAGTACATTGATGGGTTTGTATGGAGAATTTTAAAGAAGATTTTGTGGGGCTAAACAAATTTTGATGTGGAGACAAAATAAGGTGGCATACCAGGACGTCGTCTTCTTTCCCACCTCATTCACACATTGGAACCACTGTAGGCCACCAGGCATAAATATTCCATTGCTCAGTATCAGTATCTCACAAATCCTGAGCTAGGGAATAAATATTGTGGTTGATTCAATTTCTCCCATATGATAGGAAAAAGGCGTTAGTTAATTATAAATTGGAAAGTAAATCTTATCTAAAATCAAAATTTTGCGGAAGCATAGAAATTAATTAGCAAATAAATTGCTCACAGTGGGCAATTTAGTAATTGACTCATGGTTGATAATTCGTATTTATTACATAATTGACATACAAATTACAAAGTGAACGAGTGTCTTATAAAAAAAAACTACATTTTGTATAAAAAAGAAAATAAAAAGTGTGTAAAATTACATTTATGGAATTTAAGTACCTATGACATAAAAATAAATTTTGAAGGAAATTATGTTTTTTTTACGGTTCTCCACGAAGCAATATAGCCAGCAATGTAACCAAAACACATCAACAAACCCACTCCACCATCTTAACCCGTTCCATCCAACACAAGCCCGGGAAGATACCCTGCTGTGACGTACCTAAGTTTATCCCTTTCACATCAATTGAAAATATATTATATTTGTCCTTTTTCCTCGCAGTCAAACAGTTTAGTGGCGTGATTGCTTCTAGACTTATGAATATTTAGATTTGTCCGGAGATTTATCTTGTTTGACACGATAAAGTGGTGTTAAGGCTTTTGTGAGAGATAGTGCTAGTTACTAAGGATGGTAGACTGCTTTCTGTGGATTTTGAATTAGAAAATTCACCCTTGTTGCTGCAAAATAAAAACTAATTACCATAACCGCGTCATCGGCATAATGTTAAGGGAAATCATTTTAAAGAAATACAAACAAGAAACACAAAATTTAAGGTTTTCCTATCCCTGAAAAACGGCACAAATAAACTTGCAAGCCAGGGAGGATTCTTGGTTTTTAGCTAATAAATGGCATCAATTATCGTCATCATTTCAACAAAAGATGTAGGTACATTGTTCGACGTATGCCTTCTCCAAACGGAAAGTGTGTGTTGTAATAGAAATTATTAAGCACTGCTGACTGGACAGGTTTTGCACCTGAAGTGCCAGTGGTAAATACTTTTGTCAAAAATCCATAAGACCTGCAAAACACATAAATACGACATGACCACTAAGTTCGTTGTACTCGTACGAGGACGAAGGCTGATTCAAAGAGATAAATGAGAATAGCTTCTGAATGGAATTGGGCGACGTCTTTGCCCAGCACTGGGACACGGTAGATCAATAAAGACAGAAAAGACCATCTCAGATACTAACTTATATGGTCCTCGTATGACTCGACCAATAAGATGTCTGGCCTTTGAAAGAGACAGTGACCTCTGAGTTTGTTTTGGCTGTTCCTTCGATTAGGCGGAACGTAGTCGGCCTTGTGGTCGGCCTCATCTAGTTCGTAAAAAGACGACGTGTAAGTTATAAAGGTATTTATAGTAAACTTCTTGCAAAAATAAATATCATTTCAAATATATTAGTGAAGGCTATAGCAAGCATTGAAATACCAACATAAAAAACACAAAACAAAAATCCCCTATCTAGACATTCCTATTCCTATAACTGTTATGATCACGTGGCGTCCGTTGCGTGTGAAGTACAAAACGTATGAATTAATTACACGCAAGCCATTCCTTAGTGCGATTGCTTATACGTCTGTCTGTCTGTATGTGTGTTTGTGTGCGTGGTGGTGATAACTGATGGGCAGATAGCGATGTTGTTTGAGATGAGGTGTGTTATAAAATGATCTTCTTTTTTTATTTGATTTGGTTTTGATCTTGACTCTAGTGCTGGTCAAAGGTGATTGAGACAAAGCCTACGAAGCAAGCTTTCCCAGAAGAAGCCTGTTCACTCTAATTTTTGATTTTTAATTCGTTCCTGTTATAATCTTGTTTGTTTTTAGTGAACTTGGTGTTGAATTATTTCTAAACGACTTCTTAAGGGCATATTAGTGTTGTGTTCATATTATGAACTATGTATTTGTTTCAGTAAGAATTGGCAACATAAAGTGGTTGTTTCGTTGCGATGCCGACGGCCCATCATACCTAATAATTGGGTTTTTGAAACTGTTAACCAATAATTTTTAAAACACAATATCTCAAATAAGTAATAATACACTTTATTTTTGTTATGTTATGTTGGTGAATTAAAGATATTGCTTGATGGACAATATTTAATAGCAGCCAGACACATTATATTACAGGACACAGACAGGCTCGACTCGATACAGTGACAGAGTGAACTACCGGAGGCATAGACGATAATACGGCATAGATAATATAATCACTAGTGGTGTGCATACTAACTAATAACTAATTAGTGATGTTACAACAATTTTAAGTCCAGAAATCTGCTTAACTTTCAAAATACTATTAAATTTTACAAGGTATACAGTCATCAAATGAGTCCTCCCACCCTGACAGGCGCGGAAGGGACTGTCAGACTTGTACTAACTAAAATCCACAGTGTTCCTTCAATAGCCCTTTACACTCTAGAGTCACGGTAACTTGCTTAGACAGTCAGCTTTGCAAACAATAAAATTAGTAATATCATCGCTGGCAAAAGTATGAAATCACTCCGATTGCGCGCGATCTTGAATACTTACTGACTTATTAAGAATAATAATGAGTCGGGGGTTAAAAATGGTACCATTTTAAAGGGTTATTGTTACCTTTAAATTCATACCAAATTCATTAAAACCACGCCATTATTTATGGATCTATCCCGGATCAATTCCAAGTGAGTGATTCCATACTTTTGCTAATGACGTTAGTGACGTCACTGTTCGCTATTGCCATACAAAATCTTCTACAAAACGTTTAAACAGTATGAAAGATTCGGCCTCGACCAGCAGTTGCGTTTTTAAATGAAGTACTCGTATGTATCCACAAGGACGCGGGTTCAAGACCTGGTCGAGTGCTCGCTGCTCGCAGTCGAATTTCACTTCCCTGAAAAAACATTAGATATCATAGGACATGTTAGGTTTTTTTTTAGGGAAATCCTTAGGTTTTTTTTAAAATAATTATTGCGAAAACAAGCACACAGCTAACCTGATGGAAAGCAGTCATCTTAACCTATAGACGCCTGCAAAACCAGAGGTAGATTTCATCTGCGCGTTGCCGAACCTGCAGAAATTTTTTCATGCCCTTTTTGAAGAGCCCCATGTTGTAGCTCATTAGGAAAACCTCGGAAGGGAGTTCATTACACAGCCTGATCGTTCTCAGAAGAAAATACCTTTGAAATCGGGATGTTTGCGACCATTATGGATTTATAAATAGGTCCTAGCAGTGGTACCATGGACCACGCCCGGGTCAACGGTGCGTCGTGTTCCACGCACGCCTCAAAGATCTGTCAGAAATCTGATGAGGCCCTTCTTAGAGGGCCAGAGCCTGCCGGGGTCCACTGTGGCATTAGTTAATTGTGACCCAGGATCGTAAAGGGCTATTGAAGGATCACCGTGAATTTTAGTCAGTACAAGTCTGACAGTCCCTCCCGTCCCGCCCGAGGACACATTAGATGATTTTACCACGATAAAAAAGCATTGGTATACATCAACGCTAGATTGTTATGCCTTAGATGCTATTTTTCAGTTAATTTAAGTTTAATTAAGATAAAAACCCGGACATTACACATTTGTAATCTAAAGTTAACTGTAACTCATTTACTAACAAGAAAGTTAACACGAAACTCGAGATTAACATTAAAATCTTCCCACTTTAACCTTATCAGATGAACCATTCAAATTATCCGAATACAAATTACATTCATTCAAATCTGAATGGAACCTTAATGAAAGTCATTCGTTCGTTTTTGACAAATTAATTCGTTCATTCGTTCGAAGCTTGCATGTTAATTAGGAAGGTTTTAAGAGGGCTATTACAATATGAAAGAACACAGTTTCTGTCAATCTGACATCGTGATGCCCCATGAATAGAAACAAAACACAAACAAAAGAACTGTGCCTCGTATACCAGGAAGAAAACAACATGAGCTTTTGCCACTTTTCTTTCGAATAAACAGAGTGAGATCCCGGGGCTTCCAGACACTACTTATTTTCTTAGTTACGAATGGATAATACGATAAATGTCATAAAACTATTCTATAATAAATATCTTGTTATGATATATTTCAAGTATTAATATTGTTTCCAGTAACTAATTGGAATTCATAACTTTTTTTTAAATTAGATTTTTGTGATTATTTAGAATTTACGATATGGTAGTCTTCGACTTATACAGCAAGCAGTCATTTATGTCATGTATTCAGAGACATAATTATGAACGCAAAATTAGCCACTTGGGATAATTAAGGTGACATAGATAAGGAGATATAGCCAGAAAAGTTGGGTTTAATGGTCGAATGTTCCCAAGTAGTGCTTCAAAATTTTTGAAACCTGTGTCAAGTGAGGGGTAATATCACAAAACGCCGTGATCGGACGAAAATGAGTAAGGCCCAAGAATCAAGTTCGTTGAACCGCGCAAAGAGAGCGATAAATCTACCACTTGGACCATACAAACTCTATTGCGACGAGCCACAGGCACCCCTATAATTGACTAGGCTATTTTGAATCGACACCATGAAGATTAAAAATATTCAAGAAGCTGCTTGGTTAACCTGCAGTTAACTGTAGCGTATGGTGAAAAACGTTAAACAATTGCAAATGAGAAAATTTATTGAACTGTTTTGACTGGGCTTCAGTGCTTCCTATGGTAGGTTACTGCTGGGTTATTTTTTTTAAATAAAGTTAGATCTATTAGAGTGTAGAGAAGATCTTAACAACAGGTTTCAGATCTTTCTTGAAACAGACTGTTGTGACTGGTGAGCTCTAAATTATGCTCTGGGTTGGTTATTTCTATTTTGCAAAACTGGGCTTGCGCTTCCTAACGAAGACATATGTAACTGCTCAAAATTGCGTAGAGAATGTGGTGCAACTCCACATTATTTCATTCGTACAGCAAGGAGTACCTGAGTTCAACTAGATCGTTAGATCAATTTGATGTTCGAGGGAATATGACGCGACTAACAGTGCACAGATTCGCTGATGCTCGAATTACGATGTTACAGTGGTCACTCAGAATTTTTATCTGATTTCTACTGAGCATAGAAAATTTTCGGTATTTAATCCAGAACATTACACCTTCAATCAAATAACACAGGGTAAAAGAGAAATTTTGAAGAACTCTTTGGAACATTGGTAACGTTATTTTTCGATTTTACATGTAACTTGATACATTCCTGTAATTTCTCACTTTCGATTAAATTTCGTTTATTTTAACGATTATTGAAATGCTGACTTATTTTTTATGTATTTCCATCTAAAATCGTCAATGACATTTTAATATTTTGTTTTGAGTAGTATATTCATGAATAAAATTCACAAATATCAGGTGAAATAACCATGGTCGCCCAATCAACACGTAAAAATTAAACACCAATTAGCAGTTTATAGCTGCATTACATCTGTAAAAAAGCTGACGTGATAGCTTTATCTTGAATAATACAGTATTTAAACTTAAATTACACTGAAAGCTTGATAAGTTCTGCATAAGATTGTTTTTTTTTTACTTAATTCAAATAAAAGTGACTGAGACAGCTAGTAGCTACATAACAGCGAAAAATTCAGCTTTGTGCTGAACAACTTTGAAAAATATTTCAATTATACAGCTTGATTCTGAATAGTTTATTGTTTGGTTTCTTTAAGCTGCATAACTCGGCAAACCGTACTCATTTATTCAGAATATGGATGGATACTGATTACTTTTTTAGCGTTTAAGCAGCTAACTTCTGCATAAATGAAGATGACTACGATCTTATGACAATCAACCCCTAATAATCTGAATAGGAGTACTGAGACTTGCAGCTTTAGAACCGTTTATCAGAAGTACGATAAAAACGTACTGTTACTGACAGTTACAAGTGACCTGTTACACAGAAATTGTAAACAAATCGTCTGTGTGAACAGCTTATATGCAGAATCAACATCGTCACCACTATTTTTATCCTAACATAACCTCTCTTTTCTTAAACTAAACGATATTATTACAAATAATAATTCGATGATTTTATTAAAAAAACATCTGGGTAGTATTCTAATACCTACCTGATTGCTTTCTACCACTTTGATTAGTAACAATTGAATAAAATATTTTATCCGTCGAAAAGGGTTACTATAAGACAATATTGTATATTTTTTTAAAACTGTTTTTATCTTGTGGTGCTCAAAAATTTTACTATAATCTTATATGTATTTTCACAGTAAAGTAGCATGCGTTGCAATAATTGTATTGTTAACAAAACAATTTAACCAAAATAATATACTTAGCAATATTTATAATTTCATCCAGAGAGCGATGCCACCATCACTTAAATTGGATAACAAAATGCTGATATTGTACATTTAATTACATACCTTCTTTATAAAACAACGAAAAAGATCTGAATTATGAATATTTCTGTATATCAGAGTTTGATATTTTCATCTGCTTAATAGAGTTTTAAATTCTGAACAAAGGTTCGATCAGCTTTTATGCAGAAGTTAACCAAACGTTATTCAGATTTAAGCGATTAATTATGTGCCCAAATTGCTTGAATATTGACTGTATAAGCATTTATACAAACTTTATCCCTACATCTTTTACAGCGTTTAGTCATCAGAATTGCTATTATACAAAAGTTAATCAGCTAGTTTGTGTTGCTTGCTTGAACTTGTCTTTGAAGGTAATCTCCGATTGTGGCGCTGCCAATTTAGTCAGGATCAATGCCGCTAAGACGTGACTTTTTACGCAAAAAGGAGCTAATTCCACCCGGTTCTATCTTTCTGAGGTGTAACTCTGATCTTTTTGGGGTGCCGTTGACATCGGCCCTCAATTTTTGTCCACTTATTAAGTTGGCTGCAAAAAAGTTAGGGATCCTTGTCAAGATGAGAGGGTACTTCACGCCTCAACAGTTAATGAACTTGTATAATGTTCAAGTCCGGTAAATGGAGTACTGCTCCCACCCGTGGGACAGATATGCTAAATCCCAACTTGATGCACTTTAGTCAATTTATCAGCACCCGGCACTGATCGACGTCACGCTCCGGGACGAGACGGAACGGGAAGTAGTCACCTCCTTATGCAAGGCAGCCATGCTAGCGAAGGAGGAGGTGGAACACGTGAGGGAGAGTACAGCCGGATGACCTTCGACGTCGCGAAGTGATTTCCAATCAGAGAGGTACGCCTTAGAGGGCCGGAGCCCACCGTGGTCACGGGATTGTCTCATCAGGTAACGGTGACCCTGGAACGTCAAGGGCTATTGAAGGACACCGTGGATTTAAGTCAGTACAAGTTTGAATGACCCGCCCGTCCTTCCCTGGGTGGAAGGAATGATCTGATGATTTTACCGCGAAAAAAAAGACATACCTACCATCAGAGGCATGGCCAGTGGTATGGTGTGTCCGCAGCGAACTATACTATACAAGTGAACTGGCATGTTTGAGAAGTTGGCAAGTCTGAAATTACATTAAATTATCAATTCAGAAAAAAAGCTATCAGAATTATTAACATATATTATCTATAATTACATCCACATTCGAATATAGTAGGAAAATACAATCAACACATTTATTAATTTACATTGCAATCTGATCAGAATTAAATTAATTCAAAATATCAACTTGTATCAAGAAAGGTTGGTTACGCTGTATTCTTGGCGATTGGAAAAATTCCTGGCCACCGCTTATGACCTGCGGAAAATTCGAGGTACTACATTTATCAAGTGCAATTTGATGTAATGACAAAGACACTAGCACCGCGTCTAAAGGTCATGAATGGTGGCGTGTATTTTAAATTTTAATGATTACGTGACTAATGTCAAAATGGTTGCGAGCGATACGTCCTCCCTCAGAAAGCGCTCCGCGCTGTCTAAATCAAAGAACAAACCGTTCTTGGTTTTATATTGAATTTTGTCATTGCATATTATAATTGTTTAATATTATTATTATTCTTTTAAATGAACTAATTATTTTTTTCATGCAAGCTAACATAGTAACCTTAGTTATTCAATACTTTTTGATTGAATATCCAGTAAAATATTGATAGATAAAAAATATAATTTCGAACGATAAATTGTCAATATCTTCCTGTTTTGCAGAATTATTTTTGGTGTATTTCTGAATGAAAAATAAAAAACTGATTAATACAGTCCAAATATAAACATTTAGTTGTACCACGGACATTTTCAAATATTATTTTACTATTATAACTTCTATGTAATGAGGTACCAAACATTGACAAAATGTAGAATTTTATGAAACATCCTTTGCAGAGACAAGGTTTTTACTCATGTACGTAAACAAATCTAAAAATTTGTTTAATACACTCCACAGAAAAATAATCAAACTGTCTCGGGTATATATTTTTTTTTAATTTGTGGCTATATCTTTCCCAGAATCAGGTTCCAAAGTTCGCACAAATGTAAGGAAACGTGTGAAAGCCCTCTTAAATAAATGAGATTCTCGCAAATGAGGTAATTTTGAAAACGTGAGTATTGTTTTTTTTTGTTTAATAGCTTTTTTTGAAGTATCAATTGGTTTTGGTGTTGCCTGATGTTGAAAATTTTAAATCGTTAGGCGTGTTTTTGAATTAAGGAACAGAAGAAAGCAGTCCTATTACATAAGAAGCTCAATTTGTTCAAATTAATTTGTGGAGAACAAAGCTGCTATTGATAAATAGGCAATAACTCCCCCCCTCTTATTACCTATGTCACTCAGGACCAAAGCAGCTTTTAACTGGTAAAGAATTTTTGAAATCGGTCCAGTAGTTTTTGAGTTTATTCATTACAAATATACACAAAAACACAAATCTTGCCCAATGATTATTTTTTGCGTAAAATAGTATTACTTTCTTTGTAATTTAGAAATCTTATTAGTTTTTTTTAAACCTAGTCATGGTCAATTATTCTAATTAAATTGAATAAACTTCTAATATGAAAAAATATGAAAAATAGAAAAAAAAAATATTATTTTATCATTCCTACACAAAATCTAGGCCTAACTAAAAATAGGCCTATAATCTAAAACCAGTAGTACTTACCTACTAACGAGCGAGATGACAACACTCACCAATTTCCCAATCATAGCAAAGAAAGAGACAGACTTACCTCTCATCTACACGAGCAAGCAAGACCACAATATAGAGACAATGGTGCTCAAGCGTGCAGCGTCCTGATTGGTCGGCTGGTTAGTTCCAATTATTTGTAAATGCGTGAGAGTACTTGTAACTTACTTCTTTTTATTTTGAACTTGAAATTAACGAGTTTGTACTGTATTTGTTTGCAAATAGAGTTGTTTTTTGGTTGAGGTCAGAGTAATGTATGAAGTTGTAAGTTAGTGTATGGATTATCGGATTATCACTTGGTTAAGTTAAATTGTGACTCTAAGTTATGTTGTGAAGTGTGAAAAATGGTAATTGAGGGCGACTATTTTAAATAAATGTTTAAAAAGCGCTTCACACATTGTATAAAAGATCATAAAATGTAAATGTCATCTTTATTTTTCATTTATAATGCAGTCATATCTAAAGAAGGAGCTAATTTTTTATTTATTTACGAATTTTTCTGGCAACCTTATCGTTAACAATAGCTGCTATAAAAGTTAAAGTTTTATGGAAAGATTTTTGTCCATGGTCAGAAATAATCCCCTCTTGTCTGCTACTTGCTACTTCTTACCAAAACTTATTTCTCAAAAAAAAAATTGTTACCACTATATTACGTTCAGAAACACTCTGGATTCACACAACAGACTTCAGTTGACTGCCTTATATTTTCACAATAATAAAAAAAATAAGGAAAGGATTCCTAAAATATACTTGCTGATAAATGAAAATTCTCGTCATAAGAAGTCCGCAACGTAAATAATAATTTACGTCGGAGACGACTATTTTCCACACAGCATATTTGTTAAAGTTTAAACGGAATCGCTGGGTTCTTAAAAAAAAAACATCTTAATTTTAATGTTTTGTCGATTGATAATCATAAGTGCTAAATTGTATCAATAGATGGCGTTACTTATTGTTCTGAGTTAATGTGTCGATAGCATGAAATGCTCTTGTAATGTATTTTATTGCTAAAAGTAATAGTACCTAATTATGAACTACATTATCCACTGGATATACAACTAGTAGACTAGGCCCCTGAATATCATCTCATTTCATCTTCATCATCGTTATCAGCCTATAATATTCCCAATTCTGGGACAAAGGTCTTCTCTTACAAAGATGGGATTATTTACAAGATATTATTTAAAAGATTTGTAAATGTTTCGTCGACAGTTTTAGGACAACATGTTATTTTTAGTCAGTCGAGTCCAACATTTTCTTTCATCTTCAACTTCCCCAAGTTGAGGAAGTCCACGGGATCTAAAACCACCATTTTAACAATATTGCTAACAGAAATGCTATAAAGTTGTTCTTTATCAATTATCTACTCTATAGCTTAAGCAATAGAATATAATATTCCATTTTACTAATATTTTCGCAGTGAATATATTTTAGATGTTTTTTCTCTTTTAAAAACTTCGCCCCACACTAGGAATATCTCCTGTATCGTGGGTGTATTTATAAACAGTTACAGTCAAACATACAAACACCCAGACGGGAAACGAATCCGAGGTTACGCAGCGCAGTACCTAGTCAATCACTCAGACACTGAGCTCAGCTCAGCACTGAGAAATGATTATTTATAAGCTTCTAGGACATAAGGACATAATTTCTTCTAGTTGTTTTCCTTCACAGTCTATATTAAAAACTTCGACCCACAACTTTTAAGTCATTACCACTCCTCTCAAATTACTATTAATCATCAAAATGATACTTGTTAATAAAAAGTTAAAAACATAATCACGACTCGACATTCTCTTGTGGGTAAGTAGTACCCCTATCCAATAATTATACGTTTACCAAAACCACACTGTCAACTAAAACGGAGTTTGAACCTAGAAGCCTAGCATTTAACCACCTATGATTAACTTTAAACGGTTAATCATTTAAAAATTAACATTTAATTTTAAGGGGTACGCACATAAGTTCGGTTCGGTATCGATACGAACAGCTGGACAGCGAAATTGAATTTAGGTAATGACCTGTTTATTATATTCATTTTCGCTGTCCAGCTTTAAGAAAAATACACCTAATAGTGTAGATTGTCTAGTCATTTTCATTCATTAATCGTATTCGAATTACACAAGCCGAATTAAAACCGATAACACGCAATATATGTATTTCTTCAGATAGATTTTCATGATCATCAGTCTGAGTGGCTTTTTTCTTTAGGTAGTAAAATCATCAAATGAGTCCTCCCGCCCTGGGTGGGGCGGAAGGGACTGTCAGACTCTTACTGACTAAAATCCACCCGTGTTCCTTCGGATGTCCTTTACGTTCCGGGGCCACGGTATCCTGGATTAAGAAAACTCCGCGACCGCAGCAGGCATTTCGCCCCATAAGGGGCCCCGTCGGTGACGCATGAAACACGACGCGCCACCGACCCGGGCTTAGTCCTTGGTCGGACGGCGAGCTTACCCATTACTCACCGTCCGCAAGCCCGCTCCGCCGCTGTGTCCTCTGCTATTCAGAGGGACACGCGTTGGAGCATTCGCATATGGGCAAAGAGACCCCTTAGGCACACAGTGCCTAAGGAAGAGTTTTTGCCCGCATCCCAGGGTGCACCGGCCCGAAAAACTGGTCTTCCCTACGGACGTATTCGAGAGGGAACTCCAGTCCACGGGCGCACGTGGAGGTTTCCTGTCTTAGCACCCCAGCCTGCGTGGCTAGGATATTTCACAATTGCACCTCACTTCGTTTTATTGTAGGATTCTCTCATCTAGCTGCTACCATTTACCTATCCTGTAGAGATCTACCTTTCATTAAGCCTGGCTTTGTTATTCAACCAATATTGCCGGTTGATCGGACGTGTCGACTCGAAAGTCTGTAGTACCCTTTATAACTGTTTGTGAAAGGTTAAAGACAACGCGTTGATGTCTTTATAATGGCACTAAAGTTGCCTCATAATGATCACGGTAATTCTATGAAATTATATGATTTCAATAATTTATTGTTCCATAATTTTCCAATTTAGTTTACAATAGTGTCTGTAATGGTTTTTTAAAACATCTGCCCTCGTTATTGAACTTTTTTTTCGCTAGTTTTAAGTAGGTAAGAAACTGTAGCTTAGATATCAATTTAGTTGAAAATAAGGCCGGTGATACACGAACTGTTAAACACTCAGTATCTACTGCTTTAGGCTGCGTTTCCACCAGAGATGTGAGATGGAAATGTGTCGTGCGAGGATGTCTAGCTGTGCTTTGAAAATGTGTGGGCGTTTCCACCAAAGCTGTGCGATGAAAATGTGCCTACGAGGATGTATAGCGGAGCTGTGAAAATGCGCATTAATGTGTGGTGCGAGGATGCGTTATGAAGCTGTGAAATGTGTCGACGGGGTTGCGGTGACAAACTTCGTCTATGGACTGGCTGGTACAGTATACGCAAACCTCGCAACACATCTTTCTCAACACATATTCCTCGCACACATCCTTCACTTGTTTTGTATGTACAACAATATCTGGTGGAAACGGCTCAGCTTCGCTGAGCCGTTTCCACCAGAGCTGTGCTGACGAGTCGAGGTAAATGAAGCGATTCTATTGGTTGTTTAAAAACACATTCCTCGCTACACATCCTCGCACATCTCTCTGTTGGAAACGCAGCCTTAAGCTGCGACTACATAGCAAACTACAGTGCCCTAGGTACACACATATAGGTACATAGGTAGTAGGCGTAACCACCCGAGCAGTCAAATTACTTCATTAGCAGTTGATACCGATTAGGCTACTGCTTTTTTTTCGTGGTAAAATCATCAAATGAAGCAATTAGCAATGACAGCTTCAATCAGTTGAATTTGACTGCTCCAGTGGTGCGTGTATCCCTGGCTAACTGCTCGAGCAGTCTGTGTATTGACTGCGTAAGAATCATGGTTTAAAATGCATAGAGCTGTCTATGCGTTTAATAAAATGAACAACGGGAAAAGGTTGATTGACATTCAGTCTTCAGTTCACTTTACAGACATCAATGTCTGTAATAATTGAAAATGCTAAGCTAGACCTGACCTGGTATTCATCATATTAGGGCTGCAAACTAAAAATAGGCGTAAAAACTAACTTGAAAGGTTTTCAATAAGTTCATCAAAGTGATAACTATTGACGAACTTATAATACTTTTATAGGTAACATTATTTTCTCAAGTTATTCTAAGGCACTAAATGCATGGTCGCGGGACTTATCTCATTACCGTGACCCCGGAACATAAAGGGCTATCGAAGGACACCGTGGATTTTAGTCAGTACAAGTCTGACAGTCCCTCCCGCCCTGCCCGGGGTGGGAGGACTCATTTGATGATTTTACCACGATAAAAAAAAAAAAAAAAAAAAAAAAAAGGCACTAAATGCATGGGTCGCAGGTCTATTTAAACTGGTATCCAGGAAACGTAAGGGTAATTGGAGGATACGGTGGACTTTTGTCAGGACGAATCTGACAGTACCTTACGCTTCTCCCAGGGCGGAAACACTCATTTGATCATTTTTACAATTAAAAACCGGCCAAGTGCGAGTTGGACTCGCCCATGAAGGGTTCCGTAGCAGCAAGCATAGATTAGAGATAATAATTATATTGAGATTAGTAAGTAATATACACAAACAATAAAAATAACTTTGTTTTTCATAGTATTTGTATGAATGGCAAAGTTATATTTGCGGTTTTTGAAAATGTACTATATCTCAAAAACTGCTAACTGTATCTCATCCAAACCAATTTTCGTTGGTAGTTTTGGTTGAGGTCTACATTATATATTTTTTTTAGTTTTATCATTCTCTTATTTTAGAAGTTACGGGGGGGGGGGGGGGGACACACTTTTTACCACTTTGGAAGTGTCTCTCGCGCAAACTGTTCAGTTTAGAAAAAAATGATGTTAGTAACCTCAATATCATTTTTAAAGACCTATTCATAGATATCCCACACGTATGGGTTTGGTGAAAAAATTTTTTTTGAGTTTCAATTCTAAGTATGGGGGGCACCCCCAAAATTTGTTTTTTTTTTATTTTTGTGTGAAAATCCTAATGACGTTCACATAATACATCTTTCTACCAAGTTTCAACAGGATAGCTCTTATACTTTCGACAAAAAGTGGCTGTGACATACACGGACAGACAGACAGACAGACATGACGAATCTATAAGGGTTCCGTTTTTGCCATTTGGCTACGGAACCCTAAAAATAGCTACTTTACAGTGCACTGTAAATTTGTAAAACAAATATGGTGAACCATCCTTATACTTTTCTTTCAAAATCAAATGTTTTTATTTCACATAGGCCCATGAGGGCACTTATAAAACGTCGACAACAGGTGCTCGGTTCGGGTTCGATTCCATGGAGAAGAACCGGCAAGAAACTCCATGGTCACTCTTCTAAATATTCTCTTTATGAATAACAGTTACATTCCACTAATATTATTTATAACTTCAGGCCACTTCTCATAATTCTTGAGAAAATTGTGAGAGTTTCCCAACAATGTATCATTCGTACTTAGTTTCATATCCGCTATCCAAAGTGTGATGGTAGTAGGTGGGGACTGAATGTAATATTTACCGTGTTTGGTGGTGTTTCAATAATTTAAAAAAAACGGTGTATAATAAACCATGTTTCTTTATTAGTTAGGAAGTTAATACAGTCTTTCTTTCTATCAAATGTTTTCTATTTAAAGATGGATGAGACGTATACTTTCATTTGCAAGAAAGTCTTTACGCAAAAACCCTTTGAAAGAGATCTTGTCGCCTGAATTTATTTTTGTTATTGCTTCTCAAGGGTAGGTACTCAGATAGGAAATATCAACTCCGTCTATCTTTAATTACGGAAACTAATTTTCAGTACGAAAGCGATTCCGATATCTTTTTTAAAGAATAAACAATTTAATTACTCTTATTCATAGTTTTGAGAAGAGCAGTGGTGGCCCAGTGGTATCGGCCTCGATTTACGAGTTGTAGGTCGTGGGTTCGAACCCCGTCAGGCGCATTACTTTGTGTAATTTATTTCAACACCACTGCTCTCAAAACGGTGAGGGAAAACATCGTGAGGAAACCGGCATGTCCTAGAATCAAAAATTCGAAGACATGTGACATCTACCAATCCGCACTGGGCCCGCGTGGTAGATTACGGCCCACTCCCTCTCACAGAGAGGAGGCCTGTGTCCCAGCAGTGGGAACATTTTAGGCTGATGATGATGATGATTCATAGTTTTAGAGGATCAACCTTGCTACATCGTTGTTCAAAATTAAAGTCAAATACATATTTTCATGCCCATCCATGAGGTCACTTGGCACGTCGACAAACAGGTGCTGGGTTCCAGATTTGAGAAGCATCTTTTGTGCGTTTGAGCCGATTCACCCGCCTTAACTCAGTGATTAAATGCTACAATTATATTCCATTTTGGTTGATAACGATCAATTCTCTCTGATTTTGTGCCCTAATAAAACATCAGCCAGGCAGGACTAACTCTTACAACTCCTTCATCATCATCATCATCAGCCGGAAGACGTCCACTGCTGAACATAGGCCTCTCCCTTAGACCGCCACGCCGAACGACAATTTGTCACTTGCATCCATCGGTTGGTGACTCTCACGATGTCGTCGGTCCACCTAGTGGGAGGCCTGCCTACGCTGCGTCTTCCGGTCCGTGGTCGCCACTCGAGAACTTTTCTTCCCCATCGGTTGTCAGTTCTACGAGCGATGTGGCCTGCCCATTGCCACTTCAACTTGCAAATTTTACGAGCTATGTCGGTGACTCTGGTTCTTCGCCGAATATCCATGTTCCGGATTCTATCCCGCAAAGAACTCCTTAAATTATTATTATTAAACGAATAAACTAAATCATCATCCGCCTAGCCTATTCCCAACTATGTCCGCAACATAGTTGGGCATAGGCTCGCTTTTAACAGTATTTTATATACACCGACTGCCAATCGGACCTCCACAACCCAGTATCCGGGTAAAACGATACCCATGGTAAGACTGGTTGTCAAATTTTCGAGCTTCTGACTAACAGTAACGACTGTCACAGATCAGCATCAACATATTGATTTAAAAGAGAGTCCATGGAGTTTCTTGCCCATTCTTCTCCATAGAGATTTCTCCTTTGGAAAAATAATGTGAAAACTACATTTTGACAATTCAAAAGAACCTGTGAAGGTCTAACTGAAATGAATGGTCCGAGTTTTTGTGTTTGATCTATAAATGACAGCGTTATGTCAGAACAACACCGTTACGTGGGTTCCGGGGCATGGAGACGAATAACCTAAATGACTCCAGGAAAAACTTCATTACCCTTCATCATAATTTGAACAACCTAGTCCAAACGTAAACTTAAACCTTCATATCTCGAATCTAAACTAATGAAAGCTTAATTAAAATGGGTGCGTGTTTATGGTCGAGGAAAGTGGCAAGTGTGAGCAGTATTATTTAACGATGCGGGTATAAATTACGGCGGGAGAATGAGAGCCACGCCCTGCGCCCAGACGCCGCCGGCGATTAGGGTGGGGATGTGTCGATAGATCGAATTTATCGATAGATTGACCTTTCGATCGTCCTGGTTGCGTAGAGGATTGTTGGGGAAAGATGTGTTTAATTTATCGATGGATGTAGTGAATGTGGAAAGAGTATGCTTTGATGGTTTGATCATTAGAAATTATCAGTGAAAGAAGTCTAACGCATGTTAGTGGAAAGGACGCCCTAGAAGGCAACGAACAAGAAATATATAACTATTTCTAGCTGTTAACAACGACTCCGCTCATGCGTATGAAAATTATCGCGGTAATATCGGTAAAAAAGTATTTTATCCTAATTCCCATTTATTATTCCAAACTAAACCTGTGGTTCTAACGTGATAAGTAACAAACAGCAATATTTTGAATCGACCCTTAAATATTGCACATAGTTATGTGGTAAGTAAATTAAAAGCTACGATGGGAACCAATTCAATACAAGTAAAAGAAAAGCCTCGTACGGAACCAAACTCTGGTTCTTGAAACTGGTGACGCAACAAATATTTTTAATAGCAATATATAGCTAATTGCTATTCAGAACCTATATTAAAACGTGTCTATCTGCCTACAGCTACTGAGTACAGTAGCTTTGAATTTCTTTAGATACATTAATAGCTAGTAGGAAGAATACATGACTTCTTAAGTTCTTTTTTTTTAACCAAAACTAGGTACTTTTTAACCGACTCCCAAAAGGAGGAGGTTATTTGTTATCGAATGCACCTGTGTTATATTAAATTATTTAGGTCTAGCTGTAACTTAACTAACTACCATCTGTCTGCTACGAGTTTTAAATTGAACTTGCCTAATAAAATAGTCCGTTCACTTTGTTAAAAAATGTTGTAGGTAAGTAAAACCATTGCACAAAATAATAATAGGTTTATCGATACCGTTGTCCCTACAGCATATCCCATCACTATTGCTCTCAGTAACAAGGCAGCATCGAACGATGCATTCTGGTGATTAACCATTATTATATAAAGTAAATTCAATAATGGCCCGGTGCTAACTCGATGTTTACTGATGGCCAGTAATCGCTACAAAATGACTATCAACCGCAATACATTTAAAATTAAGTTTAAATTCATTCAGCAAGATCTCAACGAAATTTGACTTCGACAAAATTAATTTTGCAGTCAAAAAAGTATTTAAGCCGTAGAATTTAAGGGGGATGCTTGTTTGTAAACTGCAGGTGGAGATTTGTGATCGTTATAGGGTAATACTAACCAGTGTTGCCAGTATATCGCAAATTACCCACATAAAGGGTAATTGTGCGAAATTTTAGGGGTTGTCTGGTGAAGTGTTCGTGAGTTAATGGCTATAAGTGCACACATTTTGCTGTAAACTTTGGTATATGAGGCTGTGTGTTTACTTATGTGCATATTTTCACGCCATTTTCCTTTTTGGAGTAAGTAGAGATTGTTAGTAGGTTCTTTGTTGATTTTGTTAGGGAACATGATTGGTTTTACATATTTTTTTTTATTGTTGATGAAGGCATATTTTACTGTTTACTCAGTAGTCTTGTAAAGATAGCCTAGACTAGACAATTCCTATTCTATCAGTAAAAAAATAAAAAGATACACAATTTTTCCGAACCGATATGACATGTGTTATCAAAAACCTTTCGTAAATTTCAAAGAATGTGGATGTTAAAGATTTTTTCAATAAATGGTCACTTGCTTCGTCTCACTAATAGGAACTACAATTAAAGTATCTGCCTAATCCAATAATATGTTTTATTTGGTGTGAATCTCAAACCTCACAAACAAATAAAAATAACACGTATAATTTCTTCCAAAAAATAATACAGAAAAAAATTAACCCATAATGTTTCTCAATCCACACGGAGCTGTCATAGCCTCGCAGCCATAAACTGTCCGTAAACAGAATTCATTAAAGAACTGATAATTATAAATAAAGCAAACGAAACAGCTATTAATATCACAGCACAAAATATATAATTTAAAATATTAATATTAACTAATTATACGTTTAAAAGAAATATTTTATGCATAATGATATGATATAAATCTCGTTTCGGTTTAGGGTTGGGATGGGGTCGATGTTTCGGTGATTTAGGTATCGATGTTTTTTTTTAGAGTAACAAAAATGTTAAGTGTGTTGACATGAAATTAACTTTGTAATTGGTTTTGTTAATAGTAACAGGCGCCAGAAAGAAAAAAAAGTGCCAGAAATTATTTCACGCATGTTCATAATATATTACATTGATTAGTAATGTTTATTATCCTTTTAATGATAAAAGCATTAAAAAAGAACAGCCAGTTTTAAATTAGGTAATGGATCCATTATTCCGATACCTGCTAAAATTACTGCACAACAAGCTAAAAACATCAAAATAAAAATCTAACTATCGGCATCCAGTACAAAATAGAAGACGGAGTTAACTTTAGTTATACAAAACATCTTTTTTGTCTCTCTCAGTAACACGAAGACCAACTCGACACAGGTCTATAAAAGTCTATTTTAGCAACGCCTCTCACATAATCCCCGCACACAATGGCATATCACCGACCTCAACAAACACCAATTCATAACCGATTCTATCGACGTTCGCATTCAATAAAACACGCGCACAGACGCCACAGACGCAATCAATGCACATAATAAACATCTGAACGTCCACGGGCGTAACTTTAAAACAAATAGTTCTCAGAAACGGAAACTTTCATAACTTTACCAAATTGACACCTTGTTGAGACGAAGCAATTCTTGGCGATTTGCGCTGCTCGTAAGTGGCCTATTATAAAAGTACCAAGATACCTTTACAACTAAAACATTCAAAATTATGTCTTATGTATGTGTCGGTAAAGTCCGAGAAGGGTGTAGCAGTAAATTTGCAGAAACGCTCTCAGAATATCGGGCCAGAACACATCTCATCGACAACTCGTTTTGTGTTTTTTTCCCATCACGGAATATCAATGAAATTTGTTCGAGCCCCAATTATGTGGGCATGCCTTTATTTTCGTATTGGAAAGGGTTCCGTAATGATTTTTTAGTTTAACGCGTTTATTATTGGTCGTTTATATCGAATTGGTGATTAATCAACGTTTTTTGGGGTGCTTCGGTGATTAAATGGTGTGGTAAGGTGCAAATAAGGTTCTAAGAATTATTGGGATTTTTTTGTTGAAATTGATACTTTATTATGAAGTTTAGAGGGTATCACCTTGTTAGAGGATGAGTTGTATTTAGGTAATGGAATACCAATTCTGTGGCATAATGTTTTTAAAGATGAGAGGGTCTTTCAAATAAATCTTGCTATCATAGTCAATCAATTTTCTCATTGTCACCCCCCAGTAGTAACCCACAATGGGTCCGCGTACAAATTCTATCATAAAGAAGAGGCTTGTGACCCAACAATGAAAACAGAGTACAAAGTAAACCAACAAGATATGCAGCAGTTAGATTTCGAATGGCAACATTAAAAGAAGCTTAGCTTCCAATTTCAAAAGTTTACCTTTCAAATTCAAACACCAGTACAGTCAGCTCGCACTTTAACCATAAAGAAAAAAAAGGCTTCCATTTTTAAACGCAGTGTTACGTCACAAGGGGCTGCGCGCGCACGTTTTTTGCCCGTGTATAATATGTTTAAATATTTGTTAATGCTTCGCAGCGGTAATAGCCCGTGAGTTATATGTGGACACGCCCCGTATCGATAGCAGCACAACACTAGTCGATAGCGATAAAAGAATGCTTTTCTTTTAGTACACAGTGTCTTTTTTTTAATTTTGAAAATCATGTATTGCGTCTTTTATGCTCAGTTGAGTTAAATAATGTTACGATGTATAGATCAACGTTCTAATCCTAAAGTTAATCATGATCATCATCAGCTTAAGTATAAATGTTCCATCTGATAAGACACAGGCCGCAGGAGAGGGAGAAAGTTCAGTTCAGGCTTGCATTATGAGGAGGTTTCTATCCCTGGAGCGCTAACCACCGGTAGCTTGGACCCTGCATACACCGTCGGAAAAATATTGTCTATTTTTGTCATAGAAATAGAAAAAAAAAATGATGGAATATGTTGTAAGATAATAAACGGAACATATATTGCTATCATATTATTATAATTACAACACTAGACATTTTTAATAAAATGCCTATAACCTTTTTTAAGAACAACAAAAAAAAACAATGATGGAGGAATTGTCAAAGTTGACCTTTTGTAATCGAACAAAAACGAATAAAATGTTTATTATTGTGGTGCAATCGTATGCATAATAAATGCACTATAATTTAGACCAGGAAACTAATGCATTAATAGTTGCATAATAATTATTATCTGGCTTGTATAAATTATGTTGATTTTAAAGGCTATCTGGATTGTCCTGTCTCTTCCTGTTTCTAGATGTTTCCCCGACGATGTTTGAACATGAACCTAGATTTAAATCTAGATTAAATAAACAATATTAGCATACATAGTTCTGAAGATAACATTTAGTTTCAAATATGATTTGTCTGAGTAGTCAGACAAATCATATTTGATTTTATGGATATTTAAGTTATGGAATCAGGTGTTATTTTGCGCAAATATGTTATGAAAAGCAGTGTTGAGACAAAAGCTCAGGCTTATCCTGCATCACAGCATCCCTGCATCTCTCAGACTACAGCCAACATCGTAGCTCAATTTTTTTCTCGTGAAATCATCATCATCATCATCAGCTAGAAGACGTCCACTGCTGAACATAGGCCTCCCCCTTAGACCGCCACGCCGAACGACAATTCGCCACTTGCATCCATCGGTTGCCCGCGACCCTCACGATGTCGTCGGTCCACCAGTGGGAGGCCTGCCTACGCTGCGTCTTCCGGTCCGTGGTCGCCACTCGAGAACTTTTCTTCCCCATCGTTTGTCAGTGAAATGAACACTAAATATTTTTATAACATTTAATAAGTACTATTCACTTAGGCATCATTTGAAAAACCAAAACAAAAAAAAAAACAAGCAAGAAACTAAGCAGCAATCTTTTTTGAGACAAATGTCAAATGTAAATATTTTACTGGCATAATAGGACATTTCTTATTCGTAATATGAAAATGGGAAGCCGAAAAACCAAATATTATATCGATGTATGCAATCAACGCACCATACCAGGTTTACTTCTTCTATTGAAAAAGTTTATATTATGTATAAATCGTAAAAAAGAATTCAACATTTCAGCAAAATTCTACTAACTACTTAGGTAAAACTAAAGATTTTATCTGAACTTTCATCCAAATTTATAAACGACATAAAAAAAGAAGAGTTTCTTCTTAAACCAATACTTTCCTTACCTTTTATTGCTCCTTTTTCTGCTGTCCCTCCTACCGGCGCAGACGCAGCACGATGTTCAGCAATACGCTGCGCTAATTACCGTCTGCAGCCGTACTCTTGTTGCTCTTAGTTTCAACTCAGCCTCCTTGCTTGATCTGTGTTGTTTCAGAGAACTTTTTTTGATAAGTACACCTTTGTGTCGTGAAAATGGACTAGTTACAGTTTTCAGACAATGGTTTGTGTGTATAGTCCCACATAAAAGGAGGTGAGCCTATTGTCCTCAATCGAGCATAGAATCCAGACTCCATGGCTACTACTGAGTAATTCCTGACCGAAAAACTCAAAAGACACTTTATTTATTTTTTTGCGTGGTTAAATCACCAAATGAGTCCTCCCGCCCAGGGTGGGGCGGGAGGGACTGTCAGACTTGTACTAACTAAAATCCACGGTGATCCTTCAATAGCCCTTTACGTACCAGGGTCACGGTTACCAGGTGAGACAGTCCCGCGACCCCGGCAGGCTTTGGCCCTCTTAGGGCCCCGTCAGATTGCTGACAGACACTTTACCCTACTTTCGAACCCGGGACACATTTTCAGTAGTTCTCTAGACCAACAACTCTGAAATTACTTGACTAGCCGTTTCATGAGGTGTTTTGATATTTTTACCTACCTACCTGCCCAGAAGTGGCAGTATTATCAGTAGAAGCTGCAGTTTGTCCCAATCCCATGAAATTCTTGATGTCGTATAATGATTCTATTTTCGAGATTAATGGATGAAATTTCCTCATTTTTGGTTTTGCAAAATCATCAAATCAGTAGAAGTGACTGCCAAATTTGATTGACTAAGTACTAACCAACTGTTTCCTTCAGTTTTTCTTTGCGTTGTAGGGCCGCGGCCCGCAACCCCAGCTGGATGACATTTTCCCTGCTTAAAAATAATTTCATTCTCAGTTTTTTTTTTAATATAATAATAATATTCCACAACTATCACACAACGCTACCCTACTATATTCAAGAAGACTTCCCAAAGGATGTGATAGAAAAAAGAAAACAACTAAAGCTTAGAATGAAAGAAGAAAGGGAAAAAGGAAATAAGGCAATAATCAAATATGACCGTTTAATTATTTTTGATAGCAAGGAAAATGAAAATCGAAGAAATGGAAACAAGAGATTTATGTCACAATCGCCAGAGACCACAGATACTTACCCTGAAGAAAATGCGAACAACAAAAATAGAGAGACTAAAAAAATCAGAACTACGAAATTTTCCTCACAAAAAGAAAATGGTAAACCCAAATACTATGCACAAAATACCTTACATTCTTATATGAATAAAAATAATTATAACGAGACAATAGATACAGAAGAAACCTAGCAATCAATTGCGCCCCTCCCACACACACCTCCCCCAGAACGGCTGGTCACCGCGGGGGTAGTAGACCGCAACCCTCCTAAACTGAACAAATACTATATAGCAACTTTCAATGTACGGTCATTATCAAGCGAATCAAGAATCATAGAACTAGAATACGCTCTATCAGACATAAAATGGGACATACTAGGAATTTCAGAAGTACGTCGTTCAGGATACATAATAGAGGACAGACATTACTACACGCTGTACTATTTCGGAGAAACAAAAGGAGAGAAAGGAATAGGATTTCTTATCAGAAAACAAAATAATGTGGTGGTAGAGAACTTCATCGGACTTTCGGAAAGAGTTGCCCTTATTCACGTAAAAATACAAAACAAACTATTTACAATTATCCAAGTCTATGCGCCCACGGAAAGCGCCGATGATAAAGATATGCAAATATTTTACGAATATCTTAAAAAGGCTTTGGATAGCAGTACAAAAAATATAATATTCATGGGTGACTTAAACGCAAAAATTGGAAATCCAACGTCACAGGACAAGCTCGTAATGGGCGAGTATGGTTACGGGAACAGAAACAAAAGAGGAGAAATGTTTATAGAGTTCTGCTTTCAGTACAAGCTAAAGATAGTAAACACTATGTTTAAAAAGTCGCCAAAACTTAGGTGGACGTGGAAAGCACCGGATGGCAAAACCAGAAACGAAATAGATTACATTGCTACAAACATTCCTAATACATCATTACATAATATCAGCGTACTAAGTGACTTTAAACATTCAAGTGACCACCGCCTAGTGAGAGTAACCATGACCCTAGAAAAAGGAAAACTTAGACGAACACAATTCAAAAAGAAAATTCAAGAAGTGGACTACAAAAAATTCCAGTCTCATCTGGCTATTAGACCGACACCAGACTCTACCATGTCAGTTCAAGATCAGTATGACATTCTAGAAAAGTCAATAACAAATTGCTCTGAAAACTCAATTTTGGCAAGAAAAACCTTAAAAAAACAACTTATTATAACTGAAGAGATCGAAGAACTCATAAAAAAGAGACACACCCTTAAAAACAAGGAAAATAAAACAAGACCCGAAAAACAACATTTAAGCAAATTATATAGAATTATAAATAAAAGGATAAATATGAATATTCGAAGCTATAGACTCACTATGTTAGAAAACTACATACAAAACTCTGGAGCAGTAAAAAAAGCCTACAAGAAATTAAATAATTCAAAACAACTTATGACTCAACTTCAAAACGCTTCCGGAACGAAGATTACAAACAGACAAGGATTACTGGAAATAGCAACTGAATTCTATGAAACCTTATATTCAATTAACAACTCTGAAGATAGCTCATATATGCCATTTAATTGCGATTCTGTTCCGTGTTTTAATGAAAATGAAATAGAACTTTCAATAGACCAACTAAAATTAGACAAAAGCCCAGGATCAGATGGAATAAAGAACGAACATATAAAAGCAGGCAAAAACATGTTAGTAAAGCCGCTCACGACTCTATTCAATCAAATCTTAATAGAAAATAAACTCCCCAGTCAATGGGCATGTACAGAGATTATCCTTCTATACAAAAAAGGAGATCCAACACAAATAGCCAACTATAGGCCAATAAGTCTTATGCCATGTCTCTACAAAGTCTTTTCTTCAACTCTACTACGCCGTATATCCAGAATAATCGATGATAATCAAGCGGTAGAGCAAGCAGGGTTTATGAAAAATCGATCAACGGTGGACCACATACACACTCTCAAGATGATCATTGAAAAATACAACGAATATGGTAAGCCACTCTACATTGGTTTTATTGACTACTCAAAGGCATTCGACTCTATTTCGCACAACTCAATGTGGAGGTCGCTGGCCGAACAAGGATTGAATGCAGGTTACATAAACATAATCAGGGAAATATACAAAAACAGTAAAGCAAGAATAAAACTTGAATCTTACGGACCAACCTTCAATATACAGTGTGGTGTGAGACAAGGCGACCCGCTCTCGCCTAAGATCTTCATAGCAGTCTTAGAACAAATATTTCGAACACTGGACTGGGATAGAGTTGGCCTCAAAATACATGGACAGTATTTATCACATCTTAGATTTGCAGACGACCTAGTTCTATTATCTGAAGACCCTGAAGAGCTTCAATATATGCTACAATCACTGAATGAATACAGCAAAAAAGTAGGGCTTGAAGTAAACCAAACCAAAACAAAAGTCATGACAAATAGAAAAGAAACAACTGTTACCATGAACGGGGTACCCTTAGAATGGGTAAACGAATACATTTATTTGGGACATTTAATATCAGTAAAAGACTGTTCAAAGAAAGAAATAACTCGCAGAATTAAGAACACCTGGAACAAATATTGGTCCATGAAAGAAATATTTAAAAGTGAACTGCCTACCAAAATAAAGACAAAAGCTATGGAAATCTGTCTTATGCCATGCCTCACATATGCATGTCAAACGTGGTCCTTAACAAAAGAATCACTGGAAAAGGTAAGAGTATGTCAGAGAGCTATAGAAAGGAGCTACATGGGAATAAAACTAAAAGACAAAGTTAAAAACACGCTAATTAGAGAGAAGACCAAAGCTAAGGACGTAGTAAAGCAAGCTCTGAAGCTTAAATGGAAATGGGCAGGGCACATACAAAGACTAAATGACGACAGATGGGCAAAAATAACTACAAACTGGTACCCAATATACAAGAAACGTCGCCGAGGTAGACCATGTAAGAGATGGAACGATGATATAGCCACAGTAGCAGGAAAAATATGGAGCAGGCTAGCTAGAGATAGAGAGAGGTGGAGAACAATGGAGGAGGCTTTTACCGCTATAGGCGGTCCTTACATCTAATAATATATGTAACTATAATAATTTAATTAATCAATCAGCATTTATATTATAATTCTTAATTTATGTTTGTTAATTTTGCATGACATATTAGATTAATATTTGAATCTTAATTTTATTATAATGAAACTGATGAAATTTTATTACCTGTAATATTCAAACAATTTTAATTGTCAATTATATAAATTTAAATAGAATAATTATAATTAAAAAAAATGCATAATGAGAAAAAATATAATTTAAAATAATTGTATGTTTGTTGTAACTGTAATTGTGTGTGTGTAATAATTTGTGTTGTGTGTAATAATTATAATTGTAAATGTTATGTAAGGAATCAATAAAGCTATTTTTATTTTTATTATTATTTATTTTATTATCACACAACGCCATCTAGTCCCAAGCTAAGCAGAGCTTGTGTTATGGGTACTAGACAACTTATAAACATACTTATATATTTCTAAATACATACATATTATAGATAAATTACACCCAGACACAGAACAAATGATCGTGCTCATCACACAAACATTTGTCCTGGGTGGGAATCGAACCCACGACCTCCGGCATAGCAGTCAGGGTCACTAACCACTAGACCAACAGGCCTGTCTGTTTTTGAATACTAGTCATTGACTATATGACTTGCAAAACCAGCGTTTCCTAAATACAAATCTAACTTCGCTCCTTTGGCTCCAACTACAATTAAAATTCAAAAACAATCATTAAAAGGAACATTTCATCTGCCCCCGTCTCACGCCCATCCAAGGCTAGTTTAAAAAAATCAGCGCATTCCTACCTGATACAAATCATCGACATTCCGAGAAGGTCCATAATTGGCCTAATATTGGCCCAAATAATAGGCTTTAATGCCCAAATTTGGGGCCCATAAAATAATGAACTAATGAAGTTACCCTCGGGCTTTGGGCACGGAACATGAGTTATTTTTTCGGGTTGTTAACAAATTTGGACCTCGTTGGGTTCCTGAGGGTCAGTGGAGTTTTTAGTAGACTCTTTTTTTAATAATTGTGTGTGAGATGAGTCAGATGAAAGTTTAATAAGCGCCACGCATTGGAACTTCCTCGTGAACAAAGCTAAAATGTCGTTGATTTGAAATGAATTTCGCCTTATTCTTGAAATGACACATAAAATTCTAACCTCTGTTACTAAAACACAACTTATTTACAATGCACATCTATAAGTTGGCTTCTGTTATATTCTCCTATATTTCATCACCACTAGAGCAGTGGTGATACAATATAAACGATGAAGGAAATCATCGTGAGGAAATCAGCATGTCCTAGAGCCAAAAATTCGAAGACATAAATAAATTAAAAAAAAAAGACATCTAACAATCTACACCAAGCCCACGTGGTGGATAATAGCCCACTCCCTCTCACAGAGAGACAGGAAACCTGTATCCCAGCAGTGGGAACATTAAAACCACACTTAGTAAACAAACCTGATACTCCATAACAAAAGCTCAATAATTTACACTGTCGAACAAATTAAACCAACACAAAGCAAAGTTATGGTCGTTCGCCATATTTATTGAAATTATTGACAGGGGCCGCATATTTATCCTATATCTTTAATTTTAACGTCAGTTAACCGACTTGTCCGAGAAACTGGTATTGTGTGTTTCTGTTGAGTACTGTTGGGAACAGAAGTCGTTGTAGAAAAACTTTTTTGTGAAAATCATCCCATACATTTTATCGCAATAAAAACTAATATCATAAATGCGGATGTAAGTTGGTTTGTTTGTTTGTGTTTGTTCACCGTTTTGAGAGCAGTGGGGTTGAAATAAATTACGACTCACTACTCGTAAGTGTAAGCAGTGGTGGCCCAGTGGTATCGGCCTCGACTTACGAGTTGTAGGTCGTGGGTTCGAACCCCGTCAGGCGCATTACTTTGTGTAATTTATTTCAACACCACTGCTCTCAAAACGGTGAAGGAAAACATCGTGAGGAAACCGGCATGTCCTAGAACCAAAAATTCGAAGACATGTGACATCTACCAATCCGCACTGGGCCCGCGTGGTAGATTAAGGCCCACTCCCTCTCACAGAGAGGAGGCCTGTGTCCCAGCAGTGGGAACATTTATAGGCTGATGATGATGATGATGATGATGACTCGTAAGTCGAGGCCGATACCACTGGGCCACCACTGCTCTAAATTTTGTAATATCTTTCCAAAATTTTGCGTCTATTAAAAATATGTCAATAAAATTTGCTTTAACGACATTACAAAACTAAATGATTTTGAGCTAAGTATTGAATGCAAACATGAGCATGACACCGACACACCCCCGCGTGTGTGTGTTAGTGTAGGTGTGTATGTGTGTGTGGTGTTGAGCTCAAATTGGCTCCTACTTCGCCTCTGAGCATGAGTTGAGGAACTAATAGGCGGGGCTATGCTCAGGGTTGGCAGTACCAAGTTATTTTAATTTAAATTAATTATTAACATTACAAGTTGAAACATAACCTACATTTAAAGTACCACTCTGATACAGATATTAATTCCTGTTAATAATATATGTTTATTTTTAGTAAATATTATTTAGTATTTTTTTTATTTCGATAAAATTGTATTATTATAAGCTCGAGAAAAAGTATCTATAATATCTGGATTTTTCGAGCCAAAAAAAGTTATCCTATCTATAGTTTGATTATTAATTCGAGTCAGTAAAATTACAAGTGCAACTGTCACTGATACATACAAAATTAAACAAACTGCAACACTGGAAATGTCATTTTACTGACTGGAATTAATAATCGTATTTTAGTAATAAATTTATTTTGCAGATAGAATTAAGAGCAAAATTTTTCTCAGATTAAAATCACCAACACATAACAAACCCACTTAATTCCTTACTAAGTAACATAGTTAATCATGTTAGTCATAATTGATGGTATAATAAACTAGCAGCCTGCCAGTCTAGTAAGTAATGGCGACCTTTTTAGCGCGTGCACGGAGATTTAATCTCGATAGTAATCGATGTTAAGACGGAACTGCTACTAAGTTAGGTCTAGCTATAAGAATATCTATAATGTCAGTGGTTTGAACGACATCACGGTTAAATAATTCCCGATGATAAAGGTTTAAAAATCATCAAATTAATCCTCCTACCCAGGAGGGCGGGGCGGGAGGAACTATCAGACTTGTACCGACTAAAATCCATGGTGATTCTTCAAAAGCCCATTCTTTACGTTCCAGGGTCACGGTTAGCTGATGAGACAGTCCCACGACGCCGGCAGGCTTTGGCCCTTTAACTTTTTTTCACCAGTAACTTTTTTTTTTTGAGTTGGCTATTGATTTTCTGGCATTAAGAAACCACTTTTCCTGACCTGAGAAAGTAATCCGGGACCAGCAGTTGTGCTTGTGACAAGATGCCAAAAAAGAAAAAGAGCTAAATTATAATTGTTTTATTATAAAGTCGTGTCTAATGGCTTAATTTTCAAGAGCTCTCGCTTGACAGCTGGATCAAGCGCTTGATTCAGAAGGCAGTACTCCTCGACATGGTGTGTATTGTTAGGAGGTTCTTCTCTCAAGAGCCCTGACCACAGGTCGCCCGTATAAATGCATTTGAATATGAATAAGTGAAATTATTTTAATTTTTAATTTCTTTTGCAAGTGACAGCCCTGACCAACAAGCCGCGGGGCCATCAATATAACAATTTAACAGGGACGTTTCAACAGCAATAAATTAAATGAGTTAACAGCCTGCAAATACTCGCGGTTGCTCGCAACCAACAACCAGACACAGTACAACGTTTAAACACATAAACATGACTATGGTTATAATTTAGAGAGAAAAGGTTTTTCGGTTAATTATGTAGTTAGAGAGCCTTAAAATCTAATCTTACTGATGTTATAAATGTGAAAGTTTATGAGAATGAATGTATGGATGTTTGTTACTCTCACGCAAAAACTACTGAACCGATTTGGATGGAATTTAGTACAAATATAGTTTATAACCTGAATTAACACATAGGATAGTTTTTAATCTCGATTTTATGTTTTTGTGAGATTATTTTCGTGCTGTAGCGGGCGGAGGCGCTGGCAACAGCTAGTGATGAAATACTTATAATTAGAGAGCTTATTACAAACAAAATTGTCTGATGATTTCTTAATTTGCTAACTCAGCTATATTGGGGTGCTAAGACAGGAAACCTCCACGTGCGCCCGTGGACTGGAGTTCCCTCTCGGATACGTCCGGGGGGAAGACCAGTTTTTCGGGCCGGTGCACCCTGGGATGCGGGCAAAAACACTTCCTTGGGCACTGTGTGTGCCTAAGGGGTCTCTTTGCCCGTATGCGAATAGCCTGTCGTGTGGACGTTCCAACGCGTGTCCCTCTGATTAGCAGAGGGCACAGCGGCGGAGCGGGCTTGCGGACGGTGAGTAATGGGTAGCTCGCCGTCCGACCAAGGACCAAGCCCGGGTCGGTGGCGCGTCGTGTCGTGTTTCGCGCGTGCCTTCGGGGAGTTGTCAGCAAAATGACGGGGCCCCTTATGGGGCCAAATGGCAGCTGGGGTCGCGGGTTTTTCTTAACACAGGATACCGTGGCCCCGGAACGTAAAAGGTATCCGAAGGAACACGGGTGGATTTTAGTCAGTAAGAATCTGACAGTCCCTTCCGCCCCACCCAGGACGCGAGGACTCATTTGATGATTTTACCACCTATAAAAAAAACCGCAGCTATACTAGTTAGCTGAATAAGTAATATAATTGTCACGGTTAGCGCAGTGGATGAGTAGTTGATTGCGTCGCTGCGTGTCGCGGGTTCTATTTCCGCATGGTAAAAATAATTGTATGATCTAAATACATACATGAAACCAAAAAATGTTGTTTTGAGTTCAGGTAAAATATATTACTTGTGTTTAGATTTATGTAGTTTGTTAATTTCTCTATTTTTTCCTATCTATTGAATGAACGTGTTTGTAACATTTTTTCCTTTCATGGATAAAACCTGAGATGAAATATGTATCGTATAAGCATCTCCCAGTTTGATTTCCTAAAGCTATTAAAAACAGGTGTGTCATTCAAATTGAAAGAAGTTCTTCTGTTGCACTGTACACCTGATTTTGTTTGATGTTTCAGGGTTGGTTTCATTTTAGTACTTTCAACCCACGAAAGGTTGTTGATGTTATTCAAATAACCCTGTATATAAATGTCGTACACATAGCAATAAAACACAAAATTATGTTAATGAAGACATGAGAAAAATTACCAATTTCTTTCCCAAAACCGTTTCAATACTTGACAAATGTCCACAAGACGTCAATGTTTGTTTTAAACAGCGTCCATCGCTTCCTGTCTGGTCGTTTGTCTGTGTTTGTCACAGCGTGTTTTCATCACAAATATTGAATTTCCGTGCTGATTTAGTGGAGCGAAAGAAAAATAGGCCTTTTTGGGATCTTTTCTTCTACAAGTTATTCATTTAAAAACTATGTTCTTTTAAAAAAAAATACCTATGATAGAAAAAGAACTCGTCAAGACGAAGCAATCGAGTTTAAACTCGATGGGTTTTCGGCGTCTCATTATAGAGTTCCTGTGACTACGTTCCAGCTCCATCATCAGATCAGCTCCATGTCATCATAATATAGCATTGTCACGCGATATACTACATGCAAAATTTCAGCTCAACTGGAAACCGTGAAGTGCCGGATCAAATTCAACTTGCAAGATTTGATTTGCAGACAACGGAACAGGTGGAACTAAATAAAAGCTTGTGAAATGGATGAAAGTAAGTCAAAATTCTGTTAAAATAAAAACTACATTAAGTATTTTTGTGATTTAAAACTGAGGCGGATTAGCCTTCCTCGGTAAGCGCGGCAAATGAAGTTGGATTGATTTTATTTCATCATCATCAACATATCAACCGTAGGACATCCACCCGTAAGGTGAAAAGACGATCTGATGAAGACCACAGGATCGTACTAGGTGCAAGCTGATTTCAACCTCATCATCAGCCTTTAAATGTTCCCACTGCTGGGACACAGGCCCCCTCTCTGTGAGAGGGAGCAGGCCGTAATCTACCACGCGGGCCCAGTGCGGATTGGTAGATGTCACATGTCTTCGATTTTTTTTGGTTCTAGGACATGCCGGTTTCCTCACGATGTTTTCCTTCACCGTTTTGAGAGCAGTGGTGATGAAATAAATTACACAAAGTAATGCGCCTGATTGGGTTCGAACCCACGACCTACAACTCGTACCTAAATCGAGGCGGATACCACTGGGCCACCACTGCTCTTCATTTCAACCTATCTGTCCTATAATTGAGTATTGGAAATCTAGGGGGGAGGCCTATTTAAAGCCATGATGTGCTACGACATAATTTTATTTATTCCAATTCAATTCTGGGAAAACATTTTTTTTGTGGGAAATTAGAGTTAAAGACTTCGTAGTTATTAATGATGATATTTCATTACATTTTTTGTTTTCCTTTTTCTTCCTATTACAACTAATATGTTAGTCAACTCCCCCCAGATATCTAAAAACAGCACATCGTGGAATATTGAATGGTTGACGACTCTAACTAAGTGTCGTACATTGGGAGAGGCTTACGACCAGCATTGGACGAATACAAGCTGATAATGATGTCTCAAATAACACAAATCAATTGCCCAACAGAGCAATAATACAAATACCTAGGTATCGTTTAGTGTTAATGCAAACGGGCATCTCAAACTTCCTACCAACCTCCCTGCTTATCCCGCATGACACAGCACACTCACAGCTCCGGTTAATATATTGACGCACAAACACACACACATCCGTTTCCGTCCCCTATTGACTTTACACTTTGGCCACCTACCTGATTAGGTACTGTCAACGAAAGAGCTTGGTATGCTCCAGTACCTACATGCAAAAGGTGTACATACGGAAGGTTCTCTAATGGAGACCGCACCTAGGTAAACGTACACACATTTTTTTTTAGCGAGGTAAAATCATCAAATGAGTCCTCCCACCCAGGGCAAAGCGGGAGGGACTGTGACTGAGAGACTCGTACTGACTAAAATCCACGGTGTCCTTCAATAGCCCTTTACGTTCCGGGGTCACGGTAATTCGTGAGTCCCGCGACCCCTAAACATATATACACACATAAAATAAAATTGCGATCACTAGCATATTAAACTGATATTTATTTTTATGAAAAAATAATGAATAGTTTTATTGTTTTATATTCTAAATCTATATTTTTAATTAAAGAATCTAAAGACAATAAGAAATCATAATAATATGCCGTAACAAAAAAGATTTCGATTTTTCAAAGAGATCGACAACTTTTTTAGATATTTGTATACTTAGGGTGGGACGCACCCCGCCAAAATGGACCGATGACCTAAATCAGAAGAAGGTAGCTGGCAGTGGCTAGATGAAATCAATCAATCGATCCGTTAGATCGTGAGCCGTGGCGCTCCCTGGGAGAAGCCTATGTCCAGCAATGGAGTGCAATAGTCTGAAATGATGATGAAGTTTCTTTCATTTTATTGACCTGTATACTAAAACCCTTTGTCGACAGTACATTCCAAGTGTTGTTCTAACGTCCTACATTCCGATTTTAAGATAAACATATTAACCCTAGAATACTAATATAAATTTTTAGCTGTTTAATACTAATCATCGCCTAAGAGGCTACTTCTTGAAAGACCACAATTTTTATAAAGACTACTTATGAATCTAAAAGACAAATATTGTTTATACAAAAGGCCAACTTCTGCGTTTTTAAATGTAATAACAAAATATATTTTTCGTATCGATACGATCTTATATGGTGCTTTAAACTTAACACTTGCTAAACTTTTTTGGTGAAACAGAAATAAATCATAATTTTTATTTTTGCTTTTAAACATTAAAAAAGTCATTTACTTATCTAAAAGTTTATTAACAACCTGTTGATGTCATTATAAAAAACGGATAGTAAGCATTATAATTTTTATGGTACATAAGTTTGAAATTTTCTCAATATTTCCTATCGCTAGAGAAGCAATTAGGTGTTCGATATTGCAGATGATACGGTTTATTGCATTTTACATAGTAGTACACACTCATGCGCCTTTTTTCTGTTGCTTGTTTTTGCTTTTTTATGACATTTCCATCCAAGTTCGTTCTGTCATCAGAATCACAGTCTTCGACTTCTAAATTTTTTACAATCTCATTGGCAGTTTTCTTTCATCAACAATTTTTATATCTGATTGTTGAATGGGTTTAACTTTAAACAAAATATTTTATTTCAATAGATAGAAATAGCACGTCATGTCTAAAACTCCAAAAACTATAAATATGATCATGTAAAAATAATTACCATTAATACTAAGGATCGCCTCCCAGGCGATCCAACACTCTGTAACTCTGCAATGAAAAGAGCTCGCAGGACGAGCGATCGCCAACTAACGCGTTTTGGGGTGCACAGAGTTGAGATGAGTGCACAAGTAGCAACGATCGCACAATTTGAAATTATAGCGAAAAAACTGGTTGAGTGCGGCCTCCCAGGCGATGATTAGTACTCTAGGGTTAATAAATGGTAGTTTTCTTCCATTAGATATGAAAATATTAGACATGTCATCGTTGTGAGGGTTGGTGGGAAGAATTGAGGGGTCGAGTCCATTTTGAGCTCTAAGGTTCTTTCATAGCAACCTGGTAGATTTCAAATTGATGATAGTTGAAAGTTTTTCAACAGATTAATTTGAATTATTATTTAAATTTGAATTACGCGGTGTCCTAACGCGATCGCGTAAAGGCTCGAACAGACACTCGCGATTAATCGCGCTGCGACAACGAGCCAAGCTAATTTCCACTCTAAATGTAGGTACTGCGAATGGACCGCGACAAGTCGCCCCGCGCGATTAATCGTGTGTGTCTGCTTGAGGCTTTACAAATTGATGCTAATTAAAGTTTTTACAATTAAACTTTTCATTTAATAAAATTGTCACTGTGCTTTTTATTGATATATAGTCGAATATATTTATAATAACAAAAACAATCTCCGACTTATTAAGAATGATACTGTTATTTTATTGTGGAAGAGCTTTGACAGGAAAAATAATAATTTTATTTTTAACAACATGATTTAGGCTTTCTGGGTAAATTCCAGTAAATGATGATATAATATGTATATATTGTATGCCGTCAACCGACCACTGCACCATCCGTGGCCATACCTACAGCTATTTATCAACACTTTCAAACCCCATCACTACCAACCAACATTAGCTACAATACTATTCAGCTCCCTTGTATAACAAGCGTAATGTTCATTTAAGACAGCGAGCAGTGCAGCGGTGCAGCGCGGAAACACACAATACTTTATATTAATTGTCTAGATAATCGGGGAACAAGTGGTGTGTTCCCAGTTAGGAAGAGTTTTGTTCGGGAAAAGTGAATTTAGAAAGTTCCGAATACTTTGAGCCTTATGTTAGACAAAAATATACAATATCACAGACGGAGTCTAACAAATATAAATATTAAAAAAATTTTTATAATAACAAGAAAACATTGAGAAAAAAGAATTATCTTACATTCTTCTTCTCACAAAAGCTCCTTGATTGTATGGTGAAAGAGATGGTAGTAATGATTGTAGGTATAGAGAAATATTTTGTCGATAAATTGTGACAATCATCATTGTACACTTGTCCCCTTTGCTAACCAAATCGTCATTAACAATTTGTTCATTGCAAATTTCTTCTTCTTTGAACTTCTTTTATTCGTCAATCCTGAAAGAACACCGTGTATTTTAGTCAGTACGAGTCTGAAAGTCATTCCAGTTCTACCCTGGACAGGAGGACTCATTTGACGATATATGACAAAACAAAAAAATACTGGTTTTGAACTAAGGCTCTAGTTCATAGTAACAGATGTAGGTATACTTAAGAACCTAAATAGAAATCCAAAAGAACAATTAAAAATCAATTTAAAGTTGTTTTTATTTCACTTCGCAAATTAAACCTCATCCTACCCAACTAGGGTCGCGGTACCGTCTGTTACGGGCACGTTGGCGCTGGAACGCAAAAGTTAACTGAAGGGACAGGTAGTCTACCATGACGTCTTCAAGCGAGAGTAATTCTAGTGTTGGAAAGAGACAGAGCTATACAAGTCGTCTAGCGCCATCTCGCTCCCACTGGAATTACTCTACCTCATGGTAGGCCACCAGGAGCCGTATTATGACGTCTTAAAACAGGCTTCCAGTGAGTAAACGAGATGGCGCTAGACGACTTGTATAGCTCCGTCTCACTCACGGGAACAAGCCTGGTTTTAAGAAGTCATAATACGGCCGCAGGGTGTACTTTTAGTCAGTAACGGCCAGTTCACACCGAGACGCGACGCAACGCGACGTGACACAACGATACTGCAAATGTGTATCTTATTGTGTAGTAAATAAAGTTGGATTTTGAGTCGCAGCGCGGCGCCGCGCTGGGTTGTGACAGGTGTATCTTTTCGTGTAGGACAGAGTTAAACAGAGTTAGATTTTGAATAGCTCTATTGATATGTGCGCGCAGCGTCACGTCTCGGTCTGAGCTAACCGTAAAAAAAATAAACCCTCCCCAACTAAAAAGTTCCGAACTCGTCCCGACCCATCCAGCGGGGGCGTTCCACCATTATATATTGCTTTTAATTAGCTATCAGACGCCTCCATTTTGTTAGGCGCCTAACCGATCGTAAGTCAGTGATCACTGGATTTAATTATTAACTCAGTGAAATAAGGCTTGTTTGTTCATAAACGATGTGTGGCGGAAAGTGATTTCTAGTGAAAGCGGAATTAAAAGGTTTAAATGATTGTGGAAAGGTTTTTGTAGTATCTCTGGAGTTATCTTGCTAATGTGTGATGTGGATATTAATTGTATGATAGAATGACATGTTACGACAATTTGAAGTTTTATAGCTATTTCAGTTTCTTGGATGACGGTTGTGATTAGAAGTCCGCGTCACCATTAATGACCGGCCGACCGACACGCGGCGCTAGTGTGCTTCAATAGCCCTTTACGTTCCAAGGTCACGGCAATTGGATGCCCCGCGACCCCGACAGGCTTTGGTCCTCTAAAAGGCGGGAGCCCGTCATTTTGCTGACACTATTTTTGGCCCGACAGTTACAGTATTGAAAAATTATAGATACCTACATATTTTTTTATAAATCATGTATCTATAATTGAAAAAGATGAATATTGACAAAGATCAAAACTCGGAAGGGGTGGCTCATGACTTCAGAACGCACTAAACGACGTAGTATGCATTTTGAAAGTGCCGTATCTTCACCAACTTACTGATAGCTATCAGCTTTGGGTTTTCAAGTCATGAGTGAATAGGTTAGGTAGGTACTTCTAGGCAAGCGTCATCGTCGACCACATCAACACGATGCTATTGTAAAAAAAAAAACAACTTAAAAAAAGAACCGACTTCAAATCAAACACAAAAAAGTTTAAAACAACTTTTCTTTCGGAAGTCGGTGGCTTTGTTTTTTATTTCATTGACTATTGCCACCGACTTCCGAAAGAAAAGTTAATTAAAACTTTTTTGTGTTTGGTTTGAAGTCGGTTCTTTTTTAAAAAAAGTTTTAAACGTTATTTATTATTATTATTTACCCTTTTTAGTTCAGATATTCAACAAAAATCTTCGTATAATCGGCGTCTTTAGAAATCTTTAATCCAAGTCAGCAACAAAAACGGATCTATGCGGTCTACGTCACGATATATCCATGATTGTTATAATATACTTACTAAACCTTCCCTAAAATGTACCAAATACTTTTGTGAAAACCGCATCAAAATCGGTTCAGTCAAACGCGAGATAATCGCGACCGAACGTACAAACCACTTTGAAAATCTACAACCCAAGTAGGCAAAAAAAACTCTCAAAAACTACTGAACCGATTTTGATAAAACTTGCAGTGTACCCTAAGTTGGACAATACTTATTACAACAAAAAAAAAATTACTTAAATCGAACTTGTTGTTCCGGAGATATGCGAACACAAACATAAAAACATACACACATGCACTTTTGAAATTTGGCACATTTGTTCAGACGCTGATATAGACTAATATATGAAAACTGGGCAGTTCTGGAAATATTACATACATACGGTTCGAATTGATAACCTCCTTTTTTTTGAAGTCGGTAAAAAATTGAATTTGATTTTCGTAACGAAAGAAAAAATACGAGGCATTTTTTTTGATAAACTAAATGACGGACTATTAAGATTTTTTCATTTGTCAAGCCCATTCCAATGCCAAGAAATGTATGTCATCATCATCATCATCAGCCGGAAGACGTCCACTGCTGAACATAGGCCTCCCCTTAGACCGCCACGCCGAACGACAATTCGCCACTTGCATCCATCGTATAGAAATGTATGAGTACTTACTGCCAAAAAACGATCAATAAACAATACTTATGCGCAATAAAATTTTATTACTTTCGTGCCCCGTTATAAGCGTGTTAAAATCAACAGTGTCCATATCCTGGTCAGTTAATATTTAAATAATAAATGATAAATTGTTGAGAGCTGTACAAAAAGCACACGACTGCAGTGGCAGTGTTAATCATTGCAAATTAAAAAGGTTTGTCTCACTTTGTCCTTAAGGGCTTGGCGCAAGTTATAAGACGGCGGAGATGTATTACTGTCCTGTTATACCTGTAATGTCCTATTATTACTGTACTAAATTCATGTATACACCGTGACTTTTTAGTCGTCTTACAAAAGTGGTCCACTTGATGTATCCGACCTAAAATACCTCTAGGCGAGTTTGTTTTTTTTTTTTTAATCGTTAATAATAATTTTTATTATTAATAAATAGGTACATTAGAAATATGAAACATCCTGTTAAAATGTTTACGTATCAAGCTTTAGAGTATACCTAGGTACCCAGCGCAATTAGTCGGGCAGATCATTCCATCTCCATTTTCTATGAGACAAGGGTATTTCTAACTACGCCTTGCGTCATAATAACGAATTAAAATTTGATTTTAAAATTTTTCAAATCTCTTAAATACCAATTTTTTTTTATTATAACGTGTTCTAGTCATTGGATACATGCATTGGGCTGCCGTTGTAAGACGACTAAAAAGTCACGGTGTATACTCACGCCTGCTTCCTATGGGGGTAGGCCGAAACTACCAAGCGCCACCTACTACGGACCTTACATACTCTCTTCACCTCATCTACATTCATACATCTGGTCGTAAACGCTCTCTAATTAATTTAGAGTAATATTGTACTTTCCTGTCATAACAGCAAATATTCGCTCACTGCTTGCTGTGGGTATGTCTTTGCCTGTACACTCTTCACACTCCTGTGCCAACATCAACCTTACTTAAAAACTTCTCTTTCAAGTCATATTTCTTTTATAATTTAAAACTAAATTAGGGCTGATTAGAAAAAAGTTCAACACAGCCTATTGCAGTCCACTGCTGGATATAGGACTATCCCAGGCTGTGTTACATCACCCTGTTCTCCGTCTTCCACATCTAGTCTATCCCAGCCACTTTCTTGAGATCAGTTTATCTAGCTGGGAGCATCCCACATCAGAGTTTCCGATACAAGGTCTCCACGGATTTGTCTGCTGCACCGGCTATCGGTTCTTCGAGAAACATGGCTTTGTACTCAAACTCACTGCGAGCCTTGCGCGGTGGCGGTGGCGGGCGCGGAAATATTGAACGTATGAAATCGCCGCTCGTGGCCACACTGAAGTAACTAAGGCGGGAACCTAGCGCGATGGCTACAAGCGATTTTGCGAGTCTAGGCGTTGCTAGGCAACGACAGATATAACAGGCGGGTGGCAGGTGTGTTTTATGTAGTTGATAGAGTGACTTACTTATGAAAGTGGGTGGGTAGTATGTATTAGATGAAAAGAGAGGAAAACCTGTTTGATTCAAACATTTAAAGAAATTAAACGTCAGCATGATTACTAAGAGGTTGAGAGTTTTTTTTATTAGAAATTCTAGGTTAGCAATCAAGTCTGTTACCTACGAGTAGCCTACACTGTTTATAAGTAAAACTGACGCCGCAGTTAAAATCGCTCACCACTTCTGACATATTCCACACAATTCGTTCCAGCGATTAATTTGGTGAGAAGTGTAATCGATTTTTCGTCCAACTGACTCCGATACAAATAATGAAAACGACGTCTGATGATAACTGTTCCAATAAGTGAATAACATGTTCCAATTCATTTATAAACTTCATTTTTAACGTGGAATTAAATAACTTTAATGCTATGTTAAATTAAATACATACAATTACATCTGTCAAAGAACAACCTTGCAACACAGTTTTTAGATATTCTTTTCTTCAATTTTGGAGATTGGTATCTTGGAAGATACCAGAAAAATGACATACGTATTTCGTCTGTACAGAAATCTTTTTTATGGCACAGTATGTCCAAAGTGTGTAATAGTAGAAATAAATACAAATAAAAATTATATGCAAAACCTGGTGCGGTTCTGTGACGTCCATGACATTAATACCAATGGCACTTTCCATCTGTGTATTGGTAGGCTACCTCCCGTTTCATCAACTAAACAAAAGACGAGCAAAACAAGTGAAAAGAGTGTCCTTTACCACTATTTTAATTATCTTCAAACATTAACTCCCATTTCAACACCTATTTATTCATTTCAATGGTTTTTGAACGGGCGCTGTCGGTCCCCAAAGTGAAATGGAACAATCACAATGTAGAATTTGAACTGACAGTACTAGGAGAACTGGTGGCCTACCATGAACTGTTAATGCAATCCAATTTAGGCTGTGGGAAAGAGATGGCGCTAGACGACTTGTATAGCTCTGTCTCCTTCCCACAGCTTAAACTGGATCGCGTTATGAGTTTGTGGTAAGGCCCCAGGATTATAAAGGGTTTTGTGTTTTTTTATCTTTGTAAAATCTTCAACTGAGTCCTCCTACCCAGGGTGGGGCGGGAGGGACTGTCAGACTTGTACTGACTAAAGTTCACGGTGATCATTTAGCCCTTTACGTTCTAGGGTCACAGTTACCTGATGAGACAGTCCCGCGACCCCGGCAGGCTTTGGCCCTCTTAGGGGACCCCGTCAGATTGCTGACAGCTCTTTGAGGGTCGCGTGGAACACGACGCGGCGTGGACCCAGGCATGTTCGATGATCGGACGGCGAGTCCCCCATTATTCACCGTCCTCATGCCCGCGCCTACGTTAGCCGAAAATCGCCTCGCGACGTTCGATGCTGTGGGCGTCTCCCGCGACGGCTGAGTCGTGAGTTGGACGCTGTCCTCATGCGTCCCGCCTCCTCCTTCAGGTGTTGGTGCTGCAACTCAATACGGAATTTAAACAAAACGTACTAAGAATAGAATCATGAAAAAGATATCCTTACGTCTCGTTATCACTTCAATATTTTCTTTTCTTTTTCCTAAGCAATGAACTTCTTCACTCTGCAATTTATCCAACACACACACACACAGACACACAAACTGCTCTGACCCACAAAACAACGACACTGCAAGTTCAGTGGCCAATAAATAAATAAATAAAATTAATTTTTCGCACCGTCTGTCTGTCTGTCTGCCTGTCCGGTCCGGCGCGCGCGTGATGTACGGCGCTCCGTCGCGATCCGATGCCGGTTATTATATTATTTATTTTATTATACTAATAAGGAGATAACGATTTGTTGAAAAAAAAGACTGGGGTACATACATACCTAATGATATTCTGATAAATGTTTTGTGAAAAGAGGTTTTTTGATTGCGAACGTCTGGTTGGAAACTTGTCCGAAAAAAATAGACGCATATAATATTAGGCTGCCTGTCCACAGAAGTGGAACTAGCCTAGCGGAGAAACGGAGAAATATTAACCAATACACTGCACTATATCTCAACTCCACTGCAGAGTGGTGCAAAGCTAGTCAATATTTCTCTATTTCTCCGATCTACAGCCTCGCTCCGCTCTGTGTCCAGCCTTAGTTTATTTCATATAGAATACTTCTTGTATAATCTTAAAGAACTCAAAAATATATTGTCAGACTCAAGAGGTCAGACTGAAAAGGTGGGCAAAAGCCGTCTCCATTGGCACGACCCTTGCTTACCTCTCGACGATGTCCTAATTCAGGCGCTCATTGGAATTCCTGCCATGAAATTTTAATAGTAGTTCCTGATTTAGTACTTACATACCCTAACGCATCGCTGATTCGCTTTCAAAGTCAATTCTACACAGTACACACAATTAACAAACTGACAAACCATCAATAAATCCTCGATCACGGTGGGAAAAACACGCAATACCCAAAAGAAAGTCGAACAAACAAAAGAAAATGAAAGACTTCAAAACCACATCTTTTTACCCAGACACAAACATGATTTTTTACAAGTAACCCCAGCATCTTCAAGGCACTGCAGAACACATAAACCTTTGTGATTTAAAAGTAAAATCGTGGACAGAGAGACGAACCGTCGCCGACAGTGATATACAACCTGGTTTGGGGTCTGTTGGGACAATAAAACAATTGTTACGGGGTCCACAGCCGACGGATGCCGCGCATAGCTTGGACCCCAATTAAGATCCCGTAAGATTGTCCTCTTGTGTTTTTAGTGGGGTGTAGGGGGAGTATGTTGGTGGGTTTTCATGGGATATGTCTTTAGGTAGGTATGCATAACACCATAAAAACACAGTTTTTTTAATATTATATTAAGACTTTCGTTCAAATTTTAGACATAAAGTTTTCATTTCACATAAACAGCTCAACGCTTTTGTAATTAATATGAATTGACGACTGCCTTGTAATTGACAACATTATGACCTGATAATAGTGTCGTTTATAACTAGATTATTCTAAAATAAACCCATGTAAATTTATATACTAAAGACACACGAGTGTTCACAATAACGGTCCTTTAAACAGAAATTTAGTTTTTTTTTTATAAATTCACAATCTAGTTCAATCATAGTAATGTAACGTCTATGATACTTTAAATTCTTCTCCGTTACTTCAAACTGAGCTATAACGTCTCCTCACAGTTATAGTGAAAAAGGACTATCCCACAAAATCCGTCACCAAAGTCACTCTACACAACCGAATACTTTTTCAATGTTTTTATTTGACCCAATCTGTTTTTCAACACCTCCCAAACGCTGGGCACTGGGCAGGTCGGTCTCAACGGGGAGATCTCCTGATTATTGCTACAACCAATTTAATGAGTTTGTTTCTGATTTTACTAATCGAGATTACGGTGATTCATAACTAACAGGGTTACGTGCTAATCACCGTGTCGGTTTTTTAACTAAATAAGGAGGTAGAAGAGATACAGGTATTTGAATTTGAGAGATGTTAAAGTGATCTTGGATTGTATTCTAGTACCCATTCGCTTCCATGACACACTTAGTTCCGAATCCTCAGCACATTATCATTTTTTTTATGTTTGATGGGTTTGCTCTTGACCTTAGTCTAGGTCAGGAGTGACTAAGACAAAGTCGACGATGAAGCGAGCTTACCCAGGAGAAGCCTGGGAATTTCTCTAATTTGCCAATCGTAGCGATAGTCACTGCAGTTATGCATTCTGTCTGGGAGCCTGAAAATATGTACCACTTAGGGAGATACAATAAATAGGTATATGTTTTAAAATATCTAATATATAAAATTCTCGTGTCACAGTGTGAGTCAGTTACCATACTCATCTGAAACGGCTTGACCGATTTTTATGAAATTTTATATGAATTATATTCAGGTCTCAGAATCGGCTACTATCTATTTTTCATACCCCTAAGTGATAAGGGTTTTCTAAATTAGAAATTACCTAGAAACAATTTATATGGCAAAACAACGTTTGCCGGGTCAGCTAATATATTTTTAATATTAAATTATTTAAAGAAGCACTTTATTAAAAAAAACCTTAATAAAATAAAATAAGAAATCTTAATTATAGAGAGGAGGCCAGTCTTCCAGCAGTAAGAATAAAATAGGTCGATTATGCTGTCAAGGTTTAAACCTACGACCTAAGTACTTCTAATAAATCGAAGTAATCGAACCCACTACTGCTCTCAAAACTTAAATCTATTTAAAAAAACCCGATTGCCCCAATAAATAAAATCCTAAATACTTGAACATCAGAACAGAGCGATTTTAAGAAATGTTATCAATCAATCAGTCGCTAATTATCTTAAATATTCAACTGCCTGCCCATGTAGGTGTGTTAATGAGTTCCTAGTAGGTTCGCTTTATAGTTTGTGGTTGAGGGACTATTGTGACCAATATATTAATGTTGACTACTTATTTAGGTTGGGAGGGTTTACACCGAAGTGAACATAAAAAATGACGTGAAGTTCGTTTGATTTTTTAACCGACTTCAAAAAAAGGAGGAGGTTCTCAATTCGTCGGAATCTTTTTTTTTTTTTTTTTTTTTTTTTTTTTTTTTATGTATGTTCCCCGATTTCTCGAAGACGCCTGGACCGATTTGGAAAATTTTTCTTTTGTTTGAAAGGGTATACTTTCCAATTGGTCCCATGATCATCAGGTCAGGATCTGATGATGGAATCCCAGGGAAATCGAGGGCAACCTTCAAATTTTATAGGCACATAGTACCATTTTCATATATTTTCTAAAGCTGTTCAAGTATTTGCATCTGATAATCATCATCTCAGGTGGATGAGCTGATGATGGAAGGTACAACTCCTCAACGGCTTGGAGTTGGCATCGACTGATTTAGTTTGTGTTCGCATATCTCTGGAACTACAAGTCCGATTTAAGTAATTCTTTTTTTGTTGTACTAAGTATTGTTTAACTTACGGAATACTGCAAGTTTCATCAAAATCAGTTCAGTAGTTTTTGAGATAGGGAATTTTATTAACTTATTGTGCACTTGAGAGAGAATGTTTTGTTTGACAAGAATTTGAGTTGAATATTTAAACTAAAAAGAGTAAAATAAAAAACTTTTTTAAAAAAATGTAACCGCCTTCAAAAACAACCACAAAAAAGGGTAAAATAACCTACAAAATAACTTTTCTTTCAGAAGTCGGTGGCAAAAAAACAATGAAATGAAAAAAAAACAAAGGCACCGACTTCTGAAAGAAAAGTTATTTTGTAGGTTATTTTACCCTTTTTTGTGGTTGTTTTTGAAGGCGGTTACATTTTTTTAAAAAAGTTTTTTATTGTGTTGCATACAAACGGCACAGGTTGGCGCCATAGAAATATTTTTATTAATGAGTCTATGGTTGCCGCGATGACTTAACGATTGTCTTGCTGCGTGTCACGGGTTGGATTCTTGCACGGTATCAAACAATATAAGTAAGGCTAACAAATAGTTGTTTGTCAATGCACGCTCGATACAGGAAAAAATTAAGAATAGAGCATTTACTTTAAAAATAATAACTTACCTCATTCAAAGAGATATTTGAATATTTGATTGTCTGCCTGTAACGCTACTTTTACTATAATTTGGTAAGTATACCTACCTAATATCTCCAAAGCTCTACTTCCAAAAATATTCTTTGAATTGCTATCGCTGCAAACGTAAATTCGACTGTAGTTAAAGTACCTAATTGAGCTTATATTTAAAATTAGGGATGCATCGATACGCCTTTTCGCCGATACGATACCGATACCGATATTCTTATAAAAATATCGGCGATACCGATACCGATACGCGTATTGTGAATTAAAATAAAATAAATAAATCACAAGTCAGTTTTTTTTATTAATATTAAAAGTAGTGTCATAGGTAAATGATTGGATAATTATACATTTTAGTTATCAAAATTAATAAGATTTTTGTCAAAAAAATAAAGTATGTATCTTAAATTTTTCGGAGAATGGAGATTTCGCAAGTCTGTTTCACAAAGGTTTTCCCGGGCATAGTTCGTGCTTCGTTTGCAACAAAATAGATGAGACAACACGCTCTTTAACACTACATTTTTAAATTAAAAAGTATCGTTGAAACGGTTATAAAATATCGTCGATACCGATATATCGGCTGACCCGAAATATCGCCGATATATCGGTATCGGTATCGGTATCGGATGCATCGCTATTTAAAATGATTGTTATATAATATTTAAAGTGATTGCCGCAATATCCACACTTCATGATGTCAATCATTCGATCCAAATGAACCGAGCGAACTTTTTATGAACGAACATTCGCTTTCCACCACCACTTTACATTTCGGTGTAAAAGCAGCCCTCATAACAAGGCTCCCGTCATCGTTGAAGCTAACAAGGTGATATAAAACCAATTATTAAGGGTTGTAAACCATTCCCGGTAACCAGGGTGTTTCAGAACATAAAAATTGTAAACATTATACTGTAAAACGATCGCTGAAATTCGGTGAAGGCATGTGTTTTCTTTTTAAGTTGGTGGTTTTAAGATTTTTTTAATTGTGTGTGTGTGTGTGAGTTTTTTATTGTTTAAAACGCCAAATTGGTTTGGCAAATTATTTACACTGTCATACAATTTGCTGTGACATTGGTATCCAAGATTTTTGTACCGTAAGATAAAACGTTGAATAACTTATAGGGCCAAAGCCTGCCGGGGTCGCGGGACTAACGAGCTACGGTGACCCCGGAACGTAAAGGGCTATCGATGGACACCGTGGATTTTAGTCAGTACAAGCCTAACGGTCCCTCTTGCCCTGCCCTGGGTGGGAGGACTCATTGGATGATTTAGGGCAGATTTTTCAATAGTCAGATAACTTTTATCTGAGGAATAAAAATGGCGGTTTGACAGCTTATCTATAGAAAATATGTCAACTCACTATTTTTATTCCTCAGATAAAAGTTATCTGACTATTGAAAAATCAGCCCTAAAACACGTGAAAAAAAAAGAATAACTTGCCATCATAATTTCTATAAAATCGGCCTTTTTTCTCAGCTTTTGATTATTTACAGTAAACTAGAATAAAAACTACTTAACTATCTTAAACTAAGAAAATATAATTTTCCCGTTTTAATTTGAATCCTTATCGCAGCACTAATTAACCGTTATAGGTAATTATAAGAACAAGGCAGAATTAATTAGTTTTTCGTAAAGCAATTATCGGGTGATTCGTTAATTAATACACCTTGCTATTATGATTGCTTTGAATTGCGATTTAATTTACTTTTGTTTTGAAGTACGCAGTGGGTTTTAATTTTTTTTACCTTAACTATCTCGTTGGTCTAGTGGTTATAAATGCAATTGCTGGATGTGCGGTTTAGGTTCGAAATCGATTTTATAGTTTGGGTCTTTTCAGCAACAGTTTTATATTCTCTCTCACTTTGGACATAAAAAAACATAGGTGTAACTGTTTCCTTATTTTTAGTAGGTATTTATTTTGTCTTTCGATGTGGTCACCTGTTCAGATAGGTCGAAACCTAAGCAATTATAAAGTTACAAACAAGATTATTTTTCAATTAGTCTAATTTCAGTTGAAAATGCTTATTACATTTTGGTTTACAAATCATAAAGGATTTATTTTCTTCCTTTAAACTAGATTTCGAATTTAATTTTAATACAAGAAACTGCCGTTATAAGAATCTATAATTTGTACTGTTAAAAGAATAAAATTATGTGTTAAATTGCCTCAGGGAATATAACAACGATTACAAGATTACCACGGCTAGAAATTATAATTTTAGTAAATGGACATGACTTCCGTTGCAATTAAATATAAAACGTAACATTACTCTAAGAACACAGAAAACACATTTTCCTCAAGTTCTCACCATTTATTTAGTATTGTAAAATACTCGTGAGTACTGCCTTCTTGGTAGGAGCTTAAGGGACTGTCAGACTCGTACTGACTAAAGTCCACGATTGTTCCTTCAATAGTACTTTACGTTCCAGGGTCGCGGAGTCACGGTTACCTGTTTAAACAGTCCAGCGACCTTAGCAGGCATTTGGCCCTCTGTGGGGGCCCCGTCAGATTGCTGATAGCTATTTGAGAGACGCGTGGGGAACACGACGGGGCATGGTCCATGATCGGACGACGAGGTACGCATTACTACTCTTTATCCGACCTGGGTATAAGACTTAACACTTCCGCCACGCCGAACGACAATTCGCCACTTGCATCCATTGGTTGCCTGCGACTCTCACGATGCCATCGGTCCACCTAGTGGGAGGCCTGCCCACGCTGCGTCTTCCGGTCCGTGGTCGCCACTCGAGAACTTTTCTTCCCCATCGGTTGTCAGTTCTATCAGAGATCAGCCCGCTTGCCACCACTAAATCAACAAGACACTATCCGTCTTACTATAACAAAGTTAAACATCTGTTCAACACTTGTCTAAAAAATCTGTCAACTGCAAAACGGCTTTTGATGTTCATTTAAGAGTCGTTTCGCAGTTACACTTTATTTAGACAAGTGTTCAACAGATGTTTAACGATTTGTGGTACGACGGTTTAAATCTACAAATAGTACATTGTTATCCAAGGCGAGAAAATTACTTATTTACGTCCCGAGACGGGGTTTGGCGCCCGAACGTAGTGAGGGCGCTAATAGTTCGAGGGACTAAATAAGTAATTTACCCGAGGTAAACACTGTGCTTTTCATTACGAATACGAGGAAAAAAAGTAAAATTAACAACATAAATTTTAGCTAAAGAAAAGAAAAAATGAGTGCAGATCGGATTGTAACTTTGCTGCTTGTTTTTTTTTTTTAATTTTTGTGCTGTGGTCACTGTGGTCGTCCAGCTATACAGCCAGGATTTTTCATGTTCATTATTTAAAAAATGGCAAAGATTTTGTCGAAATCTGTGATATTTTAGAGAAATAGTTGAAACTAAATTATTTTAAAGTTATTATTTATATTCTTAATACTTAACTTTGTGTTATTTTATTTTTTTTGCTCTGTAATTTCGTGGCTGTATAAAACTTTTGAACATGGTTCAATAGAAATGTCATATTAGAACTAGTTTTTTTTTTCTTAAATATGGCAGCTGTCAGTTGAAAGCGATTTTCCCTAGGGCGGCAATGGATAACTTTCAAACGGCTAATCAGACATTTAATGACCTACTTTCAGAGTATGAGTAATGAAAAGTTTATAGTCATCTAGTTAGCCAATCTCTTCAATAATGTGGGAACATCTCACCGCAGCTCCACATATGAGTCCACACATATAAAGGTGGCAGTAATTATAAGTTGAGCGTACAAACAGACTCGTTATTTGTTCGTACTCGCAAACAACAATAAACAACGTTGTAATGTGGTGTGTTTCCGGTGGAAAATGTCTATCTAACTAGCCGGTAAATATCTGCTGGACATACAGGGGAAAAGTGCGACGAATAATTATTATTTTAAACTATTACCACAAAAAGTTAAACATCTGTTGAATACTTGTCTAAAAAAAGTGTAACTGCAATACGACTCTTCTATATCGACGTCAAAATATGCCGTTTTGCAGTTTACAGTTTTTTTAGACAAGTGTTCAACAGATAATTAACTTTAAAAGTAGTGCAATCTCGAGATTCAAAACAAAATCAATTATTGAAGTTAATCGAAAAACCTGGAGAAATTCTTTTTCATAATATGGATTTGTTACATTTTTATTGGCCACTGGTGTCGGGTCATAATGTGCATTTCCTTTCGTGTTTTTATTTTGTTAATGGAATTTTTAGGCCTAAATGGTAAATACGGTTGTTTCAAACTATGATATTATATTTTAATGGAAGTCACGCAATGCAAAATCAAATATTTCTCTAACAATTGCTCTTAATTTCTTATTCACCTTGCGTTTATTTTGTTTCAAGAATATATTGTGCTTTATGAAATGTAGGTATTTAATATCTATTAGCAGTATCTCCTATAATTAAGCGTCTTCGATCACCTAGAATTTCGAACTTTGAAATATTCTCACATTTTTCCTTCAATCAAAACTGTCCCCTCAGTTGTCCCACCTGTCTGTCCGTATGTCCCACCGCAGCTACGGAACGTTCTCGTTCATTTCATTACCGATCGTGAGCAGATATCGTTACTGCGTGCCGAGTTCACTCGCGAAGTATACGCAAGAAATTCAGATAAATTGTCCACAGTAATTGGTGTGAAAGTAATGTATTTCAATTATGGATTTTAACGCCTAAGGTTTATTAGTGTGTCGCGACTATCTCATCAGTTAACCGTGACCCTGGAACGTAAAGGGTTATCAAAGGATCACCGTGGATTTTAGAAAGTTGTTTGATTATTTTACCAGGAATTAAAAAAAAGGTTTATTAGTGTTTTAGGGATTTTATACTTTCAATTTAGTGTTTTCTTTTTTTTTTGTAAATATTTATTTTTTAATAAATCCTACTTTATTCATGAGTAATTTAACAATTAGTAATGGCTTACTGAAATGTACTCACTAGGATACCTTTTTTTTAAATATTGAAAGTGTCATATATCTTTAAATCCATTTAAATAAATTCCAAGTTTCGCGTTTTATGTATTATATTTTGGAAGAATAATGATTCGTTAAAGCTATTGTTCTTCCTTAGGTAGCTTGATGTCAAACAGATACTTTAATTAAATCGTAGCTTCGCAGGTTTTTTCTTCTTCCTTTAATTTGATGTAACTGTAACGGAAACAAATACACTTAAATTATAATTATCGATGCAAGCTGATAACTCAACAAAATATCAATCAGAAATATATAAGTTTATCTGAAAACCTTGCATATACTACATACAAAACCCACTCGACTCTAAAACATAAATAAATAATTACATGATTATGTTGAATGAACCTTAATCACCTGCTAATCACAGCTCTTGGAGTACCAAGCAGACTAATAACGTAATGACGTGGGAGCGAGAGAGCGCTACATGACGGACGGAGACGGCGACAGGTCGCGAGATCGCTTCGAATTAAAGGAGATGCGCGCACGCAAATTTTTAGAAAGTCTTTTGTAAAAAATGTTTGGTGTTTGGATAGGTTTTTGGTGTGATTGAGAAAGATGATTGAAAGGTGAAATAGGGTTGTTGGTAGAAGACGTTTCTAGGAACTTCTGACTGAACATTTTTTTAATGTTTTGCTATAATTATGCACCTGGTCTTGTTCTAATTTAGGGGTATTCTTCGAGGCGCATCAAGTCTGAAAAATCAAAATCAAAAGTCATTTATTCAAATTAGACTGATTTATCAGAACTGTTTGAAGGTAAATTTTTACATAATACAGTCCCCCAAAGCGCCCCCCCTTCGACACTTCCTAGTGTTTTGGCTGAGAAGAAGAAGTGGCCGAACAAACTCCCCAGCAACACATCTGTATGTACACACGGCTACGCAAACGCGGCACGAAGTGCGAACGGGACGAAGTGCGCATAACCCCTTCATATACAGCGAAAGACCTTAGTTGCAGTTATATTAAACCGATTTTTGCCCAAACAATCAGTTAATTATCTTTATTCACACAAGATCTTAAAAAGTGAATAACTTCAATTGCCTTAAGAATCTTAAAAACTGTTATGATTCAAAGACAGGTGTTTTTAACGATCAAAATTTTGATTCTTAAATAACAAACTATTATTTAGTCAATTATGATTATTGTTATGTCGCAGTACGGTTATCAAAAAAATAATATTTCAGCAATAAAAATAACACCTTTTAAGCTGTACAAATTAGTATTCAATAAGAAGACATAGCTATAAACATTTTATTACTATGACGTAATAGGTACATTTCCGCTTAATACCTTATTGGTTACAGCTGATCTGAAAACTGCACACAAGAATCATTCTTATACTAAAGAAAAAAGTGGCTATTATTGTGTGAAAGATTTTTGGAATGATGTCACATTTTGTGGTGTACTGTAGCTGGTTAGAATGATATCATTACTTATTTAGGCGAATTTATAAGTGAATGGTACTGTTAATGTTGGCAGTGAGATAATTTGGGTTACATTCTAAATTTTGTTGAGTTAAGATTTTGAAAGCAGGTGTATCTAAATATTCTGCATTTACATCTGCTTTTTTATTGGGACAAACCGACCACCCTATAACCAAACCACTGCAACTCCTGAGAGCCAGAATCAACAGTGGCAACCACCAGAAAACCGCCGAGACAATGAAGCTCGACTTGTCCCGGATAATGAATTTACCTGTCTTGGATCCAGAAAAGAAGAGTGGAGGAGTAGAAAAAATACATTTACACTTCCCTCCATGTCAAGCAGGAGACAGAACAAAACAAGGCCAATGGGCACAAAGAAAATGGAACTGGAAGAAGTTGCCTAGCACCACGGCTAAAAAATTACTACTAATATTTATGTGTCCTAAATTGAGAGCTGCTATATTTGATTCCAGTAATATGTAGGTATGGCAAAAACGCCTGATAGCGGGGTGGGCAGAGGTGACGCCTTTTTATTTTATAATCATCAAATTAGGCCACCGACACAGGACGGCACACGAGACCCCGAGACTTTATATGTCACACACGCTTTAAAAAAAGTTGCTTCTCGGATCATCACAAGTAAACACGTACCTTCTTTGCTTCTCCTTAAATCAATCAAGCACCCCGGATTCTCAGATAGACTGTCAATCGCAATGAACGTCATGACATAATGATTTAGTGGAAAACTCGTGATCGTATCGGTTTACTAATGGATTAATGAACACTTTCTCCTTCCGTGACACGGACCTAGAAGGCTGATGATGCTGGCGGGGGGCCAAAGCTATGATGATGAAAACGTCGAACAGGACCGAACGGACGAGGTTAGTAATTTAATTATTGTGTAACACGCGTTGAAATACTTGTTTTTTCTAAGGTAAAATTTTTAAATGAATCCTAATCTACAAGGCAGGACCAGAACGAGAGGGACTGAATAGCTAGTACTTATTAAAATCCACGTTCTCCTTCAATATAGTCATTAGGATCCAAGGTTTGACTTTGAGTATCATTATTATAGTTTCCGCCAGTTATGTGTGGAATAAAATTCGTTGACCCCCGTGTACCAATGTATTCTAATATTTCAAAACCATTCGAAAAAAATGTAAAGAAAGTGTCGTAACACGATCAAAACAAACGCATCGCGGTAAGAGGTGACCTTGGCCTTATATTTTATTTTGAAATTCGAACCATGGTATTATGAAATTCGAACGATGCATTATTAGGATCAATGACCTTTATTCCGGACTTATTTGGCGGTGACTATAGTCAATAATATTGCTAGGACACAAGTCTCCTCCGTGAGAGAGGTGGATTGTCCACTACGCGAGCCCAGTGCAGGTTGTCACTTTTTTCATATTTTTTTTATTCTTCTAACATTTTCTCACGATATTTTCCTTCACCTTACTGAGAGCATACTTTTAACTTTTCAGGAGTAGGTATCACTCATCAACTTACTTCTATTTTCTACCCCAAGCCGTCACCTTTCTTGACTCTGGTACGTAAAGGGCTATTGAAAGACACCGTGGATTTAAGTCAGTAGGTACAGGTCTGACAGACTCTCGCGTCCTGCCCTTGGTGGGAGGACTCATTTGATGATTTTACCAGGATAAAACAAAAAGGTGACAACTCTGCCTACCCTGCTATCATCAAGCGTGAAGCTAACCTCAGTGATATCAGTTGCATCACAATCAGAGCACGTACGATGACTTAACGACCATACATTAAGAGACAAGCACACGTTGAGAGAATGCCTAATTGTCGAGGGTTGTAGCACAGGGCAGCTTATAAATCTCAATAATTTCATTATTTAACGTCATTTCTTTAAAGGCTCAGAAACGTCTGTTACCATTAGACACCACTGTCTTTGTCACTGGCGACGGACGGGAAGAGAATTCCCATTATGTCGCCACCGCTATAGTGCTTCGATGAAACTCTACTTCCAAATAACTTTAGTGCTCGGGTGCTTCAAGTTGCCTGAAATTGCAAATACGTTTTCCGTATTTAAATGTTCAATTGGCAAATCGATTGAGTGTACTTTTGTACGAACGAGGAATTAGTTTTATCCCTCAAGTTAACGTCAAAGTCCTCGTTTCCCGTTTACTTCATGTCACAAAAACGTCAAAGTCATGATAAGGCCTCAAGACAGTTCTTGAACGTCACGGTTACATGAAATAGTCGTCCAGAATCCCACCATTTTCCTCTTTGGGGAGAAGAAGTAGTGGAACTAACTCGTATTATAAAAGATAGAGATGAATTTCCAAGTATTTCTGGACTGAGGAAATCTTCCTGTTGGAGTCGCGGTAGGTAGCCAATGCACGACTGTCTTATATTATCAGCCCATTGCCGTCCACTGCTGAACGTAAGCCTCCCCCAAAGAGCGCCAACCCTCCCGTTCCTGGGCAGCCCGTATCCATCCGCTGCCAACCACATTCTTCAAATCATCGACCCATCTTGCCGCAGACCCATCTTGACGACTGTCTTAAATGGGCACAAAATATCTCTCAAAAGATTTGCTTTTGAGAGATATTTTGTGCCCATTTTTAGGGTTCCTTAGCCAAATGATGATAAAACTAAAAAAAATATATAATGTAGACCTCAACAAAAACTTCCAACGAAAATTGGTTTGGTACATTTTCAAAAACCGCAAATATAACTTTGCCATTCATACAAACACTATGAAAAACAAAGTTATTTTTATTGTTTGCGGAACCCTTCATGGGCGAGTCCAACTCGCACTTGGCCGGTTTTTTTTTTTTAACTGGCAATTGGCAGGCTACATGGCTCGTAGAACTGACATCATCATCTGCCTAGACTTTTCCCAACTATATTGGGGTCGACTCCAGTAGAACCAGATGCAGCTGAATATCAGTATTTTATATGGAGCGACTGCCTATCGGACTTCCACAACCCAGTAACTGGGTAATACGATACCCCACGGTAGACTGGTTGTCAGACTTTAGAGCTTCTGATTAACAAAAAAAAAAATTATTAAAAAAAAAAAATTTTTTTTTTTTTTATTTAACAGTAACGACTGTCAAAGATATAAATGACAGCCGGGACCAACTGGGGACGGAGGAGGATGGTCACCCATCCAAAGTACAATCTCGGCAAGCGCGGCTTATCCCGAATGATCGGCCTGTGCGGCTGTAATTATTTGTGCTTGTAAAACTGACACTAACCGAAAAAAGGGGAAGAAAAAGTTAAGTTAGTTCAACTTTCAAGAGTGATGACTACAAACAGCAAGATATATCGTAGGCAGGCCTCTTCCTAGGTGGACCGACGAAATCGAGATAGTCGCGGGCAACTGATGAATGCAGGTGGAGGATAGTCGCATGGTGTGGCGGTCTAAGGGAGGCCTTTGTTGGAGGCTGATGATGATGATGAGTAACCACTTCGAAACGTATTTTTTCCTACTCATCCGCTATTCTTTTCTGATTAATTTCGTTACAGGATCCAAGACAGGTAAATTCATTCTCCGGGACACGTCGAGCTTCATTGTCTCTGCGCCTTTCTGGTGGTTGCCACTGTTGATTCTGGCTTTCAGGAGTTATTTGGGAATAGTGTAGTGGGTTTGTCCCAAAAAAAAGTTATGTACTAAATTAAGAACATTAAAGTTTAATATTTACCCCAAAATCTTTAGAATTTTATAAGCGGCAACCCTAATCGGAGACAGAACCAATGAGTGACAAATGAATGTTTGTTCAATAATGTAGTTCGAGCGCGTAACTGATGCAACTGTGCTACTAGTTAACTTTAGTTAGAGGTACTATATAGTTGAACTATGTGGGTGAATATTACATGGGCTGTATAAGTACCTACTTTTAGGTTATTTTTCTTACAGGTATGGTAGGGCATGCAGAAGCTACCTACTGCGACCTTTACAAGATGAACTCATAATTTTGACAACGAGCATTGCCAAAAAGCAATCAAGCGGTTATAACGCCAAAGTCCCCGTTTACTTTACATCAAATACGTGAAAAGTCGTGACAGGACCTCAGAAAGCTGGCTTATTTTTTTAGTCACTAAATACCAAGCCATACCAGCCCTCTGGTCACGTGAATTAAATAACATACATCGTTACATCCAACTTATCATTCCAGATACACATACACTATTAGTCCACAGATTACTAATAAGATATGATAGGAATTGCTGGCGCTATTCCTATTAATAGCAATAGGATATGTCCGTACTATCACTGGATACGTAATAACTATCGGCACTATTGCTGGGTACTAAATTAATTAATTACTATCGATGGCTATTGATAGGTTCCATTGTGTCATATTAATTAGTACTGAGAAGTATCGGGAATAGTTCGTAAATTATTCTAATGATGATGGGGCTTTCCATCGGTCAGTGCCGATCTCCTATACAAAGTTGCTTTTTACCGACTTCAAAAAAAAGGAGGTTATTTATTTTCTTCTTTTTGTTGTGAGAATTTGGTCACATTTTGGTATCAGAGCTAATTAAACCACTTCTGGGAACACCACAAGCCTCTGACATGACTTTGGACTTATACATTTTATTTATTACCTATATACTTAGGTAAGTCCAGGTATCCTCACGATGTTTTCCGTCACCGACGTTAGTGATGTCCAAAATAAACTTAGTAAGTACATATTATAATGAATTGAAAAGGACACATTAGTACTTGCCTGGGTTTGAACTCGCAACCTCATGCATGAGAAGCGAGTTTCAAAACATCCGGGCTGTCACGAATTGTAACAATAGGCTATTTGACAGTATCAATAAATTGTAAATCTAATAAGTCCGTTATTTAGAGTTTTGAAAAATAACGGACACATATTTTTTCTTATGCAAAATCAATGAATATTTACCAAGATATAACACATCAAGACTCGAGAGTGGAGGCTCGTGACGTCAGAATTCAGTAAAAAATGTACTAAATTGTGACGTATTGGCAATTTTGAAAACATTATATCTCCGTCAATTTTGGTTTGCGTAAAAAAAGAAAAAATAGGGGTCAAATATTATTTGATAATCTAACTGGCGGATTAATTAGAATTTTTAGTCAAATAGCCTATTATACTTAAATGAGTAGAATTCGGAAGAAACTGAAAGGTTTTTCATACAAACTAGGTAAAATCTCATTAAATACCTATAGACGAAGAAGGACCTTGTAAGAACGGTTACATCCAAATTCCAATAAGGTACAATCAGAATACAAGAACCGAGTTCAAGTTTTCATTTTACTCCTTTGGAGGAGTTCTCCTTATTCCTGCCTTTTCTATTTTACTTGGGTCGGCACAACACATTTTCTTTTTACCGACTTCAAAAAAAAGGAGGTTATCAATTTGACCCGTATGTATGTAATATTTCCAGAACTGCCCAGTTTTCATATATGGTTAGTCTATATCAGCGTCTGAACAAATGTGCCAAATTTCAAAAGTGTATGTATGTATGTTTTTATGTTTGTGTTCACATATCTCCGGAACTTCAAGTCCGATTTAAGTAATTCTTTTTTCAGTTTCATCAAAATCGGTTCAGTAGTTTTTGAGATAGGGAGTTTTTTGCCTACTTAGGTTGTAGATTTTCAAAGTCGATTGTATGTTCGGTCGCGATTATCTCGCGTTTGGCTGAACCGATTTTGATGCGGTTTTCACAAAGGTATTTGTTACATTCTAGGGAAGGTTTTAATATATAACAATCATGGATATCTCGTGACGTTGACCGCATAGATCCTTTTTTGTTGCTGACTTGGATTAAAGATTTCTAAAGACGCAAATTATACGAAGATTTTTGTTGAATATCTGAACTAATAACCTCCTTTTTTTGAAGTCGGTAAAAAGGGTAAAATAAAAACTTTTTTAAAAAAAGAACCGACTTCAAATCAAACACAAAAAAGTTGAAAATAACTTTTCTTTCGGAAGTCAAACAAAGCCACCGACTTCCGAAAGAAAACTTATTTTCAACTCTTTTGTGTTTGATTTGAAGTCGGTTTTTTTTTTAAAAAAGTTTTTTCTTTCTCTTATCCTAGGTTCAGACTGACGGGAAATTCCGTGAACGATATAAAAACATTTAAAGACTATTAACGGCATTTCCTGTTAATGTGACCCAATAAGCAGGCGCCTCTTTCAAACCATAGAATATGAAAATGACAAAGTGGGCCTTCGTCAGTTGCACCAAAGACAGTTACGTAACCACCTTCGAACGATAGCAAAATACCAATAAGATCAATAAGTCCCTTTGAAAAGACCCGCTCTCCGCACATTGCCTAACAATGTTGCCATTTCTAACTTTGACAGTAACATCACGCTTCCACTTCCTTTGGCGTAGACAGAGATCATATAATGATAGCTTCATTAGCTACGCGAGTGACATAAGTTATTGGTCATTATGGAATTGTGGCGCTTTCTAAAATGCCTATTATTGACAGTAAAGTGTCGTTTAAATTGTTACATTTTGCCTGTTGTGTGATCTTTTCCTGGATGTTGGTTTTAGGTAGTGATGTGCATTTTGGTTAGTAAATCGTTCCATGTAAAGTACAGGGAATCTAAAAACGCCTCTTTACCAAAATCATAAAAGAATTGCGATAAAATTGTTCTTAATCAATTATCTACTCTATTGTTTGAGCAGCAGAATAGAATATTCCATTTTACGAATTTTATCGCAATACATAGATATTAAGTTTCGTTAGATTGGCATTTTTTAGACCCTCTTGTATTCAGCAACATTCAGTTAGACTCTAACTGAATTCGGTCGGGTTATAGTCTAACTGTTAGACTATAAACCGACCTCAACGTACCTAATTGGGAAAAGGCAACGCAGATGGTGTTTATTTTAGTGAATAACATTAGTAAGAATAAAACAGAAGTTGATGTGCTATATCAAAATGAATAAATGTTTTTATGATTAATAAATATCTTATTAAGATTATCCATTAAACTACGGTTTGAAGTTTGATTTGAAAAACCATATTTATAAAGCCTCCTGCAGACACACGCGATTAATCGCGCTGCGACAACGAGCCAAGCTAATTTCCACTCTAAAAATACTGCGAATGGACCGCGACATGTCGCCCCGCGCGATTTATCGCGTGTGTCTGCAGGAGGCTTAAAGGAAAAAGATTTTGTAGAGACTTTTTCCTTTTAAATTAACAAAAAATATTTTTTTGGCTAGCTAAGATTAGCCATAATTTCCCTAAATCTTATTTCAACTTTCTCTTTCTTTATTTCAGACAATGTATTCGTAAACATTAGACAACTTACTCGTAAACATGAATTAACGATGATGATGTAAGAGATGTTTTAATTCGAATTTTGATTGACACAATTTAAAATAGAACATTGTTCTGTCAAATTAAAACAAACAATTGCATTGTACACCAGGCCTAAACCGACCACACGAGAAAAAAGAAAACAATTTAAAAAATAAAACTGTCAGCTGTCAAAACTCCCGCCAACCGTGCGTTTAGTTGCTGCATCACTTGCATTCTCTCTAAAATTAATTCTAAGCGCATAATACGAATTAGTTATGTTTAAATGCGTCTTGTTGCTTCGCCACGCATAGTTATACGCACTTGACCACACCGTGTGTTCCTGTAGTTTTGAATTGAATGCAACGTTGTTTATTGAGGGAATACGGGTTGAATATCATATTTTTTGTAAAGGTATGGAGTTGATTTGAGTTTTTTTTTTTGTTTTAGTTTTTGTAGAGTTGATTCTGTATGAAAAAAAATGAGAAAAAAATGAAATACAAATTAAATACACTAGGTATACATATTTACAATAGTCAAAAATTATAGTACCTAACTGGAAAAAAAAAGTAGTTATAAACATAAAATCAGGTATGATTTAACGCTTAAGAAGATGTAGGTTTACCAAAATACGAATATAATGTATACTTAAATAAGAATGTAACTAAAGATTTGATATGTCCAGTTATGTTTTTTCGCATAATATCATACTCGTACATTCGTACAGTAAGTCAATACACGGCGGGCATAAATTCGGAATGCTACTAAGAAGTGGCGCTAGTGTCTACCTATGTCATCATCATTATCATCATCATCATCAGCCGGAAGACGTCCACTGCTGAACATAGGCCTCCACCTTAGACCGCCACGCCGAACGACAATTCGCCACTTGCATCCATCGGTTGTCCGAGACTCTCACGATGTCGTCGGTCCACCTAGTGGGAGGCCTACCTACGCTGCGTCTACCTATGTCATTACATCTAAATTGCAGTTAAATAATAGAAATAGGTACCTCGCATTTTTCTCCTCGAGTATGCAATATTGTGAAAAAAAAATAGCGAAATAAAAAAATCTTTACCCGATGAATTCTCTGTCCCACAATTTTTACATGCACACATTATTTTTGCGATCACAAGTTGTCTTGCGAATATGATTGTTACAAGTTACCATCAATATGCGATGCAGGCGATTATAACATTATAACTTCAGCAAAACATTAAATATTACTTCAACATTGTTTGTATCTTGTATGGTTAAGAATAGGTGGTCTTCTTTGTCTTAATTCGTTTGTGTGATGTTTTAATCTCTACATGGATAACTGCGCTAATATTCATAAAATAGAATTATCTTCACTATTGTATGAGCAGAAGAACAGAATATTCCATTTTACGATTTTTATCTTGTCGAGCCATCATTTTAATTTCAAGTGTATTTAGGTACTCGGTGAAATTAGCTTTCCCCCCCCCCCCCCCCCTTTGAGGGCCAAAGCCTGCCGGCAACGACCATTTATATCTAGACTCCTAATCACAGGCGACCGATGTCTGTCAACACATTAGGCAAAAAGTCTAAAGTTCGTATTAGTTTCGACCACTCCTGTGAGTCCCCTCGTCGCACTGACCTTGAGTTAGCCAATCAGAATGCAGTACCCCATCCCCCTCGCTTACGTCGTACCTCAGCGACTTGGCAGAAAATTTTCGTTAGTCAGATCGTGCATGAGGCGTCTAGATATAAATGGTCGTTGCCTGCCGGAGACGCAGGTCTATCTCATCAGGTAACCGTGATCCTGGGACGCAAAAGGCTATTGAAGGATCACCGTGGATTTTAGTCGGTACAAGGCTGGCAGTCCCTCCCATCCCGCTCTGGGTGGGAGGACTGATTTGATAATTTTACCATGATAAAAAAACCAGCAGTTTTTTTAACAAGATGTAAATATTCCACCTACTCCTTATCCGGATGGTAATCTTAAGATATGACGCAAGAACTGCGCCGTTTGATCTATTCTCTGTCATTGCGTCATTGTCACCATGGCGCATCCTTTGACTCGCATTGCCTACAAGACACCTAATTCTCTATAACGCAGTATAGGGATAAACAGTAAATCAACGAGGATTTTTTCTAAATTCAACTTGGGTAGGTTGTCAATTAAACGTTATCAGCCCCCCTAGCCAAGTCATAACAAGTCGCAAACGATAATCGTAAACGCTCGGTACTGCCCAATAGATTTTCTACTTTATAGCCTAGAGCCTAAAGTTGAAAATCTATTTAAGATTTCTGAGCGTTAGCGACAGGAATGATCGAAAACGATAAGCAATCTTCACTGGATCTTCAACGTTAAACCCAACCACATAAAGTTGAAAATCTATTAAAGCCTACTCAGCGTTTCATCATCATCATCATCTCAGCCATAGGACGTCCACTGCTGAACATAGGCCTCCCCTTTAGATCTCCACATATACCGGTTGGAAGCGACCTGCATCCAGCGTCTTCCGGCGACCTTTACAAGGTCGTCTGTCCACCTCGTTGGTGGACGTCCTACGCTGCGCTTGCTCGTCCGCGGTCTCCACTCTAGCACTTTTCGACCCCATCGGCCATCTGCTCTGCGAGCAATATGGCCTGCCCATTTCCACTTCAGCTTGCTAATCCGGTGGGCTATATCGGTGACTTTAGTTCGTCTACGGATCTCCTCATTTCGGATTCGATCACGTAGAGAAACACCGAGCATAGCCCTCTCCATAGCTCGCTGAGCGACTTTGAGCTTTGAGATGAGGCCGATAGTGAAAGACCACGTTTCGGTGCCGTAAGTCATCACTGGTAACACACATTGATTGAAGACTTTCGTCTTGAGGCACTGAGGTATGTCGGACGAAAAGACATTGCGTAGCTTCCCGAACGCTGCCCAACCGAGTTGGATTCGGCGGTTGACCTCTTTCTCGAAGTTGGACCTACCTAATTGGACTACTTGTCCTAAATAGATATATGAGTCAACAACTTCGAGTACCGAGTTTCCAACAGAGACTGGGGTGGGCACAACATTGGAATTTGACATAATTTTCGTCTTGTCCATGTTCATTTTCAAGCCCACCCGTTGTGAAACTCGGTCGAGGCCATCGAGCATCATGCTGAGTTCCTCCATCGACTTTGCCATTACTAAGCGTTTGCGTTTATCATTTATTACATGGCTACGCGTTCTGGTTTACTTAAACTATGACTAAGCGATGGTTAAACTATAGACTGCTGCGCGCATCCCCGCACGGAACAAATATTTGTATGATCTACAAGTAGTTGTTTCGGGTCTGGGTGTTTGTGTATGTGATTTTATATGTTTGTAAGCGCACACACGACACAGGAGAAATTCATAGTGTGGGGCAACGTTTTTTTTTTACTATCATCATCATCATCATCAACAGCCGAAAGACGTCCACTGCTGAACATAGGCCTCCCCCTGTGTTTTTACTATGAATACATATTAAATGTTTCTTCTTTGTCGCGATGTGACATAATAGAGATAATATTTTCGTTCATCGTTTTAAAAACAGTAATAGTCCCGGGGCAACGGCTCTGAATTACAAATTGCAGATCGAGATTGCACCCAGCCAGGCATTTACTTTTAATAATTAATTTCATCACCACTACTCTCAAAACATAGTGGCGAAACCTGCACTGGACCTTGATTACAGGTACAAACAGCGTCGCGATGTGGCTGCCCCCTTTTTTTTTGCGTGGTAAAATCATCAAATGAGTCAGTCCTCCTACCCCTACTGTCAGACTTGTACGGACTAAAATCCACGGTGTTCTTCAATAGCCCTTTATGTTCCGGGGTCACGGTAATGAGATAAGTCAGGCGACCCCGGCAGGCTGTGGTTACCCCCTTGAAAAACTAAGTGCTTTCAAGGAGGTACCACCTCACTCTCACAAATCAGATGCTTATATTTCAGGGAACGTTATAAACCTTGTTCTTATTTGAAATACTGAAAGTAATATACTACACTAATGCATCCTTTGACATGCATGGCCTACAAGCCACCTGATTCCTTTTAATGCCACAGTTAACGCACAGATCACATGCGCAGGAGTCTACACCTTGCCAAGTGTAGCAAGGTTTCTTAAAAATATACTAATAACTTAACAGTTGGTTTTGACACCGTTTTGTAACGGTTTAGTAATGTATTGGTCCTTGCAAAACAAGAACTGTTTGGTACTAGTAAGAGATCTATGGTGTACTTTGGCAGTGTGCAAGAAGATAAAGAGGTACTGGTTTTTGACTGTTGATTGGCAGAAAGATGGTCGTATTGTACATTTTATTGCTGGGGAAAGATTGGAGAGTAGTATTTTGTAAGAATTGCTATAAAAAAACCTTTATTTCAATAATCATGTGACCAAAGCTGAAATTCATGTTTGGGAATATAAAAGTAGGTATATCAATTGGGGAAAAGTTACAGCATGTCAAAAGATCATTCTCGTTTCAACGAGAAAAGGACCCAGCACAGTGACAGCACAGCCTCAGACATTGGATGGCAATGCTTATCTTAGACCATGAATTAAATCACCCTCTAGCACAGAAGCTATAGGTATTAAAACATTGAAATATCCGACTTTTCTGCAGGGCTATATTACCCTATATATAGCCACTTCTACAGCCTAAACCATAGATAAAAATCTGACAGCTCTACCAAAGACAACTCACGCACAAACGTCATAAATCTATCACCTTGATCAACGTATCCTCATTTGAATGTGTCTGTACGTGGTTTAGGGAGTAACAACATTTTATTGTCCCCCAGAAAACTAGCCAGTCCGTCTTATGACACATTCTTTCAACACAGCCATAATTCACTATTTCGAAGTAAATTAGTCAATTTAGTGTCACCAGAAGCAACATTTTTTAACTGCAGAGTCGTTTACACGTAACACATACACTCGTGTCATGGAAATCAGAATTCCCGTCGGGTGTCATAGTAATAATTTAATGGGTGCGTCAAACGTGCAAGCTTCCTGCGACTAGGGTGGGGTGTCTACGTAATGCATTGTGATGCAGTGAAGCACTTGACGTTTTTAATCTATGACGTGTGGCGTTTTTGAATATCGAAGATGGTTATGGCTGGGGAGAAATGGTTGTGATGGGCTTTACACAATGGATGATATTGGTGATCGTTTTTTGTTTGTTTATTGATTACTAATTGCATTGAAGTGTGAAACAATATTTTGAGAGCGCCTTTGGTTGCGCGCTGTTAGATTCTCATGGAGCAAATGTGCTAGAACATACTAGCTTCGGACATCCTTGCGACTTATACAGACAATCTTTGAAAAAGTGGGAGGGCAGACTAGATACCTACAAAAGGACGTTTAAAAGGTGTTGGGCGCAATTCGAGAAAGACCTGTCACCGTCTAGCCGTGGTAGCTTATTGTCGTAATAAGCTGACTGACGTTCAAACACGTACTTATTGCTGTAATATCCCCATTTTTTAACCGACTTCCAAAAGGAGGAGGTTCTCAATTCGGATGTTTATATTTATTTTTTTTTTTATGTTTGTTCGGGCATAACTCCGTCGTTTACCAACCGATTTGAAAAAATCTTTTTTTGTTGGAAAGGGCATACTTCCCGAATGGTCCCATTAAAATTTTATCGAAATCGGACTAGCACTTTTTGAAAAATCAACAAAAAACAACGAAAACCTAAAAAGTTTTCAACATTGTCTACACCGATTACTCCGAGGTTTCTGGTCCGATTTCGATGATTATTTTTTTGTTCGATACAGTATATCTGCCATTTGGTCCCATAAAATTTTCATTTAGTTTGGTGCAGTACTTTTAATTTTTAGCTCATTGTGTAAGAGTACATACATGGACGATGTTATCACCGGTGCTACGGATTACAATATTTGTGTACATGTAAGAAGGTTGAATATTGAAACTAAAAAGGATAAAATAAAAAACTTTTTCAAAAAAAAATGTAACCGACTTCTCACAAAAAAGTTCTAAATAACCTACAAAAAAACTTTTCTTTCGAAAGTCGGTGACAAAAAGTCAATGAAATAAAAAAGAAAGTCACCGACTTTCGAAAGAAAAGTTTTTTTGTAGGTTATTTAGAACTTTTTTGTGAGAAGTCGGTTACATTTTTTTTTGAAAAAGGTTTTTATTTTAACACATGGTCTTTTTCTATGAAGCATTACTAAAAGTACTTTATTTTTGTAATCTTCACCAAGGCTTATGTCTTATCGTGCGGTCCATGGCCCTCTACGGGGCCCCCGTGTGGGCTCTGAGCATCCGGACGCGACCACTAAAGTTGGTCGCATGCCAGAGGGTCATGGCTATCCGGATGATCCGGGGATACCGCACGATCGCCGGCGAATCAGCCAACCTCTTTGCCGGATCACTGCCCTGGGATCTGGAGGCGACTGCCCTCCAGCGCGTCTATGAGTGGCGCGTGGAGGCGCAGCGCCGGGGTGTAACCCCGCTGCCCCGAGAAGTCGAGGCGCGGCGGGAAGAGCTCCGGTGCGATCTCAGGGCAGTATGGAGGGGACGACTGTCGCAACCGAGGTCCGGGCACGCCGCAATCGCGGCGGTAAGACCCCTCTTTGAGGAGTGGCTGGAAAGGCGTCACGGTGTCCTGACCTACCACATGACGCAGGTCCTCACCGGACACGGAAGTTTCGGGAGGTTCCTGTGTCGGATAGGGAGGGAAGAAAAGCCTGGGTGTCACCACTGCGAGGATCGCCCGGAGGACACGGTGGAGCATACGGTGCAGGACTGCCCCGCTTGGGCAGAGCACCGCCGTGTCCTCGCGGCAGCGATAGGCGGAGACCTCTCGCGCCCGGCATTGGTCGAGGCCATGCTGCGGGGCGAGACGGAGTGGGAAGCGGTCGCCTCCTTCTGCGAAGCAGTTATGCTCGTGAAGGAGGAGGCGAGCCGCGAGAGAGAGAGGACAGCGTCCTCCCTCCGCTCCAGCCGCAGTGGTAGACGCCCACGGCGTCGGACGTCGCGGGACGATCTCCGGCCACCGTATGCGCGGACATGCGGGCGGCGAGTAAAAGGCAACTCGCCACCCGACCATGGACCATGCCCGGGTCGACGGCGCGTTGTGTTCCACGCGCGCCTCAAGGAGTGTCAGCGTGATGACGGGGCCCCCCTCTAGAGGGCCAAAGCCTGCCGGGGTCGCGGGACTTATCTCATTACCGTGACCCCGGGTCATAACGGGCTATTGAAGGGAACCGTGGATTTTAGTCAGTACAAGTCTGACAGTCCCTCCCGCCCTGCCCGGGGTGGGAGGACTCATTTGATGATTTTACCACGCAAAAAAAAAAAAAAAAAAAGGCTTATGTCTTTTAAATCTGTTTTCTGGTTTCTTGAGTCTTAAAAAATGTAAAATTACTGCCACTTAGTTATCTATAAGTTAAGGAGCAAAACATAATTTTCAGTCTATCGCATTATTAATAAAAGCCATCAATATTCTCCTTCCTATAGTATCTATTACCTTTTTCATCACTATCCCTTACAATTCCGATCGAAATTCGCAAAAACAACACAAACCTATGATTATCGTAAACTATCCCTCATTCCAAATCGATCACTCAACAAAATGACAGATGCGTTCCTTTTTCAAACTTTTTGCAACTAAACGTGTTTCGAAAATCGAATCCAAACATGTTTAAACGGCCAATTATAATGGCAATTTGCTGCCATCGCTCCCGACAGCGTTAGAACGCCCATTTTAATACTTTAAAATAACAGTTTTTGTCCATGGTTTACTTACGATGACGGTGGATCACTTTACAAAGCCTTTTTTGTAGCCCTACTTAGTTTTTTTGTTGTTTATGGTCTGATTTATAAAAATGTTTTGTGCGTAAATTGGTTATGGTATTGAGGTAATTAAGAAAAAGAAATGTCAACTGTCAAGTCTCCCGCCTAAATTTGCGTTTAGTATGATCAAATCTATGAATGTCGAAGAAGCAAAAGTAATAGTAGTTGTCGTACCTACATTGCGTAAAAATTGTGAATTTGTATAAATAAAAGTAGATTTCATTAATAAATGGCTTTTTCCTAGACAATAGTGTAAAATTGTACTAGTTTTGTATACAAATAAGTAATCAGAATCAGGTCAAATAGCATTCAAGTGAAGTTATAAATATAAAATTGATTCGACGTAATCTTTTTTGTAACTTGTATTTACTCGTACACATTGCCACACACAACATTTCCAATATAACTTGACCTCGTCCTGTATTAAGTTCCCGTACAAATAAAGTTCAGCAAATTCTGGTTATCTAGGTATAGTTTGATTGGTATCCATCTTTACTATATATGTAATCGTAAAATAATAATAATTTTACTATCAGTTGTGACCTCTGTCTAAAATACGTTATGGCCACACAAGGACATAAGGTTGGACTCGCATTTGCGATTTTTAGACGACTGTCGCTGCGATTTTAATGTCTAATAAAAAGTGATTCTATTGGACTGTATTGGTTGGTTTCATGAATTTGAATGTTAAAATAGTATATTATATTTTTATACAGATTCGGATAATTGGGCTTATAAATATGATATAGGTATCTTTTAAATCAATATAGATTTTGTATATCAGCAGGAAAAGTATTCATGCCAAAATAGCCCAACAAAAATGCCAAAACAGTTCTTATAAAAAAATGACTGAACTTGAGAATCAAAAAGGAATTGCTTGTAATCACAAATTAAAGAAAGGGTTTTTGCAAAATTTTAAACAAAAACTAAAACTCAATACGACAAAAATCAGTCGCTAGAAAAAATCGCAATTCTGAACCAAACCTTACTATTCAATATGTATCACTGAAAGATCTACGCAATAGCCAACCAAAGCACAACCCCAAACAAAAACCAACCTTACACTTTTACCTACAAAGTTCCCTTTCCCATAATACCGTGTGTAGTACATTAAGATTCAAGCTAGCATTCTAATAAAGATCGTTGATAAGATACAATTGTCACAGATTAAATTACTCAATTATAAACAGGTCATGTATGACTTTTAATGTGTTTTTGCGGATTAAGGAAATGTCTGGGCGACAAATACAGGGTTGTTTTTTTATGACTGGCCTTGGTTGTCTAGCCTTCCGTTAAAGACCGATTTACAAATCCATAAGTATGTGCTGTAGTCCTAACCTACGGAGCCGAAACGTGGAATATGACAGTAAAGCTGGCCCAACGACTGTATGTCCAGAGCATGAAATCAAAATCAAAGCATTTGTTTCAATTAGGCCATTACAGGCACTTTTGAATTGTCAAAAGACAAAAAAACTATAATTTGTAATAATAGGCTATTTGACAGTATCAATAAATTATAAATCTAATAAGTCCGTTATTGAGAATTGGAAGAAAATGGCGCACAATCGAGACCGTTGGAAGGAATGGAGGGGAGGCCTTTGCCCAGCAGTGGGACAGTACAGGCTAGTAAAAAAAAAAGTCCGTTATTTAGAGTTTTGAAAAATAACGGGCACATATTTTTTCTTATGTAAAATCAATGAATATTTACCAAGATATAACACATCAAGACTCGAAAGTGGGGGCTCGTGACGTCAGAATTCAGTAAAAAATGTACTAAATTGTGACGTATTGGCAATTTAGAAAGCATCATATCTCCGCCAATTTTGGTTTGCGTAAAAAAAGAAAAAATACGGGTCAAATAATATATTATTTGATAATCTAACTGACGGATTAATTAGAATTTTTTATTCAAATAGCCTATTATGGCGCTACAGTCCCAGTCCAAAGACATAAAAACTGTGAAAGTACTGTAGACGCCCATTCCAAAGCGTAGATCTCTATGGAGAAGAACGGGCAAGTAACTCCATAGACACTCTTTTTAAATGCTATGGAAAGGTCTATGCTTGAGACCTCGTAAGGGATAAAATCTGGAATGAGGTCTAGCATAAGCTCAAAGTTATAGATTTTGTCCGAAAATGTAGCAAGCTGAAGTGACAGCGGACTGATTATATCTGCTGCAGAACCGACGAAAGGTGGAGTAGGAAGGTTCTCGAATGAACAGTGGACTGCAATAGGCTAAAATGATGAAGTAGGTAAGTGAAACAAAGAACTTTTTTTTATCTTGGTAAAATCATCAAATGATTCCTCCCACCCAGGGCAGGGCAGGAGGGACTGTCAGACTTGTACTGACTAAAATCCATGGTGTCCTTCAATAGCCCTTTACGTTCCGGGGTCACGGTATCTTGTTAGTCCCGCGACCCCGGTAGGCTTTGGCCCTCTGAGGCCTGTCTTTGTGCTGATAGCTCTTTGAGGCGCGCGTGGAACACAACACGCCGGGGCATGGTCCATGATCGGACGCCGAGTCGCCCTTTACTCGCCGTCCGCATAACTACGGTGACGAGTAAAAACTTGCAAAACCATTGAATCACCATAGTCAACCATCAAGCCAATAACTACAACATAAAATATCAATCAATCAGCTATTCCATATTGCTTAAAATATCCAACACATTTATATTTCTGAGAACAATATTATACCTCTTGAATTTCACGCTTCTCTAATTTTACGATTTCATGTGAAAATTATTTGTCAAACAACCTTTGTCATATGTATGGCACAGACATTTTTTTTGGCGACAAAAATATTAATTTTATATTAACACGACGGTGAAAAGGGATTGACAGTCCGATGGTATCGTTTTCCACTTCATAAGTTAAGTATCATTATTGTGTAGACAAACTTATAAATTGCGGTCGAAAAAGAAATGAAATCTTCTAAAATCAAGACAATAGAGTTTAAAATTGTTTGGCTTTAGAGAAAGGGAGAAAGAATGTGGCTAAGCTATCAATAAAGTAACAAAAACTCATAAAAGGAACGTTTGATTTTTTTTTTCTAAACAACTGCCGTTTTCTGAGAAGGTGTAAAGTGGCTGTATGGCTATTTTATTTTTATTGTATTGTTAATAAGCATGCTAAGGGGAAGTCTTCGTAAACTATTAAACGGTTATATCGAACTAAATAGAATATAATGACCGTGAATAATGTACAATAGGCAACGGCAATCAAAGCGCATTGTTAAATCCTGACTTGACGTCTTTATCCATAGACAACATTAACTCTGCAGTGCCCTAACTGTCAAACCACTCAACCTCTTTGCAATAAAGTTCAATTTGCCCGCCAACAGATTTTTGTACTGTGGCAACACAGATAGATTTCGAATTTGGAAATAATTGTGTCATGGCGCCTTCTAAGAATGGCGAGTGACAATTTGTTGCAAATAAATTCGTTTTTATGGTCGACATGATATCTTCTTGTTACACAATGAAGTGTAGGATTCTATTCAGCATATCGATTGGTTATTGATCTACTGATGTAAGGATTTTGACACTTATGTTGAGAAAGAGGGCTGTCAATTGCTTCGGTTGTTTGAATGGCGGTAAGGTTATCGTAAAGTTATTGAGATGTCACTTTCGCACCGTTTTTTGTAAGTAATAAATATTGGTTAATTTATCCTGAAGTAATTGGCTCTATTTGAGCTCATTATAATAGATTTCATCAATGCACATTATGTACTACTTATTTAGCAACATTCGAAATTACCTACTAAAATGACAAGAAAGTTTAGAATTATAGTTTGTTAAAGAGAAATCGAATCGATCCCTAAATAACGACTAAAGGCAGATAACAGAAAATATTCCATGTAATTATGATGAAAGAAAAAAACATAACCAGTTATTGTGTGGTATGTGTGCAATTTCCCTTAATAAGACCGGTTGTCAAACTTCCATATAATGCCCAACATTTTGATAATTTTAATCAGACCAAACATACAATCAAATAAACAAAAAGGTCCAATTAAAATGACCAACCTTCACAATAAAATCTCAACACTCAATAACAACAGAAATCAATTCAACTGACTTTCAAATAAACTGCCACTACCCACATTAAACCAAAGGAGGGTAGATCACATCACTCGTTCCTAATTCAATTTGAACCAATGAGTAACGGGCTGCGCAGAATTAATTGCGCACACGTTTATAAATTACTTTTGAATTGTAAAATGGGGGAGTGTAATGGGAATTAAAAGGGAATTTTATTATCTTTATTTGTTGTATTAATCTTTTATTTTATTGACTGTAATTTGAGTTTTTGTGAAGTTTCTTTTTTAACTGTGCTGTAAAGCTGATGATTGTGACATCTGACAGGGGAGAATAGGAGAAAAAAACGTGTTGCGCAATGAAATGGGGAAGAAGATAAGATGTAGGGTACCTAAGTGATAGACAATAATCATAATATAGATTTGCTAAAGCTTAAGCTCATTTTCAGAAACACACAGTCGACATAACACAACGATGTTCACTAATTAACTATGGAATGTAATAATTATTCAATTAAGGGCTGATTTTTCAGATAACTTTTATCTGAGGAATAAAAATGGCGTGGCGGTTTGACAGCTTATCTATAGAAAATAATGTCAAATCGCTATTTTTATTCCTCAGCTAAAAGTTATCTGACCATTGAAAAATCAGCCCTAAAATAGGGTTAAACGCCAGGATAGGTAATAAGTTAATAATTCATAAAAATGTTAAAAACTAAACTTACTACTTACCTTAATGGTAACTATATTTTTGAGCCATGTGAGGTTGAAACGGCCGTGGGGTCCGAGTGCTCACAGCTTCTATAGAGGGATATCTAAAAGACTTGTTGACGCTTCCCGTGACCCAAGAGCTGGCTTTTACCTTGGTCAGAGGCTAAGTGTCTAAACACACTATGCCGAAGTTACGCGACCGAAGTTCGGCGAAATTACGCCTGCAATGCTTTTTGAATTACTGACGACACACTATGCCGAAATTACGTCGCGTCATTGCGTACAGCGTAACTTCGGTCGGGCGTAAGTTCAGCGGCAACTTATTCTGTGACCACACATTATACGCGACCGAAGTTCGGTTCGATTACCGACGAAGATCCGGGGGCGGGGAGCAGCACGGAGCCGCCCGCGCCACCCGCGCCGAATTTCTGCCGCGTAAGTTCGGCACTTATGGTGTGTCATATCAGCCAAATACGTCGGAACGTGAAATCAGCCGCCGAACTTCGGTCGCGTAACTTCGGTATAGTGTGTTTAGACACTAAGTATAGCCATACAAAGAGGCAACGCTGTCAGTCTCTTAGGCACATTACCAGCTGACAGCGTTAATGATAGATTTTACGATGCTTACGATGATTTCTATGGTTAATTTTGTTGTATTTTAGATATTAAATATTCAATTTAATCGAATTAGAAAATATAATATTGGCGCCTTAAAAGTCCCGCCGTTCTCTCCATATTCATTGAGTTATCCAGCTTCCCTCCCTAACACAAAGACTTAACAATTTCATCTCCCGTCCAGCCACAAATCTGATGGTCATAATAGCGCAGTGTAGATACAATCTCACGATACAATGCCATGGTCTGACGTGCAGGCGTTACAGAGTCGCCCCCCGCTGTGCTGAACTATTGAGGCTACAGGGCCGGACTGGGGAGGGGACGGTTTGGATTATGTCATTGGTGTTAAGTCCAGGATTAAGATTTTATTTTGAGTGTCCTTGTTAGATGATTTGTGACCTGAAAACCGGTATTCCGATAATTGTACATGAAAAGGTGATTTTGTAGTTGCTTAGTCAACAGCTTAGTTTTGACTAGTATTGAGCAGATTGAATACTGAATGTTTATTAGGCTAAACTTGTAAAACGCTCAGATAAGTATTTTCTAATTAGTTGCAGTAGTTGTAACAGATAATTTATTTGGTGTTTAAATCGTCGTTTACCGCATGAATTAACTGAAAGTCCTGAATGTAGATGATTTAATGTTAAGAGATACTGCTAAAACACTGCTGATTTAGATAATTATCAGCTAAGTTATTAATTAATTAAAACCAAAACTATTTTAAAACTAAGTAGTAAGTAAAACCTTTTTTCCCTACACGATATCAAAATACTGACTACATTTTAAATTTTCAACATTCCTCTCCTCAAAATCCATCCCTGTACCCCAATTCACCCGAAACCCAAAAACATCCAATACACCAGAATTCCGCTAATTATTAGGAGAATAATGGCCGAACCAATTTATGGCCCTCGACAGAGATATATGGTCATTTAATGGTCTGTCCGGGCCACAATATGGCCTTTGTCTTGTACTATGGCCAAACACTGGTCCTTTGACCATTCAAGTTGTTTGGGCACCATAACAGGCCATGTAAAGTTTTATGAATTAGTCCTTTGTGTAAAGATGATTATTTTATTAGTTTGTGAGGTTACAAAGTGGTTGTAATTATTGTTTTATGACAAAATTAGTGAGACTGGAAAAGAACAATGATTGGATTGTTTGTTTTATTGTTGTAGGTTATAGTATTTATGTAGGTATACTTACATACATTATCATCCTATTTATCATCCTATTAGATCATCTTTTTATTGATATTTTTCTTGTGACACTTATGTCAAATGTCAAACTGTCAGTTTCTTTTTCTGTCTAGCTTAGTCTATGATGCTGCTTTTTGGTTTATATAATTTAGTTTATTTTTATCAAATTGATTTCGCTGAAATATTGTTTTTAATTCTAATTTAATTTTTATATTATGATTGTACTAAATAACTTAATTCTAAATTTTACTTATGAAATTTACGCACACGAAGGAGGTCTGATATGGTCGGGTTCCACTACATTTGAAGAAACTAATATTTGAAAACAGAAAAGAAGACTGATTTTGAAAACAAGCTGATGGGTATAAAAGCAGAGGCCGTTGGCAAAAGAAGATCATTCCATCTCAGACTGTTAAACAGTGGCTCTTCTATCTCAGACTGTTGAACAGTGGCTTTTTCGATCTCAGACTTCTGTCCAGTGAACACTCTATGTGCAGTGGAGACTCTATCTTAGTCTTTGTGCAGACGTCTGTCTAACTTAGCCTTCTTGGCAGAATACTATAACTTGCTGGAGTCTATCTCAGCATTTGTGGAGTCGACGGTCTACTTCAGTCTTCTCTCTACCTGCTGCTGTCCTGCCTGTTGAGGCCAGTGCGTGCTGCATACCACCTGTCGGCGGCGGCGTTCTAACTCGGCCCTTTGTGCAGTCGACGGTCTACTTCAGTCTTCTCTCTACCTGCTGCGGTCCTGCCTGTTGGGGCCACTACCTGCTGCGGTCCTACCTGCGGAGGCCTCTTGCTGGAGGTCATTACCAAGGCTTAACCTTCTGTGCGTGACAGTGAACTTTATAGTGTGTTGTGTTTTGATATCATTCTTGTATTTTATATTCTAAAATAAAGTTTAATTTGTTGTGTAAAAGTAAACTGTTACAAGGTACTTGGTTTTGTTAAGGCTGGTTAAATGTTTTATTGCTTATTTTTTGTGGCCAACTTTTGAATTGAGCAGAGAGCTTGAGTAAATGGGCTCGTGGTAAAAGCTTTCATCCTTTTTCGTTTTCATCATCTTTCATTAGGTTTGTCGTACCTATACTATTCGGTAGGTAATGTCAGTCCCATAAATTTTTGAATTCTTCATCAATGTTTATTATTCTAATAGAATGTAACTCTAACTAGGCTTTTGGTCCACAAGAAGATAGTTTGAAAGTACAACCATAATTTAACATCTGCCCTATTCGACGTGAATGATGTTAAGGCGTAATCTATCAGAAAATTTTAGTTACTACGAGTATTTTCAGAAATCATGTTTTTTGTGGGTTTGCTTGAATCAAATACACATCTATTACGGCTCATTTGTTAAAAGACTAAAATATATGGAAAATAAAGTATAATAATGTTTCAACATTATATTCTGATTTCTACAAAATTTCCAAAATTTTTACAAAAATATGTGATACATACGAGTAACTGGACAGGACAGGCCTGTTGGTCTACTGGTTAGTTACCCTGACTACTATGCCGGAAGTCGTGGGTTCGATTCCCACCCAGGACAAATGTTTGTGTGATGAGCACGATCATTTGTTCTGTGTCTGGGTGTAATTTATCTACAATATGTACCTATGTATTTTTATAAATATATAAGTATGTTTATCAGTTGTCTAGAACCCATAACACAAGCTCTGCTTAGCTTGGGACTAGATGGCGTTGTGTGATAGTTGTGGAATATTATATTATTATATATTATATTAACTATCCAGTCTACAAAATACATACTAAGGAAATGTATAACACTTCCTTTAATAAAATAAGAAACAAATGTACTCATATGAAAATAATCATGTATAACATAGTTCTGTCCACAGGTTCTATCCTACTCAACTCCCACGCATGCGCGTTTGTAACAAAATGGAGGAACAATATTGTAACTCGATTCCTTCTCAAATACACGAGTATTGAAACAATTGACTGTAGAAACCCATGTTCGATTTACGTAAGAATGTGGAGTGAATGTTTCATATTATTTTTTCATAATTATATCTGTAGGATGCTAGGATGGGGTGCTAAGACAGGAAACCTCCACGTGCGCCCGTGGACTGGAGTTCCCTCTCGGATACGTCCGGGGGGAAGACCAGTTTTTCGGGCCGGTGCACCCTGGGATGCGGGCAAAATCTCTCCTTAGGCACTGTGTGCCTAAGGGGTTTCTTTGCCCGTATGCAAATAGCCTGTCGGGTGGACGCTCCAACGCGTGTCCCTCTGAACAGCAGAGGGCACAGCGGCGGAGCGGGCTTGCGGACGGTGAGTAATGGGTATGCTCGCCGTCCGACCAAGGACCAAGCCCGGGTCGGTGGCGCGTCGTGTTTCACGCGTCACCGACGGGGCCTCTTATGGGGCCAAATGCCTGCCGGGGTCGCGGATTTTTCTTAATCCAGGATACCGTGGCCCCGGAACGTAAAGGGCATCCGACGGAACACGGGTGGATTTTAGTCAGTAAGAGTCTGACAGTCCCTCCCATTTGATGATTTTGCCACCCTAAAAAAAAAAAAAAGGATGCTAGGATATTTTTTCTTTGGTACTATTATAAAGCAGCTTCTTTTTAATAGCATAAAGGCTCGAACAGACACACGCGATTAATCGCGCTGCGACAACGAGCCAAGCTAATCTCCACTCTAAATGTAGGTACTGCGAATGGACCGCGACAAGTCGCCCCGCGCGATTGATCGTGTGTGTCTGCTCGAGGCTTTATTTCCCTATTTTCTTTTACAAACTTTACTTTTAAGATCTTCTTGCTATGGAAGAGAGGACACTATCTCGAGTTTAACAGTTTGATGATTTGATTATTTTACCATGATAAAAAAATCTAAACTCAAAATCGAAATCGAAACGCTCTGCTTACTAGTGCTTACTCATGTCGGTCTAATCGAAGACGAACCTAAGTTTCGTAGGTACTATCTCTATTGGGAAACACAAATAAAACAATTAGGAAGATTTTCAAGCTTTAGTTACAGAACTTTAAATTGTCGCGGGACAGTCAAACAGCTAAACATGATCGTGGAATGCAGAGGGCTATTGAAAAAACACCGTGGATTTTAGTTAGTGCAAGTCTGACAGTCCCTTGCACTCACACTCATTCAATGATTTTTCATTCCTCATACTCTGAAAGTAGGTCATTACATGTCTGATTAGCCGTTTCAAATTTATCCATTGCCGGCCTAGGCTAATCGCTTTCAACTGACAGCTGCCAAATTTAAGAAAAAAACACTCTAGTTCTATTTTGACATTTCCATTGAATAATGTTCAAACCATAGTTCAAACAGCCACTGAATTACAGAGCAATTTAAAATTAAAATAACAAAGTGAATATAAATAACGACTATAAAATAATTTAGTTTCAACTATTTCTCTAAGTGTCACAGATTTGAACAAAATCTTTGCCATTTTTTAAAATAATGAGCATGAAAATCCCGGCTGTCTATATGGACGACCACGGCACAAAATTAAAAAAAAAAAATATGCGGCAAAGTGACAATCCGATCTACACTCATTTTTTTTTAGCTATTAATTTACACATTTTATGTTGTTAATTTTACTTTCCTTGTATTCGTAATGAAAAGCACAGTGTTTACCTCGCGTAAATTACTTATTTAGTCCCTCGAACTTAGCGCCCTCACTACGTTACGGGCGCCAAACCCCGTCTCGGGACGTAAATAAGTAACTTTCACGCCTTGGATAACAATGTACTATTATGACTCAAAAAAAGGACTTTAACTTGATTAAAAACTCACATTGTTACATAACAATCAATCCTCAAATCTCCTTACAAATCGAGACATACATTGAGACCAACATCTAACTTTTTCCCCAAGGAACAAGCCTTAAATAAAACAAAGTACCCATCCCTAGATTTTAAACCTGACAAGCAAGTACACTCGCGACAAAAAAGTCGTTCGTTTGTACAGCACCATTGTCAAGACGTTGCCTTCCTAAATAATAGAGACATCAGACACGACAAGACAGCTATAACTTATTCAAATTAGTCGTAATACGATACCTGGGTCTGTCGGGTACGTGAGCCCAATATCTGGGATCTTTGTGGGTTTTTGAGTGGAGATGGGGTTAGGTATCTGCTGTAGTGGGAGCGATGGATAGGAGATCTCAAGCTACTCAGGCTCGAGTAGTCAGAAAATTCAAATTTATTTTAAAACCAGAAACAAAACACAACAAAAATGAGAGAACAGTTAGTTCATATCGCAACTGACATCTTTGCTAGGTTAGAGCGAATAAGAGTTAGAGATAACTCTGTTATTGGTTGACAATACCATTGGAATAGTATTTTCACTCCTACCTACTGAAAAAATAATCTTAATCGTACTTACTGTAAGGATTTCTTGCGGCATCTAAGTTAAGCAATATTGCACAATCATGAGAAAAGTCAAATCAGTCAGATTTTTCGCAGTGTATGAACGTCTGTGCACTGCACAGACGTTCTTCAATTCAAAGAAATCGGAAAACAACCTAACCACAACAGAATTTTTATTTATTCTATAATTTCAATCCATATTAGATATCTTCTTCAAAGTTTGTCCAGTAACGTACGTAGTGCTTTGGACTGTAAATAAATGTCCAAATTCGCAAGATTTTGTTATAGTTTCTTATTTTTTTTTTTCAAACGCCCGGCTACTGTCAAGCTTCACTAATTTCTCGCTTACCATAGCCTCGCATCGCCCTCTAACTGCCCGACATACCCAACCCCTCTGATTCTCGCACCAAACACGGCGCTTAGTGCCATCTGATTTATATAAACTTATCTTGTAAAGAATTATATTACGGACGTGCCTGTTATACCCCTAATGAGTTATGTGCGTGAAGGTCTTGTAAACTTGAGCTCGTATGATTGGTCGACTGTTTAAGGGGCATATTTTCATGGTGACTACGTATTGTAAGTTATGGTGTAACTTTATATTTTGATGCGTAGATGTTTTGTTTTAAATGTGAGTTCTAGTGCGTACAAAGTGGGTCTATTGTGGGTGTTAGAAAGAATATAAATATCTAAATATATGAGAATTATGGAGCCTGTTTGATATTCAGTACACACTCTTAAAATATATGATCTGACACATTTCTCTGACTTGTTGTTTTTGAATAAATACTTAAGCTTTCACTAAGTGTAAGTTATTAGCTCGAAAGTCAGACAGCCAGTCTTACCAAGAGAGTATTACCCAGTTACTGGGTTATGGAGGTCCGATAGGCAGTCGCTCCATGTAAAATACTGATATTCAGCTGCATCTGGTTCGACTGGAAGCCGACCACAATATAGTTGGGAAAAGGCAGGCAGTTAATGATGACTTAAACTTTCATTGACTACTACTATTTCTATCTCATAGCTGATAATGATATATGGCATACCATGAAAGTTTACAACCATTTATTTTTATTTTGGGGTTGAAAACCATGAAATAAGACTTCCCCCGCAACTGTACCTACTTACGTAATTAACAAGGATTTCTTCTTTTATTTGTACAGCCCTTTCTTTTAACTCACTTGGTGCCAATGATAGCTGCACTAAAATTATAAATGAAAATCAACAAACTGATTTTGGTGAATACAGACATTCCTTTTTAGGGTTCCGTACGTCCGAATACAAAAACGGAACCCTTATAGGATCACTCGTGTGTCCGTCTGTCTGTCGCTTACAGTCAATTATCTCCGAATCTACTAGACCGATTGGGTTGAAATTTGGTACACATATCAATTCCTGTGACCCAAGCACAGAGGTGTGACGTGAATAGATGAAATCTGTATGTGGGAGGTAATTTATGGGAGGGAAGGGGAAAATGAAAAAAAAGTTTTGAAAACTGCATCGTGTGACATATCATATGAAATGTCTTGTTGAGACAATCTTAAATGTATTTTTTTTTGTAATTTTAAAATAAATAGTTTCCAAGTTATTCAAGAAAATAGACGAAATTTGACCATTCCCCCTCCCCTCTTATCTCCGAAACTACTGAACCTAAAATTTTGAAAAAAATACAGTAATTAGTTTTCTACTTATAGATTATAGGATAACCTATAAGAAGTCCATATCTGTATATGGGAGGTAATTTTTGGGGGGGGAAGGGGAAAATTTAAAAAAAAATATTTGAAAAGTGCATCGTGTGACATATCAAATGAAAGGTATTGTTGAGACAAACTTAAAAGTATTTTTTTGTAATTTTAAAATAAATGGTTTCCAAGTTATTAAAAAAAAATAGACGAAGCTTGACCATTCCCCCCCCCCCCCCTTATCTCCGAAACTACTGAACCTAAAATTTTGAAAAAAATACAGTAATTAGTTTTCTACTTATAGATTATAGGGTAACCTATAAGAAGTCCATATCTGTATATGGGAGGTAATTTTTGGGGGGAAGGGGAAAATTAAAAAAAAATGAAAACTGCATCGTGTGACATATCAAATGAAAGGTCTTGTTGAGACAATCTTAAATATATTTTTTTGTAATTTTAAAATAAATAGTTTCCAAGTTATTCAAGAAAATAGACGAAATTTGACCATTCCCCCCTTATCTCCGAAACTACTGAACCTATTTTTTTTTTAATACAGAAATTAGTTTTCTACTTATAGATTATAGGAAAACCTATAAGAAGTCCATGATATTAAAATAACATGGTAAATCACTCAATATTGTGCGTACCAATTTGGGTCAGATTTAAAAAAAAACGTGATAGGTAACATCGTACGGAACCCTGTTCACGCGAGTCCAACTCGCACTTGGCCGGTTTTTCTTAATAAAACTGAATAGGAAAAAGATTGAAAGAGTGAGCGAAACCGTAGGCAAAGTTAGGTTCTAGATACAACTAGGTAAATAAAAAGACAAAGATCGTAAGATCGATCAAGCCTGATTGAAAATTACAAGTCTTATAAAAATTCCACCTGTCAGAAACGAAAGCTTTACAAAAAAACTTTATTCCACCATTTAAGTTCTAAACAGACTCCCGAAAGATATGTGACATCGGACTACACTGCATTACAATATATTAAATTAAACGAATAGGTGACTTCCCGCGGCTTGATGGCCGGCTGTCCATTGTGTGGTAGCTGGGTTGCTACCTTATGTTAAGGAACAGGTAAGGTAAGAAGGCGAACACTGATACGAACGAAATATCGATGTTGTCAGAAAAGTTCAAAAATATTGCGCAAAAGAAATATAACGTTATTGACATAACCATAAACGTGTGTGCGATGATAGCTCCTCCTAGTCACCACATTATTCAGGCACTCTATTAAAGGAGCTCGTGGCTAAATAATTACAGCCGCACAGGCCGATCTTCTGGGTTAATTCTCGCTTGCTGAGGTTGGTCTGTGGATGGGTGATCATCTGTCATAGCGAGTTTCCTCCGTGTCTCGGAAAGCACGTAAAGCTCCCGGCTGTCATCGGTAGATCTTTGACAGTCGTTACTATTAGTCAGAAGCTCTCAAGTCTTACAACCAGTCTTACCATGGGGTATCGTGTTCCCTAGTTACCAGGTTGTGGAGTTCCGATAGGCAGTCGCTTCATGTAATATACTGATATTCAGCTGCATCTGTTTCGACTGGAAGCCGACCCCAATATACTTGGGAAAAGGCTAGGCAGATGATGATGATTCTCATCAGCTAGACATTTATTTTGATAAACTTAAATGTGACCACATAACGTAAAGAGTAAACAAGGTTTAGGGGCTTGTCATGTCTGTAGAGGGACTGACAACCAACGCCGACGTAGCCAATGAGTTCTGGTGTAGGAACGGAATGTTAGATAGATATTTGGACCTAAAAGTCGCTGGATAAAACTGGATATGTGATAGGCGGTATAGACAGACTGTTATAAGTCATACAGTTTGGGAGATGCCTACATCTAGCAGAAATCTGCAAAAGGCAGAGTTAACTGATCAAAATTGACTATAGTCTTGTTGATTTTTTTCAGTGCTCCATTATTTTTCGGTATGAGAGGTCACTTAATGCTGATCAGTGACTGTTTAGGCACAGATGCCAGCAAATCAATCTGGGATAGCTTGATGTGCTGGCACCTGTCTTTCTTTAAAAGATTTTCAACTTTCTCACAGAAGCATAAAAGTTCATGTTCGACTGCGGAAACTTGACATATTGTTGTAGTTTGATACGTTAGCGTTTGCGTGCTTGAATTCTGTGGACCTTCTGTCTTCTATCTTCCATACACCTCCACGATTATGAAGATATCCTAACTTTTGAATAAAATTAAATTGAAATTGCTGTCTACTTTATAGGATTTATGGTCAATTCTGAATTTTTGCTGTGTTTTGTTATGTAAAACCGTTGGTTCTTTGAATGGAGGTTGTTGTATTGAAAATAAATGGGTTTATTATTGCGTTTGGTTCCGTTTGGTCGTGTAGGAAGTGTCGTTTTTAGCTTCTTGAGTCAATTCTTACGCAAATGACAAGTTTCAAGCTCATTCATTCAATGTGGATTTGAATTGGTACTTTTTGAAAAAAAAGAACAAGCATTTTTTTGGATAGTAATATGGTAATAGAGTCCTCCCCCCCTGGGTGGAATGGAAAAGCCTGACATACTCTTATTGACTAAAAATCACCCTGTTTCAAGACGGTGTCGCGACCCCAGCTTGAATAATTATCTATCATGATGTTAAATGTGAATTTCATCATCCCAAATTCGCCTAACGTTCACCGTTTTTTTTTACTCTTTGAATTGTGAAGTAAATCATACTGTTGGGCTGATGATTAAAGCTATATAATAATATGCTAGGTAAGCCCTACCTATACAATTAATTTGTTATTGCATTGATTTTCTTCTTAGACGATAGATAGACGGGGCAAATTACCCAGGTTCCAAGTTTTTAACAGAAGAAAGTGACTAGACAAAGTTATATCCTATCAACATCGTATAGGAGTCAAATGCATTGAATCGACATAAGCTATCGAAAAGCTGTCAAAACCGTAAAATGTTTCTATAGAAAAACGAGACGCTTACAAAACGATAGCCACTTGACAACGCCCACTGAACAGTTTGCCGGCAAAAATTAAACATCAATAGGTGCGTCCCCACAGAGCGCGCAGCCTCGCGAAGCATTTTCCGCGCGAAGCAGCTCGGTTGGTGTGGACGTGTCTCGGGCGAAGCAAGTGACAGCGCTGCCGCGGTCGAGCGACCGAGCGCCCGAGCCATCCAGTGTCGGCTTTTGTTTTGCTCGCGTATATTGTTTCGTGCCTCGGTCGAAAAACAATAGACGGTCCAGACAGAGTGAGCAGCCACGCTTGTCAGTTTCCTCGCGCGGAAAATGCCTCGCGAGGCTGCGCGCTCTGTGTGGACGCACCTAATGAATGTTGCGTGAAATTCTTTTTTAAATTGTTATATCTTACTGGACAGCTGTGTCGTCACACAAAGATCATGAAAATGACCAAGCAATAGACTTAAAGTTAACAAAACAAGATGTCAGCAGCTCCACGTGTCTATGACAATTTATGATGTCATTTTGACACCTTTTCTTTTTTTTTAAATCATAGACCATCTGCTGCCATTGTGTGAAGAACGGCCAACTAATGGTGTTCGTATTGAGTTCTAATTTTGCGTTAAATTTTAACAATGTTTGTGTGAATGCTTTTTAAAATGTTCTTATGGTCAGTTATAAATGATATTGAGTGAGTTGTCGTTTGATTTTATGCAGTGTTCATTGATTTGCATGGAAGTTTTAAGGTTAATACAAACATTACTGCGGTACTTAAATATTGAAGTTTAAATGAACCTGACATTGAACCTAAGGTGTATCGATGATTTTACTACAATTGATTTATTTTAAATTGAAATTAGTTTTCAATATAGGTACTATACTAGTTTACTGTAATATAAAATGGTGTGCAAACCAATTTTAATTAGATAAACATTTCTGGACATCATAAAAATGGATTTTGTCGACGGAAGTATAGACAGAATGTCGAAATGTTTAAAATATAGAAAAAAAAATCTACTCCTAGGCAAAAAACAATGACGAATTGCATAGAAACTATTTTGTTTTTTTGGTAGAATACTGATAGAAGTGCTCATGAGGCGACAGTAAATACCTATATCAAGTATGCTTTTTTGAGTGGCTAAATATTTATAGCCGCACAGGCCGATCATCCGGGTTAAGCCTCGCTTGCCGAGGTTGGTCTGTGGATGAGTGACCATCTGTCGCAGCGAGTTTCCTCCGTGGCTCGAAAAGCAGGGCTGCATCTGGTTCGACTGGAAGCCGTCCCATAGTTGGGAAAAGGTTAGACCAATGATGATGTAAATGAATAACAGAAATCTTGTGAAGAGGCCTCTACAGTTACAGGCCATATTTAACAGACTTTCTATCCCAGCAAAACAGTTTTAAAAGCAATTTCAAACAGAAACTTAACCCAAAATCAACATCTCACAGTTGCGTGTTACAATTCACAACTACCGCCATCAAAAAAAAATCTCATAACTGACTTTTAAAGGGATCAAAAAAGGGCCACTTTGGAAGTGACCATAGCTAATGAAAAGCCCACAATATCACAATGGGTAGCTAATTGAAATCGACACTGGGTACAATAGTATACAGTCGTCTAACTCGACGAGGGTAGGACAAAAAATTTGGACATCTGGCGGGTAGTGTACAGGGTGTTTGATTTTGTAGTGTGCAGTATTTTGATGCTGTTTTGTTACTAGGTCTCTCAACGAGCAATGGAAAGACCTTTGCTCAGTGTTTCTTTGCGGGATAAAATCCAGAACAAGGATGTTGGGCGAGGAACCAGAGTCCCCAACAGCTCGTAAAATTTGCAAGTTGAAGTGGTAATAGGCAGGTCGCACATTGCTCGTAGAACTGACAAAACGAAGGTGAAGAAAAGTTCTCGAGTGGTGACTAAGTGGACCGATGACATCTTGAGAGTCGCGGGCAACCGATGGATCATCATCATCAGCCTTCAATGTTCCCACTGTTGGGACACAGGCCTCCTCTCTGTGAGAGGGAGTGGGCCATAATCCACCACGCGGGCCCAGTGCGGGTTGGTAGATGTCACATGTCTTCGAATTTGATGGTTCTAGGACATGTCGGTTTCCTCACGATGTTTTCCTTCACCGTTTTGAGAGCAGTGGTGATGAAATAAATTACACAAAGTAATGCGCCAGGCTGGGTTCGAACCCACGACCTACAACTCGTAAGTCGGGGCCGATACCACTGGGCCACCACTGCTGCAACCGATGGATGCAAGTGGCGAATTTTCGTTCGGCGTGGCGGTCTAAGGGGGAGGCCTATATTCAGCAGTGGACGTCTTCCGGCTGATGATGATAGTTTCTAGATATTTTTGGACGAATCAATGTATCCAGTGTCCAAGGCGACATTGTTTCAGTTTGAATTACATCTGTCGTCTAGGTGGATGGCATGAAGCAAGGTTATATGGGACGTTGAATTACATTACAATAAGTTAAATAGGCGATTTGCACCGCGGTCCGAAAGGACCATTGATAAAAAAGCTCTTGGACGATCACCGCGCGTGGCGTCAAACGTCTAAAGCCCTTCTAGAATAGGATCGCAGTAGCCTTCTTTAAAATTTTTGACCTCCCTCCATGTCAAAAAAGAGTAAGTTTATTTAATATTCACCTAAAATCAATAGTAAAAGAAGTGTGGTGGTAAACAACAGTAGTTTTCAAATGACAGTCAAAATCATTCTTTAATTTTCGCCAAAGAAAAGAGTGGGAGACCTGTTCCCAAACAGGATATTATAGGGAAGAAAAATCAGTAAAATAAATCTAAAAAATCGCACCCAATATACAATTCCATTGAACAACAATTTGCAATCAATTGAGCATAAACTGGTATTCACACCCCCTGAATAACAAGAGAATGCTCGCATATTGGCATGGCATATAATTTGAAACTAAATACTTTGGAATAGGTACTAAGACTGTACCTATTTGGTAAAGTGGAACGCAGTAGACAGCCTCGATTATTTTTTATAATACATGAAACTAGCTGACCCGGCAAACGTTGTTTTGCCATATAAATAATTTAAAAAAATTTAGGTGTGGACTACCCCTAACATTTAGGGGGATGAAAAATAGATGTTGGCCGATTCTCATAGATACCGGATAAGCACAAAAAATTTCATCAAAATCGGTCAAGCCGTTTCGGAGGAGTATGGCAACGAAAACTGTGACACGAGAATTTTATATCTTAGATAGTCTCCCAAATAAAATAATTAATAGATTTAAAAAATCTAAAATCCCACGTTTTTAAATGTCCTAAAAATAAGAAAATAACCCTACGGGGCTGAGAGAGGGGCCACTCAAAACGTGGGGGCATATATTATTTAAGGGATTATTTATGGGATATATTTACATGACGTGTATAGATCGTGGATGTAACTTGCAAAGATACGCCCCCACGTTTTGAGTGACCCCTCTCTCAGCCCCGTAGGGTTATTTTCTTATTTTTAGGACATTTAAAAACGTGGGATTTTAGATTTTTTAAATCTATTAATTATTTTATTATTTTTGTCATTGTTCATCGAGTTTGAAGCTACCCTGAAAATTTCAGCCTGCTAGCTTATCGGGAAGTGCCTCAAAGCCTTTCCGTCATCTTGGACGTCCGCCATATTGGATTTAAGTCACATGACTATTTTTTTCGTATTCCTGACAGCAAACCCTTTCATTTGATACCCATATCATGCGGGTGGATTTCAAACAGCCAGTCTACCATCTTGGACGTCCGCCATATTGGATTTAAGTCACGTGACTATTTTTTTCGTACTCCTGATAGTAAACCCTTTCATTTGATATACATATCATAGGGTCGCATTTCAAATAGCCTGTCTGCCATCTTGGACGTCCGCCATATTGGATTTAAGTCACGTGACTATTTTTTTTCGTATTTCTGACAGCAAACCCTTTCTTTTGATACCCATATCATGGGGGTGGGTTTCAAACAGCCAGTCCGCCATCTTGGGGAGGCCGCCATATTGGATTTGTTATGACGTTTCTTAGCTAGTCATGTATTGTCATCAGAACTCAAAGCGTGTACAAAATTTCAGCTTGCTAGCTTATCGGGAAGTGCCTCAAAATTGAGTTGCAAAAGTCCAACCGGAACGACAAACAAACAAACAAACAAACAAACAAACAAGAAAAGTGAGTGTATAAAAACGTGGGAAAACAAACAAGAAAAGTGAGTGTATAAAAACGTGGGAAGAAAAAAATAGGCCAAATAAGGAGCCGTTTTAGTTTTATTCATTGATATAATTAAGCTTCAATTAAAACACATTACACCACAAAATTGTAATTTTCACTCCACGCAAATCCAAAAGACCCATTTAGGTAAAAGCCGAGATACACCTTTTTGACTTTCAACAACCCAACCTATTTCACGCTATTCAACTATTCACGGCTTTTGCAAAGAAACTTTTTTCAAACCCTCTCGAAGTCAATCCGTTTTTTTTTTGTTACTTAAACCAATTTGCTCTAGTGGATTAAGAGGGTTTGAAATTTGAGTCAGAAGTGGATTTTTGAAAGGACATTATTATAGGAAAGATTTTTAATGAGTTTCAAGAATAGTTCGGTGAACTGTTGAAGGATTTAAAAAGGACGTAACGCGTTTTTGTGTGGGATTTAAAAAGGCGTGGTGTGTGATCTTTTTACTTGATTGCGTTGTCTTAATTTAACGGGATTTTGGCTAATTAGGTTTGTTAATAATTAGTAGGAAGATTTCAGTTTCTTTTAGTAGGTAATAATGCATACCTTTAATTATAAATCCACATTTTTTTTGTTACATATTAGCTAAATACGAATACGATAACATAAGCGATTGCATCAGGTTACAATGTTTAGTCAAGAAATGCAGTTATTTTAAAATTTATTAACACATACGAAGGCTTATTTTTAAGTAGGATCATTCTACAACTAGTTAACCATATCTCCTTATTAAAATTAACTAGGTACGAGGGTAAATTGGAGCATACCAAAAAATCGTCTAAACTAAGACACACGATCAAGAAAGTCCACGTACCGTCAACAAATGAACGTAAGACATAACGACCGTGTCACACGTCGATCACATAATACTAGCATGTACTCACTTGAGTACACGAACACATATGAGTACTGCCGCTCATTTGTCTGTTATCACTCATCTGGATGTACTCGGAAACTGTTTAGATAAGCACCGTTGGATGTGGTTTTCCATTGTAGTCGACATTTAAGCCTCGATGGATTTAACGAAAACTATGAACTACATCATCAGCCTATAATGTTCCCACTGCTGGGACACAGGCCTCCTCTCAGTGAGAGGGAGTGGGCCATAATCCACCACGCGGGCCCAGTGCGTGTTGGTAGATGTCACATGTCTTCGAATTTTTGGTTCTAGGACATGCCGGTTTCCTCACGATGTTTTCCTTCACCGTTTTTGAGAGCAGTGGTGATGAAATAAATTACACAAAGTAATGCGCCTGGCGGGGTTCGAACCCACGACCTACAACTCGTAAGTCGGGTCCGATACCACTGGGCCACCAGTGCTTCACAACTATGAACTAACTTCTACCTAATTGTTACTCTTTCACATAAAATTACAGAGATTTGAATGTGCTACACAACTTTCTCGGCTTTATTACAAAACGTGGTTTAACTTAGACCAAGCTTTAAATCAAAAATGAATTTTTGAATTTCGAACTTTATTTCTACTGTCGTAAAGTTATTAATACAAAAACCGAGTTTAGATCCCGGTCTAAGTTGTCAATGTGCATTTTAGAATTTTATAGCAGTTGGAATAAAGTTCGAAATTCAAAAATTTAGTTTTGATTTAAAGCTTGGTCTAAGTTAAACCACGTTTTGTAATAAAGCCGAGATAGTTTATATAAGTACTGGATTTTAACATAAGATACTTTTTATCCCAATATGTGTTGTTTCTGAGGGATAGTTTTTAATCTACAAGCCGCTAGCACCCTCTAGTACAAATTGCAATGTGGAGCAGATGTTCCCAGTTTGTAATACTAGGTGATACTAGGTACAGGAAGACCAGACTTTTGGAACTCATTTCGCTCTTATCCGAAAGTGCTCGAAGCAGGCTGAAAAATAACTCAATATTTCTTCAATTATCCCTAAATACAGAAATGCTGACCTGGCTGAGAAAAACTGGGATTGAACCAAGCCAGATGTAGTTAAAGATGTGGTTTTGCAAGTATCTCAGCTATTGGTTTGCACTAACAAAGAAAGGACATCAACCTATTCTAACCGGATCTTCGCTACCGTGTCGACACAGCAACACATTGGACAAGCGCCTCCGCGCCGCGCCGTCAGGACTGCGTGGCGTGTGACAACTTTTGCCGGAATTCTGTCGATTCCGCGACACACCGGGCTTACATGGGTTTTATGCAGATTATGTTAACTAATGATCTATTCAAAGAATACAACGTTTCTTGTTATCGTGATCGTAGAAGATCTTGAAAGAATATTTAGATTGTAGAGCTATAAAGACACAAAAACATAATGTTAGGGTCGGCTTTCAGTCAAAATGGAAACATCGAAAGTATCAGTAATAATAAATATCTTCATCAGCCGGAAAATGTCCACTGTTGAACATAAGATCGCCACGCCCGCCGCCGCCCGTATGATAATTCGTCACTTGCCTCCTTCGGTTGTCCGCGACTTTCACGATATCGACGGTCCACCTAGTAGGAGACCGCTACGTCTTCCGATCCGTGGTCACCACTCGACAACCTTTCTTCTTCATCGGTTATCAGTTCTACGAGAGATGTGACTTGCCCATTGTCGCTTCAACTAACAAATACGACCTATATGTCGGTGACTTTGGTTTTGTAACGAATACCTATCCTTGTTCCGGATTTTATCCTGTAAAGAAAATCCGAGCATAGCTTTTAGTTATCACTGGCATCACACACTGGATAAATACCTTAGTCTTCAGGCACTGTGGGATTCTCGATGAGAAGATATTTAGCAAACTTAATACCCAACAAAAATAGAACTCATATAAGTACTACATGAAGTCTATGCGCTATGCCAGACTACTGCACCTCCATACCCCCATATAATCCCCTCCTCACAGGTCATAGATCAGCTCATTGATGTAGCAGGAACACGTTACACTATCGCACACAACATTATGTGGCACATCAAGTGCTATTATGTTCAACATAAAGTGCTATTAGCGACAGAGTAGCAATGGGAACTTTATGGTGTAGGGTCACCAACTTGTGACGAGTTTGAGGGATTTATAGGACACAATTAAGTCTATTGTTTTCTGTTGTGTTAGTGTCTGCGAGCGGTTACCAGCGACTTTGCACGCGTTTTAGGTCAAAAATTTTGTCATGGAAAGATAATACCTACTGGAATAAAAAGTATCATAATTATATGTTATTGCAGTCTGATAAGCAATTTCTGTACCCATCCAAATCCGTTCAGTAGTTTTCTGTGTTAGAGTATTAGACATGCATCCATCCATCCGCATCAACTTTCGCATTTATAATACATATTAGTTAGGCGACGGTTACACGTAAGGTATTTACTGTGATCCGTCAATATAGTATTTGTTGATGGATTTCAGTTTTTAACCGACTTCAAAAAGGAGGAGGTTATCAATTCGACGGTATGTTTTTTTTTTTTTTTTTTTCTTTTTTTTGTATATTTGTTACGCGATTACTCCGCCAATTGTGGACCGATTTTTAAAATTCTTTTTTTGTTCGAAAGGAGGTGCTTCTGAGGTGGTCCCATAGTCACCAAGTTGGGATCTGATGATTGGATCCTGGAGAAATCGAGGGCAACCCTCGAATTTTATAGGCCGACACACCGTTTTTCGCAAATTTTATGAAGTTATTTAAGGACTTGCGTATAGTAATCGTCATCTCATGTAGCTGAGCTGATGATGGAAGGTACAACTCCTTAACAGTAAGGAGTAGGCATCAACTGATTTAGTATTTTTTTTTCATTAAGTATTTCAAAGCACTACAATTTAATAAAGGTCTGGAGTATATCTGATGATGGAGCCGAGAGACAGTCGAGGGAACTCCTCAACGATTCACAGCAGCTATCTTGTGTTTGAGCTTGATTGATTTGTATTAATAAGAACGTTACACCTAGATGAGTTGTAACTGTTATTAGTGGTCTGATGACGAAGACGAAGGACAGTTCAGGGAATTCCTTAATGGTTTACAGTAGCTACCTTGTGTTTGGACTTAATTCATTTATATTGATGAGAACTTTACACCTAGATGGGTTGTAACTGTCATTAGGGTTCTGATGATGAAGACGAAGAACAGTTCAGGGAACTCCTCAACGGTTTATAGCAGCTATCTTGTATTTGGACTTAATTCATTTATACTGATGAGAACTTTGCACCCATAATTATGGGTTATTGTTAAATGCAGTATACCTGCCATTTGGTCCTATAAAAAAATCATTTATTTTGGTGTTCTTGCTTATTGGGTACATGGGCGATGTTATAACCGGTGCTACGGATAGTAAAATTCTAGTGCATATGTAAGAAAATAATGTATTTGACAAGAATTTGGGTTGAATATTTAAACTAAAAAGGGTAAAATAAAAAAGTTTTTAAAAAAAAATATAACCGACTTCTAAAAAAAAAACAAGCACGAAAAAGGGTTAAATAACCTACCAAAAAAACTTTTCTTTCGGAAGTCGGTGGCAAAAAAAGTCAATGAAATATAAAAGCAAAGCCAACGACTTCCGAAAGAAAAGTTTTTTTGGTATTTATTACTTCAGTATTGTGTCCGGTCTCCTGCTGTTTAAACGTCTAAAATGGCCACAGAGCTGAAAATTAAAGGTTGCGTGGCTATTATTTTAGCACTTTTTCTTTGTTTTATCGTGGTAAAATCATCAAATGAGTCCTCCCACCCCGGGCAGGGCGGGAGGGACTGTCAGACTCGTACTGACTAAAATCCACGGTGTCCTTCAATAGCCCTTTATGTTCCGGGGTCACGGTAATGAGATAAGTCCCGCGACCCCGGGTTATTTTAGCACTTAGTTTAAATAAAAAGGTCAAGCGAAAGCGATGGGAAAAAAATTGGTTACAACAAAGGGAAAGGTACACACATTTGAATTTAATGGCAGAAATTAAATTACATGGTGAAATGGATGATTACGAAAATTATTTTCGAATGCCTGAACCCTGCTTTGAAGAACTTCTGACAATAGTAACACCTTTTTTAACCAAACAAGATACAGTAAAAATCTATTACCCCGAGAGAAAAATTTGCGTTAACTTTGCATTACCTGGCAACGGGACGGAACTTTAAAGATATAAAGGTTTTCGGCTATAATGTCACCGGCTTCAATATGCCAGGCTTCTCTTTTTTTTTTAAATTTTGTAATCTTTTGAAGAACTATCCCATATCTCTGGCAATACTTCTAAAAGGATAAATTCTTTTAAAACTTCCTGATCTTTAGTAAGTTTCGAGAGGGTGCGGGGCGGCGACAACGACGCGGCGACGGTGCGTCCGCCGCCACAAGATCCAAAAAGTCGTCCTCCTCCATTGCTAGCGTAACGCGTACTGACGTGATAAATATTGACGCGAGGCTACACGATCAATATTTATCATAATCCGACGGATCATCAATACAGAATCAAGAAATCTAGAAATCCATGAATAAATAATGACATACATCAATACATTAGGTTACACGTTAATTAAATACCACGATACGTCATTATTTACTGATGGATCACAGTAAATACCTTACGTGTAACCGTCGCCTTAGAAGTTAAATTAACTTGGTACAGCTCAAAAAGTGTAAAAAACTCTGGCCTTAAGATAGGTATGTAAGTTATTAGCACCTCATAGAGCCATGTTGAGACATGGCTCACATGATTTTATGTGGTGGTTTGAGATGAGCAAAATGAGTTTTACTCACCTAAAACTAAACAAAAATACAATTTAGCTCTCAAAAAGTGACTAATATTTCAGTTCCTACTGCAATTACAAGTAAAAAAAACTAGCGCTGTTACTTTTCACTGGCGACATACTGTTTGAATTAGTATTTTTTGGCAAGCATAAATACTTTATACATAGTGTGATAGAAGTGAAAGCCATCAAAAATTTTTAAAGCAGACGTCCACATAACTGTTCAGCGAAGGACTAGTCCTTACAGTAGACAGGACTTACCAAAAACCATGGTCACACTACCCCACGTATGACCTATGACGGTTTTTTAGGAAATCGGAACACAAAATGGTCGTTCTTCAAACGGGTTGCGAGACAATTGTCGTTGTTTTACGGTTTTTACGGTAATATGCGGTTTATTGTTGATTTTATTGTGATAAGACGTGACGCATTGTGTTCGGGGAAATCCGCGGGGTCACCTCTGTCTGGGTTCTAAGGGGTACTACAATTAGTGGAGTTTTGTGGGAATGGGGACGAAATGTGGTAGCTGAGATTTGCAAGTGGGATTTATGCGCAGATAAGCAGGTATCTACGTTTATATCCGTCAAAATACGACTCATACAAAAAGTAGAATGCGACCAACGACTACGTCAAGTATACCTAACAAAACTATTAGCTAGCTTTATAGAAATAAAACCTCGTTTTTTATTTTATTTTATGTTCTTAGTGTTATCACAATTTTCAGTAAAATAGACAGCAACGAGATTAAATTACAATCATTCTACTTCGTACTTTGCATTAGATTTTGGTGATTAATCAACGGAAACAAGACCCTGATCTGGATTTGTATCAGCCTATTAATGTCACCACTGCTGCGAAACAGGCCCCCTTTACGTGACAGGGATTGGCCATAATCTCGAGTCTTTGAATTTTTGGTTCTAGAACATATCGGTTTCCTCACCTTTATTTTATTTTTTGCAATATGTGCACGTTTTCAAAGTTTTTGCACTTTTAAATTGTCAAAAAACAAAAAATACGAGCTACGCTCCCAGTCACAATACATAATAACTGTGAAAGTACAGGTTACCCATTCCAATGCGTAGATCTCTATGGAGAAGAATGGGCTAGAACTCGGTAGACACTCTTTTGTAATCAGAAAATGATTACAAAATAGACATTTTTATCGATGTAACGATGTCTTCTTGCTTTACACTAATACCATATCCAAATTCAATTTACAATCACAACCCACAAAAAATATAAAAACTTTCGCATAAACCCATTAACACTTTTAAAATGATATTTAATGTCTTATAAACAGCACGTTTATGTTAAAACACGAGCCATTAACATAACTCACGCACTATGTAACATAAATTGTACATAAAATGTCATAAATTATAGAAAAAGTTCCAAACTATTCAAATTGATGGTCACAACTGCGGTTACAAGACAATTACTTATTTTGGAAACATTTTTATGAATAGTAAAACATAACACATTGGGAATAATAAGTTGTGTTTTATAACGTTATTGGAAGGAAAGTTTTATTAACTTGTCAGAATTCACAAATAAATTATTCACGTATTAAACAATGATTGATAAGGGTTAGGTACCTTTTTTAAAGTGGAAAATTTTTGACCTTTATTTTTATAAACGTAATTTTAATGGCATCCCATTTATCTATAATATTTTTAGTCCTAATATACATTGACATAACTGTTTTTGGCATAATCATTTGCTATATAATAATTGTTTCATCTTTTAGGTGAATTTGTTTTGGAATTTTCGCATAAAGACATTCGGTTCGGTTTGGATAGGTTCCTTGAAACCCAAACAGCAATTGGAGGATCCGTTGATCTTACATCTTTATATGTTATGCTTTAATAATATATCATTATGCCTAAACATAATTAGGATAAACAAAAGTGCGCTATTTTACATTGTGTCTTAAAATTCTATGCCAAATAGATAGGAACCGTTTTTAACACCTTAAAATTCCTCGACTAGTATTATTATTAGACATTTAAACCCACTTCTTGTCTTGCCCACCCTGCTTCTAACAAGTGAGAAGCCATTAGTAAAATAAAAACAGCTTTCTTAAGAATTAGTAAACGGTCTTACAAACAGAATGACAATTTGTTTCATTGTTTATTCTAGTCACAGACTAGTGTAAGTGGTTCTTGTTAATTTTCGGATCTATTTTATTTATTTTTTGGTGGTAATTGTTCAAATGGTGTTGTTAGTTAAGCGAGAGACTTGAGATATTAATTTTAAACAAGCGGTTCGCCCCGGTTTCGCATAGGTTCAAATTGTCGACCAACCCGCGGGTATTTTCCGAATACTTCTAAAGAAATGCTTATCCTGATGACATACCTAATTACTATTTATTAAAATGGTAAATAAAATGTTTAACTCTGTGTTACTGGCAGAAATGAAAAAAATGTTGGTGATTTTTGGGAGAAATGAAAAAAATGTTGATGGATGGAGAGGAAGAGGAAGGCCAAAGAAAAGATGGATGGATTGTCTAAGGAATGATATGAAAGAAAAAGGAGTAAATGATACTGTGACGTCTGATAGGGGAGAATGGAAGAAGAAAACGTGTTGCGCCGACCACAAGTAGAATGGGATAAGGGCAGGAAGAAGATTTTTGGGAGAAATATTGTTTTTTTTTTTGAGATAATTTGACGTGTTTCTCAAGCTGTTTCAGTACACAGAAAATATTTAACTTTATTTCGTGAAAGCAAACTTACCTTACAGAATACCCTGTTTTTTTCGTAATTTTATCATAACCAGACAATCAAATCTTAAGCAAATATATCTACTAAGTACCACATAAAAAGTAGCAAGTCATGTGTAAAGTGGTTAAGCACCGCTACAAGTTTTAGGAACAAGTAATATTCAAATGAACAAAATGTCCGAATTGTTTGTTTCTAAGAAGGAAAGTTAGAAATTTAATTGCGTATCACAGTGTCTGTTATCCTTTGAATTGGATGGTGACGGTATGTGCTGTAGGGAAAGCCACGCGATTGAAAGCGAACACGTTATCCAAAGGCATTAAAGACACACCGTTTTCATGTATTTTAATAGCTTGACTCATCGACGCAAAGTTGCCTGCCTGTCGGTCTTCTACAGATTGTACTTCGGTGAGTGTGCTCAAGAACTCCACGACCTCATCCCACCAGCCCCCTTCTATCATCGCACATCTAGATGCAAATTACCATCCTTACCTTATTGCTTATATACCACCAATTCGCACTAAGCGTTTCTACATACAACCCTAATCTCTTCAAAGTTAGAGTGAACAGGCTTCTCCTGGGTAAGCTCGCTCCATCGTCGACCTTGTCTTAGTCACTCCTGACCTAGACTATGGTCAAAAGCAAACCCATCAAACATAAAAAAAAAAGAAAAAAATGTATAGCTAAAGCCTTCCTATTACTCTGGCCTCAATATTGAAAAGTTTTCTTCAGTTGTGCCACACTTCACCACTTATGGCTTACTTAAAGCACTTTGCCCCTATGTTTTCACGTCTTCAACCACGTAATTTAAATCGGAATAGCACATACATATTTGTTTTTGGGTTTTAAATTTTAACTGAGGGTTCCCGCCCTTTGGAGCGGAAGGAATAGACAGGCTTGACTGACTAAAAACCATAGGAAGGGAAGTGGAAACATATTTTTCCTACTCCTCCACTATTCTTTTCTGATTAATTTCGTGCAGGATCCAAGACAGGTAAATTCATTCTCCGGGACACGTCGAGCTTCATTGTCTTGGCGCTTTTCTGGTGGTTGCCACTGTTGATTCTGGCTCTCAGGAGTTGCAGTGGTTTGGGAATAGTGTGGTGGGTTTGTCCCAAAAAAAAAAGACTAAAAACCAATGCGATTCAAGGGGTCTACTCTCTTAGTCCGTCAACGAAAATGTGGGCCCGTACAAAAGTAACTCGACACTTCTAAGAGAACTCTCTATTAGTTCTGAATTCATATATAAGTCAAAAAAAGTGATAACACATCGGGACTTGGGAAACTGTCCAATCATGTTGTCACCAATTTTCAGTTCGTATCACTAATTTATGTCCGTAAGTTACCTGCTAAGATGAGAAAAAGATCGGCAACCCATGTCTGCCCACTTCAAACGAAACTCTAGCTATATTCTAGTTATGACGGGGCCCCCTTAGAGGGCCAAAGCCTGCCGGGGTCGCGAAACTAACGAGTAACCGTGGCCCCGGAACGTAAAGGGTTATTGAAGGACACCGTGGATTTTAGTCAGTACAAGTCTGGCAGTCCCTCCTGCCCTGCTCTGGGGAGGAGTCATTTTATAATTTAACCACGTTAAAATAAAAATAAAATGTCTGCCTACTTCAAACGGAATTCTAGCTATATCCTAGCTTCCACTACCACCCAACACCTTCCTTTACTATGCAAGTCTCGCGACATGATTGGCTGCCACTAAACTGACGCGCGTGCATCGAATGCCGCGCTCAGACTTAACGGTCGCTAGCCCCGGTACACACGCGCGTAACACTGGTTCCTAGTAGCACGGGTTAGGAGAACTGACCGAGTGACGCAAAGGTGTACTGTTGGATTTTAGTGGAAAGTGTTAAGGATTGGATTGTTTGAATTAAAAGTAAATATTTAATGATGATGATTTCCATAAGTAAAAAGCAAATCTAAGTACGTATCATGACGGGGCACCCTTAGAGGACCAAAGCCTGCTGGGGTGGCGGGACTAACGAGCTACCGTGACCCCGGAACGTAAGAGCGTTTGAAGGAGGCCGTGGATTTTAGTTAGTTCAAGTCTGACAGTACCCTGCCCTGCCCTGGGTGGGAGGACCCATTTGACGATTTTACCACGATAAATCGATAAAAACATTAATGAGACGCTTCGAACTATTAAGATGACTTTATTTTACTATAATCATTACAAATAATACCTATATATAATTAGCTCTGTACTAGCAGCCACGAATCTGAACTTTTCTCCAATTGATGGCTCCATTTTATGTTTAACTTAAATATATCTCTGGTTCAAGAAAGTTTAAGCAGGATTTATTTTTGTTTGTAATACTTCAGGAGATTTTGATATTATTGAATAAAAAAAAAAACAAAATAAAAGTTAACATCATTTTCGAAACAAAAAAACACTAACCATTTCCAATCCTAACAACCATTGTAGCCCAACCCTAACATACCATAGAGGTCAACCAATAACGATTTTTATTGAGCTGTCAAAATTTATTGACAGGACCAACAACCATTGGTCGCAGGGACCAATTCAAAGAACTCAATGAGTACCCATTGTGGTCTAAACACATCAACCAATAAGATAATGCTTAACATCCTGTTACATACTCTTTTTAGATTCTAAATCGGTTAATTAAAGTACTAGTTGATATGCGTAAGTGTGTAACACACTTTATGTAAGTTTTTGCGAATGTGTGAGTGACTTTGGCCAATGGAATTGCGTAAAATGTATTTTACGTGCTAATGATGAGTGTGAATGTGACTGTGTGTGTAAATTTATGGTTAAATGAAGTGTGTGTGTGTGTGAATTATATGGTGATTATTATGTGAGTGTGTGTGTAATTTAGAAGTAATGGAAAATGGAGTTTGTAAATTCAATTTATTTGCTAATGTGCGATTGTTTTATATCTGTATGTATTTCGCCGTACATTTTGTGAATATAAGAATCCTTATTGACATTGTAAAGGTGACTTTTAATAAAATTACATTTGTATTTTAAGTTTTATGTATTTTAGAATATTTTACTACTAAATGGATTTTTAAATAAATGTTAGAACGCTTTTTTATGAGCACACGTATGTGTTTATGCCAAATAAAGACTACGTTTTACGATTTCAATGCAAAAACACAGAATTTTAATACGATGAGTTCATTACTAAAGTTGAAAATTCGTCACTATTATTGTTTAAAAGTTTGTTGTAACAATAATTTTGGTGTACAATGGTACAGAGGTATTATTTATTACCCAGTAACGGGGTTGTAGAGGTTCGATAGGCAGTCGCTCCATGTAAAATACAGATTTTTAACTGCATCAGATTCGACTGAAAGCCAACGCTAACATATTTGAATTTAGAGGTATTTTATACCTATTAGGCACTCGCTGGAATGGCACCTGAGGTATTCCATATACGGGATCTATAAATATTTTTCACAGGTGTCATAAAATAATTTGGTATGCAATAAAGTTATATAATATGCGAGAGATTTCTTTTAAAAGAAGACGCGCACTTCAACTCCATAACCCGAGCCACAATACTGTAACAATCATTTACGTACTTATATTTATGTAGGACACAAAATCACTCGCGCGAAGGTCTCATCCATTACCCTGTAACATAAAGGGCAATTGAAGGAACACTTCGGATTTTAGTCTGTACTAGTCTGACAGTCCTTTTCACTCCACCCAGAGAGAAAGGACTCCTTAGATGGACTTAGACTAAAATGAGGACACAAAATCATTTCCACAAACTCACACTGTGTGTGTACACTCTTCGATCACATATCAATTCAGAATCTTTACTACCGTAATTAATAACAGAAATTCGTTAATTCATATCATATGAAATTAATTCAAATGCTACTGGGAAACGATATAAACATAAAATATATACACTTTACTTGTTTTATAGGCGTGTATGAAGACATTAACTTTGTTTGATGGAATATTGCAGAAGTTCCAAAACAGTCATACAAAAAGTACATAGTGATTTCCGACTTGTAACATACATATCATAACCACAGATTCATAATATATCATTACGGTTTGTTAGCATAAGGACAGATTCGCCAAAACCTGTAGGTAATAGTGCTATTGAATTGCCACCCTAAAACTGACGAAGATAATACGAGTCAATTTTTGCAAATTATTTAGTTCCGTTTTAGTACAGCGAGAGAGTGTGGAGAGAGTGCTCGAAAATTGTTTATTTCAGAAAGTTTTTCGGGCACCTAGCTTTACTTTTAATATCAAATACTCGTATTTTATATCACCTCGGCATTTTTCTGGTGTAATTATTAATTTCGGCTTTCAGCACGCGTGACCTAACTAATACTTTCTCTATTGTACCTAGAATAGGCCATTAGATAAAAAAAACCAAGGCCTCCAATAAAACTCTACTTTTCATACATCACGTTAGAACGGTAGTAATCTTTCTACAATCTATATTCTGTCATTTTGACTATTCTCCGTAGACAAAATCGATTTCTATTCTACGGTGTCATTCTATGCTTACCGAGGGCATAACAAGACTGCCCGTTTTGCCCGTTCCCAAAAATACGGCCGTTTTACTACTTATTGTATAGAACTGACCTTCTGATATAAAAATTATAAGCCAGTGTCACGGTTCACAGTAGTCCACTAAAAGGCCCCATACTGCGCTTCCCTAATATATAGTCCAGTAAAAATTCCACAGTGAAGTTATAAAAATTGTAATTTTCTTGTTTTTCGGTTATGAATAATCAATGAGCGAAGCCTTATTAGTGGGTATTTTTACGCTTTTAGTCAAGTGGTGTGAGCAGAGATCTAGCTGATTATGTTTTTTTTTTTGGAGTAGGTATACGTCAAACCAATTTGTTTTTGTTTAAGGAACATAGGAGTTTTTGTGTCTGAAAACCTACTTAGCTAAAACTACAGAATAAACTCCCATAAATAGACTCCCTATTGGATTTTTAAAATCAAGACAGTGAATGAAAACATCGTGAGGAGATCGGCATGTCATAGAACCAAAAAATTCGAAGTCAGGTGACATCTACCAACCCGCACTAGGCCCGCGTGGTAGATTACAGTCCACGCCCTCTCACAGAGAGGAGGCCTGTGTCCCAGCAGTGGGAACATTATATTTATAGGCGGATGATGATGAATTTTTTAAAACTGGCGTAGCAATTATCTAACATGCCGAAGCAGGTTTTTATAAAAGTTGTATTTCAACGCTACCTACGGTGCATACCTCAATACAGACGTAAAAATCTGCGCATGCGATTCTGTTGTTTAAAATTCATAGAAAATATTTAGTTCGATCCACTTTTTTTTAAAGTTATTAGTTTAATCGTATTTCGGGGCTATGGTTACTCGATAGTCCCGCGAGCCCGGCAGGCTTTGGCTCTAAGGGGAGCCCCGTCATATTGCTGAAAGTTATTTGAGGCGCGCGTGGAACACGACGCGCCGTCGACCCGGGCATTGTCCATGGTCGGGGCGAGTAATGGCCGACTCGCTGTCCGTTCGTTCGTAGTTCGATTGTAGATACTTACCCACCTACCTACTTATTATAACTGCAAAAATCTGTTACTTTTTATAAATGATAGGTAATAAAACTAATTACGCAATATTTATGACGAATCTCATCAAAAAATGTGAAAACTGTAAAAAACTAAAATTAATAATCTCTCACTTCGATATTCCCACAGAAAACTGATTTAAGTATAAGTTATGACACTAATTATAATATTATAGTATTAATTTATTTACCTAATAAAGCAATAAACGCGAGTCTTCATAATTAACATTCAAACTTACGAATGGATGGACAGACAAACTGTATAGAGTCATAAATCTTTGAGAATTCCTAAATACTATAAAGCCTCCTGCAGAGACACGCGATTAATCGCGCGGGGCGACATGTCGCGGTCCATTCGCAGTATTTTTATAGTGGAAATTAGCTTGGCTCGGTGTCGCAGCGCGATTAATCGCGTGTGTCTGGAGGAGGCTTAATGCAGCGATTCCCATAAAATATGTCGCGACCCGGTACCGAGCCATCAAAATAAAATACCGGGTCGCAGGTCTTTTTAACCGACTTCAAAAAGGAGGAGGTTATCAATTCGACTGTATTTTTTTTTTAATGTTTGTTACCTGATAACTTGCGACTGGGTGAACCGATTTTGATGATTCTTTTTTTATTTGAAAGCTGGTGCTTCCCGTGTGGTCCCATTGTCACCATTTCAATATCTGATGATTGGATCCTGGAGAAATCGAGGGCAACCCTCAAATTTTATAGGCCCACACATCGTTTTTCGCAAATATTATGAAGTAATTTAAGTACTTGCGTATAGTAATCATCATCTCATGTAGCTGAGCTGATGATGGAAGGTTCAACAACTCCTTAACAGTAAGTAGGCGTCGACTGATTTAGTAAATTACTTTTTTTTCATTAAGTATTTCAAAGCACTACAATTTAATAAAGGTCTGGAGTATATCTGATGATGGAGCCGAGAGACAGTCGAGGGAACTCCTCAACGATTCACAGCAGCTACCTTGTGTTTGAGCTTGATTAATTTGTATTGATAAGAACTTTACACCTAGATGAGTTGTAACTGTTATTAGGGATCTGATGACGAAGACGAAGGACAGTTTGGGAATTCCTCAACGGTTTATAGTAGCTACCTTGTGTTTGGACTTAATTCATTTATATTGATGAGAACTTTACACCTAGATGGGTTGTAACTGTCATTAGGGTTCTGATGATGAAGACGAAGAACAGTTCAGGGAACTCCTCAACGGTTTACAGCAGCTATCTTGTATTTGGACTTAATTCATTTATACTAATGACCCATATGGGTTATTGTTCGATGCAGGATACCTGCCATTTCGTCCCAAAAAAAAATCATTTATTTTGGTGTTCTTGCTTATTGTGTACATAGGCGATGTTATAACGAGTGCTAAGGATAATAAAATTCTAGTGCAAAAGTAAGAAAATTATGTTTTTGACAAGAATTTCGGTTGAATATTTAAAATAAAAAGGGTAAAATAAAAAAGTTTTTAAAAAAAAATGTAACCGACTTCTAAAAAAACAACCACTAAAAAGGGTAAAATAACCTACCAAAAAACTTTTTTTCGGAAGTCGGTGGCAAAAAAATCAATGAAATAAAAATGCAAAGCCACCGACTTCCGAAAAAAAGTTTTTTGGTAGGTTATTTTACCCTTTTTAGTGGTTGTTTTTTTTAGAAGTCGGTTACATTTTATTTTACTAATACTATTTATGTGTATTATTTGACCTAATGGGTTAACTAAGTTTTAAGCACATCTTGGATTTAAAATTACTAAGTGGTTACGCAGAGGTGGTGTGAAAATTACCGGGCCATGGCAGAAGAATGTTTGGGAAACACTGCTATAATTAATTTGATAGATTTTAACATGACATCACGCATGTTATCTCGGAAAGGATAGGTAGAGGTTAACCAGTCTAAATTAAAGTCTCATGTAATGTAACAGAGGGCTAGCTTTTATTACAGAGAAAAACCTTGATGATAATGTGATCCGCCGAATTTGTGTGCTCGAAAACCCTGATTGAAAAACCCAATAATATTGATCTACGACCTGAGAATCAAACCTGGGATCACCAGACCAAAGAGATAGACAAACTGTAATAAATATTTCAGAATACCTTTTTTTAACATACTTTATAACTTTCGTGTGGTATATCATTACAACTATTTTGATCATCATCAAGAGGTCATCATCATCGTTACCATTTTTTTTTCCCACGTTTTTATACACTCACTTTTCTTGTTTGTTTGTCGTTCCGGTTGGACTTTTGCAACTCAATTTTGAGGCACTTCCCGATAAGCTAGCAGGCTGAAATTTTGTACACGCTCTGAGTTCTCATGACAATACATGACCAGCTAAGAAACGTCATAACAAATCCAATATGGCGGCTTCCCCAAGATGGCGGTCTGGCTGTTTGAAATCCACTCCCATGATATGGGTATCAAATGAAAGGGTTTGCTGTCAGGAATACGAACAATATAGTCATGTGACTTATGGCGGACGTCCAAGATGGCGTACAAGCTTTGAGGCACTTCCCGATAAGCTAGCAGGCTGAAATTTTTAGGGTAGCTTCAAACCCGATGAATAAAGATAAAAATAATAAAATAATTAACAGATTTAAAAAAAATCTAAAAACCCACGTTTTTAAATGTCCTAAAAATAAGAAAATAACCCTACGGGGAAGAGAGAGGGGCCACTTAAAACGTGGAGGCGTATCTTTGCAAGTTACACCCACATTCTATACACGTCATGTATGAGTAAATATATCCCATAAATAATCCCTTAAATCAAATACGCCCACGTCACGCCACGTTTTGAGTGGGGGCCACTCAAAACGTGGCGTGACGTGGGCGTAGGGTCTCTCAGCCCCGTAGGGTTATTTTCTTATTTTTAGTTTTTTTTTAATCTATTAATTTTCTACTTGTATCTTCCATACAGCAGCCATTTTCTTTCTATATTTCTGAATTTATGTTTCGTTCTTTAATTTTACCTATGGATAAATTATGATAGACCATGTCGCACCGCGGTTCTAAAACGGCCACTATAAGCAATATTTCTAATGATTCAGTTAGTTAATTTCCAGCAACTTCATTGCCCATTCTTCTATTATTTATTCGCAAAGTGAAACGTTAGGAATATTGCTTAGAGGTCGTATAGATTCGCTGATTCTGAAATGGACTATAAAATCTTATAAAACGTTCCTGAAGTTTTGAATCGTGTCTTGACAGTAAGCCTCGGCTTGAGCCGAGATAAAAATCAAAAACCGGCCAAGTGCGAGTTGGACTCGCCCATGAAGGGTTCCGTAGCAGCAAGCATAGATTAGAGATATAATTATATTGAGATTAGTAAGTAATATACACAAACAATAAAAATAACTTTGTTTTTCATAGTATTTGTATGAATGGCAAAGTTATATTTGCGGCTTTTGAAAATATACTATATCTCAAAAACTGCTAACTGTATCTCATCCAAACCAATTTTCGTTGGTAGTTTTGGTTGAGTTCTACATTATATATTTTTTTTAGTTTTATCATTCTCTTATTTTAGAAGTTACGGGGGGGGGGCACACTTTTTACCACTTTGGAAGTGTCTCTCGCGCAAACTGTTCAGTTTAGAAAAAAATGATGTTAGTAACCTCAATATCATTTTTAAAGACCTATTCATAGAATCCCCACACGTATGGGTTTGGTGAAAATTTTTTTTTTGAGTTTCAATTCTAAGTATGGGGGGCACCCCCAAAATTTGTTTTGTTTTGATTTTTGTGTGAAAATCCTAATGCGGTTCACATAATACATCTTTCTACCAAGTTTCAACAGGATAGCTCTTATACTTTCGACAAAAAGTGGCTGTGACATACACGGACAGACAGACAGACATGACGAATCTATAAGGGTTCCGTTTTTGCCATTTGGCTACGGAACCCTAAAAAGGAATAAACCTCGTACAGTTTTTTGATGAAATAACTTTAAATATGTAGAGATGGTTTTTAGGGTTCCGTAGCCAAATGGCAAAAACGGAACCCTTATAGATTCGTCATGTCTGTCTGTCTGTCTGTCTGTCCGTGTATGTCACAGCCACTTTTTGTCGAAAGTATAAGAGCTATCCTGTTGAAACTTGGTAGAAAGATGTATTATGTGAACCGCATTAGGATTTTCACACAAAAATCAAAACAAAACAAATTTTGGGGGTGCCCCCCATACTTAGAATTGAAACTCAAAAAAAAAATTTTCACCAAACCCATACGTGTGGGGTATCTATGAATAGGTCTTTAAAAATGATATTGAGGTTACTAACATCATTTTTTTCTCAACTGAACAGTTTGCGCGAGAGACACTTCCAAAGTGGTAAAAAGTGTGTCCCCCCCCCCGTAACTTCTAAAATAAGAGAATGATAAAACTAAAAAAAATATATAATGTAGACCTCAACCAAAACTACCAACGAAAATTGGTTTGGATGAGATACAGTTAGCAGTTTTTGAGATATAGTACATTTTCAAAAACCGCAAATATAACTTTGCCATTCATACAAATACTATGAAAAACAAAGTTATTTTTATTGTTTGTGTATATTACTTACTAATCTCAATATAATTATATCTCTAATCTATGCTTGCTGCTACGGAACCCTTCATGGGCGAGTCCAACTCGCACTTGGCCGGTTTTTTTTTGTTTTGTTCTCGTTTGAAAATAAAATAAAAGATATTTAACAACCCAAAGCATATAAATCAGCATTGAATTAAATACTTAATCGATTAACAATTTTTAAAGATTCTTTTAATAAAATATAATGTCAATTTTATTTAAATAAAACATTAGGAATACATTTTATGTCCATTGATTTCTAAGTTTCTATAAAAATAAGTTTAAAACATGAGCTTTATTTGTCATTTACTTATAAATAACTACTTTGGCCGACTGGTCAAAAACACGGTGGACTAGTCGGCTAAGTCAAACGTCATTCTTGTTGGTACTGTTGTTGTCATGCAGTGACGTTTCAAGCACTTGATCCACACCTGTTAAAAAAAAAACCTTTAAAATTATGTTTTAACTTTGTGGGGAGCTCGTGGCTAAATAATTACAGCCGAACAAGCTGATCTCTCGGGTTAAGCCGCGCTTACAGTCGATCATTTTAATCATAAGGGCAAGATCCAAGGGGTGAGCTGAGCCTACACCGACTGATCGACTGGGGTTGACCTCGAATGCAAATATGACACATTTCAACTTATAAATGAATAACGCGAATCTATTCAAATTAAATGTTTTATTTGAATAAATTCGCGTAAAACCAGTGACTCTCAATCAAAATAAACTATTGTATATTCGGAATATTTCATAATTATGTTAAATAGCAATATCTAAATTATTCATATTTAGACAAACAGTAGGTAGAATGTCTAACATGAACACCTGTTGCACGGCATTCTTAATTATTTATTACTGCCACAAAGCTTCATAATATATCGATCACATTTGGAAACTTCCTACCTTTTTGGTCTGATTGCTAAAAATCCTGCTTCTTATTATCTTGCACTATATTAAATCGCGGGATTTTTATACAAGCCTGCAACGTTGACTTGCTCTAAATAGATATTAGTTAAAGGTTTTTCCTAGCTTGCCTTTACTTTTAGGGAGCGTTCAAGTATTACATAACGCAATTTTTGAAGATTTTGACCCTCCCCCCCCCCTGTAACGCACCGTAACGTTTTTCTGTACCCCCCCTCCCCAAATGTTACGTAACAGTCACGTGATCATTTTTACCCTGAAGTCACATAAGGTTATGTATGTAACTATATAGTTAAATATGTTTTAAATGCTTTTGCGTTTAATCGAGGGATTAAACGAAAAGGGTTGCCAATTTGGGGGTTTTAATTCCCTAATTTTTTATTTAAAAACAGAAACCATGTTACGTTACGCGTTGTAAGAATGACCCTCTCCCCTCCCCAAATTGCGTTACGTAATACTTGAACGCTGCCTTAACCTGTAACTTTTTTTTTGGAAGCCTTTAATCTGTCCCACTGCTGGGAAAAAGCGTCCCTTTTTCCTGTCAAACCTCTCTATTTTGTGCAATTTCCGGCCTTGTTTGTCCCGCGAACATAAAGCCATGGTTATAATTTTTAACACCTCTTTTGAATCATTCTAAGTAAGCAGGCGTACTATTATTATTTTTGAAGGGTAGGCACAAAGGTTCCCGTAAAATTATAGAAAATTAACCACCGTTAGCAAAAACAAAAAAAAAATGTTGTAATCTGTACCACCAACAAATAAATAAAACCCTACACTAAATCAGATACATCCGGTATCTTAGCCTTATAAGTTGACAGCTAAACCCACTTTGCTAAAAAACAACAAATCTATTTGTTTTTTTTTCCTCAAATTCCTCAGGTATCTCACAATGGCCGCGTCCACTAAATAACACCAGAACGTCACTATTACCATACGTCTCCTCTAAATGACCATAAAATCCTATAATACACATTAATAAGCTATAAAACGACATTTATTACTAAATAGTCGTTGAGGTGACATTTGAACATGTCACCTGGTTTGGGACCATAGTGTAGAATAGATTGGTAAAAGGTCCATTCGAGAAAAAACCCTGCTTGAATTAGACTTGCGGGAGTAAGATACTGAAACTTAATTTAAAGATAGGCTTCAGGCACATACTTTGTCTTTTTTTTGGATGGTAAAATCATCAAAATAATGCACTTTGTGTTCCAGGTTCACCGTAACCAGCTTAGAAAGTCTCGCGACTTACTTAATGTCTTACATAGGTTAACATATTTTTCCTACTCCTCCACTACTCTTTTCTGATTAATTTCGTTGCAGGATCCAAGACAGGTAAATTCATTCTCCGGGACACGTCGAGCTTCATTGTCTCGGCGCTTTTCTGGTGGTTGCCACTGTTGATTCTGGCTTTCAGGAGTCGCAGTGGTTTGGGAAAAGTGTGGTGGATTTGTCCCAAAAAAAATTACATAGGTTACCTAAATATCTGAGCTCTACAAGTATCAAATCATCGATTCATTGATATCTATTTATTTGCTTCAATGGGAGTAATTAATCGTTTTTTGTTGGTATTTTACTGAAATCTAAAGAAATTGTCAAACTTTTTCTCAGTCGATTTAATTTTTTATATGAAAAAATCATCAGGTGGAAATTTAATAATGGTACTTCTGCATACTTAAGGTGACTGGTCAAGTCGTATTCGTTAAGCCGTGATGTATGTGTTGTATAAAAAACGTCGTGAGAATTAGGCTGACCATAAATAGTGAAGTTTAAGGGCCGATTTTTCAAGAGCCAGATAATACGTCAAGTAGCTACCAGTTCAATATCTTTAACTGATTCTATACCTAACGAATAAAGAGTTTCAATTTTTCAACGCCTAGTTACCATCCCGTTTGCTACCTGACCATTTTTTGTGACTAGCTTCACACTACATCTGTGTGAGCGAGACGCGCTTATGAAAATTTACAGAAATATGAAAGAGACAGACAACTTTCAACTTAATGACAACGGTTGTCACATTCTGTAGAAAAACATAACCTAAAACTTTGACGACTTGTCTTCGTGTTGATATTTTGTTTCCGTTCGAATTTCTTCTGTTTGTGTGTTGTGTGAGTCCTGTGTTTTAATTATGGAAAATATCGTAAAACGTGAACGTTCCACGAATTTTAATAAAAGTGAAGTACGATTATTGACCGAATTAGTGGCAAAACATCGCGCGGTAATCGAAAATAAACAGACCGACGCCGTAACCAATAAAGAAAAGGAAGCAGCGTGGATTAAAATCACTACGTTATTTAATGCGGCTACAGGATTTACCGCGAGGAGTACAAAGAGCCTGAAGCTTAAATATGAAGGCATAAAAAAGGAAACAAAAAAAACAATGGCCAAACATCGGCAAGAGCTGTACAAAACTGGTGGCGGGCCCTCTTCAGCCCCAGATTTTACAGATATACAGGAGAGGGTTATTGCGATATGTTCGAATATCACTGGGCTAGATGCTCGAAATGACAGTGACAAAATTCCTGGTATGAAGTCAAATATTTTTTATTGATGTTATTATTGGGCATTGATGATGTCGTGTTTATGAAAACAAAGGTTAATATACGCGCTATATTATCTTCAGCATCTTTTTATGCAAGTTTGTGTATTGTTGTAATTTTTTTTCAGAACCTTTCGAACTGGAAGAGACAGCTAAAGTTGTCCCGGGATCGTTGCCACTGCAATCACTAGAAAATAATTTAGTTATTGTACCATGTGATGACAATATTCAGTGTACTTTAGGTAAAGTATCTAATTCAATAATAATAAATATTGTTCAACAATAACTAAACATGTGTTGTAATCTCTGGCTGCGGAATGAAAAAGAATAAATGTTTGATTTTTACTCTAATCCAAGATTTCTGAAAACATGATGGCTATTGTCATTTTACAGAATGTTCAACCTATATGTATATTTAATGTAAAATGAAAAAGAAGGGCCTAAACATATTTTTTTGTTTTAGATCAAGAAGAGTTTTACCCGCAACAGGTTTTAAAGGAGAAAGTTAACAGTGAAATTGGAAATGGTATTTTAATTTGTTAATTTTTATATAAAGTAGAATGAAAAAAAGTACCTATGTAGTATATTAATATAAAACATAATATAATAGCTAATTAATTTGTTTTCAGACAATAAGGCCTTTGATGACTTTCAATCTGTACAGATACAAGATATGGAAGTGGATCAAACTGAAAAAGGTATGTCTTTACCAATTTTCTAGTTAATTTATTTACATTGTATAACATAGCATTAATTAAAATTATTGTTATTTTCAGAGAATAAGTGGTCTTCATGGAAACCAAAGGCTTTAAAAACTAAGATTAGTCCATGCTTGAAAACTAATCAAAAAATTACCAAAGTTGGAGTGACTGCAAAACTAGACCATTTAACAGAATCTCGCTTAGAGCTAGTGGAGCTCCAAAAGGAAATCGCCATAAAAGAGCATGAGTTTATTAAACAGGCACACCTATTAAAAATGCAGAACCTGCATAATGATGAAAGAAGAAAACAGGAAATGCATGAAGTACTTTTAAATAAGCTCCGTAATGGTGTACATTATGAAACAAGTCTTTTAGATATTAATAAATAAAGAAATTTATTAATTGTGTTTTTTTTTCTTTTACATCTGTTCAACAAAACAAGGATCTCTTTAGCCTATGACCATTTTTTTATTGTAATGTGTGTTTTTAGTTCCAATAAATTTATTTTGTTTCACTAGAAACCCAGACTGTTGAATTCTAATAATCCTATTCAAAAGCAGTGACTACCTCACCACAAAATATTGTAATAACTGAATATAATTACTGTAAAGTGGAGGTATAATAAAAAGAACACATTTTAGTTATATTTTAATAAAATTGTTAAAACATTCAAAGTACCTAACATAGGTAATTATTACTAATTGATCAGACTTTCAAAGTATTCTAACACAGAATCCCTTGTACTATGGCGTTGGTTTTCTGGCTGGTCAGCAATGAGAGTTTCAAATTGTGGTTGTTGTGGTATGTGGATTTCAGGATCCACAGGTGGTTCGCTTTCATTTCTACTTCTTGCAAGATTATGTAAAATTGCTGTTGCTACAATAATGTCTTGAGCAAGAGGGATTCGGCACCGCATTCCTATACTTAACACAGGAAATCTCCTTTTCCAAACCCCGAAACATCTCTCAATTACATTTCGAGTACGAATATGAGACTCGTTATATAGTCTTTCGACTTCTGTTTGAGGATCACTTAACGGAGTCAGTAAATAATTATTTAAAAAATAACCACTGTCACCTAGTACAAGTCCATTCTGGAATCTATTAGTATCAAACTGAAACTTTGCTGCAGAGTTTGAGAATATCAAACTGTCATGTGTTGAACCTGGCCATCTTGTTACAATATCTTCAAATTTTAAGTCGCTAGTGCACATAGCTTGCACATTCAATGAGAAGAAACCTTTTCGATTTCTGTAGTCTTCTGCAGTATTGCCACCTAAAATGTAATAGGTAAGTGTTAATAACTCTGAAAACCCTTTTGACTATAGGCGTAGAATTTTATTGAAGATGGAGTCTTACATATTATTGCATTTTGAGCAAAACGCAGGGGTTTAAGAATTATTATAATGAAAAGAATACTGGTCTGTATAAATAACTAACCTGGTGAAATTATCTTGATGTGAGTACAATCCAATGCAGCTATAACCCTCGGGAATCGGGCAATATTAAAAAATCCTTCCTGTACTAATAATATTTCTTCTCTGTTAGCTGGTAATGCAACAAATTGTTGGCGAAGAGAGGCAATTGCTTCAGTCACTTTTCTTATAATTTTGCACGCAGTTGAATTGTGTATTCCAGCAAAATCACCAATCGTAATGTAGAAACTACCACACGCATAGAACCGCAAAGTCAGCAGTAATTGCTGTAAAGCTGGAACAGAATTGTTTCTGAAAAATAAAATAATAATTATGTACCTAGGTATCTTTCAATGTAAATAGATCGGAGTCACTATACAAAAATACTCGTTTTTATTAGGTATTTATATAGAAAATAATTCTTACCTGTTTGTTATATTGGCGATTTTACTTTCAATGAGTGTTAATAAAAATAGCACAGTACTTTTTTCGAGACGAAATCTCCTGTGAAATTTCTTATCATCCCATACAGACATATTATCAGGTCTCTCTCTAATAACTCTTTCTCTTCTCTCTGAATCTAAATAATTTAGCACTGTATAATCTTCTTCGATTGCTTCGTCGTTGATAGAATCAAAAATATCCATAATTTTACAATTTAGGAAGCAAAAACACAAATATAACCTACAAAAACTGACGCGCGTAATGGCAGAAATGACAAATATCTGACGGGTAGCGTGCTACCGGGTCGGTATAGGGCCAGATAAGTTTATTGACTGGGTAGGGATGTTACCTGACCGTTAGAGCCTATCTGTCAATTGAAAAATTGAGATTCTCGTTAACTGTGGAATTAACCTTATCTTGCCCTTTATCTGACTATTGAAAAATCGGCCCTAAGTCAAGTTAAAGTTAAGATTATTGTTGGCTGGGCAGGTTGTTTGAGCAATAAATGTGTGTTTATTCCTGCACTGCAGCTTGATTATTATAATTTCATCTAGTTTCGCAAAGTAATCAGTGATTATCCGATAAGAAAAGGTGGAATTGGTCCCTCGTCCCAGTTTCGAAGTGGGACAGGTCACCCTAAACCTAGTGACTTACTTGAAAATTATTGAAAAGAATAAATGAGATAATGAAAATAAGTTTTGACCAATGATTGTAATAATTGTGGTTTCATCCATTTTAGTCAGAATCAAATGCTGTACCTACTGTTTTAGATCCACTGCTCAATCTAGTATTTATACACTCATGGATCTTCAGAAATTGTACACAAAGCTCTCTAAACCACTGTCTTGTAAACTTATAGAAGTTATCTGTAGAAAACTCACTCTTTGTAGACTCAGAAAGAGGACTCTGTAAGAGCACTATGAAATCATTTTTAAACTACTCTGAAGAACTTGTATGGTTTTTATTAATTATTTTTTTTAACGCATTAACGCATGCGACGCGCATCTTAAAGATGATTTTTGAGGAAAGAAAGATTCAGTTGCAAGTGGGATTCGAACCCGCGTCTTCTGGATAAGTACTCCAAACGCGTTACCAACTATGCCATTGCATTTTGAAGTTGGTAAAGCGTTCAAACGAGGAATAGAAAATTTCAGCTTGCATGTGTGAGTTGCAATGGCCTAGTTGGTAAGGCGTCTGGAGTACTTATCCAGAAGACGCGGGTTTGAATCCCACTTGCATCTGAATTTTTCTTCCCTCAAAAATCATCTTTGTATGGTTTTTGTAAGAAAATTCGTGAGAATCTCATAAAAATGGTATGCGACCTACTAGGTAAAAAAATACATATTATAGTCTGTGGTCTTGAAAAACTACGTATTATCTAGGCCTAAATATCAACAGTACCAAAGAATGTTGCCGGCAAGCAGATGATGCAACTCTTACAAACATACAAAACCATCTTCAGCCAGCCACAACTTACTCAACAAAGTATCCCATGGCAGACAAAGTACTTAAATAAAATCTAGATAAAGATGGGCGAATAAACACTAATATTGTAAGTAATACTCATCAGTTCCAAGACGTAGTTTATTATAATGCTGTAAAACAGGCACACGACTTAAATGCCATATTCAAAGTATCAGGTGACGGTTTGAGTAGCGGATGTGAGAACGAATGGAGGAGGTAACTTTGGAGAAAGGGATCTTGTGGTAGAAATGTTTATCAAATTAACGACTGTTCCAAGCTATTTTTTTTTTTTTTTACTTTTGACTTAGTTAAGTCATTTTAGTTTTATTTTATGTATATTTTGTGTTTTTTTATGTCTGTGTTTGTTTTATATTAATCTTCATTTTCTATTTTTTTTAAAACAGTTTTAGTTTATCTTTTTGTGCCTTCTAGTCACGGTTGGGATGTAATTTCGAATTGATGTATGATGTGAATGTTCTATTAAATTGTATAAAATCTTGGTTCTTCTAACCGTACAGACAGATGTGTTGCTGGGGAGTTTATTCCACCACTTCTTCTTCCCAGCCAAAACACTAGGAAGTGTCAAAGGGGGGGCGCTTTGGGGGACTGTCTTATGTAAAAAATTGACCTTCAAAAAGTGCTGATAAATCAGCCTAATTTGAATAAATGACTTTTGATTTTTTATTTGATTTTTTATATTATACTAGATGAATAAATTACATCTTAGTATATTAAACCACGATTAATTATGTTATGAGCAGTGGTGGCCCGGTGGTGTCGGCCGACTTACGAGTTGTAGGTTGTGGGTTCGAACCCAGTCAGGCGCATTACTTTGTGTAATTCATTTCAACACCACTGCTCTCAAAACGGTGAAGGAAAACATCGTGAGGAAACCGGCATGTCCTAGAACCAAAAATTCGAAGACATGTGACATCTACCAACCCGCACTGGACCCGCGTGGTGGCTTACGGCCTGCTCCCTCTCACAGAGAGGAGGCCTGTGTCCCAGCAGTGGGAACATTTAATGGCTGATGATGAATTATGTTTTATAATCGCTAATTTGCACCCAACCGATGTCAATGGAATTTTGTCAGTGCATACCTATTATGTAAAATAAAATATACCCAGTTTTGGACACACGTGATCTTGTCAGAAGAATCCTGTATCTATTTTATTTACAGCGTAGGTACGAATGAGGAACTATTTTTGTCCATCAAATTAACGTCAAAGTTCCCGTTTTTTTTACGCCACAAAAGCATGAAAAGTCATGCTAGGGCTTCCTCGATGTAGGCTCGCAAAATAGGGACACAGTACAAATACATACAGGGTGTAAGAGACATCGGATACCATGGGTCCAGGACATGATTCTGGACCCCCCCGTGTTGGAATTTTTCGTCGGATTTTTCCTATTTTTTTTATATTTGTTGTTTCTTTAAATAGTGTGCCGCGCTTAAAGTACTACAGGTACTGTGGTACTGGACACAGTATTAAGGTATACGATGACCTTCCATTATAAACATCTAAGAAGACACAATTTCTAGTTTTATTTAAATTGCTACTTTTAGTGAAAGTTGGGAATTTATTACTTTTTTATTAAAAATCTCATTGGGTTAGGTAAGAAGACATAATATCTTCAAAACCTTTTATTCCTTACAGTTTCGCCCTCATTTATCATGTGGTCAAGTTTCTTCATACATTCTGGTCCAGATTACATTGTGTACAATAGCAGAACTATTTTGCTGCCCACACATTATTGCCTGTCTGCATCTCCAAACAAAAATCATCCTTAAATCTGCAGTAACAAAGTTTATTTCAACTGCAAGTCCTACATTGTCACTTAAGGTCTTTATATAAACCTGTTTGTTTTTCCTTTTGAAGATTTTTACGGCATTTTGAATGAAAATGAGACAAAAAGTAGTGTGAGGGATATAATATAGTCGTTTGGTGTCTGTGAGGTAAATCACTTGCATCATCATACAAAACAATAATCATACAATGAACATAGTGTTTATCAATTGTCTAGTACCCATAACACAAGCTCTGCTTAGCTTGGGACTAGATGGCGTTGTGTGATAGTTGTGGAATATTATTATTATCTCTTTATTCATTTTTTTAACATATTGTTTTACATATTTAAATATTATTCAATACAAAAAACAAAAATTAAAAACATTTAAAAATATAAAAAAATAGTGTTCCACCGGTGTGGGAGCAAGGTACAGGCTACCGGTGGTAAGGGCTCCAGAGACAGGAAGCTCGTCACAATACTATATTGGACTGGCTTGTTGGTCTAGTGGTTAGTGACCCTGACTGCTATGCCAGAGGTCGTGGGTTCGATTCCCACCCAGGACAAATGTTTGTGTGATGAGCACGATCATTTGTTCTGTGTCTGGGTGTAATTTATCTATAATATGTATGTATTTAGAAATATATAAGTATGTTTATCAGTTGTCTAGTACCCATAATACAAGCTCTGCTTAGCTTGGGACTAGATGGCGTTGTGTGATAGTTGTGGAATATTATTATTATCTCTTTATTCATTCATTCAATACGAGCCGTATCAAGAAGTACTGCCTTCTGAATCAGGCCCTTGATCCAACCACCTAAGGAGAGCCTCGAAAGGTGTTCGTCGAGGCTCTTTGCCATCAGGCCATTAGCAGTAACGACAAACGGCACAATGATAGCCGAGCTTATATTCCACATGTCGACAACTTCGCGCGCTAGGTCGAGATATTTGATTTGTTTATTTTTCTCAGCTTTCACGAGGTTCTCGTTATTATTATTATAGTGCTCCAAAATGATCTGAAACAGGTTTTTTTTTTTCGAGGTGGTAGAATCATCAAATGAGTCCGTCTACCCTTTGGTAGGGTAGTATCAGAATGTACCGTGTTCAATCAATTGCCCTTTGCGTTTTAGGGCTAACCAATATTCGCCACCTAAAATTCTCGTGTCACGGGACTGTCTAAACAGGTAACCGTGACCCTGGAACGTAAAGGGCTAATGAATGAATACCGTGGATTTTAGTCAGTACGAGTCTGACATTCCGTTCCGTCTCTACCTGGGCGGGAGGACTCATTTGAAGATTTTACAACAAAAATGAATTCCTAAGATTTGCGAATCCTGAAAACAGACAAACATCAATGCAAATGAAACGGGTTTTGCCGTTAACACAAAATGACAGAACACCTTTACCCCTTCAATGAAATAATTACAGCTCAATAAAATATTCCTTGCCACAAGATTAACGTGGATCTGCGCTATAAGTAGGTGCGTACAACAAATCGGGTCCATATTGAATGCTCGTCGTAAGTCTTCACAATTATCATGTAAAACAAACTGTGACTCGAGAGCCGGATAAACGAACGACAGGCATTTTTGAGAAAGGACTAATGTGGATAAGCCCAATTTAATATTCCAATTTACTTGTACCCGATCCCGGCATTGCACTGCAGGCGTAACATGGCGCAGTAGAAAGTGGTTTTGTCGACGGAAGAAAAGACAAAATGCCAGAACGTATAAATATTTTTAGCGTTTAAAGCATGATAATGTAAAAAATACAGAAAATAAACGTTCTTTTCTTCAATAGTGTACGAATGGTGTCATATTTGTGCAATAAAACAGTCGATTTGTATAGAAATAACGATGGAATAACTTTGTCTATTCTTGGTAGAATAGAGATAGAATCGCCATGCTACGCGTGCTGGTAACAGTTTAAATTAGAATAGTCCATGTCACTAGCTGATAATGTGGCTATTTTAGAGAAAAAACAATTTTAGAAGTCGGTCTAGTAGTTTTTGAGTTCACCCATCCATAATAAATAAAAAAATAAATTCGACAATATTTTCTTTGTCATTGAGGTACAAAAAATAAACAAATACAATGGTAAATAGCGTGAAAAGGAAACTGAAGATTAACAAAGCATTTTAAACAATCAAATGCTCAATTGCATAGCAAACAAAATCAAAAATCACTATGTTATGACTTCATCATTTGAATCATTAAATATTTTGCAAATCTCACACTAACTTAACTTTCTAATTGATTAATCAAGACAACATCCAATAACATCTTTCACACACACCCCTAACAAAATAAACTACACTTGAAAGTCAAACACCACTTTGTCTTCACTTACCAACTTATTTATAACTTAATTTACTTAACTTAAGCCTTCCACACATTGTACTAAGTTATTCCATACAATGCTTAAGATAAAGCCTTCTTCACGCTAGGGTGTACCACAAGACGTTTATATTAAGTTGGAATAAGTTATCTCACTTATCATAATCTAACAAAAGATCACAATAGACTGTTACAGCATCATCAATATATTACTGTGTGTGGAATGACTGAGAGGTTTTGATACTTGATGTAACCGTACGATTGAAACGTATCTTATATGATTTGTTTTATGGTCAAATTTCACGAATTCCACAAACGTCAAAGTCAAGCGTTCATAATTGCAGAAATATGATTCATTATACACCCTTTCGCAAGGTTAATTAAATAATTTCTAAATTACATAAAAGCCTGTAAAAAATAGATAGCAAACTGTCAGTAATTAACTATTCAAAGTCGAATGGAAAATTAACCTAAAAATATTTTCTATTCGGATTAAATTGATATTTTATGATGACTGAAACTGGTCTATGGTATAACCTACTAATCATTATAACCAACATGAAATTCGTCCACAGTTTTTTTCTGTTCAAGAATCGTGAAATTATAATATGTATTCTTAAACTCACTGAAAATTATGCTCTTTTATCTGTCTCTCTAATCAAATACCTCTTTTTAACTTATCTCTACATCATCATCGTCAGCCTATAAATGTTCCCACTGCTGGGACACAGGCCTCCTCTCTGAGAGAGGGAGTGGGCCGTAATCCAACACGTGGGCCCACTGCGGGTTGGTGGATGTCACATGTCTTCGAATTTTTGGTTCTAGCACATGCCGGTTTCCTCACGATGTTTTCCTTCACTGAGCTACCACTGCTCTCATCTCATCTCATCTCTACATAGTACACTAAAAATACCTGCCCATCTTAAAATCTCCATCAATAACCCAAGTATCAAGACCGTTCATTCCACATTGAAATCCCGCAATCCCGCGAGGTGTGAGTGGCGTGAATTACCGTCACAGCGGGGCGCGGATCCCGCGGCTGAGGGGCCGAGGGGCCGAGGGGCCAGGGGTTCCAAGAAACGATGACGATACTACATCGTCGAGGTCTTCTGATGATGCTGCCTTGAGACGAGATCTATCGCGGGGTGATTCAATAGGCCATTTTACTCAAAAAATGTGATCAGTCTGAAAGCTAGATTATCAAAAAATATTTGACCCGTAGGTATTTTTTATTTTGTTACGTAAACCAAAATTAACGGAGTTAGAACGCTTTCAAAAATCACAAAACGTCACTCGGTCGGTATAATTGTATAGGCGTTATGACGTCACAATCACAAGCCCCCACTCCCGAATATCGAAGCGTTTTAAAGCAAGCCTGCTGCTACGATTCTTAGAAAATAAATAAAATATAATTAAAATAGTCCTTTCGCTTTTGTCCATTACAAAAGATATACTATAATTTTTTGCAAAGAGCAAGCTTTTAATCAATTTCTTTGTAAAATTAGACTCACATTCACATCACAAATAAAATATGATATACATTTTTATTACCTACATGTTTAGATGTACTTACTTCAAACTCTTGCTAACGCGATAAACGACTCTCAACATAATTTCCATCTGAAATAATAGAGACACATAACAGTAACTCAGCCGGGAACGAACCCCGATACGATCGATCGTTCATCTATAACCGTTTAATATGAACATGTTTAAATAAAAAGGTAACTTAACACCTCGCCAGGTATTCATAAAATAAATAACTTTATTATGAATCATAAATAAATGTTTATGAAAATTACTATATTTGTTATGTGTATGAGGTGTTTGTATGTCAAATTACTTTTTTACATAAACTATGTAGATGGTAGGTACTCATTTGTACTTATATTAGTACATAAGCAGGTACGTTATTGTTTTTATGAGCTATTAATACCACTGTAATTATAATTTTTCAGTTTTTTATTAAAAAAAGGCCTCAATTTAACCCAGAGGCCAGGAGCCAAGATGAGGCCTTGTTTTACGTGGTCAAATCATCAAATGAGTCCTCCCATCCAGAGCGGGACGGGACTGTCAGACTCGTACTGACTAAAATTCACGATGTCCTTCAATAGCTTCATACGTTCCAGGATCCCGGTTACCTACCTGATAAGACAGTACCGCGACTTTTACAGGCTCTTGAGAATTATCATGACCTTTATGATTTTAGATCGTATTGTTAGCCCGTTTCTTTTCAATCGTTTTATAGCTTAAGCATTTATGGAATGTTCCCACTGCTAGCCCTCCTCTCTGTGAGAAGAACGAGCCCAGTGCAAGTTGGTAGATATCTTCGAAATTTTGGTTTTAGGATATGGTTTCCTCACGATTTTGTTCGTTCACCGTTTTCAGGACAGTTGCAATGTGATGAAATAAATAAGAATAAATTTATTTCACTGTTACAAAGATAACCTTAAATCTAAACATTGTTTCATCTGTAACTAATTTAAGCGAACATTGGTTTGTTTGATCGGTGGTCCCCAAACTAGGTTTTACCTGTATATATCTAGGGAACCTGAGTTGTCTGTGCCTGACCGATACCACTGGGCCACCACTGCTCCTAACCGTTGTTTTAGAAATTACGTTATTTTCAAAGTGCTATCGTGTTGCTAGAACCTTACTATACAACTTGTCATTGTCAGCAATGTCTATTACCCTATATAACTGGTAATTCAATACATATTTTATCTTGCAAACGCACCATATGTCCAAATGACATTCTAACGAAAGTGCGAAAAAAATGTGAAGAATTCTAACCTCAAAACAAAAGTTATCGTTGGTATTCAAATTAATTCTCATACCAACACCATTAACAAGGAAAATAAATAAAAACTCGGACCGTGGTATGTGCCGGTGGACACATCTCACATAATTCACGAGTTCCGTACTTATACGACGATATCACAAGGTTTAATAACCAATATAAGTGGACCTCTCCTTTTTAAACACAATCTGCCTCAAAAAATGTTATCATCGCTGGAATACAATTTTTTGGTGATTAGCTTTCTCCCTAAGTTTACCTTTGTCGTCTTGAGAGCAGAGGTGATGAAATAAAAAAAACCGGCCAAGTGCGAGTTGGACTCGCCCATGAAGGGTTCCGTAGCAGCAAGCATAGATTAGAGATATAATTATATTGAGATTAGTAAGTAATATACACAAACAATAAAAATAACTTTGTTTTTCATAGTATTTGTATGAATGGCAAAGTTATATTTGCGGTTTTTGAAAATGTACTATATCTCAAAAACTGCTAACTGTATCTCATCCAAACCAATTTTCGTTGGTAGTTTTGGTTGAGGTCTACATTATATATTTTTTTTAGTTTTATCATTCTCTTATTTTAGAAGTTACGGGGGGGGGGACACACTTTTTACCACTTTGGAAGTGTCTCTCGCGCAAACTGTTCAGTTTAGAAAAAAATGATGTTAGTAACCTCAATATCATTTTTAAAGACCTATTCATAGATACCCCACACGTATGGGTTTGGTGAAAAAAAATTTTTTGAGTTTCAATTCTAAGTATGGGGGGCACCCCCAAAATTTGTTTTGTTTTGATTTTTGTGTGAAAATCCTAATGCGGTTCACATAATACATCTTTCTACCAAGTTTCAACAGGATAGCTCTTATACTTTCGACAAAAAGTGGCTGTGACATACACGGACAGACAGACAGACAGACAGACAGACAGACAGACATGACGAATCTATAAGGGTTCCGTTTTTGCCATTTGGCTACGGAACCCTAATAAACGAAGGCAAAAAACTTGATATTCAGATACCTATCATGGAAGAACTGATTGACACCCGCTTAGACCATGGAAAAATGGCACCAAATGAGGCTTTTACAGAACTGTATTTGAATAATAGCTACGGTGGCCCAGAGGTAGTACCTTCCCAGACTTATGAGTTGTAGGTTGCGGGTTCGATCCCAAACAGGCGCATCACTTTGTTTAACTTACTTCATCACCACTACTCTCAAAATGGTGAAGGAAACTGGCATGTCCTAATACCAAAAATGCACCGTACTGGGTCCACGTGGTGGTCTATGGCACTCCCTCTCATAGAGAGGAGGCCTGTGACACAGTAGTAGAAACATCATAGGCTGATGATGGAAAAAGGCTGCCAATTGGGCATCTTTTCGGTTTAAGCAGTGGTTTGAAAGAATCGAGAATTCTCATTACTATAGGTTATTTGTAGAATTAGTATTGTCAATGATGATTATGGTAACAGTTTCTGCTAGGGTTTGAAGTTTGAATCCACAACCTACAATTTTCGTACTTAAGACGCGAGGTCATCTTATACAAGACACGCAGGTATGATTTATACGTCGTCGTCTGTATATTTGTATATCGGTATGAGATGATAACTCAATCTAACACGTAACAAGTGCGTTATAACAGGTGAAATAAAACATATTATGTCGTGTAACTTGTGAAGGGCTTTATGTTATTTTTTATTGTAGTGTAGTTTATTTTATGATTGTAGGTTTTTCTTAAATTTTCCTAAAGTCTAATTCATTTTTTAGGGGTGGGAAGTCATCGACCTGGGTAACTGTAATAGACAGACACTCCGTCTTCTCCTTTAAGTTCTAGAGGCACGGTATCTTCTTCAAATATTGGTTTGCCTGAATGCCTGGAATCTATTTTACGGATCCATCTGTAGTGTTTGAAATAAAGAAAACGACCATTCATGAGTAAATTATAGAATTAACTTTTGTTGCAAATAAACTATGTCATTCAGAATGGAAAATGGCGTTGGAATTGGCGCCAAAGCCGCATGTTTGCACATCTCTAATACTTGTAAACTTTAATGAAGAATTAACCTTAACATTTCTTCTTAATACTTAATATACTTATACTTAATATTTTATTTTATTTATTTAATTTTCTGGTATGGGCATATTGCCTGAAATAAATAAAGTTTTATTTTATTTTTATTTTTTTTATTTAATACAGAATCAAACCAATAAATTACAATTAACAACCACCTCAAAAATTCCCCATACAACCCACGGACCCCAAAAACCCACGGACCCCAGAAACCCACGTACACAATGAAAAATCACGTTAAACATTTCAATTTCGAAACTAAAAGGTTCTTACCACATATAAAAGTCTTACGTTCATTGTAAAAGTATCAAGTTACTGATAAACTGCGCGGGCGCAACGTAAAATGCCCCGAACGGCCCTCGATTAAGATCGGGAGCCTTCGGACGAGATCGGAGCTTGTCGGGGAACTTCGTTGCAAGAGTCTGTTTGTTTAATTGGATTTGAATTAGCGGGGTATATTCTGGTCGACTGGTTGGTATTTCAGGGTTTTTGGACGAGACTGAATTGAGGATTTAATCTTTTCAGAAACAAAAGGGAATTATGTATTTTAATTAATTTCGTTGTGAGATCCAACATAGTTGAATTCATTCTCCAGGACTTCGACGAGCTTTATTGTCTCGCCACAATTGATTCTAGCTTTCAAGCGTTGTAATAGATAATACTTAGTAATCCTCGCAGTGGTGACACCCAGGCGATTCTTCCCTCCTTATCCGACACATGTACTACTTCCCGAAACTTCCGTGTCCGGTGAGGACCTGCGTCATGCGGTAGGTCAGGACACCGTGATGCCTATCCAGCCACTCCTCAAAGAGGGGTCTTACCGCCGCGATTGCGGCGTGTCCGACGCAAAACCACTGAACTTTGGGTGAAATATGGTACATAAATAGTTTATAACCTGGATATGATAGTTTTTATTCCAATTTTATGTTTTTGTGGGATTATTTTTGACTTGTAGTTAGTAAAGCAAAACCTAGTTTAAAATAATAATAAAAAAATTGTAACTGACTTACTACGAACGTCTTCAATCAGCACAATTATATTTCCCATGCCCTCGTACACACCATAAGTGAGAACCATCACTTCACCATAAGCTACCGTGATTTCAAATCAAATCACGCTGCCTTTCAATCGTACCGCCCACTGTTTTCGATATAACAACAGACAAACGAACTAACATTATTGACGGAGTGTACGCCAAGAAGTGACGTACCATTACTTTTGGTTAAAGTGTTGGGAGTAAAAATATAAGGGGGGACATTTTGTGAAGGGACTTAGCGTTTTGGAAGGTAGATTGAAGCTGGCACGCTATTATTACTGATTAGTTAGGGTGACTCGCCGTCCGATCATGGACCATATCCTGTTCGTTTGCGCGTCGTATTCCACGCGCGCCTCAAAGAGCTGTCAGCGATCTGACGGGACCCCCTTGGAGGGCCAAATCCCTACCGGTGTCGCGGGGCTGTCTTATCGGGTAACCGTGACCCCGGGGCGTAAAGGGCTATTGAAGGACACCGTGGATTTTAATCAGAACTGACAATAAGGCTCCCACCTTATTGTGACAATAAGGTGGGAGAACTCATTTGATGATTTTACCACGTAAATAAAAAAAGTAGATTAACTTTGAAAAGCTTTTTTAGTAGAAGCGTTATTGCTTTACTGACTGAGAACAAACCTGTGATCGCCTTTTAATTAATTATTGCAACATTTTCTACCATTTTGGTAGAAATTAAAGAGTAGAGGTATGTTTACGTATTTATATGATACACCCACATAGTAGTAGTAAACGAAATCATTTAAAGCCAGATCTGTTTACAATTTCAAAACTTCACAGTGATTTGACACTTAAAATACCAAAATAACCAATAACATTGAACTTTCGAAGTTGTAACCTAATCCTACATTACCAAAAGAAAAAAAAACTCCCAATTTTGTAGTAAAATCACTAACAGCAATAATAAAATACCCTAACATGTTTATCCGTATGTCCGTTTCACGTACAAAACCATTCGTTCTCATCAGTTGTCGGTTTGTTACACCTCTGCTTACCAAAGATCGGGTTACATAGCGTAATGATAATGACTCTATCCAATGTTCGAAGATTGGGTTACAAGAAAATATTAGTAAATGTTTGTATTGGGAAAAATAATGGGACAATAAATTCTTTAGGTGTCGGTTGTAAGACTTTTATTTTTATGTTTCCTTTTTTAAGTAACTAACTGTTACCCGCTGCTTTGCTCGTCCTCCCTATATAGCCTATAACCGTCTCTAAGGTACCATCTATCTCTGTACCAAAAATTATCAATATCGATGCAACTGTTTATACGCGAAAATAGGGACGGACTTACAAACGGACGTTAGAATAATTAGAAATAGAAATAATTCTATGTAGGTACACATAGAATTATTTCTACAGAAGTTTGAACAAATAATTCATGTACACATAGAATTATTTTCTACAGAGGTTTGATCATTAAAAACGCTCTCCTGTAAACCTCGGTTTTTGACATGTCCGTTTGTACGTTAGGGACCGTCGTCGATAGAACAAACATACTTACGGCCTTTTGCATTTAGAATATTTGTAGGATTGTTGAATTCGAATTGAATCTGTTGGTCTCATGTGATTGTCTTTGGTGAGTTTTGTTTTGCCTGTCCTTGCTCATAGAAAGTACTTATACTTTTCCCCAAGCCACTTCATACTCTTCCCTAAAATATTTTCTGTATTCTTCATTTCATCTCAAACCAACCATTTTGATGCAAATCCAAATCATCTCCTTACCTACTTCCTATTTGACTAAGTTACTACTTATAACCAACGTCGTTTGACCTATGAACAACAGATACGTGTGTACAGATATGTAGTACAAAGTCTCTGATTAGCGCTTCCAGATGGTCCCGTCACCGTCAAAGTGAGAAACTTTATGACGTAGTACTTTACCTGAAGAGCGCTTATTCTGAAAGTTGGCAACGTCGCAAATAGTTGTCAAATATTAACAAGTTTTAATTAATTTAGCAATGTTACTGTATGGAAATAAGTAATATGGCTCTGTAGTGCACTAAAGCATTGATAAGGGAATGCAATATAGTAATACTATGTACTTTACCTGAAATGCGCATTACTTTATAAATTAGTGTGGGACTTATTAAATGGAGTTCAATCAAGGTGGTTGTATACTTCTTTCCAGTCCCATCGGACCCCCAACATCACATCGTAACAACGAATAAATAGTTTTAGATGTAAAAAAAAGTATTTGGAAACCTTCCAAATGTCTTATTTAGGTAAACCTGAAACGGTGACAACATCAAATTCAGTGTTTTAATTGCATTCCTATATCAATGTTTTAGTGCACTACAGAGCCTTTTTTCTTATTTTCATACAGTAAATTTATCAAATTAATTAAAACTTGTAAATGTTTGACAGCTATTTGCGACGTTGCCAACTTTCTGGTTATGCGCCCTTAAGAGATACAAATGTTTTGTTAAGGGCCACAAATGTCGTACCTACAGACACACTATTGTGTCAAATATATTGGGGATTTGATACCTCCATCTTAATGCTCACAATATTTCTCCCCTATCTTTCTGAAAATCTCAATTTTTTTTTTAATGACTTAATTATTTCATTACAAGACATGTTCCACTGCTGGGCAAAGGCCTATCACATAATGTTTGCGTCATGGTTGGCGCAGTGGTTAAGTGATTGGCTGCTGCGCTACGTGTTGCAGGTTCGAATCCCGCACGGAACAAACATTTCTCTTATCTACTACTGGTTGTTCCAAATCTGGGTGTTAGTTTATTATGTAAGTTTAAATGTTTATAAACACACTCACGATACAAGACAAACATGAAGGCATCATTTAAAAAAAATGCAACGTCACAAGAATACAAACAATGCCAAAAGTTGAACAACCCAAAAGCAATGTCAAAAAAAGAAACTCAATAACATTTTAGTAAACAATTACTGGTGCAATAACTCTGCCGACACAGATATGTTTAGCAGGTAATATAGTTCCCGAGGTGCGCGCGACCAGACGGACAGACAGACAAATTTATAAGCACGAGTTAACGAGATGTATAGAACTGTGATGGTTGAGGGAAAGGGGGTAAGTGCGATTTTAGTACCAGTTTTTTTTTGTCGAGGCCATTTGTTGGTTATATTTAACAGCAATTATGAGTAGTTATTTTGTAAATTGATATCTTTTTAGATTAGTTAAGTTATTAGTTTCTAATTAATTATTCAGAGATGTAATGATTACAGATCTTCGAATTATTTATTGATTAGAAAAATTGTTATTCCTTTGTCATATCAAGACCAGTCGAACACAAATCTAATTTGAAAGCAACTAATGCGAAATTAATATTATTTGATGAATTTAATTTTTTTAACACTGTCAAAGTTAAGATAAAACTAAACATTGTTCTTCAATCAAGCAAAGAGCTAACTAAAAAATAATTCAAAAGTAAGTTGCTCACTTTTCACACTAACCACAACCGCATTTACGTTTCTAAATTACATAAATTCACAAATCCAAACAATTCGAAACACCAAATATTTCACGCACGGCCTTATCCACGAAGCGCCACTAAAATAAAACGCGTCGAACAAACAAATATAATAATGTGCAGGTGTGAATGGGTTTCGGCTGCCGTTGAAACGAGACAGGACATACACCTTCCAACAAGGGTGACAAAGACAGGTATTACTTTGACGAAGAGCTACGAAGATATACGAAGATGCACGAAGTTCGAGTTGGTGGTTAATTATTTCTGTTTTATTTATTTTGTTTACTAAGATTAAATTCGGAAAGCACGTAAAGCCGTTGGTCCCGGCTGTCATTTGTGGATCTTAGACTGTCGTTACTATTAGTGTCTAAACACACTATGCCGAAGTTACGCGACCGAAGTTCGGCGGCTGATTTCACGTTCCGACGTATTTGGCTGATATGACACACCATAAGTGCCGAACTTACGCGGCAGAAATTCGGCGCGGGTGGCTCCCTGCTGCTCCCCGCCCCCGGATCTTCGTCGGTAATCGAACCGAATAGCAGTGGTACCGGCCTCGACTTACGAGTTGTAGGTCGTGGGTTCGAACCCAGTCAGGCGCATTACTTTGTGTAATTTATTTCAACACCACTGCTCTCAAAACGGTGAAGGAAAACATCGTAAGGAAACCGGCATGTCCTAGAACCAAAATTCGAAGACATGTGACATCTACCAATCCGCACTGGGCCCGCGTGGTAGATTACGGCCCACTCCCTCTCATAGAGAGGAGGCCTGTGTCCCAGCAGTGGGAACATTTAAAGGCTGATGATGATGATGAATCGAACCGAACTTCGGTCGCGTATAATGTGTGGTCACATAAGTTGCCACTGAACTTACGCCCGACCGAAGTTAGGCTGTACGCACTATGACGCGACGTAATTTTGGCATAGTGTGTCGAATAGCATTGCAGGCGTAATTGTGCTAAACTTCGGTCGCGTAACTTCGGCATGGTGTGTTAAGACACTTAGTCAGAAGCTCTAAAAATCTGACAACCAGTCTTACCATGGGGTATCGTAGGTATTACCCAGTTTCTGGGCTGTGGAGGTCCGATAGGCATTCGCTCGGCGCTCCATGTAATATACTGATATTCGGCTGCATCTGGTTCGACTGGAAGCCGACCACAATATATGTAGTTGAGAAAAGGCTCGTCAGAATCTGATGATGTTAACTAGGATTAGATTGTGTTTGAATTTAGTGTTTTAGTATTTGAAATAGTTGCTTTCTCAATTTTTTTGGTCTGTAAGTCGTACTGATGTTAAAATGATAAACACCTTTGAAAAGAGAAATTTCATACACTTTCTGTAACGATGAAATGGAGCAGATTTCCGTAGTGCGAGTTCAGTTTTTCATCATGTTTTAAAAGTCTCCCAATTTTAATAAAATATGGATCACATAACTAAGCTGATTCAAAATGGTTTGAAAGGTCACTCACAAAAATCTCACCATACAAAAAACCTTCAAACCGCTTAAGCGAAACGTTTGATGTTTTTTCAACCCAAAAGGGGAACATAGACGTTTTTTACTCTTTAACGCAAAAATGGCTGAACGGATTTGGAACAAATTTGGCACGTGGATAGTTTATATCCCTAGATTTAGAAATAGGATACCTTTTATCCCAATATTATGTTCTCATCGGATAATTTTGCAAAAGTTAGTGTTTGCGCAATACGACTTCCACTTTTACGTCCTTAAACCTTAAAGTTTTATAACCAATACATCAAAAAAATAATGTCCTCCTTTACACAAAAACTTCTTATTATTCCACACACAGTGTTTATTATTTAATTATTTAACAAAATTACCTCTTTTAAGCGCTTTTACGACAATTCTGATCCCATAAATGTTTGTAACCGTTCCATGGACATTTTTTACGACAAACCTTAGGACATACAGGCCGAAAAATAAAATAATAATAAAAAAGAAATAATGCTTGGACGATTTTGGTCACAGTGCCTGTTTATTTTAGTATCTTTTGATGTAAATCTAACTGACCATCATTTCAGATCCAATAAGTAAATTTTATTTGCATAAACTTCAAGGAAATAAATTCTTACCGATTTTCTTTGATTTACTACCTTGTCAGTAATAACCCATTTTCCGGTAAGATACTAACTAAAAGTGGGTACTGTGGCACCATTTTAGAAAGGGAAAGAAAGAAAGAAGAAAGAAAGAAGTTTACCAACCAATTGCATACATTTATTTTGAGAAATATGCCTTGAAATACATGGAATGTTTTAAGAAAACTTCAGTTCGGAACTTTATGGCACCTAATTTCCCAAATTACGATTACTTCTGTATCAAACTTTTATTCACTAGATTCAGTCATTCATATTCTATCAGGCAAGTATAAAATCAAAGGTTATCGTTAATTTCACAGGTGGAAATGTTCCGAAAAAAAATTCGATAGCTCCAAAAGACTGGAATTTGGACCGTACGAGTATGTTGTCAGCGTTAAAATTATTGCAAATAAGGTCTAGTATCACCATTTCAAGGAATGTAGGTACTTAATTACAAATCACCCTGTATAAGTTCAGGTTTCTTCATTATTATTACTTTCCTACTATTTGAAACGATTAGCAAAAACATTATTAGGTTGTGATTTAAAGTTGAAATACAGTATTTAAATTGTCGCAAATTGATAACGATTGATTGATTTTAGCGTCTCAATTAAATAGTACTACCCATCGAGATGAAAATCACTGTATGTGTTAATTCAGATTATAAACTCAATTCATCCATTGTTTTAAGAATAAGTAATTCCATTCCATGAGGAGATCCGTAGACGAACTAAAGTCACCGATATAGCCCACCGGATTAGCAAGCTGAAGTGGCAATGGGCAGGCCATATTGCTCGCAGAGCAGATGGCCGATGGGGTCGAAAAGTGCTAGAGTGGAGACCGCGGACGAGCAAGCGCAGCGTAGGACGTCCACCAACGAGGTGGACAGACGACCTTGTAAAGGTCGCCGGAAGACGCTGGATGCAGGTCGCTTCCAACCGGTATATGTGTAGATCTAAAGGGGATGCCTATGTTCAGCAGTGGACGTCCTATGGCTGAGATGATGATGATGATGATGAATTCCATTCATTAATACATCCAGCCATCTTAACTTTTCACATTTGCAATAGAAGTAATATGCAATTTGCCTCATTAACAGACGACAGTTTTTAAACTTGTTGAAAGTTTCTTACAATGTAAGGATTCAGAGTCGTTAGGTTGGATGAACATTTCTGTTTAATAGTCGCATAGCTAAGTTATTACAATTTGATGATCAAACAACAAATGTGAGAGAAAACCTCATTTGAAAAGTATACTGGTACTACATTACTTGACGACACGGTTTATGCACAGCGTGTCACGGGTTCGATTCCCGCACGAAACAAATATTAGTATGATCTGCAAGTAGTTTTTCCGGGTCTGGGTATTTGTGTATGTGAGTTTATATGTTTGTAAACGCAACCACGATACAGGAGACATTCCTAGGGTCTCCATCGACCAAATCATTGTTCACCATCAGGCGATATAGTCAAACGCGAATCAATCGTTAAAAAAACATTAAAAGTAACAAATCCACAAAAAATACTCTGACATCAGTTCCATACTCGTCCTTATAAATCCACAAAATAAACATCGAAAAACGACATCTTACACCCGCTAACGATATTCAAAATAATTACCGAGAACCTAATTATTTTATTGCAAATGCGAGCGCAAAATACGACAGTGTATAACTGCCTTATGGCCCCCGTTACCGTGAGATGTGTTACAGCGGTCACTATTATAAGATTATTAGCATCGCTGGTCTGTACCAGACTTTATTGGCTTTTTATTGCCATCTCTTGAAGTGACAATCAGATTACAACTAACTCCAAGCATAAGGTCGTATCTTTAGATGCGTTTTATGCAAATTTCAATTGTATTAGTTGGAAAATTTGGTTGGTTGTTGAACAGTGGGGGATTTCACATGTGTATTTTTAGGTTATGTTAAAATCTGAGGGCAAAAGTGTCGTCAGAACACTTTGTTTTAAAAGATCTTAATTTCAGTTTGTTAGTATCCACATAAAAATGTGTTTTATTTTATTGATATCCTTTTGAGATTGTCAATTTGTTATAACACCTACACGTTAGTGTTTTTGGACCTAAATTAGGTCCCAAATATGACGAGGGTTTGAACCTAAAGAGGTTGAATTCAAATTATATTTTAATATACCTGCTGTTAAAGAGGCAATGATTAAGTAGAGTAAATACTTCTTTTTTGTATATCATCTGCCTAGCCTTTTCCCAACAATATTGTGGTCGGCTTCCAATCAAACCGGATGCAGCTGAATATAAGTATTTCACTTAGAGCGACTGCCTATCGGACCTCCACAACCCAGTAACTGGGATATACGATACCCCATGGTAAGACTGGTTGTCAGACTTTAGAGCTTCTGACTTATAGTAACAACTGTCAAAGATCTATAGATCTGTAGATCTATAGATTTGTATACAAATGACAGCCGGGATCAACGGCTTTACGTGCTTTCCGAGGCCCGGAGGAAACTCGCTATGCGATGGTCACCCATTCACAGACCAACCTCGGCAAGCGATTTAGGGTTCCGTACCCAAAGCATAAAACGGGGCTCTATTACTGAGATTCCGCTGTCCGTCTGTATGTCTGTCTGTCCGCCTGTCACCAGGCAGTATCACATGAACCTTGATAGTTAGACAGTTTAAATTTTCACAGATGATGTGTTAATGTTGCCGCTATAAAAAAAAGCAATAAAATAAATATTTTATAAATATTAAACGCATTAACGCATGCGTAGCGAATTTTCAAAGATTTTCTTCGGAAAGAAAATGAGCGTCGGATGTACTAAATCCGAAGGCCGCAGGTTCGAATCCTGTCCGTGGTTCGAATTTTTCTTTCCGAAGAAAATCTTTGAATTAAATAAATATTTAAGGGGGCTCCCATTAAACGTACATGATTTTTTTTGCTGTTTTTAGATAATGGTACAGAACCTTTCTCAAGCGAGTTGGGCTCTCACTTGGCCGGTTTTTTTATAGCAGTAGAGATGGCGTGGAGATTGTCGTTTTTATTTATTTTAGATCTCTTTCTCTTTGTCTTTCTTTTTGTTATTTTAATCTGGCAACATGGTGAAATGTTGCACCTGCTTTATTTTCTGTGAAATAATGACAATAGCAAATAGTAATGGCTGTTTCGCTGATCATTTGGTGTTAAGCCTTTTTTTTTGTTTTAATAGTTTTTTCAGATAAAGATATATTTATTACACAACTGAATAAATTATGTTCATTAACGTTATGTTTTTAGTTTCAACAGTGTTGTCAGGTACCTACGCAATTATATTAAAAACAATTAAATATTGCCAGCGTTCTGGGCACTTATCCCGTTGACAGCGATGTGGATGATTTTTTTTATGCTCTTTGTTAGTTATAGTAATTATTATTAGGTTTGTTAACTTAGTTTTTTAATGTATGTAAATACATATTGGCAATAATAATTAAAATAAATAATAAATATTTAGAAATATATTTTTTTTATCTAAACCCTCTACTATGCTGTACCTTAGTTAGTTACAACAAGCTACTAAGATTAACGTTATTAAAAATTTAATTTTAAACATAGTTACAAAAGTATTTTCTTTTTTTTTTTGTATGCATCAGATCCAGTCACATGCAATCTTGAAGGATAAACTCATAAGACCATAACCATAAGTGTAAGTTTTGATAGAAGTATTAAACCTCATTTTAATATGAAAATAAATAGGTAAAGCAAGTATTAACGTTTCAAATGACTCATTCAGAAACCGAAAACTTGAAAAAAGATTAATATTATAAACGTATGCAAAACAAACACAAAAAAAAAAAACAAAATAATAAAATATGTGTTACCTTTCGCGAAAATTACATAATTAAATACCATATAGTGTTGCCGTTTTAAAAAGCAATTCTCGAACCAAACAAAATGACTCTATGGTCTCATATTCGAAATTTAATAAAAACGTGTTCACAAAGGCCTTAAATAACGAACAATCGTTTAATCTCGAAGCGAGCCAGAGACAAAACGGTGCGCGGTGGTGCGATATTATGCAAAAAATAATTTTCTTGAAGATAAAATAATGGTTAGGCTGTATATGAAAGTGTTGCGGGTTCTGCATATAAGTATTTTAAAACTTTTTTGTTTGAGATTAGTTAAGTGAGAGTTCGCGCCTCGTGTCTATGATATGTCATTACATCAAATTGTAATATGTATTAAAATGTAGTACTTCGAATCTATGCATTTGCACTCATTATGACAAAATGCGTAGCATGACCTATAATTCTATCAATGTTCTACTAAGAATAGACAAGATTTTGTTTTGCTCCAATATGTCGTGACCCGTAAACTACAAAAGAATATAAACATTTTTTCCTTGATTTTAAGCATCACCATGTTTAGGACGATAGAAATCTTTCTGAACTATGTCACTTTGTTAATTCTACCGTCAACAAAACCCGTTTCTACACAGTCATCGATAGAAATCTTTCTACATTCTATCATTTTGAATATGTTTTCGTCGACAAAACCTGTTTACACGTAGAAGAAGCTAATTTCCACTTTCTATCTTCATGAAACCTCTCATTTAGGTGGGCAGAAACTACAGAATGCCACCTGATACGATCATTACAATATCGTCATTTCACCTTGTCCACTTATGAGCGTGGATAGACTACTATCTGCTATACTCTAAAAGATTTTCGCAATTTCTGGACTGTACGATACAATGAGCTCGTCGTCGGGGCCGAGCATTGAGATATTGTCGCATCACGTCGGTAGTAGCTTAGTGAATACCGAAACTATAGTTTGACGCTGAATCAGCGCATAAAAGGCTGTGGGTATACTCATTTAATAGCACTGCTATTCTAGGTACAATCGCCAGCACATCAACCTACCTCAATCTGTTAAATTTCTTGAATAGATCTTCAATCTTATCAAAATTGTGGAAAATTTGACAGATTCGGTAGGTTGACCTGCTGGCGTCTGTACTTTCTCAGTTATTATGTGTTGTGGCTGGGAAAGTAGCATCATATTTTTGTAGTAATTTTAACTCTTTTGACAATTAAAAAGTGCCTATAGCTGGTATACTTTGAAATAAACACTCGGTTTTGGATTTTTGACTTTGTTGTACTGCTTCTATTTGGGCCAAAAACCCTTCAAAAACCCCCACAGATCTCTAAGGCTGGTCACAAAAGGCTCGCAGTTAAAGTCAGTCGCGCCATGTTTACGAGAAGCGCGATATTTATTTATTTCGACACGCTCCTATGTGTGAGTTGTTTGTTGTATTGAAAAGTGTTGCCGATCAATTTGGCGAACGGCTGAGGTGTACTGTGGTGATTCGAGAAGGTGAGGTGAGATCGATTTAATAGATTATATGAGCATAAGGTCGGAAAAAAAGGACTCAAGAAGAAGATGATGCTGAAGTAAGAATCTGTAAACATAGTGGTGAAATTGGTTTAACTACATGCATCTATATGAAGTCACCAATCATGGCTAATATAGTAGAGTCAGCCTAATAATATTCCCAATGCTCGACTCAGGCATCTTCGATATGAAAGGTAGTGGGCCGTAATCGACCACACAAGCCCCGTCCGAATCAGACATGTCATTGCTCTAAGTTTTAGGACCTCACGATGTTTTCTTTTTTTATTTTAAGAGGGTTAAGTAACGATGGGATATTTTAAATACATTAAATACCTACTGAAATCGTAATATTTTATCATCATCATCTGCCTATAATGTTCCCACTGCTGGGACACAGGCCTCCTCTCTGTGAGAGGGAGTAGGCCATAATCCACCACGCGGGCCCAGTGCGGGTTGGTAGATGTCACATGTCTTCGAATTTGATGGTTCTAGGACATGCCGGTTTCCTCACGATGTTTTCCTTCACCCTTTTGAGAGCAGTGGTGATGAAATAAATTACACAAAGTAATGCACCAGGCTGGGTTCGAACCCACGACCTACGACTCGTAAGTCGGGACCGATACCACTGGGCCACCACTGCTCCTCAAAAAATCGTAATATTAATGGCAACCAATACCTTTCTGTCATTACTCTTATAATTGACCCTAAATAGCATTAATTGAAGGTGAAATAGATCCTCACCTATTCCGAGCCATCCTTTGTTCAACTTGTAAAGCAAGAAAGAGGAGCAACACATTATAATTATATTGTACAAGCTTTTGCCAGTGGCTTCACCCAATCACCCCTCCCCTCCCCCTTAGCCCTGCCTGCCTATGTCACTCAGGGTCAAAACAGCTTTCAACTGGTAAAAGAATTTTTGAAATATTGGTCCCGTAGTTTTTGAATTTATTAATTACAAACATCATTATCATCATCAGCCTATAAATGTTGGGGTGCTAAAACAGGAAACCTCCACGTGCGCCCGTGGACTGGAGTTCCCTCTCGGATACGTCCGGGGGGAAGACCAGTTTTTCGGGCCGGTGCGCCTTGGGATGCGGGCAAAAACTCTTCTTAGGCACTGTGTGCCTAAGGGGTTTCTTTGCCCGTATGCAAATAGCCTGTCGGGTGGACGCTCCAACGCGTGTCCCTCTGAACAGCAGAGGGCACAGCGGCGGAGCGGGCTTGCGGACGGTGAGTAATGGAGTGATGGGTATGCTCGCCGTCCGACCAAGGACCAAGCCCGGGTCGGTGGCGCGTCGTGTTTCACGCGTCACCGACGGGGCCCCTTATGGGGCCAAATGCCTGCCGGGGTCGCGGATTTTTCTTAATCCAGGATACCGTGGCCCCGGAACGTAAAGGGCATCCGACGGAACACGGGTGGATTTTAGTCAGTAAGAGTCTGACAGTCCCTCCCACCCCACCCAGGGCCGGAGGACTCATTTGATGATTTTGCCACCCTAAAAAAAAAAAAAAAAAAAAGCCTATAAATGTTTCCACTGTTGGGACACAGACCTTCTCTCTGTGAGAGGGAGTGGGCCGTAATCTACCACGCGGGCCCAGTTCGGATTGGTAGATGTCACATGTCTTCGAATTTTTGGTTCCAGGACATGCCGGTTTCCTCACGATGTTTTCCTTCACCCTTTTGAGAGCAGTGGTGATGAAATAAATTACACAAAGTAATGCACCAGGCTGGGTTCGAACCCACGACCTACGACTCGTAAGTCGGGACCGATATCACTGGGCCACCACTGCTCCTCAAAAAATCGTAATATTAATGGCAACCAATACCTTTCTGTCATTACTCTTACAATTGACCCTAAATAGCATTAATTGAAGGTGAAATAGATCCTCACCTATTCCGAACCACCCTTTGTTCAACTTGTAAAGCAAGAAAGAGGAGCAACACATTATAATTATATTGAACAAGCTTTTGCCAGTGGCTTCGCCCAATCACCCCTCCCCTCCTCCTTAGCCTTGCCTATGTCACTCAGGACCAAAGCAGCTTTCAACTGCTAAAAGAATTTTCGAAATTGGTCCAGTAGTTTTTGAATTTATTAATTACAAACATACACACACTTAAATACAAATCTTTCCTCTATAATATTACCAAACTCTTTCAAATGACATGCAAAGAAAATAATTTATTCATCCCTTCATCCGCAGTACAATTCAAACGTTTTGCAAAAGTTTTATTTTTAATCGGCGATCAGATTTCGTTGGCTCGTTCTGTGCGTGTATTTTATTTATATTACATTAAAATTGCTTCCAATAAATATATATTTCCATTCAAATAATAATATTGATTGCGGAACCCCGAAAAAATAAATTGTGATCCATGTTCGTTTGGTTCCGTATTTGTATAAAGTTAACTGTATTTTGCTCACAACCTTATGCTTTATTATTGTTGATAAATATTAAGTATTGATTTATTTTTCGATGGGAACCGTTATTCAATTCTTGCTAAATCATTGATGTACCTAAGTAAACAAAAATTTACTTTGTTTCTCAATTTCAATGATTCCTCTGACCCTGGCTGGAGATTACTCGGTTGCCCTATGCGTTTCAGGGTCACGATTTTTAAATCTAAACCATTTTAGAGACTTGTGGGGTTGCCAACTTGTCACAGACATTGAATAAACTCTGACACCAAACTTCGTTTTGCAACCTTTATTTTTTCCGTCTAGAGTTGGTTCCATAATCGACTGTTTTTTTATTTACAAAATTAGTTTGTTCTACACAATATTATGCAGAAGACACGATAAATTCGGTAAAGAACCGCTCAACAACCTGCAATATTCTAGAGTGGTTAATAATAATCCCCCCTGTAAAATTCCAAATACTCTTTTAAATTCTTGAATGTTTTATAAACGCTTACAAAAATAATTTTATTTGATAAAATGTAACAAATATGAAACAATACAAATAATAAAATATTAAAAAAATTAAACAATACAAATAAATAAATTAAAGTCGGTGTAAAAAAAAAACAAATGAGTTTTATAAACAAACACAATATAATATCAGAAACAATATGATATAAACGACATGACAACGAGACTGCATGAATAAATTGTACATATTCCATGAATTTTGATGAAACCCACCCCTATTTCTATACATTCTTTATTTTATTGATGAAGTCTGATGCTTTGAGGGGTGAAATAGTAAAACAACAGAATGAAATTGTATTAACTATGAATACTAGAATATTTTCTGACTGAATTTTAATGTTGTAAAACAGCATCGTTGAATTTTCATTGTCGCTAGGAAAAACAACCTGTATAACATTTAAATAGTCGCATTAATGCCTACATCGCTCATCGTAAAGCCTTGCGTCCTTCCGGATCTGGGGTATAATCTCTAAGCACGAAACCCGTGGTTTCGGCCTTAGTGACAGATGTTTCGACAACGAGCCTAAACTAAGAATGAATGATATTACGATTTGACAGATAACTCCTAACCTCCTTATTAATAAACGTGGACTAAAGTTACGCCAAGGTTAATCTTCGGATTAACCATACATTTTTTAAGGATTAACCTTGGCGTAACTTTCTTCTTCTTCTTCTTCTTCAACCTTTAGTCACCCAATGCTGAGTGTAGGTCTCTTCCAAATCTTTCCACTTCTGGCGGTTTTGTGTTATGGCTATCCAGTTTCTTCCGGCCACTTTAACAAGATCGTCTGTCCACCTAGTCTGTTGTCTCCCTACATTCCTCTTTCCCGTTCGTGGTCTCCACTCCAACACTTTCCTTCCCCATCTTCCATCCAGTTCACGGCATATATGGCCCGCCCACTTCCACTTTCTTTTACCCATGCTGTCTAAAAGTCTCGTTCTTCTACGAATTTCTGTGTTTCTCACCCGGTCGTAGAGAGAGATGCCCAACATGGCTCTTTCCATAGCTCTCTGAGTAACTTGCATGCGGTGGATTATATGCTTGGTGAGCGTCCAAGTTTCAGCTCCGTACGTCATGACTGGGAGTACACATTGCTCGAACATGCGACGCTTTAGGTTATTGGGGACCCGCTTCGACTTCAGTACGTCCGACAGCTTACCGAACTTTAGTCCACGTTTACTAATAAGGGGTTTAGAGTCTGTGCCACCACTCATGACCTGCGGAAAGTGATACTACATTTTTTTAAAGCAATTTCATGTAATGACATAGACACTAGCGTCGCGTCTAAATGACTTCAGTTGTGGCGCTATTATCCGTCCGCAATTTGATTTTGACGTTAGTTACGGTCGTACATCCGTATCCGTGTCTTCGTTCACGGACTTAGAAAGTAGACCCCCACCCATGTATTAACATTTGCTATGTGCTATAATGATTCTAAAGCGTAGCTAGTCCTTTAATGGGTCTACATTTTATTGATATCAACCAAACCAATTTAGTAGTTTATGAAACTGTCACATAATGAGGGGTATTATACACGAGTGTGAGTTTAAAAAACGAGCGAAGCGAGTTTTTTAAAAGTATCACACGAGTGTATAATACCTAGTTATGTGCAGTTTCATACACTACTTTATCTACTCTCATTGAACACGAATATAATTATCAAATAAAAGATAAATATTGTTAATAAGTGTTCATTTTGTATTTATAATTGAGTATGAAATTGAATATGGAATTGTGTATCGTTGGCGTTAGACGTACTCCCAAAGCGCGCGCGGCCACAGATAATAAAATAAATTCATGTATCTATGATCTGTAATCCGTATCGTAATGAAAAAAAATTTTATTATAACATTATTTTGTTAGAGAAATAGTGTCATAATTTAATTTTTTAATTTCATTTCGATATACTGTGTGTAAAGTACGTCATTATAAACTCGTTTTGAGTTTTGTATTTTGAATTTAACGATATGAGAGTAGATAAAATAATTAACGATATCCCTTTCAAGACAAAATTCTACAGTAACAGTTTTAATAAACCCTCAGGTGTTCAAAACGATCATTTAAAACGCTCTCAAAATAATTAAATTTGTGTCCCGCCATCTTGTAGGCGATTAATTTAATGTTACATACACTGAGCCTCGGCGGGATGTTAAATTGTTTAATTAATACCACGAACTAATGGCACCGTGAAACATAAGCCTTTTGTAAAATGTCCTGTATATTTTTAGGAGTTTCATGCTGACAATTTTGTACTGCTGTCATTTGTTGATCTTTGACAGTCGTTACTAACAGTCAGAAGCTCGAAAGTCTGACAACCAGTCTTACCATAGGGTATCGTATTACCCAGTTACTGGGTTGTAGAGGTCCGATAGGCAGTCGCTCCATGTAAAATACTGATATTCAGCTGCATCTAGTTCGACTGGAAGCCGACCCCAATATAGCTAAGAAAAGGCTTGGCTGATGATTTTTATTCTAGCGTTTTTTCAGCTTCATTCAGCGTCAAAGTCATATAAATCCTCGAGCACACGATTAATCGCGCGGGGCGACTTGTCGCGGTCCATTCGCAGTACATTTAGAGTGGAAATTAGCTTGGCTCGTTGTCGCAGCGCGATTAATCGAGTGTGTCTGTTCGAGCCTTTAAGGTTTTTGAGTGTCATTCAAAGTTTTTTTTTCAGTGTTATTGTAACGTTTACAGTGATATCGTAGCGTTGATTAAACAACAGTTTTTCAGCATTAATCTAGCATTGTAGTTTCCTAGTGTGCAGCAACGTGAAAAAAAAAACTTTAAATCTTTTATCAAAGCTCAGTCAAAAACTTCCCGTGGTACTACTAGATCGTTTGGTAGTGCTACGGGTTATTTTTTTACCCATTTGTACTACCAGTAGTACAAATGGGTAAAAAATTAACTCGTGGTTAGATAGTACCACAGGTAATAAATGCTTTTATGAATGTTAGAGGTAGAATTCTTGGATACTAGCAACTCGTCCCGCCTTTACCTATTCAAAGATTTTAAAAAGAGTAATTTAAAACGAAATCACCCGTGACCCTCCTACCAAATCCTTAGTTAAACATGATATACCAACACAAGTAAAGAAAACATATAATTATATTTATTATCTTCCGTAGCCCGCAGCCTATTTCAAACCAAGTGATATTTCTTCCCCAACACCAAGAATTAACTCAAAATAAAATATCAAGAACACCTTAACACACTAATAAAATCGAACTCCCAATAGGGCCATAATTATAAAAATTAACATTTTATTGGTCAATTATAATAAATGATTTAGAAAACCTTCGGGCTAACTTGCTCGTTAAAGCGTTCATGATTAAATGGTTTTAAACCAAAATAATCGCCTTTAAAAATAAATATTTAAGACTTTTTATTTTCGCCACTGTCTCGTTACGGCGACGGAGAACGCAACTTTGAGACAGCTAACCTAAAATATGTTCATCTCTTTCTTTCTCAGAGGTTCTTGTATTAAGGTGTCTTGTGGTCTCTGTCGCACGTCTCGGCAATTTGCCGACATGTTGTTATGCTGCAATCAATTGCCATGCGCAAACAGACGTCTATGATATATCCAATTAAGTCGAGCTCGTGGGTAAGGGTGTAGCTGTGTTTTTTGTATTTTATTTTATTGTTGTATGTGTGTGTGATGTGTCGAGTTTTATTGTTTGAGGATGGAAGTAGCGATTTGTAAGTTTTTAATTGAGGAGCTGGTATTTTTGTCTTTTAGTTTTGACTTCATGGCAAGTTGTATAGGTGAGTGTGTGCGCATTTTGAGTTTCTTTACTGTCTTCCTGTTTATTCATTGTATAAGTACATTATTATAAAGGCTCTTCCAATTATTTAGCAAACTTCCTTGTTTTTCTATCAACTAATTTCTTCTCTCCTGCTTAAAGATTGCCAATTACTCTATTACTTTTCACAAAAATTCGTATTGTTTTCTAGTTCACCCGTACCGCCACTGCTACGCTACTTTATGATGTCAACCCCATTCGTATTATTCTTCCTACTGGCATTTTTTTATTCTGAACTTTTTCCGCTCAAAATGTATTAAAATACATACGTATGAATAGGTGTCAAAGTTAATTTTTCCTAAAATATATCTGCCATTAAAACATCTAATTAAACGCTTCATCCCAAAACGGTACTAAACATTGTTTTATCCAATTAATATTTTAAAATAATCAAATACAAAAAGTGCCTTCACAGCTCTATCCGCTTGGCGCGTCCGTCAGGTAAACTTAAAGAAATTTACTGAGTATTAAATCTTTGAACAAACAAGTTGTTCTTGCTTACACACACAAACACACTTACAAACACAGCTGTAGGGTGTATCGTGTTGTGTGTTTATGTTAAACACACACCTTTGAAGACACGTTAAGGCTTTGCTTGGTAGCAGTTGGTTTTGTAGTTTTCATGGGGAAAAATTGTGTGCTAGTTTTAAACTATGTTTATAATATTTTTATTACTAACTAGCTGACCGGGCAAACTTCGTACCGCCTCACCTTTTAAACCTTCCCTGGACTTCCAGAAGTAATTCAAGACCAAAATTAGCCAAATCGGTCGAGTTTTAGCGAGACTAACGAACAGCAATTGATTTTTATAAAGAAGAAGATGATTTTTATATATAAGATTACGATTGAGTTTTTTTGAACTGAAGGCCACAATAACGGGAAATGGCTTTGTGGACGGTTATACGAAGATTTAAAGACTACTATCGAGAAAATCAACGGGAAATGTTGTTAGTGTGGCCCGGCTATTAGAACTGTTTGGCTTTACATTGGTAAAAGGTTCTAAACAGCTTTAAATAAATAATAAATACCCTCGGCGAGCAATAAATACTGAGTTTTTTTACGAATCAAAGATGTTATTTTCAGATTCAAAAAATGATTTTAATTAAAAAGCGGTCTTATTTATTTATAATACTTTCTAAATATTTTATTAATCCGACACCCAACAATTCCAATCTCCCCCTTAACACACACACTCACACCAACACTCACACACCTACAACCCACGCTATCTCAAGACATATTAGTAAGGGGTGGTTCTCACCCCATTTAGATCAACTAGCCGACACAATTGGTTAATGGGGTGAATGATTTTACAACCCTTTACATGTGTATGTGATTATTGTCCGTGAACGAATGAACGATGGAGTGAGTGAGTGAAGGTAGTTTTTTATTGATGCTTGTTATAGTAGCAAAATGGATGACTGGGTTACAGTTTTGGTTAGGTATTTAACATCGTTGTGTAGGATTGTCGTGTAGTAATTTGTATTTCGTGTTGTCGGTCCCGACTTACGAATTGCAGGTCGTGGTTTCGAACCCAGCCAGATTCATTAATTTGTGTAATTTATTTCATCACCACTGCTCTCAAAATGGTGAAGGAAAAAATCATCAGAAAGCATGTCCTAAAACCAAATATTCGAAATCATGTGTCATCTACCGACCCGCACTGGGCCCGCGTGGTTAATTATGGCCCACTCCCTCTCACAGAGAAGAGGCCTGTGTCCCAGCAGTGGGAACATAATAAGTGGATGATGATAAAAAATACTTTGATTAAAAACATTTTCATTTTCTTGATAATGTTATTTTCACTAGAGTTTTGTTCATTTACGGGCTTGCAAGTGTTAGAAAAGCGCGCATGAAGTCAAAATATGGCGTCCTGTTTTTAATTGAAAGGCATTTTTTTTCTTGGTAGAATCATCAAATGAGTCCTCCCACCCAGGGCAGGGCGGGAGGGACTGTCAGACTCGTACTGACTAAAATCCACGGTGTCCTTCAGTTGCCCTTTATGTACCGGAGCGGAGTAGCGGGGAGTAGCGGTATACTTGTGTTCCGCGACCCCGGCAGGCTTTGGCCTCTAAAGGGGGGCCACATCATTGTGCTGACACTCTTTGAGGCGCGCGTGGAACACAACGCGCCGTCGACCCGGGCATGGCCATGGTCGGACAGCGAGTCGCCCATTACTCGCCGCCCGCATGCCCGCGCCTACAGTGGCCGGAGATCGTCCCGCGACGTCTATAAAGGTTTTTAACAAAAACCACACTCATGCAAAAAATATTATCCCTGGCAATGCTAGTTGCTTACTTACAGAAAAGAAAATTCATTTTCAGCTATTCTCAATATCGCAATCCTGCAGACTATGCTAACACTGAATTTTAATAACGTGTTCATTACTTTATAACTTTTTTTTTGTCAACATTTTCGCTTAGGGAGATTTTTACAGGCCCCGACGGCCCTTTACAATAAGTTTTACAATAAAAATAATACCTATAGACGCTGCAGTAGAAATCTTCCATCCATTAGTTAGACCTACCAGTGTGTGTTTCCGAACGCATACAACACGAAACTCTTCAAAGTTAGAGTGAACAGGCTTCTTCTGGGTAAGCTCGCTCCATCGTCGACCTTGTCTTTGTCACCTTTGACTTAGACTAAGGTCAAGATTAAATTCATCTAAATAAAAGCTATCAAACATAATCCAATTACAGCAATATTTAACTTATTATACTTACTTTAAAATCATTTCTCTCTCTTTATTATTTTCAAATCACTCGGTTGGGCAGCGTTCGGGAAGCTACGCAATGGCTTTTCGTCCGACATACCTCAGTGCCTCAAGACGAAAGTCTTCAACCAATGTGTGTTACCAGTGATGACTTACGGCACCGAAACGTGGTCTTTCACTATCGGCCTCATCTCAAAGCTCAAAGTCGCTCAACGAGCTATGGAGAGGGCTATGCTCGGTGTTTCTCTACGTGATCGAATCCGAAATGAGGAGATCCGTAGACGAACTAAAGTCACCGATATAGCCCACCGGGTTAGCAAGCTGAAGTGGCAATGGGCAGGCCATATTGCTCACAGAGCAGATGGCCGATGGGGTCGAAAAGTACTAGAGTGGAGACCGCGGACTAGCAAGTGCAGCGTAGGACGTCCACCAACTAGATGGACAGACGACCTTATAAAGGTCGCCGGAAGACGCTGGATGCAGGTCGCTTCCAGCCGGTATATGTGGAGATCTAAAGGGGATGCCTATGTTCAGCAGTGGATGTCCTATGGCTGAGATGATGATGATGATGAAAATCATTTATGTCAAACCTTGAGTTGATTAACTATTAATTCTCAAAACAAAAACCAAAATACCGTTCGAATCCCACTCCCTAAACGTTTCACCAACCCGATTAGTCCCTAAACCACGTTATTAAACTCCGATCAAAGGCCGAAAGGTGCAACAAAACATGCGTACAGGCATCCCCTAACCAAATCAACCAATTTAAACTGCGTTTAACCTCAACATCTGTCCGGTAAGACAATGCTGCAGGAAATAATCCTTATTAACTAATAAATTAACTTATAATGGAAGTTTTGGATGATACTCTAGTTAACGATTTTCGTATTTATATAAATTGGTGAGGTCTAAACGGTTGGGTGGGTGTCCATTGTTCTTTAGTAGCTGATCACGAAAGAGCACACGATACGAAAATTTATCGTGTGTTTCTTTGACATTCATTCTATCTCCTGTTTTTTTTTTATTATTATAATTTTTTATTTTATTTTATTTTATTTATTAGGTCTACCAACAATTGTTTACACTCATACAAACAATAGTAAAACGAGCATTCCAACTTAACATAGTGCAACAATTACTTAAAGGTAAACACCACATGATCATAAAAAAAGAAACAACAATAATAAATCACTACTCTAAACTACAAACTACATACGAGTAAACACAAAATTAACACAGCCCTAAAAATAAAAATTACAATAGATCTGATAAACACTTCAGAAATTTACATTTTAGAAATTTGAAGGAATCAAAGTGGAAATCAACCTCATCACTGCAACTATTCAAAACCCTACAAAACCTTGCACATGGAGAGTTAGATCCCAGCACCGTTCTTCTCATTGGAGGACAAAGTGGAGTTATAGGTTTGCGCGGAATCCTCGCCGAAGCACGAAATTTAATAAGTGCGAGTAGTGGAGGTGAGTCGATATTTCCCTTCAAGATTTTACTAGCAAACATTGCGTCGTTCAAGATTCGGGTTTGACCATTACATACCTCGCCTGATGTGGTGAACGGTGAAACACGCTTGCCTAGAAGTAACCTGTCTCGGATTGAACTACAAATATATTTCCTCTGTCATCAGTCGGGGACATCAAGATGGCTGATGAAGACTCACCTTGAATTCATATTCACCTGACAACCTATCTTTCTAGTGACAAGAATATTTGTTGTGGGTGAGATCCAGTGGTGGTAGGCCTTATTAAATTCGCCTGGCTCGTGACTATCATCATGTTGAGGTCCAAACCAAACGGTTTTCACAGTGATACGTCGGTGCGCAGGAATTCCAGTTTTTTTAGGGTAAGCTCGCTCTATCTTAGGTCTCATCTTTCCTCTTTGGCTAGATTGATGAAAAACCCACCACACTATTCCCAAACCACTGCAACTCATGAAAGCCAGAATCAACAGTGGCAACCACCAGAAAAGCGCCGAGACAATGAAGCTTGACGTGTCCCGGAGAATGAATTTACTTGTCTTGGATCCTGCAACGAAATTAATTAGAAAAGAATTGTGGAGGAGTAAGAAAAATTATGTTTGCACTTAGATTGATGAAAAGTAAATCCAATATAAATAATACAAAAAGATCCGCTTTGAGATGCGGATAAACTATACGAGTTTCTATATGAATTGTAAACGCACCCGCGACACAGGAGAAATTCCTAGTGTGCGGCAACGACTTTTTCATTAAAAAAAAAGGTATTGGATAGACAGACTGGCCTGTTGGTCTAGTGGTTAGTGACCCTGACTGCTATGCCGGAGGTCGTGGGTTCGATTCCCACCCAGGACAAATGTTTGTGTGATGAGCACGATCATTTGTTCTGTGTCTGGGTGTAATTTATCTATAATATGTATGTATTTAGAAATATATAAGTATGTTTATCAGTTGTCTAGTACCCATAACACAAGCTCTGCTTAGCTTGGGACTAGATGGCGTTGTGTGATAGTTGTGGAATATTATTATTATTATTATTTTAGAACGTTTATTCCCGTTCAGTAACACCCCTTACTGTCACACTGTTACAGGTTTATCTTCTCACCTTGTCTTCCAGTGGCTTTTTCAGTTCTTTTCCATTGCTTTGTTGTCCTATCATCATCAGACTATAAATGTTCCCACTGCTGGGACACAGGCCTCCTCTCTGTAAGAGGGAGTGGGCCGTAATCTACCACGCGGGCCCAGTGGCGGATTGGTAGATGTCACATGTCTTCGAATTTTTGGTTCTAGGACATGCCGGTTTCCTCACGATGTTTTCCTTCACCGTTTTGAGAGCAGTGGTGTTGAAATATATTACACAAAGTATTGCGCTTGACGGGGTTCGAACCGACGACCTACTACTCGTAAGTCGAGGCCGATACCACTGGGCCACCACTGCTGTTGTCCTATAGTAGCTCACAATCTTCTCCTCATCCTTTCTTTAATTCTTCATGGTCTGCTTCTGAGTGTCTAACCCTCTATAATTTCTCATTAAAATAGCACCAAATTTCTCTTAAACCAATGGACACACACCACCGGCGCTATCCCATTCAGAGGGCAGCACTCGCTGATGGGTTAAGTGGGTGTTTAAATCCCCATTTTTGGGGTAATTTCCCATGAAAACGCCCCTTACCTGTCCGGACGAGCTTACTGACTATTACTCATTTTATTTTGTAGCTAACTATTAGAAAATTATTGAGTTAAGTGGTAGGCGGACGAAAAAAAAGTCTAAGAGGGTTTTAGTCGAGGTGGAGATGTGTTTTAATGCTAGGCTTTTGTTAATTAACAAAGATAAGTTATTAATGAGAAAACCGTTATCTGGCCAATCTGTACCACCTGTCACTTATAACATGATTATTGTAGCCTAATACACTTTTTTTTTTTCGTTATAAAATCATCAAATGAGTCCTCCCACCCCGGGCAGGGCGGGAGGGACTGTCAGACTTGTACTGACTAAAATCCACGGTGTCCTTCGATAGCCCTTTATGTTCCGGGGTCACGGTAATGAGATAAGTCCCGCGACCCCGGCAGGCTTTGGCCCTCTAGAGAGGGGGCCCCGTCATTATGCTGACACTCTTTGAGGCGCGCGTGGAACACAACGCGCCGTCGACCCGGGCATGGTCCATGGTCGTGCAGCGAATTGCCCTTTACTCGCCGCCCGCATGCCCAGCCTAATACCGTTCCCCGATAAATGCACCATCCAGCACATAATAATTTTTCAATTTGAACCAGTAGTTCCTGAGATAAGTTTAAAAGGTGGTTCAAACCAAACAAACAAACTCTTCCGCTTTATAATATTAGTACAGATAATATATATTTTTAATTACGTCATGGCGTTGCCCATGTGAAGTGGTTAAGGCCGCATAACCAGAAACTTGGCAACGTCGCAAATGGCTGTCAAATATTTACAAGTTTTAATTAATTTGGCAAATTTACTGTATGTTAATAAGAAATATTGCTCTGTAGTGCACTAAAAAATAGATATAGGAATGCAATTAAAACACTGAATTTAATGTTGTAACCGTTTCAGGTGTAAAAAATGCATTTGACAAGTTTCCAAATACTTTTTTTACCTAAAAAACTATATATTCGGTGTTACGATATTAATGATTGCATTCCCTTATCAATTTTCTAGTGCACTACAGAGCCATATTTCTTATTTCCATACAGTAACATTGCTAAATGAATTAAATCTTGTTAATATTTGACAACTATGTGCGACGTTGCCAACTTTCAGAATATGCCCTCTTAATATCCTAAAAGAAAGTAATGCCCGGCAAAAAGTATTAATCCAGGTTAAAAACTGTTTACCAATTTCTTAAATTCATTCAGTAGTTTTGGCTCACTAATACCTTGAACTTTAGACGTTCATTCAGCTTCTGGCTACGATGCCGAACAGAGAAGTTCACTGAAGCTAGATCCTTAATTGAACATACCTAATTATTTTTCTGTATCTTTCTAAGCAACTCTATTCTCTTTCAATATTTCGCATGGTGCAGAATTATGTGTGATCTGTGGTACCTAACAAAAAATATATATTAGGTAAGTCACCACATCTGTTTATACCGTAAGAAAAATTATAATATTTCTAATCATATTAATTTATCTCGAACAAAAAATACTAGACACACTACTAACGAATAAAAAAAAAAACAATGGAACATCAATATCTCGCAACCACCAATTTAATTTTCAAATAAAGAACCATAGACTCACCAATAACAGAGTATGTGAGAGTGTTGCCACACCACAATAACAGTGTTGCCAGTTATAATAACGTGCCATAATGTTGCTACACTGCTTCGCCAATCACACATAATGACGCTTATTTAAAGTTTATTGGTTTATTAAATGGCGTGAGGTAATGTATGATAACTTTATATGTTGAAGGCTGAATAATTACGTTATATGTGATATTTAACTTACTGGTAACTAGTTATTGGTCAATAAGTAATCTTCGTAGATTTTGTTGACTATTACAATGTGCTGTATGGGTTTGTGGCCTACGTCCAATTAGAGAAACCTTCTATTCGTTGTTATTGTGGACTTGCATCAGACTAACAAACATAAATTCACGCCTTCTACCGATTAATAAGTACTGACAGAAACTACAAAACGTCGCCTGCTACGATTTAGACCTTTTGCCTATGTAGACATAACTTTTCCAATACATATTTTTGACTATGAAATTCATAGACAGGTTTACAGACAAACTTAGTAAATCTCTTGACTGATTTCAGTCATGGTGTCCAACCCCAACGGAGACTGACATCACTATTGAATTATTTTAGGTATTTTTTTTTTGGGACGAACCCACCACACTATTCCCAAACCACTGCAACTCCTGAGAGCCAGAATCAACAGTGGCAACCACCAGAAAAGCGCCGAGACAATGAAGCTCGTGTCCCGGAGAATGAATTTACCTGTCTTGGATCCTGCACGAAATTAATCAGAAAAGAATAGTGGAGGAGTCGGAAAAATATGTTTCCACATCCCTCCATGCAAGCAGGAGACAGAACAAAGCAAGGCCAATAGGCACAAAGGGACATTACAACTGGGAGAAGCCCAGTTGCCTTGTACCACGTGTTAAAATGACTACTAATATTAATGGGTCCTAAATTGTGAGCTGCTATATTTGATTGCAATAATAGGTATGGCAAAAACGCTTGAACGCACGGAAGTTTGTTCGAGTTTCCACAAGGTATAATAAATGACTCCAGATGTGGTCTGAACAGTATCCAACATAATATTGCGTTCGTTCTGCCAAAGAATACACTCCCAAAGAAAATGATGTGCTGATTGTTCATATTCACAGTCAAGTGTCGAACATTGACATATTTTAGGTATACTGCGCAAAAGTATAATGTGCAAATGCAGACGCACTCTCTCTTCTCTGACTTTCCTAACCCATGGGATGATGGATGGATGGATGGAAAGAGACCAACCCAGTAACTACTTCACTTGCTTTCCGAGGCAGGGCGATCGCAGATCTGTGTCATCAGGTTACCATGACCCTGGAACATAAAGGGCTATTGAAGGACACCGTGGATTTTAGTCAGTACAAGTTTGACAGTCCCTCCCGTCCTGCCCGGGGCTGGGAGGACTCATTTGATGATTTTACCACGATAAAAAGAATCGGTCTTTTTTATCATGGTAAAATCATCAAATGAGCTATTATTGAGCCATAATTCGTTACAAATAGTAAATACCTTTAGGTATTTAACTGCATCCACCAATGAACTTTCTAGCTTTCTACGCATTTCTCTAACGCACCAAAATGGCTGCGTATTCCAAGCATTTTGAATCTCGGCCTCTGATTGGTTCACTCAAAATGACGTCACACATTGATCGACGGCTTATCTAGATAGCCTAATCAAATTATTAGAACAAGTACGAAACTTACATACTTACGCTTACAAACGTACTTTTGGAAAATCAACTCTATTGATAAAGGGATGTAGAGGACTTGTCTGTTTTGGGGCTGCAAAGTTAAGTTTGTATATTTGTTAGTTAGTATCGCTTAATCTCGAGCCGTTAACAGCGGTTTGACTGTTAAGGCGAACAGTTAATATAGTTTTAAGAGTATCTGTTTCTGTTAATCTACTGATTTTATTGTTAATGTGACAAGTCTATTTGGTACAAAATTATAAAATGGGATAAGTGACGTTTTAAAGCTAAATCAGGACAGTCGTGTTTTTTTATTTATTTAGTTTCGTTACAAAGAGGTTTTAAGAATAGCAATAAGTACAATAATTAACACTCATTTTCGGACAGCACTCATTTACGATGGAAATGAGTTGATACTAAGCTGCGCCTGTTAAGATTGGATCCCAACACCTATACAATCAGAAAAAGGCTTTGACTAATTATGATAATGTTTAGCTAAATTGTACTTTTTGCTGAAATTCAAGATGAAAAATTAATTTCAGCCAATGTCCACCAGTACACCAAGGCGGGAACTAAATTCATATTTCCGTCACACTAGGATTCATTCAAAAAAAATAGGATCTCGTATGGCCCTTAAAACATGTTCCACATTGATGCTCAATGACCATAATTAATTAAAGCGCGGTCACTCTTGACACATGTCAAACATGTCGCCGACCATCGACAAAATTATGACAGTTGCTGTCAAAACCATTTTGAGCTTTAACTCCAGTGTTGTAAGTATAAAAAAATATATTTCGGCTGGTAGATTTATGTTGGTAGATTTTTCTGTGATGTCCGCCGAAACATAATTATTTTAATGTTATTAATTAGTGTATTAGAGTGTTTTGATTGCTCAATGTTGTATGATTGAAAGGTACACATTAGTTAACTGTTGTCGGTTAAGAATTTGTTGCAGGATGTATCTTAAATAATTCATTGTTGTTTTATTTTTACAGAGCAGAGATGCTGGGGTTTTGTAAAGTATTTCCGGCACTCAATTTGGAGAACTTGAAAGATTAAACGAAATATGAAATTGGATACAGATTCAACCTTTGTAATATAAATCAAACAATTTCTGCAAAAAAAAAAGACTGAAATTAAATAAATGTTATATCAACTCCTAAAAATAAAAAAAATAAGTAGTGAGATAAACTTTTATCAAAGAAAAAGAAACGAGAGCAAAAAATTATTGATATAATTTAAATTGTACTGTTCTAGACTAAAATTGAAAGTGTCTGTTTTTGAAGAAACTCCATGACAGCACTTCCGTTTAAATGGTGAATTTGGTGCTTGTCACTCTTCACAGCGACTTTCCGTTGCGATCTCACATTGCGTTTGACATCGTCGCTTTCTTTTCGAGTTATGAAATCATCAAATGAGTCCTCCCACCCTCAGTGGAGCGGTTGATACTGTCAGACTCGGTATAACTAAAAACCAACCTGTTTCTTCAGTAACTTTTAGCATTCCAGTTCCGCATTGCAAGTTGAAGTGGCAATGGGCAGGCCATATCGCTCGTAGAACTGACAACCGATGGGGAAGAAAGTTTTGGAGTGGCGACCACGGACCGGAAGACGCAGCGTAGGCAGGCCCCCCACTAGGTGGACCGACGACATCGTGAGAGTCGCGGGATGCAACTGGCGAATTGTCGTTCGGCGTATCAATCTAAGGGGGAGGCCTATGATCAGCAGTAGACGTCTTCCGGCTGATGATGATGATTGCCCGAAAGACAGTCTTTCTTGCTAAAAAGAATACAATAGAACATTAACTAAAGATTCAAAAAATAATGCTATCTAAACTTTTTGTTGATCAAAGTTTGCCCCGCAGTGGGTAGATACAGATGTTAATGATAGCGAGGTGCCATGCTAGTCATGGCTGGCCCACAATAAGTGCTCGCCATTGTTAGACGGTTATATTAATATAAGTCACAGGTCATCAATGTGGTCTGGGGTACACCGTTAGCGTGTGGTGCAAGGTATAAGAGGGCAGCGATTTTATTTTTAAGGGAATTTTTGTAATAGTTAAATTATGAAATAAGTTCTCCCGCCCTGGGTGGAGCGGAAGACTCGTCAGACTCGTACTGACTCAAATCCACGGTGTTCTTTCAAGAGCCCCTTACGTTCCAAGTTTTATCTGTTTAGATGATCCAGCGGCCCCAGTCAGGCCCGCGGCACCTAGGGACCTTGCCTTCCACTAGAAATTATTTCTGTATCGTGGGTGCCTGTAAACATTTGAATAAACATTCACAAACAACCGTTTGAATTATACTTGCTTGAAAATACATTCGCGTGGTTGTTTTTATATAATAATAATATAATATTCAAACCAATTTTGCCTCCTTTTGATTTGATCAAGTATGCACTATGTCAATGTAAGTATTTATCTTCTTATTCTACCTGAAAATTTAATTTGGGCTAATACTTTCGTCTGTCGTAGCGCAGAAGTTGTTTCGTCTGAATTTCTCTGTGGCACAGAAGATAATAACACTTTCAACATAAATAGTAGTTCATAGCTCTACATATGTTGTCATAGTTATTTCTGAAACCAAAGGGCTGAACTTTCGCTCTTGGCCATTTTTTTTAAATGTTGTTTCCCGTAGAAATCTCCCTGACGATTCATCAAAGTCAAAATCAAAGCATTTATTTGCAGTAGGTCAGACGCTAACAGGCACTACTGACAGTGATGATCACAATTAATAGTCATCGAGTGACACTGTCGTGTCGCTTCCACGATCCCGTATAACTTATCGCTTAAACGTTCGTATCATCATCAGCCTATTAATGTTCCCACTGCTGGGACACAGGCCTCCTCTCTGTAAGAGGGAGTGGGCCGTAATCTACCACGCGGGCCCAGTGCGGATTGGTAGATGTCACATGTCTTCGAATTTTTGGTTCTAGGACATGCCGGTTTCCTCACGATGTTTTCCTTCACCGTTTTGAGAGCAGTGGTGTTGAAATAAATTACACAAAGTAATGCGCCTGACGGGGTTCGAACCCACGACCTACAACTCGTAAGTCGAGGCCGATACCACTGGGCCACCACTGCTCTCCGCTAAACGTTCGTATGAAATCGCCTATTGCCCGTAACTTGTACCCCACCTTAGATACAACAGATAACTCTATAGCGTGGAGATCTCATCATTTGTAACAATACTGACAGATAACTTAATATTCAGCCGTCGCCTGACTAACTAATTAATAGTTGGCCATAGTGTTTGTTTAACGCCATGTTTTGTTAAATACACGTCCCGTGATTATAAAGAACCAATAAACGTTTTGAACAACAAATTATTCGTTGTTCTAATAATAGAACAACGAATTGTTTGTTAAAAGTAACCTGTTAACTCTTGACAAGGTTAGCCGCCGCGGGAGACGCCCACGTCAACGGACGTCGCGAAGTGATTCTCAGCCACCGTAGGTGAGTAATGGGTGACTCGCCGTCCGATCAAGAAGGATGCCCGGGTAGACGGCGCGTCGTGTTTCACGCGCGCCTCAAAGAGCTGTCAGCAATCTAACGGGCTAGAGGGCCAAAGCCAGCCGGGGTCGCGGGACTGTCTCATCAGGTAACCGTGACCCTACCAACCCGCACTGGGCCCGCGTGGTGGATTAAGACCTACTCCCTCTCATAGAGAGGAGACCTGTGTCCCAGCAATGAGAACATCATAGGCTGATTATGATGATATGGTAACTGTTAACCAGTACCTATACCATGAGTTGTCATTACGATACTCGATCATATACGCATCGACCGCGTTTTTCGCGCTCATTGGTTGAGAGTTCATAATAATAATAATAGTTTTATCGTCAACGGGAGTAATTCCTAAACAGCTGCATCAATCACTTAGTTCTCTGAACCTGCCAGCTAGCACCTACCACCTACTGCAGAAAGCAGTGATTCTAAACACATGCAGGTTGGTAAGAAAGTTTCTGCAGTGCGAGCTGGACAATGCATACCAATACCCACATCATTCAAACTCACCCATCACACAGACACACAACCGCGTAACCTCAAACAATTCTGCCCCAACTGGTGAACACTTGGCTTAGGCCCGTGCCATCAGGACGTAAATATATATAACAAAAATAATAATAATACCTAGTAATTCATTTATTTCAGGTCTTTAACCCATATACATTTTAACAGGTAAATACTGTGTGCAAAAATATAAGTTTTTATATTTTGTGAATTCTTTATTTATTCTTCCAAATCAATTACATCCCCTCCCGATGCAATGCACTTAGGCCAACGGATTTTCCAATCTTCGAAACACTGATTGTAGTCACTTTCCGAGATGGCCTTCAGTTTCGTTTTCGCTGCGGCTTGAATCTCTTCTATCGTATCAAAACGGTGCAAGCTCAAAAGGGGGACCTTTTGAAACCTTGGAGCGGGCCAATGAGAGCGCCAAACGCGGTCGATATCGATGATCGAGTATCGTAATGACAACTACAACAACAACAGAAGTAGTGAAACTCCCAAAACAAATCCCTTTCATGATTTCAGACAACGAACAATAAGTTGCCTAGTGAGGAACTTATCTTAATACTACACTAATCTGTTAAAAACAGCTTTTCACCGATAAAAAAGGCGGCAAAAACGTCAAACCTATTAAGTTGCTATACAGTTAACCAAAAAGGGTTTAGTTTTCTTTTTAAAACGATTAACTGCACTCTGAGATTATATTCAAAGAGTTAAAAAGTTAGTTAAGTCCAAGTATGGGCCCGTTTTAATCACTATAAATTCCCAAAAAAAAAACCTTTTTTTTTAATTTTTGAACATTCTTTTAAAGTGGTTTAAAAGATCTTAATTAAAAGTTTTTATTAATAAACCCTTTTTCTTTAGCTTTGTCGTGATGTTCAGACATTTGCCATAAACACCAGGGCCCTATTTTATACCTCTGACAATCCGAAGAATATCGTATTGTTAGCTTTATAAAACAGGGCCTAAGAGGTGCTGGAATGAACAGGATGGTTTTTAATAAGACAGTGCCTTCTGACTTCCAATCCACTGGGCTCAGGACTCGTTTGATGAAATTCTACAACAAAAAATAAAATGACCCAGAGTACTCTTACACAATGAGCTCAAAATGAAAACTACTGCACCAAACTAAATGAAAATTTTATGGGACCAAATGGCAGATATACTGTATCGAACAAAAAAAGAATTATCGAAATCGGACCAGAAACCTCGGAGTAATCAGTGTAGACAACGTTGAATACTTTCTAGGTTTTTGTTGATTTTTGTTGATTTTTCAAAAAGTGCTAGTCTGATTTTGATAAAATTTTAATGGGACCATTCGGAAAGTATACCCTTTCCAACAAAAAAATCGGTTGGTAAACGATGGAGTTATGCCCGAACAAACATAAAAAAAAATATAAACATCCGAAGTGAGAACCTCCTCCTTTTGGAAGTCGGTTAAAAAATAAAATGAGGTTGTCTTCGAAGTTTTTTCTATTGTTTGTCAATCAACTCAGCCTATCACAAAACCCACTTCTGGGCCTCTTCCAGGCTAGGCCACATCACTCTATCCTCTGTCTTCTGCATCCAGTCCGTTCCAGCCACTTTCTTAAGATCGTCGATCCATCTAGCTGGGGGCCGTCTCACACTACGTTTGCTGATACGCGGTCTCCACTCCAGGTGGCCTACCATGAACTCTTAACGCGATCCAGTTAAGGCTGTGGGAAAGAGATGGCGCTAGACGACTTGTATAGCTCTGTCTCTTTCCCACATCCTAAACTGGATCGCTTTAAGAGCTCGTAGTAAGGCCTCAGGGCATGTAAATCCTTCGACAAACATGACGGATGACCAGCCCACTGCCACTTCGGTTTGCTTACTCTGTAAACTATGTCGGCTACTATGATTCTTTTACTTCGTTCCTGTTTTTATCCTATAAAGAATAAAATCTAGTCATTACCAAAAATACATATTAAGCCATTATTACCAAGTATAAGTATTGTTGTGTTCCGATAATGAGGATATTTAAGCATGAATGCTAAATTCTGATAGCGGTTTCATTACTAAAGCTATTTACCGATAATTATACGATTTGATAGTGGATCCGTCCGTTGCCTTACTACTCAAAACCATAAAAAGTTACCTAATACCAGATGTCGCATTAGAACAAACAATAAACCAATTATCCCTTGGGTATAATCTTGTCCCAGCAAACGATTTAAGTTTTTTACTGAAAGGTTTTATCTCCGTGCTTTATACTACTTAACTGTTCGGTTAACTAATCATGGTGACTAAAAAGTTGTCCAGTTAACTCCAGCTTAACGAAAGTTAATCTATTTAAAATCTGCCGTCAAAAAGGCGGTGACGGCACACAGAATAACTTCACAAAAATCATCAAAAAATTATCTTAAGTTTATTTGTGAAATCTTTTAATATTCTTATAATGTGCCACCCGCATCGTTTCTCGGAAAATTGGCTTACATCATCCGGGATTCGAACCCACTTACCTGCTAAGTAATCCTTTTAACTATTTGACTTTTCGTGCGTCAGTGGTCACCGCAGTTTAGTGAAATACGAAAAATAAATTGCTTAATTTTTTATTTTACTTTTATGTGTGAGAACCAAGTTAAGCAAAGATGGGCAGAGATAACCTTACCACATTTATGAGAAATTTTTTACACCTTTAGTTAAATAATCGGCTATATGTGGTTTAGTTTATCGTCTGATTCATATTTACAGCAATAAAATTAACCACATGAACCTTTTCTATGTGACTGTTGTATAGTTTTAATTTCTGTTATGTCTTACATACAAAATATCGCGCAAATCACGATGAAGACTAGATTTTCTAGTCTGGTTTAAGAAAACCAGACTAGAAAATCTGAAAGGTGAAAGATCACCCTATTTTGGCACGTCTACCAACATCGAACAAGAGCCTCTATTTATTGTGAAATCTAAATTTAGACTAAGAAGAAGAAAATAAAGAAGACTCAGAGTGTTATATTTTATAAGCAATAAAATTATTCTACACTTTAAGCATTATAGATGCGGTAGGGCCTCATCATCAACCTAGGCTTTTCCCAATTAAGTTGGGATCGGCTTCCAGTCAAACTGAATGCAGCTGAATATCAATATTTTACATGGAGCGACTGCTTATCAGACCTCCACAACCCAGTAACTGGGTAATACGATACCCCTTAGGCGGACTGGTTGTCTTTCGAGCTTCTGACTACGAATAACGACTGTCAAAGATCAACCAATGACAGGCGGGACCAACGATTTTACGTGCTTTCCGAAGCACGGAGGAAACACGCTATGATAAATGGTTAATACACAACGTCAGCCCTGGCTTTCGGTAAATCCCTTTTTACTAAAAGAAAAACAATGTTGCCAGTAACCACAAGATGCACTTCAATAAGTACTAAACTTCACTTTTCATTTCACTTAACATACATTTGAAAACCGATAACAATCTGTACAAAGACCAATAAAACACAACACTACCGTGTAGGTAACTTACATTTACAATCTCCTTGAACAAGACCTCACACTTTTCCTCAAAAAACCATCGACAAACTCCTCACGATCATTTTCGCCATAAAATCCAATCTGATAACTCTTAACATAAAATCTCATACCACAAACAAAAGTTCAAGAAGCTAATAAAAAAATAAAAACCGAAAATTTCCGACATTATCGATAGTTGATTAGGGAGTTGTGTCACGTCCCTACTCTGCATTCATCGCGCGGCGCTAGTGTTGTCATCATATCGATGCGTGACGTCAGGGCTATATGTGTGGTCGTATGCCAATTTCTAGTTTGGACTTTGGTTATTTAAATGAGAAGAATTTCCCCTGGACTTTGTTTATAGTGTTGTTGAAATGAAAATGGTTGACATTAAAGTCTAATTTCTAGTCAAGCTTTTGCTCATACGATTAGCAAGTTTACTGGCTCAGTTATTCGTTGCTTGCTTAATTTATGCTCTGCCTATTGAACATTTAAACAGCAAAAGTGAGAACTACCTATGTAATAATGAGAAGTTCTTCGTATTGATTGTGTAAGTAGACCCGTTACAGCCAAAGTAGCCGATATGGCTCTTTCTGCAGTGGCAATGGGTAGGCCACATAACTCATAGAACTGGTAATCGATGGGGATGAAAGCTTCTCGAGTGGCCACCACGAACTGGAAGACGGAGATCTAAAAACAAATCTAATAACATCATCATCATCAGCCTATAAATGTTCCCACTGCTGGGACACAGGCCTCCTCTCTGAGAGAGGGAGCGGGCCGTACCTAATCTACCACGCGGGCCCAGCGCGGATTGGTAGATGTCACATGTCTTCGAATTTTTTGGTTCTAGGACATGCCGGTTTCCTCACGATGTTTTCCTTCACCGTTTTTGGGAGCAGTGGTGTTAAAATAAATTACATAAAGTAATGCGCCTGACGGGGTTCGAACCCACAACCTACAACTAGTAAGTCAAGGCCGATACCACTGGGCCACCACTGCTCTTAACACAAGTAGTGCGTTTAATTTTAAATCGGTTCAGTGATTTTGAAAAAAAAAAATACTTGAAAAGTACTTACAAAATGTTTCAATTCAGTTCCTATTACCGTAGAACTCCTAACTTTTTGCTAAAATTCTGATAGCCCCATATGCAGGCTCACGGCGAGAAAACCCGAGAAACGTGAATGTGAGAGGTTTCTCGTTTCTTTACCTTTGTGGCGGCATGATTAGCTTAGTGGCTGAGGGATTGGACTGCTGCGCAGCGTGTCCCGTGTTCGCTCCCCGCACGGAACAAATATTTGTATGATCTGCAAGTAGTTGTTCGGCGTCTGGGTGTTTGTGTATGTGTGTTTCTATGTTTGTAAACGCACCCACAATTCAAGAAAAGTTCCTAGTCCTATTATACATTAAATGTAGCGCAGTCTATTCAATTCCTATTCGTTTTCAACTAAATCTATGAATTTTACCAGCTTATTAGCTAGGATAGCTAATAAACTAAATAAGACATGACATGATTAAAGCATTATAACTCTAACTCCTGAACCTGTGACCTTTCAGTAGTTACCGAGCACTTTACTCGCTGATCTACCGCCATTTACTTTAACATGTTAAGTATTTGAGTCAATCTTCATAATTCTTAAGTGTTTTCCTGTGTTGGTATGTTGGGGTCAGACACAAGTCTGAACAAGGTGGTTAAATATCTGTGTTTATGTTATTTAAAATCATCATCTGCCTGCCTTTTCCCAACTAGGGGAACAGTGTATAAGACGGGGACTTTAATAATCGCGAGGTATAATGGGGACATACACTCTTTAGGCATACTTAACACAACACTAACGTAGAGCAAGCGCCATCAGGACGTCATTTGCAAGCGGCCAGACGGAAATGGCGTCCTGTTGGCGTTTGTGCTACGTTAGTTTTGTGTTAAGTTTGCCTTATGTGTGTGATTTCCCATCATACCTCGTGTCCCCGTCTTATACACTTTTCCCCTATATTGTGGCCGGCTTCCAGTCGAACAAGATGCAGCTGAATATCAGTATTTTACAAGGAGCGCCTGCCTATCGGACCTCCACAAACCAGTAACTGGGCAATACGACACCCTATGGTAAGACTGGTTGTCAGACTTATGAGCTTCTGACTAAAAGTAACGACTGTCAAATATCTGCAAATGACAGCCGGGACCAATGGCTGGCTGAGGGTTACAACTGTCGAGATGGTGCATGCTTGTCCGTTCCCAGCATTGCGTGGGCTGGCTTCCCTACGATAGGTAGAATCGCGATCCCCAGTCGCAGCAGAAGAAGCTCAGGTCGTCAGACGTTTCGGCTACTATAGATACGGGGTAGCGGACGGCGCTAAATGACCATCGTGCACTTCAGGAAGCTGATCGATCGAGCGGGACTGTTCAAACATCTACATCTGTCGTGGGGCAGTCCCAAAAGAGCTCCACGGTCCTGAGCCACAAAAGGCATATGATAGAACTAAGTTGTTTTTAGTCAATTATTGTCTAACAGTCTCTTCCGCTACCCAGGCCGAGATGACTGATGATTTTTAAATACCCCAAAAAAGGCCTATTAAGGTAAACGGCCCAGTAACCGTGAAGTTTTGAACTTCACTGACTTTGCAGGTACGCTATGGTAAAACTAGAAGACTTACAAAAAAAATAATTACATGACTAGAGAGATAATTTAAACAAGTTTTATCGTAATATTCTTTTTTTTAATTAGTATAAATTTTCTTTAACAATAAAAGAAAAATATAAAATAAAGGGCTAATTGTACCAGTACCCGGTAGATTTGTACTAGTAAACGTTAAATTGTCCCTGAATCCGGTGAACTCTATGAACTCTATTGGTTTACGTTAAAGTTCACAGAAATACTATTTTTGCATATCTGTGTAAAATAAATAAAGAAGGGCTTATCCAAAGAAAAGACATTTTTATAAATGAAAAATTTTCAAATGTATTTATGAAAATTATTATAGGTAATAATAGTTAACATTACGAAGTTTAAACTAAGTATTCATAATGTTACTTAGTTTAAACTAAGTATCATTATGAATACGCGTAATTTGTCATCCAACGTCGACCGTGAGATACCGAACTGCCTGGCAGCAGCTGAAATTGAGGCTCATTTTATGACTGCTTATTATTATCAGCCCATTGCCATCCACTGCTGAACGTAAGCCTCCCCCAAAGAGCTCGAACCCTCCCGGTCCTGGGCAGTCTGCATCCATCCGCTGCCAGCCACATTCCTCAATGACGACCCATCTTTTCGCAGGGCGTCCTACACTACGTTTGCCCATTCGCGGTCTCCACTCCAGAACTTGTCTACTTCATCTAGCATCAGTCCGTCTACAGACGTGACCGGTCCACTTCCACTTCAACGTGCTTATTCTACGCGCAATGTCGATTACTTTGGTTCTCTGGCGAATGACTTCGTTCCGAATTCTATCCGCCAGAGAGACTCCGAGCATTGCTCTCTCCATTGCACGCTGAGTAAGTAACCTTGAATTTGTGGACCAGGCCTATGGTAAGTGTCCACGTTTCGGCTCCGTAAGTCATTACGGGTAGGACACACTGGTTGTAAACCCTGGTTATGAGGGATTGTGGGATCGATGATTCGAAGATACAACGCAGCTTCCCGAATGCTGCCCAGCCCAAGCGTATCTTTCTGGTTGCTTCCTTCTCGAAGTTGTGCCGGCCCAGTAGATATATGTTTTCTTGCACAACCTTGAGGGCAGCACCATTTACTCGTACGATTACAGGTCTCGGATTGACATGACCATTGAACATGATTTTGGTTTTGTCTAAATTTATTCCGAGACCCACACGTCTTGAAGAATCGCTTAGGCTGTCCAGCATTACTTCCAGCTCCTGCAAAGATTCTGCCATGATGACAATCCGCAAATCGAAGGTCTGAGATGTACTGACCATTGATATTTATACGTCCTTTCCAATCAAGCGTTTTGAAAACGTCCTCCAACGCGTTTGTAAACAGTTTCGGAGAGATGACGTCTCCTTGTCTTACACATCGACGTAGTTGGATTGGTTTTGTGCTGTGTTCTTGTACTTGGACGGTCATAGTTGCGGCCTTATACAGACATCTCATCACCTCAACGTAGCAGTAGTCGATGAGGCATCTCTGCATGGACTCCAGCACAGCCCAGGTCTCGACAGTATCAAAGGCTTTCTCGTAGTCCACATACGCTAGGCGCAGAGGCTTATTATATTCCTCGGTCTTTTGGATTATGTGGTCCATGGTGCTGTAGCCTTTTCGGAACCCGGCCTGCTCCGGCGGCTGGAAGTCATCGAAATTTTGGGCGAGACGATTCGAGATAACTCTCGAAAAGAACTTGTAGACATGGCTCAGGAGTGAAATGGGGCGGTAGTTTTTAAGAAGCGTGTTATCGTCTTTTATGAAAAATAATACCACCACGCTCCTGTGCCATGCGTCCGGTGATGTGCCAGCTTGACTGCTTCCATGGCTTTTAATATGGCCTTCTGCCTATCAGACATGGCTATCTGAAAAAAAATAACAGTGTTCTTGAAAATTTCTGAATTCGTATCAGTAGGAAAATATAAATACCTATGTTTAAATTATTTTAACGACGGTACATTAAAACACAGTAGTAATATTGTGGAATGGATATCTGTCCCCCAGGGCATGCATTATAATTAAAAATCTTGCCTAAATTTTCTTAAACACCTTAAATTACTTCAAGCTCAAGCTTACATGATAGAAAAATGGATAGAGCAGCGTTATTAAAAAGAACGAGTTACACAAAATTAAAATTAAATTGGTCGAGTAATTCCAGATCGAATCATGCAAGTTTTCCAGGTCCATGTCTTTGTCCAAAACCTATTCAATTTGACCAATCAATCAGTCACTCCCAGAAGCGACAGTAAAGATGTTACACATCAACAACAAAGGAGGCAATCGAATCCAGGTGATTACAACACAAACAAGGAACATAGAAACTGCATTCTGTTGATTCGAAGGAAAAGAGAACTTAACACAAGGCAATTAGGACGATGTCGGGTTTAAATGCAACTTTTAATGCAAGTCCCAATATCCGGCAATGTATTCCACAGTTTTAAAGGAAAATGAGACCTATTTCAAGGTAATAAGTACAAAATAACGGGTTTCGGTACAACGTGTGTTACCGGGTTCATCATGTACCAATATCCGGTAAAAAAATTACGATTTTAACGAGTACTAGGTCAAGAAGAGTTTGTTAGTACCAATAGATGTTAACGGCAAAATAATTTATTTCTCAATTATATTCACCTCAATTTATAGGTTTTATCGCAACATAATATACTCATATATTTTAGAAAATTATCACTCTTACCTTAACGTTATCCGTCGCAGTATGGCTAGCTCATCAATGCGACGTGGTGGATTCGTAGTTCACTGACAGAACTTTGAACTTACATAATATTTTCACACTGCAAACTTTTGTCATCGCATGGTTTTAACGCCATTAAACTTATTGGACAATGTTGCCATTACAATTGTACAAAATATTACAAAGAAAGTATTGCCATTTGCAAACTTAACCTTATAATTGGTAGAAAAAAGCAATAATAAAAAACTGACTTGTTAACGGGTACTGGTACACTAACGGGAATACGTACTTTTACCTTAGATGCTTCCCATGGACCTGGCTCTCAGATCAGATTGTTTGTACAAATAGAGCAAAATCAAAACAGAAAAACTCGTATAATCGTTGAACCTGAGCGGCCCATTTCTGTCTGTTTTGATAATTTCTAAGCGGCGATTACACAGGCTTTTCCAACCCAGTCGGACCCTGTAACTAATAACAGTCTGTATTTGCTACTGCCATACCTTCTGAGCTTCTTTTTTTATGTGGTAAAATCATTAAATGAGTCCTCCCACCCAGGGCAGAGCGAGAGGGACTATCAGACTTGAACTGACTCTAATCCACGTTGTCCTTTAATAGCTCTTTACGTTCCGAGGTAATTCGTTAGTGCCGCGACCACGGAAGGATACCTACTGAGCTAAGATATATCTTCAGAACAGACCGTACTCATGCTCGAAGTTGTCATTTCAAATCCGGGTAAGTAGCAATGCGACTTTTTCAATTTATATGTATTTTCTAAGTTTATCTAGGACGAGGAGGCGGGCCGTGAGAGAGAGGACAGCGTCCTCCCTCCGCCCTAGCCGCAGTGTTAGACGCCCACGGCGTCGGACGTCCCAAGACGATCTACGGCCACGGTAGGCGCGGGCATGCGGGCGGCGAGTAATGGGCAACTCGCCGTCCGCCCATGGACCACGCTCGGGTCGACGGCGCGTTGTGTTCCACGCGCGCCTCAAAGAGCGTCAGCAAGATGACGGGGCCCCCCTCTAGAGGGCCAAAGCCTGCCGGGGTCGCGGGACTAATTCCATTACCGTGACCCTGGAACGTAAAGGGCTAACGAAGGACACCGTGGATTTTAGTCAGTACAAGTCTGACAGTCCCTCCCGCCCTTCCCTGGGTGGGAGGACTCATTTGATGATTTAAAAAAATATTTTTTTTTGGACAATCCCGACATCGGTGAACGAAAACATCGTGAGGAAACATGCAGAAATAAGCAGCATTTAGTTCAAAGCTACGACCATGTTAGAAGCTAATTCCACAGGCTCTTGAAAAGCCGCAATGTCGAAATACTTGCGAATTTTTTTTATAATCTTTTAAGATAATACTCCTTTTTAAAAGGAAATAATAAAAACAAAGAAAACCACAAGCTAAATGAGTAAAAACATATATTTTATATATCACTCGTTGATTTTAAATTACTACATTTTCATATTGAGTTAGAACGAAACATAACTGGGGTACAGTCGTGAAGAAAAGTTACTCGATATACACACAAATACACTTGAACTGTATTCTTTTACATCTAGACACACATATGTACAGTTTTACTATGTTTTTATTTAAATAAAGAATGTACAACTAGCCTATAAGATTGTTTAATGTTAATTAAGTATTTACAAACTGTTTCAGTGGCATTAACCAGGAGAAGGAACATTTTTTATTTTATTTTAGGGACATTTACAATAAAAAAGGTTGTGCGCAAATGGATGGACATTTTATTGGCGCTTGTTTTCTCAGCAATATTTTAGTTTGACACTTTTCAAAAATTTGACGTCTCAGTTTGACGTATAGCTGTCAAATTTTACAAACTAACATCAGCTGCAACATGTCTGTCAGTAATAAATAAATAATAACTTGACCTTTTAATTTTTAACTACCCAAAAAAAAGGAAAAATAAATTTAGCTTTTAACAACACCTTTTTTTAAACAAAGCCTTTAAAAAAGTGATGACCACGAAAACTTTTTTTGTTTAACAAATTGTTATTTCAGTCAGACCCCATATGCGCTCAACTTTACACATAAGTTCCATAGTAAGTACAAAGTAAGAAATAAATAGTTTTTATTTACAATTTTCTGTATCCTTTTAATTTTTCTTACAATAGGTACATAAAATAAATCGGTCAATTTTCTCGTCTCACCATCTGTCAACATGTGAATGTTTCAGAATGAATGATTGAATGGGAATGCTTGGAGCGATCTCATTCACTGGTCTTTAAAGTTCAATAGGAGGTTTAAAGGGTATTGTTTGAAAGCAGGCAGTGCCGCGGGGGAACACGAGTTATGTATTATGTTAAAATGTTTTTGAAAAGTTGGGTTACTCATTGTATGGTGAAAACCACATTTATTTTCTTCAAGTTACACAGACAAATTATGTGAGAACCTTTCAAAGATAGGCCTACATTACTTTAGAAAGCATTTCCCGTTAACTGTCTTTAACCCCTGAATTTTAAAAGTACAGAACTAATATTGAAATATATATTTTTAAGGAAATCTCAAGTCAAATTATTTTTTGGTTTTAGTAATTTTTGACAACCAATTACAGCAGTAGGCATAACATTTGACAGCAAGAATGTTGATAAGTTTTCAAGATTAGTTCCGTTAGTTTAATTGATGGAATATTAATTTTCAAGTCAAAATCTGAAAGATTTGAGAACCATTTGATGAAACTGTGACTTTGAGGTATAAAAATCGAATAACACTTGTTTAATTAACTGTACAGACGCCAGCAAGTCAACCTACCCCAATCTGTCAAATTTTTACCACCAAACATTAGCCTTCAAGTAATAAGGATGAAAATTTATTAAAGAAATTTGACAGATTCAAGTAGGTTCATGTACTATTGTCTGTACAATTCACAGACTTATTGTTGCCATTAAGCCAGCGAATATACGAGTGCTTAATTACAAGAATCATTTTATAAATGCACAAACTTGACTCTATGGCTGTGCTAGTCGACATTTCTTTATCTGCTCTAATTTTTATGTCTTACGCAGTGCCAAAATAGGGGAGTGCCAAAGGTGCCCCGGCACAGGGTGCAAACTCGGCCAGACCAGGGACCACAATTGGCCAGACCAAGACCACAATTGGCCAGACCAAGATCACAATTGGTCAGACCAAGATCACAATTGGTCAGACCAAGATCACAATTGGCCAGACCAAGATCACAATTGGTCAGACCAGGACACAGTTACAGAAGCTCAAACTGGGCGCAAAAAAAGCTAGTTACGGCACTGATCTTACGTCTGTATTCACTAAAAATCTTGCTGATATTTTAGCAAGTTGTCTTGTTGCTTGAAACTCAAAGCTCATTCATTTTTACGGAGGAGGTTATTATGTTACAGTGCCCTTTTTTCTTAGCTAATGTGTAATATATTCAAAGAAAAATCCTTCGAGTAATATTTGATTTACAATATACCCAAGCAAGAGATTTAAGTTGTCGACTAGAACAGCCTTAGAGGAATATTTTCAAAAAGGTCAAAATAAAAAAATGGGACATACATGACGTTTAAATTGACGTTCAGTTGTCAAAGTTGTCAATTTATCTGTCAGTGGCGACACTCTTGTTCAAGGTATACATGAACAGTTTTCTATTTTTATTTTGAACCATTAGTGGTTGTTACAAGAGTATATTTAATGCAAAAACATCGCTTTTACATAAATACAATTTATACAATTCTCATGCCTTCACAAATGGTCATAATGCTTAAGTATAGTTTTCTTTAAAAAACATGTCTGCCCGTTTTCAGTAGTTTCCAGTTTCTTTCGAACTTATTTAAAATCCAATTATGCTGACGGCCATATATTTAACAAGAAATAAATAATAGATTTTTATTGTAAAAAAAGTCATTTCCATTTGTAATATGGACATCAAAAGTAGCGGTTCTTTAACAATAATTGGTTACCTGTGATCTCTTTTTGCAATGAAAATTAAAATAATAGTAGTTATCTAAATTGACAACTAAATGTTTAAATCATTTTTTTAGAAACCATAATAGAAACTACACATTTAGTTTTAAGTTGTTAACACCTCATTTCAAGACGTTGCGTTTGACATTCTGACGTCAAATTACAAACAGAAGTCAGTATTCCTGACGTGCACTGACGTCAGATAGTCAAGAAACTAACGTCAAGATGAAGAAATATTATAATACTGCACAAAGTTGTTAAGTAGATATTTTTATTCACATAACATATTATTACTCTAAAGGAACTGGCTTAATAAAACTACTATATTTTAGCGAATCGTTAACTTTATAGTATGTAATATGTTTTACTTCCATGTGTATTGCTACTCAATTTTGAGCTATAAGTACGCAGGACCAATTTCAACAAAGCAGTCAAAAGTTTTCTGAAATAACATAAATAATAAACATTTAAAATTTTAACTTATAATAAGTACATCAATCTGACAAGTTTTTATTTTGACTTAGTTATCGATTAACCACCATGTTTTTTTGTTGAAATTGGTCCATTTTTTCATATATGACAACATTTATGTCAAAACAATGAGCATCACTTAAAATGCTGACGTCAAAGTAAATTCAAAAATCGAATAGCCTTATCTCAACATCCAATGACTTCAGTAAACCTTATAATGTCACATAATCAGCGAGTTAAAGGCAATCAATGCGAATGTAATTAAAAACGAACTTTTACGAAAGAATACATCGTAAAATATCGACATGCTCGCTAATCGCAAACACTTAATGAATAAAATCGATAATTAAAATCGACTAAGAGTTAATTGAGCTGAAAATGGAATCTAGATTTCAAATTACGAATGGCGTGGAGGCAAAACGCTTGCCTGTGTTCTTTTTTTACTTTTTTGAATCGCGCATTTGAAAGGAATAGTGTGGTAGTTAGCGCATTCCGATTTTCGATTTTTGTTTTATTCGATAAAAGAATTCGGTTAATCTTTTTATTGAGAATATTTTAAACTCTGAACATCAATTGGGTGGTTAACGATATATTTAATTTTAATCGAAGGAAATTTTACCTCGAAACATATTTCAAGTGCCTACTTTTACGTTTTGAAAAGCAATTTTCTCACGACAAAGCGTCGCAATTAAAAATATATACCTCTCATGTTTTCAAAACTACATTTTGTAACAACATGGCATAACCACACGAGTACCGAACTAAAACAAAATAGTTTGTTTTTAAAATCGATTCACTCGGTAAATTGATTCGGCGAGAACTCGATACTCGTAATCGTAAATCACATGAACAAAAGACGGAAAGGAAAATACAAATTAGCCTTATAATCGCTCGTTTAAACTCGGGTTTAAAGGCCACAGCCTAGTGGAAGAACATAGTCAACAATACAATGAGAAACTGGGAATACTGAGAAAATTTTAATTTAAAAAACTGCAATTAGATCAACTAGGTACTACATTTCTTGAGTTTTTTCATAATTCAAGTTTAATTAATCAAATCCTTAGTTGCTAATCGATTAATTGACCGTTAAGATTTTAACATTCAACTATAATCCGCCATAAAATGGCCGCGCGCTGGCGATTAGAATGAATTCATTTTTATTTTCGGAATCACGGCAACGAATCCAAAGCATCCACACCAATAATAAAAACTGGTATTCTAAATTGAAAATGGTCATATAAATACTCACAAAATTAAAAAAAGAATGTGACACATTAAAACAATAGTCCAGACATGTCGTTAGTCAAAACTAAACAGTTGAGCAACGCGTCAAAGAAATCATCACAACACCCAACCAAAAGATCTCTATCGATAAATTCCTAACGCGTAGACAAATAGTCGTGGAGAACAATCGTCAACGACTCGAAAACAATTTGGTTACGTCGCGAGCAATTACGAAACGCGATTCGAGAACGCGATAGTTTCAAACGCATCTCTTAATAATAGGGCCCTGAACGCACCCATAATCGCCTTCATCTCTATATTAAACCTATCTCTTTCTAACACCAGTAACTCTTGTATTGTTATCCTCGTCTACCGTTGACAGCGCTCGTTGAGAAACCACAGACCCTGCCTATCAACGTTTCAAATCTAAAATGTCTAATTATACCCACATCACTGGATGAACATCAAAAAAGAGCCATTTTTAATTAATTTAAACCCCAAAACTATTATAATACGGCCAATTTTGTTATCTAATAAGCCGTGACGCTAACAAGGCCCGGGAAGCCATTTTGAAACCGTTTTATAAAGTTGATTTAATGATATGGCTGGTTTAATGGCTTTAGAATTGATATAAATTATTGCAAACACCAACTCACGCCCACTTTTTGAAGATTGATCATGTTAGCTGTTGATAAATGAGGTTTAGTGATCAAATAAATTTTAATTAAAACTTGCGAATTTCATTGCGACATGCTAAGTGCCAAATTAATTATTGAAATTAAGATAATTGATGACAAATTCTTGGAATTGGTCTGTTAAACATGGCTTATTCTAGTCACGATGAAATGTATTCATAAATCAACTCATTTCAAGCATTAAATTGAAATGTAACGGTTTTTGTTACCCTCGCTTTTAAAATATCAAAGTCATTGCCAGTTGAGATAAGGCTATATAGTCACCCTCATCATCGCCAGAGCTAAAAATCTCTTAAAAATCATAAATAAATAAAACTATACTCTAAACATCTAGATTACATTAATATTTACACGATTTTATCACTTAGTCCACTGTCTTACGTTTCATTCTCACTTTCACTAAGTTCATCCATGTCCATATCGATGAGTTCCTCATCATCATCTTCGTAGGAGTTGTTAAGTTGGCTACCATCGTCTGGCTTCATATTCGAGGAGCCTGACTTGCCTCCAGTCTTTGCTTCTTCTTCTTGCTGCATTCGTTTGTGTTTCGTTCTTCTGTTTTGAAACCAAACTTTTACCTGTTGACAAAGATTTTTTAGGTTAGTATGCCATTTTTAATTTATGAGTATGAAGGGTTTGGCCAATTACTAATTAGGATTTGGTATCATCATAAAAATCACGTTATTTTCCTGGATTATAAATTAGGCTTCCGGCGACTGGGACTAAACTAATACCGCGGTCCCAGTTGCCGGATGCATTTAATTTTAATATTTGTATTCCGTCGACTGGGACCAGAACGGTACAGTCACACGAAAAATGTCTATGGAAATTGTCTTGTTCAATACAAACCAGGAAAGTAATAGGCTAGCATTGGTTCAAAGTGGTCTGTATTAATATTATTCTCGGCAGGAATAGGTTACCTGAAATTGTCTTGTATCGACTCAGAAATATTTAAATAAATACCACTTTGAACTTATGCTAGCCTAGTACTTTTGCTGGTTAGTCAATGAAAAAGGCAAATTCATGCTTAGAATTATTTAAATAAAGACCTATCCTGAACTCATGCTAGCTTAGTACTTTCTTTTTGGACAATTGGGATTTTGTTCTAAAAACTTCCCACTGGCGACAAACTTGAAAAATATTCCCTTTAGTCACCAGTGAGACAATAAGAAGCTAACAAAAAGAACTAGGCTAGCATGAGCTCAAGATGGGTCTTTATTTAAATAATTCTAAGTAGAAAGTTTCCTGAAACTGTCTTTTTCATTGACTTACCAGCAAAAGTACTAGGCTACCATAAGTTCAGTTCAGTGGTATTTATTTTAATATTTCTGGGTCGATACAAGACAATTTCAGGTAAACTATTCTTAGCGAAAATTATTTTAATACATAATCACTTTGATCCTATGCTAGCCTATTACTTTTCCTGGTTTATATTGAACAAGACAATTTCCATAGACTTTTTCGTCTGACTGTACCGTTCTGGCATGAACAATAGATTTTTTTATTCATTTATGAATCGGTCCCAGTCGACGGAATACAAATATTAAAATTAAATGCATCCGGCAACTGGGACCGCGGTATCAGTTTATTGCGGTCCCAGTCGCCGGAAGCCTCTATAAATAAGTCGTCATTACATTTTAGGTTTTAAATGCAAAAGATTTCATTCGATTGGTCTTTATTCTAAACAAACGCGTAGTTAAAACTAAAAACATGAAATCAACAACATAGCAAAATAGAAAACACAAATCATAACATAATTTCACGGTTGACGAACAGCAATAAAGGATTAAAGGAACTAACCAATAAAAAACTATTCAATGCGACCCCTCCAATCATATATCACAAGCTATTGAAAGAAAAATCCGTTGTCGAATTTTTCTGCACACAACAGATTTCCCGCCCAAAAAACGTCGGCGGCCATTTTGTGAGACAATTTGTCACGTGGTTAATGGCTTGCGAAATGTATTCACGTTCTACCCAACCAGTACGCTTTTGAGATATTGTAACTAATGCATGCAGTCTGTATATCTGTTATTCTGCCAAAATGGAGCTAAGGCTGTACATTACGCTTATTTAGGTTAGCAATAGGTTTATATATTTGAATTGTCTGCAATCTGGTTTATTGCAGTGAATGAGTCATACAATAAAGGGTAATTGCTGATAATAATTTAAAGTTGGCTATTGTTCTGGAAGAAATACAAGGTCCTTATGCCAATTTAAGTGCATTGCTTTTGCCAAAACATTGTTTGTAAATCGTGGCAAAGCTCGACTGAAACTGTCAAATCAATCAAACGTAGTCAAGTAATAAGTAGATTTTTTGGTGTTATTGCAGTTACAAATACTCTAGGTAATATAATAAATACTCTACGCTCTATTTAGGAACGATGTCTACCGACATCGACGAGTTTTGTCCGGAAATTGAAAAGTTAATGAAGTCCTTAGAGAATTTTCCACAATACAAGATTACCTAGAATTAGGTAGAAACATATACGATTACATTTTTATAGTCGAAAGCAATAAGTTATCAGGATTTCCATTAAAATTGAATGCGGCGGTAAAAACAGTCAATCGCTATGTTAGTTACAAGGGATTGGCGTGAAATTGATGCAATCATACATTTATAGCTCCTTACAATTCCGTACATGTTATAAATCACATTTTAGTTTATTACTGATAAAAATTTACTAGGGAATAAGCTATTAACTTTGCTTTTTGTACGATTTTCTATCAAACTTTTTAGTTTTACGGCCTTTTCTATAATTGGGCTTTATACTTTCGTGAAATGGGACTCTTATCTGCATTTTAACTTGTTATTTGATGAGAGTATACAAAAATTAAAAAACAAGCACTTTATTTTTATTACCATTCTAAGTCTTAGAGCTACTCTGATAGGTAATGTAATCTATGAAGATAGCGAGCATACTATCATTCCGTACCTAAATGTTGATCATAACAACTTATAAATTGGAGCAATAACTAAAATCATAAACGTCATACTTGTGCCTCGTTCACGAGTCCCTTTCACAGGAACCGCGTTACAGTCTTTAAAAAAAAATGTTTTGAGTGCAAAATTTTCTGTTCAAAGATTTAATTATCTGTCTAGTCTTAGTCTCAAACTTCCAGTCTAACTGGATGCAGCTGAATACGCTGTTTTTCATGGAACAACTGCATACCTGACCTCCCAAAAAATTTAAAATAACGAGTCTGATTGCCAAACTTTAAGGCTACTTCTAGATTTGTGGATTAGTTGATATTTCAACCTAGCAAACCCCGAAAAATCAAGAGTTATTAAACATGCAATTGACTGATTAGAATTCTAAACTGTTCCACTCAATCTTTCAGATTTTCAACAGAAACCGTGAGAGAATAATGACATATATTAAAAGTTCACGGCTTAATGGCATCTCCCCCTCAATTATAAGGTCTCTCAGTGCGACAGTCACGCTACATTACCTTCCATATATCGACATCAAATATCAATCAAGTTGGTTCCGATGCCACCCTTTTGTCAGAAGTAATGGTGCGTGGAAGAGGGGAGCATGTATACTATGTAACGTGGTGTTCTGTTTATCCCAGAAAGATCTATGTGGGAGGAAAAGATTTGAGATGTCCTAAACTTGAGATATTAAAAAGAAGCGTTAGCAACTAGGGAGTCACTTTTAAAATAATTGACTTGAACTTTGCTATAAAAGTACAGCAAAGAGCTTATTAAACTTAACCTAATTGGGATTCGAAAGTCTAAATCCAATAAAAGCCAAACAAAGAAAATGCAATAATTATTGGGCCTAGCTTGTAATAAAGTAAGAAACTGATGTCAAAACAAAACAATATTGCAAATATCAGAACACCAAGTACATAATTATCAACTCTCTTACATTTAGTTCACGATTCTCTATATCTATGAAACAAATTAAAAATAATCCTGTTTATTCATAACAAACATAGTAAAACATACCCTAAGACTTTGCTCACCAAAGCTTGCAAGTTTTTTTACATTAGCATTTTTTCTTTGTTTGGTTTATAAACCATTTTCTTACAAATGTACACACAATCCACAATTGTTTATATAGCGTTAGTCAGTATAAACTCAGTCTACACCTGAGTAAACTCTGTCTATATTTTCTCATGTCTGTCTCAAGTCCACACACAGCCTTAAGTGTTTCACATATAAGTCCAAATGACCGGTTGCCGCTTAAAACTACAGATGTTACAGCCTACGTAACGTTTACGACGCGATAGTTATGTGTTTAGCAAATAGGACATAGTTTTAGATCTTTATTTGTCTTTTGACACATTTGAGCAGACGCATACTCTTGCTAGTTCTGAGTTTGTAGAGGTATTTTGTAGCTTCTCAATTATAATTTAACCAGCGGTAAATGTGACATAATATTCCTGTTTTAATTCTGCTGATCTGAAATTAGACCAGAAAGAAATCGTCCAATAACGCTAGGAGTACCGCTAGGCACTATGTTCGGACCCGTAGCTAAAAAGGAAGAATCTTTCAAAACTTTTTGGACAGTTTTATAGTTGTCAATAATACCCATTTCTTGTGCTTTTAATATGTAAAACCACTTAGTTATATAATTATAATAGTACCATCACGCTAAGAGTACAACAAGGCGCTATATTCGGACCAGTATTAAATCAGGGTGTCATTTTTGGATACTTTCATGACTAAAATCAAAATAATTAAAAAAATATATTTGCAAAGTGCCCATAAAACGCACAACCAAAGTACATACAGAACACTTTGGCTCATCTTACCTTAGAATTTTATGTGAATTTTAACGACCCTCCACTGTTATTACAATAGCTTTTTAACCTGTGTTTAGTCGCTGTAAATCAAAGTTTACTTAATAACAAAATGGATATTATTGCATCTTTTGTGTTAAAGGCAGTTACATGAAGATTTTACTGCGAACGTCTTAACTGTCATAATTATAGTAGTAACTACAACTGTAGAGAATGGTGTTGTGTGTTTAAATACGCAAAATGTTACCCAATTCATGTTAAATCTTTTGGCATTTACACTTTAAGTTGTTTTCTCTTGTATTGTTCTGTTTCTTTGAGACACACTTGAGTTTAACATCAATGACTCCTTATGACAGCGAAACTAAGAGCAATGAAACAAGCAAAGGAGTAAATAATTACGGAATACAAAAGATTTTAAGTACTGAATCTTTACCAGTTTTTAGCAGGAATTGATAGTTAATTATGTAGCTTTAATGATAGATTTGTTGATAAGGCTATCGTTCTGGTATAGCCTTTAAAATCCTTAATAGTAATTCTTCCTTACATAGTAGGAAAGCAAAAACTTTATTTTATTCTATCTTCTGATTAATCATTTAAAAAAGGACCAATTTTCTATCTACTCTGATCAATAACCTATTTAAAAAAAAAACATTTTGCAAATTATCATCATTGTACACATTTTTGTAATAAGAAAGAGCAATAGGTACCTACCTATTGTGAAGAAGTGCATACATTTTGGGGTACAATACAGTAAATTTTATCTAGGTATCTACGACTTCCTTACAAAACTGAACATCATACATTTTGTTACAATTATCTACATAATTCAAAGACCCTATCAGGATTCTCCATTCAACCCTTGTGCCGGCGGTCCCATAGGCCCATTTGCCGGTTACGGGTTATTCGCCGCTCCCATCCATCATACGGTCCTTTTAACCCCCGGGGATGTGTGCTGTACTATGTAATTTTGTATCATTTTACTTTGATGTTTGTAGGGTTAAGCTTTTTGAGTTTGTTTTTGAGCTTCCATGAAGTTTTTTCCGAGTTAAGAGTCTTGATACACTAAGTATGTTCATTTTTCCAGTTTCATTAGAATGGTCGCAACGTAGTACATTAGTTAATTTACTTATCAATCACAATATTAAGTTATTCTTATTATTTTCAAGGCTTGTTCGATTTCTAAAATTGTGTAAACACCTTTAAAATTTAAAAGTGTGGGTCGAAAATCACGTGGCTATTATTATGTATGTGTCAATGATCTTCAAGAGGAAGCAAGGACTGTCATACCATTAATTCTAAAACACACTCACATCCCATTGCAAAAGCCACAAACTCACATTAAACCTCAAAAAATTCGCAACGAGACAGACCATCAAACAATTATCGCATTCTGATGCAAATTTAATGTACTACCACTCCACGTTACAACAACAATAAAACTTTAATCGTTCTCCACGACGCATCTGCTCATACGCGCCAAACTACCGTAAAATGAACCCTCATAAAACTCTATTATACCAACAAAAGAGGCCTAACAACGCTGGTCGTTAAATAAAAGTCATAAGTCTCCGCAAACAATCGTTATAATAGGAAAAGGGATCCGCACAATGATACCATACTAAATAAATAGGGGTGTCATTCAACATGGCCCCAAATGCGATTAAGTGCTTATGTACCCGATTATGGCGTTCCCCTACGGATTAGAGAGCGAGACAGACTTATACAAGCTATATAGCGTTAGAAAGAGAGAGAAACGACTAGGGGAGATACGCAATTAAGAAAGCCGCGCGAATTTGGAGGAAAATTTAAACGGATCGCCGTATTACTTTATTGTAGCTCCATTAGCGAGGGAAAAGGACAGATATAGTTTAGAAAGGGACATTATAGTGACAAATTGGGGTTGTTAGATATTTGTAGGGTTGGCGAGCTTTAATTGGATGTTAATAAAGTGATTCAGTTAGAAATGGAATGTTTTTTTCGGTGGCAACAACACATACGATGGCGACCTTTTTGAAACTTTTTGTGATCGTAAAGGGTGAAGGAACAAAAGAAACGTAATAAATTAATCTTTTTGCACATTAACAAGCAAGTTCGACCTTATTTTTGTACTAATAATAATCACCGTTTTGAATTTTCGAATTCTCTGGTGGTATTTATGGTGCTACACCAAAAAGAGAGGTTATAAGGCCAAGCCAATTACGCTTTTAATACTAATCATCTGTGTTTCATGCCACGCGTCATTTTCCCGCCTAAAACGCAAAAATTAACACTAATTGCTAATTTAATTAAAACTTGTTAATATTTGACAACTATTTGCGACGTTGCCAACTTTCAGAATAAGCGCCCTTAATAGTATGTGAACTGGTTTTCGGCCAGTATCGTTGATTGATGGTCGAATTTCTTTATTACATGGGTGCCATTTTGGCATTTATTTACTAAGTGGTCATAGAGAATTAGCGAGTTTGTATTTCAACTGGTTTTTATTACGAGTTGGATTTGTTTTTCTTGGTAGATTTTATTACTTACAGTTAATTTTGAAAATATTTCTTTATTTCAGATCCCTTGTATTCCTGATGAGGTGTTAGTTTCTTTTGTTTGTTTAATAACTTTCTTGCCGTTATTCGCAATGAGATTCATAATAAGTACCTATTCCTAACAAAAAAACTTTTTCAAAAAATAATATCGGTGACTTTTTCCGACTTTCGAAAGAAAAGTTATTTTGTAGGTTATTTTATACTTTTTTTGTGCTTGTTTTTGAAGTTGGTTACTTTTTTTTTGAAAAAGTTTTTTTTTATTTTATCCTTTTTTAACCGACTTCTAAAAAAGGAGGTTACCTACTAAATTCGACCGTATATATGCTTCTTTTTTTTTAGTTAAATATTCAACCCAAATTCTTATCAAATACATAATTTTCTTACATGTGCACTAGAATTTTTTAATCCGTAGCACCGGTAATAACATCGCCCATGTTTGTAGGTATACATACAATGAGCTAAAAATAAAAACTACTGATACCTAACTAAATGAAAATTTTATGGGACCAAATGGCAGGGAAAAATCCCGCGATTTAGTTTCTTAAGGAAGAAACATTTTCGACCAAAATAACATTAGGCAGATACTTGTGAATTGTTAATTAGCTACAACCATCAACTAACGAGTTCAAACATACATGAAACCTCCTTCAACACTTCCAAAGACAACATCAATTAAAACCGTTACCACAGACAACAGCTCATCACCAAAGCGTTCATCAGCAAATAGGCCCGTCAACAAAAACAAACATGAAGTTAGAACTTAGAAATTAACCCATCAATTCAACCTTCACAACAAGGCTTAAGGGGAAGTTGCAGTACAGTGCGTAAATGTATGGACGCACAACCTCATCCCGCATTTTGACAGTTTTTCGCTTCTTGTAGAAAAACTAAAAATAAATTATACAATTTGTTTTTACCATTTACTTTAAAATAAAAAGCTCTGTCTATTGATATAACTTGCATAGAAATCCATGACGAAATCATTTAACAGTACGCGTTTAAAATTGTGATTTAGTGCCATGTTCGGCATTTTTTTTTATCTAGCCGATTATTCCAAATCGTGTTTCTATTTTACCATTTTCTTGAAAATATGTTCAATTTTTATATAATGATTTTTATTTATTAAAAATCTCACACTTTATTAGATTTTCAGACGTTCAGAAATCTTAAAAAGTACTGCAACCTCCCCTTAACGCGAATTTCCCTTTGCCTAAGTGATGGCATTGCACGATAAAACGCAAGAGTCGATAATCGAGTGCCGGCCGGATGTGGAAAAGCGCTCGCTTACGTCGCTTCCGTTTGCCATTAGTGAAGCACAGAATTGTTTTCTGTAATCGTTGAATTTGTTTTGTGGAAATTGGCGGTTAGTTAAGATTTATTTCGAGTTTACAACGAGGATAGGGGTAACGTTTTAACTAACAATTGCAACTTATATCGATTTTTGAAAGGAATTAAGCGACAGCCAAAACCAAATAGGAGACCCTGTTTAAAGTTTGAAATTGCAGAATATTTGGACACAACGACATTTTTTGCGGGTGGAAAAATCCTTAATACATGCTTTGGAGCAAGAAAAGCGGAAAATTTTAAGTAGTATTGCACTCATAGCTCATTTTCAACTCAAAAGTCGCTTATTACCTCTTTTCTTTTATTGTATTCTTTCTAAGGGCTGCTTTCACTATTGTAACATTTGTAATTGTGCCTAAGCGATTAGTAAAACTACTGTGTTTAAGGGCTGTCACTGTCAAGTGTTAAAATTAGCCTTAATACCAATAATTAACCTGAAAATTTAACCTAAAACTATTTTAATTAGTCAATTTACTTGGCTGAAACCTGAAACACATAGAAATGTTGGTTAAGTCGAGACAGAAAAAAGGATTCATTGAAATCTTCATAACCATAAACAATTAATAACCATTTATTTCTTTATCTTACTAACGAATATCGTGCGTAAATTAAAATAAACCATTTCCTTCGAAACAAAATTGATCTATCTAACTCTAACCATTATGCAAATCAATCCAAAACGATTAATTGCTGCAGTTAAATTAATTTAATAAACGCGAAACTAAGTTCACTGACTCCTAATCAAAACCAGAGACTTCTAGATTCTACAATATTGTCTCTGGTTTTGATTTAACGTCAGTTATCCTACTTTGTTTATATTTGTGTGTCTGGATGTATGGATATTTTGTAGCTCAATCTCACAAATGACTGAGAGGGTTGATATGAAATGTGGCGCAGACATAATTTAAAACTTTGATTAAAACTTAGGATATTATTTATCCCAGTAAAGAACATGGCTTAGTGACTATTGACACGCAGATGAAGTCAAAGCTGGTATCGAAACATCGGACTTTATAAGCTAAAGTTTGAAGAAGTTCGAGTAAGTAAAATAAATTAAAAAATATATATTATACTTAAGAAAATACACTCGGTAAACGGTACATGAATATTATAAACATAAAAAAAAGGTTCGCGCAACGAGCGAAGTCGCAGGCACAAGTTAGTAGACAATAATGTAAAATTCCGTTGCAATTACAATACTGGCCACCGGACACAAGAAACTTCGGCACTACCGGAACGGTCGGCAATAAAACCGAACACGGGCCGAACGCGTGTCGATTTCCGACATTAAACGTCGTGAGTGGAAAACGGGACGGGACCGGAGACATACCGTTTTAATGGCGGATGATTTATAGGTTATATTTTGTTTATGGTATGTGTGGTGGTAATGGAGGATATCTCTGTACAATTGTATGTGTTATGTTTTAAATAATTTCAGAAAATTATAAGTAGGTAGGCTTCCAATTCAATGCAGGCTTTTTTTTAATTGGTAAAATTTTCAAATGAGTTGTCCCACCCCAGGTCGGGATGGAATGGTCTATTAGACTCGTACTGACTAGACTATAGATAAGAAATTAGACTTGAATTAGTACTTAAGGTTGATGCTCAAGGGTAGCCCGCGAAATTCAAAATTTCTTGGGTTTTTTGCAATTTGCAGGCCAGTGCTAGGTTGTATGTTGATTAAAATATTGATCGCGCTTGTAAGACGTATGTAGTTACAGAATTATTATCATCGAAATCACCAATACAACCCTCCAAGTTCATAAAGCTTCAGGAACAAAAAAATAACATAAAAAGTCATTCCTGAAGCTTTATGAACTTAGAGCGTTATATTGATGATTTTGTTGATTATAGTTCTGTAACTACATACGTCTTACAAGCGCGATCAATATTTTAATCAACATACAACCTAGCACTGGCCTGCAAATTGCAAAAAACCCAAGAAATTTTGAATTTCGCGGGCTGGTTGGAGCATTCCCCTTAAGTACATATTTTATGTTTCTAATTCAAAATATTCTACGTTTTTATTTTCAGTTATTTTTTGGCGGTCGGTTATACCTACCTACCATTGCACTTTAATAGAGCGGAATTTTACAATAATCAGAGGTCATCCACTTTAGACACTACAGTTAAACCCTAAAGAAATCGCCAAACCCAGGATAGATCATTAATTGAACGACGTATTCCAAACTTACTCGTAAATGGCAAGTAAAACATCTTTTTCAATTTCCAATTGAAATTCCCCTGTCCTTATTTTTAATAATCCTGTAATTATATCCATATATGACAAGACCTCTTTTCATACAAACAACCGCCATTGTTCTACCATAGACAAGTCAAAAAGGCCTTACTCAATTAGCAGTTACATTTTTTTTTCATAAAAATGAGAGATATCGTTTCTCGCGTCCCCTTCTTCGCACCCCCCACAGGGGACCGTGTTAACTCCGCCGTAGTACTCCATAGGGCTCCGCCCCCAATATCACGCACGCGCAGTAACAGAATAAATATTTGCCGCCTTTTTTATTTGCCCAATTGAGACGTACCTAATCGAAATAGGTTTTGAGAATCGAAGCGATATTTTTGTTCTGCGAATAGATAGGAGTTTTTATGTTGATTCTGACTTAAATAAACAGTAGGTGATAGAATTGTAGAGAATAAAAAGCGATTTGGTAAATTGAATTTTTTCGATAGACGATATTGGGATGGGGAAAGGGAGGATAACTGAGTTCGTGTAGCATTTTCAGGGTTAATTTTATACATCTTAATAAAAGTAGAGGCTCAGTGTCAAACACTTACTTATAAAAAAAAGGTTTCGACAAATTCTCTAATCTTCTTTTTTTCGAAATCGATTAAAAAAAGTAAAAAAATATTTGTAGGTACTTGATATTATAAAACACCAATTTTGTTTTATTTTTAAAACATTTAAGTACAGATAATTTCGCAACAAACGTGAAGGTGTGAAATTAAGAGCACACTCGTATTAAATATTGCATAAACAAATAAAAATTAAATAAACTGCAGCTGTTTTATGTAATATGCCACGATATTTTAAAACAAATTACCAATGAATGACAAAATGTTATGATAATAGTTTCTCAACAACAATAAATAAAATCAAGACTCGTGCGAGCAATCGAGAACAAAAATTAAAAATAAAATAAAAATATCGATAAAAATCTACACGCGTAATGGAGAACGCACATTTAAAACTTCAAAAATCGAACACCTTAACAACACCCCGCCATATGTGAGAAAATTATGACTAATTAAAAAAAATATAAACCAACATAACGAGCGAAGGTATAAAAACATACAGCCGAGCAAGCATTTCCCTCAAAAATTACGTTTTCACGAGTTCCAATAATCGAATTAAGTATGGTAAACATTTTATCTTAATAGTCGACTATATACGAACATACGAACGAGCCAGCTGCGTGTAATTTAGTTAATAATATAAAATTACTTGTATCGAGAATAACCTGTCCTGGCCGTACGTCATAGTGGCTTGGCTTGAAAAAAACAATATTGGATTCTATACCTCGATGGTTGATCTGTTTACACTATGGTTTACACTTCTTTGTGTTGCAATTTAAGTTCATCAATTTCTCCTAAAATTACACATTAGTGTCATAAGTCAAAATATTTCTAAACGAACTTTTCTGATGATTAACCTTGTCGGTTGTAGTAATGCATGATGACTAGAAAAACTTCTTGGTATCGGCTATCGGTATTACTTTTACCAAAATATCATTATAATTCCCACTTACCAACAAAATTATGTTCTATCTTATCCTAACACTACATTAAGTTATTTTTTTATTGCAGAATACAGTAAAAAAGGTAATTACTGTGTTCAAATTATTCAGGCGATATTAATCGACTTGCAATGCGTATAATAACAGACTTACTACACACATATACTACAGAATTATGGCTACTTTAAAATCAATTGATGGCCATAAACACGTAATACAAAAGAAGAAATATAGACAAGGAGTTTAATTTTTTTTTTTTTCATATAGAATCAGCAGTCTCTTTTCTATTTACGTAGATATTTTAACAGTAGGAGGTCAAATTGACAGTATCTGTATGAAAAATATTGGTGTTTATCTTTATCCGATTAGACTTAAAGATGACTACAACATTTCTTTTATATTTTGTGTGAATAAAAAGTTTCTCATTTCATCATTCAAATACCATGGATGTTCATTTGCTTACAATAAAAACAACTATAATTAAGGAAAACCTCATGTTTCAAATATTCATTTCGGAGGGCGGCATTGTCTATGGTCTCCTAACTTTCACCTCAAACCATAACTAACGGTCTTCTAACAACCACAGACAAGCAGCTGCTATCAATTAACCCACACCTAATTATAAATAATTTTCATTTAACATGTAAATTCATCAATTGAACGCAATATTTAAACATACCTAACCGTAAAAAGCATGGTGCTCATCATCTAAGTACCATAAATTAGATCGGCTTTCAAGCCTCATTACTCTATAATTCTCTATGGTAATGCGTAGTTGTGACGGGAGATAATGATTGCTACTTTGATGTTGATGGAAAGACTTTTTTTTAGGATTCCGTGAGTTTGAAATGTGTTAATGAAGAGGACTATTTTTGTAGCAATGTTGGTTTGAATTGAATGCCTTACCTAGTTTGGAGGCTAGTAGAATTTAACATCAAATGGATCAATTGATGGGTTTTACATCTATTTTTTTAACATATTTTTTTGAAACGATATGAACTACCAGTAAAACCATAAATCTACCAGTCTAGCACATTTATCCATTTGTTCAGTCAGGCCCCGCGAAATACTCACAAAATTACTGAAAATCCAGTCAAAAATGTATTAGAGTCCTATTAGATTTTAAAGGCACTTTCACAATGATATCCTTACCAAAATGATTTTCAAAGAAAGAATCGGTAAAACTAAACAGCGTTACACCAGAATCAATAAAAATCGCATAAGTTCGTCGTACAGAACCACTGCACTCATCTATGAATCGCTCCACATTTTTTTATTTCATCACCAGTGTTGCATGATGCCGATTAGCCGCGGCGCTAATTTCCTACTGGCTGCCTTAATCAACTGTGTAGCCATGTCCATGTCTTTTTTTCTACCAAATTGGTAGTTTCCAACATTTATCGAGTTAGAACGAACTACATTTTAATAATAAATTACTTGTTAGTTGTGTAGGTAATATTTGTGTTGTCTTCACAATTAATCTTTAATTCAGAAGTAAAGGTGTAATTTAATCTAAATACATGGATTAGTCTTTGAAAGGTAGGGGTTTATTACATCCTTTTCCTTTGTTTGAAAAACAAAATGTATTGGAATTATTAATGGCTGACAATTTATTTCTGTAATCAGATCAAACAATATATAGATGACAGTCATCCAAACAGAGGGTTTTTGATGACCTACTGAAGATCAATTAAGATAACTAAATACTATTGAGCTTGTACTAGAAAAAGTCTGAAAGATATCATCATAATTCTTCGTAAAAAGCAGACGTTGATACGATAGCTGATGGCATTACATCGTTTCTGCAATTATCTTTGCTGTAGTATTGACCTTCTTAAAAGATTTTCTGGCGACCAATTCAACTATAATTAATACATAAATGTATGAATTAATTTGTGGTAACTGGGGATTATAATTACCTACAAAATAACACTCGGTTGACCGTCGTGTTAGCAAAATATGCCTTTGCCTTTAGCCTTTGCAAGAAAATAGCTATAATAGCAAAATATGCCTTTGCAAGAAAAATAAATATCGACACTGACATTGTTATACACTCTGTTTTATCGTTTCACGGTTTAAAAATACATGTATTGTATCCTAATGTATGTACGTTAATTAATATAATTATTGTTAACTGTGGTCGCTAATGACCTGTGATGTTAGAAAGCGACCTTAAATAAAAACTTAAATTAAAAAAAATCACGGAAGATATCCCGTGAGTGAAAGTTAAAATTTTGAAATAGTGTTATCTAGTGTGACTAATTTTGTTTTACATATAAATTAATGTACTTTTAAACCATGCATATGATTTCACCAAACAAATATAATCTGACATTAAAAATAATCCCAAAATTGGACATCCTCGTCGCCTCAAAACAATTAATTTTCACGTTCTACCAACTGACACAGAACAGCTGAAAACTGGAAATAAATCAAACAATTACAGTACTGACTTAATGAGTGTGAAAAAAACATCGCAAATGTGTTTAGAAACTAGGCTATTAGTATTAGTAACTGACCACACCCGGTGTATTTGCAACTTTACGGACGGATAGCAAAATAATCAATTAGTTATTACAAAATTATTGAATAGATTAACCTTTTTCCTGAGAAACTTCCTGAACGAAAGACCACACCCTTTGGACATTTGTAGTAGCGATAGACGATAATAATATTGCTGATCTTAGAGACAAAACTGAAACGACTATTTGATTGGGATACAAGTCTGATTAGGCTGAAAGAAAAGGCATGAAATCTTGAATTGTTTCAAGATGATAGCAAGATCTGAAGACAAAATAACACACAAAGAAAGACAAGGCAAGACAAGATGAATGAATGTTTGATGCAGAAGAAACTGCCCGGAGAGAAAGAAAGCTAAAAAACCATGACTTTGCTCAAATGGTACAACCGCCTTGCAAAATGGTCAATGAAATTGTAAATCAACTTCATCAGTTCATTACTAAAGAGCATAGAGACGCCATACAAACATACATGTTACTGGCACTACAAACAAATGACATAAAAACAATCTGATTAATTTAAATGTCATGCGTGACAGACAGACGTTCTGCGCTAAACGCTCTTCTGATTTTTTTATTTCAGCTGTCGGGCTGTCGACTCTAGAATCTGCTGTAGCTACGATTCCGTGGTTGCGGGACTAACGAATTACCGTGACCCCGGAATGTAAAGGGCTAATGAAGGACACCGTGGATTCTAGTCAGTACAAGTCTGACAGTGAGGGGACTCATTTGATGATTTTACCACTTAAAAAAAGCTATGATTCCGTGCGCTAAGTATCATTAGCTAACCAGATAAACAAATTACCCATAAAACAAAACACGAGAAAAAAAAACACAATAGAAAAACTATCTTCAATAAACACAGCTACTGCAGTTGTTGACGGTACAGGCGCGCACGCACGCCAACGCCTAATGATCCAGTAATTAAAGCGTTTTTTCGTTCAGTTTCGAACAATTAGACGCAACGCTTGATACTCTTATCGCGATTTCATTGTTACGATAATGTCGGTGATTATTACACTTAATCCTCTATGACTTTGATTGTACTTGTGAGAAGGCGTGAAGGTCAATTTGAGGATGCTGTCATTCAACTGGATTATTCAGAATTTCAGAACCTTCAGAAATGATTACAGGTTTAACAGCCCAGTGCTTGGAATATAGGCCACCTTTGCTTCCTCCAAATCTCTCCATTCTGTGCGATTTTGGGCGTCTTGATTTTGTGTCAATTATTATCTCTTTTCTAATGAAATTTTGTGGGTGAACCGACATGTTCTAGAACTGAAAAATCGAAAAATAAATGGCATGTAACATCTGGCACTAGGCCTGTGTGTGTGTGTGGTAGATAACAATGAACAGTCTTGCAGCCTACATTCTCTTATAGAGAGGCCTATTTCTCACCAGTGGAAATATCATAAGCTGATTATGCTACTCTGGTAGACCATACTGATGGCTGGAGTTGGGAGATGAAACCCCTTTTACTCCGCCAGTACATTCCTGTGGATTGGTATTCAATCTCCACATGGGCTAAACTGCGGTCAAAAGCAATTAGCAAATGATAGTGATTAGTTTGTTTGGAAGGAATTAGAACTAGTTTCTTCGGAACTTCTAAAAACATTTTACGAATGTGAATATTCGAGTGTCTTAGGCTATAGAAAACGTTCCCTTCGAGTAATTTTCGACGACTTGATTAACCCATTAGAGGTCAAACAAAAAGTACCAAAATATTTTTTAAGTTTTCTTTATTTTCGTATTGAAATAAGAATAAAAAAACACACAATACAAGAAAAATAAACAAAATTACAGTTTTCATGAAGTTACAGGGGTGTACTTAATTGAGTACACTGACCGCCTAAGTATGAAAATTTCCAAACACGCTTTTTCGGAAAAAAAATGTTTTTAGGCATTTTTTACATTGCCAGCGCACTCTTGAATAACAAAGGGCACATCGCACTTGTTTTTCAATTTTTATTCCACTTCACGACCCATCCGCAGTGGGAGACGCCCACGGTAACAGACGTCGCAGGACGATTTCCGGCCACTGTAGGCGCTGTCCGATCATGGACCATGCCCGGGTCGACGACTCGTCGTGTACAACGCGTGCCTCAAACGAGCTTTCAGCAAAATGGCGGGGCCTCCTTAGAGGACCAAAGCCTGCCGGGCCCCGCTTGTCTATAGGATGAAGGTGAGTAGTGGTTGGATAGGTGTCACGGCGTCTTGACCTACCGCCTGACGCAGGTTCTCACCGAGCATACGGTGCAGGACTGCCCCGCATGGGCAGAGCACCGCCGTGTCCTCACGACGGCGATAGGCGGCGACCTCTTGCACCCGGCATTGGTCGACGCCGTGCCACGGGGCGAGATGGATTGGGAAGCGGTCACTTCCTTCTGCGAAGCAGTCATGCTAGCGAAGGAGGAGGCGGGACGCGTGAGGAAGAGGACAGCATCCACCTCACGACCCAGCCGCAGTGGTAGACGCCCACGGCGACGGACGTCGTAAGACGATCTCCGCCCACCGTAGGCGCCGGCATGCGGGCGGCGAGTAGTGGGCGACTCGCTGTCCGATCATGGACCACGCACGGGTCGACGGCGCGTTGTTTCACGCGCGCTACTTCCTTATTGCAACGAATCTGAAAGAAAAAAAAACATTTGTTTTACTTACGTATGTTGTCACCGTACTCAAGCGAGTACAGTAACATTTGAATTACCTTAGTTTTATTTTAGTAATAAATAATCAATTATATTGTTCTCTACAAGTTACTCTGACATGTATTTTATACATGCAGAATGAAAAGAATAACTTCTAAGCAATAATTATTTTATAAAATCAAAAATCATTTACTTACTTCCACAGGGTTCCGGTAACAAAACTTCAAGTGACACTTTTTATCAAAAAAAGTTACACTACCCGCATATTATTTATCAATTTACTTGAACAGTGTTATGATGAAGTAAAATAACAAAAATACCTTCATTAACTTTACAAGATTTGTAATTTGCGCTTAGGGATATGGTTGTAATCAATCAAGTACAGTGACCTCTAATGGGTTAAAGCAAGAAGTTTTGTAATACAAGAGAACAGGTCACTGGAACAACTTGCGACCCACGGATGCTCCCTCAAGTTAAAGGGGAAAATATACAAATCCGTGATTAGACCTGTCGTATTGTATGGATCGGAATGCTGGGCTGTGAAAAAGATGGATGAGAAACGATTGCATGTAGCGGAGATGAGGATGTTGAGATGGATGTGTGGAGTGACAAGAATGGACAAAGTAAGGAATGAGTTTATAAGGGGAAGTTTGAAAGTGACGCCTGTTACAGAAAAAATGAAAGGGAATCGTCTGTCTTGGTATGGACATGTGATGAGAAGGGATGAGACTCACGTGACTAAGAGAGTGATGAGTATGAATGTTGATGGATGGAGAGGAAGAGGAAGGCCAAAGAAAAGATGGATGGATTGTCTAAGGAATGATATGAATAAAAAAGGAGTAAATGATACTGTGACGTCTGATAGGGGAGAATGGAAGAAAAAAACGTGTTGCGCCGACCCCAAGTGGAATGGGATAAGGGCAGGAAGATGATGATGATCACTTTGTCCATTATCTCGCTCGATAGTAAGCGATGATGTGGTCGACGGTGAAGCACACTTGCCTAGAAGTAACCTGTTCACTGTTGACTCAAGATATAATAATGATGCCCTTTACTTGTAGTAACTCCCAAATGCTAATCCAATAAGGATGAATAAATTGACTGATCGACGTGAGAATGTAGTGAACATGGGTTTTATTGGAATTTAGATCATGTTGTGCGATGAAGCGTAGTTAATGACGAAACGGCACGGTCAAATAACTTACCGGTATGATTATATCGTAGACTGAGGTATTAAGGATTCATTTTCACTGCAACTATCAATTATGTATTTTTGAAGGCATAAATTATCTTAATCAGCCCTATAGGATTCTTTTGCTAAATTTTTAACCGACTTCAAAAAAAGGAGGAGGTTCTCAATTCGTCGGAATCTTTTTTTTTTTATGTATGTTCCCCGATTTCTCAAAGACGCCTGGACCGATTTGGAAAATTTTTCTTTTGTTTGAAAGGGTATACTTTCCAATTGGTCCCATGATCATCAGGTCAGGATCTGATGATGGACTCCCAGGGAAATCGAGGGCAACCTTCAAATTTTATAGGCACATAGTACCATTTTCATATAAAATCAAAATCAAAGCATTTATTTCAAGTGGGCCAGTTACAGGCACTTTTGAATTGTCATAGACAAATAAAAGAATATAATTAGACATTAAAGTTAAAAGTTATGGTGCTACAGTCCCAGTCACAAGACATAAAAACTGTGAAAGTACCGTAGATGCCCGTTCCAAGAAGTAGATCTCTATGGAGAAGAACGGGCAAGAAACTCCATGGACACTCTTTTTAGATCGCCAAAATTATTACAGAACGTTTGTTACATCATTCATTTTGAGGTGGTACATTACGTGAGAACGATGTAGCAAGTTTTTTAATTAAAAGTGTCCATAGTAACTATTAAAACAAAGACAATTCAAAAACAAAATGATCAATAATTATTAAAATAAACCGTGGCGGCTAAGAGATGACCAGTCCCAACTGACAGCGCCCGTTCACGAACATGACACATGCATCAGCACCATTCAGCTCAACCATTTTGAAGGGAGCTAAATGATCCAACACACGCGCCACCATCAGCGAGACATTTGAGTGAGCATGACACACTCTTAACTGCCAGGGTTATTCAAGTCAACAAGAGACGTAGGTACCCAGTGAATGACAGCTCTAAAGTACATAGTACTCACACAATGTCGGCTATGACACTATATAATACAAGGAAGATTGAATCTATACAATGCAAATACAGTTGTACAATCTTCAGCAGCTCCAACAGTGGTATAAAGTATATTTCAACTGTCAATTTATTTATACATTCACTGTCTCATGGAGCAGGACCAGCATGGAGCCAAGCATTATTATCAGCGATATAGTCGCCCAGTTTATAATATGCCTGCTTACAAAGTGTGCGTTTGATGCATGTTTTGAATTTAGTTTCATTCAGTTCAAGAACGTTTTGTGGTAGCTTATTATAGCATTTTAAACAGTACCCCATGAAGGAAGAGTCTACTTTGGCGTTTTATATTTTCTAAAGCTGTTCAAGTATTTGCATCTGATAATCATCATCTCAGGTGGATGAGCTGATGATGGAAGGTACAACTCCTCAACGGCTTGGAGTAGGCATCGACTGATTTAGTTTGTGTTCGCATATCTCTGGAACTACAAGTCCGATTTAAGTAATTCTTTTTTTGTTGTACTAAGTATTATTTAACTTACGGAATACTGCAAGTTTCATCAAAATCGGTTCAGTAGTTTTTGAGATAGGGAATTTTATTAGCTTATTGTGCACTTGAGAGAGAATGATTTATTTGACAAGAATTTGAGTTGAATATTTAAACTAAAAAGAGTAAAATAAAAAACTTAAAAAAAAAATGTAACCGCCTTCAAAAACAACCACAAAAAAAGGGTAAAATAACCTACAAAATAACTTTTCTTTCAGAAGTCGGTGGCAAAAAAACAATGAAATGAAAAAAAACAAAGGCACCGACTTCTGAAAGAAAAGTTATTTTGTAGGTTATTTTGCCCTTTTTTTGTGGTTGTTTTTTCGCTGGGTAGTCTAGCTTAAACCCAAAAACTGCTTGACCTATTTTAATTAAAAAATATATCTGTGCGTTTAATTTTCCGGGCAAGGTTTTAAGAAAATTTTGATATAATATGGAAATGACATTAGTACCTACATTATACCCGTGTGATGCCAGGGCTTGCCACTAGTCTTCATTAAAAATATTTAGGACTTAGACAACGTGATGATATGTTAGTGAATAAAAATTTATCGTAATATGATGATAAAAAATTATGTTAAATTGATGCTAATTGATCCTGCTGAAAATCGCATAGGTATTGAAGTTTCCCTAGAAATGAATGAAACTACCGATGTCGTGTCGTTATCGTAATCGTCCCATTCTGTTTTCATCAAATTTCCATATAGAATTGTAAATAAGTAAAATAATTATTGCCCTTCATAGTTAGCAAACCGATTGTTGAAATGCTAAGTCAATCTCTAGATAATTTAATGTTTCCTTTTTGTAACTTTTGTGTTTTAGTTTCCTTCAAATGAGAAATGATTTCGTTAAATAATAAACCCTTAATAAAATTACTTTATAAAGAACATTAATTGTTTACTAAGTTACTTTTACTCGTCACGCCTGAGTGACCAGCCGCATAAAATACAATTTCTACCAAACACCAGCTCATGTTTTAGCGAAAATAATCGTAAACTAAATTAATTATATTGTTAAAACTTTCTATTAGTCGCGTGTTAATTAATTTTATAAAACTAACAACAGGTGTCGCAAAAAATATACCGTAAATTATTTTATTAATTGTGTTGCTAGAGCAAAATAATTATATCAATCCCGCTGTTTATAGGTTGATGTGGTCAAAACAAAGAATATTTTAATATCGTTTGTTGGTTTAGTAATTTATATTTATTTTAATACCGTGACTAAATAATTCTGTTTGTGTTTTTAAAGAGTTTTGTTCTTAATTTATTTTATCGTTTTTAAATTATTTTATTACAACTAGAATGAGTAGTGTGCTTACTTTTTTTAACGATACGGCTTTATTACAGTGTTTTTGACACTATATCAGAGGGACGCGGATTTTGAAAATTGTCAATGGAAATTGTTATAAGTAAGTTCTTATAAAACAAGATGGCGGACTTCAAATTCGCGCCAAAAGATGCTTGCACGTTACCTACATAACCGTCATAATTTTTCTAAACACATATAATAAATGTACATGACATAGCATCAAAATATCAGCCTGGTATTTCAAACTTATCATCCTATTGAATCTGAAATGTTTACATTACCCTTTAGAACACTATAATTACGAAATCGTTAACAGCAGTAGATAATTAATCAAGAGAATAATTGTTTTAGTAATTTTGTAAGATAGGACCTTCTTTAGAAGCAAGTATATTGAAGATACTTCATATTTCCATACCTTGGAGCAATATCCATACATTTATGAGTTAATAATACAGTTCGAAATGTGATAGATTATTATACTCATAACTTCTACCTACATAAGTTTCTAAATACAGCTGTTGGTCAGTCTATTGATACTTATCTCAAAAACGTATAAAATATTCGCTTCGTATGATCCAGAAGTGTTTTATCTGTACAGATAAAACAACCATAAAAATATTTTATTATACAATCTCATGATATCTAATTAATACTTAAATTATTTACTTTAACATGAGATAATAATTAAATTCTCGCAAATTATTTTACAGTATTATTTTTAATATATAGAGCAAGATGTCAAATCAAATTGACAGTTATCTATGACGATATGGCTGTTGACCTTAAGATATTAATTATAATGAATTAAACAATGATCGAGATGTTTTTAACAAATAGATTTGTTAATTACAACATTATTTTCGATGTTACAACACCCAGTATCGTGAATTGCGTAATAATATAGTACTCGTAAATTGTGGAAAAACATCTGTTCGAAAGACTTTTTCTTCAGTAAAAAAAAAAGAATCAATTAAAAAGTTCTTTTGCGAAGGAGTTCGCGCCACGGCTGTACTTCTTTTGATGCGGATAACTTAGGTACACTAAAACGCATTAAAAAATATAGTACCACGAATTTACCCGACGTGAAAATCGAACCGAGGACCTCTTGTTCAGCAGACGTGCTTCCGACCACTCCTCATAATTTTCCTAGCCTTTGCCAATTACATTGGAATAGGAATCCAGTTGAACCAGATGCAGCTGAATATCAGTATTTTACATGGAGCGACTGCCTATCGGACCTCCGCAATCTAGTAACTGGGTAATACATTACATCGAATTTTGTTTCTTCGAAAACCTTTCATCGACATCTCTATGCGAAGCCTTGCTAAATCGAAGTGTTGTTACTACGATGTTTTGTTCCATCGAAAAACTTTAACTGGTTGTCAGACTTATGAGCTTCTTTCTAACAGTAACAACTGTCAAAGATCTACAAATGACAGCCGGGACCAACGGCTTTACGTGCTTTCCGAGGCACGGTGGAAACTCGCTATCATAGATGGTCATCAAAAAAAAAACAGAGGGTAAACTAGGCATAAAACCAACCTGTGTCTCCGTGAGGCTCAAAGCCTGCGCCAGCTGTTTTCTCTCCGCCCCCACGACGTAGTGATTCTTCTCAAACGCGTGTTCTAACTTCAGGAGTTGTGAGGGCGAGAAGGCCGTTCTGATTCGCTTCGGCTTGCGGAACGGCTGGAGAAGGAAACCAGGGATATCTGGACCTGGAACCAAAGGTTTTTTGGTTAGCATTGATATTATAGACGAGCTTAGGTACACAGGTTTAGATAGACCTAGATAACACAAGTATGACAATCTGCATGAAAAGCCAACGACTGTAAGCTTTTCTTTTTTTTTAGCGTGGTAAAATCATCAGATGAGTCCTCCCGCCCTGCCCGGGGTCTACGGGGTGGACTGTCAGACTTTTACTGACTAAAATCCACGGTATCCTTCAATAGCCCTTTATGTTCCGGGGTCACGGTAATGAGATAAGTCCCGCGACCCCGGCAGGCTTTGGCCCTCTAGAGGGCGGCCCCGTCATCTTGCTGACGCTCTTTGAGGCGCGCGTGGAACACCACGCGCCGTCGACCCGGGCATGGTCCATGGTCAGACAGCGAGTTGCCCTTTACTTGCTGCCCGCAGGCCCGCGCCTACGGTGGCCGGAGATCGTCTGCCGACGTCCGACGCCTTGGGCGTCTACCACTGCGGCTGGGGTGGAGGGAGGACGCTATCCTCTCCTTCACGCGGCCCGCCTCCTCCTTCGCGAGCATGACTGCTTCGCAGAAGGAGGCGACTGCTTCCCACTCCGTCTCGCCCCGCAGCATGGCCTCGACCAATGCCGGGCGCGAGAGGTCTCCGTCTATCGCCGCCGTGAGGACACGTCGGTGCTCTGCCCAAGCGGGGCAGTCCTGCACCGTATGCTCCACCGTGTCCTCCGGGCGATCCTCGCAGTGGTGACACCCAGGAGTTTCTTCCCTCCTTATCAGACACAGGTACCTCCCTCACTTCCGTGTCCGGTGAGGACCTGCGTCTGCGGTAGGTCAAGACGCCGTGACGCCTATCCAGCCACTCCTCAAAGAGGGGTCTTACCGCCGCGATTGCGGCGTGCCCAACTGTCAGTAGCTTAGTGAAAAGCATAGCTGGTCCAGTTGAAAACCAGTGTCGAGCACTAGCTGCTCCACATTTTGCTGAAGTGCAGTGCTATTCTCTATCAACACTTGTGACAACGCAGCCGTAGCGCTCACGCTACGCTGAGACTAAAGTTTGCTATGCTCTAAGCTGCTGACAGCGACACTAGCGCTAATTGCTCGCGCTGCTTGAACGGACCATCTCAATGTCGTCTTGTCGAAGAGCACATCGTAGAGTCCAGCGATGTCATTTCTTATAGAGAATAACATAATCGTAGTAGAACAGCATAGCAATAGGACGCACACAATGTTATTTTTATTGTTGTTTGCAATTAAACTTTTCATTTCATTGTTTTAGTTTGTGTACTCCTGGATAGTCAAATAAAGGTTTTCGTTTCTTACATGAGGTTGTTATTGAGAATTTTCTAAATGATGTTAAAAATACCAATACATAACACTTTTCCTGACGTGAAAATTGAGCTCATGGATCTCCTCTCTTTGTGTGCCTAATATTACCTAATATTATTTAAGTATCTGTCCTTTCACCTAATTATATCAAGCTAATAATTTTAGCATGAAGGTTTAAAACAATTTGCAAGCAATTATCTTTCAAAGTCAAAGTACATAGTTAGTGTAACAAGTTTATTTATTTTTAAATTGTCATTTTTTAAATCATAGTTCTCAGTGGCAAAGTGACTAAAAATAGAGAAAAAAAACTTCAACAAATTGCGGTTCTTATTGATAGTATAATGCAAGCTGTGGTTTGCAAAATATGTTTGACTTTACGCCCATACAATTATAGTCTTACTTAAAAGACAGTGTTGACATGCAATTGAGTTAATTTTCTACCACTCAAATAATACGCAAAACGAATACAGTTACAGATTTAATAATTTAATTTAGTAGAAGCCCAGCCAGTTTATTCTGACACGCGGCGAAATACGGAACTAAATCTAAAATGTATCTACTTTGACAGCTCAATGACATTTGACTTAACAAGTGACACCGCCAAGAAGTTTCAAGAAATATTGGACACGGTAATCGTTTCTAAACAAGCGTAAATATTCTTACTTTGACAAGTTCGATTGATACAACATAACTTATATGGGCACACAGACATGACAAGAACGGTAATAAAATCGTCATTATACACACTTATTGAATGTTAAATATAAAATTCTTTACGTTTATACATAATTCATGAGTTTATAGAACGTACACTGACTTTGGTTAAAGCTATAAGTCAATGATGAAATTTTTAAATGCTGGTAAGTAATTTATTATGATTGAATAATGTAGTAGAATTTCGGTCAAAAAACGGTACTTACAATTTGTGACAATTACGTTGGTCACACCGTTTAATCATAAACAATGCTAGAATGACTCTTCCTCGAATCCTGGCCATACACAAACAGAGTTTTAAAAAAAGAAGCAAGTAGAAAATTCCACGCGCACTATCCTTGTAGTGGCGTACCGACTATTAAAATTAAATTAAACAAAGATTACCACTAAACGACCGCTGCCCCGGGAGGATAATCCATCATCCACTTATGTTATTTCTACGTACTAAGAAATATGAAGTAATGAAACACCACAAATTATACAGTCGAGTGTTTCTGCTTTATAAATGCTATTTTAGTTTTGTGTTGAAATTTGACGTTTGTTAGATTTAAACAATAGTACTTTAGCGTTTGTAAAATAGCTATTATTACACGTTTTGCGGGTTATGGATTGTAATCAGCAGGATGGTAATGTAATTCGCATATTTACACGTTAATTTATGCAGACGTTGCTGCGAATGGATAATTCACTTCATTCATTCACATAGTGGTGACAAATAGACGCTTGATTGAGTTGTATATTCTATGAATGGCACATGATCCATTGTGGTTACGTTACGTTACGTTATATTTCTATGCAAATGGTTCCCTAGAATATATAAATAAAATAATTAAAGCGAGGTATTTAATCAAATTAACACAAAAGCTCGCTTTATGATCCATGACTTAAGTATCATGCTCCAAATAATTCTGTGGCTTTTCCCACTCCCATAATGGTTCTATTCAAAGCCCCACTACCGGTTTTGAAACTTCTGTACACAAAAGCAATTATATAATTAAAAACTGACACGCCCACTCCAAACAATTACTTGTAGATTACTGAACCAATTTAGGCCTCGTATCAAAATAACAGTCATGCTAAAGGCCTCGTCCAACTTGGAACTTTAATAGGCCATTAGTTATGAGGAATAATATTACCCGTGGGTGGCTGCATACGCGTTCCGCACGCAGTGGCCTTGTGGCGACGTCCTGACATTTGCTAATGACATTATAATTGCACATATGACCATTTTTCCCAGACCTATCTACACCAACCCGCGCTTCCAAGCACACAATTCCACAAAGTACCTTATTATAATGGTCCTGCGTTTATAATGTAATATTTAAGGTACGATATCAATTACATACAACGTCATTGTTGGTCGAGACATTAAAATTGAGATGTTATCGTTTATTTTTATTTATTATTCTCCGGTGAGTTTTAATGAGGAGATTACTTTGTGAGCGAGATAAAACTGTCATAATCCAAGGTATTTCCACTTACATTGTCGCGCTTACAATACTATTACTGTCAATGATAAATATGTTACCTTCAATAAATGCACGTTATTAAAGTTAAAATAACCGTAAATGTATGAAAAAGGCTTTAATTTCTTCATGAATTAAATTTTTGACAACTCTCTTGCATACGATGGCTTTCTGTGATAATCGTGGCAGTGACAGAATGAGTTACTACTTATTTTTATTTACGTCTTATTTACTTTTGACTTTACGCAATGTTTAACTGCTCGTTTTTAATTAGCTGTCAGTCTTAAGCCTCAAGTTAAAGTTGTTAGCGAATTCTTCAAGTAAAATCGACGTACAAATAGAAACTAAGGGCCTCCGTTCGAAAAGGAGAATTCAATACAGAAACGTAACTTTACAAAAGAGTTTTGCGGTTTTCCTTTACGAATAGAATTAAATTGGGCAACAAGGATAGAGGCAACCGAATATTTGCATGAGAAAATGGCGTAGTGGTAAGTGAAGGTGAGAAAGGAATATTTAGGCCGACCGTAACCTTTGCGGTAACAAAGTGATTACACAATGTATCGTTTAATTGATGACATAATTGGGGACCAATCATTGATTGTTGGGTATGTAAATAGGTGTGTATAATTCCCTCATGAGAAATGTCAATTTGTGGTCGAAGTTATAAGTTTTACTACGCAATATAATATGTGTCAATATCATAGGTACAAATTATATACATATGTCTGAGTTAAATGTAGAAGCCTACTGTTAAACTGTCAAAACGTTTCCTGAAGTACTCTGACAGGTGGCACAAAATATTCTACCTATGTTAATAAATTGTCACTCTATGTTCAATTTGATATACAGGGGCCTTACCACGAGCTCTTAACGCGATCCAGTTTAGGCTGTGGGAAAGAGACAGAGCTCTACAAGTCGTCTAGCGCCATCTCTTTCCCACGGCCTAAACTGGATCGCGTTAACAGTTCATGGTAGGCCACCAGTACCTAATAATAAGCTGTTACTAATTTTTACAACTGGCGCCGTAAGATAATATAATGAAACATTGTATATTTCAAATTGATAAATACTTGATCAGAGCTATAACAAAAATATTAATGCTATTACATTAAACAACTGTTCCTTGCTAAGTATTTGATAATAAAGACATCACCACACCACGCCATAACCCCCAACATAATTAGGTACGTAAATTTAGACATTGCTAAGCACATTAAGCCCATATAAGTAAAAACATCAACAATAAACAGCTTATATAAAGTATATAATTGCTGAATAACGACAATTTAATTACTTGCTACGTTTATGTCAACGCAAATGTGCGTTTTGCGTGATAAGTGTGATAATGTAAGGGTTTTCGCACAAGTACGGCCATTTATTTCTATAATGTGTTTTCACACTAGTCTTTACGTTTGGACTACTTGTGACTTATTAGCCTCTATTAGCAGCGATCTGATAAAGTGCCCTATATAACGTTGGCTAAGGAATTGTGTTCAACATGCAACGATAACTAATGTCGGCTGTAATTGTTGTCAGTTGCAAAACGATTTTAAACTCAATGAGAAAAACCGTGGTGTTTTTTTTTTGTATTTTTATGGTTTTAATTTAAAAAATAGTCTATTTTGGTATAACTATAAAGTTTAAAAGAATTCAGATGTCATGTGGAAAAATATAACAAGATTGACACTATATTACTGTCATATGTAATTGAAATCACAAACATCTTTATCTAACTGATAACCCGTGGGGGTGTCACAAAACACATAAACTTTTTGTTTTACGACCGAGACACAGATAATTATATTGACGTTCACAAAATTAAAAGCCAGAGATAAATTGACTATATTAAATTCTAGTAAAAGATAAACAGATTCCCAAAAAAATATTTTGAAATAGTAAGTAATTAAAGCCGCCGTTGTAAGGTCACTGCGCGTGAACTCTCTTAATGAATGATTTTTTTGATAGCAAACACAATTAAACAGAAATTATGAATTGAAAATGCACGTCATCAATTAAAATAAGCTACAAGTTAAAGTTTATTATACTATTTGTATTAAACGATGATGAACCGTGACATCGTAAACGATTCAGATACTACTGTACGATATTTCATTTCGACAACACTCTTTTAATTAAACATCGTCTTTTTAATGTGGCGATGGCCGAAAAAAGTTGATAAGCTTTAAAAATTATCGTCCAAAACAAATAAAACGAACTTCTAATACGATTCCCATTATCTCAAGCGGGTTAAAGCAATAACTCAAGTTAATTAATCATAGTTTTCGTTGCTCTCCGTACCCGTCGACATTGTAAATCATTTGTCTAACTACCGATCGCATCACTAACAAAATGGCTGCCCACTCAACGTTACCAACATAACAATCATTATAAATCGTTGCTTTTTAACGTCAGTTAATCGTCGCAGTCGCCCGACAACAAAGTAAGCTCAAATTACAGCCAATTATAAGCTATTCAATCCTTTTAGTGGAAATATGGTTTGGAAAAAAAACACGTGGTTTAACAATATGTGGTAATTAAGAAAAAAGCGCGCGTAACGAAAGATGTGACGGGCAGTGCTACCAACATGCTTAACGAGGCAGATAGTGATGTGCAACTATCGATAAGTAGGACGATTGATAATGACATGCAAATAAGCATCTTATTAGCGTTGCGATTTAAACGAAGCATACTTGACGAGCTCACACGACCAGTAGTTCAAACAAGTATTTTTTATGAATCATAATGATAAATAAGCACAAATATCTATACGATTATCTGCGTCGGTTAATAATGTCTATTAATCTTGTTATTGGCATAGAAAGTTTGAGTAAATTGCATTAAGCGTATTTTTTGCCTAATCATCACTTTCTACCTATAAAAAAAGAAGAAAGATACTTTGGCTAATTTCAAACAACATTATCATTTATGTTGAACCCAATGTAATGGGATCAAATTGAAGCAAATTAAATTCTTCCAAAGAATAATACTAATCGACTAAGTAGCAACACTATAAAATAATCAAATTTCGAACACACAATGGCGTCAGTTGATAATCGGGAGCCGGGTCCCGCTTGCTCACATAAAACTTTCTTTGTCAAAACGCTTATTAGTTTTGTATGAAAAAAGAGCAGTATATTTTATTTTTATTATTTCCCCTTTTTTTGTGTGACGATTTTGACGGGCTGCGCGTTAAGCCAGTTTAATTAAAATCGAGTTCTTTACAATGTCGTCGGGTTCATAAAAATAACATTGGGTCGCAGATAAAAATGGGGATGATAACGCAACTAATCCATGGAGTTTATTTTATGAATATTTACTGTACGGATACGGAAGGAGGGGCAAATTATAATGGGGATGGTGGCCCTTTGTTGACTTAAATAATGGTGTGAAATTGAGTAGGGTAGTTGGAGATAAGTTGGGAATGGTAGGGACTACTGTTTACATTGTAAGTAATCTATTTAATTGAGTACTGTCTATGTAGCGACAAATAATGTTCTTGAATATATCAAGTAGAACGAGAGAAATAGTACTTAGATATAATTATGGCCTAAAATATGGGAACGTTTACGGGTATAGTACTTACAGTCTAAACTTTCAAAAAAATAAATAGCGGCCGTGTTAGTCATTAAAACACAAACATTACTTAGGACCGTAAGCTCCTGTATTCACAACACAATATTTAAACCTCCTGTTCATCGCCCGCAAAATTAACTTACAAAGAGCTTTAAAAAAGCAAACAGTTTCACTTAAGGGGAATGCTCCAACCAGCCCGCGAAATTCAAAATTTCTTGGGTTTTTTGCAATTTGCAGGCCAGTGCTAGGTTGTATATTGATTAAAATATTGATCGCGCTTGTAAGACGTATGTAGTTACAGAATTATTATCATCAAAATCACCAATACAACCCTCCAAGTTCATAAAGCTTCAGGAACAAAAAAATAACATAAAAAGTCATTCCTGAAGCTTTATGAACTTAGAGCGTTATATTGATGATTTTGTTGATTATAATTCTGTAACTACATACGTCTTACAAGCGCGATCAATATTTTAATCAATATACAACCTAGCACTGGCCTGCAAATTGCAAAAAACCCAATAAATTTTGAATTTCGCGGGCTGGTTGGAGCATTCCCCTTAATGAGAAGGTGATCCTTTTTTGTATTAAAAAGAACTAAAAGGACAAAGGTGCTCTTCAAAAAAAATTTAACTGTCAAAGCATAGACAAAAAAAAAACAAAAACACACTGACAGCGTCAAATGTAAAAAAAAAACAGTTTCGCGCCTAAAAATCTTCCACACAAATCCGGGACACATCGCAAACGAGACAAGAAACTATAAATTCATACCGTTATCATCATAATTATGTTATCACCGTTTTAATTGCAGCTAATGGGTCGATAGCTACAATGTATTCGGGGTATAGGCTATCGGGATACAGTAATGAAACAGAGCACGATCAGGTCAAACGGCCATGATATTGTTTCAAAATAGTTTTATTGCTATGTATTTGTTTTAACGTCTAGTTAGAGTCATAACTTACATTAATTATAGACTAATTGCTTATTTAGATCTAAGTTTTGCCCACGACTTTGGCTTGGTAAAAAAATACATTCTTTGTCGCTCATTTTACACACTTAACATCAAATCAAAAGTTTTTGAAAATGGATTAGCATATTTTTTCAAAAATTATCTCTACCTTCATTATTTTACATCCAAATATTTTATTTTACATACAAACAGCCTCTCTATAATATCTATTAAGATGGCGCTAGAGGTTCAACACATCTTGCATCTTACACAAAAGTTTTATCGAATTTCCATTTCTCCATTCCATTTCTAGTTTTCTCTTGCACACTGCCTTTTTGCTAAAATAGGACTGGTACACACGGCTACACATCGAGCTATGCACATCCAGTAAAAGCTAATCGCTGAATGTGGGTAAAATCATACAAAGCGAGATCATATTAAACTGGTTTTTATAACTTGATGTGTAACCGTGTGTACGAAGTGCTTATAAAAACAAAAAGAAATAGGTACAATAAAATAAATAATGCTCAATTTGTTGTTCAATAAAAATAATGTCAATGTTATCTTTAATGTCATTCAGGTGGATCTTCGAGATGAGTTGTATTAATATTTTTCTGTTTAAATATCGGCTCCAGCTTCCGGACTATTGGCGCCCCCGCTGGGACTCAAAACTACCAACTTAAAAGTTATTCAACAATCAAGAAGTTTCTCTCCTTCCACTACAGACCCCTAAAAAAGAAGACTAACGCAACACCAACTAATTACGAACTATACGTTGTAATTAAATCATAAAATTTTAATTGACTTCATTAGATATGAGTTATAAAACATTAATATGGTACATCTACGATGGCTTATATACGCGCCTGTGTATTTACATATATTATAATTGTGATTAATGTTGAAAGATGGGTGTTAGATCGAGATGATTTCACTGTGAAATCTCTTGTAAGTGGAATTGAGGATATTTTTTTTATTTAAAACAAGTTTAAGTCAAACTAGTTTTATTGCTATTAAAAGGTACTGAAAAGTTGTAGTAGATTCGGCTATTTTTCGTATCTAAATAGGACAAGCTAGGATACATAGCTAGGTTTTACATTTTATTCACAACGAAGATAGTTGGTAATGAAAATGGTTATCTCATATTTCAGTGTATTCACATTTTAGGCAGAACTAAAAAAAGTCATAAAAATGTTTTTAGACTTGTTATATCATAGTTTGCTGTAATAGTAAAGTTTCCCAAGAAGTAAGTCACGAAAAATTAAAATATAAGTAGGTACCTAATTGAACTTTAAAACGAATATCCCAAGAGACAAGCAAAAAAACAAAAAGCCGTTGATATAACTGAACTAACGGACGAAATAACGGCATTTTTCCTAATTCACCAAGTTAGTTCAACGGTAAAAATTAAACAAGTAAAGAAGCTTAAAAGGATAATCTGACTTCAACAAGACAATAGGAATAAACAAACTTATTAAAACCTCTTTGAACTTCAAACAATTGCGGATTAAAAAAATAAAAGGATTATCTATGGTTGCCTTCAAAGTCGCATTCTTTAAAAAAAAATACATTATGTCCATCAAAGTTTTATGACATTTATGATTTTTTTTAATAACTAAATAAAAATCTAAATGCGTGTCATTTTTCTCGTTTAGCTTTGACTTAATCTAACTTGGACCTGTCAAATCGTCAATAAACTAACAGAAGAAGATCACAATCTTTACAATTGACAGATTGGCATATTTACTGATAACTGTACCGAAAGATCACTGCCATTAGTTAAAATAACAATGAAAATAATTCAAACAGCAAAAGAAGAATAGTCAAAAATAAAATAATTGCTAAATGCCAGACTTTTATCATCTATTACCGAAAAAAGAACGTCACGAAATGCCAACCTAACAAACACTTACAGTTTTATTTTCGCGCCAAACAGATTAATCTGTTACTTTCTTTTTACAAGCAAAGACAACGATCTCAAAGTACTCTGATAACGGGCTTTTTATCATAATGGCTTCGTGTTCCGATAAGCTACTACTTTTTTTAAACATTTTAATTCTGTCAACGAACGTATCTTTACACGCGACGACCCGGGCAAATCGATAATCTTTTTTTTTTTCAAACTGTTTTTGTTAAAAAAAAAATGTGACCGTGTCAGTCTTGCTTTCGTATAATAAAGAGAAGAAAAAAGGTTTTATGAGGTACAAACACAAATATCTCATGATTCTTTTCGTTAACAAGCGGCTATAACTTGATGATTTATTGATCACGAAAGCGCATTTGTAATGATAGGTTGCTACCCCATCGTACTTCCACTGTAACCTGCAATTGAGCCTCACAACCATCCATATACAAAACAAAACGTACAAGAAAAACTATATAACCACAAATAAATTATCGACTATAATATCGACATTTATTTCAAATTAGTCGAATAAACACTTCACTAGTAGGAAAGTTAGCAGGAAATGAAAATCTGTTGAATAAATTGGAACTGCATGTTATACAATTTATAGGCTTAGGAGAGTTAATTAAGTGCATAAGTAAATGGACTTCCCTTAATAACTAAGTGCCTATGGGCGTTTATAACATTTCGTAACAAACGGCGGGAATAAAACCGCCATTTTGAAAATTAAAATGGTAATAGATACTGTAGATAGCAATTAGGGTGTAATCGCGTTCAAATTATGAGAACAAAAATCAGTGTGAAAAACATTTAAAACAGAATAATAACTTTATATTGTAATAAAAAAAAATAAACAGCATTAGGGAAAAAAACGCGTCGGATGATACTCACACATAGTTAACGGTATCTATTTAAAAATAAAAAAAAATGTAGATCAAGTTATTAAAAAAATCTAAACACCTGAATATTTAAATCTGGTTTATAATTGTTAATTTGCCGCCGGAAATTCAAATCAGTGCCAAATTCGACAATAAATGTCATATTTTTGAATAATTTGAATCATAAAACTAATTTGATCGTAGAAAATGTAATTATCTAATGATGGGATGTGTATCATATGTTGATTATGACATGCTAATTAAGAAAAGATATCAAAGAGTTTTTTTGACATTTATGACAGTGAAATCGGTGATCGGTGGGTAATGATCTCCTCGCATACCGAGATGGCACGAGCATTGGGCACCGCGTTTTCTCAAAACGGGTTAGCGGGACTTATATTGATTAGAAGGTTTACTCATGATATTTTCCCTCTAAGATATCAGTGATGTTTAAGATAAACAGCTGACTGACCAAAAAAAAACAACTTACAAAATTGGTGCAGGAATTTCAATTACTGCGGTAAAGAATAACGGGTTAACCATCCGCCCAAATCTCTTTATCCAATGGACTAAAATATGAAAAGCAGGAACAATGTTAATGTTATACACTAAAAAACAGAATAACCATTCAAAGCCGCAAAATACGTGCTTTAAACGTAGAGTTTCGGACACCAGCCCGTTATTCAATAAATAAATTATTTTCTTTGATGAAGAAGTACTCCAAATATGGTTGGACGGCAATGATCGCGGAATATATCTCTTTGTCATTTGCAAATCAAAGAAAGCAAAAGGGAATAAATACAATTTGAATAAGAAAGGATTCTTCGATGCTGTTTTGTTAAACTATTATGTACCGAGCTATCGCCAGATGTGCGTCAGGAAAAACCAATAAAGGATATTGGCATAACACCAGGGAATCTAGACAAGTAAGGCCTACAAAGGAGACATGACCTCAATACGGTGAATATATCTCTAGTTACAGACATTATCGTTCTAAAAAGTAGATGGAATAAATGATAGAAATACCGCAGATGATATATATCATTTTCAAAATGATGCGAATCAAAGCAATGACTAGGAAACTCACAGTGAAATCCAGCCGATATCATAATTTATTGTGATCAGCGCTGGCTGATTTTTCCTTCATCAGGAGTCGCCGCGTCTTTATACATTTTCACTCCCTTTCTATCCATCATCTTTGACAGCAATTATTCATCTAGGAAGATTCGAACACTTGACTGATACACAGAGTGACCAATGTATGGGGAAAAAACTGGGGTAAATTTCTTTACATGCAAGTTTTTTTGGGTCGGATTGTAAAGTTTTTTCAAAGACACGCCTCGAGCTGGCTTTGGACAGCAAAAATAATAGGCAATCAAGCTGTTCTCATGAAGTCGTGATAATAAATTATAGCATAATTGGCCAAATATTTGTGGGAACATGCTTTTTTGTATCAACTTTAATAGCTTTTTTACCGTAAGTAGGTGCCGATATAAAAAGTCAGATGATTAATCAAGTGATTACATATTCTAAGTTACTTTTTAGCATTACATGAGTAATATGGGTATTACACGTATCTATTTAAGCTTATTTTTGCTGTCTTAAATACTGTGGGAAACTGCTAAAAACGTATACGGTTTATGTCGATGATATCATGGTCCCTTTTGGGCGCCATATACTTACCAACATTTCTTAATCTTTGACGTAACAAAATGTTAGAAAAAAGTTAAAAGGCAAAGCTTTGAGCAATATCTTTACAAATCAGCAAGCTGAACTCTAGCGGCGGATATACCGTGATCCAGTCAAACCCATTCATGAAAAAAGGTGGATTTACTCGAAAAAAATAAATATTATTTAAGAATCAGTGTTTAAATGACAAGGCCAAGGTTTGGAAAAATAATGGCATACACTCACAGGAGTTAGAACTCTTAAATCCAGCAGCCAAAAAAATAACTACCAATTCACTTTCTCAAACTGATCAGCTAAACTCAAGTAGTCCTAAGACCCTATCGGTCAGACGAAAATCTGACGCTAATCATTGGAACTTACCTCCAGGAAACCGGTGAGGGAATATCCTGCCGTGCCTGTTGATGAGCCAGGGGTACAGGGTGTAGGACTCCCGGGGGACTGGCGGCTGGGGGTGCGGGGGCGGGTGCGGCGGAAGAGGTCCTCCAAAACCCTGCTGCTGATGAGCCAGAGCCGCAGCAAGGGCAGCCCCTTGGAAGTGCGCCAAAAACTGGTGGTGATGACTCTGCGCGTCCAGATACGGCAACCTTTTCAACTCAGGAGAAGGAAACACCGCAGGCAACGCACTCGGCCTCAACAACGGTCTGGGCGAAGGACTCCTCGGGGACGCAACCGGCGAGGGAGAGCCAGGACTCGCCAGCGGCGGCGACGCCTGCTTCGGCCGCTCCGAACCACCCACTATACTGTCTATACTAAATCCTATCTTCGGCTTCGATGGCACCGCCACCACAGGGGTCGGTGCGAGAGGCATCATGCTTTTACACACAACGGGTCCGTCACAAAAAAAAATAATACACAGAATCAGAAGCACATGTCACACAGAACACAATCCATCGTGACGCGAGCGCGCGATACGAACGCCAAGGCGGCGCGCGGCCGAATGAGCCCTCCGCGCTACCGAGACGCCCGGCGACACGGAAAAAAATAACGAACATGGACTCCTCACCTCCTATTGGACGGTATTTACCGAGGGGTGGCGACTGATCTCCGAGCTGCACTCTTTATTTGAATGTCAGCAGCGCTATTGGCCAGCAGGCGTGTAGAGGTGTTATTTGAATTTGGAATGCTTTCCCAGTGGGCGGTTTGAGTTAAGAGCTTGTGATTTAGCCGGCCGTATGGCGTATTACACCAGATTTGTGGCGCGAAACGCGTCGAGTGGTGCTTTCGAATTTAGCTGGTTATGATTCAATTAAGGCGTCGATTGGGTGGGTAATCGCGGTCGACTTGCTCGTTTTGGCCGCTAGTCGGCCCGCGCTGCGCTCGCCCGCTCTGCTCGCCGCCGCTCCGTGTAATACTTTTTAATTAAGTCCGATGCTTTATTAGCTTAATGTCGCGAGATAAACGTGGATTTTTCAACGATTCCCGCCAATAATTGATTCTTACAAAATGGCGGACGTTTATAGTCGCGTTCGGTTTAATTATTTTTATCGATAATAAAATAATTTGTTGCAGCGGCCGTGCGATTGTTTTCTTATGTAGTTGAATTAAATTTTAATGAAACCCGATAAAGTTTGAATTTCACGGATATTTTCCACCATTACAAACTAAACAGTGTTTGGTAAATAGTTGATTTTTTAATTAAAATTGTTATGATTTATAGTCTGTGGTGCGTTGTGATTGATTTTTGTTTATAAAATACAGATTGCTTACTTTATGATACCTAGTCATTATGAAACATTGAGTGGGTACACATAGTCAAAAATTTAAACTTAATTTTATTTTAAACGTAAAATAATACTTATGTCTACGTGACACCTTTACCTAATTCATTGGAAAATCTACAATTTATCGATATCTTGCAATACAACTGCAATTCTAAAGACTAAAATTTTACCTCGATGACCTCCTAATGCCAAATATTTACAAGAAATCGTGTAGGTATTGAAGATACATAGTTATTTTTGGCTCACTTTTTGGAAATGCTTAAATTTTCTTCACTTGGTTTTAAAATGAACTAACCTTAGGTACTAAAAATAATAAAATTTGGAATTGTTAAGATCAAATTACTTGTCAACGCACACGTCTCGGCACACAAATTTAAGAATGTTTTATTAAATAAACTCAACTTTTATTAGATAGAGTAGGTAAGTGCTCCAGTGAATGAACACTTAAGCGATCTTCCAACTTCAAAAAAATATTAAAGCGTCTTGCGTAAGTACGATACGGTTCAAAACTATATTTTGGTGTTAGGACTGTATTCAAAAATATTTTTTGACTTGTTTTTACGAAATAATCTGTATACGTTCTTAATATTTAACAATAAAATGGAAAAAACCCTAAAACCCCAGTGAATGAGCGAAAATTTCTAGTAAATGAACTAAATAGACCAGACCAGTGAATGAACACAATATTTGTTTTATTAATCAATCACATGTAAGAAATCTAAGTATGTAAGTATTACCAATAAATGCAGTCCAATAATCAACCTAATAAAGCGACCATAAGTAGGTCTTACAATCATGAAAACTATCCCGAAATTTTGTGTTCATTTATCGGTTACACCGTTTACCATGAAGAAAACCAATAGGTATTTGAACATTATGAATAGGTATTCGAAAATGTTAGTTCATTCACTAGATTTTATGAGTGAACCAATGAATGAATACTCCTGTCTCAATACTGGCCTAAAGATAAGAAATCTATTGTTAAAACTACTCTCAAAACGTGAATCTTCTGGCATAAAATATAAACATCCGAATTGAGAACCTCCTCCTTTTGTAAGTCGGTTAAAAAATAGATATTACATTTTTTAATGAAAACGTGAAAATGAAGTTTGTCCAGTGGATGAACGGTCGTTCATTTACTGGATTTCAAACATTTTTAGTTTCAATGCTGAGACATCTAATAATTACCTAGCTTAAAACTGGCTAAAATTGCAGTGAAATCGATTTGAAACATATGGCATAACTATTCTTTATTCAGATTATTTCAGATTAATAAATAACTTCTGTTACATACTTCAATAACGGCTACTTACAATGTGTTAACAAAAAAGTTGCGTCTTACCCGAGTCCTAAATTCTTGCCCGAACAAATTCACAGTATTATAACGAACTGCAAATTTTAACTACACATTTTGAAACGAACAGTGATATAAGAAATGTAATTAGCTACTGTAATGGCAAAAGGGCTTGCTATATGAAAAAAAATACTATGTTGAGTAGAATTTTTTTTTTCTTTTTTTTTTGGAAAAGTCTATTTTGTTCATTCACTGGGGTACCGTATGTTCATTCACTGGAGCACTTACCCTATTTCTCTTTGATTATATAGGGGTATTACCTACTAGTAATTACACTGTCCGTCAGGAGCTGAGCTAAAATGCAAGAAATTGAACCTATTTTATAGTTTAGACTGGCCTGTTTACCAAAGGCCAGTCTAAACTATAAAATAGGTAGTGGTTAGTGACCCTGACTGCTATGCCGGAGGTCGTGGGTTCGATTCCCACCCAGGACAAATGTTTGTGTGATGAGCACGATCATTTGTTCTGTGTCTGGGTGTAATTTATCTATAATATGTATGTATTTAGAAATATTATATAAGTATGTTTATCAGTTGTCTAGTACCCATAACACAAGCTCTGCTTAGCTTGGGACTAGATGTCGTTGTGTGATAGTTGAGGAATATTATTATTATATTATTATTATTTTATGGGCAGAAATTAAATAGTTTTCGAAACGCTGAATTTCAGCCGTTTTTAGGTTGTTAAAATCAATAGGTGCGTCCACACAGAACGAGCAGCCTCGTGAGGCCAAAGACTAAAATATCGTGAGGCATTTGCCGCGCAAAGGCTCGGTTAGTGTAGACGTGTCTCGGCCGAGGAAAGCGATCGCGCTGCCGCGGGCGATCGACGGAGCGCCCGAGCCATCCAGTGTCAGCTTTTGTTTTGCTCGCGTATATATGTAATTCGTATCTCGGTCGAGAAACAATTGCGCGTCCAAACAGAGCAAGCAGCTTCGCCAGGCATTTGCCGCGCGAAGCAAATGCCTCGCGAGGCTGCCCGTTCTGTGTGGACTCACCTATTCAGTGTCTTCTCGCCCTGTGTAGAGCCTTATGCATTCAAGGGCCGCAATACTCCATTAAAATAACCATATAGGGTAGAGCTTGATAAAGTAGCCATATCTGTCCCATGACAAATATGGCCACTTTAATCAAGGTAGACTAAAAATTAATAGATTTAAAAAATCTAAAAATCCACGTTTTTAAATGTCCTAAAAAGAAGAAAATAACCCTACGGGGCTGAGAGAGGGGCAACTCAAAACGTGGGGGCGTATATTATATAAGGGATTATTTATGGGATATATTTACATGACGTGAGATCGTAGGTGTAACTTGCAAAGATACGCCCCCACGTTTTGAGTGGCCCCTCTCTCAGCCCCGTAGGGTTATTTTCTTCTTTTTAGGACATTTAAAAACGTGGGTTTTTAGATTTTTTAAATCTATTAATTATTTTATTATTTTTATCATTGTTCATCGGGTTTGAAGCTACCCTGAAAATTTCAGCCTGCTAGCTTATCGGGAAGTGCCTCAAAGCCTGTCCGCCATCTTGGACGTCCGCCATATTGGATTTAAGTCACATGACTATATTTTTCGTATTTCTGACAGCAAACCCTTTCATTTGATACCCATAACATGGGGGTGGATTTCAAACAGCGAGTCTGCCATCTTGGACGTCCGCCATATTGGATTTAAGTCACGTGACTATTTTTTTCGTACTCCTGACAGCAAACCCTGATATCCATATCTTAGGGGTGCATTTCAAATAACTGTCTGCCATCTTGGACGTCCGCCATATTGGATTTCAGTCACGTGACTATTTTTTTCGTATTCCTGACAGCAAACCCTTTCATTTGATACCCATATCATAGGGGTGGATTTCAAACAGCCAGTCTGCCATCTTGGGGAGGCCGCCATATTGGATTTGTTATGACGTTTCTTAGCTAGTCATGCATTGTCATCAGAACTTAGAGCGTGTGCAAAATTTCAGCCTGCTAGCTTATCGGGAAGTGCCTCAAAATTGAGTTGCAAAAGTCCAACCGGAACGACAAACAAACAAATAAACAAACAAGAAAAGTGAGTGTATAAAAACGTGGGAAAAATGGCTATAGGTATGCCAAATTTTTATTCCAAGTAATAGACATACACTTTATCCTACTAAAGTAGCCATATCTGTCCTGTAACAAATATGGCTACCTTAATCAAGCTAGACTGAAAAAAGCCTATAGGTATGCTAAATTTTTACTCCAAGTAGGTATGCCTAGATTGCTCTATTATGGAAAATATTGTATAAACACTTAATGATGGAAAATTGCCCTAGTAACCAGGATATACATATGTATAATAAAGAGTTTAAGCTAAATAAAGCAATTTTATTGATTGGGCACTTCAAAGTGAATAGGAATTAAGCTTTAAGTAATTATACATAGGGAATTTATAGTAAAGAGCTGGGTAATTAGTATAGTTAGGTATTATCTAATTGCTTTATTTGCAAACTAGGGTTTTATGTCTCTTTCATATGATTAGGTAAAGAATTAATTAGAGTTGAAGTGTGTGTTGAGTGAATCATTCACACAAGTGAATCGTCTGATACCGGCTTTAGGAAGGTAGTTGGAGAGATAAGGAACGGGCCACTACCTACCCATTACTAAAGCCTAAAAAATATGGGCCTGGTCTTACCTTATTTCAAAACTTGCACGCAGAAAGCTGCGTTGCATAGGTTACCTATCAGGCTATCACCTACACGTACCTAGATTTCCAGAAAAACCTACTTATATTACAATCGGACCAAAACTTTGATAGTTTCGAAGATGTCCGTGTAGGTATGTCTGTGTTATATTCTTGTTGTTGGATACATTTGTTACATTTACATGCACAAACGGCTAAATAAAATTTGGCACACACATTGTTTGTAAGGAACTCGCCCAAGTAGTTACCTACATTGTTCCCATAGAATAAAAAATTTCGACGAATAATTTTTTTGATGTGTGTAGATACGTAATTACGTATATTATCAGCCTATTGCCGTCCATTGCTGAACGTAAGCCTACCCCAAAGAGCGCCAACCATCCCGGTCCTGGGCAGCCCGCATCCATCCGCTGCCAGCCACATTTTTCAAATCATCGACGTGTAGATACGTAGATACTTAGTTATTATTCCAGTCGTAAAAACTCTACAAAAGCTCTTCTACCACACCTAAAAAATAAAGCCTGCAGCTTCATTCCTAACCTATGACCTGATTGTATCACCCCACAATCACCGATCACCAAGTGGTGATTAAGGCAATCATCCCCATCGCGGTGTATACTTTCGGTGCCGTAATTGAAGACTTCCTGCTGACGCGACCTTTTGTTCTTTGCTTTTCTTTAACAAATAGAACTTTCACACTTGTGTTGGTATTTTTATGGGAAATTGGGTTCATAGGTTATCTAAATAACACTAAAAATGAGAGTTTATTCTTGGCTCTAAAGATTAATGTTTGCGGGTCTGTCTGAACAAGGTGGGAGGATTTGATATTTGTCGACTCCAAAAAATTAAGATTCATGAATTCCAGTTTATATCATACTAGTTAGAACGAATAGGAAAATTTAACTCGTAGATACTGTTTCTTATAGGAATCTGAATTGAAAAACTATGATGACACTGTGGGTGCAGTGCTATGTGTCGTGGGGTTCGATTCCCGCACGCATAATCTACGAGTTTCGGCAGAAAGTCAAAACTAAAAACAAACAAGTCAGCAACAAAAACGGATCTATGCGGTCAACGCTACGAGATATCCATGATATGGTTGTATACTTAAACCTTCCCTAGAATGTAACAAATACTTTTGTTCTACAACCTAAATCTACAACCCGTGTAGGCAAAAAACTCTCTATCTCAAAAACTACTGAACCAATTTTGATGAAACTGGCAGTGTACCCTAAGTTGGACAATACCTAGTACAAAAAAAAGAATTTCTTAAATCGGACTTGTAGTTCCGGAGATATGCGAACACAAACATAAAAACATACATACATATATGTACTTGCACGTTTGTGCAGACGCTGATATAGACTAACATTATATGAAAACTAGGCAGTTCTGGAAATATTACATACATACGGGTCGAATTGGTAACCTCCTTTTTCTTTGAAGTCGGTAATAAAAAGAGGCCTGCACAATACACATTTCGGATTGTTTTTTAATTTAATTTAATTTTTGGTTTAATAAAACGTTGCCATACACCTATTTTCCTCTGTGTCGTGAGTGTGTTCACTGACATTTAAATTCACACCCAGATGAACTACCTATACCTAAGCCATAAAAAATTTGGTTCAGTGCGGGAATCGAACCCACGACACGCTGCGCAGCTGTCGATTGCTCAGTCACTGCGCTAACCATCACCATTATTAATAAATGGTTGGCGCAGTGTTATTAAGACCCAAATATTAATTAGGAAGTTAAGATAGTAACCCATAAACTAATTAAACGTGCCTACCCATCTAACACAACACATCATCATCATCATCATCATCAGCCGGAAGATGTCCACTGCTGAACATATGCCTCCCCCTTAGACCGCCACGCCGAACGACAATTCACCACTTACATCCATCGGTTGTCCGCGACCCTCACGATGTAGTCGGTCCACCTAGTGGGACACAACACAATACTTATTTATTATTTTATTTATTTATTTATGTACACAAAAACACATAGATACAAGAAATAACATTCAGAATAAAAGAGCACAAAGGCACTGCTTATTTCAACAAGAAATTTCTTCCAGCAGACCAGCGACAGAAGAGAGATAGACATGAAAACATAGACACAGTGTACAAAGAACAAATAAAATATAAACATACATACTATTAAAATAAACATATAAACTGTATGTATACAATACTTACATATGTTTTAAAATAAACCTAATATATATAATGTACTAAATTATAGAGAGAGGTAACAATCTTTGACCTGTTTTTTACTTAGCAGACGAAATGTACCTACACTAGGTGCCTAACTACACCTCTGCCCACCCTTTATAAAACTACAGGCGTGATAACAACCAGCTGATATCAACAATAAACATTCCCATAACCCCGAACAAATAATCGCGCACTTAGCCGCCATTAAGACGCCATCTTTGATTCAGTTCAGAAATAATCAAATCTTCTGAACACTATAACACCTTTGTATTGAACACAACTAGTATTCAGTTATTCAAATGTGGTCACGATTCTAGCCGCTCCCTTAGTACGAGGCGTGATAATAGACTGATTCAATAGTATATGGTAATTGTGTGTTGTTTGAGTATTTGTTTCGTTTGGAAACTTGTAATTTGATTGTTTTTGGTTTGGCTAAAAATAATTTAATCTTTGTCTATGTTACTGTAGCACTCCAAACAATGTTAAATTCTAAGATAATTCAGTAAAAGCTAAGATTTACCAATGCCTGTTGGCGACTCCGAATGCCCTGCTTGTTAACAACTCTGCTAATTCAAAATCAAAATCAAAAGTAATTTATTCAAATTAGGCTGATTTCATCATCATCATCTCAGCCATAGGACGTCCACTGCTGAACATAGGCCTCCCCTTTAGATCTCCACATAATTATACCGGTTGGAAGCGACCTGCATCCAGCGTCTTCCGGCTGTCCACCAACGAGATGGACGGACGACCTTATAAAGGTCGCCGGAAGGCTGATTTACTATAAAAAAATTCTTCTTGACAACTCTATTCAGTGATCTTTTTGTTATACTTAATTTCAATGTTTACGCATTCAGGTCGAAGGGGCCCCGCTGCGGGGCACCTATTTCTATCTACAGGATTTAAAATAATTTAAAGGAACCTAACCAAACCATACCTCGGGGTGTCTGACGACGACAGTCGAACATTTACCAACCTGAAGATGGAAAAAATAGTTCCTTGTTCGTACACTTAGGCGCTTTTTCAATTTTCCAAAAAATAAGCGCAGTGAATACTTCAAGAACGCTGTAAATAAAATACATAAATCCTGTGATAAGGCCTCTGTCATTGGTAAAAACTAGTAAGAATGTTCCAAACTGTAGTTGTAAAAGCCCGGAAAATCATATCTGTTTTATAATTATACTATTTTTGCCCGCGACTTCGTACGCGCATAACGTTTTTTTATCGTTCCTGTAGGAATTTCGGGATAAAAACTATCCTATGTCCATTCCCGGCTCTCAAACTATCTTCATACCAAATTTCATCCAAATCGGTTCAGTGGTTTAAGCGTAAAAAAGAGACAGACAGACAGAGTTACTTTCGCATTTATATTAAGTGGGGATTCTTACTTTTACCAAACCAAGTTCGTAAATTCTAAGATTTACTAGTAAAACATAAGATTTACCAATATACGAGCTTTTACAGTAACATTATATTGTTTTAATGTTATTGGTGTTATAAGAATTCTAAGTGTTGGGAGGACTCATTTGATGATTTTACAACGAAAAAAAAAAAGAAAAATGGGTAATAAATACAGTCCTACTGGCCAATACATAGATGAATTAAGTATAGTTCGGCAGGAGGACAGAGATGGCAACCGCATCCGGTCTTACCGGAAACCGAAATAACACGGTAAAACAAGTTGAGAACATTGCGAACGTTGATCAACACGATTAGGTGTTGAAAGTTGAAATAAAACTACTTTATCGTTTCAGGTTAGTAGGTTTATTGTTTCAAATGTTTTATTGTGCAAATAAATCGCAAATTTATAACTAGGAACACTATACTTGGTGTACTTACCTACCTAAATATTTAAGTATACAATTTGTTTCCATGTTTTGCTTAAACAAGTGTAGGTATGCATTGCCATCCAGAGTGGTAAAAACATCAAATGAGTCCTCCCAGCCCGGGCAGGGCAGGAGGGACTGTCAGAATGTACTGACTAAAATCCACCGTGTCCTTCAATAGCCCTTTACAATTCGGGGCCACGGTAGCTCGTTATACCGGCGACCCCGGTTCAGAGCTCCTTGAGGCGTGCGTGGAACATAACGCGCCGTCGACCCGGGCATGGTCTATGATTGGACGGCGAGTCACCCATTACTCGCTGTCCGCATGCCCATTCAGGCTGGCAGCTGAAGAAGGAGATTGCCAATTCTGCTATACTATTTTCTATAAGAAATCTCGTCTCTGTACTCTTGTGCTCTACTAGCGAAACGTGGATACTAGGCATTAGGTTCACCTATGCCTGAGCTTTTGGGATTTACAGGAATAATTTGTATGTTTCTTCTTTCAAAAAGTCACAAGATTAACTCGCTTACTCGCTGTCCGATCATGGACCATGCCCGGTCGACGGCGCGTTATGTTTCATGCGCGCTTCAAAAAATGTCATCAGAAATGGCGGCCCTTAGAGGGCCAAAGCCTGTCGGGGTCGCGGACTAATAAGCTACCATGGCCCCGAAACGTAAAGGGCTATTGAATGACACCGTGTATTTTAGTCAGTACAAGTATGACAATCCCTCCTGGCCTGCTTCTGGTGAGAACTCATTTGATTCGAAATGAGGATACTAGGCATTAGGACCTATGCCTAAGCTTTTGGAGATTACAGGAGTATTTTTCATGTCTCTCCTTTCAAAAAGTCACACGATAAACTCTTTTGACCCCAAGGGGCGCCAAGTAACTTTAAACTTTAATTTATAATTGCACTGCTTACCTCCTAAGTGACCTACAGCGGCGTAATGGACGCTAAGCAGCGAGCCTCAGTTAAAAGCGTACGCGCATAAATGCAGTGTAGTCTTGCGCTTCACTGGTTGCAGATTATCGATGCAGTAGGGATGGGGTGGGGTCGATATCGATTATTGAAAATTTGAAATGACGTGATTTTTTTTGGGATTTTGATATGTCGTTATAATGAAACAAAAAGAAAACTAAAAGAAGAAATAGTTTTGCACCGACCCTAAAATTACAATTTAGGTGTAAAAAATATTTGTTGACGCACCCACGACACAGGAGAAATTCCCAGTCTGGGGCAACGTTTTAATAAATAAAATAATAAGAAAAGAAACTACACTTCTAAACTAATAACATAGAGAGGTGAAATGTGTTTGTTTCTATGTACCTAATCTCTGAAACTACTGCACCCATTTTAAAAATTGTTTCACCAGTAGATACGAGTAGATGCATTGGTCCTGAATGACACAGAATATAAAGAGGGCGGGGAACTTATGATCGAGTGAAGCTGCTGGTAAAAGCTAGTATTGATTAAAGGTAGGAGTGCCTGTTAATTTTGCGTTCCGTGTTTGTGCTCTATGAATAGAATTACTTTAGTAATAACATAAGTAGTATCTCTTAGTAGTCTGTGCAGTGTGTGTGCTATAATCATAAATATTTTTAGTCTGTGTGCAATCATAATGTCAAAATGACTGTTCAAATGAACACGTCTTAAATGGTCCATTATCATCATCATCAGCCAGAAAACGTCCACTGCTGAACATAGGCCTCCCCCATAGACCACCACGAATCGTGCATCACCTCTAAGTTATTTAATTCAGAATCCTAAAAAATCACATTACATTTCAAAAAGAGCTTCTATTGAAAATTTTCACATTGCCCAATAAATAAATATTTATTTACGAACATATAGGACACTTTGACACATCAATTGGTATCTTATTTAGTAAATAACTTAGGTAATGGGTATATAAATTAACTAATTATTTATGCAAGATTAAAACGATATTACTCAAACCAACTTCCCAAGACCTGTTATTACTTATTAGCACCAGTAGGATATTAAACTGTAGATAATATCTGTTTATAACAAGTCTATGGATACAGCCACAGATTATATAAAATATAAAATTGCATTGATTAAGGAGGTTTTAATTTATACTTATCTTGTCTTTGGTAATCACGCTTGGTAACTGGTAAATTAATTATAACTTTCTCATTATTAACTGGTACATTATATATAATATGAGTCGGTACATGATTATACCTACGTTCTGGGGGAAAACTTGTCATGTATACTTATATTGCAAATGCTTTTCACAGTAGAAACTTATTAGTTACGACGTTCAAGTATACGTATAATACATTAAGTACCGTAATAAAATATTTTTACTTTTATCGTCTGTCTATACGCACATAACTTCCGAATAACTGCTCCAAATTGGATAATTATTTTGTATTGCCAGCACAAGGTTTTTGGTAAATACACCGGGAAGGTTGAATTTGTCGGTGCTTTTTCCCATAAATAACCTTTTCTATGGTATAGACAGCCTATAATATCGTCATTGCTAGGATACAGGGTACCACCACAAGGGCCCAGATGTCATGTCTGTACCAATAAATGTCTTTTTCTTCCTTGCTTTTTTGAATTGTTGGTTCAAAGGACATGTCGGTTCCTCCACGATGTTTTCCTTCACCGTTTTCAGGGCAATGGTGATGAAATAAATTACTTAAAGTAAAACAAATCGTAAGTCGCGGCTGTTACCTAGCACTTACCGGGCCATCACTCTATATAACAGTGAATTTATAAAATAATAATCTAAGAAGTTTACATCTCTTCAGTACCAATCACTTTATGACCAAGCAGACCGTAAATACTTAATTATAATTGTGTTTAACTGTCTTACAAAAAGAAATGCATTTATGCCTAATTTTCAACTAACTCAAGGGGTACCTAAATCATTTTGATTACTTAAAACATTTGTAACAATAAACGCAGTATAAAATTAAGCATTTATCATCATAAGTTTTTTACATCTATTTATATCCCAATGTATAAAGCAATCACAAGCACACAACAATTATAATAACATCAAGCACAATCACAATTATCCACGCTCACAGAAACAATTAATCATACGGAAGTTAAATCCATCGACGTTTTTTATCGATATGAGAGTCGCATCCCTAATAGCATCAATCATAAAAACGTGGCTGGTAAACAATGGGCGCGGGTGGGCTGACGCGACGCGGGCGGCCGACACTTTAGCGACACTTTGGAACTATATCGATACTGGCACAACACTATTTTAATTAATTGATTTCCGCTACCAAAATAGTTGCTTACTTGGAGTTGTGGTTATTCCATCGGGAAAATGGTGTGGTGATATTTGATTAGTGATTTTTAGCATTTATTTTTTTGTTTATTTTTTTATTTCAACACTTTTTCTGCAGAAATAAATCTGGTTATATTATTTGTTTAATTTCAATATTGATTTTTTTGTTGCAAAAAAGTGTCTGTTGATTCATAGTTCTACTAGGTACCGTCTATTGTGGCTTGAAATACTTTTTAATGCCCACATTTAACTAGAAAATGATCCTACCTTAGCGTAATACTGGTTTAAGCGGTTTAACCCAGTGTGTAATAATCCTGAGTGTTGTTACAAACCTATCTCGGAAAAAACTTCTACCTTCATCAAGATACGTTCAGCCGTTCCTACGTAATTGAGTAATAGACATCCATCCATCCAAACATTCGTATTTATTTATTATTAGTTGAAAAGGATGTATTATTGAAAAAATCGAACTGACTTATTGGAGACCTATTGGTGATCTTTATCAGCTATGCTTTTCTTTATAAGACTCTACCACGAGCTCGTCGACGAGCTTTACTTTTCTAAATACTAAACGTAAATTACTTACTATTAAACTGAAGTAAGTAAATTATGTTTCTGTCTCAGAAACAATTCGCAATCTTATACAAAATCAAGCAAAACCTAATTTATTTCGACCTCGTTTACAACAGTAATCAAAATTTAAAAACAGAACAACAAGCAATAGAACGGGAGCCATAATTCCCTTCGTCTATATTATAGTCTATACCTAGACAGATAATTTCAACAGATACAGTAAAACCCACAGTTTTATCTAAATAGCTGTGAAATAAAAGGGCGCAGACAACATTAACCTTTTGAAGGGCCACGGTTGTTGTACCAGTGTAATTAGATAATATCTCGACACGCTATCGGTTTAGTCATAGACTAGGAGTAAAGCTGACCAGAGAGAATAGATAGTGTCATTATATCAGAGATGATGAAAGAAATGTCAAAAATGTATTGGACTGGCCTATGCACTATATAATTTATGTCAATTTAGTTGTTAAGTAATTTTCGCAGAAATAGAAAGTCATTTGTCACTTTCAGAACTAAAGGGATGTGAAAAACATCTAAAATAATTCAAAAAGAAGGTTATGTCGAACCCAGAATAATAATTATGTTTAGGTAGAGGCACACCAAAGCTTTTTAATTCAGTACTACCAACCTACCTAAATGTTTAATTAATGAGAAAAACAAAGGAAAAGTTAGCAACAGAAAATTGAAACTTTTCTTAAACAAAATCTGTGCGAGAATTAGGCTCCTATACAAATATCAGAAAAATGCCTTGTAGCCTATAGTTTCTACTAGATAGCTAATTCGAAAACAGATCTTGTGTATTAGGACCAAAAAGTTATTACTGAACCAAACAATTAACCTCAATTTACAGTACAAGCAAACATTCCAGTGTTGCCAGATTATCGTTAAAAGTTTACGTAAAATATAGAAGTAATTGTGAGAAGACTGGCAACTTTACTAACTGTTTAAAACATAATACTTTACTGCTAAACGAATGCCAGGATACAATAAAAACAGTTAACTAAATGTCCATCAGTTTGCTTTTTCTTACCACTGATGTTTGCTAATTTTAAATTATGATTGAGTATTTTTATGACAAGACATAATGAAGGCTTTGTATGTTTAAACAAGTTAGGGCTTAAGCGTAAGTCAAATAAAATGAGGATGAAATGACGTTTTGGTAAAGTGGTCATTTTAAAAATTTGGTAAGTACAACACTATACAAAGTCCAATTATGCATACAAAGTCGAATTATTCATACAGTTTTTCTTACTTAAAATTACGTAATTGTAACCCCTAATGAGAGCCTTTCTGCTTTCAGAAACTCAAGTATATGCATAAATAAAGGCGTAGTTACTGCTGAAATTCTAAAATTTTGCTTTGGCTCAGTGCCAGGAGTTGTAATATTTTAATAGCTATTTAGGTACCGTACTTACATATTTAATAGGCCATTAGATATGCAGTATGTTCGATGTTTTCATTTTTAAATAGATACTACATTAATTTGTCAACTAGCCAGATTATTTTTATTTTTTTAAATCATAAACCCTGTCACACTATCTCAACAAAAAAAAACAAAACAAAAAACTTGACAGATGACCTGGTCATAAAAAAAATCAAAAAATTCCAAATTTAAAAATCGTACACAACAACGTACCCTGAAATAGTGCTGCGCCCCCAATAATCGACATCGACATTCAAACATCGAACGCGGACCAACATCGGCCATTTTGCAAAACATGCCATTTACGATCGCACGGTGAGCTCAACAAATGCGTTCGAGATTAATTTAATAATTCGTAATTGCTGTTTTTACTTCCGTTCTCAATATAATGAGAAAATGTTTTGATTTTATTTTATTGCTGTTTAACGGACTGTAAGGTTTCGTGTAATAGTGTTTTATGTGGCGGCCGGTGTGGTCGCTTGTGTAATGTGCTGCTTAGTTTAGTACACTACCTAGGTATACTTGTAGATATTTATGCATGGAAGTAGTTACAGAATAGATTCTTATTAGAGTACCTAGGTACTAGAACTTCGTTTATTTTTGTATGTATGCGAACAGTAGGTACGTTCTATGTTGTAAAATATCTAAGTACTCATTGTGTCTATGTCGCAGTAAGATAGATAAAACCGTAACATAGTTATATCCCTAGGGATATAATTATATACCGTAACATAGTTATACCGTCGTAGAAACGATTGGGGGCACCCCGACTCGGACAGGTTAGGTTAGAAGGGGATGGCGGGGTCTGGAAGACCCCACTATCCCCTTCGTGGTTATTTTTTTTTAAACCACCCAGAAGTAGGAGCACCGCGAAGCGATGCTCCGTCGACACAGGTATAACTATGTTACGGTATATAATTATATCCCTAGGGATATAACTATGTTACGGCTTTATCTATCTTAATGCGACATCTACACTGTACTACACAATGCCACGATGAGCTACGCTATGCTACTCCGTCTTTCGTCTAGCCTAGCAAGCACTAAAGAACTGCGTTTCGCCGAGGTTATGCCGTGCTACGACAGGCCTACGTGTTAGCTACGTCGCGGCTACGGCGTAGGCCCACGCCGCGTCATCGCTTGTACCGAATGTCATTTATCTGAGTCGTAGCACCATGCTGCGTAGCACAAATTCAGTAGCGCGTACTGTATCAATGTTGACAGTGGAAGTAAAAAAAAAATACAACATTTGGTACTCGGAGACTGCCGCGGTGAAACTATTGCATAACATTTTTGTTATAAGAATAAAATCGCCTACCGCATAGTATACAGGGTTATTTGAAAAACTGCTACTGGCCTTTTAGAGAGACTAACAGTCACTCAACGAGCAATGGAAAGAGCTATGCTCGGAGTTCTTTGTGGGATAAAATCCGGAACATGGATATTCGGCGAAGAACCAAAGTCACCAACATAGCTCATAAAATTTGCAAGTTGAAGTGGCAATGGGCAGGCCACATCGCTCGTAGAACTGACAACCGATGGGGAAGAAAAGTTCTCGAGTGGCGACCACGGACCGGAAGACTCAGCGTAGGTAGGCCTCCCACTAGGTGGACCGACGACATCGTGAAGGTCGCGGGCAACCGATGGATGCAAGTGGCGAATTGTCGTTCGGCGTGGCGGTCTAAGGGGGGGGCCTATGTTCAGCAGTGGACGTTTTCCGGCTGATGATGATGATTATGATGATTTGAAAAACACCAACAACCTCTTAAGAGGTCATTCCACTCATTATAATGAACAACTTTTACCATGGGACCAAACCTGAAATCAAGAAAACAAAAATCAGCTGTTCCGTACTTTATGTTCGCATAACACACCTGATTTTTTTTTCACGATTTCGGGTTTGGTCCCATGGTAAAAGTTGTTCATTATAATGAGTGGAATGACCTCTTAAGAGGTTGTTGGTGTTTTTCAAATAACACTGTATAACGAGAATATAATTTATTTAAAATGTTTGTGGTGCACTACTGTAATACAGAACTTCTTTGTTGTAGGAGAATTTTATAAGTAGGTTTCATTGTGAAAACTCCTTTTGTAGCTGGCCGTTTAGAATCAGTAAGAAAAAGTAAATTGTTTTTATGACGGATATATTATTTTAATGATTTTCTCAGAGCCCGCGGTAAAAGCTATGCAATAGATTAAAAACCGTACCTACCTACTTTCTGAAATTCTTATTATTCTTATTTACATACACGTGTAGGTAACGGCAATTAACAAAAATGAAAGAAATAACAATTTTCCCGACAAATTATTCATTTACTTTGACATCTATGTGTACCTAAAATATACGTAATGATATGTAAAAACATGACAAACATTCTATATAATAAAAAATACATCTATTGTGTCCACATATTGGCTGGCTTTTTCATTTATATTATGGCATAATTTGGCACATTGCCAAGTGGTATTTGGCGCCAATACTGAGTGAATCCTGGTGTTATGTACTTATTTTACATTTAAATTAGATACTTAAGTTATTTATTATTTTTATGGCAACACGTTAGGTAGAGTGGTATATGGCAAACGTGTGTAGAAATAAAATTGTTTAATTATGATTATTGTGATGACCGGTGTCGACTTTGATATAAAAATACTTAGGTACTTAATTATTATTATAATACTTAGGTATACATACAGAAATAAATAATAGGTGTACAGATTAAGTACCTTTTAGTTACAACTGATTTGACATGACCTTGTATTTTAAACGGTAAATCTTACCCAGGGTTGGCATGTTTTAAACAAGTTGTTTTAAACAGTGTTTAAAACAGTTTGAAATTAAACAGTGATTTTTATTACACGTTTTAACTACTTTTCATGACGGATGAATTCCTGTAAAATTAAAATAAATTAATTTTCAGGGGTCTTAATAGCATTAAGTAATTTGAGTGTATGCCCCTGCTATGTCACATTTTTTAATTTTTATTGGCATTGTAATGAAATAATACCTACTTCAAAACATTAGAAAAAAAACAGTAATGTTTTTTTTCCATTGATAATTTTTTGTAAATGTTTCATTACAAACAGCGAATTTGAAAAGATCTAGTCTAGAAATGAAACATATAATTTATTTATAAGTTAAGACGTCGACCCATAGTCGAATAAATTTGAAAAAATGACCGAAACCAAAAAAAATAATTAAAAAAAAACACTTGTTTAAAACAATTTGAACAGTTTGTTTTATAAAATTTTAAAAAACTGTTTTTTTTTCCAACCCTAATCTTACCTGTACCTATAATACCTAGTATGAAGTCACGGTTTGAAGCTGGTACCAAATAGTATAATGTTATTATGTTAACTGCACCTACTGTTTTTTTGTCTACCTCAAATTGTCCTCTCTCAGATCTGTTGGAAGTAATTTTTCTTAGAAATAAGTAAGTAGTTTCTTCTTTTTCTTTACTTTCCCATTTTAATCTTGCTTTTGTTAAAATAAATAAATAAATCAATCAATTCAGGCCTAATTTTTCACTTATTTGGAACCGAACCTTCAAGAGTTATATTATATTAATTATTATGTTCGATCAATGGTAAGTCGACTGAACGATTATTCGAATGGAACTTAATGAAAAACAACGCTTTATCGCCAAACGCTATTTCCAATGGTGGTAATTGATGGACTGTATTTTGAAGAGCGAGCTCTCCTCCTAGTTTTTTTTTAACCACCCAGAAGTATGATCCCCGAAAAGCGGGGCGCCGTAGAACTTCTTCTTCTGCTTTTTGACTATTTTATATAGTTGTCGTTTAAAAATAACTAAAACTTATTCGAAAGAGCAGTACATCAATTAATAAGTAGGTACCTATTCGTTGAATCGTTCAGTTGAAGTAGTGTTTGGCGATAAAAGGTTGTTTTACAATAAGTTCCATCTTCTAATATATAAAATTCTCGTGTCACAGTTTTCGTTGCCATACTCCTCCGAAACGGCTTCACCGATTTTGATGAAATTTTTTGTGCTTATCCGGTATCTATGAGAATCGGCCAAAATCTATTTTTCATCCCCCTAAATGTTAGGGGTAGTCCACACCTATTTTTTTTTTTTTTTAGACATTTTTAATTTCTATTTTTTATGGCAAAACAACGTTTGCCGGGTCAGCTAGTTCTATATAAAGTTGAGTCGACTTTCTATTACTTAATCGATATTATGACTCTCGAAGTTCAGTTATGGACCCCTCCAGAAAACCCAAATACAGTATTAATTTATCCTTAATTAAACTCTACTTATGTATTGATTAAATAACCAGTAACGTAAATTATACCTACAAAGCTCTCTCAAAGCAGGTGGAGACATTACCTCTGTAAATTAAAATAAATACTGAGCATTAAAACCTTCGTGCATACGAACTCTTTCCCTACATGACAGATGTCAAAATGGCGTCTCAAATTGGCGGGAATCGATTTTCATTGCGTTTTTTCGTAATTATGAAATTAGAACGCCATTATCAGTTATCCGATGATATATTACTCGTAAATTGTCAATAATTTGTGTTCGTTTCATCATGAAATGTAATAAAAATGTGAATAAGAAGTTAATTTCTGCGTCTGGCTTATTTATGAGGTATTATGATTGTGTTTTCCTGTATTGAATCGAATATAAATACTTAAGGTTTTATATTTGTACAATTTTTATGGTTTCTGCGGTGACATGCACATTGTCATCGTAATTCTACAGACATGTCAATATACGCTGTCATTTGTCACTCACCGACCTCACCGAAAATATAGCACTACAGAGCCAAAATCCCCCTTTGTAAACGTAATTTATTACACGAAAAGATACACATTTGCAGTATCGTATCGTTGCGTCACGTCGCGTTGCGTCGCGTCTCGGTGTGAACTGACCGTAAGCGTCGAATTCTTCAATCCATTTCTAACGTTTTACGGTGACGTTTCGCGCCATCTCATCATCATCATCATCAGCCGGAAAACGTCCACTGCTGAACATAGGCCTCCCCCTTAGACCGCCACGCCGAACGACAATTCGCCACTTGCATCCATCGGTTGCCCGCGACCCTCACGATGTCGTCGGTCCACCTAGTGGGAGGCCTACCTACGCTGCGTCTTCCGGTCCGTGGTCGCCACTCGAGAACTTTTCTTCCCCATCGGTTGTCAGTTCTACGAGCGATGTGGCCTGCCCATTGCCACTTCAACTTGCAAACTTTATGAGCTATGTCGGTGACTTTGGTTCTTCGCCGGATATCCATGTTCCGGATTTTATCCCGCAAAGAAACTCCGAGCATAGCTCTTTCCATCGCTCGTTGAGTGACTCTTAGTCTCTCTAAAAGGCCAGCAGTTAGAGACCACGTTTCAGAGCCATATGTCATCACTGGCAACACACACTGGTTAAACACCCTTGTCTTGAGACACTGTGGGATTTTCGATGAGAAGATATCACGTAGCTTCCCAAACGCTGCCCATCCGAGTTGGATTCTTCGGGCGACCTCTTTCTCGAAGTTGGACCTACCTAACTGAACAATCTGTCCAAGGTAAGTGTAATGGTCTACAACTTCGAGAGTATCATTCCCAACAACAACCGGTACGGGTGCCACATGGACATTCGACATGACTTTCGTCTTGTCCATGTTCATTTTAAGGCCGACCCGTTGGGAAACGATACTGAGGTCGCTGAGCATAGCATTGAGGTGCTCCAACGATTCTGCCATGATGACTATATCATCGGCAAAACGAAGGTGAGTGATGTATTCGCCATTGATGTTGATGCCGAATCCGTTCCATTCCAAGAGCTTGAAAACGTCCTCCAAAGCGTTCGTGAACAGTTTCGGAGAAATAACGTCTCCCTGTCTCACGCCTTTCTGCATTTGGATTGGTTTCGTGCTCTCTTCCTGAAGTCGGATGGACATGGTGGCGTTTCTATACAAACACTTCAACACTTCGATATACCTATAGTCGATATGACATCGTTGGAGGGACTGCAATACTGCCCAGGTTTCGATTGAATCGAAGGCCTTTTCATAGTCCACAAACGCCAAACATAATGGCCGATTATACTCCTCTGTCTTCTGTATAATCTGGCGGAGCGTGTGTATGTGGTCTACAGTACTAAAACCTTTTCGGAAACCGGCTTGTTCGGGAGGCTGGAAGTCATCAAACCTGCGTTCGAGACGGTTCGTAATGACTCTTGAGAACAGCTTGTATACATGGCTCAGAAGTGAGATTGGCCTGTAGTTCTTCAACAAGGTGTTGTCACCCTTTTTGAAGAAAAGAACAACCACACTCCTGTGCCATGCTTCTGGCGTAGTACCTTCGAGTATGACGGAATTAAATAACTTCTGGAGGACCAGAAGTACCGGTTTTCCACCCGCTCTCAGAAGTTCTGTTGTGATTCCGTCTTCACCCGGCGCCTTGTTATTCTTTAGCTGTTTAAGAGCCATTCTAATCTCGTACAGGCTGATGTCCGGGATATCCTCAGTGTAGTGTCGAGTCAGTTTAGCTCTTGCGTCTCGAACTGTACTGACACTGGGTTGTCGTGTTGATGTGTATAACTGTCCGTAAAACCTCTCAAGCTCTCTCAGGATCTCCGGCTTCGTCGAAATAATGCTGCCGTCGTTAATCTTCAGCTTTGTCATTTGGCTTTGCCCAATAGACGAATTCTTTGCGAAGACTTTTGAGCCCTGGTTCCGCTCGATTGCCTCTTTGATCCGTGCCGCACTATAGGCACGCAGGTCACGTCGCATTGATTTAGAGATTCGTCTATTGAGTTTGCCATATTCCGACATGTCAGCTGAAGATTGCAGCCTCATCTCGGCCCGGTCTTGCATCAACTTGATGGTTCCGTTCGAGAGCTTTTGAGGCTTATTGCGGCGCGGGGTCTTAAAGAACTTGGACCCCACAGCTTGGACAGTTTCCACCAACCCATTGTTAATCTCGTCCACAGTTTCGCATTCGGTTAGGCACTGGAAGCGATTGTGCAGTTCGAGTTGAAAGTCTTCGGGTTTCTGGATGTGGGCAGGACCAGGTCGGAGCGTGGACTTCACCAGACGAGACCTTTCAAGCTTCACATTGATATTCAATGTGCCTCTGACGATTCGGTGATCGCTACCGGTTTTCACCTTGGCGATCACAGAGACATCACTGAATATTCGCTTCTTGGTCGTCATGATGAAGTCGATCTCATTTCTGGTAGTACCATCGGGGCTCATCCACGTCCACCTCCTGGATGGCCGCTTCTGGAAGTAGGAGTTCATTAAATGAAGTTCTTCCTTTTCCATGAAGTCGACCAGTCGCTGGCCCCTATGGTTTCGCTGCCCGTACCCAAATGGCCCCACTCTCAACTCATCGCCATTCCGTGCGCCCACCTTCGCGTTGAAGTCCCCCATAACAACAGTGAAGTATGTTTCGGAGGTATGTATGGCCTCGGATATCTCCTCATACAATGCCTCTACTTCATCATCAGAATGTGTCGAGGTCGGTGCATATACCTGTATGACCTTCAACGAATACCGGTTGGTTATTCTGAGTATAAGGTATGCTACCCTACTCGACACACTGTCGACTTTCACAACGTTGTTGATGAGGGACCTGCGGACGAGAAATCCAACACCACCCTGGGATTTACGGTCTCCTTCCCGGTAGAAAAGCATGTTGCCGGAATCTAGAACTATCGTATCCTGACCCTCTCTTCGGACTTCAGATAATCCCAAGATATCCCAACGCATTTTGCTCAATTCTTCTTCCAGCTCGATAATCTTCTCATCGGTCCTCAGTGTGCGGATGTTGTGTGTTGCCAGGGCCAAAGTCCGTTGGGGGTGGTAGCGGGGCATCTGCCGGGGATTCTTAGCACCCCCTGCTCCGCCGTTACCCGATCCGCTACCCAGACCAGGAATAGCGGAGCTGCCGGGGACTGGGGGCCGTGTGCTATTGTTGTCAATCATAATGGGGGGGGGGGGGGTTGCCATAATCCCCACGCTTGGCAGGCGGCTTGGGGATCGCAGTAAGGTCACCGAAAGTTTACAAAGGACGCTGCTGCCCGTCCTTCGGTGGCTGGACGTAGTTTAAGGACGTACCCGGGTCCTACGCCATCTATTGCAGAGTATTCCAACTACTACACCAACATGTTGACATTACAGTCAAATCAATGTTGTAACAGATGACGTCTACCTTCTTCTTCCTGCCCTTATCCCATTCTACTTGGGGTCGGCGCAACACGTTTTCTTCTTCAGACGTCACAATTTCATTTACTCCTTTTTCTTTCATATCATTCCTTAGACAATCCATCCATCTTTTCTTTGGCCTTCCTCTCCATCCATCAACATTCATGCTCATCACTCTCTTAGTCACATGGGTGTCATCCCTCCTCATATGTCTATACCAAGATAGACGATTCCCTTTCATTTTTTCTGTAACATGGCGCCACTTTCAAACTTTCCCTTAGAAACTCATTCCTTACTTTATCCATTCTTGTCACTGCACACATCCATCTCAACATCCTCATCTCCGCTACATGTAATCGTTCCTAATCCAACTTTTTCACAGCCCAGCGATCCATACAATACGCGAGGTCTAATCTCGGATTTGTATACACCGTGTTCTTCACGTTATCCATAAACTTTAGCAAATACTTCTATGGCTTTTACAAATCAAATCCAACAAAGGAAGTAGTACTTAAAAAGGCTTCGTTACAAAGATATTTGTAATTTCATTTAATGAAATTTAATTGAGCTATGCAGTGAGAAAGTATCTTAATTTGAAATCTATCAAATACTATTTGCATTTCATTTGTTTCAGCCCGCCAAATGTTATGAATGACGTTGCCAATTCGGATAAAGAGGCATGCATATCGGGTTATTTACGTCTAGGTATTTAGTTTGTATGAAAATTAACAAAAAATAAAAAATAAGAATTTATTAATGTGTCCATAATGAAAAATGCTTACTTCCGTGGTTTGAACATCTGGTCGAAGTTTATGTATATCGTCCGGAACACGGTGTATATTTATTTCCCCCTTTAACTTGAGGGGCATCCGTGGGACGCAAGTTGTTCCGGTGACCTGTCTCCATTTCATCCATCCCGAGTTTATCCGATGTGTTATGTCCCGGTCTACATCGCCATCTCCTTGGACAAGCGAGGTAGGTACCGAAAGTCGGAACAGACTGGTATGGGCGTTCCTGCAAGAGTAATGGGCACTGGACTGGAGAGACCGCCAAAATCGCAAAACAGATATTCTATTTTGGTTCTGCTTAATTTCAGACCAACGTTCTCCAGTCTTTGCCGGTGTGGTGGCAAAGACTGGAGAACGTTGGCCAATCTGCTATGGACCTCTAAGCCGCTCTCGGCAATCAGCACAATGTCAATGTCCGACGTCAGAGCATCCATTATCATCAGGAAGAGGTACGGGCTGAGAGCCGACCCTTGGTGCAAGCCAACCGCGACATTGAAGCTAGTAGTGCCCGCTGCAGACCGGACTTGGGTACTGCATCGACTATACACTGCACGGATCAACTGTACATACTTTCCAGGCACACTTTTCTCCTTGTGCAGGTCTACCATATTAAATATTGTAGGTATAAATATTAAATATAATAATAACGCATTCGTCGCGGTTTCAATTATTAAATTTTTTATGAAAAGAAAAAATCGAACCGCGAGCGGATGAAACTGTGACACATTCAGGATTCAGTACATCCGACGCTCTTTCCAACCGAGCCACCGAGGTTCCTACGAATTTTTCTTCCCACAGAAAATCTTTGAAATTCGCGACGCCTGCGTTAATGCGTATAATATTTATAAAATATTAACCATAGTCTCTAGAAAGGGGAACACCCAAATACTCCGAAATATTTTATTCCGAATTTCGATATTCCGATTTTCAAAACTCCGAATTTCATAATACCCAAAAATTACAATATCTATTATTAAGAATCACGAAATTTATTTAACCGAAAGTCGACCTATCCGATTTCTTCGTTTTCCAATTTTCACATATTCGAAAAATGTAATGCTCGATGAGTTCTCATCCCGAAAAATGAAATTCCGATTTTCAATATTCCGAATAAATTGATTTTTTCAGAATATTGAAAATCTGGATTTCGTTTCTCATTCTACAAAGTCAGTAAAAGAAACGAATTGCTGCAAAGCCGGCTCCGTCTATCTACCTTGGTAGGTGGTAGTCAACGAATTGCGAGCTCGGGACTGGGGACACCCCGACTCGGACAGGTTTGGTTCGAAGGGGATGGTGGGGTCTATAAGAATCTCTATCGGAATTCGTGTTTTTGATGTTTCGGAAAATTATTAAGTCGGAATTTTTGATATTCGGTCTATTGAAACTCGGTATTTTGAAAATAGTAATTATAAACGTTAGGAATATTGAAATTTCGGAATTATGAAAATAGGAATAATGATCAATCGGAGTTGTTATATTAGGAATTTTGAACCATTCGGAATTATGAAATCGGTATTTTGAAATTCGTATTTATGAATTTCGGAATACCACATAGACAAACATTATACCTTGTCGTATTATGAAGCAAAAGTGACATTCATCATGAAGGTGTATAAAGAAAATACAGGTCAACCATACATAATAATTATGTATACTTAATAGGTACAACTTTCCCTAACATAGTACCTAATGAATCAACTCTAATTACAACTCCGCCTCCCCAGTAACGACCATAAGCGTCATAGTAATATTCCATTTATTTAATTAATGCAAATAAGTCCTGTTATTTGCTCACCACACTGGCAATCTATATTCTTCGAGCCTTCGACTATAAATCCAAATTGCTAAGTGTTTATTATCTTATAAAACTCTAGAACAAATTAGATAGTAATAATTCAATAAGATCAAATACACATATAACTACTGTCCTTTCACATTATAATTACCTCCTGTTATGTTGGCTGACAGAGTTTGTGCAAAAAAAAAGTCTTGTCTACAGGTGAGCCATATAAACAGCAGGTTAGCCAACATAATAGCCTGCCGTAAATAAACTGTGAAAGAACTCTACCAATAAGAAACCAATTATTTCAGTCTTGTCATCATTTAATATCTAGGCGCATACATATTTAAAAAGTGTTGATTCTATTTTTTTATCGCTTTCGAACCTCGAACACGTTCAGAAACGTAAACCAAACAATAACATGAACACACTCATTAAAAAGGCCCGTACCTCTAGGCTGTATATAAATAACGCATTCAAAATCCCCAGTTCTCTGTCCGTTAATTACTAAAGCCAGTTCCAAACAGTCAATTATTATTTGAAATATAAACATAGAAACGCCACGGTAACAGTTCTAACTACTTATTCTTAATTACTTTTAACTAAGACGTAACTCACTCGTTGAAAGTAGGTATTTAGTGGACTTATCTTTAACTAGAGACGTTGATGTATTACTGGGTGAAACGGAGCGTTATTTGTATTTTTTTTAAACGCCCGCCCGTCCGCCGGCCGTGGGCAAAGCTCATTCGGCGCGAGGGAAGTTTTACCGTAATATTGGGAAATATTTGAATAATTATGTGATCGTTACTATTTATTATGTTGAGTTAGCATGGAATTTAAAAATTAAAATTTATTCATTGTTCCTGAAACGTAGGTTGACAGTGTTGGCTAGTAGATTGGGCGGAAGCTATAAAGTGAAAACATAGTAACTTTCAAGTTCATAGAGACGACTTGGTAGGTAATCCTATTTGAATCTACATAATTACTTTAATTTTTTTTATATTTTGTTTATATGTAGGGGGTAATCTCCGGAAGTAATGAACCGATTTTAAAAATTGTTTCACTGGTCGAAAGTTACATTATTCGTGAGTGCTATAGGCTATAAATTATAAAGATAATCATGTATATTTTACCGCCCAACGAAGTGGGCACGGGTAAGCTAGTACCTAATTTATAGTAATGATTGTGGTGGGTTCCTAGATTTTCATTTCTCTTCTGTACTAACCTATGTTATCTAGGAAATACCGTGAAAACAGTTCTTGGAAGAATAAATGTGAAAACGTTGCGGAAAACGTAAATAAATCATGAAAACTTTGTTTAATTAACAGTAATTACTCCGTGGAAAGCAGAATAAAACACAACAAATATTTTACGATTTTTATTGCAGGTACTTAATACGAAAATACAATTTTTGTTTTTACTTATTCGTTAATTTGGGGGAGCTTAAGTTTTTGTAGCTGGCAACTCGAGCGTGGCCGTTCGAGCGAACCATGTAATTAGGTGGTTATAAAAACTTTAGGTAATTAATTGTGTTGCTTTGTGCTGTTAGTGTGCGTTAAATTGATATTTATTGTTGACATTTCGTGCCGTGAGCGGCGCTCGTATTTAATTGTTGTTAATTCGTACACACGAGGTAAAATGGCGCTCGCTCTCTGGCGGTATTTGTATTGTAATTAAAAATTATTCTACAAGAGATACTGGATTCCTATCACAGTTTGTGCAAACAATAATGATTTCGTGTAATTATTTTTTTGTAACTAGAACTTTTAACAATTACTGAAGTAAATAAAAATAGTTGTGTTTTGATCATGACTGGCTTTTATTTATTTCTATTGTTAATTCACTTGTTTATTATCTTTCACTTTAAATAAGTTGTTATCGTGTCAATTAACGGCAAATGAATCTTCTACGGAAGAGTTAACTCTTGAAAAACAATGATCCATTCGGCCAGTGTAACAAAGCGTGTTATATTGTATAACTGATCAAATTTGTCCTTTGAGCCTAAATTAAAGCAAATAATCTATCGCTTGCCGATACAAAGGACAGCAACAAAAAAAAATATCGATAAAATAACTCTAAGCATTTGGTCGTCCCCGCCCTACCTACCAATAACAGAGCGGGAAAATAGCCCGCCATCTTTTAAATGGCACCTCACTGACCTAAAATATAAAATTATGGTTAGGAAAGCATTTAATTACCCGTAAACGCGATCGAAACCAAGTTTAGACGTTGTTATTAAGCTAAATATGTTTGAATTGCTAATTAATCGACACGAAACGACCTCTACGCACGCCATTTTGAACCGCAGCTAAATTAATGGCGGGCGACACAGTATGGCGGCGATTAGCTATTGTTTCCATTTTTAAATATGGTGGGGGTTAATTATTTTTCTTAATGTTGCACTAATCGTTATTATGGGCCACTTATTGTTATAATAGTTTTGCTACAAGGATGATGGCCGGTGTGTACTATTGTTTCCTAACTCATTTAGTTTTATACCTACGTAATAGATTCACAATTGGTTGGTGTCTAACTTGATGGCCTAGACAAACATAGCAAGTTATTATGTTCTTCTTTGAATTAACAGCTATTAGCCGTTGTTTATGGAAACTTGTCTTTGTCTAGCTTTATCAACGGCAGACATCTTAGAGTCATGCTCGTTTAGTTATAAAGACGCTATCAGGATATTAATGGAAGGTTTCAGTGTTTAGCCTTCATAAGGTCAAAGTAGGTAATGAGGACAGATAACAAAAAGTAACAGAAAGTAGGACAAACCTGGGATCTTCCTGGGACCTAAGCGTTTACGAAGAAGGCAATATAGACGAAAATACTTTAGTCATAGCTAAATACCTATTATAGAATTATTCTTTAATAGTTTAAAAAACTAAAAAACACGCTTTTAGCACGCACTAAAAATTATACTTTTTAGTCTTCTTATTTTTACTGCATATCCGCCACCTTGGGACGGCCGCCATGTTGGATTTAAGTCACGTGATAATTTTTTCTTGATATTGAATTTGTAATGACGTTCCTTAGCTAGTCACAGCCCTGTGTAACTTAGAACATTCAGGTCAATGTATGGAATTTATTCCCAATCCATTGCCAACATTCAAAAACACGTCAGAAAATCATATTGACCAACATCACAGTACTAAATAATGATACCACGTGACTAAATTATGGAGACCGAAACAAATATGTCTGCCTTCGTGTTGTGTTTTTCAGTTTGTTTTTCCTTTTTCTGTATGATTTGGGAATATAACTTACAAGAATAATTTCTGTGATTGTGTTAACGTTACGTTGAGTGGAGTGTCTAGTCAGTGCGTCGTCTTAGAAGTGGTTTGCTTTTCAATTTCATCCTCACATATTTTTAACGAGAAAATGAATAATTTAGAACTGTTGAACATAAAACTAGACATGGACTCGAAGTTTGTGGGATTAGGGTCATAAAGGAGTCCTGGCATACTGGAAATAACTTTTTTCCAAGGTTTCCCTGTATCCAAACCGGTGAGTACATCTGCTGATGTGATTTTGTTCTCATACTCTCACAGCACTAATTTGAAATTAAAAGCATCATCAACATCTGTAATACAACCCTCACCAATCAAAATTAGCTGAAACTAGTGAAGAAAAGTTTTAAATATTTTTCTACATACAAAATTATAATTTTGGTTCATGTTGGTCGAGTCTAAAGACATTATCTACCTGTGACACCATTATACTGCGAATCTATAATTAATCTTAGAATTTCATGTTCCAAGCATAATAATTTATATATTCATTTAGTTATTCTGATAGTGTAAAGAGTGCTTTCTTTAAATCACACTTTATAAATTTGCAGTGAAACAGCCAGTGAGAAGTAATGTTTTATATTTTTTATTCCAGCTATTAGGAGAGGCTAAATGCTGTTGGTATTGAAGAATCGGTGAATCTACCAATAGTAAAACAACATGTGCAGCGAAATGTATGTGCTTAACTCTTCGGAAAAAAGGATTTCAATAAATATGGAAACCGTTGGAAGGTATGCAATCCCAACTTTGAATTTGATCGCTTTACCTCTCACTGACAGACAATTATCAAAATTTCCACATCATTACACCTATTCAGAGTCAAAAAGTAAATTAAATATAAAAAGAAAAACGTGAGTTTTATTAATATGTAAAAAATAACAAACAGACTTTCAAAGATATTTTAATAATAAATATGTTTAAAAAGCTGAGTTTCTGTAGCACATTCATAACACTTGTGAAGCTTTACCGCATCACCACATAAAAAAAGAGTCGAGTTCCAAAACAACCCGTAGATATCAACATGAAATGTTGTTTTGATGTTGACAATTATTTTAGGCTTTAGTTTTCAAGAGATATTTATCTTTTTTTAAGACGGTTTGTTTTTATTTTGTTGTAAGTCTTTTATGATACTTTTCGTTTTCCCGAAATATTATTAACAAATTCTTATGTTTCATTTCAGATACTTTCTACAAGCCAGCTATTGAGGTGTTTGCTGAAAAGTTGTGCCTTCACTCTGAAGGCTTAGGAGCGGTTTGGTAACGATCGGTTTACCCTTGTGAAGCAAAGGCGGGTCGCTAATAATTTATATAAATTAATAAATGTTGAAGTTATATAAATCAGTGTTTTATTTCACCAAGTTTTATTTTAAAATCAATAAATTTTGGAACCTACCTACTACCTGCGTAGTATGCATTTTATCGATATCGATAAACTAAATATCGATAAGGTATGACAACTCTATGATGCGTTGGGCATCCCTATTTCTGTGTATGTGAAACTTTTATGTTGGTAGCCATGTTTTTTTGTTGTGATTGGTACCACTTCCGTTATAAACTCGTTATGACCTAAATGTTCTAAGTTCCGACTCTTAAAATTACATGCTCTGTGGCTAGTCATGTATTGTCATCAAAACTCAGAGCGTGTGCAAAATTTCATCCTAATCGAAGACCGGGAAGTGGGTCAAATTAAGATTCCAAGATTTTCTTACATACATAGTTATGGTTACAAGTGAAGCTAATATAAGCGTGTTAAAAATGTATCCTTGGATTCCTTGGTATTACCACGAGGATAACCTTTACGACTGCAGGTGGTCTACCATTAAGCCTTAAAGAGTGAGTAGTTCAGCAGTGGGAACAAGATGGCGCTAGACGACTTGTATGTTCTGTCGGTTTACCTGAGCGGAACTAGGTATACTCACGCTTTAAGACGTCATGGCCACCAGAACTGCAAAATAATCCTTCAATTGGAACATAAGCCTCTTCTTTGTGGGATCCATCCACATGGGCCCAGTGCCTTAAGAGGATAGCATACCGGCTGCCATTTAAAATAATAGTGCTCTCGCTACCACACCTGACCCGACCCCCGATCGTGCGATAGAGAGCGTTGCAGCTCGCGACTGACTGTAAGTATTTTTATATGAAATTTGTCTCTCGGGAGAAAACGTTTTTCAAATACTAAATCACGACCAATCTCGTAGATTCTGGCGTCAATCGTTTCAGCATATTATATTCTAGGTTTGTAGGATTTGCTTTTTTTCTAAAACTTCTTTATTTTTAAAATACAAAGGTTTTACTTCAATGAAGATTTTGTCATAAAAATAGTAACTTTTAGGCGCCTGTAACTTTCAAACTATTATAAATTTAAAAAAAAATAAAAATCTGTAAACCTAGTTTTTTACTGTGTCAGAAGCATTCTAAAAAATCATTGAGATAGGATAACATCTAGGGGCAGGAAAACGTTTTCTCTTTTAGTATGGACGAGCGCTCGGTAGACGATTGTCTTAATAGTATCACTATTCGCGCAGCAGACACAATACCTAAACAATAGCCCTGAACCACATGTGATTTATGGGACAGGGAATGGGTTAAGGTAGGTGTCACAAGTCTTAAAGTTTTTCTATCTAGGACATGCGCGTTACCTCAGCATGTTTTCTTCCGTCATAAAAGCAGTGATGAGAGGTGATGAAATAAATTACACAAAACAAGCCAGAATAACTTCAAACCCGCGATCTACGAATCGTCAAGACCGTTACCACTGAGTCAGCACTGCTCTTCTATGAAAACTACAACTATGTAATTAGATAGAAATCGTTTGGGCTCTGGCAAATATCCTGTAACGGTTCTAGAGTCTGAAGCACTGGAACTTTTCGCAGAATGATGAGAAAGCAGATTCACAGAGTAATATTAGGTATCTGCACTCACTAGGGCCAATTTTTTTTAAGTACTTATTAGTTGAAACTTCAAATTTTTAACCATTTCGTTAAAAAAATGAATGTTAAAACGAATAATTACTCAAATACTGATCGAACAACTGACCCTTAATAACAAAGGTATGATAATAGCAAAGTTTTATATAAGACTTGCGCGACAAATCACATTGTCGCGGCAACAGTTGCTCGACAAATCACATGGACGTATTTACTGTTTCACATCACGGAGTTGTCACTGAGTAGGTTTGTCTATCTAATTTAAAAATAAAAATAGCTTCATCATAAGGTAGAAACGAATTTTAATTCGGAGGTATTCGAAACGCCGGAGACAAGCGTCGCGGGGCTCCGTCGACCAACCTTGATAGGTGGTGATCAGCAATAAGACTAAGGACGCAAAAGCGAGTCCTTTATTTATACGCAATAACGCCTGCATCGCATTTTTCGTAAAGGTTTTTTTGAGGAAAGAAAAATTCAGCTGCGAGCGGGACTCGAACCTACGTCTTCTGGATAAGTTCTCCAGAGACGCCTTACCAATTAGGCCATCGCAACCATTCGTTTGCGATGGCCTAATTGGTAAGGAGTCTCTCTCTCGTCAAAACAAATCTTTATAATAATAGTAGCCATTAGCTAAGTTCAATTTGGTTGTTGAACGACGGTGTGCAAAGAACTCACAAGCTAGTACCATAAAATAAATAACAGAGAAAAACACATCCGTTGCTAAGAACCTTTTTTTTTTTTTTTTTTTTATTTATAAATAGGTTCGCGTTTGACCACTATCTCGCCTGATGGTAAGCGAAGATGTGGTCGACGGTGAATCACGCTTGCCTAGAAGTAACCTGTTCACTCTTGACTTGAAGACCCCAAGGTTATAGCTGTCGGGAAATACAGATGCCGGCAGGGAATTCCACTCCTTAGCTGTGCGTACAATAAAGGTTTGGGCAAAACGCTTTGTACGCACCGGAGGGATGTCCACCATATGCCGATGGCGCATTGCCGTACGTCTTGTAGTCCGATGATGGAAAGGGCCAGGAGGAACCAAGTTATGCAGTTCCATCGCACACTCTCCGAAATGCAACCGATAAAAAACCGACAGGCTGGCAACACGGCGTCGATGTTCAAGGCTCTGGAGCTTTGAAGCGACCAGAGCATCGTTACCGATTACCTACCGTGGTTGTACCGATACCTTCTGTGGTTGTATCAATGTAGGGTAGTTACTTATTAAGTTTACACTTCATCTCATGGTCTAACTGCCAAACCCATTGTTCTCACCACTACTAGTCCGGAAAAATATCTGGATATGCGCGTTTATAATCCTGACCTACCATGCCGATGTGATTTGTCGCGAGTGTAAAATCGCGCAACAGATGTGTGAGGCCGGCTCCACACGTTGGTCCCAACGCTCGTACCAACGTTGGACTTTGATGAAACCGACACGATCCGGCCAACTACCAACGCTCGCCCCAACGTTGGGACCAATGCCATTTTCTAGATCCACACGTTGGACGAGTAGCGTTGGGGTCTATATTGGGGCCAACGGGGATTGGTGTGGAGCCGGCGTTACAAAAAATATAAATACAAACAAAAAGTGCGCTTGCTTAAAAAACATGGAATGCATTCCATGTTTTTACATCAACCTAATGGAACTGCATTTTCAGCGATAATGAATCTTATCAGATTCACAAATTTTGATAATTTTTTTCACTATGTCTTTGTTAACTATTCCTTCAAGAACTATCTTATCTGAAGCTGGTACAATGACTTCCTTTGTTAGAAGTTAAAATGTAGGTTATCTAGGTCTAAATAAGTAGGTACCGAACAAAATAACTTCCTATTTGCCTTGATTGTAATGTAAAGCAACCCTGTATTACGCAAAAAGAGTATAATTTGTAGTTTTACACTATTTTCCACTAACGTAAAAAATAACCTTTTTTTTTTATAAAATAAAATTCTAAAATATTTTTCAACAACTTAAATACTGCATTTTGGTGACAAGTTACTTCGTAAACACAAACGTAATGTCAATCGAACTCTGACGTTTCCATGACTGTCACTGACTCACTGTCACTACTGTCAGTGTCAATGTCATAGATGTCAATTTTCAACGTTATCAAAACAGTTTACGGAATACATGATTTATTAATTAAATTATAAAGTTCTTGTGAGAATTATGTGCTTAAATAATATACCTGTATATATTTGACAGTAAGCATAAATGAGTCGAAGGATTAATGTAATGGGTTACAGATTAACAGCATCGAAATGTCTGGCTCTTTGTTTGGTTTTAACATTTGTCATGGGTTGTTATTTAGCAGCTTTACCTATTCGATTCGGTAAGTATATAACAAGACAATATTCAACTTTCTGTAAAGCTTATATTCAGTGTTTGTTTTAAGTAATAAATGCAATATTTTCCGCAGAAAAAGAGGCCTTACCTAACCCAGTACGACGACGAATATCATCGAAAGAACTACCAAAAAAGCGACTAGCAGTGCTCGTGCCTTTCCGCGACCGCTTCGAGGAGCTTCTAGAGTTCGTCCCTCACATGTACCGCTTCCTAAACCGCCAGAAAATACCATTTCACATATTCATAGTACAGCAAAAGGATAATAATCGTTTTAACAGGGCTTCGTTGATAAATGTTGGCTTTAAGTACTCGCAGAAGGACTATGACTATATAGCGATGCATGATGTGGACTTGTTGCCTTTGAATGACAACTTAAAGTATGATTATCCTGCGGCAGGGCCTGTACATATATCGTCCCCACAGACTCACCCAAAGTACCACTATGAGACATTTATTGGTGGGATTCTGTTAGTGAAGAGAGAGCATTATGATTTAGTGAATGGTATGTCTAATAATTACTGGGGTTGGGGGCTGGAAGATGATGAATTCTATGTAAGATTGAAAGATGCAAACTTGACTGTGATCAGACCAAGCAATATTACTACTGGGATAGATAATACTTTTAGGTGAGTAACAACTTTTTCTGCTTTTAAATAAATTAACCAAAATTCCTTTGTACGTAACACAAACATTCTCATGATTTTTATGTAAATTATGTTTAACTTGTTTCTACCTCATTGTATCATGCTGAATATCCAAATGCTGCTGAACCAAATTCTTGATACAGACCCAGGTTTTTTTTTAAATTCAATTTGGCATTGCTCTTGACTCTAGTCTAGGTCAGTTTTGCTATTTATATTACTAACCAAGAGACAATAGTGCCCATCATTATCTCAACATCTTGGCAATCTGTCACAAACAGCAGTCTTTTCTTTACTCTCAAACAATTACTGGCCAAATGCATGCACTCCTATCAGTGCTAGTTCACTAAAATCTTAAAAGACTATTCAGACTGGTCTGTATAGTCCTGAACTCCGCATATCACTTAAAATGATGATGTTGAATCCTTAAATCTTCTTAGCCATTATCTCATAAAGTGCCTGACACTAGAATTTTGGTTTCTCCCTCACTTCTTTGTGCAATCGACTGATTGCACAAGGATCATTATGATGTTACCCTTTAACCACTTCTACATCTAATTCCAGACATATCCACGACAAAACCTACCGTAAACGCGACATGCGCAAATGCTTCAACCAGCGCGAGGTAACCCGCCGCCGCGACCGACACACCGGACTCCATGACGTGCAGTACAACTTGCTCAATACACACACAGTAGCAGTTGACGGGTTAAATGTCACCGTGTTGAATGTAGAACTCCTTTGTGATAAGAACAGAACTCCTTGGTGTCAGTGTCCGGAACCAGTGAAAGTAACTCCTAAGAAGAATTAGGGAATATTTAAGAGTGATAGTGCCACAGTAACATCTGTAAAGGTAATTGTGACCCTGGACGCAAATGTCAACTGAATTAACTGGGTAGAATTTTGATGAGTAAGAGTCTGGCAGTCCCGTGTGCTCCATAGCACCCAACAAAATAAAAAGGATGATTGGTTGTTAAGATTTTGGTGTGATATTGTGTCTAAATTAATTTTTGTATCAGATTGTGTGTTTGTAAAACTTTATTTTGAGTTTGTGATTTTTTGGGTAAGGGATGACTTAAGCGCGACCAGATACTGTAAGAAATTTCTGTCAGAAAATTTGTGATATTCGCCGGACGCACTATTATCAGAAATTTTGATCTGGCAACTTTTACAATACAAAATCTATGCACCGAGTGCCTTCTGGCGACCATCAAAGGCGGACAATCCGTCAGAATTTTTCTTAGTGTGCAGTATCTAATACAAAATATCAGCAAGTGCGACGAGTGACGAGCATCAGAATTTTTGTGACAGAAAACAGTATCCAGCACGCTAAATAAATTAGGTTATTTTTTAACCCATTAGAGGTCAAACAAAAAGTAACAAAATATTTTTTAAATGTTCTTTATTTTCGTATTGAAATAAGAATAAAAAAACACAAAACACAAGAAAAATAAATAAAATTACAGTTTTCATGAAGTTACAGGGGTGTACTTAGTTGAGTACACTGACCGCCTAAGTATGAAAATTTCCAAACATGCTTTTTCGAAAAAAAAATGATTTTAGGAATTTTTTGCATAGACAGCGCACTCTTGAATGACAAAGGGCACATCGCAGCTGTTTTTCAATTTTTATTCCACCTCACGACCCATCCGCAGTGGGAGACGCCTACGGCAACGCGTCCGTTGCCGTGCGACGTCTCGCAGGACGATTTCCGGCCACCGTAGGCGTGGGCATACGGACGGCGAGTAATGGGTGACTCGCTGTCCCATCATGGATCACGCTCGGGTCGACGGGTCGTCTTATATCATGCGCGGCTCAAAGAGCTGTCAGCCAAATGACGGGGCCCCCGTAGAGGAACAAAGCCATCCGGGGTCGCTTGTCAACAAGATGAAGGTGAGGAGTGGCTAGATAGGCGTCACGGCGTCTTGACCTACCACCTGACGTAGGTCCTCACCGAGCATAAGATGCAGGACTGCCCCGCTTGGGTAGAGCACCGCCGTGTCTTCACGACGGTGATACGCGGCGATCTCTTGCGCCCGGCATTGGTCGAGCCCATGCTGCGGGGCAAGACGGAGTGGGAAGCGGTCGCCTCCTTCTGCGAAGCAGTCTTGCTAGCGCAGGAGGAGGAGGGACGCGTGAGGAAGAGGACAGCATCCACTCCACGACCCAGCCGCAGTGGTAGACGCCCACGGTGACGAACGTCGCAAGAAAGTCTCCGGCCACCGTAGGCGCCGGCATGCGGGCAGCGAGTAGTGGGCAACTCGCTGTCCGATCATAGAGCACGCCCGAGTCGACGGCGCGTTGTGTTTGTGAAAGAAAAAAACATTTGGTTTACTTACGTATGTTGTCACTGTACTCAACCAAGTACAGTAAAATTTAAATTACCTTAGTTTTATTTTAGTAGTAAATAATCAATTATATTGTTCTTTATAACTTACTCTGACATGTATTTTATACAAGCAAAATGAAAAGAACAACTTCTGAGCAATAATTATTTTATAAAATCCTAATTTATTTACTTACCTCCACAGTGTTTCGGTAACAAAACTTCAACTGACAGTTTTTATCAAAAAAACTTACACTACCCTCGTATTATTTATCAATATACTTAAACAGTGTTATGATGAAGTAAAATAACAAAAATACCAGCTTTAAAATTACGAGATTTGTAATTTACGCTTAGGGATATGGCTGTACTCAATCAAGTACGGTGACCTCTAATGGGTTAAAGTGTATAATGCAAAGAAGACCAGTTTGCGTTTTTTGTAAAATGATCATAATCAAAAATATACATTTGGTAGCTTTTATTAACCACTGATATTAAACTTTTGGATTGTTTATGTACTAAAATATTTTATAAGTATATACCAGGTATATAATTTTAAGTTTAAACTCAATTTAGGTAAATAAATACTCTCTTAGCTAGTCTAATTCATAGCCATTTAATTTAAGAATATTTTTACTTTTAATCTAAAAACTGGTTATTCCAATTGGATCTTAATTAGTATTTTATTCATTTTTTAAAGCCATGTATAGGCATAGGCATTTCGATCTTTGAAGCATTCCACTTTGCCCCACTTGTGTAAGGCTTGATGGGGCAAAGTAGATTAAGCCTAAACTACGTTAAGCCTGAGTCTACACTAGACAGCGATTGAAAGAGCGAAACGAAACACGTGATATCTCTATGTGCAGTGTAGCCAACATGAAAATCGCGTAGACTAGTGTAGCCTCAGCATAACTCAGCAAAACAGTGATGATGAATTATTTACACTGCCCTATAATGTATCAGCGATAAGTGTTTCACATCGACGCCGCCGTTTCGAAAAATAATCGGCAGTTTCGACTTCTTAGTAATCGTCGTTATCTCTGACACACGCTACTTATGTGGTATTTGACGGTGTTTCATAATCCGTTTGTGGTGGGTTAGCGTGACAGAGATAACACTCGACACCGATATTGGCCGATTATCTTTTTCAAAAAGTCGATGAGCAATATTTATCGCTGGTGGGAGTGGTGGGTGTGGTGTATCTTAAATAGATATCTTTTATAGTCTGTAGTAAGTTTTTAATTATAGGATTTTTGTAAGGGGCAACCCTCTCTCTCTGGTGTGATATGAAAATGAATAAACGTCTGATTGTGCTCAAGTCTTTAATTAAATAAAACAATAGTAATTACAAGTCTACGAACCCTGTTCTTAGTACAAGAACATAATATTGGCGACGAGAGATGAGCAATAGTCAAAACAAAAGTAAGTCTTAAAAATAGTCATCTAAAGAAATTTTGTCGTGTCGAGTCGTAAAGATGGCTGCCTATATTGGTCAATTGCCGCCATTTGAAGAGTCTACACAAAGTTTTGAGTCGTGGGTGGAACTCTTTGAAGAGTATTGTAGCCTAAATAAAGTTTTGCCAGAAGAGGCAGATGGGAGTACAAAGAAGGCTTTGTTTTTAACACATGTTGGCGCCAGACATTATAGCTACTTACACACGGCGTGTCTACCACAAAGAGCTAATACAAAAAAGATAGACGAATTATGTCAAATATTGAAAAATAAGTATGATCCACCGGGCCTGCAATCTACGAATAAATTTTTGTTTCATAAAAGAGTTCAGAAAGTTCAAGAAACTGAGACAGATTTTTTGTCAGCAGTCACACAATTAGCTTCTAAATGCAATTTTGGTGCTTATGAAGACCAGGCATGCACATATCAAGTCATTACAGGCGTTAAAAATGAAAACATAAGAAAAAAGTTGTTATCTCTAAATAACCCAACATTTAGTCAAGTAAAAGAGGTCGTATTGCAAGAGGAAGCCATACAAAAACAGTTAGATTGCATGAGTCGTGAAGCAGAGTCAGTTGTTGGAAGAGTTTACAAGAATCAAGGACGTCGTCCCCAGGCATACAGCACAAGTCAAAGGTGTGGCAATTGTAGTCAAGCGCAATCAAGGGATAAGTCACATCAAAACAAAAGTCAAGAGTCAATGGTAAGTCCAAGTCAGCGTCATCATGGATCTCAGTCTAAAGAAAAGAGTATGAGTCAGTGTCAAGGTGCATCCACGAGTCAACAGTCAAATATGAGTGAGTGTTATCGGTGTGGTCGTTCCCATAATCCTAATATGTGTCCAGCAAGGTATTGGAAGTGTTATGTGTGTCAGCGAGTAGGTCATACTAGTGTCAAATGTAGAAGGCGTCCAATACATGACTTAAATTGTAAAAATAATGATAATGCTATTGATTGTGTAGTAGAACAGTTGGTTGATGGAACAAATGTCTTGTCATGTAATAATGATAATGATGATAGTTATAATGTCAACATATTACTAGTAAATAAAGTAGAACATAAGTCAAAATTAATTAAATTAAATGTTGAGAATGTCTCATTAACCATGGAAGTTGATACGGGAGCAGCAATTTCCATAATTTCTTACCCATGTTATTTAAAATATTTTAATAATGTAACTATTAAACCATCTGCTATTAAACTAAATGGTATTTCAGGTCAGATCCAAATTGCTGGTATTATTGAAGTCAAAGTCATGGGTAAAGTTTTAAGTCTTGTAGTGTGTAAAAATAAAAGTCAATGTTTTATGCCATTAATGGGTCGAGACTGGCTGGATCAGTTATTTCCTATGTGGAGAGGTGTATTATTAACATCAAGTAATGTCAAATGTAATCTTGTGCAGAACGTGTCAAATCAAAGTTTGCAGGTGTCAGAATTATTAAAAAATCTTAAAAATAAATTTCCTAAAGTATTTTCAACTGAAAATAGGTCTTGTATTCAAAACTTTGAAGCTTCATTGTGTTTAAAGGAAAACAGTACACCAGTTTTCATGCGTCCTTATGAGGTACCTTATAGTATTGTTGATAAAATTTCTGAGTCCATTGATAAGTTGGAAGCTGAGGGCAAAATATACAAAGTAAGTCATTCTGAGTGGGCTTCACCTTTAGTTCCAGTAAAGAAGAGTGATGGTTCTTATAGGTTATGTGTTGATTTCAAAAGAACAGTGAACCCTAACCTTAAAATAGATATATATCCTTTGCCCACAGCTGAGAACATTTTTGCTTCTATGTCAGGTGGTAAAATATTTGTTGTTTTGGACCTTTCAGATGCGTATACACAGTTAAAAGTAAATGCTCACAGTCAGAAGTTGTTAACGGTCAATACACATAAAGGTTTATACAGATTTAATCGTTTAATATATGGAATAGCATCAGCACCTGCTATTTTTCAGTCTGTCATGGATCAAGTTCTATCAGGAGTGGAAAATACTAAGTGCTTTATTGATGATATTTTAATTAAAGGAAATAATCTCCAAGATTGTTATAATACAGTAGTCAAGGTTTTGCAAAAATTAAGTCAATATAATATTCAAGTAAATTTCAGAAAATGTAAATGGTTTTGTGAGTCAGTTGAGTATTTGGGTCATATTATTTCATCACAGGGCAGAAGTCCCAGTCCAACACTTGTAGAAGCTGTAATTAAAGCCAAAACTCCTGAAAATGTCAAAGAATTAAGATCATATTTAGGATTATTAAACTTTTATCATAACTATTTAGAAAATATTAGCACGTTAGTCAAACCTTTAAGAGAATTAACTGAAAATAAAACAAAGTGGCTATGGACAGATACACATCAACAAATATTTGAGTTGTCAAAACAAAAATTAGTCAATAGTAAAATATTAATGCATTATAATCCAGCATTACCAATTGTTGTGTATAGTGATGGTAGTCCAGTCGGCTTAGGAGCTATATTGTGTCACATAGTGGAAGAAAATAAGAAATTAGTAGAAAAACCAGTTACGTTTGCTTCATGTACATTAACTGAAGTCCAGAGAAAATATTCTCAGTTAGATAGAGAGGCACTAGCCATAGTTTATGCTGTTACAAAATTCCACAAATATTTGTGGGGTAGACGCTTTACCATAGTTACAGATAATGCCCCTATAAAACATATATTACATCCTAATAAAAGTATTCCAACATTAGCAGCCCAGAGATTGCAGCATTGGGCATTAATTTTAGAAAATTATGATTACAATATTGTGCATAAGAAAAGTGAATATTTAATGCATGCAGATGCCATGTCTAGATTACCTATGAATAAGATTGTTGTAGATGTAAATAATTGTCAATTGGAGAAATTGCCACTTAGTTATGTGGACATTGCTAGAGGAACCTTGTGTGATTCTGTCTTGTTGAAAGTATTTAATTTTACCAAAAATGGATGGCCTAACCACATAACTGACAATGCAATTATACCATACTTCAAAATAAGACATTATATTTCAATTATTGATGAATGTTTAGTGTTCGGTTCAAGATTGATAGTACCGCAAAAATTTCAAGCTTTAGTGTTAAATTTGTTGCATGAGAGTCATCCAGGTATAGTCAGGACCAAGATGCTAGCTAGATCCTTGTTTTGGTGGCCATGTATGTCACAAGATATTGAATTAAAATGTAAAAGTTGTGAAATTTGTTCTATTGTTAATTTTAAACCAGATAATGTAAAAATACCTTGGCCCAAATGTGATTTACCGTTTCAGCGAGTGCACATTGATTTTTTTGAGTATGAAAAACGTCATTTTCTTATATTTTGTGATTCATATTCCAAATGGATAGATATTAAGTTAATGCAACAGTGTACTGCTAGTTATGTTATTAGAGAACTATATTCAATATTTTCTGTAGTAGGACTACCATGTGAAATTGTGTCTGATAATGGTCCTCCTTTTGATTCTTACCAATTTATTGAGTTTTGTACCAAGCTAAATGTAAAGGTTACTAAGACACCGCCTTATCATCCGGAAAGCAATGGCTTAGCAGAAAGGAATGTCCAAATAGCTAAAAAAGCATTAAAAAAAATTATTGTAACTAATTATTCTGTTGATATCCAGCTGGAATTGTCAAAGTTCTTACTTAATTATAGGAACACTCAAACTACTGTCAATTGTAAAACTCCTAACTCTATGTTAATGTCGTACATGCCTAGAACTGCACTTACTATTTTGAATCCTGTTCATAATCCTAAGTCCATGAAACGTTTACCTTATTATCCTCATTTTACTGAAAATGAAACTGTTTTAGTGAAAGTGGGTTCTGCATCTCCTTGTAAAGGGACGATTGTTAAAGTTTTAAGTTCAACTTTATATTTAGTTAATGTTAATGGTGTCTTAAAGAGACTTCATCTTAATCAAATAAGTAATGCTTCTTATCCTCAAGTTTCAGTAAATAATCCTGAAGTTGTCCCTAACAATTCCTATTTTTTCCCAGGGGGAGGAATACAAAATAATCAGGCCACAAATGCAAGTCAGTCGGACAGTAAAGTCATTTCTCAACAGTCTAATCATTCTAATGAATCACAAGTACCACTAACTAGTCCTCAAGTCTCCCAAACACCCCTAAGTCCGCAAGTTTTAATTGATGGTTCAAAGTCCCCAACTACTCAAGAAACTGATAGAAATTCAACATCCTCTGTTACTGTTCCCTGTTCAATTTCAGCATCAAATCCCACCCAACCTGAAGTATGTCGCAGTAGAAGTGGCCGAATAATTAAACCACCAAAAATATTTAATTTGTAGGGGAAGGATGTGGTGTATCTTAAATAGATATCTTTTATAGTCTGTAGTAAGTTTTTAATTATAGGATTTTTGTAAGGGGCAACCCTCTCTCTCTGGTGTGATATGAAAATGAATAAACGTCTGATTGTGCTCAAGTCTTTAATTAAATAAAACAATAGTAATTACAAGTCTACGAACCCTGTTCTTAGTACAAGAACATAATAGTGGGTAACTGTAAGGTCCTTAGTACACAAAAAGACGCAAATGTTCGATACCTTACAACTTTGGTATCTAGAAGACTACCACTAAACAAATTCATAGAAGTTCGTACACAGGCACGCGTCGCCGATATTTGAATTTTTATTGCGGTAATCTTCTAGATACCAGTTTTTTTTAAACGTTGCCTCACACTAAGATTTTTTCGGGTGCCGTGGGTGCGTTTACAAAAAACGAATATCACTGTATTCATCATCAGCCTATAAATGTTCCCACTGCTTGGACTCAGGCCTCCTCTCTGTGAGAGGGAGTGGGCCGTAATCTACCACGCGGGCCCAGTGCGGATTGGTAGATGTCACATGTCTTCGAATTTTTTGGTTCTAGGACATGTCGGTTTCCTCACGATGTTTTCCTTCACCGTTTTGAGAGCAGTGGTGTTGAAATAAATTACACAAAGTAATGCGCCTGACGGGGTTCGAACCCACGACCTGCTACTCGTAAGTCGAGGCCGATACCACTGGGCCACCACTGCTCTCCTGTATTAATATACACACACTGTAAATAAAACAAAAAAAAATGTAAATAAATAAACCATTTTATTTTGACTTAAGCGTTTGTTTTTACATTCATTGGTAACATTTTTAGCGGTTACTATTATCAGTTTAAACGTACGGTTAGCTACAAGAGGCGACCTTATCTATTGATTCGAACTGATTACAGCGTGTTTCTAACTTGCTGAACATGTTTCGTTTACTATGGTAGCAGAAAATAGCTGATAGTTACGACAATAGATAATCTAAACAGTTGAAATAAGATAATCAGCTTTTTTAATTGAATTAATCCTCATTATTGAAGTCATTTTAAGATATCACTGTTTTCACAGCTACAAAAGTTTGCAAGTACCCGTTTTCACTAACAATAAGCAGCACTTAAACGTAGGTATGCTTTAAAATATTGCACTGCTAGAATTTCAACTCTCAGTAGTAAGCCAAGAGTTGCAAATCGAACAGTGCAACATTATTAGGTATTACTTTAAAATGTCGCAGTGTAAGTAAAACCGAGCAATATTACCAACTTTCTAGTTTAACATTGATAATAATTTAGAGCCGCCATCTTTGAAGCCCGTATGATTTTTAAGAAGAAATATTTTAATTTAGTAATTGTTCAAGGAAACTAATTGTTTATCAAATTGTTCACACAATGCATAGTTGTCATGCGACCGCAGTGTGTACTTGCTCTTACAGTTTAGCACATTTCGATTAGTTGTTAGACAATTTGTTGAACAATTAATTTATTTGACTTTACGTAATGTAGATTTGAAAATTTTTCATAAAAGCAATCTATTATTTTATTTTTATGACTTTAGACAGTAAATAATTCAAAACTGATTTACAAATAACGAATAATTATCTACTAAATTAAGTTACAAAAAATCTTAAGTAAAGGTCTTCGCAAGTAGCATAGACTCGAAAACGACTCCACTCCAACTCGACTCACCGTACCTAAAGCATTGAAATATGAGCTTTAAATCGTGTGTGTCGCGTACGGTGGAATTTTACTTGAAAAGAATGTAGGTAAATAGATAAATAGAATACTCTTTAATTTATTATTTTCTTACAGTTAAAAACACTGTTATGTTCCTAAATACTTTCGTTACAACCAAAATAAAGTTGCTACAGTGGACGAAAATCACTTTTTGAATGCAGATATTAGTGATGTTGACTAACGACCTACAAAATTAAGATAATGAGAGAAAAGTTGATTAGTGTGCAACATACAGCCACATGTGGCCCATTGAAAATTGTACCGTAAGACACAGGATATAAAACTTACATTTCAATGCTTTACTGTCAGTCGAGACAGAGTGGAGTCAACTTCGAGTTTCTGTAATAATAATATGTAAATCCTTACATCATTTCACATCATAATCATACTTAATAACAGTGTCTTCACTAACATTTAGTGATACGTTTCGATGTTACATAGTTTTAAGAATATATTTTTTATTGTGTGCATAGTGATTATCTTACTCGTTTCATATTTTATCAAACATACAATTGTTTAATTAATTTGGTATTAGACGTTTCAATTTCACAATCTAAGAGTATCATTCTCAAGTTATAGAAAGAAAAAAAAAACTTGAAAGTTGTCAAGGGACACCCGGATGGAACGAAGTTACTGTATACACAATGCTTACAATAGCTTACTATAGCAAAGTGTCGTTACAACTTTTCGTCTTATTTTTTTCCGTCTAGCCCCTTTCGCAACGCGCGATAAGGAACTTCATTCCAAAAATTCAATAATAAAGGTTATATTCTATTAAAATGGCTTTAAGTCGCAAATTGACCAAAACAAATCGTGGTCGCACCGACAGAGGGCGCCTTCTAATTTTCCGAAGAAAAAAGTCTTATTTATGACAATCGCTTAAGGGTGAGCCCAGAACGAGACGCGACGCGGCGCGACGTGACGCAATGATACTGCAAATGTGTATCTTTTCGTGTAGTAAATAGAGTTACATTTTGTGTGCGCAGACTTGCAAGCTTACTGATGCCGCGATGCGACACAATTCGACCGATTTCAACTACAAGTGAAAATCATCCTTACCACTACGACATATGACATGAAACGTCCGGTTATCTACGTGTAGATGAAAAACAAAACATGCTCGCCTCGACGACGTAAGCCAGTCGAATTGCATCATTATATCGTAGTAGCAAGGACGAGTAGAAATTACAAATCACACAGTGAACGTGTGAAAATGTTCACTTTAGTAAGCATACGGAGTTCGATTTAACGAGTTTATAAAGGATTTAACTCACGATTTTAAAATGAGAACACATTTTAGAAAAAAAATATAGTATCTATGAAATGGAAACGTTTAAACCGCTAAGTGACAATACGTTACTGCAACTAGAAACATACTAACACAAAGCTGTGGAAATATTCATTATACTTACACGTTAACTAAATGCTAAAGTAAGACTTTAAAACTACAGGAATTGATTCACTTGTGAATGCATTTTACTAAGATGCTGTAAAAAGGAATATTTTTCTAATGGATTAGTTTCATGAATTATTTTTTAAACGCATTGACGCATGCGACGCGCATCTTAAAGATGATTTTTGAGGAAAGTAAAATTCAGTTGCAAGTGGGATTCGAACCCGCGTCTTCTGGATAAGTACTCCAGACGCCTTACCAACTAGGCCATTGCAACCCACACCTGCAAGCTGAAATTCTCTATTCCTCGTTTGAACGCTTTACGGTAGCGTGGCGCCAACTCTTGGATTAGTGTTTAAGTACTTCCACCCAACACGTTGACATTACATTATTACAAACTAGCTGACCCGGCTTACTTCGCGACGCCTGAAAATAATTTTTAAACCTACCTTACTCGAAAAATGATTCAAAATCAAAATTAGCCAAATCGGTCCAGCCGTTCTCGAGTTTAAGCGTGACTTACGAACAGCAATTGTTTTTTTTTATACATATAGATACTTAGCTAACAAAGTGTTTATCATGTTTTTGAAACTACTGAATTCAATACACCTTACTGAATCCGGATAAATTACTTTAAAGTTTGCACTTGACTAAAAATAAAAAAAATGAAAACATTCTCCGAAACGGCCATGACTTTTAATACGACCGTTTTTTTTTGCCAAAAGTACTTCAAACGATTCTTCGTCTATTCTAGATACCTAAAACCGTTCTTTTTAAATATGGGTTTTAATTGTTCGAAGCAAAGCTGATAGAAAATAGTTTATTACAGAATTGGTTTATATATTTTTATGTTATTTTTTTTTTCCACAGCATCGACTATGGAATAAAAGTGTAAAGTCTATAACTCACGAACCTTACCTACTGGCTAAACAAGGAACATAGGAATATTAAGTATTCTGTTGTGAAAGCCCTGGCTGAATGACATGCCAATAATTTACAACAATGAATAAGTAATTAAGGTACTTCCAAAGTAACAGGTCCTCAATCAACACATCGGGGCTAGAAAGCATGTATCTTTATACAATTTTGATAACAAATGACAATCATATCAAATGTTGTCGTATGTAAGTGATCATCATTTGCATAGCATTTTGCCAACTATATTGGGGTCGGCTTACAGTCAATATCAGTATTTTACATGGAGCGACTGCCTATCGGACCTCCACAACCCAGTAACTGGGTAATACGATATCCCATGGTAAGACTGGTTGTCAGACTTTAAGACTTCTGACTAATAGTAACGACTGTCAAAGATCTACAAATGACAGCCGGGACCTACGGGTTTACGTGCTTTCCGAGGCATGGAGGAAACTCGCTATGACAGATGGTCACCCATCCACGGACCATCCTCGGCAGGCGCGGATTAACCCGGAAGATCGGCCTGTGCGGCTGTAGTTATTTAGCCACGACTACGATAAGACCAAACACTCCAAACACATAATTGACAAGACATTTCGGTCGTGCATGACGTCACAATATGTCGCCATCACAGATTTGTTCATATCGTAGTCGCAGAGTAAAAATGGAAGAGATTCTCAAAACTATAATACATATCAACATAACTTAGTCAAAAGTAGAAAAATTTTGAACCTCCAACTAAATTTTTCGGTTTTTATTCGGTTAAAATGTATAAAATGACATCATTAACATGTCATTCAACACTGGTTAGACAACTAAAAATAAATAGCTAATCAGATCCTTAAAATTAAGTACACATTTTATATGTATAACTATAAAATAATAAGTATAAATTGTATGGATTAAAATCATAATAATTTGAATATACAAACAGAATTGAAAAAATACAATATCTAACAAATTATTTTTTTTGAATAACAGACTGTAAATTATACCTTCCATAATTTGTCAATTAAATAATTATCATCATACTTTTCAATTAAATTGTTTGTAGCATTTTTGAAAATATATATTTATTTGAATTTTTACTTTTATTTAATTAAGTTAATCACGAGCCAAAAACCTTAGATAGATATTTACTTGAAAATAAATAGTTTACTTCATAAAATATAGAAAGAAAACAAGACAGAATAAAGGATTTTAAGAAAACAATTAATTGTTTAAAGTTACTATCTCGACGTATTCAAAATGGGATATCATACTTTCAACAACTTTCTATCTATGCCAGGAATGAGCAGCATTAATACATTGAAAATATAACTATCCCGCTAGTTAAAGTTTATAAAAATAAAGACACTTATTTTTTCATTTTTGTTAAATCAATTAATATTAATTTAAAAAGTCAAAACTTAAGAAGTAAATAACAATTTTACTTGGTATTATTGCCAACTTTAAAAGAGTCGTATCATTTATTTAAAACTTTTTGCACATGTAAGTACAAAGGCGGACTTAATGCCTTGGGCATTTTCTTCCAGTCTACCTTTGGGTGATGCAGACAAACATACTTGTCGCGAGATACTATTAAAAAATCAGTAAAAAATAATCTTGCTTGGAGTCTCTCTGCGCGATCGACTCAGAAATGAGGAGATTCGTAGACGAACCAAAGTTACCGACATAGCCCAACGAATTAGCAAGTTGAAATGGCAGTGGGCAGGCCATATAGCACGCAGAACTGATGGCCGATGGGGCTGTAAGGTTGGAGAATGGAGACCACACACCGGCAAGTGCAGCGTAGGACGTCTACCCACAAGGTGGGCAGACAATCTTATGAAGACCACAGGATCACGCTGGATGCAGGCCGCTCACAACCGGTCCTATTGGAAGTCTATAGGGGAGGGCTATGTTCAGCAGTGGTCGTTTTACGGCTGATATGATGATGATGATGAAAAAATAATCAATTTTGATTTACGTATCAGAAAAGATAGGGCTTAAATACGAGTATTTCCAGATAATTCAACGAATGGATCTAATCGATTTTGTCTTCAGTCAAATAACTTATATTCAGTGAATTTACATAACAATAACTTTATCTGGCTATTCTCAAGTTACCTTGTTCAACAGATTTTATCCCATTTTAAGTACTCAAAGATAGTATTAACATGCAACCAGAGAAAGATAAGCAAAGCTCATCACAATCACAATTAGAAGATAACTTTTAAGATCATCGCACATTACACAAACTCGACTAAAAGTAAAGCATTGAATTATGAGCTTTATATAGTGGTACTCACGGTACAATAAGGTCTATAGCGTATGAATTCGCCGCTAGAGGCGCTTGTGTAGCGTGAGGTCTCGAAATGTCAAATGTCACTATTTGTTGTGTTTTCAAACAAGTTCATTGGTTTGAATATTTTGCCATACCTCAGATTAATTATAGCAGAGAAACAGTATCACACGGATATTTATCTTCTCGTTTTTTTTTCGAACAATAAGGGTTTGCGCAACACTGAAGCATGCTCAATATTTTAAGGTACGGTGTTGAGGTACTAAATATGATTTAAATATAAACTTGTACGTTGTTTAACTTTAAATGTTTTCACGTTTGTAAGGTTGGATGTTATACTTTAGTACCTTACTCCACAGTGGCGCCAACTAGTGAGCAAAAAAGGTAGCCCTCATTTGGATATTTGGAATTTATGTTATTGTGCGAAGATCTTTAAGCACAAACGATTTTGCAAGGAATCTTCATATACACATAAAGTTACTAATTTTACTAAAGTTCAAAAACTCACTCGTACAAAATGTTCTACTTAAATAATAAAGGAAAGTACACAATAAGCCTAAAACATGCTAAGGCTAAGATCTAGTTTTACATAAACGATTGTGCAGCTCTTTTTAAAACTATAGCTATATTTTTATATGATTACCAAATATAGACTTTAGTAACCAATAAATAAAATTCAATATATTTCGCTAAACGATAATGTAATTCTTTCTAGACTTTAAAAGCTACGGCATAGAGTTAAAAATAGCAGAGTTGCATATTCGTATGGCATACAAAAACGTATTCAGGCAGAATAATGCTTTATTGTAAGTATAGAAGCGCTGGTACGGTCAGACATGAAGCTAGACTAGTTCTGTACCGCGGCGATGCTTGCTTGAAACTTTGTGGAATACCCGTTAGAGGTGTAAAGATAAGATAAAAATATTCACGATTTACATATTAAAGGCTTGATTTCCTTATCAAGACTTCTCGACTAATAGTCTACATGGCAATTTGACCAGATTTGTATAATTTAAATAACTCCCACATACTACGTAGATAATTTTTCTCTAGAATCAGATTTATAAAGAGTTCTCTACTCACAAACGTGGCGCCGAAAAACGGAGCCCTAAAAATATAAAAAAATAAATCTGATAAAAAATGGCGGAACATCTCATGCAGGTTTTTCCACAAAAGCTTCAAACAAGCCGTTAATTATGTGTCCACTAGTTGATAATATATTATTAACAAAATTACATTATTATATAGGAACCCAAAAATACTAAATTTTGCATACAAATGCAAATATTGAGCACGTATAAAATGATTACATTCATTTCATAAATATCCTCCAAAAATATGTTACTTTGCCACAACTTTTATCACATTCCATTGCATTTTAATATTTATTTATTTTTTATAAAAATTAATATTATAACAATTTAATATTTCATCACTGACAACATTTGAAAAAAGATAGCAACCCCAAAAAAGAAACGTCAATTTCGAAATTGGAAACGTCAAACTAGTGGACACAGTAGGCACTACGTAGACAAAACTTAAAACTATTGTCCTTTCAGTTATTTTACCTCGATTACGAAACACATTAATCTGTATTCTCATTTCATAAGGTTGCAAGTAGTATAACAGCAGGATTAACTTGCTTTAAAGTCGAGGTAAAACATAGGACGGTAAGATTAGATTGGGTGCGCGCTCCGCCCTGCCCGCTACGCTTGCTACGAGTTGCTACGGAGTTGCTACGAACTCGCTACGTCCCGCTACGGCGTGACGTCATCGGCGCGCGCGCAACACGTCAGCTACAACGCGCAGCCGCCTCCCTACGCACATAACACCCATGGTTAGGAGAAAAATAAAAAGGGGATAGTAAAAAATTTAGTACTGCATGGTTCTTTCGGCGCATGGTAATAGGGGTTAATACCAGCATCTTTTTATTTTTTTCAATACAAATACATATTTATATTTGCATCGTAACAGGGTCTTCAAGATCCTGGAAATATCATTCAGGAACCGAAAGAAACATGACGCACTTTATAGACCTAGAAATCAAGCGATTCTTTTCTTTTCATGCCAGGAATAATGAAAAAAGTTTTTCATGAGGAAAATCTTTATTGTGCATATTTCTTATGAAAAATCTCATATTCGGTAAAAAACTACCATGTTATGAAAATCTGGCTATTCAAAAATATTATCGTCTTATTTTTAGGTCCATGGGGGGCAAGACAAGATACAAACACAAAACATATAGAATAATTTGTCTATGGATAAAGGGACAACAGTTACCTTTAGACACAAGAAAATTCTATAGGAAGCGACATCAATAAAACATGCTAAAATAAATGTATTCAAACCTACAAATAAAGATAACATTTTGTAACAATTCACATAGACAGTAATTTTCAATTAGTAGGTATTAGATTATTAGAATTTAATTATATTTTTGTAGCTAAATAAATACATTAATAACAAAAGCTGTTTGTTAACTATTTTTATAACAAAATTATTAATTTGATTAAATTCTCAAACTTTCGTTATAACTCCCTTAAAGCGGTTCTTTGAGTACAAAAAGTCAATAAAGATTAAGTTAAAACAGTAGATTCCATGATAAGCAAGAAAATAGTTCACTTCGCGACAAAACACCATGTATAATGTCATGACAAACTAAAAGTATATATCCATCAACATTATAATTCAATAAATATTATTATATATTCTCAAAATTCATGAGTTCATGAGCTTTTATAAATTAGAGAATTTAACAATTAATTTTAAACATTTATTTCTACTTTAATACTTTAATTTAACATTTAATAATGATTATTTTATGTTTAAGTTTAGAGACGATTAATCGAACGTATATTACTATATTTTCATGCTAACTATACATAAAAAATATATTTTATATTTCATGCAGAACAACAATAAAATAGGAACGATGATAGATTGGCACTATTTAAAAATACTGTTTTTTGAAACGCTATGTACTGTTTTCAAGGTAAATAATAGAAGTATGGTACGCAGGTAAGTACTACTTTATGGTTTGAACTAAAAATATATAAAGTAAGTTTACAGGATGTTAGTATCATCGTCATTTAAAACACAATAATTTATTTTTAAGATAAATTTTTTAAACGTTAGATTTTGCTCAGCAATAAAGCGGTAAAAAATTTAATTGCACATGTTAAGGGGCAGTTTTGAGGCCATTTTTGTTAAGGGCCTATTTCACCATTTAAAGTGAACACGCTTACGTGAAATTTCAAGAACTGTTATTGTCATAATTGCATTTAGAAAATTGTCAGAGACAGCTCTTAAACCCAGTTTAGATCTACTGGTCGCTATTTCGTGAAACACGCCCTTTGGAAAATTCTTTTTAAATATTATTATTTGAGCCTCAATATTCTTTTTTAATACTCTGAGCTCTGACATTTTGGCATTTATGCAATAATGAGCTTTAGTAGTACTTGTTAACGTTGATTTTTGTTTAATATTTAATGTATTATTTACAAATGTAAAAGAAACAGTTTTAAACCGCTTAATTTATAATTCCATCTAGTTAATTATCTTTATTTTAGGAAATGTATTATTTTTTTTAAATTAAGTACGTAATAATATTATATGAATATAACTACATGCATATTGTATAATAACCTTATGTTTATAACTCTCTCTTTAAAAGTATACTTTCTATAGTAATAAATGTATAGAAACATGTTTATCTAAAGAAACAACACTTAATGCCACACTCAGACTAAAATCCGCAATCAGACGATTCACCCGGGTGAACGATCCACTCGAGTTAACTGCGGGGGTATTACAACGTCTTAAAACCAGGCTTATTCCAGTTAGTGAACGAGATGGCGCTAGACGACTTGTATAGCTGTATTACTTCCACTCGCCGGAACAAGCCTGGTTTTAAGACGTTGTAATACCCCCCTTGTTCACTGAAGTCGACGGTTCACGTGAGTGAATGACATTCACTCGAGTGAATGGTATTCAGTTTTGTTTCATTTTATTTTCACTTTTTATTCATTCTGTGTTCAGACGTTTCACTTAGTGAAAAATACCGAATGAAAAACATCATGTACCTACAGCAAGTGAAGCGTCTAATTTCGAAACATCGATTCTCTGAGTATGGCAATTTAAACCTTATATTTTCTAGCAATAAATTCTAGATTAAAACATCTTATATTAAAAAGGTATAATATTATAAAAAGGAGTACATAATAATTGTTTACAAACAATTATATTTTGATGTAAAGAACATTAATAGCTTTATTATAAATTCCACTGTTTAATACAGAAATAGCCTATCAAGAAGACTTATCAATTATTTATTATTTTTATAGTAATGAGAAATTTAAGGGGGCATGAAAGAACGAGTTTACCAAAATGCAGTATGAATATTAAGCTAGTCTTTTGTTCTATTTTGTTACAGTCACCTCAGTTAAGATTTTTTCAGACGATCTACCGATTCAAAATGATTATGTCACCGAACAATAGTTATATTTCATATTGAAATAAACTTATCATAACTTTTGTGTTAATTTATAATTCTGACATTAACACTAAAATTGATTTAACTTCAAAGATAACAGTGAAGAGTGTTCATTAGGGGTAACAAATGTACACAAGTATTTTTGATTAAACAAAAAAGTTGTTATTAATGTGTAGTTATAAAAAAGGCACTGGTAAAAAACTGTATATTTAATATCAAATCAATTCATTAATTTAAGCGTAGAAATGGCCAGTTAAATTAGTTTAATAACATGTTTATGATTGCTGACACAGTAAGTTAAAATAAATGGTACACAGTGAGATTTTGAATCGGGGGCCGATGTGCCTGAACATAATTTTAAAACGAAGCAAGCTTGAAATGTAATGTAAATTTTTAATATTATAAAGTCAGTCAGAAATGGATGAAACTGGCTTAAATGCAAATTGACAAAATAAATTCACAGTTTGGAAGACATTTTCTAGAAAAACTGTTCGACCAAAGACATTATTTCTTAATCAAAGCTTTATCTTACTTTATTTATTTTTTCAGCACATTTGCTCGAAAAATGCATTTACAAAGCCTGTATACATTGTTCGAAAGTTAAACATTACGCACCATACAACGGAACGTGCGGTAAAATAGGTACTCTCACCTAAGTACCTATTTTACGGCATACCCCGTTGTATAGCACCGTGCGTTTTCTTTACGGTTTTTTTTTTAATTTCCATAAAAAAAATATAAGAATTCCACCAAAGAGTTTCACATTAAGAGAATAAACAGCCTGACTGATCGAACCTCCTTGGAAGCGCATTTGCTCACTACGTTGTCTCACTTTAATACTAAAGAGTAAATGAGACGAAAGATGTAGTTCCATTTTTCACCACGTGCATGTGGCGCCATTTGCAAATTCGCGCCATTTTCGTATTAGAAACTTCTAAATAAAGTTTGTTTAATTACATATTGTACTGTTTTCTCGCAAATGTGTTGAAAAACATTGTATGACACACGTGCGGAAATTGGTATTTACAAACTCGTGACTATGGTAAGCCCTCGGCTTCGTCTCGGGCTTACATTCGTCTACTCGTTTGTAAAAACCAACTTACCGCACTAGTATCATAAATAACTATTATTTAAAGTAATGAAGTTGTAGAAACTTACAATTCCAAGTAAATTGACTGTATCAGGTATCTTATGAAATTCCGTTATTTTTCAGGCGATTATATTTGTCTTTTAAATAACCCAAGATGAGATTCTACTGCCGATTTCGATGAAAATTGGCCCGGTCAATCTTTGGCACAGGTGTAGCCACGGGTCTTTTAAAAGGCGCTTTTCTGGTGGTCGCCACTATTGATTCTGACTTTCAGAAGTAACAATGGTTTGAAATAGTGCGGTGGAATTGTCCCAAAAAAAGGCCCTTGTAAATCCCAGCAGAATCTCAACCTTAAGCCACAGTTATTACGGTAAAAATTAAACAATAGCCTCGGTATCGCTTATAACATGTATCCCATGCTTAGTCAAAATCAACCTCACAATATCATTACAACTACGCGTCTTATAGTTCCTACCGGAATTTTCTTTCATTTTAATACTTTTCATCTTATCACACAACTTACTGACTTCCGATTTCGACTTCTTCATTTCCTCAGGCTTCAACTTCCTAATCGTTGAAGAACAGCGTTTTTTCGAAGCCTCGACTTCGACTTTCTCCACGTTGCCTTCACTTACCCGTCTTTTATAAAGGTCAAAGTCGATATCTTTGCTTAAATAGCTATCGAGGGAACAATAAGTCGTATCTAAAGTTACCTTGTCAATTTTGTGTTCAGTTGCATCGCTGATAATTTTGACAGCTTTTCCTGGGACGTAGGTCGAGGGAACTTTATCGAGGTAAGCCATTTTGGGCTTTAAAGGCTCGCAGATAGGGGATACGGAGTCTGTATGGGAGTTGGGCATTAGGAAGTTGGTCTTCCTCGGTCTTTTGACGGTTATGGTCTCGTCTATTATAGAAGGTTTGTCTCTGATTGATATGAGGATGTTTTTAAAGCTGGTTTCTTCAGGGGAGGCCATTATGACGTCTTGTGGTGAACGTTTGTCGTAGCTAGCGATTAGATCGTTGAGGATGTTATACTCACTGTTATCCAGGCAGCGTGAAAGAGGTTTTTTGTGTTAGTATTTTTACATAAAAATGTGGCTTAATAAATTTGGTTATAAGGTTGATAATTGCGTAAGAGTTCAAAAGGATAGTAGTTAAATAAGTTTAGTGATTCAGTAATAATATCCAAATACTATCAAAATAAACTGAAAATCGTAAAATAAAAAGTACGACAATTACTTTTATTTTTTCGACTTTCAGTTAAGTCTTGAAAGCAAACAACGAAATAACCATGATTAAAACATTTATTAATTTATTTGCATAAAATATTTATAAAAACATTTTTCTTTTTAAAAAATATTTAATTGTCAGCAAACTTAAGGCTGTCCTTCACCGGAGCATTCGCCTGTAATGTAACAAACTCAGATTCAATACTGAGCGTTATTTTGCAATTAGACGAACCCGCGGATACAAAAATAACACGGTACGGGGCGAGGGTCTTATGGCTTTTTTTTTTTTTTTTTTTTTGCGTGGTAAAATCATCAAATGAGTCCTCCCACCCCGGGCAGGGCGGGAGGGACTGTCAGACTTGTACTGACTAAAATCCACGGTGTCCTTCAATAGCCCTTTATGTTCCGGGGTCACGGTAATGGTATAAGTCCCGCGACCCCGGCAGGCTTTGGCCCTCTAGAGAGGGGGCCCCGTCATTATGCTGACGCTCTTTGAGGCGCGCGTGGAACACAACGCGCCGTCGACCCGGGCATGGTCCATGGTCGGGCAGCGAGTTGCCCTTTACTCGCCGCCCGCATGCCCGCGCCTACGGTGGCCGGAGATCGTCTGGCGACGTCCGTCGCCGTGGGCGTCCGCCACTGCGGGTGGGGCGGAGGGAGGACACTGTCCTCTCTCTCACGCGGCCCGCCTCCTCCTTCGCGAGCATGACTGCTTCGCAGAAGGAGGCGACCGCTTCCCACTCCGTCTCGCCCCGCAGCATGGCCGCAACCAATGCCGGGCGCGAGAGGTCTCCGCCTATCGCCGCCGTGAGGACACGTCGGTGCTCTGCCCAGGCGGGGCAGTCTTGCACCGTATGCTCTACTGTGTCCTCCGGGCGATCTTCGCAGTGGTGACACCCAGGCGTTTCCTCCTTTCTCCTTAGACACAGGTACCTCCCGAAACATCCGTGTCCGGTGAGGACCTGCGTCATGCGGTAGGTCAGGACGCCGTGACTCCTATCCAGCCACTCCTCAAAGAGGGGTCTTACCGCCGCGAAGGGTCTTATGGCTTTGGATTGTTTTAACCAGCGTCAAAAAGAAGAGGTTCTTATTCGACTAGCTTGAAAGTCTAAGTGCCCTCACGATGTCAGTAATCATTGTTAATGTCATCGATGTCCGAAACATCATCATCTGAGCCTTTTCCCAACTATATTGGGGTCGGCTTCCAGTCAAACCAGATGCAGCTGAATATCAGTATTTTACATGGAGCGACTGCCTATCGGACCTCCACAACCCAGTAATTGGGTAATACGTACCCCATGGTAAGACTGGTTGTCAGACTTTAGAGCTTCTGACTAACAGTAACGACTGTCAAAGATCTACAAATGACAGCCGGGACCAACAGCTTTACGTGCTTTCTACTGCTTTCGTGAAACTCGCTACGACAGATGGTCATCCATCCACAGACCAACCTCGGCAAGCGCGGCTTAACCCGGAAGATCGGCCTGTACAGCTGTAATTATTAAGCCACGAACTCCTCGTGAAACACGACGTCCAGAACAATCAGTTGTTAATATGTTATGAAACAATTTGTATCAGTCGCCCGTTAAAAACGTTTTCATTACATTTTTATTACATTATACACACACGTATACGTAAAGCGTCTGGAGCGTCCAGAAGGACGCAAGTTCGATATTTAAATTAACGCAAAAGTTTTTCATTACAGTTAGCGCACTGTTAAGCTCTTCGAATCTAAAGTCATTCATTACAGACAATGCTCGCGGTTTGGAAACGCCTTAATAAAAAAATATTTACAACCAAAGTTATTGGCTATTAAATCACTTTCCGTGTAAAAATAATGTATCTAAAATAAAAATAAAATCAAAAAAAAATACAAAAACAAATAAATTATATCTTAAACACTAAACACTAAACCAACATCATATTAGAAAAACAAAAGATCTTCATAATCAAACAAAAAACTATGAAAAGTAAATCAATATTAAAATTATAAAAAACACTACAAATAATATGAAAACTAACATTATCATGCAAAGCACACATAAAATAACATAAATTAAATCAATGGAATTTATTTTAACATAAAATAACAGATTGTTTTCAGTACTAGATGTTATCTTCAAGCCAAAAATAACCCGGCAGTAGAAATTGCTCAACCATTTTTGAGATTGCTCATCCATCAAAAAATTAGCTCGGCCAACTCGGGCAAACGGGTCGACCAACTGGGGCAAATGGGTCGACCTGCTGGGGCAAATGGGTCGACCAACTGGGACAAATGGGTCGACCAACTGGGACAAATGGGTCGACCAACTGGGGCAAATGGGTCGGCCAACTGGGGAAAATGGGTCGGCCAACAGGGGCAAATGGGTCGGCCAACTGGGGCAAATGGGTCGGCCAACTGGGGCCAAAAAGTGTACTCACGTGACACAATGCGGGGCCCCGTACAGCCTGTGTTGCCTGACATACGCGAGCACGGCGTCGTCTGTCAAGTACTTGGCGCTTTCTCCTCGCCGCACCAGGCGTCTGATCTGTGTGGAACTAACCTCGTTGGCTATGTAGTTTGTTACTAGGATTACGTTGTGCTGAAAAGATTGTAATTTTTTTTTTAATCATTCCTACTAATATTATAAACGTGAAAGTTTGGATGGATGGATGTTTGTTACTCTTTCAAACAAAAACTACTGAAAGGATTTGGATGTTTGGTACATAGATAGTTTATAATCTGGATGAACACATAGGATAGTTTTTATCCCGATTTTCTCATGGGATAATTATCGAGTTGTAACCGCTGGCTGTTTGGTTAAGGACGAATCTAGTCTTACTAGTCCGAATTGAAAAATATTTTTGTGTTGAATAGTCCATTATATTATCGAGGAATGCTATAATGCTATAGCCGAGCAGCGGGTGAAACCGCGCCAAACAGCTAGTCTCTACATTAAACAAACAATTTATCGGTTTTGCATCAATAATCGTCTGTCCACCTAAAAGGTAGACGTACGATCTCATATGACCACAGGATCGCACTGGATGCAACCAGCTTCCAACCGGTCTTATTGGAAATCTATAGGAGAGACCTATATTCAGCACTGGACGTCCTAGGGCTAATTATGATGATGATGAAGAGTAAGTAAAACCGCGGGTAAAAGGTATAAATATCTGTTACGTATGATTAATGGAGATGGAAGATGGCGATGAATTGTATGCGTTCCTTGACGATACATAATGGCCAGAAATTGACCAGAGTTGGAAAAGCAATCCTTGTCCATCAATGGATCAATACAAGCTAGGGAATAAATAAGAGTTTTATACTAACTCTATGTTTGTAGAGCATGTCGGACTCGTAGATGAACCGTCCCGGGTCGCAACCGGAGCGGGATACCACCACCAGTCCGTGACGACCCACTATGTTTTCCAACTGAAATAAATTATAAATATTATAATATCATTTAAAACGACAACTGTTCTCGTGACTAATGTTAAAACCTCCTTTTCTCGATTGCTTTTTCCTGTGGCATAACGAAATGGTTTTGAAATACAATAATAACTTGAAATAATAAAAGTTTCGCGAAAATATCTGGACTTGCTCACTGACTCATTGACCGACTCATTAATGCCAAGCCCAAACCTTTGAATTTAGACTGTAATTATTGATAAATCAATAAGCCCAAATTTTAAGTTATTCGCTGTGTATAATATTTTTGTTCTTTACCCAAGCCCTGTTCCGTGTTCCGTTCCGTTTCGACGTTTATGTACAAAGAAATATATGACCCTACAACAATGCAAAATTCGATCAATCTTACGAGATTCAAGAGACGCGATGAACCTACATTACAACCAATGAGATATTTAGACAATGTCCGCACGTCTCTAATACACATCTCTCGTCTCCGCTTTTTTGGAAACCAGTTAATAGCTCACCAGGATAGCAACCCGGTGGTAAAGGCTTTTGAGAGAGAAAATTCCTAACAATATTCGAAATCTTTCTGAATCAATTGGTTAATTGACTTCCTATGTAAATTGCAAAACTAATAAGACCGTCATTTAGAGTATTGATAATTAATGGACACGTATTTTGGTTAAATCAATGAATATTAAGAAGATGTAACGTATCAAGACTTGAGGTCAGAACTTAGCAGCTTTTTATTAAGTTGTGACGTACTCGTATTAGTTTTGCCAATTTTAAAAGCGTCTTATCCCAATCAATTGAAGTTTACGTATAACAAATGAAAAATACGGGTCAATTTTTTTTTTCTAATTAGAATTTGCCAATTGCTTGAACAGCTGCTTCGCGAGATCCTCCTTATGTTTTTATCAGGGGTTTTGGCGATTAAGCCAGCTATCAGAATGGAGACTACATAACTGGTACGGTACTCACATCTTCGTCAGACCATAGCCCCGGCGTCGCAAAGGACTCCAAAAGATCAGCTCCACACAACAATTTGACAGTCACACCATCCTGCACGTTGCCGTTCAGCTTCTCCATCAAGTTGTCGGGCTCATCCAAACTGTTCAAGTTTAGGATATCGTCTGGCAGCCAGGAGGGTGGGTCTGGGTCGTTCTGGCCTGTTAGATAGTTGTTTATTGTGTCCTGGAGGGAAAGAATTGTTAGATTAATCACAATGGCTAAGGTAGGGATGTTGCAGCAATAGACTCCTGCGCTGTATGTCGCATTTTCGATTGTCTTATAATTCGATGGAGCCAGCTGCACGCACGAAAAAACATGACGTCATGCGGCGTTACCTCGCTCTGAGGCGTTCCAATTTTCAACTGTTTATAGCAACGTAAGTGCAGTATTTTCTTATGACGTTGTCACGTTCTACTATCGTCAGTAAACCGAATTTACAGACAACCGATTTTTTTTTTGTTTAATCAACAAGGAGTTGTTCTGGGTGGGGCTGTTTAAATGTTTGTTAACTCATCCATGTTAAGGGAGAAATCACTGGTGCTGCTAAAGAGACAACATTAACTTTAAAAAAATAACAGCCTTACTACAAAAACTTAAACATCTGTTGAACACTCGTTTAAAAGTGTGACTGCAAAACGGACCTTATTACAACGTCATAATCTTTTTTTTTTTTTTTTTTTTAGGTGGAAAATCATCAAATGAGTCCTCCCGCCCTGGGTGGGGCGGAAGGGACTGTCAGACTCTTACTGACTAAAATCCACCCGTGTTCCTTCGGATGCCCTTTACGTTCCGGGGCCACGGTATCCTGGATTAAGAAAAAATCCGCGACCCCGGCAGGCATTTGGCCCCATAAGGGGCCCCGTCGGTGACGCGTGAAACACGACGCGCCACCGACCCTGGCTTGGTACCTGGTCGGACGGCGAGCTTACCCATTACTCACCGTCCGCAAGCCCGCTCCGCCGCTGTGCCCTCTGCTATTCAGAGGGACACGCGTTGGAGCCTCCACCCGACAGGCTATTCACATACGGGCAAAGAGACCCCTTAGGCACAGTGCCTAAGAAGCGTTTTTGCCCGCATCCCAGGGCGCACCGGCCCGAAAAACTGGTCTTCCCCACGGATGTATCCGAGAGGGAACTCCAGTCCACGGGCGCACGTGGAGGTTTCCTGTCTTAGCACCCCAACGTCATAATCTGACATTTTTTTAGACAAGTGTTCAACAGACGTTTAAAAGTTTTTGTGGTAAGACGGTAATAGTTTAAAAAGAAAAACATTTTTGCGCTTTATGTTAGCTGCACGCGTACCATGACACTGCAACTGCTTGAAGTACTTTTAGATGTCTGCTCAGTAAAACTATCAACATGATACATCACTTTTTAAAGTTGTAAACACTGAATGATAAAAAATAGCTGTAGGTACAAAGGTTATAGTACCTACATTCTTTAGAAGACTAAAATTTTCAATAATGAACCATAATGAAATAAGTCAAGGTTCAATATTAAAAAACTGTCTAGTATTTGTACTTTAGGCTTTAAAAAAATGTACTTAATCCTATCAATTAAAATGTAGATACACATGAATGATGTGATACTGTATGATGACTTAATAAAAAGTTTATTTTTACAATAATTAATCACACTGTTTATACTTTGGCCTACTATATCAAAAGTTGATGTCATTGTTTAGTCATTACTCTTTTTAAGAATAAAAAATAATGTGCTTTAGGAAAATGTTGAACATCAGCCTACCTCAATCTGACAAAGTTTTATAGATTTTCAACCTTATTACAATAGTGGAAGGTGAATGTTTGATTGGTGAAATTTTACAAATTAGGGTAGGTTGACCTGCTGGCGTTCATGTATTTCTAGGATCGTTGGAAGTATTGGATGGAGGCCTTTGCCCAGTAGTGGGAATAGTGTCCCTAAATCTCCCATTGGCAAGCATTTTCATTTATGTTAAACATAATGAAAACGCTTTCTATACATGAACATCAATTTTATTTTGCTCTCCCAAGTAACTGGGCATAATTGTGCGTTTTTGGGTAAAAATAGTCACTTGGGACTTGGGTGTAACGTAACGTTTGCGGGAGACACAGTTTTTTTTTCGTTTGCTACGCTTTTCGCCGTGAACTACGAAAATAAACCTTACTTCTACGGAATAAAGGCGCTACCAATATAAAACGGTTTCTAGTATTTATAACGAAACAAAAGATGCGCTCGCCAGTATTTCGCTCGTTTGTGCGATATTAGACCGATATCGTCAATCGCTGAAATTCTGTATCGAGTCGCATTATGAGAAAGCAGTCTTACCTGATGATGCTGCAGTGTCAGCCTAGTCCTCGTCCACCCAGACTGCTGAGTCTCCCACTCCGATATCTTCACCCATGATGAGGACCTCAACGCAAGCTTCAACATGGCTATCCTGGAATCACATACATCTTCAAATATTTGACTTCCATATAACATCAAAATTAATCATAATAGCCCACTGTGACCATAAAACGCAAAGAGCTACCGAAAGACCAGAGTGGATTTTTTGTCAGTACCACTCTACCCAAGGCAGATAAACTAATTTGATGATTTTATCACCTCAAAAAAGGTATGACTTAACCATTATGTTGTGAGATTGGTGATCAGTGATGAATATTATCGGTGATGCATGGAGACGGTGTGGAAGGCCAATTAAAAGTGTGAATGGATTGGATGAGGAATAATTTCACAAAAGACTGCTTTCCGGGCAGAATAGACAAGGTAGGGCAGAAAAATGATGATGAAATCAGCTTCCAATCTGAGGTTCTTATGAGTTCCAATGTACAGGTGTGTTATGATTTCCGTACAGCACATTTATGTCTAAAAATTATATAAGCCCAGGAATTGTTGGTGTAATTCTGAACAACATTTTAAATAACAAAAAAATATAACAAAGATATAAATATAAGAACAGCAAAACCCATGATGTGTTCAGTAGTGTATGAGAAATGATATTAATATGAGAATAAAATCTGATATGACATCTGAGACAATTTGTAAGACAATGGAAAGTTATGTCCCACATTTTGAATAAATATTTTTAAATACTAACTTGTTAGTATTTAGGCTGTGCCCAACTGTGGGAATATTATACCTTGTTATGTTTATATTCATGTAGTAATATTAAATATTTATTTTATTTAATGTGTGTCTTTTATCAGCACCTTGAACTGTCTGGTGAGATAACAATTAATATTATTGTCTCACTATCTGTGTCAACTTCAACATTTATTATGTGTATTTGGCAAGGATGTCATTGTGATATAATATGTGGTACATGACCTAATTACGATTTCTCTTCTCAGGAAAATTTGTTATGTGAATGAATTGAAGGCTTGCACTATGGCTAGGGTTACCTTTCATCTCTATTACTAAAACAACAGTGAAAAAAAAGTGGAAATTCCTCACAATTTTGTTTTTTATTTTATTCTGGGATGTTCCAGGTTTTTGAAATCACATCGTACGGTGAACCCGCACATTTCGTAACATTAAGTAGGTTAAGCTTACTACCACACTCAACACGGGCGGGTTTATTCATAACCCCCGGGTTTCTATTGTTTCACAAGTGTATAGAACAATCATCATACGCTTGAACAAAGTGATTAAATATTGTGATGTGTATGAGTGAGTGGAATTATTATGCCTATACTATGTCAGTGGGTCGTCTTAGGTATTTTAAACATATATTTACCTGTGGTGAGCCGGCACCAAATCTTTCTTCCCGTAAGCATCATGCACAGGGCACACCAAGCCTCCAACCACACTGCCTAGGTTCAGGTTGTGGATATAATCTTTGGCAATTTCTAGAAAAGTAATAAAATATTCAAAAAATTCTGTTATGAAACCTTGAGTAAATATCTATGTTGAGTCATTTTGTTAACATTTCCGTAACTAACGCACAAACCACATAGCTCAATGAAGTTACATCTACTTTAAATGCCAAAGGTCAATAGTTCAAGTTTACTGCAACAGAATTACTGAAAAATGCAAAATAATTGCGCATTTCATGTTCGATTTCCGATTACTTACCGAACATGCGAAGGTGCATGTATGTCGGTGGGCTAAAGCTGCCACAAGCCATAATAACAATCTTTCCGTAAGACATTTTGCGGCGTTTTTTATTCAACACAGCATCTACACTTAAATAGACTTCGATTTTGAAATTTTTATCACATCACAACAAATTCGCACGTCTGCAAACTGTGCCTTCATTGATTCAACTACAGAATGCAACAAAATTGAAAATTCACAAAAATTTATGACGCACCACAAAATAGATTGTCATTTTTTCATGATCGGGTAATGTAACACTATAAACTACCATTTTACGCAGAATTTAGCAAAATTGTCAAAAGTGGAGATAGTCCTATTCAAGCACATAACTTATGATGTTTTCTTTTACCATTCTTTTTTATACAATTTATTACATTTTAAAAAGAACTCGTATTGCATAAACAAGTTATGGTTTCGGAATCATTGCCCTCAATTTTATAACAATTATTTTTTACCCATTAGATGTGTCACCTGAAAACTTGTAACGGAACCGTAAAACGGAACGGAACTCATACTAAGCGACCAAATTGAAATTGCATGCTTTTGCAGTGAAAAATGCGAAACTAAAGTGTAATTTTTTATCACCGCGTAACTTTCATTTGACATTTTGTCCTCTTCATTGTGGACCGGTAGAGTAAAAGTAAACTCGAGTCAATTTATTTAGCTGAGTTCGTAAATACTGAATTATGAGGAGAAGCGTATGAAAAGGACGCATTGCTGCAATAAACAAACAAGAATTCACATTAAAAGTTTACAATATTACTATCATAACCTTTCTGATAATCAGCTGGGTAAACATTGTAATTTTCCAAGAAAATGAGATTAACTTTGCGTTTGCTTTCTTCTGTTGTACAAAAAACTCCGTTTTATGTCACCACGCCGATATTTTATGTGAATGCGGGTAAGTTGAAGACCTGTCGGTTTTTTTTTTAATGGCATGGCAAACTGAATAACATTTGCTAGATCAGGTTCAAGGTTTTCCTATAAACAGGAAACGAAAGTAAAATAACACTCAATAGTAGAACTTCGCCATCTCAACATTCTCATAGATTATATGCATTGATACTGTTGGATCTATCTATTCCCCTAAGATGACCCAGTGACCGCTTTTACTATCAATATTGCTCTTATTATTACATATGTACTAGCTCCAGGCTAATACTGAGATATCTGGACTGACCGCCAATATAAAGTGTTATATTTTTGGTTTTGATTACTTGGTCAGGCCATTTACAGTGAAATTTGGTTAAGTGGGACCTGGATAACTGAGAAACCTCCATAACTGGTACTCATGCTGAGGTCCCAACACTTTGTCACTGAATTACCTCTGTTAGTGGGATGAAGCGAACCTCTATATCTGGGATTTGTTCTTTCGATTTTATTGTCATTGTTAACTCTATAACTGAGACACCAAGTAAATTTTACCTCTGTAACTGAGATAATATAGTTTTGTTTGTTTACTTACTTACTTACTCTTATCCTATGCGCAAATTCCGCTCTTAACTAATTTTTAGACTCAATTACCTTCAGTTTTTGTTTCGCTTTACTATCATACGGATGTTTATTTAAAAAATGCTGAAATGAATGCTCAAATCATTATGATGAAGTCTTTGTTGAATTTAATGTGCCAAAATCTACTCATTGTAGAATATAATTCAATATATCCAATGAAGATTAATCTCACGTGTAATGTTTACATAATACATTATTTTATTTAACAATCGCTCGCAAACCTCTATAACTGATATAACCTGTATTCTGACCTCTATTAATGGAACCCTCTGTAAATGAGACAGATATTTATTTATACCTGGATATCTGAGACACTGGGTAAGTGGAATACCTCTATAAGTGAGACAAATGCCCTTGATGTCTCACTTAACCAGGTTTCACTGTATCTATACTAACATTATTATAAAGCTGAAGAACCTGATTCAAATTTAAAAAAAAAATCATTTTGGTGTTGGTTAGTCCATTTATTGTAGAAGGCTACCTGTATAACATCATACTTAAACCAATTGGAGCCGAGCAGTGGGGGTGAAACCACGGGGAAGAGCTAGTTGAATGTCTTCTTCAATATTCCATATTCCTCGTCTAAGAATTCACACAAATATTAATAACAAGATGTTACAATGACCTTATAAAATTGGGATACAAGCAAGATAATGATGGATAGGTTTTTTTCTGTAATTAATTTCTTTTCAAAATCTGTAGTAAAAACAATAATTTCTATATTCCAGCTCCACATTTGGGCCACCTGTATTCAGCAGTTGTTGCAGATGCTATACAGAGATTTGAGAAGCTGACCAACCCTGACTGCCATGTCATATTTAGCACAGGTATGTTATTTACGGCATCACGGCCCGTTTGTTGCCTGTCCTTGCCGCTGTGATGTGAGCAATCAAGCAGTAAGATCAAAAGTATAGAAATGTTTGGAACACGCCACGAAGCCACCAGTGGCGAATTCACATACCGTCACACTGCTTACCGCTTATACCAACATCGTGGGCCGTCAAGTTTGCTGGTTAAGTTGATCTAGATCAATTTCAATATTTGAACTTTACAATGATAAATTTTCCAAGGTATTACTTATTTTAAGAACATATCAGGTTTTAATGGATTGAGTTATTAAAAGCTCTATTTTAAGTCTCACAATAAACAGTTTTTGAACAATTATTCAAAACCAGTAAGAATCTCAGTAGGGGTCCCATAGTAAAATCAGTTACTAATCTCTAATCAAAAGGATCTAGGATCAACAAAGCCAGTAACCCTGTATACAAAACCTTAATTGGTGGTTCACTTTGGCCCTGGATCGAGGAAACTGAAGATCACTGAACAGCAGTGCGAATGATTCAGGCTTCGATTACTGGGGGCTATTTTTAATACCCCTTTTTAATACTACTATGTTTGACGCCAAGCGAAGTGGCCATGGTTTTGCTAGTAATTAAATACTTCTCTTTCAGGCACAGATGAACACGGCACAAAGATCCAACAAGCGGCTGCTAAAGCCAAGCTGTCCCTACCAGAGTACTGCACCAGCATATCTAATGAATACAGGGAGCTGTTCAAGGAATTCAATGTTGATTACACAGACTTCATACGGACCACGGAGGAGAGGCATAAGGTTGCGGTCAGACATTTTTGGGTGAGAATTGTGTTTTTTATACCTAACTAGCTTCTGCCTGTGACTTCATCAAAACCCACCACACTATTCCCAAACCACTGCAACTCTTGAAAGCCAGAATCAACAGTGGCAACCACCAGAAAAGCGCCGAAACAATGAAGCTCGACGAGTCCCGGAGAATGAGTTTACCTGTCTTGAATCTTGCAATGAAATTAACAGGGCCGTCTTTACCAGGGGGTGCAAGGGGTGCGGTGCACCCGGGCGCGAAGCGCTCGGGGGCGCCTGTCAAGCGCTGAATTTTTGGATATTTCATTGAAAATTTAGAATAGTGTATGCTACGAGTATATATGTACGTTTGACATGTTGCAGCCCGGTCGCCCGCACTTGAAGCAAAATGATCTCTAAGTCAATAGAGTGTAAGTTCATTTGAAATGGGCGCGCGGCGCGGCACCTAATGAGGCGCTAGCACGAATTCTACGTATTAGACCGTACTTCCTACTTGAATCAGTGCGTCTGTCATGGGCGAGCAATTGAGCTTTTTGACATTGTCACCAAGACGCCCGCACTTTTTTTTTTTTTTTGGGGTGGCAAAATCATCAAATGAGTCCTCCCGCCCTGGGGCGGAAGGGACTGTCAGACTCTTACTGACTAAAATCCACCCGTGTTCCTTCGGATGCCCTTTACGTTCCGGGGCCACGGTGTCCTGGATTAAGTAAAATCCGCGACCCCAGCAGGCATTTGGCCCCATAAGGGGCCCCGTCGGTGACGCGTGAAACACGACGCGCCACCGACCCGGGCTTGGGCCTTGGTCGGACGGCGAGCATACCCATTACTCACTGTCCGCAAGCCCGCTCCGCCGCTGTGCCCTCTGCTATTCAGAGGGACACGCGTTGGTGTCTCCACCCGACAGGCTATTGGCATACGGGCAAAGAGACCCCTTAGGCACACAGTGCCTAAGAAGAGTTTTTGCCCGCATCCCAGGGCGCACCGTCCCGAAAAACTGGTCTTCCCCCCGGACGTATCCGAGAGGGAACTCCAGTCCACGGGCGCACGTGGAGGTTTCCTGTCTTAGCACCCCAAAAAGATTATCACTTCGTGAGGTTTGAACTCGCGTCTTTATGATCACAGTAATTTAGTAGTCTTAACGCTTAGCCACTAAGTCAACTGGACACAGGACGCCCGCACTTAAAGTAAAACGATCTCTAAGTCAACAAAGTGTATCGTGCCCGTGCAGGAATGACTTTTTATGTTATTTTTTTGTTCCTGAAGCTTTATGAACTTGGAGGGTTGTATTGGTGATTTTGATGATAATAATTCTGTAACTACATACGTCTTACAGTCGCGATCAATATTTTAATCAACTTACAACCTAGCACTGGCCTGCAAATTGCAAAAAACCCAAGAAATTTTGAATTTCGCGGGCTACCCTGGAGCATCCACCTTAACCACTCTGCACGACAACATTTTGACACATGACACATCAGCTGAGTCGACCGGGTGATTCGAAATTTAAGACGACACTCAAGATTTTTTGTACATTTTCAGCATCCGATTTTCAATCAAAATTATATTGCTACAGCTATTTCATACGATAAGTTTGTGAACAATATCTCTAAGAACGTGTTGAGGTCACTAAAACTGCGTGATTCTACTGTAAAATGTGCGTAACATAAAAAATGCTACATCATTCCAAAAACTAGATAATTTAGATGTGCTGAAAATATGTACATAAACAAGCTTCTCACGTGATAAAAAACGGTTATACAGTGAAATAAATAAAGTAACTTACTTCATGCATTATTACATTTGCCAGTGTTCATACATAATTTCATAAATAATAACGATCAAAAACTTGATAAAAATTAGCAAAAACTATGTTGCAACATGACACTTCTTAGTGCTGACCGTAATCCCAATGTTCATATAACGATTAAAAAGGTTCATTCAGCCTAATCGATACTCGCAATAATAATCGAACATGGAAAAAAAAGTAAAACAAGACATAGAGCATGGACCGATTTATCTGCTTATTTGACTATAGTTAGCTTAGTTCATGCAATACATCTATGAAACTGAACCTGAAGATTCTTTTTTATAATATTTTAAGTATTATTTCGTTTGATGATTTTTTTATTACGCAATAAATTATTTAATTTTTATTTCATGATTTCGATGGAAATAAATATCGGTATTTCAATGGAGGCCAAACGTGTGTCTTCTAAATTTAAATTCAACCATATAGTTTTACCCATACTGTGTCTTCGTTAATTAATTTCAATTTATCTGATTATTTCACTATAAAAAACGAATCTAAAAAACGTGGAAGACAAACACCAGGTTCGGATCAAATGCTGGAGTAAAGCCTCCTGCAGACACACGCGATTAATCGCGCTGCGACGAGCCAAGCTAATTTCCACTCTAAAAATACTGCGAATGGACCGCGACATGTCGCCCCGCGAGGAGGCTTAAGAGATGGGAGTACTTCCAAATGATTCCTTGCAGTAATAAACAAATTGAATTTCCAACTGGGCGTGAATGGCTAAATTCGAATCTAAGTATGAGGAATAGCGAAAAATACTGAAAGAAGTCTCGTGGCCGATTTTGATAAAAAATAAAATTACAGCATAAAAATTAAATTGACATATTAATTTCCAGCAATCAAACCATCAATGTTCTGTGAAGTAATTACATGCGACAAACGTATGGTAAAAGGTTTTTTAAAATAAATCGATTCAAACTTTAGTTAATGGCCGTAGCTCACTACATCGTGTTCTTATTTAAAATTTTATATATAATCACCTCGCGGTACAAATACATAACGAAATTTTTGAAATTCGAACTTTAGATAAATTAATTTGGTGCGAATTTTGATCTGCGTACGATGACTAAATTATTGATTATATTTCACCGAATTTGATCCTTAACAACGACCCTATCGAATAGTGTAAAAATATAGCATGTTCTTATTTTAATTTACAAGCTCGATTCCTGACAAACAAATTGATTTTATAAAAATCTAAAGACGCAGACTTAATTTTTGCGATTGTAGTTGCGGGCTTGCGAACGACGAGTATTGGGTAACTCACCGTCCGATCAAGAATTAGGCCCGAGACGAATACGCGTCGTGTTCTAAGCGACCTTCAAGGAACTATCAACGAACTGACGAGGCCATAATAGTGCCAAACGCGTGCCGGGCTCACGGAATTGTATTGAAACCATTGTCAGGGTACTGCGGTCCTGGAACGCAAAAGGCATGTAAAGGAACAGGGTGGTTTTTAGTAAATAATAGTCTCTGACTTCTCCTTCCGCTCCACCCAGGAAGAGAATCATTAAAAGATTTTAAACTATAATAGTGTGTTTTACTGAAGTTAAGTCGCGACAGCATCACATCTAAAGTATCCTTAACAATTATCTAAATAATAAAAACTTTTTTTTAAAAAAGTACCGACTTCAAAACAAATACAAAAAAGTTTAAAATAACTTTTCTTTCGGAAGTCGGTGGCAATAGTCAATGACACAACAAAACAAAGCCACCGACTTCCGAAAGAAAAGTTATTTTAAACTTTTTTGTATTTGTTTTGAAGTCGGTACTTTTTTAAAAAAAAGTTTTTATTTTACCCTTTTTTAGTTTATTTATTACATATTCAACCCAAATTCTTGTAAAATACAAAATTTTCTTACATATGCACTAATCTTGTAATCCGTCACAACATAAAAAAATTCATATCTTTAAAACTACTGAACCGATTTTGATGAAACTTGCAGTATACCATAAGTTGAACAATACCTAGTACAACAAAAAAATAATTACTTAAATCGAACTTATAGTTCCGGAGATATGCGTGCACAAACATAAAAACATACATACATACATACACTTATGAAATTTGGCACATTTGTTCAGACGCTGATATAGACTAACATATATGAAAACTGGGCAGTTCTGATAATATTACATACATACGGGTCGAATTGATAACCTCCTTTTTTTTGAAGTCGGTAAAAATATGTCAACACTGAAGAATCGTCAGTTTTGACATCAGTATTGATCTGTATGCATACCAGAAGGTCAACTTACCCAAATCTGTCAAAATTTACCAATCGAACATTAACCTTCCACCATTGTGATAAGGTTGAAAATCTATTGAAGAAATTTAACAGATTGAGGTAGGTAGATGTGCAGGCGTCTATACTTAACATGACCACATGATGACATGTTCAAACTAATTTTGTAGAATAAAATAATTTACTTCTCTATCTTTTGGTGGGAAACAAACTCATTTCAAATAAGCCTATTACGATCCGTTTTCTGGTACCTACCTATTCATTCAACCTTAATTATAATATTATTGTACAAAACAAAATGTATGACAGACGCCAGCACATCAACCTACCTCAATCTGACAAACTTTAATAGATTTTCAACCTTATCACAATATTGGAAGGTCAATGTTCGATTGGTAAAATTTGACAGATTGGGGTAGGTTGATCTGCCTGGCGTCTGTACATTAAAAAATAGCTTATAAATTAAAATGTTATTATTTTGAATAGCTAGTACATCAGCGAGCGCATTCCTAATTCAAATTTTGGAATTAATAAATTGGCGCGCATTCAAACATTTATTACTGACATTGTTCCTTTGTCTATTTTTGTTTTTTGGTAAAATAAAAGCCACGTAAAATTATTATAAATCTTTAAAAAAGAATATAATGGATAAAAATTGTATTCTAAGCTTAAAACGCATTTATTTTAATTTTTTTTTAATCGATTTCTTAAATTCCTTATTTATTTCACTCGAGTTGACAAAAAATTCAATTATGGAATCGATTAGAATACTCGCTTTCACACATCATTACGATAAAAAAAAAAAACATGGTTGTCGATTACGAATACAAATTGAGTAGTGGTAATGAAAAATTCGTGTTTTCGGCCCTGTATTAGAGAATTAAGCTAAGATCTGGGCTTTTTTACGTTATTTATAAAATTTGGCATGATATTTATCGTAATTGTTATTGAGTATAAGCGCGTGTGTGTGATCCAAGTGAAAAATAAAAATGTAAACAAACAGAAGTGGCGCGAAACTTCGAGTTCAGTTATCAAATTCTTCATTACCACTGCTAATTTATGTTGAATTACGTATGAATTCGTTACAATACTAAATGACGAGTTATTCATCCCTTCTATAGTGATACCTTGGATGTCCGGAAACCACATTTTTTATGAGTTTTAGCCTAACCCAGCACTGCCATCAAAATGGCGTAGATCGTATTTACACTTTTGGATTTTGTAATGGTAAATTAAGAAAATGCGTTGTAAATGTAGAAGTTTTAATGGCGTGAACAAATCATATTTTTATTTATCATTCTTAATTAATGCGCACTCATAGGATTTAACGCAGAGAATATCATATTTTTTAATTTTTTAATGAGGATGTCGTATGACTACAACGTCTGCCCATTTCGGACCCACTACTGAGCCAGCGTAGGTTTACTTGTCGCGGCCGTTTCGGACCCGGTACCGAACTATACGGTTAATCAGCGTGAAGTTTGCCCCCGACCTACCGCAGCGCGTCCAGTCGCTCCCGCATTCATATCCTATAGAACTCAATGAAATATTAAAGTGCCCAATCAGAGAAAATAAAATGGAATTTATCTCTTTTCTAACAAAAAAGTTATAACAGTTCAAGGTGAGTGTGGGTTTTTCTGATTGGAAACCGGAATAGCCCGTTTACTGTATTAGGTTCACCCTCTCCTCATAATCTAACCGACAAAATTTGGGTCTGCGGTACTCGTAGCTCTGAAAATTAAGGGAGCTTGCTTATGACGCGACGCGATACTGAATTGCATCGATTGACGATATTGGTCAGATATCACACAAATGTCCGGCCGAACAAAATGTATGAACAATCTCTGGCGTTTGAGTCGCACGTATTGACGATATTGTTTACAGATCAGAGGCCTTACCACGAGCTCTTAACGCGATCCAGTTGGCTGTGGCTGTGGCTGTCTGGCTGTGGGAAAGAGACAGAGCTATACATGTCGTCTAGCGCCATCTCTTTCCAACCGCCTAAACTGGATCGCGTTAAGAGCCACCTGCTCGATATCGAATTGCAGGTAAGTGCTAATGACAATGCACATGTTTTTTTTATATTTTCTTTGCAGCGCCTTTATGTCGAAGTAGTAAGGTAGATTTTCGTAGTTCACAGACGAATTGCATCGCATCGCTCCCATAGCATATTTGCCGATTCAAGTCGCACGTATTGTGCGACTTGAATCGGCAATCGACCCGATATCGCACAAGTTTCGCCGCGTGATGGGTTAGCTCCCTTAGGCAAAGATGCACCTTTGCCTGAATCTTCGAAGCTGACAGATGTTTTGTTTTCAGAAAAAGCTAGTGGCTAAGGATTACGTGTACAAGTCCAAGTATAGCGGCTGGTACAGCGTCAACGACGAGGCGTTTGTGCCTGAAACACATGTCAAAGATGAACTCAGGGATGGAGAAAACGTAAGAGATTTTTTTTAAATTTTACTGCTACACGTAAAAAAAATACTACCAAAGAGGTCTCATGTTCAATTACTTATTTATTTTAATGACAGATAGCTTTTTTTATCGTGGTAAAATCATCATGAGTCCTCCCACCCAGGCCAGGACGGGAGGGACTGTCAGACTTGTACTGACTAAAATCAATGGTGTCCTTCAATAGCCCTTTATGTCCTGGGGCCACGGTTACCTGATAGTCCCACGACGCCGGTAGGCATAAGTAACAGCCATGGAGTTTGAATTTTGCTCTTGCATGTGTACAGTCTAATATCACCTATTGGTTCTCAAAACGCGCATTAACAAAAAAAAATAATATATTTTAGCCAAATGTCAATAAACTCAGAATAACAATGCGATTTTAACTTTGCAGGTAAAAGTATCAATAGAGTCTGGCCACAAGGTTGAATGGACAGAAGAAACAAACTACATGTTTAGACTGAGTGCCTTCAAATCACATCTAGGACAATGGTTGAAACAAGGTATTTAACACTTATTTAATTATATAGATACATACAAAAGTAAATTTACGCCTTATTACCATGGGGGTTGGTAGAAACTACACCATACCTTCTGCTACGAACGTTACTTCTTTTGGTTCCTCCATTTTCTATAATACTAGCTTTTGCCAGCGGCTTCGCCGGGGGTGCTAAGACAGGAAACCTCCACGTGCGCCCGTGGACTGGAGTTCCCTCTCGGATACGTCCGGGGGGAAGACCAGTTTATCGGGCCGGTGCACCCTGGGATGCGGGCAAAAACTCTCCTTAGGCACTGTGTGCATAAGGGGTTTCTTTGCCCGTATGCAAATAGCCTGTCGGGTGGACGCTCCAACGCGTGTCCCTCTGAACAGCAGAGGGCACAGCGGCGGAGCGGGCTTGCGGACGGTGAGTAATGGGTAAGCTCGCCGTCCGACCAGGTACCAAGCCCGGGTCGGTGGCGCGTCGTGTTTCACGCGTCACCGACGGGGCCCCTTATGGGGCCAAATGCCTGCCGGGGTCGCGGATTTTTCTTAATCCAGGATACCGTGGCCCCGGAACGTAAAGGGCATCCGACGGAACACGGGTGGATTTTAGTCAGTAAGAGTCTGACAGTCCCTCCCGCCCCACCCAGGGCGGGAGGACACATTTGATGATTTTGCCACCCTAAAAAAAAAAAAAAAAAAAAAGCGGCTTCGCCGGCTCACAATTCATTTCATTCGTTTGTGTTGCCTTTAATAGACTTTCAGCTTTATGCTTATATAAAATTAAGTTGAAAATACCACTTATCTAGGGGAGTAGATCTGAAAAGTATAACGCAGTTGGGCGATGGGAATACTTTAAAAGATAGATGTTGTTCACAGATGGCGTTATTACCCCTTCGAAGTTCCAAAAGCAACTACAAGAGATGGTGGAAGACAACGCGTACTTGCCCGATATATCGGTCAGTCGGCCGTCCAACAGGGTACATTGGGCGATACGGGTATGTTATACTAGCAGGTATTATTAAGACAATCGTCTACCGAGCGCTCGTCCATACTAAAAGAGAAAACGTTTTCCTGCTCCTAGATGTCCTATCTCAATGATTTTTTAGAATGCTTCTGACACAATAAAAAACTAGGTTTATAGGTTTTCATTTTTTCAAAATTTATAATAGTTTGAAAGTTACAGGCGCCTAAGAGTTACTATTTTTATGACAAAATGTTCATTGAAGTAAAACCTTTGTATTTTAAAAATAAAGAAGTTTTAGAAAAAAAGCAAAACCTACAAACCTAGAATATAATATGCTGAAACGATTGACGCCAAAATCTAAGAGATTGGTCGTGATTTAGGTAGTATGTGAAAAACGTTTTCTCCCGAGAGACAAATTTCATAGTATAAAACAAATACTTACAGTCAGTCGCGAGCTGCAACGCTCTCTATCGCACGATCGGGGGTCGGGGAGGTGTAGCGACAGCACGAGTTTTTCTAAATACCTATTTTTTTAAATGGCAGCCAGTATACTATCCTCTTAACTTACTGAAATGCCAGTCGCCCATTACTTGCATTCCGCATACCCGCGCCTACGGTGACTGGAAATCGCGTCGCGACTTCCGTTGCCGTGGGCGTCTCCCACTGTGGCTGGGTCGTGAGGTGGACGCTGTCCTCTCCCTCACGCAGCTTCGCAGAAGCAGGCGACCGCTTCTCACTCCGTCTCGCCCCGCAGCATGGCCTCGACCAATGCCGGGCGCGAGAGGTCTCCGCCTATCGCCTCCGTGACTTGGACGATGTTAATACCGGTATTACAGATTACGTATTTAATAAGAGTTTGGGATAAATATTTGAACTAAAAGGTGTAAAATAAAACCTTTTTCAAAAATAAAAAATAGCATTCCAAAACCGAATGGTGAAATTTTTTTGCCACGGGCATAAGACAAGTTATATTACACGAATAATCGTGTAAAATAACTTGTCTTACCACCACCACCTTAACCAACCACATAAGTGGTTGGTTAAGGTGGTTTTTGAAGGCGGTTAGTTTTTTTTCTTTAGACAGCTCTGGGTATAACAGCCATATTAGTACAAATAACTCTCTTCAAAGCCAAAATATTAATTATTATAAAATATAGGTTCCATTTTACGAAAACTGTCATATATTTTCAAATATCTACTCACCCCCTACCTTCTATAACACAGGTGCCAGGCGATGATGAACAAAGTATATACGTGTGGCTGGACGCACTGATCAACTACCTCACAGTGGCCGGGTACCCTCACGAGGAGACCATGAAGACCATGAGGGCCTGGCCTGCTGATGTACAGGTTGTCGGCAAGGATATACTCAAGTAAGGATTATTTACTTCTTTAACCGTCTTTTAAAAAAGTAGGTACTCAATTTGTTGATAAAGTATGTTCGGTTGGTTCTTCTTTTGTTTTATATTAGGAATTGGTTTATTTTATTTTTTTCCAATGGTTTCTAAACTTAAATGTCGTACAATAATGTTGCAGTAGATATTAGTTTTGATAATATAATTTATTTTCCAGAAAAAATCTAAATAGATCATCAAAAAGTTGTTCCATATATTTTTTTTTGTTACTAAAATTGACGAAGATACAATTATTTTTTAAATTCACCATTAGTACTTCTAGTTATGATTTTTAATAGTTTTGAGTTTTGACGTCACTCCAAACATTGAAGAGTTTGTATCTTAAAAGAAATACGTGACTTTTTTAGCTTTTTAACAGTCGATTCTGACAATAATAACAAACAGTCTTACCCAGGGGTACCGTATTACCCAGTACTAACTGGCTTGTGGAGGTCAGATAGGCCATGTAAAAGTATCAGTATTCAGCCGCATCCAGTTACATACACTGGAAGCCGATCTCAACATAGTTGGGAAAAGGCTTTCAGATGAAGACTAATCTATACCTAACCTTTTTTTTTCGTGGTAGCGTGGTAAAATCAAATGAATCCTCTCACCCAGATTGAAGCAAAAGGGACTGTCAGACTCGTACTGACTAAAATCCACGGCATTCCTATAATAGCCCTTTAAAAGGTCACAGTTACCTGTTTAGACAGTCTCGTGACCCTAACGGTTAGTTCACACCGAGACGCGACGCAACGAGACGTGACGCAACAATACTGCAAATGTGAATCTTATCATGTAGTAAATAAAGTTAGATTTTGAGCCGCTATTAAAACGAAGCGCGGCGTCGCGCTTCGTTGCGAAAGGTGTATCTTTTTATGTAGTAAATAAAGTTCGATTTTGAGTAGCTCTATTGAAATGTGCGCGCAGCATCGCGTCTGACCCTAAGATCTAAACCTAACCCACCTTCTGAATTCCCCAGATTCCACGGCATATACTGGCCAGCGTTCCTAATGGCCATCAAATGGCACCCTCCACGTCGCCTGGTCTGCCACTCACACTGGACCGTGGACGGCAGCAAGATGTCCAAGTCTCTGGGCAACGTGGTCAGTCCTCGAGCCAGCATCGTGGGCAACGAGGGCCTGAGGTATCTGCTGCTGAGGGAAGCTACCATGGCCAGTGATGCTAGTAAGTTTTATCTTATTTTTTTTCAGAGGAAATAAGCTTTTAGGAATGTAAGTGTAGACTCATTCAAACGACGGTTTCATATTTTCGATATTATGTTTTTCATCATCATCAGCCTATAAATGTTCCCACTATTGGGACATAGGCCTCCTCTCTGTGAGAAGGAGTGGGCCATAATCCACCACGCGGGCCCAGTGCGGGTTGGTAGATGTCACGTGTCTTCGAGTTTTTGGTTCTAGGACATGCCGGTTTCCTCACGATGTTTTCCTTCACCATTTTGACAGCAGTGGTGATGAAATAAATTACACAAAGCAATGCGCCTGACGGGGTTTGAACCCACGACCTACTACTCGTAAGTCAAGGCCGATACCACTGGGCCACCACTGCTCTCCACTGCGCCACCACTGCTCTCATATTATGTTTTTAGCTAGGCTGAAAACGTGCTCATTTTCAATGGAACGAGCACGGGACGAGGATCATATGACGCATTAAAAAATAGCCCCGGCTTGTAGCACCATAATAAAACTAACTAAAGCCACATTTCTCGAGTTCGAGAAAACTCCAGCAGACGAACTAACTGGAATCTATATAGGCTGATAATAATAAATTTTCTTAATATAAATTTTCTTTCCAGATTACAGTGAAACAAAACTAATAAACGTAGCGAACTCCGAGCTAGCGGACACCCTGGGTAACCTGGCCTCCCGCTGCTGCGGAGTAGCTCTCAACCCTCGACAGGAGGTGCCTGCACTGCACGCGGCTGAACTGCTGGCGCTGGCTGACAACCAACACGCTGCCCTGCTCATGGACTATGTGGAAGCACTGCCTGGTAAGTTTACTTACTGTTACCATACTCCTGAATGAATAGTAAGTCATCAACATTATATATTTTAAAATCTGAATCGTGAAAAAAAAACTTCGAACCGTCAGTGGCATTTGAACATCCGACGCACTTTCCAACCAAGCCACCGAGGTTCTTACCTACAAACACATAACACACAACTACGTTCTAATGACTTACGGTGACGGTTGGTAAGAGCATCGGATGTATTGAATATACGTCGCAGGTTCAAATCTCATCCATATTATTTTCATAAGTCCCATGAACGAAGCAATAATTTTGCTACTGCACCCACACTTCAGAATACTGTTCAGAATTTCATTAAGGACGTATATGCAAAAATGACAAGTTGAGAATTGAACTACTACATAGACACAAGTCACACACACAAGCGTTAGCGTGTTAGCTGCGGGAATAAATAGTCAAGTGAAGTAATTTTGATACGATGAAAATTGTAATTTTTTTTTAAGTAATATGTACTTGTTGGCTAAGATGAAACCTCACCTGCAAACTTGATGGAGTGACCTGAAGATCTACTTCCTACTGGAACTCCACGACGGATCAAACTACATGTGTCGAGTTTGGGCTCATTTTGTTAGTTATGAGGTGACCTTATCTCCTGCCTTGATGACGTGACCTGAAGGGCTACTTCTGTGACTCCTACTGGAACTCCTCGATGGATCGAACTAGATGTGTCGTGTTTGGGCTCGTTTTGTTAGTTATGATGAGATCATTCCTCCGGACTTGAGGGACTGACCTGAAGGTCTACTTCTGTGACTCCTACTGGAACTCCTCGACGGATCGAACTAGATGTGTCGTGTTTGGGCTCGTTTTGTTAGTTATGATGAGATCTTACCTCCAGACTTGATGGAGTGACCTGAACGTCTACTTCAGTGATTGTAACTGGAACTCGGCGACGGATCGAACTAGATGTGTCGTGTTTGGGCTCGTTTTGTTAGTTATGATGAGATCTTACCTCCGGACTTGAGGGACTGACCTGAAGGTCTACTTCTGTGACTCCTACTGGAACTCCTCGACGGATCGAACTACATGTGTCGAGTTTGGGCTCGTTTTGTTAGTTATGAGGTGACCTTACCTCCTGCCTTGATGACGTGACCTGAAGGGCTACTTCTGTGACTCCTACTGGAGACTGGAACTCGGCGACGGATCGAACTAGATGTGTCGTGTTTGGGCTCGTTTTGTTAGTTACGATGATATCTTACCTCCGGACTTGAGGGACTGACCTGAAGGTCTACTTCTGTGACTCCTACTGGAACTCCTCGACGGATCGAACTAGATGTGTCGTGTTTGGGCTCGTTTTGCTAGTTATGATGAGATCTTACCTCCAGAATTGATGGAGTGACATGAACGTCTACTTCGGTGATTGTAACTGGAACTCGGCGACGGATCGAACTAGATGTGTCGTGTTTGGGCTCGTTTTGTTAGTTACGATGAGATCTTACCTCCGGACTTGAGGGACTGACCTGAAGGTCTACTTCTGTGACTCCTACTGGAACTCCTCGACGGATCGAACTAGATGTGTCGTGTTTGGGCTCGTTTTGCTAGTTATGATGAGATCTTACCTCCGGACTTGAGGGACTGACCTGAAGGTCTACTTCTGTGACTCCTACTGGAACTCCTCGACGGATCGAACTAGATGTGTCGTGTTTGGGCTCGTTTTGTTAGTTATGATGAGATCTTACCTCCAGACTTGATGGAGTGACCTGAAGGTCTACTTCTGTGACTCCTACTGGAACTCCTCGATGAATCGAAATAGATGTGTCGTGTTTGGGCTCGTTTTGGTAGTTATGAGGTGACCTTACCTCCTGCCTTGATGGGGTGACCTGAACGTCTACTTCGGTGATTGTAACTGGAACTCGGCGACGGATCGAACTAGATGTGTCGAGTTTGAGCTCGTTAGCTCTGAAAGTTATGCCACTGGCACTATGCACAAATAATATTGACGAAGGGAATTCATACTAATTATCAAAAGTATATAAAACAGTATACGTTCAGATCAGCTCATCAATTCCGGCGATAAGATCTCACCGAGTTCCAGTAACAATCACCGAAGTACACCTTCAGGTCACTCCATCAAGTCCGGAGGTAAGATCTCATCATAACTAACAAAACGAGCCCAAACTCGACACACCTAGCTCTACTCGTCTATTAGTTCCAGTAGCAGTCTTCGAAGTTCACCAGCAGGTCTCTCCATCAAGTCCGGAGGTAAGGTCTCAACATAACTAACAAAACGAGCCCAAACTCGACACATGTAGTTCGATCCATCGAGGAGTTCCAGTAGGAGTCACAGAAGTAGACCTTCAGGTCAGTCCCTCAAGTCCGGAGGTAAGATCTCATCATAACTAACAAAACGAGCCCAAACACGACACATCTAGTTCGATCCGTCGAGGAGTTCCAGTAGGAGTCACAGAAGTAGACCTTCAGGTCAGTCCCTCAAGTCCGGAGGTAAGATCTCATCATAACTAACAAAACGAGCCCAAACACGATACATCTAGTTTGATCCGTCGAGGAGTTCCAGTAGGAGTCACAGAAGTAGCCCTTCAGGTCACGTGATCAAGTCCGGAGGTAAGGTCTCAACATAACTAACAAAACGAGCCCAAACTCGACACACCTAGCTTTACTCGTCTATTAGTTCCAGTAGCAGTCTTCGAAGTACACCAGCAGGTCTCTCCATCAAGTCCGGACGTAAGGTCTCAACATAACTAACAAAACGAGCCCAAACTCGACACATGTAGTTCGATCCATCGAGGAGTTCCAGTAGGAGTCACAGAAGTAGACCTTCAGGTCAGTCCCTCAAGTCCGGAGGTAAGATCTCATCATAACTAACAAAACGAGCCCAAACACGACACATCTAGTTCGATCCGTCGCCGAGTTCCAGTTACAATCACCGAAGTAGACGTTCAGGTCACTCCATCAAGTCCGGAGGTAAGATCTCATCATAACTAACAAAACGAGCCCAAACACGACACATCTAGTTCGATCCGTCGAGGAGTTCCAGTAGGAGTCATAGAAGTAGACCTTCAGGTCAGTCCCTCAAGTCCGGAGGTAAGATCTCATCATAACTAACAAAACGAGCCCAAACACGACACATCTAGTTTGATCCGTCGAGGAGTTCCAGTAGGAGTCACAGAAGTAGACCTTCAGGTCACTCCATCAAGGCAGGAGGTAAGATCTCATCATAACTAACAAAACGAGCCCAAACACGACACATTTAGTTCGATCCGTCGCCGAGTTCCAGTTACAATCACCGAAGTAGACGTTCAGGTCACTCCATCAAGTCCGGAGCTAAGATCTCATCATAACTAACAAAACGAGCCCAAACACGACACATCTATTTCGATCCATCGAGGAGTTCCAGTAGGAGCCACAGAAGTAGACCTTCAGGTCAGTCCCTCAAGTTCGGAGGTAAGATCTCATCATAACTAACAAAACGAGCCCAAACAAGACACATCTAGTTCGATCCGTCGAGGAGTTCCAGTAGGAGTCACAGAAGTAGACCTTCAGGTCACTCCATCAAGACAGGAGGTAAGGTCTCATCATAACTAACAAAACGAGCCCAAACACGACACATCTAGTTCGATCCGTCGAGGAGTTCCAGTCGGAGTCACAGAAGTAGACCTTCAGGTCAGTCCCTCAAGTCCGGAGGTAAGATCTCATCATAACTAACAAAACGAGCCCAAACACGACACATCTAGCTCTACTCGTCTATTAGTTCCAGTAGCAGTCTTCGAAGTACACCAGCAGGTCTCTCCATCAAGTCCGGAGGTAAGGTCTCAACATAACTAACAAAACGAGCCCAAACTCTATACATGTAGTTCGATCCATCGAGGAGTTCCAGTAGGAGTCACAGAAGTAGACCTTCAGGTCAGTCCCTCAAGTCCGGAGGTAAGATCTCATCATAACTAACAAAACGAGCCCAAACACGACACATCTAGTTCGATCCGTCGCCGAGTTCCAGTTACAATCACCGAAGTAGACGTTCAGGTCACTCCATCAAGTCCGGAGGTAAGATCTCATCATAACTAACAAAACGAGCCCAAACACGACACATCTAGTTCGATCCGTCGAGGAGTTCCAGTAGGAGTCACAGAAGTAGACCTTCAGGTCAGTCCCTCAAGTCCGGAGGTAAGATCTCATCATAACTGACAAAACGAGCCCAAACACGACACATCTATTTCGATCCATCGAAGAGTTCCAATAGGAGTCACAGAAGTAGACCTTCAGGTCAGTCCCTCAAGTCCGGAGGTAAGATCTCATCATAACTAACAAAACGAGCCCAAACACGACACATCTATTTCAATCCATCGAGGAGTTCCAGTAGGAGTCACAGAAGTAGACCTTCAGGTCAGTCCCTCAAGTCCGGAGGTAAGATCTCATCATAACTAACAAAACGAGCCCAAACACGACACATCTAGTTCGATCCGTCGAGGAGTTCCAGTAGGAGTCACAGAAGTAGACCTTCAGGTCACTCCATCAAGACAGGAGGTAAGGTCTCATCATAACTAACAAAACGAGCCCAAACACGACACATCTAGTTCGATCCGTCGAGGAGTTCCAGTCGGAGTCACAGAAGTAGACCTTCAGGTGAGTCCATCAAGGCAGGAGGTAAGATCTCATCATAACTAACAAAACGAGCCCAAACACGACACATTTAGTTCGATCCGTCGAGGAGTTCCAGTAGGAGTCACAGAAGTAGACCTTCAGGTCAGTCCCTCAAGTCCGGAGGTAAGGTCTCATCATAACTAACAAAACGAGCCCAAACACGACACATCTAGTTCGATCCGTCGAGGAGTTCCAGTTACAATCACCGAAGTAGACGTTCAGGTCACTCCATCAAGTCCGGAGGTAAGATCTCATCATAACTAACAAAACGAGCCCAAACACGACACATCTAGTTCGATCCGTCGAAGAGTTCCAGTAGGAGTCACAGAAGTAGACCTTCAGGTCACTCCATCAAGGCAGGAGGTAAGATCTCATCATAACTAACAAAACGAGCCCAAACACGACACATTTAGTTCGATCCGTCGCCGAGTTCCAGTTACAATCACCGAAGTAGACGTTCAGGTCACTCCATCAAGTCCGGGGGTAAGATCTCATCATAACTAACAAAACGAGCCCAAACACGACACATCTATTTCGATCCATCGAGGAGTTCCAGTAGGAGCCACAGAAGTAGACCTTCAGGTCAGTCCCTCAAGTTCGGAGGTAAGATCTCATCATAACCTACAAAACGAGCCCAAACAAGACACATCTAGTTCGATCCGTCGAGGAGTTCCAGTAGGAGTCACAGAAGTAGACCTTCAGGTCACTCCATCAAGACAGGAGGTAAGGTCTCATCATAACTAACAAAACGAGCCCAAACACGACACATCTAGTTCGATCCGTCGAGGAGTTCCAGTCGGAGTCACAGAAGTAGACCTTCAGGTCAGTCCCTCAAGTCCGGAGGTAAGATCTCATCATAACTAACAAAACGAGCCCGAACACGACACATCTAGTTCGATCCGTCGAGGAGTTCCAGTCGGAGTCACAGAAGTAGACCTTCAGGTCAGTCCCTCAAGTCCGGAGGTAAGATCTCATCATAACTAACAAAACGAGCCCAAACACGACACATCTAGTTCGATCCGTCGAGGAGTTCCAGTAGGAGTCACAGAAGTAGACCTTCAGGTCAGTCGCTCAAGTCCGGAGGTAAGATCTCATCATAACTGACAAAACGAGCCCAAACACGACACATCTATTTCGATCCATCGAAGAGTTCCAATAGGAGTCACAGAAGTAGACCTTCAGGTCAGTCCCTCAAGTCCGGAGGTAAGATCTCATCATAACTAACAAAACGAGCCCAAACACGACACATCTATTTCAATCCATCGAGGAGTTCCAGTAGGAGTCACAGAAGTAGACCTTCAGGTCAGTCCCTCAAGTCCGGAGGTAAGATCTCATCATAACTAACAAAACGAGCCCAAACACGACACATCTAGTTCGATCCGTCGAGGAGTTCCAGTAGGAGTCACAGAAGTAGACCTTCAGGTCACTCCATCAAGACAGGAGGTAAGGTCTCATCATAACTAACAAAACGAGCCCAAACACGACACATCTAGTTCGATCCGTCGAGGAGTTCCAGTCGGAGTCACAGAAGTAGACCTTCAGGTCAGTCCCTCAAGTCCGGAGGTAAGATCTCATCATAACTAACAAAACGAGCCCAAACACGACACATCTAGCTCTACTCGTCTATTAGTTCCAGTAGCAGTCTTCGAAGTACATTTCAGGTCACTCCATAAAGTCCGAAACTAAATATGAAATTTATAAGTACATATAAGAAACTGTGAATAAAATCTTACCTTGGTTGTCCGTAGTCCGTGCAGAATGCGTGAAGGATCAAGTTTGTTAGGTCAAATATTTTGTATTCGTACAGCGATCTTTTCCTATACGAGGAGCTGCTTACAAGCGTCACAGTGTCCACTCACGACGGCGGCCGAGCGCAGACTAATATTTCATTACAAATTTTTGTGCAATAAATCAAGACAGTGACCATTAAAATAACCCTTATTTCAATCCAATAAGAATCACGTGTTACCGCTAAATATGTGAAAAAATAAGACTCAATTTTTTTGTTTTCTGAGCGTATTGTAACATTTTGTTAGTTTTTTTTTGCTACCTTTTTGAGTTGAACATGTCTGCTTACATAAAATATTTTTAAATACATAAATTTATGTTATTTAATAAAAGAAAAATGTCCCTAAAGTCAGTACGATTTCGTCAAATTTGTGTGAAGAGGTAACGGAAATTACTTTTTACAATATTATAAACCAAAATTTTCGAATAAAAAATTGCTACCATTTGAAGATTTAGGAGTAATCTATCTGTGGTAATTATTAGTTACATTTGGTTTTGTATCATTTTGCCGCAAAATGTACCGAAAAACTGCTTATTTTCGTCAGATTCGTAAACGCGTCCTTAAGGTGGATGCCTAGATAGCCCTCGCCATACATTTCCCGTGTGTATAAGTCTCCGTAAATAAACAGTTTCTGCGGAATAAAAGCAACTATAATGAGACTTTATAATGTATTATGTTCGCGTATGGCCCAAATTTTATAAAAAAAACAGTATTTCTAGGAGAATTAGACCGAATAAAAAACGAAAAATCTTTACATGTGTGAGTGACCTGAATCGCGCCATCTGACAGAAATTTATAGAACCACCGAGAAAGTTGGTAAGGTTGCTGTTGAGTTACGAGTTTACGATTGGTAAACATTCATAAAATAGATGGCGCTGTTCAATAATTCGAACAAGCGCCAAGGTTACCTACCATCGAGTGACGCGCGGATGCGACGTTGCCATTCAAGAAGCAGCGCGCGCACCCCGCCATTTCTTTTTTTTTTCTTTCAATTCCTCCATAAAAAGTCTTTGTCTTAGTGTCCTAGTTGGGTGGGAGTATGTGGATACATAGTTATTGAATAATATTGTGCCATTTAGAATCTTTGATAATAATAATAATAATAAACACACAGGGATAACCGTCGGTTAGAGCCTCATTTCACTTAAAAATGTCTAATGGGCCTCTGCAAGATGGCTTCGGCTCCTAGCACGCCTTTCAAAAGTCCGGGATCCCATGATCCCGAGATGTTAAAAGACATTTAAAATAATAATAATAATATTCCACAACTATCACACAACGCCATCTAGTCCCAAGCTAAGCAGAGCTTGTGTTATGGGTACTAGACAACTGATAAACATACTTATATATTTCTAAATACATACATATTATAGATAAATTACACCCAGACACAGAACAAATGATCGTGCTCATCACACAAACATTTATCCTGGGTGGGAATCGAACCCACGACCTCCGGCATAGCAGTCAGGGTCACTAACCACTAGACCAACAGGCCAATCGTTGACTTTATATTTTCACATAGCAAAGAAAACAGTATCCTTAGCTCTTCAGCAACACAACTAAATTAATCATCCATTTATTTCTACAGAAATCTGCCACGGTCACTACAAAAACTACCAATTCTACAAAGCAGTGGACGCCGTCATCAAAGTTCTACACGTGGCCAACCTTTTCTTCGAAAACACGAAACCTTGGGAGTTGCGCAAAAAGCCAGAATGTCAGAAAGAATTAGACGTAATTCTACACATTACTATGGAAACTCTAAGAATATGCGGAATTATACTACAACCAATTATTCCTGAGATGACGACAAAATTACTAGATAAACTACAAATTGGTAGGGATTGTAGAAGCTGGCAACACTGTGAGACGCCATCTTGGAGGCTCAAAGGCGCCATCTATGAACCTAAGAAAATACAAAGCGGAAAATTCGTGCTTTTCCAAAGAGTCTATGAAAAGAAGGTAACACAAAATGACCAGAGACATAATGCTGAACAAAAACCTGTGCAAGAAAAAAATAAAAAATCTCAAAAGAAAAAAGTGACGGCTGCATAGGTTTGAGATTTTAGTGTAGAATGTGGTTAGAAAAAAACGGGTCTTAGAATCGGATTAGAATAATAGTAAAATTCTATAGTAAAGCAATTATTTTAAAGTTCATTTTTATTGAGTAAGTGACTATCAGTGTTATACAAGAATCTTAGTGGGTGGCTAAAAACAGAACTGTATTTCTGCATTATTCATTCACTATAAATCATTCATACATGGGTTAAGAATGCCTTTATTGCAGACATATCGAAATATTTAAAGGCTTTTATATAGACCGTTGTGTGGGTAAGACATTAACATAGTTAAGAAATAAATATTAACTTTTGTGTGAGTTTCTGATGTGTGCAATATTAAATTTCCATTTATTAATATCAGCGATTGTAATGTCTGTTATTGAATTTTAGGCTCGTTTCCATCACAGATTAGGTAACATTTAGCGATGAAGGTTTACAATCTGTTTGCCTCCACCATCTTCAGACAAAAGATGTAAACAGAATGGTGTAATTATTAATGTGTAAAAATTGTATTTGTGAAAGAAATGTAATGATTTATGGCGTAAACGGGTCTTAATATGTGCGTATGAAGCTCTTATAAAAAAGGAACTTAGAGTTTTTTCTGATCTGATTTCCGAGACAGTCAGCATTTAACTTTTGAGTGTCTTATCAAAACTAAATGGGACGTCAATGTCGATTTTTAAACGTCATCATCATTTCTCTTCTGCCTTTATCCCATTTCTTGTCTATTACTCGTCATTCATCTCGGCAGTCTACTCTGCTACACTCTTCATTCGTTAAATATACTTCTGTTTACTACTGGGTAATCCGGCTCGAAGGACCGCACTGTTAGGGACACACTACATGTATATATCGCAATCGTATTGTATAAATCGCCGTATTACATTACGGTTAGCCGTCTCCAAAAACGGCCGTTTTTTATTGCGGCGGGTGAACTATTAGCCTGATTGTCATTGCGAAATGTTCTACAAAATGGCGGGTCCCGATTAGCCTCATTGTGGCACCGTAGAAAGGACTATATCAGTATTGACTTGTAAGTATATAGTTTGACGCAGACGCTTTTGCTCAAAGATGGGCAATTTTACACTTTTATGCAATATGAAATACAGCCCTTTATCCAGTGGCACGAAATGGTCCGAACGGATCCTTAGACAATGAGTTAATAGGTTTTTGATGAGACACTCTTCATTTATATAGCAGTTATAAATATAATGTTTAATATTTTATAAATACTCCATCTTTATTGTAGTCTTGTATATTATCTAATGAATTGACCATAATTCGCGACTTGTATTTATATAAAAGTTTAATATTAAAATTAACGAAAAGACTGTTATTTCTTCTACTGTAATAGCTTGCTTCCTTATCTAAAGGTACAATTTCAAACGCGATGGCATACAAAAATGCTGCGATAGATGGCGACACCGTCACTTGTATTCAGAGTTAGCCCCTTCGTGCACAACGCGACGCAAGTCTCCGATATCTTACGACTTTGGTATTCAGGTGACTATCGCAATACAAATCCATAGAGGTTCGTACACAAGCACGCGTCAATAGATACCAAAGTCGTGAGTTAACGTAGACTTGCATCGCGTTGTGTACGAAGGGCAGTGGCGTAGCTATGCCAGAAGGGGCCCCGTATCAAAAGTTGCTTAAGGCCCTTCTATTCTAAGTTTATAGTTTTGCAGAATAAAGACGATAGCATCCTAACGCGTGTAACTATGTTATTACTGATTTCATTAAGAGAATTTTTAAGGGAGATAGAAAATTGAAAATGCTGATCTGCTGATCGTAGCTCATTTGTGACAACTACATAATTAGCCTTTTTGAATATTGAGCTATGTTAGGAGTTCGATAATTGGAGCTTTATAGCCGCGATAAGTTTTCATTTAAGAGCAACATTTTATGTTTTTATTTTTATACCAATCGTCAGGGCCCTTTATATTTGGGGGCCCCGTATAATTGATACGGCGGTAACTACGCCTCTGACGAAGGAGCTTACATAGAAACTTCGATCAATAATTAATCAATTAGATGCTGTCCCCGTGAATATAAAATACCGATAATTATATTTGTTTACTAAGGAATTGCGAAAATTTGTCGCGTTTGGAATTGTACCTTAATGTATTTGAGATTTTGATCTTGATTAGTTATGTAAGTAGAATAGCTTGTGGTGCATTTTTGTATAATTCTGATTTTAACTAGATTATGTTCTGTCCAACTGTTATTTATGTTTAATAATAAATTGTTGAATTTGAATCGTGCATTGTTATTTCCTACTCCAACTTCAAAACTCCTCGGGGTCTTGGGACTAACGAACAACCGTGACCCCGGAACGTAAAGGGCTATTGAAAGACACCGTGGATTTTAGTCAGTACAAGTCTGACAGTCCCTCCTGCCTAGGGCATGCAAAACCGGGTCCGGTTCCAGAATTTGCAGAACCGGTTCTGGAAGCGGTAAGAACCAGGTTATCCGGTTCCAAGCGAACAAAATGTTTTTTTATGAGATTTGTCTGCAAATTGTGAATAGAGCTTGGCGACTTTCCAAATACTGATTAATTAGGTATTTTATATATTTTTTTTAACAGTTTTTGTTTTTTTATTTTAAAAAATACTGGCTTTTAAGTTCCTATAAAAAAAAATACTGGCTTTTAAGTTCCAATTTTCCCTCTATATTTTTTACATTACCATGCTTAAAAAGCATGGTAGTGTAAAAAATATAGAAAATAAATGTTTCTATTCTTGAATAGTGTACGAATGGTGTCATATTTGTGCAAAAAAAACAGTTGATTTGTATAGAAATAACGATGAAACAACTTTGTCTATTCTTGGTAGAATAGAGATAGAATCGCCATGCTACGCGTGAAGTAAGTACTCGTCGTCCACATGCCTGCGCTTACGATGCGATGGCCGGAAATCGTTTCGCTACGTCACATCGGCTGGGTCGTGAAGTCCGGGCTGTCCTGTCCCGCACGACGTGCTTGCTTCCTCCTTCGCTAACATGACTGCTTCACAGAAGGAGCCGACCCCTTCCTATCTCGTCTCGCCCCGCAGCATGGCCTCGAACAATGCCAGGTGCGGGAGGTCGCCGCCACTATGGCCTCCGTGAGGACACGGTGGTGCTCTGCCCAAGCAAGGCACACTTGCAACGTATGCTCCACCGTGTCCTTCGGCGATCCTGCAATTTTGACACTCAGGCGTATTTTCCTGCCCGATCAGACACAGGAACCTACCGAAACATCCACACAGGACCTGCCTCAGGCGGAAGGTGAGGATGACGTGGCGGCTCTCCAGCCGCTCCTCAAAGAGGGTCTTACCACCGCGATTGCGATTCCGTTCCCGTTCTGTGGCAGCTATGTCAAAAACAAACGCAAAAATGATGTTTTGGCACATTTTAACTAAAATATTATTATATTCACCATTTTCTTATAGTACTAACACTCCAAAGTACTGTGAGCGTGTGCTACGCCTAATGAAAGCTTACAATGGGCCCATGGGCGTAGCCAGCCATGGGCTCAGGGTGGGGCAGCAATCTAAAATAATAATGTAACTAGCAAACTAGATCCCGAGAGACCCGCGGTCTTACCCCTGTTATTTTTTATACAAAAAGATTGCAATGGAAATGGAACGCATTGTGGTTTCAAATTGTTGGCATTTAGCTAGGTACCGATTACTTGAAAGCATTAGAAAGTAGTCATAAAAGTAGGCATAACGTGCCGAAACCCACTGCCAGTGTGGGGCAAGAGCCCCATCCTGCCCCACCGTGGCTACGCCCATTTATGGGTCCTTCCCATCATCCCAAGGCAGCTTTCGTAGCAATTCGATGCAGTGAATGCAAAATTCTAACAATCTTATCGGAAGCGATGGAACCGGGTCAACCTGGTTCCATCGCTCTCAGAACCGGTTTCACAGACTTGCTCTAATACCCGGGTATTCCGGAACTGGGTAGAACCGGGTGCATGCCCTACTCCTGCCCAGCCATAGGTGGGAGGACTTTTCATGCTGAAAAAAAAAATACCTACTTCAAAACTCCTATTACTTTTTGTAGATTTTTGATGACACTCTTGGCAGGCTAACTTTAAGCATAACGTTGAAAAAAAAAATTTAAAAGGTTATAAAGAAAAGACACATTCTATATCGGAGTCAATTTATTTACGAATATGCTTATTAAATAATAATATTTGCATCAAAATACTGCAATAACGACTAACAGTATGAAGGAAAGCTAACCATAACACTATAAAGCTAGATACAGCAACGCGTTGCGGTTGCATTGCAACCGAATACGCAACACGATGCAGTAGCATGATACACGAATCTACTTCGGGATGGTTCGGGTGACGGAAATTGCCGACTGGAAAGATGGCGGCTTGAGCTGACAATTTTTTCAATATGCTATATAATAATTGTCTACACATTTTATTGTGAATATTATTCAATACTGCCTTTTTTAAATATCATATCCATGAGAGAAAATTCGAGGAAATTTGACAACCACCATCCTTGTGTCCTAGCTCATTTCTTCATTTTATCTTCGGAAATCTTCGTAAAACCCGAAGTTAGCCGAAGTCCCAGTGCATCATGCTACTACACTTCAATACACTTAGTCGAAAATGCATCAAATGAGTATGATACAGGTTTACTAATTAATTAATCATTATTATATATAAATTCTTACAAAAATTCGGTGACACATACATTTTTGCTTAAATGCTTATTTTAAAACCTGTTATCTGTGAACGCCGTTATAACAAGAAAAACTATTTTAACTATTTAGAAGATAAATTGGTACTAATAAAACTATCTTTCATAAGAATAGGTATATTGGCATTAATTTCACTGTCTTTTATATAAAGTTATTTTAACTTCTAATACAAAATAGTGGCGAGCTTTTGACGTACATTGCTGCTTTTGTACGAAAATTTTCATTCTATTAGAGTATAAAGTAAAAAATCTGTCAAAGTGCATCAAAAATCGCCTTTACTACCATTGCATTAAGCCTCGTTATCGTTTAAAACAATGTTCACAGACAACACTATGGCTCAATGACTTTGCCCTAAAAATAACTTCGAATACTAAAGAAATCTGTACAATTGAGCTCCCAAGTTGAGCATTGTTGAGTATAGCTCTTCAAACCGAGCATTTAGCTCAACTTACGTGCATTCTGATATTGACTCTACAACTGAAACAGTTTTAAAAATTAAACTGTCCATATTACTTATTCAAATAACTTAAATAAAAATGCATTATGGATGGTAACGCTATAACTTACATGCAATGAAGTTGACAAGCTAAAACAATAATATACACAATTACACAACTATTTAAAAAGTGACGAAAAATAGAGTGACCCTTATAACTGAGTAGGAGAGCCGAAGATGGCATGGCCAAACTATGTTTCATCTCTTTTTTTTTTTCTTAATAGTATCGGCAACTTTAGCCGAACCTACGTATAAACACTTCTATGGTACAAATACATAGTACGTCGACATTGTACGGAAAAGCACAAAGATTTGCAATACATGAGTGAGATTGCCAAAAGTCAATTACTCTCATAAAAATCACATAATGAAGTGATTTCGAGAATATTTTAACAGGATTTTGATGAGTGAATGAGTAATAAGTCTCTTTGTTAAAAACTGGCAACATAGTATTCGTTTATATGACGAAAATAAGGTCATAAAGTCAATATCGGAATAATTGCTTATATCGAATAGGAGCGTGAAGCATTGAACGACTTCACTCGTTCCATTCACTCATTCAATGATTATTTAGTTAGGTTGACTGTAAATCCAAAGATTTCAGGACGGAAGATTTTATATTTTAGTATTTATCTGCGACCTCAAAATCTAAAATTAAAAATGGTTACAAAATGTAGCTCATTTTCTACATTTTTCCCATAGTATTTATGCATAACCAAAATGGCGAATAAAATTCCAACTTTATTTTGAAATTACAGTCAACCCAACGCAACGTTAGAAACAGAATTCCCAATTACTCAGATATTTTTTTTTACTAATTGAATGAGTGAACGAGTGAAATCATTCACTTTGTGCGAATAAAACAAAATCGTAGCGAATGACTTGTCTTACACGATTACCCTTGCATGCCTAATCTGAGCGGTACACTTCGGCTACTTCCGTGAACATTCGTGTGATTTCGTAGCTGGAGAATCCAAGATGGCGTCAAATGTTCAGGGCGCGAAGTATAGAGCCCGAATGACGAATAAAAAAGGGAGGCAAGTAATGACAGCGTGTGACAGAGGAGTTTTATAAAAAAATGATTTAATCTCCCTTTTCTAGCGAGAGAGTACACGCACAATGTAGAACATTACAGATTTCTATAAAACTTACATCCAATAAGAAATCTGCAATGTGTTTTCTCTTGTAATGACTTTTGATCCAACATCAATTGGTTATCTTTTTTTTTCATTCACCCCAATGCTACGAGTATATTATAATCCATACTGCTTCCATAGGACCAAATGGATCAACGGGCCCCGTAAATAAAACACATTTTTTTTTCACTAAATTACACCCAAAATGGCCTCCTAAATCTAACCTAATTTCATAATGGATACCATGATTTTATTACTTGTATCGCAAGCATTTTATTATTAACTACTAATGTTAGTAATAGCTCCTTAAAACTAATTCTTTTGTTACGGCTTAAACAAGCCAAGTTTGGAACATTTTTGAAACCCGTAATAATTTGTCAAAAAATCTTTCTTTTGAGAACATTAGTTCATTGGCTAATATTCTTAACTTTCGTAATAAGCTAAAGTATGCTTATTAAAATGGCTTTTAGCCTCTCATTATTAGATTATTTACTGCTATCTACTAAGTTGGCTAACTTCAGATTTTAATGGTTTTTCAGCTTCAGCCTGTGTATTTGTTTGTTTCAAACCTTCTAAAAGTTTTTCAACCACTGTTACTGAACTAATTCTTATGAAACTTTGAACACACATTACGTTCACAATATCAGTATCAGTAAGAAATCAAACCAGAAAAATAATATTTTTTGAACCGTTCTAAACTTGAAAATTCTATTTTTAATGATTGTTACTTTGCATCCTAAAGTTAGCCAACTTAATAAATGAGCAGTAAATAATCTATGAATTAAAGGTTATTTTCCTTTTAAAACCCGGTTCCCTGTCACACGCGATCTGCCTCCAAAAATATCAATAGGCATCGAAATATTCAATAACAATAAAAGTTACACATCAAAATGCATTCAATACTTATTACTAAATACAATACAAACATTGGAAGTGAATTGGCAATGTACAGTAAGACGAAAAAGGTTTTTCCAATAATTTGTGCGACATTTTTTTTTATATTCACAATCTTATAGGGAAAGGACATGATACCCGGTTTTTTTTTTTACAAATTAAATTTAATCTTTTTTTATCTTTCCTTTTTTCCTCAGTTACTTACTTTTTTTAAAATTTAGTACTACCACAATAGACGAAAACAACTAAATACATAGATTCCATAGATTTCCTCTATTCGTTTCATTTATTATTGCTCGATTATACACTATCTAGCTTTTACGTGACTTATATGAGGCGGATGACTTGTTTTATATATTTATTTTGACAAGTTTACTATGTAGATGTTACGGATTTTCGTAAATTATTGCTTTTAAGAGTTCTGGATCCAGTATTTTTTAAATAACATAACATCACGCCATAATCATGGACTAGTTAAGCAGGAGAATATCTAATAGAATACCCACAATTTGCCAGTTATTTTCAAGTCCTATATGGAGACTTAGAAATTCATGATCGAAACCCCCAATAACCATTTGTCCGACTAGAGAATCAAACCCAGAAACTCCTATTATTTCTTTATTCTGCTCTTTAACCTCCAAAATTGCAAAATATTATCAAGATTATATTATCTATAACATCTACTAAGTAAACTTGCAATACATGGCCATTAATATCTGGTTTCTTAACATTCATAATAATATTGCAACAGCTTCAATTCTTAGCTAAACATGTCTCTTCATGATTTTTTAACAGGCAAGATGGTTGAACAATATCTAAGAAGTCCGTCAGTTATTTTCAAAAAATATTTGACATTTATTTTTCTTTTGTTACGAGTACGAAAGCCAAATTTGACGAAGATACGACGCTTTTAAAATTCACAATACCTCACTTCTAGGCATGGGCGTAGCCACGGTGGGGCAGGGTGGGGCTCTTGCCCCACACTGGCAGTGGGTTTCGGCACGTTATGCCTACTTTTATGACTACTTTCTAATGCTTTCAAGTAACCGGTAGCTAAATGCCAACAATTTGAAACCACAATGCGTTCCATTGCAATCTTTTTGTATAAAAAAATAACAGGGGTAAGACCGCGGGTATAGTTTGCTAGTTACATTATTATTTTAGATTGCTGCCCCACCCTGAGCTCATGGCTGGCTACGCCCATGCTTCTAAGTATTGTTTTTACAAGTTAATGAGTCCCGAGTTTTGCATTTTATCTTTGTCAATATTCACTGATTTAAAATAAGTGTCAATTATTTTTGAATACCCTAACTAACGTATTATATAGATTTGCAATTCATGCTATCATAATGCCTTTTTCCCTTTCCGTGACTCTCTTTTAAACATCAATAAAGCCATCATTAGGAAATATTCAAGTATTATAATTATCTCATCAGCCATTCATAGAAAATAAAATATCAAAAAAACTTTCTAAGTATAATAATATGTAAACGTACGTATGTATCATAAAACATGTATATAATAAGTCGTAAAAAGTATATAATATGACTACTTGATAAAACAATGGGATATCCCTTCTAAAATATTAGATTGGCATCGATATTTTGTTATATTGGTGACATACAGACAGACAATATTCAACTATCAACTATTTATGTGTGTGACAAGAGTTTAATCAACTTATCGATACAAAATTATCGTTTTTCCTAACACTATTTTCTATCGATACATCACCAACATAAAAAACAACCCTATAAAATACATATGGATAAAAAACAAAACTTTCGATGAATAATAATATCAATAGTGACAGTACTCGCAATAATAATATGAAAATAATAACATAAAATACATGATAGGTACAATAATAACGCTATAATTTATTAATGTTTGTTCGTGTAATACTACCACGGTTTCTATTGAGCTAAATGCATAACGTTTACAAATAATATCAGTCATCCATACGAGAAATATTATTTGTTGCTGCACTTACAGGGGTGCGTTTAAGTCAATTATCCAGGTTAAAATTTATACTGACTAAACGTCAAACACCCCGTTCAAGCACACCGCGAGGTGAAAAATTAAACTGACTAAAATTTAATCTGCCCGTTCACGATCGTCCGCTGGTATAAGTTTTCGCCTGACTGGGATAAATTTTAGCGACCTTTTTACCTCGCTAAATTTTATCCTGCTGTCAGATTGACATTGATTGACATTGAGTTTTGTTGTTAATTGTCGATTCGCGCCGTAAAAACGAATATTTTTACCGACTTCAAAAAAAAGGAGGTTATCAATTCGACCCGTATGTATGTAATATTACCAGAACTGCCCAGTTTTCATATATGTTAGTCTATATCAGCGTCTGAACAAATGTGCCAAATTTCATAAGTGTATGTATGTATGTATGTATGTATGTATGTATGTATGTATGTATGTATGTATGTTTTTATGTTTGTGCACGCATATCTCCGGAACTATAAGTTCGATTTAAGTAATTCTTTTTTTGTTGTACTAGGTATTGTTCAACTTAGGGTACACTGCAAGTTTCATCAAAATCGGTTCAGTAGTTTTAGAGATATGGATTTTTTTATGTTGTGACGGATTACAAGATTAGTGCATATGTAAGAAAATTTTGTATTTTACAAGAATTTGGGTTGAATATGTAATAAATAAACTAAAAAGGGTAAAATAAAAACTTTTTAAAAAAAAAGTACCGACTTCAAAACAAATACAAAAAAGTTTAAAATAACTTTTCTTTCGGAAGTCGGTGGCTTTGTTTTGTTGTGTCATTGACTATTGCCACCGACTTCCGAAAGAAAAGTTATTTTAAACTTTTTTGTATTTGTTTTTTATTTTAGAGAGTAACTAAATCATCGTCTCGGTGAATGTTATTTGTGGAACATGGATATAATTAATATAACACCGGCAAATTGATTTTTCATGTTCCGGTCCATTTTTACTGTAGGTATAATAATTTCGAGATCACAAGTTAAATCCTAATTTTACGGAGATTACAATAAAATATTCGGACTGTTGAGTTGAATTGAATTGTTACTTTTTTGATAAACTGAGCTGTCAATTGAATTTGACAGCTAACATTGACAGAAACCTATGACTCCGTTCAGCGAACCCTCGCTAGTTTAATTTTTATCCGGCGAAAATTTCGCCAGCGTACTTAAACGCACCCCAGAGCTGGAGCGAATGTAGTGCTTATTTCTTCGTGATAAAGTTGATAATTAAATATACTAAGTGAGAGCTCGTAAGGCGAAAATCGCTTACACCCGGAGTTAGGGCTGCGGCCGTGCACAAGGAGTTTTTAAAATGTAGTACATGGCATCCTATCACTATGAAACTTAATATCAAACAAAATATCCATAAAAAAGTCATTTTGTTAAAAAAAAACAATTCATAGAAAGTTGCAACATTCAAAATATAGGTAGTGAATGTGTGTGCGGTTTTAAAAAAAGCTGAATCATTTCATCTAATATGTAGGTTTACAATAATTTATTGAAGCCATGGTAAGTCTTCTCTATATTATTTGAATTCAGAAATATTCGTCAAAGCTCTATAAGTCTAGCCACAAGATTTATAGTTGGCAAATGTAAGCGTCACGTCCATCTTTCATACTAAAGTATTTAAAGTATTCAATGTCTAAGCGTAGTACATATTTGAACAAAATTAATTAGTTTATTTTAATTCCATGATTCTGACCTCTGTTTCTTTCAAGCCGCTATCCTTACAGTTGCCAACGTAAAAAAATGTACTAAAAGATAAATTGTTCATGTTTTTTTTCAACAGGTCACACTTAGTTGTTTTACGTATCGTCGATTTTATAACATTTACTTGCTTGCTAATGTTATTTTTGTACCAATTTTCATTTCAAATAAATAAATAAGGATTGAAAAACTACTTATGGGCTAAGTTAACCTATGAATTATCATAAATGATACTTTTTTTTTATCGTGGTAAAATCATCAAATGAGTCCTCCCACCCCGGGCAGGGCGGGAGGGACTGTCAGACTTGTACTGACTAAAATCCACGGTGTCCTTCAATAGCCCTTTATATTCCGGCAGGCTTTGGCCCTCTAGATCATATGATACTTAGCAAAAAAAAAGTAATTTAATAATACAAGTTTTTTTAATTATTGCTTAACTTGGGGCTCATTTCTAGATGTAGATGGTACATAAATATAAAAAATGTAAGCTTATAATATTAAGCAAAACAACAAAATATAAGTTTTTAAACGATTATTTGAACATATGTATAATATAACGGGGTATTGACCATGTTTATATGGATTCTGCAACCATTCACCGACAACCGGTTCACCATTGGACGTTTCGCCGACAGGACGATTCATTTATGGCCGTTTACCGATGGACTCTTTCACCTTTGGACTTTTCGCCGATAGGACGATTCATTTATGGCCGTTTACCGATGGACTCTTTCACCTTTGGACTTTTCGCCGACAGGACGATTCATTTATGGCCGTTTACCGATGGACTCTTTCACCTTTGGACTTTTCGCCGATAGGACGATTCATTTATGGCCGTTTACCGATGGACTCTTTCACCTTTGGACTTTTCGCCGATAGGACGATTCATTTATGGCCGTTTACCGATGGACTCTTTCACCTTTGGACTTTTCGCCGACAGGACGATTCATTTATGGCCGTTTACCGATGGACTCTTTCACCTTTGGACTTTTCGCCGATAGGACGATTCATTTATGGCCGTTTACCGATGGACTCTTTCACCTTTGGACTTTTCGCCGATAGGACGATTCATTTATGGCCGTTTACCGATGGACTCTTTCACCTTTGGACTTTTCGCCGATAGGACGATTCATTTATGTTCGGTTCGTCGGTTCTGTCGGCGGTGAATGGTTGCAGAATCGTTTATATGTTTTGAGTTTGCGATAGTTCGGCACTGGATTTAATGTTATTCATATAGAAATTCTTAAAAATCCATAAAGTATGTTAAAACACCAATAAAAATAAGAAATAGTGATTTACTTTAGCAGCTGATTTTATAGTTTTATTATATAGTTATTGCATCTTAAAACGAAATAAAAAAGGGACTTCTTAGCGACCTTCAAAGAAAGTTACATCAAAATTTAATTAAATAAAATGACAATAGGTAAAAAAACAACATTTGTAAGCTCCCGACCTCCCGTACATTCAACACTAACCCACAGGTACAAAGAGAAACACACCATATTCCTACGTATACAGGTTCCAATTTCATATAAACTCTTAATTAAAGATTACTTTTCGAGACCGCTTAGGACTTATCCAACTTAATTTTTAAATGTGGCATCAATATTGTGTAGAAACTATGTATATTAAAAAAAAGTGTTACGTGTTGCAACATTGGCTGATGTAATTTTATTTACAATAAATTATAAAAAAGAATATTATTTTCCTCTTTTTTGAATTATTTTCTTTGACACTTCATCTGTTTTTTTTTCGCCTCATATCATACAATAAACGCTATTGAAGGCTGGCAACATTTTTTTTACAAAACGTAGAAATCTTACGTCACAATCAAATAAATAATGTGTGTATCTTAAAAATAACGAAAAATTTGTTTTATCTGATAAAATATTTAAATTCGAAATTAAAAATGGATGCTAAGGTGTCATTGGCTATTTTTATTTTTTTCCTATTCATAACAATCTCATTTTCATCATTGCTTAGTTTCAAGTGCAGGGTATTGCTACAAAACTCCTTCATATAATATCATAGATTCCCGTTCAAAATCGTCATTTTTGAGCGTCAAAAACTGCTTTGGGAATCGTAGATAAACATTTCAGCATTATATTGTTACCTATAAGGACAATTATCGTCTGATTTTTCAGAAGAATATTCATATTTCTGCTTACTTGAATATACCAACTTGTACATACAAGTTGTATGTGTCGTCGGCAGCCAGGCCAGTACTTTATCATCGATCTTATGAAGCGGGCGGTCAGCTATTGGCTGGTGGAGCAGTGAGGGGGGCGGGGGGAGCGGGGAGGGAGGGGGGAGCAGGGAGGGAGGGGGCGGGGGGAGCGGGGGAGGAGGGAAGGAGGAGGTGTTCGGGGACAGGGACTGCACGTAGTCGAGCTGATACTTTCTTTTGTGGACATAGTACCTGTGAAGAAGGTATGGTTATTAAGGCGTGCTTTTTGGCCTTACTAGAAACATTGATTGTCGTCGTTATTAATCAAATCACCAAGTAATAGGAGCCCCGCCTAGCAGGGCTTTGATGGTAGGTTTTTAGGTTTTTTTATAAAACCACCAAGTAATAGGAGCCCTGCCGAGCGGGGCTCCCTCTTCGAATAACGTTAACGACATTCAAACGAATTGCTTAACTAAAATGACGTCAAGTTTTACACGTTTATTTAATTTGATCATATTAATGATACAAAAATCATAATTCTTAAAATACATACCCTTCTAGCGAATAAAAAGCATCCCTTTTCTTCCTCCGGCGTCGTAGTTGCTGGTACTAGCTGTAAGTCTACTGTCGCACACTCCTTACTGTCTTCTCCTATAAACAACAAAAATATAATACATAATTAGTTAATAAAGGACATCTGAATTACGAACAAGCGATTTTAATGACTGCGAGTGATTTGCGAGTAATTCATGCCCCCCGATATAAATCCGTTTTACTATACTTTTTACCATGACTACGAGAATAAGAAAGATTTAAGCATAATAGACATTTTATTCTAATACTAAACTAATAATAATATTCCACAACTATCACACAACGCCATCTAGTCCCAAGCTAAGCAGAGCTTGTGTTATGGGTACTAGACAACTGATAAACATACTTATATATTTCTAAATACATAAATATTATAGATAAATTACACCCAGACACAGGACAAATGCTCGTGCTCATCACACAAACATTTGTCCTTGGTGGGAATCGAACCCACGACCTCCGGCATAGCAGTCCGGGTCACTAACCACTATACCAACAGGCCTGTCTGCTTATCGATAGTTTAAATTTTTCATTTCACAACAAAAAACATTAAATTCAAATTAAATTTTTCAAATTCAAATCATTTCAAGTAGGCCGGTTACAGGCACTTTTGAATTGTCAAAAGACAAAAAAAATACAAATTCTATAAAACTAGTTATATTGCTACAGTCCCACTCACAAGACATAAAAACTGTGAAAGTACCGTAGATGCTCATTCCAAGAAGTAGATCTCTATGGAGAAGAACGGGCAAGAAACTCGATGGACACTCTTTTTAAATCGCCAAAATTATTACAAAATCTTTTTAAATTAGTTTATTACCTCTAGCAAACACATTAAGCTCCGCGAAGCACCCGGTCTCGATCATCTCCGTCTGCCAGGGGATGCTGACTGAGCCGGTGTTAAACTTGCCGTAGAAGGTGTCGTCTCCTGCGTCCAAGTTCACTCCCTTCACCGTACTGAACTGTTCTATGTCTAACACGTCTTTTGCGTACACTGCGTGTGGCTGGAAAGTAGAGGAGACATTTTAATGTATTTTTTTTTATTAAAACCAGTTTAGTTAAACGGGTTTAAAGAGTGAAGGAGTTCAAGGAGAGAAGCTCTCTGCAAAAAAAAAGAAAATCCGTTTTTCATGATTTTATTTATCTGCATTAATTAAAGTTAATGCCATTAGTCAAAAAAAAAATAAGTTTACGTTATGGACGATAGTTTATCGTTCCAGGTCACAGAGTCCCGATAAAAAACTCCCGCGTTTCTTATCAGTTAACTGTGACCCCGGAACGTAAAGGGCTATTGCAAGACCACCGTGGATTTTATTCAATACAAGTCTGACAGTCCTTCCCGTCCCGCCCCGGACGGGAGGACTCATTTGACAATTTTATTTCTATTGCTAGGCAATTTAATTTTGATAGCGGATTACATCTGTAGCTGTTAATTGCTGTGGGAAACAAATATTGAACCATAGAGCTATTTTTATTGTTATAATTTTTTTTTTTTTTAAATTAAGATTGAAAACAAAATTATCAGAAATAGTTTCAGACAGACAAGCATCTAAATGTCTACGAAAGATTGCTGTGCTCTGCGGGATACAACAAAATAATAATAATCAAATTAAACAGAAAAATATTAGGAATCAGTGTTGGACCATCAAATGAAATCTTTAAAGCAGGCAGTCGTTTGTCAGTTTAACCATTAAATCAAAATAGAAATATACGATAACCAAAGCTTTTTATTGTGTAAAAAAACCTCATAATCAACTTACATCAGGAACAAACGGCGCATCCACCATCCCCGCCTCTAACCTCGCCCAGTTCAAATTGGTGAAGAACCGATGTGCCTTCACCTGCGTGGCCCCTCTCCTGCCGGCACCGCAGCCCAGGCGAGACGAGGGCGACTTCGTCAGCAAGGCGGAACATAACGCACGAGCGCAATCGCTGAACTTTGACGAGTATTTTTCTTGTTCATGCTGGAGAATTAAAAAAGGGAAAATTAATACGATGTAAAAGGACAGAAACTATGCTATTTTAATTGTTTTGTGGTGTTTCAAATGCCCATAAAAGTTTTATTTAGTTTAATGTGTAATTAGAAATTATTAGAAAGCGATAAGATTTTGGTGGATATTGAGTCAGGTTTTCGTCGAATACAAGTGGATTCTTAAAAAAATTTGTTAATACTGTATTGGACCTACAAACTTAACTGCTTAATAAATAGTTGTTATATGTAGTACAAAAATTAATTTTAAGATAACTGATTTAGATTTGATTTTAAAGAACAGGTTGAAATTCACTTTCAATCAACTTGGCGTATCTAGACGATATAATCATCTTCGCAATTTCTTCAATCCACCCAAATTGCAATATAAGTTTTATTTGTGCATAATTAATATAAATGATGAAGAATTTTTATTACATAACAGCTGACCTTGACCCTCCGATCGACCTCTTCTCGTTTGACCTTCTCCTTGCGCGCTCTGAAGGGCGCGCGACCTTCGATCATCTCGTACACGAGACAGCCGAATGAGAACCAGTCCGGACTGAAGGTATACCTCTCGTTGTCTATCACCTGAAAAATTAAATAATAACTACTTTTTATTTTGGTTCAATTTAATATGTGAAGAAGATTCCCGGTTCTAACGGGTTATGAAGTTAAAAATCTTATCAACCAGACTTACCGATGAAGCATTTAGTACCTAAGTATTTTTATGCAGTAACTGCCCATCTGATCTCTAATACTGCCCCAGGTCGGAGATGATGATGCTAACATACCTCAGGCGCCATGTACCCCACAGTCCCGACCCGGCCCCGCACGCTGCCTCCCTCCGGCACGTCCACGGCCAGCCCCAGGTCGGAGATGATGATGCTAACATACCTCAGGCGCCATGTACCCCACAGTCCCGACCCGGCCCCGCACGCTGCCTCCCTCCGGCACGTCCACGGCCAGCCCCAGGTCGGAGATGATGATGCTAACATACCTCAGGCGCCATGTACCCCACAGTCCCGACCCGGCCCCGCACGCTGCCTCCCTCCGGCACGTCCACGGCCAGCCCCAGGTCGGAGATGATGATGCTAACATACCTCAGGCGCCATGTACCCCACAGTCCCGACCCGGCCCCGCACGCTGCCTCCCTCCGGCACGTCCACGGCCAGCCCCAGGTCGGAGATGATGATGCTAACATACCTCAGGCGCCATGTACCCCACAGTCCCGACCCGGCCCCGCACGCTGCCTCCCTCCGGCACGTCCACGGCCAGCCCCAGGTCGGAGATGATGATGCTAACATACCTCAGGCGCCATGTACCCCACAGTCCCGACCCGGCCCCGCACGCTGCCTCCCTCCGGCACGTCCACGGCCAGCCCCAGGTCGGAGATGATGATGCTAACATACCTCAGGCGCCATGTACCCCACAGTCCCGACCCGGCCCCGCACGCTGCCTCCCTCCGGCACGTCCACGGCCAGCCCCAGGTCGGAGATGATGATGCTAACATACCTCAGGCGCCATGTACCCCACAGTCCCGACCCGGCCCCGCACGCTGCCTCCCTCCGGCACGTCCACGGCCAGCCCCAGGTCGGAGATGATGATGCTAACATACCTCAGGCGCCATGTACCCCACAGTCCCGACCCGGCCCCGCACGCTGCCTCCCTCCGGCACGTCCACGGCCAGCCCCAGGTCGGAGATGATGATGCTAACATACCTCAGGCGCCATGTACCCCACAGTCCCGACCCGGCCCCGCACGCTGCCTCCCTCCGGCACGTCCACGGCCAGCCCCAGGTCGGAGATGATGATGCTAACATACCTCAGGCGCCATGTACCCCACAGTCCCGACCCGGCCCCGCACGCTGCCTCCCTCCGGCACGTCCACGGCCAGCCCCAGGTCGGAGATGATGATGCTAACATACCTCAGGCGCCATGTACCCCACAGTCCCGACCCGGCCCCGCACGCTGCCTCCCTCCGGCACGTCCACGGCCAGCCCCAGGTCGGAGATGATGATGCTAACATACCTCAGGCGCCATGTACCCCACAGTCCCGACCCGGCCCCGCACGCTGCCTCCCTCCGGCACGTCCACGGCCAGCCCCAGGTCGGAGATGATGATGCTAACATACCTCAGGCGCCATGTACCCCACAGTCCCGACCCGGCCCCGCACGCTGCCTCCCTCCGGCACGTCCACGGCCAGCCCCAGGTCGGAGATGATGATGCTAACATACCTCAGGCGCCATGTACCCCACAGTCCCGACCCGGCCCCGCACGCTGCCTCCCTCCGGCACGTCCACGGCCAGCCCCAGGTCGGAGATGATGATGCTAACATACCTCAGGCGCCATGTACCCCACAGTCCCGACCCGGCCCCGCACGCTGCCTCCCTCCGGCACGTCCACGGCCAGCCCCAGGTCGGAGATGATGATGCTAACATACCTCAGGCGCCATGTACCCCACAGTCCCGACCCGGCCCCGCACGCTGCCTCCCTCCGGCACGTCCACGGCCAGCCCCAGGTCGGAGATGATGATGCTAACATACCTCAGGCGCCATGTACCCCACAGTCCCGACCCGGCCCCGCACGCTGCCTCCCTCCGGCACGTCCACGGCCAGCCCCAGGTCGGAGATGATGATGCTAACATACCTCAGGCGCCATGTACCCCACAGTCCCGACCCGGCCCCGCACGCTGCCTCCCTCCGGCACGTCCACGGCCAGCCCCAGGTCGGAGATGATGATGCTAACATACCTCAGGCGCCATGTACCCCACAGTCCCGACCCGGCCCCGCACGCTGCCTCCCTCCGGCACGTCCACGGCCAGCCCCAGGTCGGAGATGATGATGCTAACATACCTCAGGCGCCATGTACCCCACAGTCCCGACCCGGCCCCGCACGCTGCCTCCCTCCGGCACGTCCACGGCCAGCCCCAGGTCGGAGATGATGATGCTAACATACCTCAGGCGCCATGTACCCCACAGTCCCGACCCGGCCCCGCACGCTGCCTCCCTCCGGCACGTCCACGGCCAGCCCCAGGTCGGAGATGATGATGCTAACATACCTCAGGCGCCATGTACCCCACAGTCCCGACCCGGCCCCGCACGCTGCCTCCCTCCGGCACGTCCACGGCCAGCCCCAGGTCGGAGATGATGATGCTAACATACCTCAGGCGCCATGTACCCCACAGTCCCGACCCGGCCCCGCACGCTGCCTCCCTCCGGCACGTCCACGGCCAGCCCCAGGTCGGAGATGATGATGCTAACATACCTCAGGCGCCATGTACCCCACAGTCCCGACCCGGCCCCGCACGCTGCCTCCCTCCGGCACGTCCACGGCCAGCCCCAGGTCGGAGATGATGATGCTAACATACCTCAGGCGCCATGTACCCCACAGTCCCGACCCGGCCCCGCACGCTGCCTCCCTCCGGCACGTCCACGGCCAGCCCCAGGTCGGAGATGATGATGCTAACATACCTCAGGCGCCATGTACCCCACAGTCCCGACCCGGCCCCGCACGCTGCCTCCCTCCGGCACGTCCACGGCCAGCCCCAGGTCGGAGATGATGATGCTAACATACCTCAGGCGCCATGTACCCCACAGTCCCGACCCGGCCCCGCACGCTGCCTCCCTCCGGCACGTCCACGGCCAGCCCCAGGTCGGAGATGATGATGCTAACATACCTCAGGCGCCATGTACCCCACAGTCCCGACCCGGCCCCGCACGCTGCCTCCCTCCGGCACGTCCACGGCCAGCCCCAGGTCGGAGATGATGATGCTAACATACCTCAGGCGCCATGTACCCCACAGTCCCGACCCGGCCCCGCACGCTGCCTCCCTCCGGCACGTCCACGGCCAGCCCCAGGTCGGAGATGATGATGCTAACATACCTCAGGCGCCATGTACCCCACAGTCCCGACCCGGCCCCGCACGCTGCCTCCCTCCGGCACGTCCACGGCCAGCCCCAGGTCGGAGATGATGATGCTAACATACCTCAGGCGCCATGTACCCCACAGTCCCGACCCGGCCCCGCACGCTGCCTCCCTCCGGCACGTCCACGGCCAGCCCCAGGTCGGAGATGATGATGCTAACATACCTCAGGCGCCATGTACCCCACAGTCCCGACCCGGCCCCGCACGCTGCCTCCCTCCGGCACGTCCACGGCCAGCCCCAGGTCGGAGATGATGATGCTAACATACCTCAGGCGCCATGTACCCCACAGTCCCGACCCGGCCCCGCACGCTGCCTCCCTCCGGCACGTCCACGGCCAGCCCCAGGTCGGAGATGATGATGCTAACATACCTCAGGCGCCATGTACCCCACAGTCCCGACCCGGCCCCGCACGCTGCCTCCCTCCGGCACGTCCACGGCCAGCCCCAGGTCGGAGATGATGATGCTAACATACCTCAGGCGCCATGTACCCCACAGTCCCGACCCGGCCCCGCACGCTGCCTCCCTCCGGCACGTCCACGGCCAGCCCCAGGTCGGAGATGATGATGCTAACATACCTCAGGCGCCATGTACCCCACAGTCCCGACCCGGCCCCGCACGCTGCCTCCCTCCGGCACGTCCACGGCCAGCCCCAGGTCGGAGATGATGATGCTAACATACCTCAGGCGCCATGTACCCCACAGTCCCGACCCGGCCCCGCACGCTGCCTCCCTCCGGCACGTCCACGGCCAGCCCCAGGTCGGAGATGATGATGCTAACATACCTCAGGCGCCATGTACCCCACAGTCCCGACCCGGCCCCGCACGCTGCCTCCCTCCGGCACGTCCACGGCCAGCCCCAGGTCGGAGATGATGATGCTAACATACCTCAGGCGCCATGTACCCCACAGTCCCGACCCGGCCCCGCACGCTGCCTCCCTCCGGCACGTCCACGGCCAGCCCCAGGTCGGAGATGATGATGCTAACATACCTCAGGCGCCATGTACCCCACAGTCCCGACCCGGCCCCGCACGCTGCCTCCCTCCGGCACGTCCACGGCCAGCCCCAGGTCGGAGATGATGATGCTAACATACCTCAGGCGCCATGTACCCCACAGTCCCGACCCGGCCCCGCACGCTGCCTCCCTCCGGCACGTCCACGGCCAGCCCCAGGTCGGAGATGATGATGCTAACATACCTCAGGCGCCATGTACCCCACAGTCCCGACCCGGCCCCGCACGCTGCCTCCCTCCGGCACGTCCACGGCCAGCCCCAGGTCGGAGATGATGATGCTAACATACCTCAGGCGCCATGTACCCCACAGTCCCGACCCGGCCCCGCACGCTGCCTCCCTCCGGCACGTCCACGGCCAGCCCCAGGTCGGAGATGATGATGCTAACATACCTCAGGCGCCATGTACCCCACAGTCCCGACCCGGCCCCGCACGCTGCCTCCCTCCGGCACGTCCACGGCCAGCCCCAGGTCGGAGATGCGCACGTGACCCGCGTCGTCTAGTAAGATGTTCTCTGGTTTGCAGTCTCTGGAAACATAGTATAAAGTAATTAGGCGAACTGTGTCGTGATTGGTATTTTTACTTAAGTTTTTGAAATTTTATCCTGTAGAAATTAAGTCACCAATGTGTTACAGGTCGTTCTATGCTAGTTAAGGTTGCAAATATACATAATTATAACGTTAGATAACCTACCTATAAACAATGCCCATCTTGTGTAGATGCTCCAGCCCGCACGCGACCTGCGCCGCGTAGAACCTCGCGCGCTCCAGTCCGAGCCCTGTGTCCGCACCGCACATGTTGTAGATGTGGAACTTTAAGTCGCCACCTGGAAACATATGAATTAACAATTCAGTGGTTTTCCCGGAAAGTTATAAGCGAGTCTCGCGAGGTAGATCGGACTGCTGAAGTCTTCGAGAATCCAAAATGGACAACACGACCCGAAACCACTGTTTACACTGAATGAATACCTTATTACAGGAAGACCTTTGAGCGTACTACGAGTATATACCGACAACCGAGGGAACGGCCCGAGACACGTTAATACCGACCGCGCATTTGTGAGCCCAAGAGTCTAGGACTCTTGGGCTCACAAATGCGCGGTCGGTCCATAGAGTTTCTTGCCCGTTCTTCTCCATAGAGATCTACTCCTTGGAATGAGCACCTATGGTACTTTCACGGTTATGTCTTGTGACTGGGACTGTAGCACCATAATTTTGTAGTGTTTAATTACATTTTATTGTCTTTGATTGTCTTTGACAATTCAAAAGTGTCTCTAATTGGGCTACTTAAAATAAATGCTTTGATTTTGATTTGTGGACGCGGCTAATAGCGTTTGGTTCTACGCCCAGCTTATCTTTCGGGGATTACAAGCCAGATTTTGTATATTCGCCGTTCCGTTAGTAGTATTTTTTACCCGTGGTGCTAGGAAACTGGGCTTCTCCCAGTTGTAATGACCCTTTGTGGCTATTGGCCTTGCTTTGTTCTGTGTCCTGCTTGCATGGAAGGAAGTGGAAACGTATTTTTCCTACTCCTCCACTTTCTTTTCTGATTAATTTCGTTGCAGGATCCCAGACAGGTAAATTCCTCTGGGACACGTCGAGCTTCATTGTCTCGGCGCTTTTCTGGTGGTTACAATGGCAACCACCAGAAAAGCGCCGAGACAGAATCCTGAAAGCCAGAATCAACAGTGGTTGATTCTGGCTTTCAGGAGTTGCAGTGGTTTGGGAATAGTGTGGTGGATTTGTCCTAAAAAAACACTCACCGTTCATGATAGTGAGCACCAAACACAGCGCGTCCTTGGTCTCGTAAGCGTATGCCAAGTTGACGACGAACCGCGAGTTGATACGTTGTAGGATCTGTTTCTCTATCAGCACCATCGCCTCGCCTTTACGTTTCTTTATGCGTTTCTTTTCTAGTTTCTTGCACGCGTACATTTTGCCTGTTGCTCGGACCTGGAATAGGGGTAACAAAAGATTATTTGGTGCAATGACGTATTATTTATAGACACGTCATGAACGAACATCGCGGCTTAAACGGCGAAAATACTAGAACTACTTTTTATATGCGTGAAGAAAGAGAAAGAAAATATGACACCGTACGGCGGGATACCTGTTGCTAGAGGGAGACAAATATACGTCTAACAAACGTAGCGTCGCGCGACAGGTTGGTGCGTAACTAAGCGCGATGTGGCCAATTGGCTTCATTTCATGTCGTCATTTTAGAGTGCGGACAACGTATCTATAGTTTATATATCATTGATTTGGTGCTACATTTTTAAAACAAATAACCAAGGATCGAAAGACTTCGAAGTCATGACTTTGCCCAGCAATAGGATGAAACAAGCTAAAAGTAACAGTAAGCACTATTTTGTTTTTATATTTAAATCAGTATTTAATTATGTATACTGAAGCAAATAATTAATAGATTTTAAAAAATCTAAAAACCCACGTTTTTAAATGTCCTAAAAATAAGAAAATAACCCTACGGGGCTGAGAGAGGGGCCACTCAAAACGTGGGGGCGTATATTATTTAAGGGATTATTTATGGGATATATTTACATGACGTGTAATAGATCGTGGGTGTAACTTGCAAAGATACGCCCCCACGTTTTGAGTGGCCCCTCTCTCAGCCCCGTAGGGTTATTTTCTTATTTTTAGGACATTTAAAAACGTGGGTTTTTAGATTTTTTAAAATCTATTAATTATTTTATTATTTTTATCTTTGTTCATCGGGTTTGAAGCTACCCTGAAAATTTCCGCCATCTTGGACGTCCGCCATATTGGATTTAAGTCACATGACTATATTTTTCGTATTCCTGGCAGCAAACCCTTTCATTTGATACCCATTTCATGGGGGTGGATTCCAAACAGCCAGTCTGTCATCTTGGACGTCCGCCATATTGGATTTAAGTCTCGTGACTATTTTTTTCGTACTCCTGACAGCAAACCCTTTCATTTGATATCCATATCTTAGGGGTGCATTTCAAATAGCCTGTCGGCCATCTTGGACGTCCGCAATATTGGATTTAAGTCACGCGACTATTTATTTCGTATTCCTGACAGCAAACCCTTTCATTTGATATCCATATCTTAGGAGTGCATTTCTAATAGCCTGTCTGCCATCTTGGACGTCCGCCATTTTGGATTTAAGTCACGTGACTATTTTTTTCGTACTCCTGACAGCAAACCCTTTCATTTGATACCCATATCATAGGGGTGGATTTCAAACAGCCGTCCGCCATCTTGGGGACGCCGCCATATTGGATTTGTTATGACGTTTCTTAGCTAGTCATGCATTGTCATCAGAACTCAGAGCGTGTGCAAAATTTCAGCCTGCTAGCTTATCGGGAAGTGCCTCAAAATTGAGTTGCAAAAGTCCAACCGGAACGACAAACAAACAAGAAAAGTGAGTGTATAAAAACGTGGGAATAAAGGAAACAGTTACCAAAGGTGCTTCACCTGGTCTTTAAATTCTTAATTATTTAGATTCGTCCTTCTGATTCGAAAAATGTGATTTGAACTTATGTCTCGCTCCCTCAAATGGAAAATAATATCTTCCTTCCCCTGCCCCACTCTGCTCAATTTAAATTATAGTCATAGAAAATAGAATGAGAACTCTAACTAGTGACTAAGAGAGGACACATTCAACAATTTAAATCTTTGTCCTAATCCAAATTGACAGACAAATAAACTTTTAATTATTTGTACATTTCCTATTAACTTGCTCCTACATTACAGCACTCTGCATTAAATCTATTAGGGTCAGTTCACAACGACACGCGACGATACTGGGAATGTGTATAATTTGTGTAGTCATGTTCAAGTTAGATTTTCAGTCGCTGAATTGAAATGGACTGTGTGAATTGGCCTTTATCGTCTAAACTTATACCCATGGGCGTCAATACACACACATTCGACACTAAGTGTCTAAACACACTATGCTGAAGTTCGGCACAATTACGCCTGCAATGCTATTTGAATTACTGACACACTATGCCGAAATTACGTCGCGTCATAGCGTACAGCGTAACTTCGGTCGGGCGTAAGTTAGCGGCAACTTATTCTGTGACCACACATTATACGCGACCGAAGTTCGGTTCGATTACCGACGAAGCTCCGGGGGCGGGGAGCAGCAGGGAGCCGCCCGCGCCACCCGCGCCGAATTTCTGGCGCGTAAGTTCGGCACTTATGGTGTGTCATATCAGCCAAATACGTCGGAACGTGAAATCAGCCGCTGAACTTCGGTCGCGTAACTTCGGCATAGTGTGTTTAGACACTAACAACTGTGGTTTTCAACCGGATAATAACATGAAAAATAGATAAATAAATATTGAAAAATATTGTATAAGTACCTTGACTAATATAAATTGTGAGAGCATCTTATTAGGTACTGAAATTGATGAGGTTACTGGCTGTTGGCGACGACCCAAGTTAGTAGGAACTTGTGTAAACAAGTTATATACCTACTTAGTAGTTGTGGCTGGACACGGCCAGCGACATTAAGTCATCAGTCTTAAGACGGGACATTTTCACTAACATGACTGATCGGGGACGAAATGAAATAAAATATCCATATTTTTGGAGCTACTCTTATTTTGTGACAGCCAGATTTGGCTACTATATAGCCTACTGGCTCGTCGCTAAATAATTACAGCGGCACAGGCCGACCTTCCGGGTTAAGCCACGCTTGTCGTTGATCTGTGGATGGGTGACCATCTGTCATAGTGAGTTTTCTCCGTGCCTCGGAAAACACGTAAAGCCGTTGGTCAAGGCTGTCATTTGTAGATCTTTGACAGTCATTACTGTTAGTCAGAAGCTCTAAAAGTCTGACAACCAGTCTTACCATGGAGTATGTATCGTATTACCCAGTTACTGGGTTGTGGAGGCCCGATGAGCAGTCGCTCTATGTAAAATATTGATATTCAGCTGCATCTGGTTTGACTGGAAGCCGACCCCAATATAGTTGGGAAAAGGCTAGGCAGATGATGCTGTTAAATTGGATATTCTTATAGTTTAAACGTACCTGACACGCGCAGACTTCTCCGAAGCCCCCCTTGCCGAGCACCCGGTACATGCGGAAGGTGTGCTGGGTCACCGGCTGCGCCTCCAGCCACTTCCACTGCAGGTAGCGGTGGAAGTACATCGAGCGCTCGAACTCCGCGAACGGAGCGCCCGCCAGGAAACTCTTGACGCATCGAACGCATTCTATGAATATGTCTTTAGAGCCGGCTGGAATTGAGAAAGTTTATTTAATAAGGAATTTATTGAACAAGGCATTACATCACCCATTTAAGGGTTAGGTACAGGTGTCCCTAAAAGTAGGTAGTACATAAACATAACTAATGTATAGTATGTTTATGTACTAAAGGGGCCGGTAACCCATAACCCTGAAACGCAAAGGGAAACTTTAGGAAGAGGGTGAATTTTTAGTAAGCATGACAGTCCCAGTCCAGACTACTTTCTGCTCCATCCAGGGCTCCCAGGACCCATTTGAAGATTTTATCAGTAAAAAAAAAAAGAAGAAAAAAAAGGGGGCGACCCTAATGCCATTAGGTATGCGGGCAGAAATCTAGACTCTGTGGCTTCTACTGAAAAAATATAATCTTGGTGGAAATCTCAATAGCGCTGCTAGGCTGCTACCCGTCTTCGCAAACATTTTTGAACTCGCCTTTCATATCAGCCGATATGTTGCTATACGCGATTGAAAGACAGATGATATGCAAACCACTAGAGATTTAATCAGAAGCAAACTCCATTGATTACCTATCACCTGTTATCAGCGACGTGTGATCAGATAACGTATTACCGCACACCTTTCTCTGTTCAAATTGTTAAACCGGATATGGCAAAATTGGTAATTTTGCAAAATGGAAGATTAAAAATACTACCGATGTTGAGTGACTTTTTTACAATGCTTTTTCTTTTTACGTGAACAATGCAAGCACAGCACATTTTCATATCAATACTGGCTTTTCCCTCGCAGCGTGATGTTATATAGCTTATAGCCTTCCACGATAACTGGACTGTCCAACTCAAAAATATTTTTTTAATTAATACCTGGAGTTCCTGAGATTAGCGCGTTCAAGTAAACAAACTCTTCAGCTTTATATTAGTATGGATGTCAGTATTTTACCTGTGCTATGCTTGCCAATTTCATACACAAATAGCATTCAAACCGCCAGCAGCATTCATTTATCATTCAATCATACTTTTATCAATAAATATCAAGCAATCAGTAATCAGTGTATCAATCAGAATCAACTCAAGGTGTAAGGTTTTTTTTATAAAAAACGTACAGGTATCTATCTCCGGTCCTTCGAGCCGGATAAACGGGATAAAAGTAGATTTTATAAAGTATGCCTCTTACGACGGGAGAACGCCGTTTTAACTTCTCTTTCTTGTTAGAGGTTGTAAACCTATAAGCTTACTATAAACTACATCTTGTCTACTGCTTATCGTGTCCTAGCAACCGTTGTAACTTAAAAGTCTAAAATAAAAATTATATATTTTTCAGTTGCACTACTAATAAGTATTTTCTTCCTCCAACCTTATCCCAGTCTCTAATATGGTAGCAGAGCGTGAGGAATATCGTGAGGAATATCGTGAGGAAGCAGAACGAGTATGATATAATTAATTACATTATCAAGTAATAATTACGAAATCGTGAAAATGAGTAACCAATCCATCGCAATTGAAAAACTCTCCGGGGTAAATAATTACGCTACCTGGAAATTTCAAATGAGGATGTTGCTTATTCATGAAGACTTATTTGAATGTGTCAACGAGGTTGATAAGAAAAATAAACCAGAATGCGAAGACAAGAAGAAACAGGAAAAAGCTCTAGCACGAATCTGCCTCAGTGTTCAGCCATCTGTTTACTCCGTTGTCAGGAATTGCAATACTGCGTTTGATGCCTGGAAGAATATACAGAATTCGTTCGAGGACAAAGGTCTGTGTAGAAGATTAGGTCTTCTCAGAATGCTATTTAGCTTAAAGTTAGAGCAGTTTGAGAGTATGGAGGCGTATGTTACAAAAATTATAGATACAGCCCAACAACTGCAAGACATAAATGCTTCTTTGGAAGACGAGTTTGTTGCTATATTAATGCTTAGTGGGCTCCCCAAGCAGTTTGACCCACTCATTATGACGTTAGAGCATAGTAGCCTTTCTCTCTCAAGTGAACTGGTGAAAACTAAACTACTCCAGGAGGCACAGAGACGAGGTGACGCAGAAGGTATGGAACAGAATGCCCTAACGACTTCGACTTCGATCTCGAAGCGTCCCAAATGCTTTCGATGCAAAAAAAACGGTCATTACGCTAGAGATTGCAGACAGAAAGCTCCGCATAAGGATAAGTCATCTAGTTCCAGTTGTCAAGAGGAGGAGAAGGTTCAGAAAACTCCTGGTAGGACGACTATGTTGTCGGCTCTGACGGTAAAACTGGATCGAGATGTGTGGTACGTCGACAGTGGTGCAACTTGCCACATGACCAATAATAGAGACATTTTGCATGATTTTGTGTGTGATACGCCAAAAGAAATAAGCGTTGCGAACGGTGAAAAACTTTTTACATCGGGTCGTGGTAATGTGAAACTCTTTTTACAAAACCAATGGATAACTGTCAGTAATGTAGTTTTTATACCGAACTTGTCATGTAATCTGTTATCTGTCAGTATTTTGACACAAAAATGTTTTGAAGTAAAATTTATATCGATTTTTTGTAAAATTTACGAAAACGGAAAGGTAGTAGCTGTAGCAAAACGGGATGCATGCGGTCTTTATAAATTAGAAACCGGGGAGGCGTCTATAAATTCCGTTTCGCGCGAACACATTATGCCAGTAAGCGTCTCCTTGAATACCCAGGTAGAGGTTCAATCTCAGGGTTTATGGCATCGTCGGCTTGGACATCTGAATAGTCGCAGCATGAACCTACTCAAGAGTGGTATGGCGGTTGGTATCGACTATGATGTATCCACATATGAGCAATGTATCGCTTGTATTGAAGGTAAGGTTACTAATTTACCTTTCCCTAAGAAATCTTTTTCTCGTGCAAGTGTGGTGTTAGGACTGGTTCACACGGATGTGTGCGGCCCTATGCCAGTGAAATCTATAGGCGGTGCAAGATATTTGCTAACATTTATTGACGATTTTTCTAGGAAGACATTTTGTTATTCAATAGAATCGAAAGACAAAGTTTATGAGTATTTTTTGATTTTTAAAGCTCTTGTAGAGAACGAGACTAATAAAAAGATTAAAATCCTGAGAAGCGACAATGGTGGCGAGTACATCAATACGAGATTTAAGCAGTATTTGAGTAAGTGTGGCATCCGGCATCATACTACTGTTCCTCACTGTCCACAGCAAAATGCAGTTGCCGAACGCGCAAACCGAACAATTATGGAGGCGGTGCGCTGTATGCTTCTGGAAGCAGGTTTGGATCAACGGTTCTGGGCAGAGGCTGCGAACACTGCGGTGTACATTAAAAATCGCTCACCTACAAAGGCAGTTAGAGGTGCAACTCCAGAAGAAATTTACACGGGACATAAGGTAAACTTAGATAACTTACGTGTGTTTGGTTGTTTAGCATATGCTGTACAAAATAATCGTAATAAACTGGATCGCAAATCTAAACCTTACATATTCGCGGGATATTGTGAGAACACAAAAGGATACAGACTCTTGGATGTTGAGAGCTATAAGCTAACAATAGCGAGAAATGTTAAGTTCATTGAGAATCAATTCCTCAAGCATCTGAATTTCACTAAAGTAGAATCAGATGTGGTTATAGAACTTACGACTCCTTGTGTATCCGAAAATAGAACAGAGTCAGAACAAATTTCTGTTACGACTGATGATGCTAATGATAGCGAGGCTTCGACCAGTAGTTTGGTCACAGATCATCACTCAGATGCTACTTATGTTCCGGATGTTTCATTTGAGACAGATGACTCGAGAGCAGAATACGTGGAAGCTGATGAGAATTCCTTCCTGTGTGGTTTTTTGACGGGGGAAGCGTGTGGCAGTGATGATCCAAGAACAGTTGAAGAAGCGTTGAATAGTCCTGAAGCCAGGCAGTGGCGAGCTGCTATGAAAGACGAGTATCAGTCCTTTTTGGACAATAAGTGCTTTACCTTAACCGATTTGCCGAAAGGTGCAAAGCCAATAAAGACCAAATGGATATTTAAGAAGAAAAGAGGGCTTAACGGTGAATTAATACAATACAAAGCACGTCTAGTAGCAAAAGGATTTACACAAAAGTATGGAGTGGACTATTTTGAAACTTTTTCACCTGTAGTGAGATACGAAACCATAAGAATGTTATTAGCTTTGTCTATGGAGTACGACATGGAGATTGACCACATGGACGTAAAAACAGCTTTTCTAAACGGTGATTTAAAAGAAACCATTTTCATGGAAATACCAGAAGGTTTTGAAGAAGGTAGAGGCAATAATAAGGTGTATCGACTACGTAAAGCTGTGTATGGTCTAAAACAAGCGCCTAAATCATGGAATGAAAAGATCAATCATATTCTTGTCAACAAACTCAAGTTTAAGAGATTGGTCTCTGAACCATGTGTATATATAAACCGAAATGGCGACAAGTTTGTGATTATCGCATTGTATGTTGATGATTTAGTCATTTTTAGCAATTGCAATGTGGAAAAAACTAAAACTAAATCATTGCTGATGAAAGAATTCGTGATGAAAGATCTTGGTCCTGTAGAAAGAGTTCTAGGATTAAGAATCAGGAAAGAGAATGGCAAGATCACTCTAGATCAAAGTGCCTATATTAAAAAGATATTAGAGAAATACAAAATGCAAGACTGCAAATCTGTTGAAACTCCAATGCAGTGCCAAAAATTAAACAAAGCTGAAGAAAAAGATGACAGTTTGGAGTATCGAGAATTGATCGGTTGTCTTATGTATGTAGCGGTCTGTTCGCGTCCTGATATATGTCATGCTGTAAGCGTATTAAGTCAATTCAATAATTGTTTCTCCGATGTCCACTGGAAAGCAGCTAAACGTGTGTTGCGTTATCTTAAAGGTACAGTAGATTACTGCATTACCTATAAAAAAACTGGCTTATCTGTGACGGGTTTTGCTGATGCAGACTGGGCTTCTAATGAAATTGATAGACGTTCTTATACGGGATATGTTTTCAAAATTGGGAATTCTATTACTTGTTGGGAAAGTAGGAAACAGCGTACCGTTGCGTTATCAAGTACTGAGGCGGAGTACATGTCGCTCTCCGATGCTTGTAAAGAAGCACTGTTTATAAAAACTTTCTTGCATGAATGTATAGGTAGTAACATTGAAATAACTATTTTCAATGATAATCAGTCGGCCTTGAAATTGACTGAAATTAGTATGTTTCATGGTAGGTCAAAACATATAGACATACGTCATCATTTCGTCCGGGAGGCGGTCAGCAATGGTGCAGTAAAAATAAATTACATGCCAACGTCCAAAATGACGGCGGATGTCTTAACTAAACCTTTGTCGGTAGAGAAACATAAGTATTTTGTAAACGAGTTAGGTTTGGCTACCGATGTATGTTTACAAGATAAGTTTAAGGGGCGGTGTTAGAGGTTGTAAACCTATAAGCTTACTATAAACTACATCTTGTCTACTGCTTATCGTGTCCTAGCAACCGTTGTAACTTAAAAGTCTAAAATAAAAATTATATATTTTTCAGTTGCACTACTAATAAGTATTTTCTTCCTCCAACCTTATCCCAGTCTCTAATATTTCTCACATTTTAGAGTCTCTGTTCTATCCCATTTAATAACCTTTATTATAAAGCCTGAATTTTGTAACACCCTCGCCACCAGCTAGTCACTTTAAGAATATTTTAGTGGGGGCCACTTATCTCAGTACCTTTCTCCGATATATTTTATAATAAATCTTCTATACTTTAGTCTTTTGTGTACCGTTGTAGGGCAAATGTCTTTTTATTCTCTTTCTATTCCTTTCTCTATAGTCTTTCTTCTAGGTTTTTGTTGTCAGAAGTGAAATACCTACATGTAAAAGGATTCCAACTAATTTCCTTTATGTTCTAATGAAAACTGCCCAACTAAAGTCACAACAATCTCTCACTGTTCGACTACCTATAAGCTTAGCTGACTTATTCATCACTCTCCTGGTCCTGTGTGCAGCGCTGCCTAAGCGTCATATCCACAACTACAAACTGCATTTTTTCGCTAGGGCTGTTTACACGAGGCTGTTTCTTTAGGGAATAGGATTGCTGTCCTTCTATCATCATCTATGTATAGTTGTCCCTTAACTAGAGACCATTCTTCGATTCATTTATCCTACATAGATTCATAAACTCACTTATTTGTCTAACTAACATAATTCTCCTTCCCTTCTTCCATACAAGTCATCTTCTATTACTCGCTCGACATCTAACAGTCATTCCGTATTAGACATAAATCACCTGTCACATAGACCAAGTATCGTTTCTTTAATCATCCTCCACTTCTACGGTCATCTTATTTATCTATAGTTTTAAAAACTCACCATCAATAGTAGCACTGGCTTCATCAATGACTTGTCTGCTGACGACGTCAGTCACAGCTTCACAGTCGTCAGTCTTCAGGTATCTGCCGAACACATCGGCAGCGAGCATCGCCCGCGTCTCGTCCACCTCGACCTCATACCTGTCAGTCTGCAAGCAAAACTATGGACCTTCGAACATTGGTGTCATCTGATTCATACAACATTTTAGGGTGCTTTGGAGAGACAGTAAGGCGTCACCAGACCGCGGAAGATCGATCTCGAGGATATTTATTTTATTTACAATGGCTTTCATAAAGGTTTTTGAGGAAAGAAACATTCAGCTGCCAGTGGATCTCAAACCTGCGTTTTTTGGATAAGTACTCCAGACGCCTTACCAATTAGGCCATCGCAACCACTCATTTTGAAGCTGAATCTTTCATTCCCTTGTTAATGAACGTTTTTACGAGTCCCACTCGGACTCGCAGCTGAATTTTTCTTTCCTCAAAAATCTTTACTAAAACGCGACGCAGGCGTTATTGCATAATAAAAATATATAAAAAAATGGCTTTGCTCTTCGCCTAATCTACCTCAGACCTAAGACGTTGAGAGCTATTGCGCAGTGACAGAACACAGTAAAAACGTTTTGGTGCTAGACTATAGGATGGTAGTCGCAAGCCGGGTAGCATCTTAGCCTGTGGTGATATGGCCTTGATATCCCACCCACCATTTGGATTGCCTTGCTAGGCTAGACTTTGCAAGAGCAACTTCTAAGCTCATTGAATCCAGAACCTCATGTTCTGAGTCCGATCCGATTCCTATTTAAGGCAAGGTGTTACTGGGATTTTTCACCAAGAATTTCTTAAAAGAATCCCGGAGCTCTAGATTTGTGGCAGCAGGCTTGCCCCTTATTTGAGAGTCAAAAAAAACTAGAAAGGTGTGGGTGCACTGAAAGTGCTGCCTGATCTTTAGGTATTACATGAGCTATTCGTGTTTTGTTTTATGTTGAAATATCATCGATCGACCGCGGTCTGGTGTGACCTATAGTTTGTAAATGAGGAGGGGCCTCATTTGTATTTGTTTTGATGTCTCTAATCAAACTGAAGTGCTTGCAAGCTATAAGGACTTTCAATAATGGTGTCTTATCCATACAATAAGGTGCAGTGGGGGAACAGTTTTATTCAGTCTAAGTTTGAAAAGACAACGATCAAAATAGTACCGCCAAGATTTTTTAGAAATACCAAAAACAAAAGTTTTAGAAGTTTATTCGATTCTGTTCGCTTCTTAAAAACCCAAACTTTAGAGTGTGCTTGGACAACCTCTGATGGAGGTGGAACTAAGTCTTAACGACTGGATATTGTGTTGAGGGATAGGATCATTCAAAAATTCAATAAACATGCCATCAATCATAGTCTATTTGCAAACCAGTGCATTAATTCCAATAAAAAATATTACTTTAGTGAAATCATTCGTGAAAGTAACTATGGATTGATTTGTAGGTAACAGGACCCAATACCGCTCGATATTAATATTCTATCTCAAAACAAATCGCGATCCTCTCTTAAACAGCTGCTTGAACATTTTATAAACTCGTATAGCCAAATTCGGTCGTTGGTTAGTTACAAAGATCAAGATAAAGATTGCAACAGAGATAGATTATATATAATATCCAGCGTTATCTGCTAGTGTAACTTTTTTCTCTTAGCCTACCTACTATCCCACTACTAGAAAAAGGTCTCCTCCTAATTAACTATCTACAGGGTGGAATTTTGTAATTAAATTAATTTATTTACAAAAAACTTGACTCATTGAATTTGTAACTTCAGATTTCCTGGTTTTCCTTTCATTTAATTTATCATGTTTGTTAGAGAGATTTCATCCTTATAATTGACCCTAACGATCGATGCAATAAAAGTACAGGGTATAATTTTTTCAGATATTAGCTGGTTCGATTCCCGGGTGTGGGAGAAGAGAATTTTCGAAAATCTTTGAATGCAGTTTGCTTTCTATTCAAAAATAAAGGAATATTTCCCTTTTGTAAATTTTTCTACCTGCATTATTATGAGTACTTTCCCTCCAGATGGCATTAAAAAATTCCACCCTGTATATTATGTATTGCTTTTCTTGTGTGAGTTAACTAAATACTTCTTCCTCTTTTTTACATTAAATACGGTTTTATCGAAAAATCTTCAGAAAAGAGAATTTCTTTGACGATAAACACAACAGAATTCTAAATAGGGCAAGGCGGAACAATACCACTTCCCATTTATTTATATCGGTTTCATTTCATGTATTCGCTTCGAATTCTCGAGATTGTATTGTCGGCTTGTCGCCATATCTGAATATCGCATATCGATTTGATACCGCAAAACCGAATAACGATCAAAAGGTTGTTTTTAGGTCACTATTCGAATAAATATGTTTGTTTTCTTGCCAATTTTGTTTCCATTTTATGTAGAGGTCAGCATTCAGAGGACAATCTGGCTTTGTTAGATTTGGAGATGCAATAAATATAATGTAACATTTGTGTAGGGTAATTTATGTAACTTTAACAACTCTGAATAAGTTATTTTGTTGTAAACGTAATATGACAATTACGCCGCGTGAAAGGAGATCAAGATTGAAACCATTTTCATCTCTTAAGGTGGATGCTCCAGGGTAGCCCGCGAAATTCAAATTTTCTTACATTTTTTGCAATTTGCAAGCCAGTGCGCACGACCTAGCACTGGCCTACAAATTACAAAAAACGCAAGAAATTTTGAATTTCGCGGGCTACCCTGGAGCATCCACCTTAAAGCTCAGCTGTAGTCGATCTATTGAAATAAAAACCTACGCAAAATTAACCGTTATTTTACAAAGGCTATCATGGGCACTTAAAAAACCTCGATGGAATAGGTGCACGGTTCAGTTTAATAGTTTCCTTTGAGATGAACCCGCAAGCAACTCTATGGTTTTTAAAAGCATTTCTTTTATTGACATCTATTTTTCTTTTAAAACTATGACTGGACTAGCCCAGTGTAATTGTTTTCATACACTGTAAAACACAGAGGGTAATAGATACAAATGAGAGTGCTAGAGTGCCAATATGGCTAAATAATCTTTTAAATAAAGGGTGCTCTAAAATATACTAAAATCTATGCTCAAAACCCTACATGCAGGGATAATAACTATAAATAAAAAAGGTGAATTCATCATATGAATACTTACCGCATCTAGAAAGTTATTGTACTTGTGATACTGAGGCCTGTTCCTCTCGCAGAACTGTCGAAACAGCAGCTTGCCGATGGGCTGCTGGTCTACCACGTAGTCGTAACCTACATCTGGAACAAGGAGAGGGGATCTTTAATACACCTTCGAAATCAGAGAACGAGTAGAGGAAATATAAAGAAAGAGAGGCACGCATAGTTGTCACAAAAAATAAAGGCAAGTAGTGTGTGGCTCACGATTGGACCAAATAGGCTCAGTTTAGCAAAAAAGCCAGGCTACTGGGTGCCTGACGCTGGTTTTCAAGTGGTCCTGTTTGAAATCACTTTGCGTTTACCCCTAGTTATAATACAAGGGTAGTCAGAAGATTTCACGGTAATCTACTAGAAACCATTGACGAACTGGAAAATAAATTAGGTTGTGTGGTAATACTGGCCAGGAACCAGCAAGTCAGGGACGTTAATCTGAAGGACTGCCCCGCTTGGGTTGAGCACCACCGTGTCCTTCCGATAGCGATATGCGGTGACGACCTCTCGCGTCCACACTTAGTACAAGTCATGTGCCGGAGCGAGGGGAATGGAAAGCAGTAATACTACCGAAGGAGGAGGCCATCTGCGTGATGGAGGTAGACTGCAAGCCCAAGCCGCCGCGGGAGACGCCCAGAGCGTCGGACCTAGCGGGGCGATTGCCAGTCACCACAGGCGCGGACTTACGGACGACGATGGGTAGCTCGACATCAAATGCAACCCCAAATGTAAGTCTCTAATGGACTATTTATGTTTATAAAGGAGGTTTTTTTCTCAGAATTGCCAACCAGCCACTTTAAGGTTATTTGGATTATTCTGTTCGAAGCTTAAGTTAACTCATGTACTAAATGGTACAGCTAAAACATTGAATATAATGCGATTTCAACTTCCATCTATTGTACTATCTACTATAACAACTTAAAAGTTTCCAGTATAATCTTGTATTTCACTATATTCTAATCAAAATGATATTACGAAGACCCATTAGTGAGAAACAGGCAATTTCAACCAGTTATTTCTAGTTGAAATCCCGTCTTTACTTTATTCAATAATTCACCCGAAAACGTATAGATAAGGATAGATAGATTAAGCTATTTATCTAGAAGCTTTGCCTGGAGCTAAACCTGGGAGCTTCGTGGCCCAAGTTTTTACCAAATCCGTTCAACCATTACGCCGTGATTGAGTTACGAAGTTCCTACCATATAAACATCAAAGTTTTGCATTAGTTTAAGCTTAAGGCTATGTTTCAACCCTTTTCTTATGTAATGGTTATTTACTTAAATTCTTTGAACGATCAATGATGTGATGAGTTTGACAACCAGTCTTAACCAAGGGGTTTCGTATTACCCAGTTTCTGGGTTGTGAATTCATTTAAATTTTTAGTTTGAAGGTCAAAGATATTTTGAATATAGTGCAACCTCTATCCGATATCGTATTTTGAAGGTAATCATGTTAATTTAAGACATAATCATCATCAGCCGTAAGGGTGTTACCACACCAATCGATCGACTGTCGATCGACGCCATCGATCGATGGTAGAATGGACTGGTCGACGTCGATTGATAGTTTCTACTACACCATTCGCAGCTCGATCGACGTCGACTTATCCATTCCACCATCGATCGATCGTCGATCGACTATCTCTGCTGAACAAAGGCCACCCCTTAGACCATCACGACATTCCGACGCTTGCTTCCATCAGTTGCCCGCGACTCTCACGATGTCAATGGTCCACCTAGGGTCCACCTAGTGCGAGGGCTAGTCTACGCTGCGTCTTCCAGTCCATGGTCGTCACTCGACAACTTTTCTTCCCATCCGTTGTCAGTTCTACGATTGATCTAACCTTCCCATTACCAGTTTCGAGACCAAGTTCCATAAACTAATTGTTAAGGCACATTTTCGCATATCCGCACATGAACACAATTTCCATCATTCATAGTCAGTCCCCTATATTAGAAACTCTTATCAGAAGACTTGCCAATCGATTGTAACATCTAATAACTTCGGAATTTCCTCAACCAGCAGAGATTCGATTATCCGGAATATTGGTATTTATATTGGATCTTATAAGTATGAATGTTTGCCTTGTGGATTAAGAACCTAGATCAAGTGGTCTTGGGAAAAAGGTTGTCGTATATAGCCTTTTGAGCATCGTAAGGGATATTTTTAAGAGAATGGGTTGTATTTTAGGGTATGGTAATAAAGTCTTGTTTACTGAACCAGACGGCTAAGCCAGGGGTTCCCAAACTTTTTCAGCTCGCGTCGCACATACAGGTTTAGAATTTTTTCGCGACGCCTGCGCCCTTGCTAATTGATACCAGGTGAATAATAAAACAATAATACCTGGTTCCGAACTCCACAAAATCAGAACATGTGAATCTGGGTTTGTTGCTGCAAAAGAGATGAATGAGACTATGCTTTTCTTTCTGGTGGATATTTTATAAATATAGGATATTGGTTCCACGCAATATCAATCCGGAGAATGGTCGCGTCTCACGACGCCTCTCTGTACTCTCTGCGACGCACCAGGGCGTCGCGACGCACAGTTTGGGAACCCCTAGGCTAAGCCATCAATGTGATTTATAAGAATACTAGTTGACCCGTACCACGCACTGGGCTGGCTAGGCGTCGAATCAATCTATTCTTATTATTTTGAAGAGTTTGGTTGAACGTGCTTATCTCAGAAACTACTTCTTAGAAATGAAAAATTCTTTCAATTTTCAATTTATTTTCACGCTACGATCAATAGGAGCCGAGCAGTGGGTGAAACTACGGGGAACAGATAGTTATAAATAAAAAGAATAGGAGTTGGGGGCAGGAAGGCGAAAAACCCTGAGGAGGCCTGTGTCCCAGCAGTGGGAATATTTATAGGCTGATGATGATGATGAAATAATATTAATAGTAGTATTTTTTATCCGTGATGCTAGGCAACTGGACTTCTCCCAGTTGTAAATGTCCCTCTGTGCCTATTGGCCTTGTTTTGTTCTGTCTCCTACTTGACATGGAGGGAAGTGGAAACTACGCATTTTCCTACTACTCCACAATTCTTTTCTGATTAATTTCGTTACAGGATCCAAGATAGTTAAACTCATTCTCCGGGACTCGTCGAGGTTCATTGTCTCGGCGCTTTTCTGGTGGTTGTCACTGTTGATTCTGGCTTTCAGAAGTTGCAGTGGTTTGGGAATAGTGTAGCGGGAATCCCTTTCATTCCACACAGGACGGAAAGACTCATTTGAAGATTTTACTACGCAAAAAGACGTCGAGCAGCGGACCAGAATTAGTTGGCCTCTTGTTCTATTGAACGTTAGTAATTCTCTAGGTGTGGTCCTCTGCGGCCGGACCACAATTTAGTACTCAGATGCTATAGTTCGAAATAATACCTACCTAAAGTCTACTTTCATCGGAATATAAATATATTTTTAGTACCTCAAGAGATATCTTTTAAATTAACAATTTATGTGGTCCGGCCGCCAGGCAGTGCTCTCTGGCCGCGCCACCTCAAATCAAATAGAGTATAATGAACTATTAATAAACCAATATCCCGAAAAAATACTACCTAAAGAGTACCTTGCATACGACAAGTATGGTCCAATAAACCCCTTTAGATAAGGAGTTATTGGCCTTAGGGTGTGGTCCGGCTGGAAGGTATACTCTGCAGCACGTCAATTTTGCAATATTTAATAATTACTATCCGTAAATCAATTTATTTAATAGTACCTTTTCTCTACTCTCCGTTGATACTTTTTTCTCTCAAGAAACTATTAATTTTGATTAATTAATCTTTAAATTATGTGGCGCGGCTAGGGAGGTTTACTTTTAGCGAATATAACGAAATATGCTTTATTTCTTTATGCCAACGGAAACTGCATATTACGTACTTTATAAAAAGACCTGGACTTTATCTATAAACTTATTTTTATTACCAACAATGACTTCGAAAAAGGTGCACTTTTTGGTTTTTGTTTACCTATCTACTTATTAAGAACAGGGAGTTAATTTGACGAAGTAAATGAAAATTTTGGTTTAAAATAAACAACAAGCATTCGAGTAACAAATATATTAGTAATCATAATTTACATAATCAAATATTAACAATAAAAAATTGTTGAGACCTGATATCTTTTTCACAGGGCTAACCTTATGTGGTCGTCTTGGCAACATTTTGCATGAAATGTTTTTGGTGGGATTTCAGTTGCTTTTGTAAGTTGCTAAGCAGTCTTCTCAGTGTTTATTGTGTTGTATTTCTTGCACATCAGCAGTGCCGGTTTTCATAGCCCATTCTCTTTCGTTGTAAGTACTTATTAATAGGTTTTTTAGTTACTGTCTGCAGTCCTGTGTAAACTTTCATGTCCTAATTTATAAAATTGGTGAAAGTCTCATTCAAACTTCCATCCCCCCATTTTAGGGGATGGGGGGATGGGGGATGTTTTTTTTGCATGCTGAACTTTGTTTACACAACCGGCTTTCTAGCACTTCAGGAAGTATTTGAGGTTGGTTCTCACAGTAAAACCTCTACACTACTGAAGTAAAAATATATTCAAGCTATAATAAAAATAAAAAACCGGCCAAGTGCGAGTTTTACTCGCCCATGAAGGGTTCCGTAGCAGCAAGCATAGATTAGAGATATAATTATATTGAGATTAGTAAGTAATATACACAAACAATAAAAATAACTTTGTTTTTCATAGTATTTGTATGAAAGGCAAAGTTATATTTGCGGTTTTTGAAAATGTACTATATCTCAAAAACTGCTAACTGTATCTCATCCAAACCAGTTTCAATCCTAAGTATGGGGGGCACCCCCATTTGTTTTGTTTTGATTTTTGTGTGAAAATCCTAATGCGGTTCACATAATACATCTTCCTACCAAGTTTCAACAGGATAGCTCTTATACTTTCGACAAAAAGTGGCTGTGACATACATGGACAGACAGACAGACAGACATGACGAATCTATAAGGGTTCCGTTTTTGCCATTTGGCTACGGAACCCTAAAAAACCGGCCAAGACTGAGTTGGAGACGCCCATGAAGGGTTCCGTAGTACAAGCATAGATTAGGGATATAATTATATTGAGATTAGTAAGTAATATACACAAAAAAAATAACTTTGTTTTTTATAGTGTTTGTATAAATGGCAAAGTTATATTTGCGGTTTTTGAAAATGTTCTATATCTCAAAAACTGCTAACTATATCTCATCCAAACATGTCTCATTTTCGTTGGAAGTTTTTGACGATCTCCGGCCAACGTAGGCGCGGGCATGCGGGCGGCGAGTAATGGGCGACTCGCTGTCCGACCATGGACCATGCCCGGTTCGACGGCGTGTTGTGTTCCACGCGCGTCTCAAAGAGTGTCAGCATAATGACGGAAGGGGCCTTTAGAGGGCCAAAGCCTGCCGGGGTCGCGGTGTCGCGGTACTGACGAATTACCGTAAAACCGGAACGCAAAGGGCTATTGAAGGATACCGTGGATTAAAGTCAGTACGAGTCTGACCGTACCTGCCGCCCTGCCATGGTTGGGAGGACTCATTTGATGATTTTACCACGATAAAAAAGTTCCGCAATTTATAAAACCTATTGTATTAACAATTTTTTATTGTTGATATTTGATTATGTAAATTATGATTACTAATATATTTGTTACTCGAATGCTTGTTGTTTATTTTAAACCAAAATTTTCATTTACTTCGTCAAATTAACTCCCTGTTCTTAATAAGTAGATAGGTAAACAAAAACCAAAAAGTGCACCTTTTTCGAAGTCATTGTTGGTAATAAAAATATAAGTTTATAGATAAAGTCCAGGTCTTTTTATAAAGTACTTAATATGCAGTTTCCGTTGGCATAAAGAAATAAAGCATATTTCGTTATATTCGCTAAAAGTAAACCTCCCTAGCCGCGCCACATAATTTAAAGATTAATTAATCAAAATGAATAGTTCTTGAGAGAAAAAAGTATCAACGGAGAGTAGAGAAAAGGTACTATTAAATAAATTGATTTACGGATAGTTATTATTAAATATTGCAAAATTGACGTGCTGCAGAGTATACCTTCCAGCCGGACCACACCCTAAGGCCAATAACTCCTTATCTAAAGGGGTTTATTGGACCATACTTGTCGTATGCAAGGTACTCTTTAGGTAGTATTTTTTCGGGATATTGGTTTATTAATAGTTCATTATACTCTATTTGATTTGAGGTGGCGCGGCCAGAGAGCACTGCCTGGCGGCCGGACCACATAAATTGTTAATTTAAAAGATATCTCTTGAGGTACTAAAAATATATTTATATTCCCATGAAAGTAGACTTTAGGTAGGTATTATTTCGAACTATAGCATCTGAGTACTAAATTGTGGTCCGGCCGCAGAGGACCACACATTCTCTAGGCCAGTTCAATGTTGGCGACGCTCTGTCTCCGATCCTATCAACGAATTTCCTAGTTTTGTATTTGAGTCACACTTTCAAAGAATATGATTGTCCTTTAATTTGAATTGTTTATGATTTGTTTAACCGCGGACCACAAATTATGAATTTCAATTTAATTATTTAACCAATAGTAGGTACGTACTGACATTATTGTTATGAAATTCATCATCATCTGCGTAGCCTTTTCCGGACTATGCTTCCAGTCTAACCGAAGCATAGCTGAATATCAGGAGAATTTACAGGGAGTGTGAGTAGTTGATTTCCACAACCCCTGAGGCCTTACCGCGATCCAGTTTAGGCAGGATAGAGATGGCGCTAGACGACTTGTATAGCTCTGTCTTTTTCCCACAGCCTAAACTGGATCGCGTTAATAGCTCGTGGTAAGGCCCCTGGTAAAACTACAGAACTGTAATGACTGTGAATGACTTATAAAAGACAGCTGTTACAAGCGGCTTAATGTGTTTTCCGAGACACAAATGAATGGAATTGGTATGTTATGGATGGTCACCCATCCATAGACCAACCTACGCAAGCGCGGCTTAACCTTGGAGATCGATCCTTGATGTTACTATATACCCATGGACCTTTCAATTGTTATGTATTTCCATAAAAAGAGGAAAATATCCTGAAATAGATGCAGCATACAAATAATAACAAGAAAATAATGGGAGGGACTGTCAGCGGAAGATATCAGATAAACTATCTGAAAGTTACAGAAAGAAATAACGAAACATACATAATGCAGAATGTTGGCGAACTAACAACTATAGGGGACTTGGGGGAAGGGTAACATTAAGCACCGATCACGCCCTCAGGCGATACTACTCGCGCGCGAGAACTTCGGTAGTATGGTTTGCGTCAGTTTCCACTTTAGAATTACACCAATCGAAATCGGAAGAAATCATTTAACTGTACGTATATAAACTATAGTATCAGTATTGCATTTAAGTATAAAATTGAGCGCTCGCGCTACTTCGAGACGCTTAATGTCTGCATCGATTCAAAACAATACGGATAAAATCCTTTCAGTGATATCAATCAAGTTCGCAAGCATTTTTCCACTATACTGAGTCGGTAACCCGTGGCATAGTTTAACCAATTTAGTCGCGAGATTGCCGGATAACCTGATTTTTGGCCAGTAAGCTGGGTCTGACAGCCCCCCCCATTCTACACCACCCAGGACGAGAGCACTCATTTGAAGATATTACAATATTAAAAAAACATTAAACAATTTTTTTCATAACTTTTCACAGCCGCTTTCGCAACACGCTCGAACGTGATGGTCGTGGCCAAGTCATAACAACTAAAGTAATATCTTGCTGAACGAGCTCTATATGGGAAAACGTTGGGGACTGGAGGCCTATGACCCGTTATAGGGATTTACGTCGGGTTAAGATATTGGAATACATTTGGAGCGAAAACTGTGATTGTCTCATCTCAATAGTGGCTGTAACTTCGTAGATAATCCTGTGCTTCCAAGTTTCAAGGTTGTTGGTAGTCAAGTCAGTAGTGTTATAGGGAGTGACTGACACTAACTTATCGACTACTGAAGCCAGTAAGAAAGAGCTTTGTGATCGTGCAATTAACGGCCGTTCCAAATTAATTTTTATTTAAAAAAAAAACGTTGCCGGATACTAGGAATTTCTCATGTGTCGTGGGTGCGTTTGCAAAACATAGAAACACACAAACACCCAGACCCGGAACAACTACAGAACTGACTAGTAGGGTTACCAACTTTTTTTCTATCAAATATAGTATTTTTGAAGTTATTAACTTAAAAAAAATATAGTAGATGGCAAAAAATGAAAAAGAAAATAGTATGTGGTTAAAAAATGTGCTTTATTTTTTAAATGAATATTTTTTGTAACTCAGCGCCTTAATAAATTAAATTTTTATTTTTTTAAAAGCGCTCATACTTAACGAAACGTTCGATAACAGCTCAGGAGCTATGGTATGTCCTTAGAATAAGATTCATTTTAGCTTGGCTGCTATCGTCGCGATTGCGTGCGTAATATTTCGCGGTAGACCCCCAGATCGGGCTTTAGTTTAGGCTGCGTTCCGCTTTACGCAAAATATAGTAGTTTCGCCTACTATATATTTTTTTTAGAAATATAGTATTTGATCCCTTAAAATAGTAGGATAATATATTATATAGTAGGGCTGGCAACCCTACTGACTAGTGCTGGTTACTAACACTACTCAAATCCAACTCATACGAAAATATTACATTCGTACCTACTCATGACGGCTTGAGAGAAGAATCATATTATTGTTTCCACACTTTCCACTAAATAAATCGTTACACCCATTTATACTTCTCCAGTGAGTTATGACCAGTCTTCGTATAAACGAAATGAGTGTAGACGAACACCCATACGGTATTCCCTTTGAACTCCACGAAATTACATTCGTACCTTCCGCAAGCAATATTTCTTCTAACAAAAAGTAATCTCGGGGAGACGCCCACAGAAAGACCAGACATTGTTTTACGAGCTGCGCATAACTTTCGTTTCTGTCTCCGGAAGATCGAAATAATAAACAATAGTTAGTGATGCCAGCTTCTACGATTTTAGTCCACTGCTGGACATAGGCATGCCCGAAAATTGTCACAGTACACCATTTCCCGCTTTTTAACCCCCGACGGAAAAAGAGGGGTGTTATAAGTTTGACGTGTATGTCTGTCTGTCTGTCTGTGGCACCGTAGAGCCCGAACGGATGAAGGGATTTGAATTTAGTTTTTTTTTTGTATTAAAGGTGATCTACGTGCGAGTGTTCTTAGACATGTTAGATGAAAAGTTAAGGGGTGAAAGTGGGGAAGGGTAACCGAAGGTTTGTAAATAAACTCGAGTAAGGTTTCAAATGAAAGCGAGAGTGTTCTTAGCATCGTTTGATGAGAAAATTGGGAAATGTAAATCCGATTGTCAAGTGAGTCTTTAAAGCAATTCTGTTAAAGATGATTTGTCAACGTGCTGTAACCGCCCAACATAAAATGATATAAAATAAGAATGTACCTATAAAAAGTATAAATTAAATTAAAAATTTAAAAAACCCCCGACACAAAAACCAACTTCCTTTTAAAAAGTAATAAATAATAAAAACAAATAAAAAAAATACGTCGCGTTGGGGGATCGGAAAAAATCGAATTTAAAGCGGTCCCCCAACGCGACGTGTATTTTTTTTTTGTTTTTATTATTTATTACTTTTTAATGGGAACTTGGTTTTTGTGTCGGGGTTTTTTTTTCCCAGCCAATGCAAACTATTTTCTTTAGGTCATCAGTGGCTAAGGCTGAGCGATCGACTGCAGCGCAGCGTGTCACGGGTTCGATCCCTGCACAAATATTTGTATGACCTACAAGTATAATAGTTCTGGGTCTGGGTGTTTGTGACTGTAAACTATGTTTGTAAACGTACCCACGAAACAGGAGAAAATCCTAGTGAGGGCCAAAGTTAAAAAAAAATACGTGTGGCACTAGGTGACTGCCGCGGTAAAGCTATTGCATAGCATTTTTTATCAAATTATGCAATTATAATTATTTATTTATTATATTTATTACTGTACTAATTAGGCTATGGTCAGCCACGTCAATCAAGTGAAACGTCAAGAAACGTTCTCCTCCCTCTCTCTCTCCCTCAAAAAAGCATGCTTTCGTGCTAGTAATGAGCACGTCTGTCCGTACCTTTATAATTGCCGAAGTTTCCCGAACTGAAATGACGTTAGACGACGGTGTCAGGTATTTTCCTTAGGCTTTTTCCTTAGGTTTTTTCGTTACGTTTTACGCGCGCGCCGCGCTCAGAGCCTGCGATAAAAGCTATGGGACAGCTTTTTTAAAACTTGTCGGGAGGCGTCCTGTCTCGTCTGTATATCTTTTTCACGTGCCATTTCATAAGGAACAATTAATTACATCGATCATCGTTGTCAAAACCAACCATACGAAAAAAAAACTGTCACTTATCGTCACCTCACGAAAAGCACAATGAGAACGTCTCGTTAAACAATGACAAGCATCTGTACATTTGTCCTAATATTCCCAAATGAGTATACCTTGTACATATCCATCCACAGCCCGATAAACAGACGAGATTGCTTTCGACGATCGTACCCTCAGAATATTGCCAAGTAATTGTTTCTTTAGTAAATATTGAATGAACAAACACGGCTTCATTACGATTTTATTATAGACGCGTATGAGGATTGGCACGAAAGGACCAATGTGAGCTCGGCTTTCTTTCTTTTTAGGGTTCCACGAGACTCCATTACTAAAACTTCGTTGTCCATCTGTGTGACACCAGTCTGTATCTCAGGAACCGTGACAGTTAATTGAAAAATTCTCAGATAATATATTTCTGTTGCCGCTATAACAACAAATACTAATAAACAGAATAAAATAAATATTTAAGGGGGCTTCCGTACAACAAACGTGACTTTTTTTGCTCATTTTTTGTCGATATTGATAACGGCAGGTAGACGCTTGAAATATTCACAGAATATTTAGTAAGTAATAAAATAAAATAGTAAGTAATTAATTTTTATAATATATAATTAAATCAAAATAAAACAAACATTTAGGGTACAAACATAAGAAACATTCCAAAAACGTATTTTTTTTTTGCCATTTCTATACATATATGGTACGAAATCTTTCGCACGCCAGTCCGTTTTTAGTGACAGTTTTCTTTCATTTCAGCGTAGGTGGGGTTCGTGGAACCTTTCAGTAAAGACCTTTTCGCGGTATTTCGCTTAGAAGAATCACATTTTTCCATTACAATTATATTGGTAAATGTCACTGACGTCAGATGTGAATGATTCCTTATTACTATATTATACTAGATTTTGCCAGCGGCTTTGCTCGCGTTAGTTTAGAATTTAAGGCGCTGTACATAGCGAACACTCTGTAAACGACTAGTTTTTCGTCGCAAAGTTAGCCGTATCTGTACATGCCACAAGCCAGAAAAAAATACAGTGTATAGTCAAACGTATAAAGTAAAACCTTTAACAAAAACAATTCACAAAAGTGGTCTAGAACTACAAAAAAAAATATTGTCAATATTACCACGAAAAAAAATTTTTCGTCTCGAAATTCTCATTTTTTTCAGTGGTAACCATTAGGTATATTTTTTGTAACTATAACAGAAGAAATTTCATATACTTACTATTGTTTAAATATTAAGTTAAAACAAAATTTCTTACATTTTTTCTTACAATTTGCACCCGCGCGCAGCTGCTTCACCCCCGCGACTACCTTTGCTACATAGAGCTTGGGTACAGCGCCTTAAGAATCAAATCGGGTTGTACTCTGCTAGTATTAATTGACAGTAAATGTTCGCAATAGAGATGGGTAACTAGCCGAAATTTCAATAGCTTAGCTAACCGGCTATTTGGTGTAATAGCCAGCTAGCTAGCCAGCTATTTGGCTACTTGGCTATTGAACAATAGGCGGCGCCGGTGTAGCTAGGTAGGACTTAAATAACGCAACATCAACTGCCCAATCTGAATTCGATCCTAAATCAAAAAGAAATGATTTCCTCTCTGAGGTCAGAATAACCAAAATACTAACTATCAAATTTTTGTTTATTTTAAACCTGACGGTAACTAACCAGCTTTCTAATCATCGTATTTCATAAGTTCGTTCATTAAACGAACGAAATTACTAAGTATAATGCTCTTTCTTTGTCTAATCTATTTTGTGAGAAAAAGATCGACGATACCAAGGAAGATCGTACACGCGTAGCGCAGTGAGCGCGCACACATCTATCGGCTATTTTGGCTACTCTAGTTACCCGGCTACCGAATACCGGGACGGCTATAAAACGTAGCAGTTAGCTATACTCCTAGGCGGCTACGCGGCTACGCGGTTACGCGGTTACGAGTGGCTACGCGGCTATATCATAACCTGTCAGTTATCTAGCCAACCAGTAGCCGATAGCTAGCTATCGTGTTGACGGATATCATAGCCGTGGCTATTTTGCTCATAGCCGGTATTTGGCTAGTTATGGCTATAGCTACCCATCGCTAGTTCGCAACTGCCCAGAAAAATAAAATGTAGGTACGGATTCTTAGAACATATTACCATTACTACATTGCATTCGGTCGCGGGACTAACGAATACCGTGACCCCGTAACGTAAAGGGCTATTAAAGGACACCGTGGATTTTAGTCAGTACAAGTCTTGACAGTCCCTCCTGCCCTGCCCTGGGTGGGACTCTTGATGATTTTACCACGATAAAAAAAAAACTATATTGCATTCACTTCGTGTGCAATAGTTTTTAAGATAGGTATTCATGATATATGTATTAGTTTACAGTTATTGTTTTTATACTTATTTATGTACCTATTGTTTTTGATGGGCCTTTAGTTGCCTAAAATACCCAAAGGAAATTAAATTCAATATTAGAAAGATCAATTTTGGGGTTTTATTATTCGGTTAAGTTCTAGGTACTATACATATTCAAATCATGTACAGAATAACACATAAACCTATCCCATACTTTGAAATTTTCCTATCAAAAAAGTTGAAAATCTATTTTAAAACCTTAACAAATTGGATTAAGTTGGCTAGTGACTGTACTTGCTAATCTGTTTTTCATGATAATTGCAGAGTGCTCGACGGCAGTTGTCCCATCTTTTTACACACAGGTCCGACTCACAACGTAAATCTTTTCTAATGGAAAGCCGGGTGTGTCCACACTGGAAGCCTAGCGCGACGGCGGCGGCGGGCGCGGTGGCGGGCGCGGCGGCGGTCGCGATCTGTGTCCACACTGCCGATCAAGCGTTTGTTTTTGTAGCGGCCTTCATCTCAATGGTAGCGGCGAATTCAGGTGTTGCAAACCGGTGGTACAAAGTAGTTTCTATAAATCTTGTTTAAAGAAATTAATTTTAAAATGTTTTATAGGTTGTTTACGATTGCATACAAGTAAATTATAATTCATTCTACATTTTTGTACTCAAGTATGGTAAAAATAATTTAAATATGTACAAAAACATCCAACGGTAGTACTTTAGTGCATGTTCTGGTAACTAGATGGCGCTACTAAAAGACCGAAAAGGTTTGATACACCTGCCACCCGCCCGTTGTATCGGTTGTTGCCTAGCAACGCCTAGGCTCGCAAATTCGCTTGTAGCCGTCGCGCTAGGCCGGCCTTAGTCACTTCAGTATGGCCACGAGCGGCGATTTCATACATTCAATATTTCCGCGCCCGCCACCGCCACCGCGCTAGGCTCGCAGTGTGTTTGAGCACTATTTGTGTTTTGCGAGCCTACATGTCAAACCTAGGGCACGAGATTTGGGTTAATCCTGGATTTTACAATCCTTACACGAAGTTAGTTTATTTTTTTCTTTCGAATATTTACACTATACATAGGTGTCATGTAAGTAATTGAGCTTTTCAGGTTTGAGTGTGTTTTGATACACAACAACATTCAAAATTATTTTTCACACCACCTGCTCGAAAATGTCAAATTATATGTCAAGCAACCTTGACCTAAAGTGAGTCATTAGTGGCCGAGGGCACAGCCGGTCAATAATGTTGTACTGGATTTCATTATTACCCGCTGGTCAATAATGTGATTTGAATTTGGAATATGTTTATAAACAACAAACACCCTTTGGTGCCAGAAAGATTTTTTTTTTTTAATTTTCTTTTCCCTTTTGGGAAGACAAAGGGATCTATCTAGCCCATGCAGCCTAGATTTTTTTTTGGTTCTTTTCGTCCCTCTTTGGGGCAGGCAAAGGGAGCTGAGCCCATACAGCCAAGTCTGATTTGAGAGTTGCAGACGTAGAGTCACGAGCAGGAGAGCCTTATTTTGATTTTGGAGGTGTTAACCTCTAAATATTCGCGGCATTCACACAATGCAATGATTGTGGAACTACATAGTGAAAATAGAAGATATCTCGGACTAAGCATCTCGTATAATTACAATAGAACTTCACTTAAGGTAGTGTGCCAGAAAGAGGAAAGCTATTCTCGAAACTCTTACTACGCGTGGATGATATTCTCGATTTCCTAAAAAATCATAACGATTGCTTCTTCATATCGTTGCCATGTTTTCGAAGACATAATATTGTAAGAATAATTAGATAACTACCTACGAACCATTTTTTAAAAGGAATGAAATAACATTAAAACTGGCATTAATAATAACAAATACCGTACCGCGCCGTAATACCGTAGGTAATAGTAATTGGCTGTAACATTAGTTAATTTATTTTAAATAAACTGCACTAAGATTGCTGTGGATTTTGTAAATAAATAAATAAATAATAAAACCTATCTATAATATAGTCGATTTATCACATTTTATCAAAAATACTCTATTTTCACGAGCGTCTCCAATGACGTTCTAAATTCAAAATGCATACAGCCAATCATCCAAAACCATTCTACCAGCCCTGTATAAAACTTAGTTTACACAAACGCCACATCCATGAGAGTGATATCATTAGGACAAACACGACAAAACCATAGAAGATACTTTTTTTTTCGAAAATCGAATTGATCGTGTCTTGTCTTGTCTTTGTTTTTCGTACTATGGCTATTATTTTCTCACAGTAGGTGTAAAAAGTAGAGTATCCTCCTCTGGGCTAAAGGTGTCTTTGCTTTGGGCTAGCTTGAATCCCTCGCTGCATTCAGGATTCTTGTATTAACTCCCTCGCTTCGCTCGTGAGTTAAACTCTTAACTCCCTCGCTACGCTCGGGAGTTAAATCCCGAATCCTTCATTGCGCTCGAGATTCAATATGACGCCCGTGACATAAGACACAACTTTAGCCCCTCGGTGCATAATCTACTATTGTTACTGAGACTGCATAATACAATTTGTTTTAAATATAAAATAAAAATGCAAATATCTTAACTATAATATAAAAAAATGCGCAGCGAGTGGAGGTAGAATCAAATCCAAACTGTTATTCCAGATTATCTTATATCGTATTAAATAATTCATCATTTTGAACTATCTGAGTACGAATAACATTTAGATGATAAAAGACCTTTTTATAGTGCTAAAAGGTCATGGTTACCCGATAAGACACTCCCGTAATCTCGGCAGGCTTTGGCCCTCTAACGGTGCATCCACACCGCCGGTAACATTTGTAGCTCAACGTTTCCAAATGTTACTCGGCAACATCAGCCAACAAAATGTTATTTAATGTTACTAAGTGTTGACGTGTTACTGTAAGTCGAGTAACGTTGCTCAACATTCGGTAACATTCGCCAACATGTTACTAAGTGTTGACGTGTTAGGTACTGTAAGTCGAGTAACGTTGCTCAACAATCGGTAACAATAAACATGCATCCACACCGCAATAACACAATGTTACCGATTGCCGAGCAACGTTAAGCCTCCTGCAGACACATTCGATTAATCGCGCGGGGCGACATGTCGCGGTCCATTCACAGTATTTTTAGAGTGGAAATTAGCTTGGCTCGTTGTCGCAGCGCGATTAATCGCGTGTGTCTGCAGGAGGCTTTACTCGACATACAGTAACACGGCAACATTTTGTTGTCGGATGTTACTGCGGTGTGGATGCACGGGTAAGTAACAATCAACAAATAGTAACAAGGAGCCACAAAAGTTACCGAATGTTGCCGAATGTTACCGTGTTGCCTTTTGTTGCTCCACAAATGTTACCGGCGGTGTGGATGCACCGTAAGGGGGGCCCCGTCAGATTGCTGAAAGATCTTTGAGGCGCGCGTAGAACACGACGCTCCTTCGACTCGGGCATGGTCCATGATCGGACGACGAGTCACCTATTACTCGCCGTTCGCATCCCAGGTAAAACATCTAAAACTGAATACAATTCCAGATCTTTTAAGACCAGTCACCATATTACCTAGAACTGAAAACAGTTCTAGTTTCTTAACAGTCACCATATTAAATTTTCGCATTACCCACATGGTCTGAGTTCCACACAACCCCTACCCAGACGTGGCTAGTATACCGGGGAATAAAACTTTACGAGCAATGCGGGGCGGCTATATAAAACACATTCAATTAAAACCACATACATATGTAATTTTAACTCGCCAACTCCATCAATTTAATGAAATTGTCTTTTCACTTGGTTTTTCCGCTGTGCTAGCGAGCACTAAGCATATAAACTGCTCATAAATAAGGTGTCAGTACTATACCGGGTGTAAGAAGACACTTAACGAAGCCGAAAGCCACGTATTCTACCCATTATTCATTTTTTTAGATCATTTTTTTCCTTTAGACTGTACCTGGGACTCCAAGGGTTCTCGAGATATTGAAGGTCAAAGTTGCATTTTTTTTTACTTTTTTTTTACGGAATCGAATCGAATTCATCGAATTATTACAAAACTTTTTTCCAAACAAACATTACCTGAATTTTCTTTTTTTTTTTAAATTACGCATTACGTCGATACGTTCTTATCACAGCGCGTTCCAGCATAGGCGCGCTTGTGTGCGTCAAGCCGCCCGCCTACGCACACAACGACACGAAACCTGTTTGCTTTACATTGCGCGCAATAAAATTATTAATTTTTTTTTTATACCTAAAAATAAAAGTCGGTTCTCAGCGATAATTACACCCTGTATTTGTGTTGCTGGAGAGTAGTTACTGCTCTATGTACAAGCATTAACGACTGATAGGAGAGTCTTCTTACTCAGGGCGGCGCGGGAGGGACTGTCAGACTTGTACTGATTAAAATCCACCGTGATCCTTCAATAGCCCTTTACGTTCGGTCACCGTTACCGGATGAGACAGTCCCGCGACCCCGGCAGGCTTTGGCTCTTTAAGGTATAAGCCCTTTCCATCATCAGACTGCAAGACGTACGGCAATGCGCCATCGTGGACATCCTTCCGGTACGCACAAAACGTTTAGCCAATAATTTTATTACGCGCACAGCTAAGGAGTAGAATTCCCTGTGTTTCCCGACAGCTATAACCTTCTAAGTCAAGACTGAATAGGTTACTTCTAGGCAAGTGTGCTTCATCGCCGATCACATCTTCTTACCATCAGCCGAGATAGGTCAAACGCGAACCTATCATTAAATAAAAAAAATACGTGTGGCACTCGGTGACTGCCGCGGTAAAGCTATTGCATAGCATTTTTTATCAACTAATGCAATTATAATTATGTATTTATTACTGTACTAATTAGGCTATGATCAGCCACGTCAATCAAGTGAAACGTCAAGAAACGTCCTCCTCCTTCCTCTCCCTCTCCGTCTCCTTCTCCCTCTCCCTCTCCCACTCCCACTCCCTCTCCCTCTTCCGCTCCCTCTCCCTCTTCCTCTCCCTCTCCCTCAATAAAATTGCCCCTTGCTCAATAAAAGCATGCTTCCGTGCTAGTAATGAGCACGTCTGTCCGTACCTTTATGATTGCCGAAGTCTCCCGAACTGAAACGACGTTAGACGATGCGTGCTGTCAGATGTGGTCAGGTTTTGTCGTTACGTTTTTCGCGCGCGCCGAGCTCAGAGCCTGCGATAAAAGCTTGCAATAGCTTAAAAAAAACTAATTAAACGAAAGCTAATTATAATTAGGTCATAACCCAACACATTTGCACATGCAAAACCAACCATCAACCTAGTTAAACTAAACCCTTTTAGATTTATTACCCATACGCGCCACCGGGGGTCGACGGTTGGTAAGAGCATTAATTAATTATTTCTAATTGATATCAATTGCAAGGAGACCGCGTCCCTCAACAATTAGATACAAAGACCTATTTACAATTTAAATTTATTTATTGAGTAACCTAGTTCTTGCATATGATAGGATTATGTGAAGAAATGCTACTATATGAGTTGTCATTGAATTTATAAGTGGAAGTTAAAACTAGAAATATTTAGTGAGTAAATATCGCTTTACTGGCTTTTAAAATAATTAAACTATAGTCTATAGAACTGTTTCATTTTTAAAGATTAGCGTGCATTTGTTAAAGGTCAAGGGGTGGTTTCGAATCAGTAAGTTGAAGTGGCAGTGGGCAGGCCACATAGCTCGCAGAACTGATGGCCGTTGGGGCCGTAAGGTTCTCGAATGGAGACCACGCATCGACAACCGCAGCGTGAAACGTCCACCTGCAAGGTGGGCAGACGATCTTATGAAGACCACAGGATCACGCTGGATGCAAGCCGCTTACAACCGGTCCTATTGGAAATCTATGGGGGAGGCCTATGTTCAGCAGTGGACGTTCTGCGGCTGATATGATGATGATGAAGGGGTTAGTGTAAAGCAAGGTTTAGACGAAGCCAGAATTGGCTTCGTAAATACAGTTACGGGAATAGAGTTGCAGCATGTTTTTCAATCCAGGAATATCCGCCCGTGTGCCACGCGAATAATTCCGGAATGAAATGAATCTCAAGCCAGCGCAGTTTTGTCTGAGGACTAGCCAGCTTTACTGGTTTCGTATAAAATCTGTTTTAAGTTATATTCAAGTTTGTGGGTTCGCAACCCTTGTCTAGCGGGTGCCATCTTGGAAAAAAGGGTGCAGGTGGTATTTATCTGGCGAAATGGTCGCACAGAATTTTTCTAGAGAAGTTTTTATTGCAAATTATTTATTTATTAAAAAAGGTTTACCAACAGCTTCTGTGTACAATAAAGTAAATTAAATTCTCTACAACAGCGCTTGGCCACCTTTTGGTAAGCAGGCGCCACAAAGTTACAAAATCAAGTTACGGGGGGCGCAACTTTTTTATTAAAGACTTGACTATAATCTACCTCTGTACAAATCATCCAAATCCGTGCAGTATAATTTTTGTGCGAAAATGAAACACTTCGACCCATACATCCTTTTCATGTTCACATTTATAATACACTAGCGACCCGCCCCGGCTCCGCACGGGTGTAATCTCTACTATATTATGCAAGTTATTACATATAAAACTTACTAAAAAAAACGGCATCAAAATCCGTTGCGTAGTTTTAAAGATCTAAGCATACATAGGGACAGACAGAAAAAGCGACTTTGTTTTATACTATGTAGTGAAGTTAGAAGTTCGACTGTCAATAAGTGACAGTTTTACGAATAGACAAGTGACCAAAATCCCCCAGTGTCTGAACTCCAAAGGAATTAAAGAACGTTAGAAAGAGCCTTCTACATTTATAAAATTAGTAGAAAGTTAGATTGTCAATTAGTGACAGTTTTACCAATAGACAAGTGATCAAAATCGCCCAGATGTCTGCACGCCACCGGAATTAAAGAACGATAAAAAGCGCCTAACATTGGTACTAACACTAGACCTATAAAATATATTTGAAGATGAAATTATACTCGAGACGGAAAACCGCCTGAGGGCACTTTCCTCTTTCCCGGCAAGTTTCAATCGTTCTGTACACTTCGATCGATTTTATTGTTTCACTATGAAAGCTTTCATTGTAATTTCTCGTCTAAGGATGTTTTATTGAAGAGAGTAAGTATCGATATGCCCATTTTTAGTGCCTATTGAGTGGAATTGACACTAAAATTGTAGATAATGGCCGATGGCTCAGCTGTCGCGCATTTTTTGTTAGTATAGGGTTGGGACAACTGTAGGTATTTTTATTAATTTTGTTTCACATTTTTTTTAACTAGCATTGTCCCTCTCTATGAACTTCTCCTGTATCGTGGGTGCGTTTACAAAGAACAATAAACTCACATACGGTGCATCCACACCGCCCGGTAACATTTGTGGAGCAACAAAAGGCAACACGGTAATTTAATATTCGTCAACATTCGGTAACTTTTGTGACTCCTTGTTACTATTTGTTGATTGTTACTCATCCACACCGCAGCAACATCCGACAACAAATGTTGCCGTGTTACTGTATGTCGAGTAACGTTGCTCGACAATCGGCAACACTGTTAGATAATGGGGGTAACATTGTTACCGAATGTTGAGCAACGTTACTCGACTTACAGTAACACGTCAACACTTAGTACTCGTAACATTAAATAACATTTTGTTGGCGGATGTTACCGAATGTTGAGCAACGTTACTCGACTTACAGTAACACGTCAACACTTAGTAACATTAAATAACATTTTGTTGGCTGATGTTACCGAGTAACATTTGGAAACGTTGAGCTATAAATGTTACCGGCGGTGTGGATGCACCGATACACAAACACACAGACCCGGAACAACTACTTGTGGATCATACAAATATTTGTTCCGTGCGGGAATCGAAAACGCGCCACACAGTGCAGTATTCGGTCGTTTTGTCACCGCTCCAACCGTGCCTGAACTTCTTCCTTTTGTAAGATGTTTTAAACAACTGATATCTACAGGGTGTTAGGGACATCGACGCACAAACGGATACCATGTATCCAGGACATGATTGGACATGGACCCCCCCGTGTTGGAATTTTTCGTCGGATTTTACCAAATTTAAAAAAAAAATGTTTTTTTTTTTACTTTAGCCTGTTCATAATCGTTATTATTACCTAACCCAATGAGATTTTTAATAAAAAAGTAATTAATTCACTACTTTCACTAAAAGTAGCAATGTAAATAAAACTAGAAATGGTGTCTTCTTAGATGTTTATAATGAAAGGTCATCGTATACCTAAATACTGTGTCCAGTACCACAGTACCAGAGGCCTTACCCCGAGCTCTTAATGCGATCCAGTTTAGGCTGTGGGAAAGAGACAGAGCTATACAAGTCGTCTAGCGCCATCTCTTTCCCACAGCTTAAACTGGATCGCGTTAAGAGTTCATGGTAGGCCACCTGTAGTACTTTGAGCGCGGCTCACTATTACAAAAAAACAAACTTATAAAAATAAAAAAAAAGGAAAAAACCGACGAAAAAATCCAACACGGGGTGTCCAGAATCATGTCCTGAACCCATGGTATCCGTTTGTGCGTCGATGTCCCTAACACCCTGTATACTAATATAATAAAGCTGAAGAGTTAGATCGGTTGAACGTGCTAATCTCAGGAACTACTGGTTCGAATTGAAATTATTTTTTATTTATCGAGGAAGGCTGCGAGCAGCGGGGTTGAAAACACGGGGAACAGCTATTGAAGTATATAAATCGTATTCTGGTATTTTGTTTTATCAAAACTCTTCAATGGCCAATATCAAAGGACCAGGAAATTGAATTTATGCTACAAATAATTTAATTTTACTCCAGCAGCCTGCTCCATAATTTCCGCCCACCGTTTTTCTAAGAAGAAACGCCGCTGAAGAGTAATTATACAGGGTGGAATTTTGTAATACCACCTGGAGGGAAAGAACTCTTAATACTGCAGATAGAAAATTTTACTCAAAGGAAACATTCCTTAATTTTTGAATAGAAAGCAAACTGCATTCAAAGATTCCAAGAGAATGGAGCCCATTTCGAGCAAGTAATTAGTTAGTTTACCATTTTTTGTAAATAATTAAATTAATTTAAGATTTCCTGGTTTTCCTTTCATTTAATTTATCATGTTTGTTAGAGAGATTTCATCCTTATAATTGACCCTAACAAACGATGCAATAAAAGTACAGGGTATAATTTTTTCAGATTTTAGCCGGTTCGATTCCCGGGTGCGGGAGAAAAGAATTTTCGAAAATCTTTGAACGCAGTTTGCTTTCTATTAAAAAATAAAGGAATGTTTCCTTTGAGTAAAATTTTCTATCTGCAGTATTAAGAGTACTTTCCCTCCAGGTGCTATTACAAAATTCCACCCTGTATACTACTTGCTTTTACCCCCGCTTTCGCCCGGATATGTGTGTAATTTGTTTTTTTTTTTTTTATCTTTGTTAAATATTAGCCCATGGGAAATGTTATACCGAGATATAAGTTAGACTTTCCGTTATTTGAGATTATAATCTACCTCTGCGTTAATTTTCATAAAAACTGTTTAGCCCTTAGCCGTTTTTTGACGTGACAGAGTAACAAATACCAAACTGTCACTTAGGTACAATCTTTAGTATTAATAACTACTTACTAACATAATAAGTCCGCGTGATGATCAGTGATTTTCCTACAAGAACTTAACACCGGGTTAAAAACTATCTTATTTATTACTACCAGGTTTTAAACTTTTTTACCTGAAGAGTAACAAAATAGGCTATTTGACAGTATCAATAAATTATAAATCTAATAAGTCCGTTATTTAGAGTTTTGAAAAATAACGGACACATATTTTTTCTTATGTAAAATCAATGAATATTTACCAAGATATAACTAACACATCAAGACTCGAGAGTGGGGGCTCGTGACGTCAGAATTCAGTAAAAAATGTACTAAATTGTGACGTATTGGCAATTTTGAAAGCATCATATCTCCGTCAATTTTGGTTTGCGTAAAAAAAGAAAAAATACGGGTCAAATATTATTTGATAATCTAACTGACGGATTAATTAGAATTTTTTAGTCAAATAGCCTATTCCACCTCACAAACTCTCGCAATTACAATAGCAAAGTAATAAGAATATCATAAACAGAATTACTAATAAATGATGTACTCTCCATACCTATAACATGTCTTAACACAACCTTATTACTTCTAAAGGTACTAACGAACTTCGACACATTCCCGGAACAACGAACTTCGACATATTCTCGGAACCTCGTTTCATTTGTAACACAAGGAGTGGGAAACCCGATATTTTCTAGGCACAATCTTTATTTCCTATGCCTTTGGAACTATCCAGGGTGTTAGGTAAAACGTTGAACATACTAGAACTTTATAGAGTGTGTGTGATCAGATGTATGAATGTGAATGAGATGAAAGGATTGGTATAGGCGCAAAAAGCCAAAAGCCTGCAGACACACGCGATTAATCGCGCTGCGACAACGAGCCCAGCTAATTTCCACTCTAAATGTACTGCGAATGGACCGCGACATGTCGCCCCGCGCGATTAATCGCGTGTCTGCAGGAGGCTTAATTCGCAAAATGGCAACCTGGTCACAAAAGGACAAGTTCTCAAAATGGCAAATTCTCTTAAAGCCTAATTCGCAAAATCGCAAATGATCAAAATGCTCAAACTTGCCCTTTTGCGACTAGGTTGCCATTTTGCGAATTATGGCAGATTTACATTGAGTCAGTAACTGACGTCAGTGCTGGCGCCGAAAACTGACTCGTGCTATTTATACGAGGTCAGTATTTCAAGAAATCAATTTACATTATGGCAGTGCCAGGTCAGCACTGACTCGTCAGTGGACCACAGAATAAATATCAGTGGACTGACGCCAGTAGTGGTAGTAGGCTATTTCCGACTAAACCAAAGGAGTATGTTCAGGAGGCTTCAGTGTGTAGACAGCTTTAGAGAGCAAAACGCCTGTCGGGGTCGCGAGACTGTCTGAAGAGGTATTGAAGGAACACCGTGGATTTTAGTCAGTACGAGACCGACAGTCCCTTCCGCTCCTCACAGGACGGGAGGACTCTTTTGAAGAATATACAACGTAAAAAAAAGTATAGTAGCTGGTGGCGTTCTGTGGTTTCTGCCTACCCCCTTTTATACATGTATAATTGAATACTTTGACAGTACGGTTGGCGAAATGGCAAAGCACTCGACTATTGCACTGCGTTTGATTCCCACACGGAACAAAGTATGACCTACAAGTAATAGTTCTGGGTCAAACAATGCGAGTTTAAAACTTCGTTAACGCACTCACGACACAGGCAAATCTACTAGGGCGGTTTATTAAAAAGAAAACTGATCACAAACATAGTACTCACAATAGATTTGTTTTTCTTTCATATTTTTCAGGGAACGTTTCGTAGTAAAACTTGTTTATGTTCATCCTATTTTGGTCGCCAAAAAAGAAATCCGCTACCATAATTTGTTGCTCCATATATTTGATGTTCCCATAATTTGGCAAAATGTAGGATTTTTTTTTATTTCAATGCAGGTTCGATAATAAAGCTAAAACTGGATATTTACCATGTTTATTATTTGTTTTGAGCTTCCGATAGTTTGGTAAATATCCCGTTTTAGATGATAGTGTTAGTGACCATGTCACTTGAAAAAATTGTATGGCAAAGCTGTTTATGAGCATTTCTCTCTATTTATTTTGAGTGGAAACATATCATTGAGTAGAAATAAAACTCCCAGCTATGTGGATTTGTATTGTTACCCAATCACCTTTTCCAACGATTGCTCTTTGCTTTTCAGGTACACTGTTTAGACAATCTCTTGGCTCTGGACCCCTATAATAGTAGTAGAATTTCTGCTACATAATTATTATTTTACACAGTACTGTCAAAACTTCGCAGTATCGAGTTAAAACAAAATAGTTTTGTTAGCCACAAAATGTGTTAATTTTAATGAGTACTTGGTACGTACTAGCTTTTAGCAAACACCCTGTATACCAAGGTTCACAGAAACAAGGCACATACACGCGTCCTTGAATATGGTATCGTACAAGTGTTCCTTCATAGAAACTTGGCGCACAAGTCGCACGAGCCAAGTTGGATCGTAAACGCCACGCGCTTATTGTATTTTATTAGGGTGACAAGCATTTTTGTGGAAAAACCTAGGACTATAGTTTTCCAACAACCAGAGGACTCTGTTGCTACACTTTCGCACTCCTTTAAGTATGTCCCTACTCCCTATAGTCCATGGTGTCACGTTAACGGACAAGACGGGAATAATTTGTCCTATCCGTCCAATCCATACACGTTTGCAAAGAAAATCCAACTTTTCTGACAAAAAAAAAAAAAAAAAGTCAGAAATCTTGGATCGTCCACTAACCGGTTGTCTGGTAGATATCGCTATTAGCGATAAGACCGCCATTGTAACGCTGGTATTAGCAATTTTATAAAACAGTTGTGTAACGATTTAGTATAATTATTCTACAATAAAGTATATTCTACTCGTGGCCCGTCCCAGCTTCGCAGGGGTATATTAAGAACCGCTCGTCCAATTTCGTGCAAACTTCACATAAAGCATCTACTAAATAGTTCGAACAAAGCCTAAACATTTGGTTTGGATAGGTGAGCCCGTTCTTGAGTTATAACATTACAACGAAAAGTGGCATTGATTTTTATGTATTAGATTCTATCGTCTTCTGAAATTTTAGGAATTAATGGGCCGTTTGTGTTTGTGAGTTAAGGTGTTTGTAAACGCACTGACAACCCAAGAGACAATCCTAAGGTGAGAAAAAAAATACTGAAAATTGTTTGTCAGAAAGTCTTTGTTCAAAGATTGGTGTGGCAAATCAGGCTAATATTAATCAACCATATATCATTGGCTATTATGGAGCTTAATTTTCTAATGGCAGCTGACAGATGGAGGTCTTTAACATTTTCATTCGCATACTTCTTAATTTTATGAATCTCCAGAAACAATTCACAGCTACGACTCTCATCTGTACTTTCCATAACGACAAACATACGCGAAATAAAACCAAAAAAAAAATACCCATATAATAATTTACAACATGTAATAAAATATTTGTCAAACGTTTACTGGTCCTTAAACACTTAAGCACCCGGTTAGCGTGTAAGCGAGCATAAAATGAGGGAATTTAACGCCTCAACAAATAAAACAGAAGTATTCAATCCTATTTTCGTATTAATAGATGGTTAATGTACTTGTATGGAATGGCCCTTTGATCTGAGATTTTCAATTTGAAAGTCTTTCATTTGCTTAGATGTTTGGCTCAGTAGAAATGGCAGCGTCTTATAACAACAAATCTATATTAATATTAAAAGGCTGACTGTCGTACCACAAAAACTTTTAAACGTCTGTTGAACACTTCTTGTCTAAAAAAATGTCAGACTATGTCGTTGAAATAAGGTCCGTTTTGCAGTCACACTTTTTTTAGACAAGTGTTCAACAGATGTTTAAGTTTTTGTAGTAAGGCTGTGAAGGTTTATTTAGTTGATCGCGCTAATTTCAAGGGTTCGAATTAAAAATATTTTTGTGCTGAAAAGTCTATTTATTGATGAAGGCTATATAACATCACGCTATAACCATTATGAGCTGAGCAGAGTGTGAAACCACGGGGCAAGCTAGTTTTGTATAAACTTTAAAGTCCTTATTTCTCAGAATGATTGACCCAATTTTAATAAAACTTCTTCTTCAAAGCTAGTTAGAAATAAATCTAGATTATTCCTTCATTTCAATGTGTAAACTTCTTCTCCAAGACAAATACTCAGACACTTTTCTCTTAACTTCGTCAAGTGAATTTAATCAGACATCAAACAGTGTCCTTCTTGACATACACTAAGATACTTGTACATAAAAAGATTACTGAACTAAGTTCAGAGACAAAGTTCTCAGGACCTACTTTATCTAATATACTTCAAGATGAAGATTTCAGTAAATTGTTAGTTACTTTATGAGTTTATCTTTGTGGAGGTGTACTACAATGGTGGATCAATAGTTTCGGGCCCGACTTACGAGGTACATAGGTCTTGGGTTCGAAAACAGCCAGGCTGCACTACGTATAACACACGAAGTTAGTAGTGCCTAGAGCACTAGTTTGTCTAATTTATTTCATTACCACTGCTCTCAAAACAGTGAAGGAAAACGTCGTGAAGAACACGTGAACCGACATGTGTACCAATACCAACCCGCACTTGGGCTTCATGGTGAATTTATGGCCCACACTCTTATAGAGAGAAGGCCTTTGTCCCAGTAGTAGAAACATTATAGGCTGATGATGAGGTGTACTACATAATATATTCTAATAAAGTCGCCTTTTCAAGCCCCAGTATTTTACATGAAGCAACTTTCTATCTTACCGCCACAATTTCACAACCCTTTTAAAGTATACAACTGCATTTGGTTTTTTGGGGGTATGAGGAAGAAATCAACAGGAAGGTGCCTTCGACCAGACGGGAGTCGTGTCTGGTAAGCTTTCTGCCCAACATTCATTGTCAGAATTTTCTATATCGTCTTCTAAACTCGCGGATAACTTTGATTGCGTGATGTAGACACCTTAGTTCTTCCGTCGCTGCATAGATATCGTTAGTGTTATTTTTGCTTTGACGACTGAATTATGTCCATTACAGTTTATTCGGGATAAAGCCGCTTGGCTTAGTTCAATTTGTACCGATCCGATGGAAAAATGATTCAATGACGGTAAATAATGCTGAACGAATTTTGCCGATCGTCACAAACGAAACCAACCACGATATCTGGATATGTTTACCATTGCTTCGGGTCGAATTTGTAGTTCAACAAATACTGCTGAATCAGAGAGATCAGGAATTCGAGTAAGTAATGTTGATTGGGATCAATTAAAGCTGGATTCATTGGATGATCAACTGCGGTTATTGATACATGAATCATTGTAAGCTTTGTCATTAATGAGTGTGAGAAAGATGGAACTGAAAATTTCATTGAAGAATATACCGGCAAATTAAAAAAGCAAGAGGTTTCAAATTTTGCGAGTAATGGGTAGCTTGCCGCTCGATCAAGACGACGGCGCGTAGAGTTCCACGAGCGTCTCAAGAAGCTGTCAGCAAACTGACTGGGCACTGTTAGTTCTAAATATCGGGGTCATGAGACCCGAGTGATGAGTCAGAATCTGACAGTCCTTTCCGCTCCACAAAAGGCGGGACGACTCATAAGAAGATATTTTAAGAGACTAATCACAAAATAAGTCTCATAAGATCTATAAATTCCTTCATCAGATTAGTCTTACCACAGCTACATCTACAAAAAGAGCCGCTTTGGAAGTGTCCTTGAAATTATGAGGGATAGATGAATTAACGTCAACCAAAACTAGTCAAACCATCCGAAAATCAAATTACCTAATAGACAAGAAAGTTTTAAGCGGCACACTAAACCTATACCCTGATACCCACTTCAGAAATCAGTATCACAGCCAAAGGGATCGAAAAGTGCCAAAGCCCGAAGGCCCCAGAGGGATCCCGATAAGCCCCGAAGTCAACCGAACATTTTCTATACAACCCTGAATTGAAAAGCTGAAGGTAGGGATCGCAATAAAAATAAAAGCATCAGACGGAAGCGGATTTATTCCAATCGTAGGCTTACAAGTAAACTAGGAAAATATTTATCACAGTGTCGACGGAAAAACATTCGAGATCGAAGTATGGATAAGCTGTAGAGCGCTAGCTGAAGAAGTAGCAAAAAGGACAGACATAGTTTTAATATTTTGCAAGGTACTGATTAATTTATACTCCAAACTTTCGACAAACGGCATGTCATTTTCAGAGAAAACCTGGACGAGTCTGGTATGGAAATTGGAACAAAAGTATATACTTTTAGTAATTTGGTAACGCCAGCAGCGAGTGAATTGAAACTGCGGATGTTATAATGACAAAAAGCTTTCTTGTGGGGAGATGGTTAATCTTTGAGAAATTGAAGTTCTAGACTAATTAATGAGTGATAACTTTAATCTGTTGACTGTAGGAGATGTTGCTTGAGCTGACAGTTTAGGTCATACTGACAACTATTGGTAATTTGAATTCTTCTTGTTAGTGTCTAGTCCTAGATGACATCTGTTTAGCACCTTCAGAAGCGTCCATCAGTTATAAACAATCAACCAGACAGGACACGATATTAAGTGCTCCATCGATCGTTTGAAGTAGCATCACAAACCAATTTGAGTTTACAACTGGTAACGTTTTAGGAACGCAACATCATAAACGACGAGTCTGACGCTTGCATTCATAGAAAAGTGTTGCCCCTCAATACTCACTAGGAATTTCTCCTGAGTCGTGGACGCGTTTACAAACAATTAAACTCATACCCCAACCCGAAACAAATATAGCTTGTATTCTTCATACTCTAAGCCAGTCAATGTCCCGGGATGGTCGATACTGGCGCCATCTATCACCAAGACAAACATGGGTAACAATGTGTATACAGAGACGTTTAACGCTACAGTTGAGATCAGGGATAAAGAATACGTTACTATTTTTTTTATAACTAGCTCTATCGATGGGTTCACATTGACAGGAAATCCCAGTTCAAAAATACAGGTTGTGTCTGGATTTAAAATGGGTATTGGAGCTGTGTTTTTTTGTTATAAGGAAAACTGGACTTAATTACAATGATGCTAAAATCACCAACCCGCCTGATGCAAGTGTGGTGATAACAGAAATGATAACGCGAGACCACGATGATTTTGTATAGCTGTAGCCGTGTGTAACAAGGCAAAGACAAATTAATTAGGTAATCTGGCAAAATTACAAAAATATACCATACCTCAATTTTTCGAAGAAAATATACGCACGATCTAGATTCGAAGATACAATTTCTTTTCGGTTAAAACATCGCGTGTTTGAAAACAATAAAAAAGTTTCCCATAGTCGGCCATAATGGGCGCTAATAAAAATATGAACAGAGAAAATAAATCAGTAATAAAATTGTTGTTTACAAATTCGCCTTCCCAGTTTTTGGTAAACCAGGGCGAAAAGTTGAAACTACTTTGGAAGCTATAAACCTAGAATGAATACCCAGTTAAGAATCGATGTACTCCGAATGTTATTTCATGAAAACTGGTAAGTCCATTATTTTTTTAATGACTCAACCGATTTTAATAAAATTTCATACCCATAAGCAGCTGATATTGGTCTGTAAAATTTGTAGAAAACATTTTCGAAATATGTTTTAAAAATAATCTGGAATGTGTATTTGTGTGGGCAATTTAAAATCGTTCTTATTTAACTTTAGTCCACTACTTCTCGAAAATGTTTTTTATCAACTTTGTAGACTTCTTTAACCTGCACAAGTGCACATGTGTGCGAAGTTTCATAAAAATCGCTTCAGCCATTTGGGAAAAAAAGGACTTAGTTTGTATAAAATTCCGTACGGCAAACACGTTCTTAACAAAGATGTCATCAAAACTATCACTTAACTGCTCAACCAATTAAGTAAGAGGGTTAATGCGAAACTAAATGAGGAACAACATGATATCAGAACCAAGCATCGAATTCCCGAGGCCTTAGGAGTCTGATATCACATCCGTACATTGCTGATGGCATGTGATCCCAAGGGAGAAATCTATCTTCATTTATCGAGGTCAACTTCCTTGGACGTTATGCAATCAATGTTTCAAGGAAAGCAATTTTCCTTAGTGATATATAAGGGGAACCAAGAACATGAGTATTAAGATTGCAATCAAAATATGAAAAGAGAAGAAAGATAAATTATCAATAATGAGTAGGTAAAAGTAGAAGAGAACAATATAGCACAATTGGAGTTGGAGCAAAATCTCTTATACAAGTGACAATCTCCTGTTGTGTTGTTTGAAACTTTATCTCATTGGGAATGTGAAATTTTCGGACCCAGAATATTACCAAATATGTTTGCAGAATCAAAGCAGGATATGCAATAGTTGAATTGCGGTGAAATGGTCGCGGACACATAATTATATTGAATTATTTATCAATATATGACATTTTTTCAAATTCTTTTCAATCCAGGCTCTCCGCCTACCGGGGTTGCGAGTCTGTCTAAACTGTGACCATGGAACGTAAAGGAAAATTGCAGGAACTCGGAAGACTCATTTGATGATTTTACCACCTTAAAGGCCATGATTTTAAAACATTGAACTGTAATGTACTATCTCAATGTCTGAAAGTTTCAATAGCTCATGCCGGCTTGTAAGATAATAGATTAAAAACCTACAGTGAAAACACTACACGCGGAACACAAATAAGAAATAGAAAAGCCGACAGAAGTCATCACAAATCAATTTATCTAACTGCCATAGTTATTCAAGGCGCGAGCCGTTGAGGCACCAAGCCACAAGATACGGCTGATAATCTAATGAGTTACCTCATTTAGTCAAACGCTGACTAAGGGACGGAAATAGTACTGTGTTTGATGAAACTGTGGATATTACATAATATTATCTTCTTTGAATTTCAATGTGGATTGTAAAGTAGACCAGAGTAGAGTTTGCCAACGACGCATGGAACGCAGTATTTTGGGAGTCAAACTTTCAGACCACATAAGAAACACAGTACTGTGCTTTGACGCAAATTGCCGATGTCGGAGAAAAAACTGCCAAGCTGAAAGGGATTAGGATGGCCACGTTTGTCGAATGCCATTCAATCGCTGGGCAAAACATACATCAGATTGGGTGCCAAAAGGGAGAATTCGACGTCGTGGCAGGCCTAAGCGAAGATGGCGAGATGACTTGGACCGCTTCATGAAGGACTGGACCAGAGTCGCAGAAAGCCGTGAAAAGTGGAAAGAGTGGAGGGAGGCCTTTGCCCAGCAGTGGGACACTATGGGCTGATATAATAATTAAAAAAATTGTAGAGTAGGGAAAGGCCAAAGAAATCTCATCGTGGAAATTTAATCGTGGTAAAATCATAAAGTGAGTCCTCCCACCCAGGGCGGAACAGAACGGACTGTCGGACTTCTGTTGACTAAAATCCAGTGATCCTTCAATAGCCTTTTACGTTCAAGGGTCACGGTTAACTGATGTGACAGTTCCACGACCCGACGAATAACCTTAAAGAGGTACTAGGGATAGCCGAATGTGGCTTTTTGATCTCTGGAGAAACCTATGCCCAGCAATGAATTTCAATAGATTTGATACGGAAAGCGCAAAATGTTGTTAACATCTCTAAAACTGCTAAGGATTTCAATAATAGGGTTGTGTAATATAACAGAACATAATTTGTCAAGTAAATAATACATTTACGCAAAATAAATAGTAGAAAACTTAGTATTGGTAAATGATATTAACATTAAAGATATAAATGATATGTCAAATATGGTACGCCAAACATTTTAGTACTCATTTCTTACTATGAAGGCAAATTGAGGTTCGAATTTCCTTTTCAGAACGACCAAATAATGACCGTTTAACAAGTTATAGCTGTACTAATATCGGGTTTATTTTTTTAGGTTCAATTTACATTGCCCGGGAATGGACGCGAATTTTTGTATCGAAAGTTTACAAAGCATTAAAATCTTTTTTTTTTTGGAAAATTGCCCCACTCTAGAATTTTTTTCCTGTTTCGTATGTGCGTTTCCAAACATAGAAAGTCATATAGACCCGGAACAACTTCTTGCAGATCATACAAGAATTTGGGGATACTTTATACTATTAAAGACTTTATGCTTATTGTGTGACATACGGACTATCATCATCTATCATTATCAGGCGTCGCGCGTCGGATGTTCACTACTGATTAATTAAAGGGTAGGTCCCTATTGATGTCCAACAGAATCGGACGGAGTCGGCTTGTATCCAGCGCGAGCAGCTAAAAGAATTCTCGGGAATCCTCGAGAATTTTCGCAGTTAGGATCTCATATCAAGTTTATACATTACAAAATGGATATAAAGTTCATTATGCCTTGTCAGACTTCCTTTCCAAAGTTCGCTTCCATTCCACTCCGAAATATTATAAATTAAGCTTTACTATTCCATTCATCATTCTTGGCATATTAAGACCAACCCACATTGGGCCTGTGGTGGATGACAGCCCACTTCATCGTATAAAGAAAATGCCTGTGTCCCAGCAGTGGGAACATTAATATCTGATCATGCTTTTACAACTAATAATTCTCTAAGGCTAGACTAATATGCTTTAGATAAGGAGGCACTTTTGAAAAGATAAAATGTAGATGAAAGCTTCAATAAATCCTATAATTTATGTATTCTACTCGTCTGTCCGTGAACAATATAATTGGCATAAACCATCATTTATTTGTCCAGTAATCTGGACAAATAAACATAAAGTTTATTAAACTAACCTGATTTATAGAAGTTATTGGAGATAACTTGTATAAAATAAACAACTATTTTGCTTGAAGCCTGCCTAGAATAATAAAGTAGGCCTTTTTAGTTGAGGACTGGACTAAAATTTTATCTTTATTACGGATAAAGACCCTAATCTGAGGATCGTAAATTTTCAAATTTTGGTTGAATAAATTCTGAGATTGGGAGAAACTTTCCTTTTTAGTGACAATTTTAATAAAATAACGGGGTGTCTCCTTAGCTTTATAATATAATATAATATTCCACAACTATCACACAACGCCATCTAGTCCCAAGCTAAGCAGAGCTTGTGTTATGGGTACTAGACAACTGATAAACATACTTACATATTTTTTTAAATACATACATATTATACATAAATGCACCCAGACACAGAACAAATGATCGTGCTCATCACACAAACATTTGTCCTGGGTGGGAATCGAACCCACGACCTCCGGCATAGCAGTCAGGGTCACTAACCACTAGACCAAGAGGCTAAGCTTGCTGATTAAACATAAAGATTTTCCTTGAACTTCCAGCAGAACAGTCGATAAACCTTCGAATAGTGTTGGAAGATCCTTATGATAGTTAGAAAACGGCTATAATGACGATACGAGAGTACTTCATCATCGTTCTCCTGTTCTTATCGAAATTAACATGGGCTCGGCAGCTGTTCTTGATCCCAATTTAGCCCAGAGGCAAAGTTGAGACCTAAGATGAAACAAACTCACCCAGAAGAATGTATTTGGCAATTAGCAGTCAACTCAGAAGTCTATCCATCGTTTTGTTAAACAGAAACATCATTGTGCTAACTCACCCAAATATAAAGTTTTTATTGCCACGCAGAAAAAGGCATTTGCCTGTTTTGTTTAGTCTGGATTTTTAAGTGTTGCAGCTCAATCTGTCTGCATTTAGTGCATTTACACCTTTAAGTATTAGAGATCAGTAAGTATCTAAATTTTATTGACCAGAAGTCCATAGAAAGTAAACATGCTTTTAATCCTCCAATGGTTAGATATGCAAATACATATGTTCTTAATAGACCCACATTTTACTAGCTATGTTTTAGTCCGATTTGATAAGAAAAGCGAGTCTATGGTTATGAGCAGGACACAGATCCACAACATGCTAAGCAGTTGTCGACCACTAGGACCAACGAGGCAGTCTTCAGTCAAACATTTCACAAAATAGAAATAGTGTATTTGGCACACCAAAACGCAAAACAAGTCGCCAAGAACGGAAATAATAGTTCAACATAAAATGGAGTATAACGGAAAGGGAGTCGTCCGAATAGAAACTATAATCATCCGAATAAGTAAGGGAACTGTATCGATCCAGTTTATTGGAGAATTGTACCACGTAGGTACAGTAATATAATAGAAGCCTCTCCGGAATATTATGTTCGGAACGTGGTTCTTATTTCCGCAACGATTGCATTTTGGGGACGGCTCAATGGGAAGTCAATTCTCGGCGATGAAGATTATGAGTAGTAGCTTAAGCTCAAGAAAATAATCTTCCAAACGCAAGTCGCCTGCAGCTTCTAGAGATTATATTGAGTTTAAGAGTAGCTCAACATGAATGGTATTTCTGGCTTTTGCAACAATATTTATTATTTTGACTTATGGAGTGCCCATGGAGACTAGTCGATTTTTCTCCATAGATTTCGACGCTTTGGAGTGGGCAATTATAATTCTTTCAGTTATCAGCTTTATACATGGATCGTAGCATTTGATATAAATGCGCTAAGTTTTAGTTTTGAGCATGTTGATTTATAAAACGTATTCCACGACACAAATACAAGATTTCAAACGTTAATACGCGACCGACCGTCTAGCTAAGAGTGTGAACGGTAGTAAAACGGTATTCAAACATTTTGAAAGTCGTAACAACTGCATGATTACCCAATTACGTTACATTTCAAAACATCCGATGTTTGATGTACTCCTGGTACTATTTCTGATGTTACTCACATCATCGACACTTGCTAAATTCAGCTGAGTTCAAGGGATGTCAGAAGTTGGTGGCTATTTTAATGGAGACTGAAGTTTTAACCCCTTCGTACAATAGGCGATGACGCAAGTCTCCGATACCTTACAACTTTGGTATCCATTGACGTGTGCCTGTACGAACCTCTATGGATTTGTATTGCGACAGTCACCTGGATACGAAAGTACGTAAGCTATCGAAAACTTGCGTCGCCTAGTGTACGAAGGGGGTTAGTGCTGATGAATTTGATGAGGAAATTTTCGACCACATCCCACTGGCTCACTTCTAACATAGGACATATACGCACTGCAAGTTACCATCCCTACCTTGTTGCTATTCCACCAATTCCCACTAAGATTTTCCAAATGCGCACAGCAAGTAAGTAGAACTCTCTACCTGAGTCTGTGTTTGATGTCCATCACATATCTCTCATCTCTTCAAAGTTAGAGTGAACGGGCTTCTTCAGGGTAGGCTCCTCGGTCGACTTTAACCTAGAGTGTCACACCCATATCAAGATAAAAAAGGAAAGTTGAGAAGTTAGAGGTCATATCTCTGAAGCATTACGACAATAAATGGAATATGACAACTATAGTTATTTTTCGTTAACGCTGAGATACAAAACACCGAAAGCTTTGTGGTTGTACTTGTAAGACGACGACGCGAAAACCGAAGAGCCAACTTGAGGTCTATCGAAGATTCTTCAAAAAGGTCAAGTGCGTGGTACTTGCAAATGTGTGGTGTGTTTGGCGAAAAGGATTATACATGTAAGGATCACAGCAGATGGTGTTCTGCCGTTTCTGAACCCCTAAACGGGGTATTTTTTTACGTAGTGTATACCTTGACAAAGTTTTTATGTGTCGCGCGCTGATGGCACGTGATACTTATTTTCCCGAATGCGCATGAGACGTACTGATGCCTGCCAGGGTCGTAGACTGTCTTAAAGGGCTCCGTGGCTCTGTACCGCAAAGGGCAACTGAAAAAACAGGTTATTTTTTGAGCAAATTTTCACACCCACCAGTAAAAAGAATGACGATTAAAAAAATAAGAAGTTAATCATGGAAGTGTGTTCCATTTTTGAAATTCAAAAATTCATAACGTATGTATGAAGATAGAGAACCTCGCGAAGGCCTGAAATGACAATTGAATAAACTCTTTACATTTTCTAAATAAACCAAACAATTCAAAGTGTTGAATCCATGATCCATGACTCTAACTATTTTACCGATGATGCTAAATGTCAGCGTGTTATACCGTGACGAATCAACTGTGTTGAAAGGAGTGAAGTACTTGCCACATTCCAGTAAAAGGTCTACATGGTAATCTTTGACATTCCTTCTTCTTCTTCCTGCCCTTATCCCATTCTACTTGGGGTCGGCGCAACACGTTTTCTTCTTCCATTCTCCCCTATCAGTCGTCACAGTATCATTTACTCCTTTTTCTTTCATATCATTCCTTAGACAATCCATCCATCTTTTCTTTGGCCTTCCTCTTCCTCTCCATCCATCAACATTTATACTCATCACTCTCTTAGTCACATGGGTGTCATCCCTCCTCATCACATGTCCATACCAAGATAGACGATTCCCTTTCATTTTTTCTGTAACAGGCGCCACTTTCAAACTTCCCCTTATAAACTCATTCCTTACTTTATCCATTCTTGTCACTCCACACATCATTTACATTCCGTATAATCTTTGACATTCCGTAGTCACGAAATATTCGACGTAATAGATCTTGAAACGAGATGCTCACAAAGATGTGGGAATAGTCATACTATCTAGATATATGATAGTATTATAACTGGAATATTGATAATCATCAACACACCTAAGGTACCCGCTTGGCAGCTGGATCAAGCGCTTGATTCAGAAAGCAGTACTTCTGAAGTGTGAACACGGCGCGTATTGTTAGGGTTCCTCTATAAGGAGCTCTGACTACTGGTAGACCGGACACTGTTCCCGACACTGGTGAAAGTGCTGTTTTTTCATACATTTGGAAAATATTTTTAAACGTAAATAATAAATTCAAAGTGAAGGAACATCGTCATTTTTCTGTCGGTATCTCAATTTATTTGGATTCAGCGCAAGATGTCTTCTCGTCACATTCTTTCTTTTATATATTACTCGCCATTTTGGCAGTAACCTCCTTACTTGCTATATCCTTCATACTAATTTTATCATGTACCTACAGCATACAATAACAAAAATTACAGTTACAAGTAAACGTTTTACACAGACCGACAAAATGAGCGGTCTTATCTTTTCAAGACAATCTTCGGATGGATTTCTGGGAAAAGGGAAGACCGTTTCTGAAATATTATCTAAAGGGTTAGCTAAAGGCCACACCCATATTGCACGACTTATGTTGAAGTCCCAAGTAATAGCAGAAGAGCTTATTTTATTCAAACTGGCACAAATCCAGACTTTAAGCTACTACGTAATATTCTGATGGACAAAACACAAATACACTTTTCCCAACAAAAGAAGCAAAGTCAGGACCGCATGTATAGCAACATCGACGGGGCCCTCCTTAGAGGGCCAAAGCTTGCCACGGTCGCGGGACTGTCTCATCAGGCAACCGTGACCCTGACACGTTAAGGGCTATTGAAGGATCACTATGGATTTTAGTCAGTACAAGTGTGACAGTCCCTACCGCCCCGCTCTGGGCAGGAGGACTCATTGATGACTTTACCAAGAAAAAAAAATGTATTGCAATATAAATACTTATACATCTTAAATTAATATTATCAATTCGATATGAAGTTCTTACTTTTTCACGTCTGAACCACTGAAATGATCATACAGGGTACAAAAGTTCTGTTACCGGAAAACAAAAATTACGTTCTTATGATGATAGACTATTTTTTTAGTCTATCATAATAGCAAAATAGTCGCTGGGCAAAAATATGCACTCAATGGGTGCCTGAGAATGGACGACGCCGCCAAGGCCGGCCCAAAAAGAGGTGGCAGGACGATCTAGATGCGTACCTTGATGGCTGGTCCGAAGTGGCACTAGAAAAGAGCGCTTGGAAGGATATGGGGGAGGCCTTTGCCCAGCAGTGGGACATAAATGGCTAATAAAAAAAAAAAAATGATAATAGACGGCGCTACGGAATTCTTTGTCAAAATCTAAATTAACGCCAGCAGATAAAAGCTAATATGAAATACTCGTAGTTAAGGTAAATGAGTCAGAAACTAAAGATATCTGAAACAAGTTGGTCATTTAAAAAACTGTGTTTTTTTTAAAAAACAATATTTTATTGTTAAAAAAATACTGACGATAGACAAAGTATTCGTCAAGACGAATCAAACGAGTCTAAACTCAATGGGTTGGCAGCGTTTCATTACAGAGTTCCTATGGCCACCTTCCAGCTCCATCATCAGATCAACTACATGTCATCATAATATTTCATTTTCACGTGATATACATATAGGTGCAAAATTTCAGCTCAATAGGAAACCGGGGAGTGGATCTAACTTGCAAGATTTGATTACAGATAACGGAACAGATAAATAAAAGCTTGTAAAAGACCAAAAATCAACGAAGTCGTGAACTTTTGAACCCCGTGCTCAGCCGGACCTTCTACCACAAAATTAACACAAGTAACTAACACAAAAGTAATTAGTAAACTAAACGAGAGCCACTAAAGTAAATATTGTAAGCACGTCGTCTTCATTAGTATCGAGTTACGGAAGGCTGCGGAACCATTGACCATTTCCATTAATCAATCTTCTGCGTGCCAGCTGATGGCACGGACCTGCTTGAGTGGCGGGCATGCGGGCGGCGAGTAAAGGGCAACTCGCCGCCCGGACATGGACCATGCCCGGGTCGACGGCGCGTTGTGTTCCACGCGCGCCTCAAAGAGCGTCAGCACGATGACGGGGCCCCGCCCAAGAGGGCCAAAGCCTGCCGGGGTCGCGGGACTTATCTCATTACCGTGACCCCGGAACATAAAAGGCTATTGAAGGACACCGTGGATTTTAGTCAGTACAAGTCTGACAGTCCCTCCCGCCCTGCCCGGGGTGGGAGGACTCATTTGATGATTTTACCACGCTAAAAAAAAAAAAAAAAAAAAGGAACTTCTCGAAGGCATAGTGTGCTAACGAGTTTGAGTGTTACGTTTTTTTTTTTGGCTCGGTAAATTATCCAAATAAGTCCATGGTCAAGGTGAAACATTAGGGATAGTCAGACTCTACTAACTAAAATGAACAGGGTGGCTGTTCCTTCAATGGCTCTTTGCTGACGGCAAGTATTACACACTAAATTTTCACATTAAGTACTAAATTTTCGGGAAGGAGTTCGTTCATTATTTGATAGTTTTTTTAGGTGGTAAAATCATCAAATGAGTCCTCTCTGCCCTACAGGGCTATTGGCTAACTTGATAGTGACTGACCAGCGGTTGTCCACTGAACTTGGATGGCTTGATACTTATTATGAGGCTAACTTTGCAAGTTGAAGTGGCAATGGGCAGGCCACATCGCTCGTAGAACTGACAACCGATGGGGAAGAAAAGTTCTCGAGTGGCGACCACGGACCGGAAGATGCAGCGTAGATAGGCCTCCCACTAGGTGGACCGACGACATCGTGAGGGTCGCGGGCAACCGATGGATGCAAGTGGCGAATTGTCGTTCGGCGTGGCGGTCTAAGGGGGAGGCCTATGTTCAGCAGTGGACGTTTTCCGGCTGATGATGATGATGATGAAGTTGAGGAGTGAAGTGCCCCAAGAGCGTTAGAATAGTTGATTTTAGGGAACATTTACATTATCAGTTTCATAGCAAATGCAAAAACCAATACGAAATTTACTTTTTGCACTGGTTGTGCGAGGAGTGGGGGACTGTCACACTCGTACTGACTTAAATCCACCGTGTTCCTTTATCAGCCTTTTACTATCACGGTTAACAGTTTGGACAGTTCCTTGACCCCAGATTATTTAATAGATGGGACTTTAAAAAATCTAGAATTGTAAAAATACACCCTCGAGTGTTAAAAGTCAATCAAGTTCAATCGAATTGTTAAGAGATCACATGGGATTTAATTTTGTTAGTGTTATCCAGCCTACATCTAGACATTTTTAAGTGTACTACAACACCTCGAATCTAAACCTAATCATTCTAATCGGAACTCAAATCGTTGTTTAAACCGTTAGGGATTTGTATCTGTTACTGTCGATAGTTATTACGGTTACTGAATCAGAGGGCTTTTAACAAGCATTACAAATATTTTTAGATTTGTCTATTTGGCGGACCAATCAATTTATTTCAGTGGATTTGCCTATTCTGTTTAAAAACTGTTAAAGAAATACAACACGCTCTAAAATCGATTGCAAGTTATCTAGGCCCTTTGGTCCTTCTACCCGCAAAAGTAAAGCATTTATTCCACCAAATTCCATTTGGCCCGCCCCTATTTCCAATTCAGAAAACAAAAGGCAAACGGTTTTTGGGGTCTTGTAACCCCGACCATTACCAACCGCTGTAGATAGGCATAAGTTTTAACTACATATTACTTTTACTGTCCTGTCCTATCTCGTAACCCGAACAAGTCCTTTCCATTGCCCTGCGTATCTGCTCGGCCACTTATATCCGAATTTATTGTCCATTTAGACGCAGATATTTTCCGCATTAAGAAAAAGTGGGTTTAGTTCAATTTACTGGTTCATTTAGTGTCTTTACTGTCGCTTAATTAGTGGTCAGGGTTAATTGATTGCTGTGGTTCAATGTTGGATGGAATGTCGTTCTCAACACTTCGAAATCTACTAATTTAATACTAATTTAGTCGTAAACATTAGGAGAACTGAATAGTATGTCCATCTCTAAGATGTTTTAAGTATACTGGCAATAAAAAAAATGAAAATGGTCACAAATTGAAAAGCAGAAAATTTTCAACTTGAACCTAACACGGAGACAATCTAATTGTAATCACACAAATAACGTCATCTAATGAGAATTCCCAGAAATTTCCCTTCACAAAAATACATCTGTAAGGGTTTCAATCGAAAACCTCTAAAGCTTTTCTAAGAAAGCTTTGTTGGATTAGGAGTAATCTTCCAAGCATTAATTCAATTTGCGTAAGCCTGACATTGCAAACATTACATACATTAAAATATGAAGCCTTCTGTACAATCTGCAAAGTCAGTCAAAAAATTCGGATGGAAAGACCTCGAATTTAAAGACGATGAGTCACAGTCAAACGCTCCATGATAAATACTTAACGCTTTATTTGATTACTGCAATTGAACCCTGAGACCTCTGTCTTACTGAGAATTTTTTATGCTCCATTAGCCTACTGGCCGAATGAATGTTTGGGATTTTGATATGACGTCTTTGTTTTTAAATTATTATCACTTTGGAACTGAGGGTCATGTTCGTGTATTAACTCTAAATGTATAGGTATTTATTTTGATTCGTTTCTTTATACTTAAATATTTTTACTCAAGCTTAAGTTCTTGAACAAAATCATAGTTTATAAGTTGAGACTAAATGTCTAGAAGTGTATTGGAATTCCACACAAACATAGCAGTCTGTAAAATCTAGTCTATAGAATAATTCCGACGAATACCATTTGTCTCTTCAATTACGAATGTCTCCGTAATATATCATATTGTCTGCGTCTTTAAGATAAGCATCAAGAGTTGGAGAGAATTTGGGGCTTGGAGTCGCGGGTTCAATTAAGTTTATGTCTAAGTATATTCAGTAAATCTTGAATTTTGTTTAGCCTATCTGTGCCTACCAGTCCTTGTATGATTTCTACGCACCGCAAACTTCTTGATTACATGACAACAACTCTACCATTCCAACATTCATTAAAATTCATTAACGTTTTCATTAATTGTATCTGTTATTTCGAGATTCCTTTCATCTTTCTAGAGAATCGCTTTATGAATAAATAGCATAACATCAGACCTTTATTTCCCCGAAATATCAAACAGAGGTGAACCTATAATACTACCTATAAGTACACTCACATTACTCTAGTAATTTTTAAGTACTATGTAATGCATTCATCTGAAATCGCATCCAGTCTTAGTCAAACGCCTGTCCCGTGATTGCTACACCTACTATAACAAACAAAAAAATCCACTCCGCTAAGCATAAACAAAACAACATGCTACATCGAAAAATATACAAGGAATAGATTGCCATGGCTCTACCCGATAAGTTATTCCACCCCAAGGTTTCCCGTCAATCTTGAGCCGTAACATGCGCAGAATCAGGTCAGGGCTTATGTGTTGCGACTTGATGGACAGCATCCATTGTTTATTAATGAAGTCTGCTGCCAGCTTGCTGCCAGGCATGATGGGGTTTGAATCGCAGTTCCGTTCAGAATCGATAGGCGACTAGGCTATGAATTTTTGATGAGATAGATTATTTTTAATTAGAATTTCTCCCACTTAAATTGTATTTTCCACATCGATGATTTCTGTTTTACCTAAAACTTTGGTGTTTGTTTCTTCATATTCGTTTAAAACCCCGATACAGCAATCAAAACAACAAAGCAAAAAATTATATCTTCGTCTGTTTATTCTCTTCCTTCTTTGCGCGATGGATATCAATGACAGGCGCCGAATTAGATTGAAGATTATCAACTAGAATCAATTTTCATTCCCAAATCATTCAAAGGTTTTTGTTTTTGCAATTTAGGAATTTAGACAAAACTAAATGCAACAGTCCGAAATAAAATGGTCCTTTTTATTAGTTAACAATTAAGTACAATATATAGTATCTATCTACCCAAGCTATTATTGCAAATGACCCGAGAGACTTGACGCTTTATGAATTAATCAGAAATCATTTCCATTCAACTAAGCACGGTAAACAATAGAAAAACAACTTTCTTTACTTCTTTTAAAACGTGGAAGGAATATATTGCCCTGGCTATAACCGATCCTCACTTTTCCTGCATGTGTGCATATGCCTGAGGGCGGGAGGGTACTACAGCATCCTGCATCCAATTATTACAAGACTGGATTATTGTCTCACGGAATTAAAACTATAGTTTGATTATTAATTCGAGTCAGTAAAATGACAAGTGCAACTGTCACTGATACATACAAAATGAAACAAACCAGGAACATTGGAAATGTCATTATACTGACTCGAATTAATAATCGTATTTTAGATATTTTTCCTAACATTTAAATGTCATGGATTTTTACAAAGTAACTCCTGATTCCAAAACTTAAGCACCGATAGTCCGGTACAACGTACAAGTTAGTGGAACTAAGGGAATACTGACAGATTCACTAGACAGCGAACATACTAACTATAACAAAAGGATTAGTTTACTTTGTAGGAGCAGTATGTCTTCGAACATAAACTTGGTCGTATTTTATGACACCGATCTTTTAACTTACGTTGTACACGTTCATACATCTTTATCCTGAGAAATCTTTCTAACTTAACCTTACTTAAATGTTATAAATGCAAATGTGAGTTTCTGACGTTTTCACGTGATGACAATTGGGAAACCTTGGGTTGGATTCAACTGATGACAATTTTGGTACTGAGATAGATTTTAGGCTATAGAGAAAGCGAAGCCGCGAGAAAAAGCTAGATATTTGTAAAATCAATATTAAAGCAACTGACATGAGATTTAATGAATGTGAATAGTTGGTTCCAGTTAGATTATATGACAAGTTGTCGCTCCCTTATTTTTGTCTTTAATTAATTTATTAATGGATTTTACACACATCAGCAAAAGTTTGTGATCACTAGCACAAGCTAATATATTTTTTTTTAATTTTATAAAAAAAAGAAATTGAACTATTTTATTGTTATTTATTCAAAATCTATATTTCTTAATAAACAATCTAAAAAGAAGAAAAAATCACAATTTAATCGACGATAACAAAAAGATTTTGATTTTCAAAGATACATCAAACTTCTTTTGATGAATGTAGGATTTTTATCTCTTATGGATAATTTTCAACAACTTCACGAACAAAGCGAAGCAGTAAAACATAACAAAATACACGTTGTACAAACTTAAAATAAAAGACACAACATTTGTCCAATTCAACTTGGTTTCAATTCAGTAACACGTTGAGAAGCTCAGTTATAATTAGTGGGCTATTGTCTTGGGATTGCTAAGGCCATCACAGTCACGTGTGTAACAGAATATCAAATTGTTTTGGTAGAATTTTGGGGAAATTGTGTATCTAAAGACCTACGAAACTACGTGTTTTCCTACTCCTCCGTTATTCTTTTCTGAAAGAAAGAAAGAAAGAAAGAAAGAAAGTATTTATTTGCTGATAATGTAGGTATACATATAAGTTAGAATAATTGTGAATTGTGCCGATACATTTTGCCTTACGGCATGCAAAACTTTACATTTGAATTTAATTTTATATAAAAGCAATACAATTATCATAACATTAAAACCAATAAAATTACTAAAAACATAAAACCAATGCAGTTATTAAAAACATAAAACCAATACAATTGTTATTAGAAACATAGGTCAAAATTGGAAACAGAGCAGTAAATAATAATAATAATAACAAACGAATAAAATATAAAACTTTCGTATACAATGAAGAACATAAATAATGTCATAATAGAGTAAAATAAAAAAGCAATGTCATAAATGTATTTGATGTCAAAATATGTTAAAATGTCAACATAATCATACTTAGTTTTACTAGAAACAGCAATCATTAATTATATTATAATCATTCGAAATCTTAATAATTTTATGTACTTTTGTCATCTAAAAATTCTTTAATTGTGTAAAAGCATTTTTCCAGCAATAGTTTACTTAATTGTTTTTTAAACATGTTTATCGGTAGATCTTTCAGATTTTCAGGCAATTTATTATATATTAGCGGTCCCATGGAAAGTATATTATTTTTTAATAAAGCTGTTTTATGACCTCCTGTGTGCAATTTGTTTTTATACTGCGATCTCATTGGTATTGTACGTTGTCTTATGTCAACCATAGAGGTAAATAAGTGTTTATTTAATTTAACGAAAAGGGCAACTTCTAGGATATACAAACTAGGTAATGTCAGAATTTTTAGGGACTTAAATACAGGTTGACAACTTTCGGTGGACTTTAGGCCTGTCATTGATCTAAGGCATCGTTTTTGGGCTCTAAATATTCTTTCTTTTTCACTACAGTTGCCCCAAAATATGATACCGTATCTCAACAACGACGCAACTAATCCATGATATGCTATAACTAATGTGTCTATGTTTACTTTATTTGAGAGGTTATATAGTACGTAGGAAAATTTACTTAATTTACGGCACACATGTTCAGCATGAGATTTCCATGTCAATTTGTCGTCAATATACACTCCCAAGAATTTTGTCACTGTGGTTGTGTCTACGTTTTGTCCTTTATATTCAGTAATTAGTTTTTTTGGCTGTAACCTCTGGTAAAAATGCATGACTTTAGTTTTTTGTATATTTATGACTAAGTTATTTTTATTAAGCCAATCTATTATCGTTCTAAGCGTGCTGTTTATTTCATCTTCGTAGTTCCTATCATCCACACATTCAACTATAGCAGTGCTATCATCAGCAAATAGTGTCATTGGATGCTGAACATGACGAGGTAGGTCATTGATATATAGTAAAAATAGCAATGGGCCAAGAACACTGCCCTGTGGAACTCCGAATTCTATTACCCTACAGTTTGATAGATATTTTAGTTCACGCTTTGTTTTTGTACAGATCCTCGAAATCTCAGTGTATTGTTTTCTATCCGTCAGATATGACTGAATGAGTTTTAAAACATTCCCTCTTATGCCGTAGTCGTTAAGTTTGGTTAAAAGGGTGTCATGTTTTACGAAATCGAATGCCTTTGTCATGTCTGTGAAAATTGCACATATTGGGTTCTTTTTATCCATATTAGTCATAATTACCTTTAAGAGATCAAAAATAGCCATGTTGATATTTTTATTTTTACGAAAGCCCTTTTGTTCTTCGCATAAAATGTTATTTTTAGTTACAAATGTGTAAATAGATTCGTATATTATTTTTTCAAATATTTTAGAAAATATTGAAATGAGTGCTACTGGTCTGTAGTTGGAAATGTCTTCCTTATCATTCTTTTTGTGTAATGGTTTTATGATCACGGTTTTTAATTTATCAGGGAATATACCAGAGCTTATACAGACATTAATTATATGGCTTAGTGGCAATGCGATAATATCTGAGACAAATTTGACTACAACTGTTGAAATACCGTCGAATCCGAAACTTTTTTTGTTTTTTAAATTGTTTATCACACGTGTTATATCTTGAGGTACTACCGGCTGCATAAATAAAGAATTTCGGGTTTTCGTAGTTTCAGCTGTTCTTCCTGTACAATTACTGGATATATCATGTATTTGGTCAACAAAAAAGTTATTAAATGATTCAGCAATTTGCTTTGGGTCTTTTATTAGTTTATGTCCACTATTAATTTGCAAAATTGGTTCTTTTATTGAATTGTTTTTATTATTAATTATTTGCCAAGATGCTTTTGATTTATTTATTGAACTATTTATTAAATAATTATTTTGGGATTTTTGAGTTAGTTTTATAATCTTTTTAAGTTTCCGTGCATAGTTTTGAAATTTAATTTTGTTTTCACTTGAAGGACTTTTTCTGTATTTCCATAGCATGTTTCGTTGTTTTCTGCAACATAATCGAATTCCGCGCGATAACCATTTGACTTTTTTATCAGTTTTTACATTTTTTAATTGAATTGGGAAGCACAAGTCATATAATAGACCAAACAGATCAATAAAATTATTATATGCCTCATTAGGATCATCTGTTTCAAATACTTCTAAAAAGGATAGGCATTGAAGGTGCTTTTTAAATAATATTAAATTCTCTCTGGATAAGTTACGCTTTTGTACTCGCCAGCAATTTATTGTACATGTTTTATTTACCGGTATTTTTAAAATTTGAGCAGTATGATCAGATAAACCAAAGTCGACTACTTTGCTCGTACACTTTTGTTTGGAATTGTGTGCAAAATTATCCAAACATGTGCCACTTTTTGGTCTGGTTGGCTCATTGATTATTAGCTTTAGATTATAATTCAATAACAAGTTTTCAAAGTCCAGAGTAACGTTATTTCTTTTCAGTGTGTTGATATTGAAATCACCGCATACTACAATTTTTCTATTTGCCTTCGTACATAATTTTCTTAATAAAGTATCTAGATGTTCAAAAAACATATGAATACAAGACATGTTTGGTGGTCTATATATACAAACAACTATTAATCCCTGCTGACTTAATTCTATTGCGCAATATTCAAAAACACCGTTAATAGAAGAAGTGTTAGGTAGCTCTTTAAATTGAAGATTGTTTTTAATAAGGATACATGCTCCTCCTCGCTTCTTATTTCTTGAATAACACGATGCCAGCTTATAATTTGGTACGTTAATTAGTGATTCCTGTCCTGAGGTTACGAAATGTTCAGTGATGCATAACACATCTATATCTAGATTTTGTGTTTTAGCTTGTAACTCTTGTAAGTGTAGTGTCAACATATCAGCTTTATTAAGAAGTCCAGCGATGTTTTGATGCATAATATACATGTATTTATAAAAGAAATAACTGTTCTCGTGTTGTTGTTGGTATGTCTTGAGTCACGCTCTCTGCGATTGGCTGCGTGTTGTCAGTATTGTCGTTTGTCAAATCGTCCTGAGAGCAGAATAATCTGTAGTCTATCAATATGTTGCAAAGGATCTGTTCAAAGATTTTCCTCCATCCGTATTTATTCAATTTTCCCGTACTGCTGGAAAACATTTCAAGTGATAGTATGCTATTACTGTCAAAGAAGTATGCGTATTGACTATTTTTTATGTCTAGACATAGTAGGTTATTAAATAATTCTACTTTATAATTGTGGATTAGAGCACCGTTTTTGTAAGTCGGAGAGCAGATAATAAGGTTTGTGTGGTTGATATTTTTCATCGAGTTTTTTAAATTGTCAAGTATCTTGAAATATTCTCCATTGATCAGATCATTATCTCCAATGAATAGCAGGCAGTAATCGTTCATCGTATAGTCTTTCAATTTACATTCAATAGTGTTAAGCAATCCTGTTGTGGTGACATTTGGCAATATATAATGACAAGAGTTAAAATGCTTTGAGAAAACTTCCTCGATCACAGGGAGCATGCCCTTTGTGCAGTTACTGCTTATAACAGACAATCTGTTTTTATGTCTGATAAATTTCATTGCAGGATCCAAGACAGCTAAATTCATTCTCGGTCAAGTCAAGCTTTATTTTCTCGGCGATTTTCTGATGGTCGCCACTGTTGATTCTGGCTTTCAGGAGTTGCCGCGGTTTGGGAATGATGCGGTGGAATTTTCCCAAAAAAATAACAAACAAGCAACAAACAACAACACCATAGCAACAATGATCAATAAGGACCTCAAGACTATTTGTTATTTCAAACGTTATAGATCGTCTCATTATTTTTAATGACCCTAATTGCCATATGAAATTATTCCTTATCATAATAGGTTACGAAAGTATTTTGTATGTTATTCGGTTCCAATAACATACACAATGTTTTCAAATACGACTGATCAGTATTTTTTTTTATATTTATCTAAAGAATACCTAAAAGAACTTGACTCAATGTTTTTAAAAAAAGTAGTAGTAGTAAGCTTAGAGCCCAAATGGTGATCTTAAACACACTAAATCAGAAAACAGCCCACTTCTTAACCGATCACAATGTAAAAATGTGACAATAATGTAGAATGCAAATACCAGAGAAAGTACAAAACAACTGAGCGAGCATCAGCATGCATATGCCACGGCTAAGTGCCTTTAGAAAGGTCGAGAAGGCGAGCTTGTAAAATGTCCTTTTTAAAGACAGTAATTAGACGTGACTATGGAATAAGAACTCCTCGCTTCGTTGTTGAGGAATTCTTTCATTCACTTTACTTTATATTGGATGAAGAAGATCAAAGGAGTCTAAATTCCATGATTAATAATATTGTGATGAGTTTGTCTTTTTTCGTTTAAACTTATAAGCAAATCTGCTTCTACATTATTGTTCTGTGATACACAAATTAGGTTGTCTCTTCGATAAAAGGCTGCCTTATCTAAATTTTTGTGTACATCATTGATTACTATGACAACCGTACTGTCAGATTGTTCATCTTATCGACAGGATGCGCTTAGATGGTGATTTAGACTTACGCTTCACGCTTCACACCACTGATCCCCACTTTTTAGGGTTCCGTAGTCAACAAGGAACCCTTATAGTTTCGCCATGTCCGTCCGTCCGTCCGTCCGTCTGTCCGCAGCTTAGCTCAGAGACGCCCAGCACTAGAAAGCTGTAATTTGGTGTAAATATACGGATATGTTGCGTCAAAAAAGTGGTAAAATAAAATCTCGTAAAATATTTTTATTAGGGTACCTCCTGTACACGTAAAGCGGGGATGTTTTTTTTTTTCTCGCGTACCCCTTAGTGTGGGGTATCATTAAATAGGCCTTTAAAAAATATTGGTAGTTTCCATCAACAATTTTTTGATAAAAAGATTCGTTTGTGAAATATTAAGCTTTAAAGTGCTAATTTTTGCCCTACTCGAGTGTCCCCCCCCTCTACCAGCTAAACGGTTATGTTTGGGGGTGTGAAAAAATTTACAATAGTAGTATATATAACGAAGTTTAAAAGAAAATTATCATGACTAAGTGGGCTTTACAAGTTTACGAGTAATAGTTGACCAACTTATAAAACGTACTGGGATAACATTTTCCTAAACAAAATGTATCGGAGAACAACTGCAAATGTAAGTTTGTCAACTTCATTTTTACAGCTTTAATAGGTAGTGGAGTGGAGTGGAGTGCAGTGGAGTGGAGTGCAGTGCAGTGGAGTGGAGTGGAGTGGAGTGGAGCGGAGTGGAGCGGAGCGGAGTGGAGTGGAGCGGAGTGGAGTGGAGCGGAGTGGAGTGGAAGGGAGTGGAGCGGAGCGGAGCGGAGTAGAGCGGAGTGGAGCGGAGTGGAGCGGAGTGGAGCGGAGTGGAGCGGAGTGGAGCGGAGGGTCGAAAATCGCTTGAACCTTTTTAACAGGTTCATAGCGATTTTCGACGTGCCTTGACACATCTCAAGTTTTTTTTTTTAATACGTCATAAATCGTAAACCTTTCAAAGTTGGAACCAACTACAAGAACTTTTATAGTATGCTATTACTTGCTGCTACGGAACCCTTTATGGGCGAGTCCGACTCGCTCTTGGCCGGTTTTTCTGTATAGTTTACTTTTCCCGTGGTTTTACTCCGTTGCTCGGCTCCTATTGATTAGTGATATAAGCCTGTAGCTTTCCTGGATAAATAAACAATCCAACAGAAGAATTTTTCAATTCGAATCATTAGTTCCTGAGATTAGTTCGTTCAACCAAACAACCTCTTCAGCTTTACAATATTAAGTATAAATATAGATATGATATATCCAGAACTCAGCAGATGAACGCAGCAGTACCGCCGAGATCGGAATCATACCTTTGCAGTTGCTGTGCATAGGATGTTTTAAATTTTCCTTTCAATCCTGGATTCCTAATGTCTTCCGTAAGTTCAAGCTCATCCACAATTATCACATTCATGTGAAGACATGAATGTGATAAATAAAGGCTATTAAGATAAATACTCCTGCCATTTTTTATTCTAATTAAAGTCGTTACAGGTAACGAGACACTTTAACATTCTCTGGAAGACATTGCTTGCTACTACAAACGTCTGAAGTTAGTCATAAAATTTCTAGATTCCGAACGTTTTTCGTGAAATCTTTTTTTAGTGAGCGCCACGTTCACATTAAAATGTAGTTCCTTCGCGTGTGACATAGGTATCGAACGAAAACCCCCGGTTTTACTTCCTTTTTTGGCTTTAATTCTCATTAACCTACTAGCAATTTGGACATTCTATAATCTACGAGTAAGTTGCTAGTGTTATTTCTTCAGAATTTCTTTAGTCTTCTACTTAGGTCGCGGGACTTATCTCATTACCGTGACCCCGGGACATAACGGGCTATTGAAGGACACCGTGGATTTTAGTCAGTACAAGTCTGACACTCCCTCCCGCCCTGCCCGGGGTGGGAGGACTCATTTGATGATTTTACCACGCTAAAAAAAAAAAAAAAAAGTCTTCTACTTACGCTCCTTTGTCGTATAGAAATACCATTTGTCGTAACCTCCTAATGAAGTTCTTATCGTGACGATTGATCGATGTTCAACGTCGTTTTTAGGACTTTGATTCCTCAGTGATCAGAAAACAGTTAATTCCAGATCAGCTTTGTATCTTCAATTTGTTTCATAACTACTCTATAATTGTGTTACGTCGATCACGATTTGAAGGATTTTGAACCTAATTCGTTGCACTTCTGATGGAAAATGATTTGGCTTGATAAAAACATTGTGTTATGCACTTATCCCATAGGTAGTCTAAGCTGATTGACTTACGATAGGAGTTTTGGGGATACTTCATCACTAACGTTGACGTGGTTGACGGTTGGCGCCTTCGATAAACAAAACTATCATTGTTGATCGACGGTTGGCGAAGTGGCAAAGCGATTGGGTACATCGTGGCGTGTCGCGGGCTTGATTCCCGCACGGAACAATTATTTGTATGACCTACAAGTACGTGTTCCAGGTCTTTCTGTTTATGTGTTTAGATATTTGTAAATGCACACACGACACAGCAGAAATTCCTAGTTTGGGGCTAAATTTATTTTTTTAATAAAGAAAAAAAATTTGGTACTACATATTTTCTGGAACGCACGATATTATCAAAATAGTTTCTTATTTTAGAAACAATACGTTTTTCTTTTAAGATAAACGTCAGTTATTGCTGACTGGCATTACTAAGACAAAAAAGGTTATTCTCATAAAGTCCGTGCCAAAAAAGAAAATAATATTACTTATTTTCTACTACAAATATGTTATTTTATCTCACTGTCTACCCCTGTACAGTGTATTTAGAAACAAAACCCTTATTTTAGTACATATTATAAGATGGACTCCCTTGTGGTAGGAATAACGACCTTGTGTAAATAGACCTTGGTCATAAACTTGTGTAATATTTATTTATGTTATGTTCTAGGGATATTTTGTTATTTATTTTCTGCTCCTCTGTTAGTACAACCACTAAAGTTGGTAAGTTAAACATATTTCGGGTGCCGTATATATTATTATCTACTAAATTACAGTCTACACCAGTAATTATTCCGCTGAAGAATGGCGTCTTTATCATTCTGAGAAAAGAGGATGTATCACTATTTTTGCTGAGTGCGTTTAGGCAGTTACTTTATAATGTAATATTTTGACTAGCTATCACTAGTTTTGATATATTATTAACCAATAGCTGTGAGCCAAAATAACCACTTCGTGGAGCCCTGACACAGCCAGAAGGCGTCGCGGCAGACCGCACCGAAGATGGCGGGATGAGCTGGATAAAACTAACGATCAGTGGTTCACTTTGGCCCTGGATCGAGAAAACTGGAGGTCATGGGGAGAACCCCTTGCCCAGTAATGGGATGAAGAACCAAGTTGGCTCAAGAGCGAATGTTCTTCCTTGTCACGCGCAGGAATCGCTATTTGGCTAGAGTTTTACAATTAGTCTATACGACTACTTAATCCATTAATTTAGAGATAAACATTTTTAGCATTTTCCATAAAGTAGCAAGTAATAAAGATATCTTTCCCAAATATAATTTTTATAGCGAGTCTGTTAATCCACAGAATTTAAATGTCCCCGTTGGCGATATCCAAACAAAGCGTTCCTAGACATTTTTTGCTGGAAAATAACTGTTTCAACGTTAAATTCCTGCTGATAAATGATATTAGCTAAAACCCTTTTACAAAGGGGCCTTAAAATGACGAAGTTTGTGTTCAATCCACTTTGCGGATATTAGGGCGGTATATACCGTAAATAGCTTTACTTGAGACAGTATCACACATTACAGGGGCGCTTCAGACGTTAAGACAAGGGATACACGTGTTCAGACTACCATAATCATGTTTCAGTTTTATGACTCGTCTTAAAATTAAAATATTCATATCCTTATATTGTGCTTTAACCAAATAATGGACAGAAGGTCCGTGCAGGTCTTAGTTAACAAAATTTCTTGGTTCTACAATTACTTTGATAACGAGATGGAAACAAAAATAATTGTTGAAAGCCTCAGAGGTGCTATGTGAGATGATGGTAAAGACATGATGTATTGAATTGACATGCCAGTTGAAAAGCTTAAATTAACGCTGTTGAAAGAGTTGTTGAAGAAACAAACGCTTCGATAGCGATTGCCACCTGTCTAGTCTTGGGGATATACGAAGAAGAACATAACAAGCGTTTCTTTTTTATAATTTGTTGTAGGTCAGAGGTGACAGACACAACGCCTACGATGGAGTGAGCTTTCTCCGAAAAAGCCTGTTCACTCTAAATTGGAAATTCGGTGTGTATGGGTTCGGGAACACAGAAGCAGGTAGTGAGTTCCATGGTGAACATGATGTAGGAAAAACGGTTTATAATAAATCAGTTGAACACAAAAATCACGAACATAAATTGGTTACAAAGAGCTCGACTACATCAAGATGGTTGAAAGAGGCTGAAGGCGAAGAAGAACATAAATACAAAACATCAAATATTAGGATTAGGAGAAAGTAGAGAGAAACTTTTTTATGTTCAAAAAATAGTTTTTTTTTATAGAAAGACGAAGTACTAGAGCGGCAGTAAGAAACAAACAATCATCTTCCTTTGTACAAAAGCCATAAAAAACACAATAACTTACACTGTAAAATAACGACCCAACAAATTCCTTATCCACTAATCCTTCTGTACAATCCTATTTCATGTCTCATAATCCTGAAGAAAAAAACAGTCCACAAAGAGGGGTGGCCCCATTTCATTGCCTTCTTCGGACTATTTATAACAGAATTGTGTACTAAAACTGAATGTTTACAGTCAACGACTGTTACCACGTTTGACGGTCGCGGCCGATTGCGACAAAAAATATTTCTAGGGCTGCTAGTGTGGTTATTAGAATAAGTTGTGGATAGTGAGGGTAGTTCGAAAAGTTATATTTCATACGTTACTGTGGGTGTCAGTGACAATTTTTATAGGTACTTCAGTTATTGAGGTTTACTTTTATGACAGGAATATATTTTTTCCTCGTACACTTTTATCGTCATCATTATTATTCAATCCAACATCTATTCCATTTAAATCGATTTTGTTATCATTCAAAGCAAAATTGATAAGTACGAATACAAAATAAGACGTTTCTAGGTCGCCATCACCACTTAGAGCGAAATATACAAACGAAAATTAAATCCACAAAATTATTCAACAACGTCGAGAAATCCAATATAATTCTTATTTTCCGTCCGAGATAATTTATAAATGTAACAAATTATTTCGTCGGTGACAGCCCTACCTCGCCCTGAAGCACCCATCGCGATGTAATAAGTAGGGACATCCTCTCACTACAGTAACTGTGCCCATAAGAATTTAAATTTAATGCTAAACGCTTTTTGAATATCCCAAACTTGATTGTACGCAATCATTTTATGTACGCAAAACCTACTTTGGGATGAATGAGAGAAATATGTAAATTGTATAATCCCGTAACAATTGCACTAATAACGGTTCGTCACGAAATTTCATTTCGTTTTAAGAAATGTGGAGGAATGTGTAATTTGACTGTGTTGGATTCAATAAACGCCTTTAAGAGACATTCATATAAGAACAAAAAAAAACGGCGAAAGACCGCTTTGTGTAATCCATTCGAATCTGTCTACATGTAAAAAACCGGCCAAGTGCGAGTTGGACTCGCCCATGAAGGGTTCCGTAGCAGCAAGCATAGATTAGAGATATAATTATATTGAGATTAGTAAGTAATATACACAAACAATAAAAATAACTTTGTTTTTCATAGTATTTGTATGAATGGCAAAGTTATATTTGCGGTTTTTGAAAATGTACTATATCTCAAAAACTGCTAACTGTATCTCATCCAAACCAATTTTCGTTGGTAGTTTTGGTTGAGGTCTACATTATATATTTTTTTTAGTTTTATCATTCTCTTATTTTAGAAGTTACGGGGGGGGGGGACACACTTTTTACCACTTTGGAAGTGTCTCTCGCGCAAACTATTCAGTTTAGAAAAAAATGATGTTAGTAACCTCAATATCATTTTTAAAGACATATTCATAGATACCCCACACGTATGGGTTTGGTGAAAAAAATTTTTTTGAGTTTCAATTCTAAGTATGGGGGGCACCCCCAAAATTTGTTTTGTTTTGATTTTTGTGTGAAAATCCTAATGCGGTTCACATAATACATCTTTCTACCAAGTTTCAACAGGATAGCTCTTATACTTTCGACAAAAAGTGGCTGTGACATACACGGACAGACAGACAGACAGACAGACAGACAGACAGACATGACGAATCTATAAGGGTTCCGTTTGTGCCATTTGGCTTCGGAACCCTAAAAAGAATATATTTTATCTTACATTCATCTACAATAAACTTATATGGTATAGGCCCCAAGACACTACCCTGTGACGCGCCTTAAATTGTATCTCCTATTTCACTTGATTACTACTTTATTCTAGGACAATCGTGTCTAGATAGCACAATCTAGGGAATTGGTGATGAGATGAAACCTAACAAAGAAGAATTATCGGAGAAGACGGACGAAAATTTGTGCATATGTTTGTCAAACGCTAAGCAAAGGTCATCCTACATGTAAATGTACTGAACAATAGTAGTAACAGTCTGTTTTTACACAACAACCCCGATCCGATTCGCGACGAGTAAACAACGAGTATCCGCTCCTGACTACGCTTGTGTACATAGTGTGTCTATAAATGTTTCACATTGTCGTGAGTGCTGTTACGAGTTCAAATCACATGCACAAACATGAGGGAAATACTTTCCAAGTTTACGGGATCGACAGCACTACGTGACGTAACTTCACGGTATTCACAACTAGAATACTAATATTTCAATAGTACGTGTAAGTTAAACATAATATAAGAACCATATGAGTTTTTTATTTGACTAAAAGGTTATAAGAAGGCAATAGAAACTATGAAAGGACTGCGTGACAGATGGTATTTTAAAAAAATAGAAAGGAAGTGACTATTGATATTTATGACGATTAATAAAGCAAAACATTTCAAGTGAAGAAAATCCAAGCTCATATTAGTATTAGCTGAGATTAATTTCTTTACATTGGGTTTGTGCTTTGTGCGACGGCCTCATAGTCACAACATACAATCGTGATGGTATGATAACTATTTACATAATTACCATGCATAGACATAACGATGTTATCTAATAAACCGCAGTATTTTGTATTAATAGACATGAGGATACTGGGCATTTAAAATAATACCTTTATCCTCGGATATCTTTCCTCAAAACATTTTCCTCTTTCGTAAAAAAGAAGGAATGAGCTATGTTTTATCTTATTGGCGGCTATAACTTGGAATATTCTGAACAAATAAAACCTAGAAAATATTTCGTACAATCTGTGGATAAAACACAGGCTTGGGAATACTAAGCCGCAACTGTAGAGGAAATACGAATTTTCGTCCATTCGCGGTAATTGAGCTCTTAACCCTGAAAACAGACACTTCTGTGTTGCCATTAAGATCGTCATATAGATAGCTTATACATGCGTAATACGTTAATATCAGCGTGACAGACATTTATTGCGACATTCCCTCTTCAAGTGACAAGAGGAAGAAAATTAGTGTCAGACATTAGTTACAATTTGTGTGGTAATTTGTGTACAAAGATCTTAATGAAGACCGTTGCGAGTTTTACAGTTTCTGGGTATTTGATTAATGTTTCTGTTGGTTGAAGCTCAATACTGGAAATTGTGGTGTTAATTATTTTGGTCACGATGTCCTTAACGCCTGTCAGTTAAATCGGCGCGGCTCTCCAGAGATACTGGTGTCACAAGTGTCATTTATTTTGGAGTGCGGAAACAGGGATGATTGGAGTAGACATAAAGGCCCGCTAGCCTCTTAACACATTTGGTTTACGAACATAAGTGTCCTATAGTTTTGCTACGAACTTCCTCTGCCAGTCTTTCTCATGGCACTTGCTTGCTTAAATTACTGTAATCAAACAGGGTTTATTGCATTAAGCGGGTAGCTATGAAGTTCTAGTCTATTTATATGAAACCTAGCCTGGATATTGATCAAGAATACGGAAGCATCTAGACTATTCTTAGGGGGGAACATAACAGTCTAGGAACGGGCGAAATCAATAAAAAGTTTGCCCATAAATCCAATGTCTTTATTACCTTTATACTTCAGCCATTCGGAAAGAAACTACCAATCCAAGTTAAATAAGAAATTATAAGGACGGTAATGTGAGTCGGTTCGTCGAATCATTGTATATTTATGGTCAATTACAGTTCTATTATCTATAATTACGTAGAAGGAAAACGTTTCATTAGGAAACAATTATTGTTAATCTGCTTCATCTGTCCTAATTCTATTTCATCGAAAATTCTACACAGAAAAATTAAAGACGCTGTGGGTTCATTTGTTGTTTAAGTACATTTATATATGTCAATTTAGACCTTTTTACAGGACTTCATCAATAAGGTCAACACATGACCTTCAGCGGCGTCCCCTCCTGGCATTTCCGACCTCCAGCAATAAATTCCGTGCATTAATCGCCATTAATCATTTCTACATCGAATAACCCATCATCATTCATCCTGTCTCCGTGCTCATCAGAATTGTCCATACTAAAATATTTATCAATGCAAATGTAAGTCTGTTAAATTTTTAGGGCCTTAGCTACTGTCGACTGCAAATAACTGAAATTCGTAGACATCTAATTCTATCAGATCACAGACGAATTTGTGGTCATCAGACATTATCATCTACAATTTCTACATCATCATTCTCCTTCGTTGGGATTACGCAACATAATCTTCTTCCAAACTTTACTATAGTCGTTATTTTATGGCAACGGTCACCGCTTTATCGCGGATCATCGGTCGCGGAACGCCAGAACAGACAAATGTATAGAAAAACACTTGACCGTTCACACTTGACGCACAAACGGATCATCCGTTGAGTGTGAACGGTCAATTGTTTTTCTATGTATACATTTGTCTGCTCTATTCCGCGACCGACAATACGCGACATATGTTCCGTCAGATATGAACCCACCCTTAATCTAAAAATTACGGTTCATTACAAAGTCTAAATAAAACCTATATTTTTAAACATGGCCGCCCTTCTCCGCATGCGTTGGAAGTATCCACATGAGAGAGCTTTAATTGTTTTTTTTTTTTAATTTCTTTTTTAAACAATCATGTGCGTCAAAGGCATGCTTGTATAAATGTATACAAACTATTTTGTATGAATGTTGAGACTGCGTAGTGACTTGTTAGTTAAGTATGTTTTGTCTAATCAGTATAGTTTTCTTTAATTCATTGTTATCTTCATTTTTTCTATTGGATTTTTATTCAATGGTCTTAGTTTTACGTCATCACTTCATTGCCGTACATAGTAAAGGTTTATAATTCACAATATGCATGCGCACTTAAAACCTGTTCTAGGTGGAATGTAGTATACGTATGAACAAGCTGTGATTATACGTCAAAGGCTCGGATTATATGAAAGGAATGTGTTATGGCAAGAAATACTGGGTATCAATAATCAACTACAAATGACAGAAGGGATCGAGATTATTGCAGTATTTGATTATTGGAGAACAAGAAGTCGTCTTGTTGTCAAGGGACCAAGCCCTTAGTGGTGATTGCATAATATAACGTCAACTCCTCACTGACATAGAGCAGATTATAATTTTATTTGAGAGACGATGTTAGCGAGTTAGTGAAGACTAGGAAACATGACGTGAAACAGATTACAAGAAACTTTGATTTTAAGAATAGAGATGGTGAAAGAGACATAGTAACGCAGCCAAAGGGCTAAGTAGAAACTAAAACAAGCGGCTTAGAGACTTCTTTTTCTTCCGTGTCATTGGTAGGTGGGTTTGTCAATCTCGACACCTGTAGCATTCGTCAAGTCATCTAAATTGCAGGTGTAGGAACACATAGGATACACACTCCAGCAAGTAGGTCATCTTTTTAGTCTCTGGGTCTGGTTTGGAGTGGGGAGCACCGCATTTACAGAGTATCAAAAGTAAGTTAAATCCCCCACGGACCGCGAAAGTATGAATATTGCATGAATGAACAAATTCAGTCGAAAATATCCGTACTTCTGGGACACAAAAGCCTCCTCTCCATAAGAGGCTGAAAGTCCCAAAACCACTGCTGAAATTGAACAAACATACCTTACTGTTAATTAATTAATGTAAAACCATTACGTAATTAATATTAAACGTTCAATTGGTTACAATGTGTGCACCGGGCACTGATGTACACGGATAAAGTGGACAATGGGGTCAATATGGCGCATTTATATGATACTAGTAATATTTTTGTAGTAAACAATAATTTTAAATGACTTTCAATCACATACGATAACAAAGCTTATGAAGTTTTGTTAATTGATATGATTTTATGGGATAGCGTTAAGACTGTGGGTACAGTGGTCCTGGTTGCAAAAATTACTAATGAAAGCATACTGCAAGGGTGCCAGATTTGAATGGATTTCAAGTTTTCGTAAACTATCCAAAAACGGAATGTTATAACTGTGTCTGAAGCCTGTAATTTTCATCAAAATGGCTAATATCAAATCGTGTCAAGTCTTTAGCCCAAATACTGAGAAAATAACTGATATATTTAACGTTCAGTAGCAAGCTTTCTCTAATATTAAAATTTTTATAACGAAAATTCAGCGTTCTTATCTTTAAATTATGTTGCCCAACCGCAAAATGATTTGCCTTCTTGGATAAGAGCAATCATCGCCACATTTCATTCTAGAAAGTTCTGAGACCAACTTTTCGGTATTATATTATTATTACAGTAACTTAATTTGTAATTCCCAAATCTTGAGCCCGACTGCTCAAATCTCAGGGATGCTACACATTTTTTTGGGGACACTGGATGGCCCGATTTTTAGGGCTTTGGTGTCAGAACCCGACTAGCCTTTGATTGGGATGCTGAATGGTCCGATCACGTATATTTTAACAGGTACAACGAAAATCTGTAAGCTTCTTTTTTTTAGTTTTAATTTTTTCCGCAAACTCGTGCTAAACAGTCACCATAAAAGTTTAGAACTCAACGTGTTATTTTTTTTTTTGTAGCTTTTACAGCTATCCCGATTCTAAAACCAAAATCCCGATGAGTTAAACCTTCCGTTACGAGACAGATTAAACCTCGCAACACAAGAACCACCCTTCAGCAGACACCTCAGGCAGACAAACTAATAATAAAGTGTAACCCTAGACTCAATATCAGGTCGGTTCTCAAGTCCGCGCACTTTGGCATTGAACGTGAGCCTCATAGCAATACGCGTCAGTTTTCCTTCCAATACTTAGGCTGTGTCCACAACAGGCAAACTGTTAGCAGCCGACTGAGTGAGCCGCAAATTCGTGGCGAGTTGAAATTTGAGTAAGCCGCAAACTCAGATCAATTTTCGTGCGTCGCAAGCAAACTGTTATGAGTTGGCCGCTTATTTTAGGTCGACCGCATGAACAGTTTGCGGCAAACGGACTCACTACGCCTACTCACTACCCAGTGAACAACAATATCGCCGCTGCCGAATGGAACCGGTTTTGCTGTGAGTCAACCGCCGACTGTCTCAGTTAGTGGCAGACACACAGCAAAACCGGGTCCAGTCGGCGGCGGCGATATGGTTGTTCGCCGGACTAAGTAAGTCCGTTTGCCGCAAACTGTTCATGCGGTCGACCTAAATAAGCGGCTAACTCATAACAGTTTGTTTGCGACGCATAAAAATTGAGCTGACTTTTCAGCTAACTCAAAGTTCGCCACAAGTTTGCGGCCCACTCAGTCGGCTGCTAACAGTTTGCCTACTCGGGACACAGCCTTACTGAGAAAATAAATACTTCGTCCAAGTATAAAGTTGGAACTCGTACGACCTTCTCGGCCATTTTATGGAAAATTGACAGTCTAACACGGGTTTTAGTGGAGTTTTGGAAAGAATGAGGCCTTTTTAGTGAAGCTTTTGGGTTCTGAAAGCTTTTATCCGATAGTTTTTGTGGAATTGAGCGATTGAGTTACGCTTAAAACTATCGTTGGAATTGTTTGACACATTTCCTAGTAAATTTGGAAGACCTGAAATAATTTCTTCAGCTTAGAAAAATAAGAAAATAACCCTACAGGGCTGAGAGAGGGGCCACTCAAAACGTGGGGGCGTATATTATTTAAGGGATTATTTATGGGATATATTTACATGACGTGTATAGATCGTGGGTGTAACTTGCAAAGATACGCCCCCACGTTTTGAGTGGCCCCTCTCTCAGCCCTGTAGGGTTATTTTCTTATTTTTAGGACATTTAAAAACGTGGGTTTTTAGATTTTTTAAATCTATTAATTATTTTACTATTTTTATCATTTTTCATCGGGTTTGAAGCTACCCTGAAAATTTCAGCCTGCTAGCTCATCGGAAAGTGCCTCAAAGCCTGTCCGCCATCTTGGACGTCCGCCATATTGGATTTAAGTCACATGACTATTTTTTTCGTATTCCTGACAGCAAACCGTTTCATTTGATACCCATATCATGGGGGTAGATTTCAAACAGCCAGTCTACCATCTTGGCCGTCCACCATATTGGAATTAAGTCACGTGACTATTTTTTTCGTACTCCTGATAGCAAACCCTTTCATTTGATATCCATATCATAGGGGTGCATTTCAAATAGCCTGCCTGCCATCTTGGATGTCCGCCATATTGAATTTAAGTCATGTGACTATTTTTTTCGTATTCCTGACAGCAAACCCTTTCATTTGATACCCATATCATGGGGGTGAGTTTCAAACAGCCAGTCCGCCATCTTGGGGAGGCCGCCATATTGGATTTGTTATGACGTTTCTCAGCTAGTCATGTATTGTCATCAGAACTCAAAGCGTGTACAAAATTTCAGCCTGCTAGCTTATCGGGTAGTGCCTCAAAATTGAGTTGCAAAAGTCCAACCGGAACGACAAACAAACAAGAAAAGTGAGTGTATAAAAACGTGGGAAAATAACGTAAATGTCGCAATAAAAGTTGTCGAAGGCGTCATTGTGTTGTCTTATATTTTTATACGACGAACTTTTTTACGACGAATTTTTAGAAACGAAAAAGGATTTTCTCAATTCGACATTTTTTTGTCACCTAGGCTCGGATATATATCGCTAAACATCGATCTGTTACAGACAACCAAAAGAACATGATGTTTTAAATACATTTAGCCAAGTTGTATTCCAACGAGGTGTAATCTACAAAACTGGAAAGAAACCACACAGCCTGTAGTTATTCCATTATATCTCTACAAGAAAGTATAAAGCGAGCAAAATGAAAAATACTTCGGACCCCGCCTTTGAAGAATGTCGGTAATAGAAATGTAATTCAGTAGAATTCCTTGGATTACACGTGTTTTCTGTTATTGCCTATTGAAGTTTTATTGTTAAGACATAACTTGGGGTCTCCTGAAGGATGGAGCAGGAATTTCTAGTACTCGTACGTTTAAAGTCAATTTGTAGATCTTTGACAGTCGTTACAATAGTAACGACTGTTGACGACTGGTTGTCAGACTTTAGACCTTCTGACTAATAAGTCAGAAGGTCTAAAGTCTGACAACCAGTCTTACCATGGGGTATCGTATTACCCCGTTACTGGATTGTGGAGGTCCGATAGGCAGTCGCTCCATGTAAAATACTGATATTCAGCTGCATCTGGTTCGACTGGAAGCCGACCGCAATATAGTTGGGAAAAAGTATAGACAGATGATGATGATGTACAGACGCCAGCACATCAAGCTACCACAATCTGCCAAATTTCTTCAATATATTTTCAACCTTATCACAATAGCGGAAGGTTAATGTTTGATTGGTAAAATCTGACAGTTTCGGGTAGGTTGACCTGCATGCGTCTGTACGTTTAAAGGCAAGCTACAGGGGTGGTTTTCCCAAGATAAAACCTAAACTTCTTTGTAAAGAACATAGACGCTAGTTGTATACTTTTCTTTGATGCACGTTGCTGTCTTCTATACGGAGCTTTTTAATAACGCTTTTCTTTTCTTAACTTTGCAATTAAAATTAGTTCTAAAGCTGCTTGGAACACAATTCGCTAAAGGCTTATTTAACGTTTTCATGATTTAGAATAGTCGCACGGGTGTAATTAAGATTTGTTATACGTTTAAACCTTGCTCTTGAATCACTTGTATCTATTGATGAAAATGCGTTCGAAAGATCTTAAGCGTACAGAGACGGAAAGCGACTTCGTTTTTATACTTAGCAATAAAGATATCATTATGTCTCTCTCATCTATAAACAGTTGAAAGGAAAAGATTGATTTTCAGCGAGAGAAGACTCCAGCTTTGACGTCAGTTTGATGTAGTCTCTCTCCGCGTCCGTACACGTCTGTCTGTTCGCGATAAAATGAAAAACTATTGAACGGTTTTGTATGGTTATCACTAATTGACAGAGTAAATCATGAAGAAGATTTAGGTGTATAATTTGTTAAAGTTTTATTTAAATTGGTTAAAATAGGACGATAATTGTTGAACTGGACGGAAAATATCAAGTAGTCTAGTTTTCATAGAAACCGCTGCCTAATCTTTTCGAAATATAATAAAAATAATAGTAGATTATTAACCAAGGGGATAAAGCAGTGTCTTCTGTCGCGGGTGACGATTTAAATCGCGAGGGTAACGAAGGACTCGAGGTTTACTCCCGAGCGCAGCGAGGGTGTTAAAAACTTAAATCACGAGCGAAGCGAGGGATTTAAGATGAGTCCTGAGTGTAGCGAGGAATTTAAGTTCATCCAAGACTAAGACAGCTTTATCACCGAGGAAAATACTCTACTTTTCGTACCATTTGCGAAAAAATTAACACAATAATAATATGAGATAAGCATTCATTAAAAATAAAGACAATTAAAATAAATTAAAATAAACTTATCGTAGTATTTGAAGAAAACAAAAACGCGGCAAATTCCTAGACTAATATTTTTTTGTCGGAAAAGCAAAGGCATCAAGCTCATACGGCCTCGTCGGTTTTCGTAATTTTATTTTATAATCATAACTGCATAATAAATGCGTATTCCTTTTTCAAAAAAGATGTATGATGCTTTATATACAAACTCAATGGTGTAAACACAGATGTAGTTCGGTAAGTATTCCAAATTTAAATCACATTCTCCCCCTAGAGGATGAATGAAATTCAGTACAATTTTCTTTCCCTGTTTTTAACAGAATGAAAATGACTATTGTTATGTTCGCTTTTTGAGGCATAGAATGTCACTTTTTTGAGCAAGTGGTACGAAAAGTAATATTATGCATTACTACTCGTGAGAAGCAACTGCGGGTCGTTAATAAAACATAATTTTGTCTCTGTCAAATTCAAACGAATGAGAGAAACAAAATAATGTTTTAAATAAGTCCAAAGCTTTTCTGATTTGTGGGGTATTCATTCGGGCCTTAGATTAGCCGCCTCTGCACTTTAATGTTCCCTAAAGCTTTTAGCAAAGGCTTCCTTTTTGTGAAGAATCGGCATCTGCTCTTATCGTCAACTGGGCACAACTCCAATTTTAGATTGAATTGGAACTTTGTGTGCAGAAATACTGATACGCAAGTTTCTTTTTTATTTAGATCTTGGATAATTGGTTCGTTTTTGCCAAGTCTGGTAGAATAAGTGTCTAAACACACTATGCCGAAGTTACGCGACCGAAGTTCGGCGGCTGATTTCAAGTTCCGACGTATTTGGCTGATATGACACACCATAAGTGCCGAACTTACGCGGCAGAAATTCGGCGCGGGTGGCGCGGGCGGCTCCCTTCTGCTCCCCGCCCCCGAATCTTCGTCGGTAATCGAACCGAACTTCGGTCGCGTATAATGTGTGGTCACAGAATAAGTTGCCGCTGAACTTACGCCCGACCGAAGTTACGCTGTACGCTATGACGCGACGTAATTTCGGCATAGTGTGTCAGTAATTCAAATAGCATTGCAGGCGTAATTGTGCCGAACTTCGGTCGCGTAACTTCGGCATAGTGTGTTTAGACACTAAACTGCTGGCAAACATAACACCTATACAACCTTTTTTTCCAAAATCTTCTTAGTGGATATTGTACTCATAATAAATATTAAGAACAACTTTTACTGAGCTCAGAACCAAATTAGCTGCCCCATAACTTTTTGCAAGTAAATAGTTCTTCATAATGATGACTCCTAAGAAGTACCTGATGAAGAAAGACTAAGGTTGTTTAGTCGGAGGATCCTCACTTTTATTTCGAAACCAGGAACCATATAGTTTCTTGCCATATACAATAACCCCTTGTAAGCCACTGGGAAATTTTCTTACCACAACCTGTCATTAGTGTCAAATTTCGGAAAAGCCAACGGGAAGTTTTCTTCCCAGTGGCGGTTAAGAACATTCACTTTGACAAGACAGACATTTGACAGGTCTGATATTATTGGATGTTTAGGCTTACCAGTGTAGTTTCTCCAAGGAAATGACCAACACAAACCGTGCACCTATTTTTCGAAGTTTTAAAATGCCTATGTTAAATACAATAAATAGATTAGAATTGTATAGTGAGAAACTGACCACTCAGTCCTTTACAGACATCATTTATTTTTTGTTTTTAAGATAGACTCACATTATCACACTATACGCCTGATAGTAAGCAATGATATGGTCGATTTTACCTTTGTATTTATTTTTGTGTCACTACAAAGTTCAACAAAGGTTTCTTTCCTTACTTAATGGTCAATAAGGGAATCAAAGACAAGAAAGATCGATTTGCTATCCAAGTTAGTTTTTTTGCCGCGTGTCAGTCTTGCTCCAGTTCCTAGTTTCCAGACCATTGCGTCTGTACGTTCCAACTAAGCCTGTCCATGTTTTTCCTGTCCAGTGCGTAAGTTTACTAAACTAATTAACTGTATCGCTTCGTATTTTTAGTATGGCTATTAAGCGAGCTATAGATTTCCAGAAAATATATCACACTAGCTGTACCGTTAGTGAAAAGTGATACAACTCGACTGCCTTCAAATAAAATGCAAAGAAAAATAATCCTTAAGTAGTAGCGTTAAGGCTTATTTTTCTTTGCATTTTTTTTTCCGCAGCTGTGCCTTATTTGCTTAATTAAAGAAAGCAGTCGAGTTGTATCACTTTTCACTAAGGGTACAAAGTTGTTCCACCCCTGCTGTTCATCTCCTATTGGTCATAACGTGATGTTTTATAGCTTGTGGCCTTCCTCGATAAATGGTCTATGCAACACAAAACTAATTTTTCAATTCGGACCAGGAGTTCCCGAGATAGCGCGTTAAACCAAACTCAGCAGCTACAATATTAGTAAGATAAGCAACTTATAAATGTCATAAAACAAGTAACAACCATTCATGAAAACATCCAAACTATCCTTTTAAATAATACTCTGAAACAAAAACCGGCCAAGTGCGAGTTGGACTCGCCCATGAAGGGTTCCGTAGTAGCAAGCATAGATTAGGGATATAATTATATTTAGATTAGTAAGTAATATACACAAACAATAAAAATAACTTTGTTTTTCATAGTGTTTGTATGAATGGCAAAGTTATATTTGCGGTTTTTGAAAATATCCTACTAATATTATAAATGCGAAAGTTTGTGAGGATGGATGTATGTTTGTTACTCTTTCACGAAAAAACTACTGGACGGATTTGAATGATTCTTTTTTTGTTGTATAGATATTAAGTCTGGCCAACATATAGGCTATAATTTATCTTGAAAACTTGAAGACCTGGTGCAGAACCGCAACAGACCAGCTAAGCTATATGAGATACAAAAATGGTGCCATAGCAAAAATTGTTCCACGTGATGAGCATTTTCTGCTGAGAGTATGAATTTGAAGATCTGGAACACCTGATGTGGAACTCTAAGAGCCCAGCTACACTATAACATTTACAGGAATGACGTCTAGCAAGAGTTATTCAGCCTGATGAGCACTCTCTGTTGACGTACAAAAATTGAAGATCTGGAACACCTGATGTGGCACACCAGAAGCCCAGCTAAACTGTAACATTTATAGGAATGACGTCTTAGCAAGAATTATTCAGCCTGATGAGCACTTTCTGTCGACGTATAAAAATTGAAGATCTGGAACACCTGATGTGGCACACCAGAAGCCCAGCTAAACTGTAACATTTAAAGGAATGACGTCTTAGCAAGAATTATTCAACCTGATGAGCACTCTCTGTCGACGTATAAAAATTGAAGATCTGGAACACCTGATGTGGCACACCAGAAGCCCAGCTAAACTGTAACATTTATAGGAATGACGTCTTAGCAAGAATTATTCAGCCTGATGAGCACTCTCTGTCGACGTATAAAAATTGAAGATCTTGAACATCTGATGTGGATCACCAGGAGCCCAGCTACACTTTAACATATACAGGAATGACGTTTTAGCAAGAGTTGTTAAGCCTGATGAGCACTCTCTATTGAAGTATAAAAATTGAAGATCTGGAACACCTGATGTTGAACTTCAAGAGCCCAGCTAAACTATAACATTTATAGGAATGACGTCTTAGCAAGAATTATTCAGCCTGATGAGCACTCTCTGTTGACGTTTCAAATTGAAGATCTGGAACACCTGATGTAGCACACCAGAAGCCCAGCTAAACTATAACATTCATAGGAATGACGTCTTAGCAAGAATTATTCAGTTGCGAAAATCAATAAAATTATCTTCTACCAAGTAACCAGCGATACAACAACCTACAAGTCCATCGACACAGTCATGTTATCTGGAGACTGTACGAGCTACCCCGTGGAGTTTCTTAACTCTTTGGAGCTGTCCGGGGTCATCACATAAGCTCGAATTAAAAGTCGGTATACCTGTTTTGTTAATGCGCAACTTGGACGCCCTGTGTATGTTATAGAGTAGCTGGGCCCTTAGAGTTCCACATCAGGTGTTCCAAATCTTCAAATTTATTCTCTCAGCAGAAAATGCTCATCACATGGAACAATTTTTGTATCTCTTACAGTTTAGCTGGTCGTGATTAAATGCAAGTAACATTGGTCCGACCTGTTTATTAGTAGTGTTTAGTAATCCGTTTGTGCTGGATAGGATAGTATAGTCTCAAGCCCGGGGAAGGACATAGGGCTACTTTTTATAAATACACCATACAGGTAAAGATTGATGAAGAAACCACTGGACTTAGCATTTTGAAATTTGCAGAGTTCTATTATAGCTTAAAATAATGAGCACCTTGAAAGGAATTCAGATAATTCCACCCTCAAGAGATTCCCTCTAAATATTAGGTACAGGAGTTCAAAGATTGTATGGAAACTAATTTTGAAGTTAGAAATCTGGGATGTACGATGTACATTAAAAAAATATAAGTACTTATTTAAAAAAAAAAAAATGTCACGTAACTTAATGTGGCAGACCAAATTCTACGCGAGCGAAGCCGCGGGCAAAAGCTAGTACTATAGTATATATCTCAAAAACTGGTAACTCTCATCCAATCCAATTTTGTTGGAAGTTTTTGTTGAGGTCTACATTAAATCAGGGGGGGGGGGACACTCATTTTACCACTTTGGAAGCGGCTCTCGCGCAAACTGTTCAGTTTAGAAAAATATTATATTAGTAACATCAATATCACTTTTAAAGACCTATCCGTATCCATAGATACCCCACACGTATGGGTTTCTAAGTATGGGGCCTATGGGAGGCACCCCCAAAAATTGTTTTTTTTTGTATGAAAATCCTAATGCTGTTCACATAATACATCTACTTACCAAGTTTCAACAGGATAGCTTTCATACTTTCGAAGAAAAATGGTGACATACGGACGGACAGACAGACAGACATGACGAATCTATAAGGGTTCCGTTTTTGCCATTTGGCTACGGAACCCTAAAAAGGTTTAACAAAAAATTGAGTCATACGGATACCATACCGGGTAACATCATCCCATAACCCGTGATATACAACATGCTGAGTGTCTATGGTAGTGTGTCTGACTCTTGAAGATACTTTACAGCTTCCAAGAACTTTTACGAACCCTTCACTAGATCACTCTTATGGTCCAAGCGGAAACCATAGATCTTGCATCTCCTTACTAATGTTATAAATTCACGGCACGTTTGGCGCAGTGGCTGAGCAATTGGACTGCTGCGCTGTGTGTCGCGGGTTCGATCCCCGCACGGAACAAATATTTGTATGATCTGCATATAGTTGTTCCGGGTCTGGGCGTTTGTGTATGGCACCCACGATACAGGAGAAAATCCTAGTGTGGGGCAAAAACTGTGTGCTAATTCATCCAACACCGTTATGTACTCGTAGTTTTAAAGTGAAAAGTACTTATAACAGTAGGATGAATTGGACTTTAGAAGAGACCTTGACTTCTGTTTTTTTTTCAATGTCTTTCGCTAGATTAAATTTTCGCAATTACTCTAAGCTACACTATTAGCCTTGTATGATAAAAATAAAATGATTCATCTTTGTAGAAAAATCACAAAAGACGCAAAAAATCGCCGTCAGCAACAAATACCTCTCCCAAAATCGTGGCCAAAGCATAAAAATCCATTAATGTACGACTTTTCCGATCTACATAATTTATGATAACGAATACTGGACTTCCTTTTGACAATGAATAATATCCATTGATCTTCCAATAGCGCTACACGTCAAAGGACGGAACGAGTCCAGTGCCGTATTATCCATAAGGCACTTTAGGCCAGTACCTAGGGGCCCACTATGACCAGGAGCCTAGCACCCCCGATTAAAATAATAACTTTTTAACAAAAAAATCAAACCGACGAAAGATTGAACTGAAAAGCTAAAAATAAATTTTGAGGCGGCGCCAAACAAACATACAAACATGTACCTAAATTAATTATTTGAAGCGAAGCATAATTTTATTGTAGCTAGGTTGCTTTTCGTTGATTGTTTCTTTGGCGCCGCCTCAAAATTTATTTTTAGCTTTTCAGTTCAATCTTTCGTCGGTTTGATTTTTTTGTTAAAAAGTTATTATTTTTAGCTTTTTAGTTGTATACCATGATTAGAGTGTTTAACACATGGAAAAACCCGTCTTCCCTTTTGTCATTGTCAACGTAACCGTCAGAGGCGTCTTTACCTATAGTGCAGGGTGTGCGGCGCACACGGGCGCCGGGTCTAAGGGGGCGCCGAGCGCCCTCTAATGCGACACCTCCAAAGATGCGTCGATCGATGGCTCAGGCGCAAAATGTCGCTTTCGCAAAATGTCTCCTGGTAGTAAAATGTCTCTTTCGCTAAATGTCGCTTTTCCAGAATGACTCCTTCTTAAAAGATCGCTTTCTCACAAAGCCTCTTTCGCAGAATATCTCTTTCGCAAAATGTCGCGTTAGTAACTTAGGCTCCTCAACTCACACCAAAAGAGCGGCGAAGGGCAGCGAAGCGCGGAGAATCCGCGGGAATGCGCTGGAATTCCCGTGGCGCCACGATAATCCGCGCGACTCTCGGCTTTCTTTCTTTTTTCTACTGATAATAAGTATTATATTATTAAAAAAAAAGTTTTTTTGAAAAAATTACCTACCAAATAACTTTTCATTCGGAAGTCGGTGGCTTCGCTTTTTTATTTCATTGATTTTTTTGCCACCGACTTCCGAAAGAAAAGTTATTTGGTAGGTTATTTTACCCTTTTTAGTGGTTGTTTTTTTTTTAGAAGTCGGTTATTGAAATGGTGACCATGGGACCACACGGGAAGCACCAGCTTTCAAATAAAAAAGAATCATGAAAATCGGCTCACCCAGTCGCAAGTTATGAGTAACAAACATAAAAAAAAGACAGTCGAACTGATAACCTCCTCCTTTTTTTGAAGTCGGTTAAAAATAATAAATTAAAATTCATATGACACTGAAACTGCGCTCCGCTTCGCTGCCCTTCGCCGCTCTTTTGGTGTGAGTTGAGCCTTCGCAGTGGTGACACCCAGGCGTTTCCCCCTTTCTCCTCAGACACAGGTACCTCCCGAAACTTCCGTGTCCGGTGAGGACCTGCGTCATGCGGTAGGTCAGCAGGACGCCGTGACACCTATCCAGCCACTCCTCAAAGAGGGGTCTTACCGCCGCGATTGCGGCGTGCCCGGCCGTCGGTTGCGACAGTCGTCCCCTCCATACTGCCCTGAGATCGCGCCGGACCTCTTCCCGCCGCGCCTCGACTTCACGAGGCAGCGGGGAGGCACCCCGGCGCTGCGCCTCCACGCGCCACTCATAGACGCGTGTGTGTTGAGCCTTAGACTAAAGTTAGCCAGGTTTAAAAGAAAGGTTGTTTTTGTTTCAATTTCTTAGTCTTGATTTTGTTCTGGTTCTTGTTAATATTGTATGGAAACGTTGCAAATTCGATTTTTCGAGTGAAATCAGTAATAAAAAAATACTTTTATTATAAGTCCTTTACAAGATCTGATATACACCGTGTTCTTCACGTTATCCATAAACTTTAGCAAATACTTCTATGGCTTTTACAAATAAAATCCAACAAAGGAAGTAGTACTTAAAAAGGCTTCGTTACAAAGATATTTGTAATTTCATTTAATGAAAAATTGAGCTATGCAGTGAGAAAGTATCTTAATTTGAAATCTATCAAATACTATTTGCATTTCATTTGTTTCAGCCCGCCAAATGTTATGAATGACGTTGCCAATTCGGATAAAGAGGCATGCATATCGGGTTATTTACGTCTAGGTATTAGTTTGTATGAAAATTAACAAAAAATAAAAAATAAGAATTTATTAATGTGTCCATAATGAAAAATGCTTACTTCCGTGGTTTGAACATCTGGTCGAAGTTTATGTATATCGTCCGGAACACGGTGTATAGTGGTATAGTATTTGAAACATCTAAACATTTAATAAAACAGTAAAAAAACTGTCTGTACATTGAATATATTAAAAAATAATACCACTCTAGCAGGTATTGTAAAGGACTTTTTTTTTTATTTCACTCGAAAAATCGAATTTACAGCGTTGCCATACAATATTAACAATAACCAGAACAAGGCTAAGAAATTGAAAAAAAAAACAACCTTTCCTTAAACTAACTTTTTTCTAAGGTATTAACGAGACATTTTGCGATAGAGATATTCTGCGAAAGAGGCATTGTGAGAAAGTGACCTTTTAAGAAGGAGTCATTCTGTGAAAGCGACATTTTGCGATAGAGACATTTTACTACCAAGAGATATTTTGCGAAAGCGACATTTTGCGCCTGGTGGCCTACCACGAGCTCTTAACGCGATCTAGTTTACGCTCAGGGAACGAGATGGCGCTAGACGACGTTTATAGCTCTGTCTCTATCCCACAGCCTAAACTGGATCGCGTTAAGAGCTCGTGGTAAGGCCTCTGAGCCATTTAAAATTGCACCATTTGTATCCGAATTTCCGTTTGAAAATATAACTGTTAGTATTCCATTTTGACCCCGCTCCTACAAGACTAGAGGGCGCCAGGGTACTGGTTGCACACGGGCGCCACAAGGGCTAGAGACGCCTCTGGTAACCGTCACAGTAATTAGTATTAACTGTTGAGGACCTGTAACTTGCAACTAAAAACTCCACTCTCAGACTGTCAACGACTGTCAAATCCCAACTATGTTTAAAGTTCTTATCATGATGAATGAAATGAGCCCAAATACGATATAGTTGCTGTTAACTGTTGAGGATCTCTTGCTACTGCCTTCTGTCCTCATCATCAGACCCTCGATGACAATTATACTCCAGCTAGGTCTAAAATTTTTATCAAGACTAATGAAATGAGCCCAAACACGATATAGGTGCTGTTAACTGTTGAGGACCTCTTGCCCCTGCTTTCCGTCACCATCCTCAGACCCTCGATGACAATGATACCTCAGCTGGGTCTAAAGTTCTCATCAAGCTGAGTGAAATGAGTCCAAACACGATATAGCTGTTGTTAACTGTTGAGGAACTCTTGGGACTGACTTCACAACATAACAGGGATCTGGAGTTGATCTGATGATGGTGACACCATCATGTTATCTTCTCCACATCTCTGCTATATAGTAATGTCCTCAGAACTACATATGTTAACTTTATTTCAAACGAATCGGTTCACAACTGAAAATTCTGTAGGAAAGTTGACAATCAATTCCTTTTTTTCTACCCTTAGAGGCCGATTTTAGTTTTGAAATTAAAATGGGACCAACTTTGAGATATACTCTTTCCAACAAAAAAAGAATTTTTGAAATCGGACCACGCTGGGAAAAGTTATGCGTGGTCATACATAAAAAAAAAAAATAAAAAAAAAAAAAAAATATACATGTCGAATTGAGAACCTCCTCCTTTTTTTTTCGTCGGTTAAAAATGAAGAAAAAGGGGATTGTGTGGTTTTATGAAACCACGGTAAAAGTGAAACTTTTTTTCACATTATTCTTTGTTTCATTTTTAAATGACTCTGATAATTCGTCCTGTAGATTGTGACAAAAATCTTTTCACTAGAAGGTAGGCGTATAGGTAACTTTGCAATGTGATGACTGAAGTCTGTTGTTGATGATGATGATAACTTCATTCTATTTCGTAATGTAGACAGTAAAATTTTCCAAATTGCGTTGTTGTGGTATGAAAAAGGGAGGGCCCGAAACGAGCTGTGCCTAGGGGCCCCGAGATGGTTAATCCGGCCCTGAACGAGTCCTACGGTTGCCAGATTGCTGAGAGTAGTTGAGCCTTCTTTTCTATTCAGTTTCAAACGATAGATGCCAAAGAAATTATGATTTTATCCGTATTTCTACATATCCACAACTAAGGTTTATATTTTTGTAATGAGTAAACTCAAAAACTACTGAACACACAAATTCAGTCACCAATAAGAAGCTGCATTGGTCCTGAGTGACATAGGCCATAAGGGCGGAAGTCGCTGGCAAAAGCTAGCAATGAATAGAATACATAAGAATCGCTTTGAGAGGTTTATTAATAGAACTCTAAAGAAGTAGCCCTAATGAGAAGTAGCCCAAGTGAGAAGTAGCCCTAATCAGAAGTAGCCAAAATGAGAAGTGGCCATAATGAGAAGTAGTCCATTAGGGAGCCGGTTGCCAAAATGAGAATTAGCCCTAATGCGCCTAAACCATTTTGGTTTACAATGTTATAGAAGTGAGGGCTTGCAGATGAGCTGATTTTCCAGATTCTGTTTCTGATATTTCGGGCCTTTTTCCAACTATTTCGTCGTCAGTTTCTACTCTACCTGAATAGCAGATGAAAACCAGTCCGCTATATGGAGCGACTGCCTCTCTGTTACACAATCTAGTTCCAACCGAGCAACCGGGGTTCACACCTGCCGCGGCGAATTCTTCCTTCCATTACTAACGTCGTTACTTGTTACTTGGGGTTGCTCGGTTGGAAATGAGCGTCGGATGTACTGAATCCGAAGGCCGCAGGTTCGAATCCTGTCCGTGGTTCGAATTTTTCTTTCCGAAGAAAATCTTTGAAAATTCGCTACGCATGCGTTTAATATTTATAAAATATTAGTGGATTAGTAAAGAAACTTCAATGTTTTAATGATTTGTTATAACTTGGCAAAAAACGGGTCCCTACTATCAATCTATGGATAAACTTAGAGAACAGAAGTTGCTGCTTGGTCACTCATCCATAGACAGTCCCTATGGAACTTATTATAATCTCAGAACCTTTTTGCTTAAACCTATTGAACTCAGCTCAAGCATAATAATTCAGTCCTCAAAAACAAAACTTCCTCATTCAGATTGAATAGACTCTCCTCGTCAGTAGAAACTTAAGGAACAGAACAATCGATAAAACGGAAATTAAAGTACAATGGCGAAATGAAATACGGTACCAAATCCCGACCGAACTTGATTACATTTTAATTGCAGCCAACTGAAATTGATACTTCGTCTTCGTTTCGTGAGCGAAATCTAATCGTAGACCAAATCGAATTTATTGCGGTCTTGAAACCGTGATTGGTATTGAAATATAGACTTTATCGAACGAACCTAATGCTCTATTGTCTACAGTCTTCTCGCTTATCGTTGTACCTAGAATGCCCATCATCCTTTTTTTGAGTTAACTCCTCCCGTCAGCACGTATAGCATGAAAAATTCTATCTCTACCAAAAATAGCCAAAGATTTATTGCTTGAGTATAGCACCCAAAAGAAAACTGAAGAATAGAAACATTAGTTTTCTACATTTTAATCATGCTTAAGTCGTTAGAAATCTTTCTACATTCTGTAATTTTGTCTATTCTCTTGTCGACTAAATCTTTTTCTACGGTGTCATGCATGCTACGCATGCTGGGAGAAGTCCTCTTAAAGAAAGAAGAGGGGTTTAGTGACACACACAGGACAGAACAAACAAAATTATATGAAGAAAAACAACAAAAGGAAAAACCAAAAATTATCAATTTAGTCCTTTGCAAGGTCAAAAGGCTCCAATCTCAGCAATACCTATCTTAAGACATTCTTACAATTCTTAAGCGCAGTTAAGGTGACACTAGTCAACATTTTTTCCATAGAAACTTCGGGGGAGTATTACTCCACTATTTGACACTGTACATCCAATGTTAAACATGATATCGTTTTGTCTCATTATTAATTTTGTCTGTACGGAAGCAGAATTGTGAAATAACAAGCCATTGAAAAGTTACGAGCTTCCAAAGATTCGTATTACTATTATTACTATTTGACACTGTACATCCCAAACTTAACCATGACATCGTTTTGTCTCATTATTAATTTTGTCTGTACGGAAGCAGAATTGTGAAATAACAAGCCATTGAAAAGTTACGAGCTTCCAAAGATTCGTTTTTATTGCTAATTTTAACACAACTTTAGGCGTAAATTAGAAATTAAAGAAGCATCTTTCCAAAATGAACCGACGTTCGTACCTACAAAGCACAACTATCGATGAATTCAATAAATTTTATTTGAAATTGATCGATGCAGTGTTTGTTTCATAAAACCCCTCCTTCCAAAGGCCTTTTCATATTTTTTTACGCGCGCCTTTTACTCTGAATGATCGTGCATCTCACTGAATAATGTTTTCCCCGGGCGTAGTACGGGGGGACGACGCTCACGCACACACGAACAATATGGCACACGGACCACGATGTCAGGTGAAATAGCATGGTTTTTGGCCGTGCCTGCCAGTGAGTTCGAGCCCACGACTAGTGCCACCTTAAGATGTACAATTATAGATCGGTTTGTTTGTAATTGGTGTAATTCGCCTTAAGAACTGATCCATACTATTTTCGGGTTTATTGATTAAATTCTAATAGGCCCTAAGAGCTGGGCCGGATTCTTGGTATTTCTAAAAACAACATTAAAAGTCTGTCATAGATTTAAGGCCTCATTACTAACAAGGGATAGCCAAATCTGAAAGTGAAATCAGGGCTAAAGTCACGCCCTGCTTTAATCGAATTTAGCTCATAAATACCGGTCTTCTCTGCTATTTTAAATAACGTCCCTTTTTTTAATAACCCAAAAGTACTTTAGAGTGTGAAGATGTATCCTGGTTTAGTAATTTAGTTACCAACATAGATTTGTAGTATGGACTCAGCGTGGACTTACTCGTAGCATGCTTCTATAGACTAATGTCAAATCAAATTGCTATAATACTCTCTGGAGAGAAAAGCCTTAATACCACTATACTATAATAATATCATCTAGACATTATCTGTGTCTTAAAGGAAAGAGATAGATGACCATTTAATTGGTTTTTCTCTCTTTCTGAAGTATGACAATTTAAAGTGAATAATGCTCGGTCCATGCTCTATCTCTATGACAAAATTGTTAATGTTTACTTTTAGCAAAAGAACTTTAACTTTTCTTCTTCTTCCTGCCCTTATCCCATTCTACTTGGGGTCGGCGCAACACGTTTTCTTCTTTCATTCTCCCCTATCAGACGTCAAAGTATCATTTACTCCTTTTTCTGTCATATCATTCCTTAGAAAATCCATCCATCTTTTCTTTGGCCTTCCTCTTCCTCTCCATCCATCAACATTCATACTCATCACTTTCTTAGTCACAAGCAAAAGAACTTTAAACACTCACAGATAAAATTGCAATTCCAGTTACACCTCCATACATTGACTTGTTCACACGTCATTCTAAAATCAACTTTTACAGCACTAACACAAAGTTGTTATTCTTTTAACAACAACATCAATTAAAAGCAAGGATTCCTTTAGGTATAGGTAAACACCCATAGCCATTAAAACTAATTCGATGTAGGTACGTAACGTTTTGTATTGACGTAATAACTTCCTATCTGCTACGTTGTTGAACGAGTTTGTAAATAATTAAATATAGATCTGTGGTTGCCTTCTAAATATAAAACCAACCTTTTCCCTTGGTAACTCATCATCTGCTTAGCCATTTCCCAACTATGTTGGGTCAGCACTCATAGCATGATGCCATAGAGACAGTTTTGTCTACGGGAGAAAAGACGTAAAGTTATTAGAAGTCACCCCGTACAAAAAAAAAAGAATTTTGAAAATCGGTCCACAATTGGCGGAGTAATCGCGTGACAAACACTCAAAAAGTAAAGATCATCACATCATCCATCAATAAAAATGCTCACAAAATAAAAAGTACTGAACCAAATTAGATGAATTTTATGGGACCAATGGGAAAGTATGCAGTAGCATCGAACGAAAAAAGAATTACAGTAATCGGACTAGAAACCTCGCAGTAATCGGTGTACATACACAAAACAAAAAAAAAAAAAAAAACATACCGACCGAATTGAGAACCCTCCTCCGTTTTTTTGCGAAAGAGATATTCTACGAAAGACGCATTGTTAAAAAAGCGACCTTTTTAGAAGGAGTAATTCTGCAAAAGCGATGTTATGAGAAAGCGACATTTTGCGAAAGAGACATTTTACTACCAGGAGACATTTTGCGAAAGCGACATTTTGCGCCTGAGCCCTCGCCGAGAGTCTGCGTGGGCTAATACTTGCACGCTCTTAAACAACAACTATATTGGGGTCGGCTTCCAGTCGAACCAGATACAGATGAATATCAGTATTTTACATGGAGAGACTACCTATCGGACCTCCACAACACAGTAACTGGGTATTACGATACTTCATGGTAAAACTGGTTGTCAGACTTTAGAGCTTCTATACAGTAACAATTGTCAAAGATCTACAAATGACAGCCTGGACCAACGGCTATACGTGCTTTCTGAGGCACGGAGGAAACTCGCTATGACAGATGGTCGCCCATCCACAGACCAACCTCGGCAAACGCGGCTTAACCCGGAAGATAGACCTTTGCGGCTGTAATTATTTAGCCACGAGCTCCTCTCGAGGAAATATAAATTACAATATTTAACGATAGTAAATATTATGGAAACATAAAAGTAATTTTCAAGTGACAGTTCACAGATGGAGGTCATTGACATATTTACCCTTATCGTGGTAGTGCATAATGCCTAGGCAAATGCGGCTTAACCTTGAGACCGACCCATGTGATTTTTATTATTTAGCCACGACTTCCTCTATCTATTTTATCCCTAGGTAACTAAGGGATACTATTATAAGATTGGATGGGGGAAATCCATGAGCATTATTTATTGTATGCACGAGTAATTTTTGAACTTCCTTGTTGCATTTATTATAAATACTCATTCATTTTACGCTGTAAAGTGATTGTTTTTAATTAAACCTAAACTATTGGACACCGTATCATAATCAAAGCAATTACTCAAGTAGGCCAGTTCGGGCATGCGAAGAGCCAGTAATGGGTGACTCGCCGTCCGATTACGGACCATGCCCGTCATTGCAGTGTCGTGTTTGACGCGCGCCTCAAAGGGCTGTCAGCAATATACGGATAATAATACGGGGCCACCATAAGAGGGCCAAACGCCTGCCGGGGTCGCGGGACTGTCTAGACTCTGGAACGTAAAGGGCTATTGAAGGAACACCGTGAATTTTAGTCGGTACAAAAAAGTCGGTGAAGTTTGGTCTGACAGTCCCATCCCGCTCCACTCCAGTGCATGAAGACTCATTTGATAATTTAATTACGTAAAAAAGAATAAGGCAAGTAACAGGCACTGTTGAATTTAGAAAAAGTGAAGCTACAGAGACAGGGCCCAGTAACTGCAAACCACGCAAACATTAGTAATTCCCAAAGATATATTAAAGAAGGAGATATGGCGTGGAATTCAAAATGTATAGAAAACCGGTGAAACCACAATTGCCCCTCCATAACGCTAATATTGCACACACAGTTCTGTCAAAAACATACTACGAACAAGTGCACACACGCGTCATCGATAACTCAGTATCATCGATACTCATTTAAATCTAAACCTAATTCTTTACACTACAGCGTAGTTTTATTGTGTGTTGTCGCGACACGGGGGGCGGATACGGCTCTCCCGCTCAAATACAACGGACGCACCATGCGACATTACGGCTTGGTGAGGTATCGTTATGTCAGTTTTACATTGCTTGTCCAGTCACTCAGTGATAGACTGAGGTGGTTGTAAAAGAGCAATGTATTTAATGCAAAAACAATATAGTCGGTGTTATATAGGAAAACAAAAATAAAGAATAGGCAAATAATCCACTAAAGAGACACAGACTAGAGTTAAGTTTACATAAACAGTACTCATTTTATAATACTGAAGCATCCACAATATTAACAGCATCTTCACTTGGACTAAAACCGACATCCGAACTATGTCACAAAGGATGTAGCGATATCGACAGAAAAACTCTCTGTTTTTGTTCCCCTCAATACCAAATCCAAAGTCAATAAATAAAAGCCCAGGTTATCAGGGGCTCTCCATAAAAACAATCCGATATCGGAAACCAATCAATCTTCAAAAACGAATCAAACATTTCTTGCGAATAATTTTCTCGTCGGAGTTACAACGTCTTTAGACGGAGCTATAAATGACAGTAGGCTCTATAAAAGTGAAGTGTTTGCCTGACTACTATAACAGATATTTATGGACTTGTTGACTTACCAAAGCTCGAAGGAGCAAAATAAAAACATGGGACAGGGTATACAGCTCATCATAACAAAACCGCTGCAGCCGAATCGGATTAAAGTGATATCAGCAGTATTTACGGAGTCAGATTTCCTCCAATGGACGAATGCCAATCTGAGGCTTATCCAGTTTCTAATAACAAAAATCATCAATGATTTAGTAACAGAGATATAACGGGATTGTCATTCATTTTCATTCATTCACTGGCGTATGAAACTGTAGATTAATTAGGCTCTAAAAGTAAACAGGATAAGTTCAGTCATTTTAGCAGAAAAAGGGGATTAATCTCCAAATGAGTTTCTAGCTTCGAGCTAGCAGCTACTGGTTCGAATTAAAAAAAAATATTTGTTGGATAGTCCATTTATCAAGGAAGGCTTATAGGCTTATAACATCACGTTTGTTATGACCAATACGAGCCGTGTAGTGGGGAAAACCGCGGGAAACAGGTAAATCTTATAAAAAGGATGACACAATAGGCGGTCTTATCGCTAAAAGCAATATTTTCAAAACAACCTTTGGATGGATTTGAGATAGAAAGAGAGAAAAAGTTACTTCTAGGCAAGCGTGCTTCACCGTCGACCACGTCTTCGCTTACCATCAGGTGAGACAGTGGTCAAACGCGAACCTATCTATAAATAAAAAAAAAGTTGAGAGGTGTCAAGGGACACCCGGATGGAACGAAGTTACTGTATACACTCAACAAAAGTAATCGTCGGGACACCACACTGTTCAATGCGAACAAATTAAAATGGTTGTCTTGTTTTTTTACCGATTTATCCTACTGGTGGGAATCAGTTGGACATAATTATCGGTAAAACACGTGAAGGTCGGAAAACAGGTTCAAGCGATTTTTGACTTTATAATAAGGTCGGAAATCGATGCACCTGTTTTTAACTTGCTATCGTTAAGCAAATGTTTTCCGACCTTCAAGCGATTTTCGATCTTATTGACATTTATGCAAACACCAGATTTTAATGAAGGAGCAATGTTAGCTAACGAGAATGTGAGAAAAAACAAACTAAATTTTAAATGTCAATAAGGTCGAAAATCGCTTGAACCTGTTTTTTTAACTCCACTCCACTCCCACACTCCATTCCATTCCATGGATGGTAATAAACACATTACCCTCCTTTGCGTCGCGCAGTCGGTAAAAAGTGTCGTGACAATTTTTTCCATTTTTTTTTTCGGTCTAGCCCCCTTTCGCAACGCGCGATAAGGAACTTCGTTCCAAAAAAAAGGAACTCTCATTCTGAGGTGACACGCTAATCTGACTGGGCCAGGAATCCCATTTCACCATGACATGCCTATACGTTTCCACTGCGGAGTAAAAATCTCCTTTAGAGCCTAGTGGGGGTCAATAGATGTCAGTAGTCCTCAAATGCCATATTAGACCCACATGCTTCCCAACTTCATGACATAAAGCGGCGATAATCGCAACACAACAGGCGTTGAACTGAAAAGCATCCTAATTTTCCACCAGACAAAGGGGTTCCCGTAAATTCTGGTTTGAGGCGCCTGAATTAGGAGGCAGTAGAAATACTTAAGCTGCTTATCAGCCCACGCGACTGGTGCCAGTTGAATGGGGTCACCACAATAGTTCATTGGGAGTTGAACTCACGGATTTATGAGGTTTTGATTAAGTTTCTGGGAAAGCGTGAGATTCGACGACGGCTAGTGGATTTTGCAGTTGCATTATTTGCGAATGAGTATGTATTTGGTTGCAATTCGTAGAGATTAAATAATTGAGACTCATTAAATTTTAATCAATGCATCCTACATACCGAATGATGATAGTCCTAGTAAGCTGGGCTTCCAACAGAGTTAGACAAGGACGCGTCGCAAGGTATGTGTGTGAAACTAACGAATCATATATACCTAGTTTCTTTTTTACATCCACGCACATCTGTAGTGAAAACGTGGCTTTAGTGAGGCTTCCGGCGACTGGGACCGCAATAAACTGACACCGTGGTCCCAGTTGCCGGATTCATTTAATTTTAATATTTGTATTCCGTCGACTGGGACCGATCCATACATTGAACCAGAACGGTACAGTCAGACGAAAAATGTCTATGGAAATTGTCTTGTTCAATACAAACCAGGAAAAGTATTAGGCTAGCATAGGTTCAAAGTAGTCTGTATTAAAATAATTCTCGGCAGGAATAGGTTACCTTTAATTGTCTTGTATCGATTCAGAAATATTTAAATAAATACCACTTTGAACTTATGCTAGCCTAGTACTTTTGCTGGTTAGTCAATGAAAAAGGCAAATTCATGTAATCTCCTACTTAGAATTATTTAAATACAGACCTATCCTGAACTCATGCTAGCCTAGTACTTTCTTCTTGGACAATAGGGATTTTTTTCTCCTAAAAAACTCCCCACTGGCGACAAACGGGAAAAATATTCCCTTTTGTCACTAGTGAGACAATTAGAAGCTAACAAAAAGTACTAGGCTAGCATGAGTTCAACATGGGTCTGTGTTTAAATAATTCTAAGTAGAAAGTTTCCTGAAATTGTCTTTTTCATTGACTAACCAACAAAAGTACTAGGCTAGCATAAGTTCAAAGTAGTATTTATTTAAATATTTTTGAATCGATACAAGACAATTTCAGGTAACCTATTCCTGCCGAGACTTATATTAATACAGACCACTTTGAACCTATGCTAGCCTATTTCTTTTTACCTGGTTTGTATTGAACAAGACAGTTTCCACAGACATTTTTCGTCTGACTGTACCGTTCTGGTTCAAGTTATGGATCGGTCCCAGTCGACGGAATACAAATATTAAAATTAAATGCATCCGGCAACTGGGACCGCGGTGTCACTTTATTGCGGTCCCAGTCGCCGGAAGCCTCGCTTTAGTGACGGCCAATGGTGCGGAGATGTGTACCTTATTTGCCGTAAAAGGATTAGATCAAAATTATGGATGTTGGATTATAACATTAATTTGCCTCTTTGGATATGAAATATTACCATTTACAATTAAAAATAGCTGTAGTTAGTAGAGTAAATTGTCGTTATAAGTATTACAATTTAGATGGGTATAAAAGGGAAGCTTAACCCAGATTTCAGTAAATCTCATTCTGATAGTGAGATTAAAATAAATATAAGCGCAAAAACGCTGCATTTAAAAAATTTAATTATCCCCTCTTAATTTACACGATTTTATTATGCCGATGTTTTTAAATTGCATAACAGCCGGAACGGATCGCGCTATGTCGATAAAGACCTTAAACGCGATACCAACTTCTGCTAAAGAGCGCGTACAAAATGTGCAGCACACAATTTTGGTGGAATCGCACAAGTGTTGTCCAGCTAATCCCGCCATCTTCTACGAAGTCTTCATTATCTATGGTTCCGGAAAAAAATAATTTTCCAAACATGATGTAGGGTATTAATAAAAGTGGACTTACCTATTTTTGTTTTTATATCTAAACATTGTGATATGTGTGGAAACTGGAGGATTTTCCGCCACTTTTTGCTCTTCCCCTTATTGCTATCGGAACCTCCTGAAACAAACAGAAAACGTACTAAGTATTTTTTTATTTATTTAATACATATATTACAACACCGTTCCGAGATCGTCTTACGACGTCCGTCGCCGTGGGCGTCTACCACTGCGGCTGGGGCGGAGGAAGGACGCTGTCCTCTCCCTCGCGCAGCCCGCCTCCTTCTTCGCGAACATGACTGCTTTGCAGAGGGAGGCGACCGCTTCCCACTCCGGCGCACCCACAATACCGGAGAAATTCCAAGTGTGTAGGGCAGTTTAAAATAATAAGAAAACAAACTTGTTTTTGATCACAAAGACCTCGACTTTGAACCAAGGAGCAAGTTTTTATATGTTTATTTATTTACTCGTACAAGCACGTTTTATAGTCAAGAAGCACTGCCTTTCGTGTTGTCATAAAAAAGTATGGTGTAAGAATTAGAAGAAGTAGTAAAATTTATTATTTTAATACAATAAAAATCATCATCATAACTTCACGCCTGTAATCCGTAATCCGTTTAAACTTAACTGTGTTTTTGTACAGACGCACATCAACCTACCTCAATCTGGGGCCACGGTAGTGTCCCCGCCAAGACGAGCCAAGCGAAGCGCAAGGGCACTAGGCACTACCTATTTTTTCTCGTAGTGTTTCGTCGTTTTTTTTTGAACCCTCATAGAGTTGGTTTCCGATGTACCAGATAGTTCATATTCTCAGGATATGATGTCAATAATAGACTTATTAAACCTACAAAGTTTCAATTGAATAGCTCTAATACTTTAGATTTTATTGATATCTAAAATACACCGATTTCGTCACTGACACACTGATGATCATCAAAATGTTTGGCTACTTACTGAAGTGCTAGAAAGCTGAAATTTGGTATGTAATCTCAGTTAAGTATACAACCAACAAAAAAATTCATAAACTTATAACTTTCACCCCCATCCCCTAAAATGGGGGTGGGTGGACGTTATAAAAAAAGTTATAAAACACTATCATGCCCCCAGATAAGCTTATAACTTTCGCCCCCCATCTCCTAAAATTAGAGGTAAAAATGTATGGCTTGGCTGTTTCGTTGCTTCAGAAACTAAATATTCGCATCACCGTCACGTAACGAAACGGCGAAGCCATTGGTACATTTTCACTGATATGTAGAATTTGTGAAGTTAGGGTCGGTAGAGTAAGGCCGTGTAGATTCAGAAGTTTAGCTTGATGAGATCTGATATTCACAAGCTAAACATCATGTGGTCGTCTGGCAACATTTTACATGAAATGTTTTTGGTGGGATCTGTTTTTCTTTAATAGATTTTCAACCTTATCAAAATGTTCGATTGGTACAATTTCACGGATTAGGGTAGGTTGACCTGCTGAGGCTGACGTCTGTAAAATGTTGGTTTTTCTAACCGTACAGAAAGAAATGTGTTACTGGGGAGTTTGTTCCGCCACTTCTTCCCAGCCAAAACAGGAAGTGGCGAAAGGGGGCGCTTTGGGAGACTGTCTTATGTAAGGCTGAAGCTGCTCATTTACACTGAACATTCGGTTTACAGTATAGTTTTTGAAGGATCCGTTGCTATTGGTGGATGTAGGTATATTTTGTCGGGTATGTTAACCGAGTCGCAAAAACACAAGTTCTCAATATGGTAAATTCTCGAAATGCCTAAACCTCAAAAAGGATTTTCTAAAATTCTACTCTTCGATCTAAGTTGTTTAAAGTCATGTGAAAAATAAAAAACTTATTTTTACAAGAATTAAGTACCTATACTCCCAATTTATTTTAGAAAACTTTCCATTTTGATTATTTGCCATTCTGAGATTTAGGCATTTCGGGAATTTGCCATTTTGATAATCAGGTGTTTTGAGGATTGGCCATTTTGAGACGTATACGATAAAACAGCCCTTAAAACGGGCCTCTGCGGGAACTAGCACTTAAATGGACCCTCAAAAAAGTAATATTATCAGATTATTTTGAATAATTTACTGTTAATTTCAATTTTCTAAAGTATCAGCTACACCATCGTTCGTCGGCAAGGCTATCAAAACAGATTTTCATTATAGATTGCAATGATATAATTTACTGAATGGCCTTTCTAACTTTGTGTTAAAAATGTAAAATTACTCGGTCGAATTTTCATATCAGTTTGTTATCGACCTAGTATGATTTCATAGTTTCTCCAAAATATGACACGGCTAAAGATAAGGAAATATTTCTAGATGTAAATAGCATATTAAAATCTATACTTAATATTATAAAGCTGAGGAGTTTATTTGTGTGGTTAAACGCGCTAATCTCAGGAACTACTGTCCCTGTAGCCATGTTACTAACGATAAACACAAACGCTGAGTAGGGTTTAATAGATTTTCAACTTTACATGCTTGGGTATAAAGTTGAAGATCTAGTGAAGATTGCTTTTCGTTTTCGATCTTTCCTGTCGCTAACGCTTTTTTTTTTTTTTTTTTTCTTTTTTTTTGGACACCGTGTATTTTAGTCAGTACAAGTCTGAAGGGACTGTCAGACTTGTACTGACTAAAATCCACGGTGTCCTTCAATAGCCTTTTATGTTCCGGGGTCACGGTAATGAGATAAGTCCCGCGACCCCGGCAGGCTTTGGCCCTCTTGGGCGGGGCCCCGTCATCGTGCTGACGCTCTTTGAGGCGCGCGTGGAACACAACGCGCCCGCGCCGTCGACCCGGGCATGGTCCATGGTCGAGGGGCGAGTTGCCCTTTACTCGCCGCCCGCATGCCCGCGCCTACAGTGGCCGGAGATCGTCTTGCGACGTCCGACGCCGTGGGCGTCTACCATTGCGGGTGGGGCGGAGGGAGGACGCTGTCCTCTCTCTCTCACGGCCCGCCTCCTCCTTAACGAGCATTACTGCTTCGCAGAAGGAGGCGACCGCTTCCCACTCCGTCTCGCCCCGCAGCATGGCCTCGACCAATGCCGGGCGCGAGAGGTCTCCGCCTATCGCTGCCGTGAGGACACGGCGGTGCTCTGCCCAAGCGGGGCAGTCTTGCACCGTATGCTCTACTGTGTCCTCCGGGCGATCTTCGCAATGGTGACACCCCGGCGTTTCTTCCTTCCCCATCCGACACAGGTACCGCCCGAAACATCCGTGTCCGGTGAGGACCTGCGTCATGCGATAGGTCAGCACGCCGTGACGCCTTTCCAGCCACTCCTCAAAGAGGGGTCTTACCGCCGCGATTGCGGCGTGCCCGCTGTCGCTAACGCTAAGATATCTTAAATAGATTTTCAACTTTAGTCTGTAGACTATAAAGTTGAAAATGTATTGGGTAGTACAGAGCGTTTACGATTATCGTTTGCGATTTGTTGTGACTTGGCTAGGGGGGCTGGGTCGAATTCAACAATTTATTTGTTTTGGATAGTCCATTTATCGAAGAAGGCTGTAGTCTACGTAACCGTGACCCTGGAACGTAAACGGTTTTCGAACACCATATGTAGGTACATAGCGAAAAGTGAAGAGAGAGGAGCTATTATTTCACTGATTCTTAGCCGGGTGCTAGGGGCACGGCAATTGATATTTAGGCTATTTTAGCCAATCGCTTAAGAGGTTAAGCGACACCGTGGATATCAGTCATGGCGTGACAAATTACCTAACAGACAGGCGGGCTTACTCTCAAATGATATTATAGAGCAGTAATAAAAAAGTTGATTAATAATTAATTTAAAAACCACGAATGATACTTTCGATTCGATTAACACAAATACATTCACCTCATCGTCCACTTTGTTTACACCTCTGACCTAGACTAGAGTCAAGAGCAAATTCTTTTCCTTACAAAAAAAAAGGGTTGCACTCCGGGAGTGCCGGTAGAAGTGAAAACTTTTTATTTCTGTGTTATATTTTAAAAATATAACACAGTAATAAGGGGCATCTGGCTAGACGCAGAGATGGCAGATGGAGCAAGGTTTTGACCGAATAGTGGGCAAAGTTCAGCCAAAGAAACCAAGGCCGCCCAAAAGCCCGTTGGGTTGACGATATCGTCAAAACCGCGGGGAATAAATGGATGAGAGACGCACAGAACCGAGAGATACTCGTATGGCAACAAAAGGGGGAGGCCTATACCCAACATGAGTGGTACAGATATGAAATAAACTAATTTTTTTACATCTTGTTGGTGTCGTACAGGTGTCAAATCACAAATGTTTTCATATATGCTCGATAGATAGCGTTGCACGATTAAAATGCAAGCTATCGTTTGCCCTTCGTCTTACGAATTTTCATTCTACGTGGTTCACGCTAAGAGCGATAGATGGCGCTTATTTCAATTACGTCTTACGCTTTTTCGATCAGGGTCACGTGACCCTGACGCGAGTTTTACATTTTTTACCCATTACAAAAAAAGTGTAAGTTACAACGCCGCTAAAGAAGTTTTCACTTCAAAAATTATGCAATAGGGTATTTGACTCAAAAAAAAGTGAGTGTATAAAAACGTGGGAAAATGTAATAAATCCGTCAGTTGGATTATCACAAAATAATTATATAACACGTATTTTTTCATTTGTTACGCAAACTAAAATTGATGGAGATACGACACTTTAAAAATTGCCAATACGTCACAAGCAAGTACAGTTTTTACTTGCTTCTGACGTCATCGTCACAAGCCTTTACTCTCGAATTTTGATTCGTTATACTTTTTAAAATTCTCAAAGCAGTACGAAGTTTATCTGACACATCTCTACTCCAGGAAGATCTCAATAGATTTGTAGATTATTGTAGACTTAACAAACTTCAACTCAATGTTTCTAAGTGCTTCCATATGATCTATACGAGACAGAAAAAGACTATTGGCACAGGATACACATTAGATAACGAGACAATTACCAAGGTAGAGAGTATAAGGGACCTAGGGGTTATCCAAGATAGCAAACTGATATTTGAAAAACACATAGATGCAATACCAAAAAAGGCCTCAAAGTCTCTTGGTTTTATAATTCGATCGTCCACAGACTTCGAATCTATCAAACCAGTCAAAGTACTATATTGTTCATATGTACGCAGCCACCTTGAATACGCATCTCAAGTATGGAACCCTCAGTACGAAGTTTATAAATCCCGAATAGAAAACATTCAAAAAAAGTTTCTGAGAATTCTAGACTTCAAGACAAAGCAATGCTCAACAGATTACATGCATCGTTGCAAAAGGTACCACTTCCTTCCACTTGAATACAGACGCCATGTTAATGACATCACGTTTTTGTTAAATATCGCCAATAATGGCATTGATTGCTCCGAACTTCTTTCTGGATTATCTCTCCGTACTCATCACGTAGGCTTCAGGCAGCGGCCATTGCTGAACGTACCTTTTGCATCGACAAATTACAGGCGAAATGCCTACCTCTTACGTAGTGCAGCAAGTTTCAACAACCTCTCCCCTCACTTAGATGTAGACTTCTTCAGAACCGGCCCTAGTGCACTAGACGAGCCTTAAATAAAGACTATTTTGATACTGACCGCAGCAGCTATACTAATAGTTAAGAACACTAATTGTTATTTTTGCATTTCGTTTTTTTTTTTTTTAGCATAATATTTTTTTTTTTCTGTGATTTACGACTTATAATTTTTAAGAAGAACTTGTTATTGTTTTAATTTTAGATTTAAGGTACGTAGTCTTTTTATTTGTGAAAGCTTGTAAATGGCAAATGTCAGTGCAATTGTTGTTACTAACTTATGTATACTACTCAAAACAAAATAAGGGCCACCTGGTTTTTATCGATTTATTAAATAATGTTTAAATATTACTAGTTACAATGACTGAATCTGATTAATATTAATGGTTTTAGATGGAAATACACAAAAATTTAATATGTATTCCAATAAATCGTTAAAATAAACCAAATTGAATGAAAAGTGAGGAATTGCAGGAATGTATCAAGTTACATAAAACATTAAAAAATCGAAAAAATAACGTCTTTAATGTTCCAAAGTGTTCTTTTAAGCTTCTCTTTTAACGCTGTTCTCTCTGTTCTGCTCATTTTATGGAGGTGGAATGATCTGGATTAAATACCGAACATTTTCTTTTGGGATACTCTACCAGCAAGTTTTTAGACATTTTATGAGATCCAGCTGCGTGTTGATGGGAATTTTACTTTCTTTTTCACTCTTCTTTAACTCATCTCTTAAATGCTCAATAGAACTCAGGTAAAAATCCTGGGTGTCCACTGTAACATCGTAATTCGAGCGTAAGGGAATGTGTGCACTGTTAGTCGCGTCGTGTTCGCTCGAGCATTATCCTGTTTCAAGAAGAACTCAGGTATTCCTTGCTGTCCGATTGGGATAACGTGGAGTTGCATCACAAATTCTACGCAATTTTGAGGAGTTACAGCACCCTCGTTAAGAAGTGCGAGCTCAGTTTTGCGTGATAGAGATAACTGCCCCAGAGCATAACTCAGAACTCGCCAGAACAGTCTGTTTTAAGAGTTCAAGGATCTGAAACCAGTTGTTTAGATCTTCTCTACACTCTTATGAATCAGTTTTTGTTGAAAAAAAATAACCCACCAGTCATCAATAAAAAACAATGAATCCCAGTCAAAACAGTTCAATAAATTTTCTCCTTCGCAAATGTTTCACGGTTTGCACCATACGCTGCAGTTAACTGGAGGTGAACGAAGCATCATCTTGAGTATTGTTAGTCTTTATGGAGTCGATTCAGAATAGTTAGTCAATTATAGGGGTGCCTGTAGCTCGACGCAATGGAGTTTATACGGTCCGCGCAGTAGATTTTCGCTCTATTTGCGCGGTTAAACAAACTTAATGGTCTTCTTGGGCTTTACTTACTTACTTTCTTCCTTGAGCACGGCGTCTGGTGATATTACCCGTCTTTTAAGACCAGTTTTAAGCATTTTGAACCACTCGTTGGGAATATTCCACCATTAAACCTACCTCATCTGGCTACGGGCCCCCTGGATTAAGGTGACACCCCAAGTGGCTGTTTTTGCGTCCATATGTCTCCGAATACATGACATTATGAGATTGAAAGATTATTTTAGCCTGCTTGCTGTATTAGTCGAAGAAAACTCCGTTAGAAGTTTGAAAATTAAAAAACACCATACCGTAAATTCTAAGTAATTTCAAATATCGAATTAAAAAAAAGTTATGAATTTCCAATTATGCAGTAGAAACAATATTAATACTTGAAAGAAACCATAACAAGATATTTAGTATTTATAATGTACCCACAATAAGAGCAATACTTGTTTAAAGTGCAATTTAAAAAGTGGCCCTTATTTTGTTTTGACGAGTATATTAGTCTGTAAGCTCTCCGAACATTAAATAAATAAAATAAATAAATAAAATCACAGGATCGCGCTGGATGCAAGCCACTTCCAACCGATCCTATTGGAAATCTATCCTTTGTTCAGTAGTGGACGTTCTACAGTCACGAGCAATAGTATGTATACACTAAGCAATATTCAAAAGCGATGTTCTGCTACCATATTGATTAAATTTTTGCCTTTTCATTAGGTACACTTAAATTTTGGAAGCCATACTATTACGAAATAGGTCTTATTTCAAATTCAAAGTGGAAACCAGTATTTCACGAGTAAATTGCGTTTGAATTTTGTTATGTGTATACATGTTATTGCTCGTGACTGTACAAACATCAGACTAATTAATATTGCAATTATTTGATCCTGTCAACATAGCCTATTAATAAATTGTTTAAAAACAACTCAGACAAACGCACAGGACTTTCTCTAAATATATGTACCTATACCAGTTTTTATCAACCAGATAAGCATCAAAATGTATATAAAATATGTTTTAATTAATCTGAGATCTCTATCAAAAGCGGAAACGGTGCAATGCAGCACTAATTACTTTTATTCTAATAATAAAATGAGCTTATTCATGTCGCAATATTTTTTTTATGTCCTCTTCAATTCAAGAGTGAACAGGTTACTTCTAGACAAGTGTGCTTCATCGTCGATCACATCTTCACTTACCATCAGACGAGATAGTGGTCAAACGCGAAACTACTATTAAATAAAAAAATACATGTGGCACTCGGAGACCGCCGTGGTGAAGCTATTGCATAACTTTTTTTTTATTTTAAAAGAATAAAATCGCCTACCGCGTATATTTATAAAGAACTTCTTTGTTGTAGGAGAATTTTATAAGTAGGTTTCATTGTGAAACTCCTTTTGTGGCTGGCCGTTTAGAATCAGTAAGAAAAAGTAAATTATTGTCTTTATGACGGATATTTTTACATTGCCGAAGTCTCCCGAACTGAAACGACGTTAGACGATGCGTGGTGTCAGGATTTTTCCTTAGGTTTTTGGAAATTATTTGAGTCGGTCGCCGCGCTGCGCCGCGCTCAGAGCCCGCGATAAAAGCTATGCAATAGTAATTTCTCCTGTATCGTGGGTGCGTTTACAAACATATAAACTCACATACACAAACGCCCAGACCCAGAACAACTACTTGCAGATCATACAAATATTTGTTTCATGCGGGGGGGATCGAACCCGCTTAAATCCTTTACTATACTTAAATTTGTTTCTTCAACATAAAATTGGGTACTAGACATGTCAGAACGAAAAAAATATAGTAACTAATTCAAATGAACCAAATCTCGCCATAAACAACCACATAACCAGTAATCCTCACCTAATTACAAATTTACGACCAATAAATTAGCGACCAAGCATGCAACCACGATCTTCAGCCGGTCGCGACCACGTCCAACGCCTTTACGACCACACTCGCGGTCAATGCGCACTTCAAACGACCTAATTTACGGCCAAATTGAAATATATACGTAGTTTAAAATAAACATTTCTGTTACGTTTTTGTATGAGCGTAGGGTTACCATACAAGATCTCAGGTCTGTGGGAACGAGATGGCGCTAGACGACTTGTATAGCTCTGTCTCTTTCCACTCAATGGAACAAGCCTGGTTTGGCCGCAGGACTAACTGTTCCCCGTGGTTTCAACCCCGCTGCTCAGCTCCTATTGGTCGTACAGTTGTAACAGAGAGGTATCCAACCTCTTCTGTTCCTTCAACCTCTTTACTTTAAGATCTATTTATTGTTTTAATAATTTAAAAAAAAAACATATTTCGAATTTACGTTCTGTCATTGCGTCACCTTCAATTCTTTTCTAGGCACTACCTACTTTACTACTACTTTTACCACGGCTCCAGCTGCACGTGCTACAGTATTGTTTTATTTTAATTGTATTTTAAATAAATTAATTATAAACTCCGTTATGTTTTTTAAAAGTACTACACAACAAGTACGACAGCTCCAAATCGAGCACATACCGCACCAGTAGCAGCCATCCACTACGGCTTCGGTAACCTTTCCGGCTTCCTCTCGGAGGACGATGTCACCGTGGGCGACATCACGGTGCGCGACTTGAACCCTGGACCCATGGTCGGCCTCGCCTTCGTGGCTGCCAATTTCGACGGCATCCTCGGCACAGCGTGTAGCAGCATCTCGGTGGACGGCGTGAGACCCGTGTCCTACATACTAGAAGGTGGCGCAACGCTACAGAGTGATGCTTCATTGATAGCTTATAGCCTTCCTCGATAAATGGACTATCCGACACAAAAATAACTTTTCAATTTAAACCAGTAGTTCCTTAGAGAGAGATTAACGCGTTCAACCAAACTCTTCAGCTTTGTACGCTTTTGAAATCATAAAGCCTCATGCAGAGTGCAGACACACGCGATTAATCGCGCGGGGCGACATGTCGCGGTCCATTCGCAGTATTTTTAGAGTGGAAATTAGCTTGGCTCGTTGTCGCAGCGCGATTAATCGCGTGTGTCTGCAGGAGGCTTAAAAAAAACTAATTTAAAAAAAATCGACTTTGATGATGTAGATTTTCACAAATCTAATCGTACCTAACTAAAATCTGTGGGAGAGGTGAATGGTACCTATTTGCATGCAATGCCCATGCGTCGTGCCATAGGTTACATAGCTGTAAAGTTTACGCACAGTCGCAAAATTCTAATTCAGTTTGTTCGTTGGTGGATTCCCGCGCTTTTTTGAATGTTGTACGATGTTAGCGAAAAGTATTCTATTTGAGATAAATAAATTCAATGTTCTAAGTTTTTTGTAATACTGTTAACCCTATATGAACGTGTCTTCATTTAGTGAGATTCGGGGATTCGCGAAAAATACTCACTGTGCGCAATTAATGATATTGCTGCGAACGTGTGATCTTTGAAATAAGACAGAGTTATGGTAGTCCCATAATAGTTACGTTTGTGGGTTATTGCATTTCATTTCTATATTTTTGATTGAGTTTTATTTTTTTGAGTTGAACTTTACCGGCGACGCAGGTATTTTTTTTAATTAATTTTTTAGCGAAGGTATTCAGGGTGGTTTTTCAGTTACTAGCAGTCTGACATTCCCTTCAACTCCATCCAGGGCGGTAGAACACCTTTGAAGATTAACACGACAGAAAAACCGATAAGGTTGCAAAAATAAGCCGCAATATTTCGGGTGTCTGATATAATATGTATTTGACAGTATCAATAAATTATAATTTTAATAAGTCCGTTATTTAGAGTTTTGAAAAATAACGGACACATATTTTTTCTTATGTAAAATCAATGAATATTTACCAAGATATAACACATCAAGACTCGAGAGTGGGGGCTCGTGACGTCACGAATTCAGTAAAAAGTGTACTAAATTGTGACGTATTGGCAATTTTTAAAGCATCATAATATCTCCGTCAATTTTGGTTTGCGTAAAAAAAGAAAAAATACGGGTCAAATATTATTTGATAATCTAACTGACGGATTAATTGGATTTTTTAGTGAAATAGCCTATTATGTATGTAAGTATAAAGCCTCCTGCAGACGCACGCGATTAATCGCGTTGCGACAACGAGCCAAGTTAATTTCCACTCTAAATGTACTGCGAATGGACCGCGACAAGTTGCCCCGCGCGATTTATCGTGTGTGTCTGCTCGAGGCTTAACACTTATAGCCATAGATATAACAAAGAAGGAGATATGGCGTGGAGTTCAAAATGTATAGAAAACCGATGAAGCCACAGTTGCCCCTCCATTACGCTAATATTACGCACACAGTTCTGTCACAACAATACTACGAACAAGTGCACACACGCGCCATCGATAACTCAGTCATTTAAATATAAACCTTATTCTTTAAACCACACCGTACTTTTTTCGTATTATTTACTCACACTAAAACAATTATCATTGTGTGTTGTCGGGACACGGGGGCGGATACGACTTCATACGACAGTGCTTGACTAAATCTAAGTGTTATCGATAAACATATCGATAATTTTTTACAAAGGTTTTGGAAATAAAGTAAATGAAAACAATATGAAACCAACAATAACCAATATTTAAAAAAAAAAAATACAAATCAAATGACACAGTTACATGTAGTTCAAAATCAAAGCATTTATTTCAATTAGACCAGTTACAAGCACTTTTGAATAATTGTCAAAGACAAAAAAATAATAATTAAATACTACAAAATGATGGTGCTACAACTACAATCCTAGTCACAAGACATAATAACTGTGAAAGTACTGTAGATGCTCATTACAAGGAGTAAATCTCTATGGAGAAGAACGGACAAGAAACTCCATGGACACTCTTTTTGGATCGCCAAAATTATTACAGAAACTTTGTTACACCATTCATTTTGAGATGGTACAGTCGAGTTCAATAATATGTTGGCAATGTCAATGATTCAAAATATTGTGAGCGTTGGTAAGCTCAATAAATTCTACAGAACCTGTAGATCAAAAATATATTCTTATGTGAACGGTTCAATAATATATAATTTGCATTAGGCAATAATATGTGATCACCTTTTAAAAAAATATAATCTATACTGTATTAGCTTTAATAATATCTAAGAAGGGTAAGCTTCATAATTATCTCTACATGCAAAGGAAAGTGTATTATTTACTAGAGTAAACAAGATCCAGTTTACATTGTTATAGAAATGACAGTATTTCAATTGTTTTCGGCGCGAATGCTTTTAGGTCATTTAAAATGAGTTATTTCAATGCCACATGTTTTCGTAGAATTTTAAATGAAAGACATGTGCGTCAGTTTATTATTTTTTTTTTTATAAAAAACAACGTCATTTGAAGGAAAACTAGCCAGTGGTACCTCAATAATGTTGCAAACTAAGGAGTTTGCAACATTACCTTCTTGACCATGCAATTTTAAGATTGCTAGTAAAATATCTTTATGACGTAGGAATAAGGTTGAATTTGAATTACATTTACTTGTTTGAATATTATTGTATTCATGTGTGCTTACATAATTGTGAATCTTACACTGTTCAGATAATTATGATCTTAAAGTTGTTCATATAATAATGTCCGTTTGGCTGTATACATGTTATTGAAAAAAAGCAGTCACATATTAATGAATAAGAATCTTGATCACAATTTAATGATGCTTGCAGTTGTCACAATTTTCTGAATTATTATGATGTTCATATATTTTTGAAGTCTAGACGTGTCAACATGTTAATGAACGCGACTGTACGTTATATATATGGTACATAGCATTTCTATCAGCGATATAGTCGCTCATTTTATAATATGCCTGGTTACAAAGTGTGCGTTTAATGCATGTTTTGAATTTAGTTTCATTTAGTTCAAGAACGTTTTGTAGTAGCTTATTACAGCATTTTAGACATTACCCCATGAAAGAAGGGTGCAAGTGATAAAAAAACTTGCATCACGTCACAATATAGCGTCTCCAAACCCTCCTTAGAAATTCTGGGGCATAGTACATCAATAAGACTATTGAAGCTAATTATTATAATGCATAGGAAGCTAATGGTGCATTTATGAAGACTTCAGTTAAATATCATAACCATAACAAGTGACGAAACCCAAGGACATTCCATAGATTACTTTACTAAACATTAATGAACTTCTTTCACGATCTTTGGTAACGCACTACTACGCTGTAAAATAATAAAAACCGGCCAAGTGCGTGTCGGGCCACGCACAGTGTAGGGTTCCGTAGTTGCCCATCAAAATACTTATGCGAACTAACTAAACTGATTCGCTGAATTTGATTTTAATTTACGTACATTAACATTTATTAGGTACCTAAGTGATAGTGATTCAGTAGCCAACTCATACCGTCGTACCACAAAAACTTTTAAAAGTCTGTTGAACACTTGTCTAAAAAAATGTCAGATTATGACGTTGAAATAAGGTCCGTTTTGCAGTCACACTTTTTTTAGACAAGTGTTCGACAGATAGACAGATGTTTAAGTTTTTGTAGTAAGGCTGTTAACGTCTAAAAACGGGCCCACATAGGACGATGGTAACTGTAGAAGGAGTTATAAAAACCAACTTCACAGGTAAAGTTGGAAAAGATGTTGTCTATTTGAGTACCACCGCGTGTAGAGGGAAGCGGCTGTAACAAAGATTTAAAACCAGCGTTACATAGTAATTGGAATACATCGCTTCAAGAATGATTTATAGAGTTCCCACGATTTCTCGAGGATTCCATCATCAGATCCTGAATTGGAAGGTGTACTCTTTAAATCGAAAGAAGAATTTTCAAAATCGGTCCAGGCGTCTTTGAGAAATCGGGAAAAATCCATAAAAAAAAAGATTACGACGAATTGAGAACCTCCTCCTTTTTTTTGAAGTTAGTTAAAAATAGTTGACAATAAAAACCTAACTATCCCCAAAACATACCCACCTATCACTAGCTGTAAAAATAAAGTTGACAAACTTACATTTGCAGTTGAAGAACATGTTCTCCGATACATTTTGTTTAGGAAAATATTTTATCCAAGTATATTTTATAAGTTGGTCGACTATTACTCGTAAACTTGTAAAGCCTACTTAGTCATGATAATTTTCTTTTAAACTTCGTTATATATATGTATACTACTATTGTGAATTTTTTCCTACCCCCAAACATAATCGTTTAGCTGGTAGAGGGGGGGGGGACACTCGAGTCCAGCAAAAATTAGCACTTTAAAGCTTAATATTTCACAAACGATCTTTTTATCAAAAAATTGTTTATGGAAACTATCAATATTTTTTAAAGGCCTATTTAATGATACCCCACAGTAAGGTGTACGCAAGAAAAAAAAACATCCCCACTTTACGTGTGGTTCCTTGTTGACTACGGAACCCTAAAAATGGGTAAAAAAGCATAGAACCACATCGGCCTTCCAACCGGTCACAAGAGTTAATAAATTGAAGGAAAATCTGAAATAGTAATAAAACATTCGCAGTCGACCTTCTTGTCGATAGACTTTGTCAAAACTGCACGAGCACATCACTAGTCGCACTCAAATACGGCGGACCGGAGCAGCGGAGGCACCATGCGACATTACGGTTTAATGATGTTTCGTTATGTCAGCTTTACATTGCTTGTTCAGTCACTCAGTGACAGACTGAGGTGGTTGTAAAAGAGCAATGTATTTAATGCAAACTAAATACAGTCGGAGTAATACAAGAAAACAAAAATAAAGTAGTACAAGTCAGATATATTTTAGGTATGTTTGTTTTTCGTGATTTTTAAGACAAATATTGTAAAATACTTGTACTTACGTGTGGTAACTGATGCCATGACTTCTAAAATGTTTGTCTTGGCTTCTATTTTTGCACGAAACCACCGAACAAGACGGCATAATCGTTTTTTTTACGAACGCGGTTGACAACACACTAACTCGCGGTGACGGCCATTTTTTCACTAGCTGATCGGTACGCTCAGCACCAGGTGGCCGCGGACACGCCCCCTTGCCACTTCTCCTGTTTTTAATATTTCTGTGCTTATAGCGTACAATATAGCGTTCAAATCAAAGCAAGGTGGCGATGTTTGGCGGGAGAAATAGTAATGGCACTCGCAGTATTTCCTTAAAGGTCCTTTACTGTAAGTGTAAATGAACATACACGAACCAGCGAAAACTGCTAGAAAATAAAATTTTATGAAGACCGCTATTTCCCTGCTGACCTTATAACTCCGTAAGTCAGTCAGTAAGTGGTGATAGGCACGCCCCCTTGTGGCCCACTTTATCGGACACAGTCCCAGTATCCGATTACAAATTATTGAGAAATTCCTAACAGAAAAAACCCATCGGGGTTTTTTTTGTTAGGAATTTCGACCTCTGACATCGGTCAGAGGTCGAATCGATATGCCTAACCTATCAGTTAGTTGTTTTTTTTTTTTATATTTGAGTATTTTTCGGTATAAAGGGTCACAAACATTTAGCTAGAATTCATTGATGATTCTAAAAATCTAGACACCTACAAATATTTAAAAATTCCCCTTTTTTAATAAAAAATAGTTACCCTTTCCTATGCCCATCAGCAGACGACTTTTGTACTATGCGAAAACATTAAGAATGAATCTGTGATGACGCCATAACGCTTGCACGCTCTTAAATAAATAAGTAACACGATATAAACGATAATAAATAATGACTGAAAAATAATGTACACAAGTATATTAATTTCGAAGTGATTGTTGACAAATGGAGGTCGTTCAACTGTCAGTTCATAAATCTTGGACGAATTAAATAAATAAATTGATCGCCATAAAGGAAATTCTTGCTTACCACGAAGTTATTTATTCGGAAAATATTTTTATTTATTAAACAATAAGTTAATTTATAATAATGATTAAATATCACGCAATAATAAATCACCAATTCTTTGAAAATGAGCTGTCAGCGACTGACGTCAACGGATTGAATAAATTCGTAAAAAAAACATGAAATTAGGGTTGCCAACGGTACTATAATAACTTATAGTATTGTACTGTATTTAGGGTCTCCGTACTATATACTGTTCAAGAAATATACAGGGTGGAATTTTGTAATGCCACCTGGAGGGAAAGTACTCTTAATATTGCAGATAGAAAATTTTACTCAAAGGAAACATTCCTTTATTTTTGAATAGAAAGCAAACTGCATTCAAAGATTTTCGAAAATTCTCCTCTCCCACACCCGGGAATCGAACCGGCCAAAATCTGAAAAAAATATACCCTGTACTTTTATTGCATCGATCGTTAGGGTCAATTATAAGGATGAAATCTCTCTAACAAACATGATAAATTAAATGAAAGGAAAGCCAAGAAATCTTAAATTAATTTAATTATTTACAAAAAATGGTAAACTAACTAATTAGTTGCTCGAAATGGGCTCCATTCTCTTGGAATCTTTGAATGCAGTTTGCTTTCTATTCAAAAATAAAGGAATGTTTCCTTTGAGTAAAATTTTCTATCTGCAGTATTAAGAGTACTTTCCCTCCAGGTGGCATTACAAAATTCCACCCTGTATAGTACTTACGCGAAAATACTATATTTCAGTACAATAGCTCAATGTTTATATTTTGCCTACTAAAATGAGTATAATGAAAAAAAAAAACTTCCTACAGTTTTCGAACGCGTTTTTAAAAAAAGCAAGAAGTGTAAATAAATACATATTAAGTTCTCACACAGAATACTTAATAGTAGTACTAGTTCTCATAAAAATAAATAAGTAAAAAATATAACGTATGTCCATTTTTATTCTTCCCTACTAAAATACTATTATTTTTGAAGCGTTCTATACATATTTTTTATGGCTTATCAAAAAAAAACTATATTCTGACAAAAAAATGTTGGCAACCCTACATCAAATATTGATACGATTTGCTTAAATATTCAAATAACTACTACGTGTTGTCGACACACTTTGAATTTCTATCAGAAGAATTCGTGAATGACCAATACAGTCTGGAAGATGCCACTGATAGTGATGAATAAGTCAATGACCTTTAGTGGATCTTGAAATTATCAAAAAAATTTAGAATGTACAGATGGAACAAAATTAGCGGAGAATTAAGTTCGAGATTACTCATTTGCTTAGCATTTTCCCAACTATATTGTGGTCGGCTTCCAGTCGAACCAGATGCAGATATCGGACCTCCACCACCCAGTACCTGGGTAATACGATACCCCATGGTAAGACTGGTTGTCAGACTTTTAGAGCTTCTGAATAACGACTGTCAAAGATCTACAAATGACAGCTGGGACCAACGGCTTAATGTGCTTTCCGAAGCACGGAGGGAACTCGCTATGACAGACGGTCACCATCCACAGACTAACATCGGCAAGCGCGGCTTAACCCAAAGGATCGGCCTGTGCAGCTGTAATTATTTAGCCACGAGCTCCTCGAAATTACTAAAAAATATTATTAAAAAATAATTTACACAACATTGCGTAAACTAAATTCTCGTCACTATATTTTATGGCGTCACCTTCCAGCCAGTTACCAGCCAATTGGTAGCCAGCCGTTCAGAAGTTCAGTGCCGTGGGCTTCCACTTCTTGACTTCCCACGGGAATCCCAACTTATGAACTAATTTAAATCTGAAATCGCCAACTAGTGGCCCGTCCCAGCTTCGCACGGGTATATTAAGAACCGCTCGTCCGATTTTGTGCAAACTTCACATAACGCATCTACTAAATAGTTCGAACAAAGCCTAAACATTTGGTTTGGATAGATGAGCCCGTTCTTGAGTTATAACATTACAACGAAAAGTGGCATTGATTTTTAGGGTTCCGTAGCCAAATGGCAAAAACGGAACCCTTATAGATTCGTCATGTCTGTCTGTCTGTCTGTCCGTGTATGTCACAGCCACTTTTTGTCGAAAGTATAAGAGCTATCCTGTTGAAACTTGGTAGAAAGATGTATTATGTGAACCGCATTAGGATTTTCACACAAAAATCAAAACAAAACAAATTTTGGGGGTGCATACCACCCCATACTTAGAATTGAAACTCAAAAAAAAATTTTCACCAAACCCATACGTGTGGGGTATCTATGAATAGGTCTTTAAAAATGATATTGAGGTTACTAACATCATTTTTTTCTAAACTGAACAGTTTGCGCGAGAGACACTTCCAAAGTGGTAAAAAGTGTGTCCCCCCCCCCGTAACTTCTAAAATAAGAGAATGATAAAACTAAAAAAAAAATATAATGTAGACCTCAACCAAAACTACCAACGAAAATTGGTTTGGATGAGATACAGTTAGCAGTTTTTGAGATATAGTACATTTTCAAAAACCGCAAATATAACTTTGCCAGTCATACAAATACTATGAAAAACAAAGTTATTTTTATTGTTTGTGTATATTACTTTTGGTCAGGATAAAAACACTTGAAGTAATCACAAAATAACAGGTTTATTATTCCACTCACAACACAAATTCACAGAATCACGATAAATAATTTTAATACAATATAAATTCACAGTTGTTACTTCACTCGATGTTCCATAGCGACTGACTGTCATGGCGGCGAAACGTTTGTTATAACTTTCGCCCCACCACTCACAGTGCAGAAGGGTTAGTCGAAAAGCGACCAACAAATAATTAATTAATCAATTTAACTACATTAACAATTTTAAATAATTAATCATTTAATATTACACGATTATTCACATAGATTTAATTAATACATTAATAAAACATTTAAACTTAATAACCGGATCTTAATATTTTTACACAGTATCTTTTACTGACTAATATATATTTACTACTACCTACACTAATTATAATACGACCTTACAGCTCGGCCATCCTGTTCCAAGCGAGTCCCATCGCTTTTTTTTTTTTTTTTTTTTTAACAATCTCATAACATTAATAGTACTAATAGCTTATAAATATAGCATTATAAATATAAATTAACGGAAACATTATTTAGTTATCTATTCCTTCGTTTTGAACACACATCTGCTCGTCATCACTGGTGCAATCATTCCCTGATGAATCAGATTCCAAGTCTCTAGTGAAATTCATCCAGGGTTGGATTTTATCGATTGCTACAATATTTTCGTATTTTCTGCCATGTTTACGTGTCAGAGGTGTATCCTCAACCAAAAATCTATCATTAGGGAGTATTTTTATTATGCGGTAGGGACCCTGATACTTGACAGTAAGCTTCTGTGACTTACCATCATGCGGTACCTGTCTTTCCACTCTCACTAAGTCGCCCTCTTTATACCGAGTTGGAGGTTTCCTGTGTTTATTATAATTAGTAGCGTCTCTTACCTGTTGTTCTCTTATCTTTTCGCCTGCATTTTGTCTTAGCGCATCTAAGTCTTCCGCGGGAGTTCTGTGGAGAGTTTCGTTGATGATATCGTTTAACTTACCTTCTGTCCTGCTGGTCACATTAAATCCGAATAACAGTTCCGATGGGCTCTTCTGAGTTGTTTTATGTTTTGTCGTATTAATACCTACCTGTATGTCGGAAATGTGATCATCCCATGATTTATCATCTTCACCGTGACTAGAAGTAGATAAAGCATCCAATATGGTTCTGTTGAACCTCTCCACTTGTCCATTTGCCCTTGGTGTAGCAACGGCATTTTGGACGTGCTTTATGCCATAAGACGTAACAAAATCCTGAAAATGTTTACTGGTAAAACTCGAGCCTTTGTCAGTAATTAGACGTGTTGGTACTCCAAAATAACTTACAAATTGCCTCAGTACTCTTACTGAAGTTAAGGCTTTAGTGTTTCTAACTGGATTTATACTAACGTATTTTGTGAACCCGTCTACAATTACCAGTAGATAACAATTTCCTGCCTTGCTCTTTATGAATGGTCCTAGGTGATCTGCGTGGATAGTATGAAAAGGTGTACTGACCTTCTCTATAGGATGCAATTCGCCTTCCCGTTTACCACCAGGGGCCTTGTGATGAGCGCACTCCAGACAAGAAGAGACATATTTTTTTACAAATCGGCGCATTTTCCTGAACCAATAATGTTCTCTTATCCTATGTAACGTTTTCTCAAACCCGCAATGACCAACATCATCATGATTCATCTTGAGGATTTGCCAGCGCACGCCTCTAGGTACAAACCATTTTAAGTCCTCCCCAACAATGCGAAAAACCCTATCGTTTTTTAATTTATAATTTTTATGCACGTCTATGGCCTCCTCAGTGGACGGATCCAAAAGAATTTCTCTAATTCTCTTAACTTCATTATCAGCGGATTGCACAGTTGAGATCCAGTTTTGGTCAGATTGCTGAATTGGTAAGACATCCAAAATATGTGAATCACTTACCGGGTTCTCCACTGCATTCCTGCTGAGGGCATCTGCGTGTGCCATTCTTGTCCCGGGACGGTATTCTATAGTGCAATCATACTCTTGAAGTACAACCCACCAACGTGCGATTCGAGGTATGAGGTCCCGCTTTACTAATGTTGACCTGAGTGCATTGCAATCAGTCAAGATTCTGAACGGTATACCTACCAAATAAACTCTGAAACGATTTAAAGAAGAGATCACGGCCAATGTTTCAAGCTCATAAGAATGCATCTTACGTTCGTCAACAGTCGTTTTACGACTGAAATACGATACTGGTTGCTGAACGCCGTTCGAGTTTCTTTGAAGTAATATTCCAGCCAAGCCATCCTTACAGGCGTCAGTGTGTAACTCTGTTTCGGCTTTCGGGTCATATAAAGCAAGTAGCGGGCGACTTACAAGTAATTGTTTTACCTTAGTAAATGCTTCCTCTTGCTTGTCACCCCAAGTCCACGCAGTATTCTTTTTAAGAAGATCCGTCAAGGGTGCTGTAATCACAGCATATCCTTTGATAAATCGTCTGAAAAACCCGGAAAGTCCTAGAAACTGTCGCACATCGTGCTGATTTTTAGGTGTTGGGAAATTGGAGACTGCATCCGTCTTTCTGCTACCCGGCCTGATACCACTGGCGCTTACATCGAAACCTAGGAAGTCTATGGAGTCCAGGAAGAAATGGCATTTACTAAGTTTTAAAGTTAACCCACCTTTTTTTAGTAATTGTAGTACCTCTTCTAGGCGCTGAAGACCTTCTCTGAAATCCTTGGATGGAATGAGGATGTCATCCATATAAATAATCGCATATTTTATCTTGGCTTCCATTAAAATTTTGTTGATGGTGCGTTGAAAAACCGATGGTGCGTTGACTAGGCCAAATGGCATGCGGTTATATTCATATTGCCCGTCAGGGGTCACAAAGGCAGTTTTAGGACGAGATTCTTCAGAAACCGGGATCTGGTAATACCCAGAAGCTAGGTCTAAGGATGTAAACAAGGTATTACCTGCAAGAAGATCCAGTTGGTCTTCTACTCTGGGTAGTGGATAGTGATCCTTCTTGGTTTTCCTATTGAGCGCCCTGTAATCGACGCACAACCTTTTGTCACCTGTTTTCTTCTGGACCATGACGATCGGGCTTGCGTAAGGCGATGATGATTCTCTAATTATATCACTGTCCAACATATCCTGTATCATGTTTCTTACCAATGACCTTTCAGTAAATGACATGCGATACGGGCGGTAAACCACCGGATCAGCATCGTTGAGTTCGATGTTCATCTCCGTAACTGACGTGTAGCCCAAGTCATGTAGTCCACTAGAAAAACAACTACTGTACTTTGTAAGCAAACCTTGTAGTTCCTGGGACTGGTCTTCATTTAAACGAGGATTACAGTTGACAGAGGTCCTCATTTCAGCATCACCAAACGTTATATTGAACGCATTTAGAATATTACTCGATGAAACAGAGTTTCTCTGTAGAGAACGAGTTAAAAGAGTACCTTTAGTGATGTGCATGGGAGTCGCTGACATATTATAGATCAAGACTGCTCCACTTCCCTTCTTGATTTCGTACTGCCCAGGAAGTAAATAATGCTCCTGACCTTCAGCACCTCGTAAAGTACCATTTATATAAATATCACAATCCAACTGAGCATGCGTACAGATTTTTATTGCCTTTAACGAATTGCCAGGGATTTCGGTGTCGGTAAACACTACAATATCTAATTTTTTTGGTGGTAATCTTTGGAATTTGATGTCATCTGGAGTTTTAATAATTAAAATGTCAGGCCTTTCTGTAAAGGAATGACCTAACAAAACTGGATTTACCAGCACATAATCCTCTACAACGTATAAATCTATTATTTCTTTCAGTCCTTGAACTTCGACAGAAGTCACAACGACTCCTAGCGGATTTATTAGGTTACCACCTACTCCTCTAAGTACTGGCAAATTCGGGCGTTTTAAAATCTGAAGATTTAGAGAATTAGCAACACTTACTTTAATAAGAGAACATTGACTACCTAGATCAATGTGACACAAGGTTGTTATTTCGTTCACTTTGATTTCAAACACGTACTTGTTTAAACCGGTATCCTCTGCTGTAACTTCTGAAACCTGCTTTTGTGTTTGGTCATTACCTGGTACTGCTTTCTGGTTATCCGGTTGGTTTGTTGTCCTCTTATTCCTCAGACAGTTAGCAGTCTGATGACCAGACCGGTCACAATTAGTGCACTTCGCAGGAGGTTTTTCACATTTAAAGCTTGGGTGGCCGACCTCGTTGCAGTTGAAACATTTTATATTAGTGTTAATATTCATACCTGGTTTAGATGGGCCCGGGCGATTTGAGTTGTTTCCAAATCGTCGATCATTTGGTCTCCGCGTAGAGTCTTGTGTTTCTCTACTGGGACCACTTTTAACAGTCCTCAAATATTGAAGTACCTGTTCTGGTTCTTTGAACTGAGCTGCCTGAGCGCCTACCTTTACCGCACGGTCATCTATCCCATACAACAGGCAATCTACTGCTTGCCTGCCATATATTTTACATCTATTTAAAAGGTTTACCTTCGCATAATAATAATTCTCCAGTGATTCACCATATTTTGCTTTTTTAGATAGCATTTCCGTTAACAGTTCCGCATAGTCTTCTCTACACGGGAAAGATTCAATCAATTTCTTTTTCCATTCTGGCCACGTATGTAATATCGAAGTTAGACCCTGATACCACGTTTTTGCTACGCCGGTTAATTTAGGCAGAGAGTAATGAATGATTTCTTTTTCATCCCAATCATATATTTCCGCACATTCTTCGATTTTGGTCAACCATGTCAATATGGTTTGTTCTTTAGATAAAGGGTCGAACTCCGGTATCACATTCGCGTTAAAAGACATTTTTGGTTTATCTGAACCCTTACATTTATCTAAAATAGCTAAAAATTTATCCATCAACCTACTATCTGCTTCTCTTCCGTTTGATCTCCTCCTTTTTGGTGATGGTGACTCACCTCCCGATTCCGAAGACGTGGAGTAATAGCGCTTCCTCTTTTGCCGTGATGTTCGTTTTGAAGACTGCCTTCCACGTCCTTCCCTTCTTTTGTTCCCTTCCTCATTCTCCGTCTGACTCCGAGTCTCTAGTACAATACTTTGGTTCTCATCAGAACTCAAGTGCCCATGCTCTTGCCTCGAACGTGGTGCACTCCTTTCCATACTCAAATCGTCCGTGATCTGATTTTGACCCCTAACCTGGGGTGTTCCAAAATGTGCATGTGCCAGTCCTTCCCTTGGACTGGTCACATCACAAGTATTCCCTAACCCTTCACCTCGGGTTTGGTTTCCAACAGGGCCCTTACCTCGGGTTCCCTCTCCATAAGGCCCTTTACCTCGGGTACCTTCCTTATAAGGCCCTTTACCTCGGGTACCTTCCTTATAAGACCCTTTACCTAGGGTTTCCTTTTCATAAGGCCCTTTGCCTCGGGCATTTCCTTCATATTCATCCATCACAGCAAAGTCTGAAACTTTTAAAATAAGCTTAGTCACGTGTTATGTGTTACCTATACACATACCATAATGTAACATGACACGTATGTTGTATATTGTCACCAGCCGCATGTAGGTCCACTATATCCAAGTCACCACACTCAGTATTTGCACCTAAGACCATTTAGACCAGATCCCCTCAGACCACTCAGCAGGCCCAGCCCTCACACGCTATTTATAAAAGTAAGTATCATAGCGTGAACATTATTTAAAAACCAATGACCGTAACTTTATTATTAATTTAGAGGTAACCTTGCATTTCTACCATAAGACTACGTTGGACACGTTTGACTTTAGAGTACCCAAGTAAAAAGCTATTAAGTAGGCCCGTTTTAATTTAATCCATTCAAAATTAATTGAATCTAATTTTAAATTATTTCAAGTCAGTAAAAAGTAAAACTATTTTATTTTTGAATAAATTTCATTTACCTTCTCTTCATTTCAGTATTACAGGTTGTAAACGTAGTTACCATACAGCCGTTAAAAAGTAAATATAATTACTCGTAGTTAATTAATCTCGTTGTGAAATTCAAAAACAAAACACCGTGCTTAACCACAGGGGTCATGGCAGGTATTTTCCAATAACGTGACAGTGGTAATAATAAAAGTGGGAAAAGTTGAAAGTACACTCTTCAATATTCAAAACGTAAGTGATCTCAGATCGGATATAATATTGCCCCTTAGTACCCGTTTCAATGGCTTCTGACGTAGGTAGTGTAAACAAAATTGGAAAATACAAGTAGGAAAAACTGTGTCATTAATAGCCACTGATAGTTAATTATTATCTCTTAATTATCTATTTTATCCATTGAATTACATATATATATATATTTTTTACTTAATTCTCATTAGTCATTACGTACTTAGTCGTTTACTAACTTCTTATTCTACCTTGAAGTAGAAAAAAATATAAAAAAAAACAATCGTTTCTTCTGTATTTTCTTAAACCAATAATTCCTTTGGAAGAATGATTAAAACACATCAGGACTACATAAAATAATGAAATCTAACATCACCGCAATGGAAGAAACAAAAAAATATATATAAAACCACACGATTATGCACTCAAAGTAAAAATAATCATAAATGCGATTACTTACGTAACGTTTTTTTTTACTCCGAGCAGTGAGCGTGACAAGAAAATGTAGAATTTTCTTGGATATCCCACTTCTGACCTTTTGGTCAGGATAAAAACACTTGAAGTAATCACAAAATAACAGGTTTATTATTCCACTCACAACACAAATTCACAGAATCACGATAAATAATTTTAATACAATATAAATTCACAGTTGTTACTTCACTCGATGTTCCATAGCGACTGACTGTCATGGCGGCGAAACGTTTGTTATAACTTTCGCCCCACCACTCACAGTGCAGAAGGGTTAGTCGAAAAGCGACCAACAAATAATTAATTAATCAATTTAACTACATTAACAATTTTAAATAATTAATCATTTAATATTACACGATTATTCACATAGATTTAATTAATACATTAATAAAACATTTAAACTTAATAACCGGATCTTAATATTTTTACACAGTATCTTTTACTGACTAATATATATTTACTACTACCTACACTAATTATAATACGACCTTACATTACTTACTAATCTCAATATAATTATATCTCTAATCTATGCTTGCTGCTACGGAACCCTTCATGGGCGAGTCCAACTCGCACTTGGCGGGTTTTTTATATAATTATTAGATTATGCCGAAAGTTGAACACGCTAATCTCAGGAACTACTGGTTCGAATTGAAAAAATATTTTTGGGTTAGATAGTCCATTTATCGAGGAAGGCTATAGGCTATATAACATCACGCTACGACCAATAGGAGCCGAGCAGCGGGGGTGAAACCACGGGGTACAGCTAGTGTTATAATAAGTTATTGCGCAAAGCAACTCATCTCGAATGTGGTCTCGGTTTCCCGCCACAACTCCAAATGTATTGCGGCTGAAACTGAAACGATCAGCGTTTCAGCTTTCAGTTAATTAAATTAAAAGCATTATTAGGAAGATTAAGTACACTCCAAAAGTACTTAATGTGAATGTTAGTTTGTACCGCTTTTAAGAGATCGATTCTGATAAAGGGGGTCTTCTCTCTTAGGGTGGGTACATATCTGACGGAACATCCGTCGCGGAATGTATAGAAAAACACTTGACCGTTCACACTCAACGGATGATCCGTTTGTGCTTCAAGTGTGAACGGTCAAGTGTTTTTCTATACATTTGTCTGTTCTGGCGTTCCGCGACCGATGATCCGCGACGGATGTTACGTCAGATATGAACCCACCCTTAGTCCGTCAACGAAAATACGGCCACAGGCCGGATCTTTTGAGTAATCCCTAATCTCTATTAGTTCTGAATTCATAATTTCTGACAACATATCGGAAGTTCGAACAACTGTCCAATCATGTTGTCACCAATATTTAGTTCGTTGCACTAACTAATCTCATGTCCGTAAGTGGTAAAGAATCTCAGAACAATAACTAAAGCATAGAAGGAAGCTAAATTTGACTAATATAGTCGTCTTTGTTTTCTTATACACTCATAACAGCATTAGAGAGAGACAGATGTAGGTTGCTCAAAATGCAAATCGTCACAAAGTAAACGTCAATTTGGATACCTTGGCTACCTTTATAGTAGGGATGCATCGATACGCCTTTTCGCCGATACGATACCGATACTCTTATAAAAATATCGGCGATACCGATACCGATACGAATACGCTAATTGTGAATTAAAAAATTAAGATAAAATAAATCACAAGTCAGATTATTTTTTTATTAATACAAAAAGTAGTGTCATAGGTTGATATTAGATAATTATAAATTTTAGTGATTAAATTAACATTAATAAGATTTTTGTTAAAAAAGAGTAATCTTAAATTTTTTGGAGAAAGGCGTTTTCGCAAGATTGAATAAGACCTGCGCTGGAAAATAGTCTCTCAGATGCGACAGAACTCATTTGGAAACTAAAGTAATTCGGCGCAATTTTTGCGTCATTGCGCCAGAAAACGAATGGATCTGCATCTCTCGATATATTTGGAGACTTTAGGTATCTCTCGACTTCTTCTTTGAGAGAATTACAGCTCAGAGTAGATAGGGGCTCATCTTCTTCGGACTCTTTAATAATATCTTCACAAACACTCCAAAGACCGCCACTCGTACGCATCTCAGAACTTACAGTTACAGTACTGGGTTTCCCCGGGCATAGTTCGTGCCTCGTTTGCAACGAAATAGACGAGACAACACGCTCGTTTAAATGACATTTTTAAATTAAAAAGTATCGTTGAATCGGTCATAAAATATCGTCGATACCGATATATCGGCTAACCCGAAGTATCGCCGATATATCGGTATCGGTATTCGTATCGGATGCATCGCTACTTTATAGTACTAAGTTTAAAAGCTACTTAACGTCTCAGGTTTTTATCTATGACTTTGTTCATCGCATTTTTTCGTATGGGCGCATGCCAGTTGAAGTGATTCGTTGGTTTTACGTATTTTTGTAAAAATAGTACAAAAATAACAGTGATTTAGTGTAAATCTCAAAGCTTAAAGATTAAATAATGTCCTGCATTATAGTGGGATGTAAATCTCATTCATCCCGCAAAGAAAATGATGCGGAAATCATAAGCTCCCATCGGTAAGTAATCAAATATGGTCATTTTGTCAGTTTTTCATTCTCATTTTATGTTATTTTGGCATTATTTCAAATTATTTGAACTAAGTGTACACGGTAGTGTTTTGAAATCAATATTTTATGCTATTAAATAGTTCGATTATATGGAAATTATAAATTTTAAATCGGCATATAATTTTTTGCAATAGTGCTTGCAAAAACAAACTATCGATACAATATCGATAAACTAGCGTCATCTAAATTATTACATTATTTTTCTTTACACGTAGTTTTGGGAAGGATTATAGGAAGAAGATTAAGATAAATATTTAAGAGTTAAATAAAAACCTACGGTCTTGTGAGCGAATCGTACGTATGAGTAATGAAATGATAGTGTCAAAAATCCGTGTGGCTCATGGTGTAATAATTTAAATTCATGTGTGGCTATATTTTTTTTTGTCACTTTCAGATTTCTGTCCGAAGTTGATATGAGGCAAAAATGGATCAACGCTATTGCACGTAACAACTGGGAATCGTTCAGGGCCAATCGCTATTTTAATATTATTTAAGCTTTTTCTTTGTAATTTCAATTTTTTAATAATTTATGCTGTTTATAAATAAATATGTGGGTCAGACAGAAGTGAGTTCTTTATTTTACCTTAGCATATTTAGATTTATTGCCATGGAGCGATATCTTTTTTTTTAGCCTGGTAAAATCATCAAATGAGTCCTCCCACCCCGGACAGGGCGGAAGGGACTGTCAGACTCGTACTGACTAAAATCCACGGTGTCCTTCAATAGCCCTTTGTGTTCCGGGGTCAAGGTAATGAGATAAGTCCCGCGACCAATGGAGCGATACCATAAACTAAGAAGTCGATATCGGTATTTATTTTATGCATAGTCACATCACTAGCTAATACTCTTTTGTCTATGACAGCGTACGCTTCAAATGTCGTAGAGCGCCTTCTATGCTTTAGTTATTGTTCTGAGTAAAGAATAAGAAACGCTCGAAACGTCAGCGTTCGGCTGACGTTACATTCCACAACTATCACACACAACGCCATCTAGTCCCAAGCTAAGCAGAGCTTGTGTTATGGGTACTAGACAACTGATAAACATAATTATATATTTCTAAGTATAAATATCTACTACTAGCTTCTGCCCGCGACTTCGTACGCGGATCCTGTTGCTTATGCCAGCGACAACGGAGTCGTCAAAATCGAAGATCTGAAACGTCTGATGTCCAATAGAGCCCGGGTAAATAATAAATGGGAGTTCTGGCCAGTAGAGTCAGATTTTTAATGATATACCATCGTCATCGAAAATCAGTCCTAAAGTCTTACCGCCTTCACCGCGTGGAGGTACTCCCAGTAAACTTTCAAGCATTGGCCTTGTGATTTGTTAATGGTCATGGCGAATGCAAGACGGATCGCAAATTGAGGTCGCAAAACTAAAACGTCATATCGTTTGGGATCCTCGAAATGAGAACTTCCTCACCTTTCACCCCGCCCATAATGCTGACACTCTTTGAGGCGCGCGTGGAATACAACGCCCCGTCGACCCGGGCATGGTCCAAGGTCGGACAGCGAGTCACCCATTACTCGCCGCCCGCATGCCCGAGTCTACGGTGGCTGGAGATCGTCTGGCTACGTCCGTCACCGTAGGCTGTAGTGTGTAGTACCACTGCGGCTGGGGTGGAGGGAGGACGCTGTCCTCTTCCTCACGCGGTGCGCCTCCTCCTTCCATAGCATCACTGCTTCGCAGAAGGAGGCGACCGCTTCCCACTCCATCTCGCCCCGCAGCATGGCCGCGACCAATGTCGGGCGCGAGAGGTCTCCGCCTATCGCTGCCTGTGAGGACACGGCGGTGCTCTGCCCAAGCGGGGCAGTCCTGCACCGTATGCTCCACCGTGTCCTCCTGACGATCCTCGCAGTGGTGACACCCAGGCGTTTTTTCGTCGTATTTATGCAGTTCTAGTAGATTTTTTGCGTATTCAGTATTCACCGAAATACTTTTTTAGCATTGAAGACCGGTGGGCGCTGGGTGGTGGCATGAACATTCTTCTGGTTCTTCTTCATGTTTTCCTTATTCAATTTCGGCACCAACACCTTCGCGATCATGTAATTTTATGTCACGTCTCACGGTAACAGGATAAACATTTGATCGTCTTGGTGGCTGCATGGCAATGATAATTATAATAATATCGGCACAATAAGCTTAGAAACTCAATACAAATACATCGATTGGTCAATTGATGTTTTGATCTTCGTTTTGTTGGCATTCCATGTCAGGTGCGTTTTATTATACCACGTTTTATGTCACGTCCCACGGAAACGGGATAAAATAAAACAAAATAAAAAAAGTAAAAAGTACCCTATATGTTTCTCCTGGTTCTAAGCTACCTCCCCACCAATTTTCAGCCAAATCGGTTCAGCCGTTCATGAGTTATAAATAGTGTAACTAACACGACTTTCTTTTATATATATAGATAGATATAAAAATAAGTCGGGTTTTCCTTCCTGACGCTGTAACTCTAGAACGCACGAACCTATTTCCACGGTTTTGCGTCGTTGGAAAGGTCTCGGGCTCCGTGAGGTTTATAGCAAAGAAAATTCAGGAAAAAAAAAAATCTTCTTTTAATCACCAAACGAAATGTTACATAAAACGAAGCCATCTGGTGGCGAAACGGAGTTCGCCAGGTTTGCTAGTTATACATAAATTACACCCAGACACCGAACAAATGATCGTGCTCATCACACAAACATTTGTCCTGGGTGGGAATCGAACCCAGGACCTCCGGCATAGCAGTCAGGGTCACTAACCACTAGACCAACCGGTACTCCAAAACATTGTTTATTATACAAAATCTATATTTAAACGTAAGAAAACTCGAGAGCAAAAGCTGCCTCACTAATATTTAGATCCACTTTCCATACCTCAACAAACAATAACAAAACGTGCGACAGTGTATCGGCCATGTGAGTTCGTTCGGATACGGACGTCATGAATTCATGATTTATAAATGAAATCCAATCAGAAATGGGTCTCCTCCGTCCGCCTTTTCATCGGTACCACTTAATCAAATCATATATTTTATAATGACGTTTAAATAATGAACACTTGTTTCATCATGAGTGTGGGATCTTGGAGTTTAGTGTTAGGGTCGGCACTGACTGATTGGAGATATATTTTTTTTTATATTAAATTCTAATTATCTATCGTATACTTATAATTGACAGCACGGTTGGCGTAGTGGTAGAGAGATCGACTGCTACGCTGCGTGTCGTGGGTTCGATCCCCGCACGGATCAAATATTGTATGGTCTCCCGGTAGTTGTTCCGGATCTGAGAGTTTGTGTATGTGAGTTTGTAATGTTTGTAAGCGCACCCACGATACAGGAGAAATTCATAGTGTGGGGCAACGTTTTTTTTTTTTAAAGAAAAAGATAATGCCTATGTCATATAAAGCTGGAGAATTTCTGTGTTTGGTTGAACGTGCTTATCTCAGGTATTACTGACTAATATTTTGTTGGATATTCTATTTATTGGGGAAGGCTATTTTTCCCACGTTTTTATATTATGCTATAAACAGACTAATAAAAGCCGTTTAGCGGAGATGAAACCACGGGGAACAGAGTCATTTGATAAAAACATATTTTGTATTATTAATGATTTTAATGTACTTGATATAAACAATTCTTTTGAAAAAAAAAAAAAACTTTATAAAAGGCTAAAAGCTTTCAGAAATTAAAACTGGACTAAATTTTCAACAGCGCAGAAAATTTACCGTTTACATACAAAATAGACTGTCTATAACACAATAAGAACGAAATCTTAACTTGGAACCTTTCTATTCAATGTACTTGGACTGTTTTCGCAAATTCAAGAGCCTTAATTTGAAACCATTGTCAGAACATTTGAGAGACCCCTCTGTCCTTGAGACTTGGAACAACAATTGATAAATGGGTCAAATCTCTTCTTCAAAAGCTGTTTATAACAAGCTGCGTTAATAAAGGCCTAAACAAGTCGACAATTTCGAGACAGACTATTCAAAATTTTTCAATGTAAGAAGAAAATTTAGAGTACGTAAGCGGAGAAAAAATTGTGTCTAGCCGTGGAGGCCTTAGACCACCAATAGGATAATAAAATGAATTGCAATAAAATTCGTAAAATAGCCGCAAACACAGTTAATATTGTGAATCTACGAAATTTTTACGAATTTTACTACAATTCGTATTATTATCCTAAAATGATTCAGTCAGTGACCTTTTTAGGAAAGCATCTCACGAAATTATACCGAAATCTTGCTAAAATACTGGTTTTCCGTGAATTTAATTATGATCTATTACCTACGTACATAGGAATGGCACGAGAATTTATGAAATATTCAAATTATATATCAATAATATAAATAAAATGACCACATCAAAGATTATGGTTAAAACACGCTTCTATCAAGACGTTACGCAACTTGTTCGATTCGAAGTGCTCTGCGAGTGTTCACATAGATCCAATGACTGCCGACCTTAATGATTCATAACAACGGAACCGTAAACGGTAACGGTTGTAACTATTATAGTTATTGTGATCTAAGAGGTTACTAAACTCTTAAGGCAGATAAAAAAACATTAAGAGGAACTAAATAATTGCTCAGAATATGCTGTCGAATTTACAAAAGCCAAATTAGGTTGACGAAACCATAAAGCAACTTCTTTTTATAACAGAATTTACGCGTACGTATTCTGATATATCCCACATTTTTATGTTTTCCTTTATTATCAAATCAGCATGAATAAACCATAACTTTGGCTATATTTCTCTTTTCTTTTTACACAGTATATCGGAAAAATAACATTGTGGGGAAGATACATATTTGGCATATCGTTATAAGCAGTAACGGGTAATAAAAATAAATACGAAATATGTTATATGTGCGACATTTTTGCCAAGGACTTTGGGGATATTGTGACAAGCTATTGATCCGCGGGTGCGGGTGCGTCCGCCCTTAACTATTTTTGACAAAAAGACTTGGGAATTGAGATCCCACGCACCCTTCTGCCTAAAGAGGTTACGTAAAAGAATTTTATTTAGAGATGGGCCGACAGTGACTTTGGCCGACTGGTTCACTAGTCGACCTTTTTTCTAGCCGACTCTTTCTCGTCGGTAAAGTTCAGGGGCTGTGGCGTTTCACTTGTCAGCTTAGACGCCTACGTTGAGTACATTATAAAATGCACTGGATCCTGGATCATACCCGCTGTGTGATCATTAAATAATACATATTTTTATGTATTTTTTATTTATTTAGTCTGTGCTGTCCCACTGCTGGGCAAAGGCCTCCCTAAATTCCATCTCCTTCCAATTCTCAAGGAAAATATCTAGTTCGTCCCGCCATCTCCTTCCTTTTTAAGTTAAACGTTGAAATTATTTTTCTCTACAATTAAGTTCGAACTTATTCATAACCAAAGAAATAAGGGATTTATTTACAATAATTTGTATTAACTTAACTTTTGGGCCGATTATAATAAAAAAGTTTATAAATTCATACTAATTATCGTAGGCCTAGTCGGCACATCTCTAATTTTATTGAATTATCATGAATAGTCCAAGTTTGCTATTTTTTGGGTCTGCAAATAATATTCTGTTTTACCCTCCAGCCAAGATGTACGTAATTTTCTTGAAAGATGGGGAGGCGTTTGCCCAGCATGTGCAGCAGTGGGACATAGGCTTAATAAAAAAGTTATTGGCAAAGCAATAATTTTATTGTATTTCAAATCGCTTAATGTACCTGTTTTCTGTTCAGTTCGCATTAGCCTTATCGACAACAGAACCGGAAAATTCATTAAAATGGCGCGAAAACATTTACATACGTCGTCACCGCTGCCTATTTCACCGGTTATGGCCATTAGTCTCTAATGATTTGACGGCATTTTCCTTGATGTTTCATTGATGGAGATATATTTGCGTTTGTGACGTTTAGAATGTAATAATAACGACCATTACTAATTTAATTGATTACAAAATATGTTATTTCAATAGGCTAGCCAGAAATCATGGAAAATATAACCGAGCAGTATTATTTTATTTCATTTTGCACCACTATCGATGCTTCGAGTAACTGTGGGCTTATCATCAAATTGCAATACACTCGTAAAAAGTACGAAATAATGAAAACATAATAGTGATTTATATACTATTGTTCATACAATGTGTTGTATTTAAAAGTGTATATTTTTCAAACAATAAAGGTCAAAAAGAAACTACAATGTATTACATATTTGATTTAGCAGATGTTGTTTATGTTGATGACATAATCACTGAACTGAAATGAACGAATGTACTAAATTATAATATGAATCCAAAACTACCCAGTTATCTCTTTCCAAAAATCGACGTGCAATCAATGATATTATAAGTCATAGATATGTTATACACGTACAAAATAACAGAAAAAAGCGTACCGCGCAGAGAGGCAGCACACATACACACGTTTTATTCACACACATTACATTTCACTACAAGTAAAAAGGATAGCTTGATAAAACCAATATGAAAAAAAGTGACAGCTAGATGGTAACGCTCTCTCTTTTATCTCACTCGCACTCTTTCTTTTACGACGCCATATTATAGACACGTAATGTTTTATTTGTGAAAATATTAAGATAAATAATATATTTACGAATGATAAGTGATTCTTTGACTTTTAGAAGTCTTGCTTGTATAATTTGTACAATATCTCATCACACACGACGGCATTTTCGGTGGTTTTGAGTCACTTTTACTTTTGACTCACTCTGTAGTGCGTGAAGTGCATCCGTTGTCGCTGGCAACGTCGGACTGAGGTCAAGGTTTGTGAATCAACCACATTTGAGCGCGTCTGTTTTTGAGCGCGTATAACGTATCTACACCTTTTTTACTTATAATATCATTGCGTGCAATGTTTATCTCCAATACCTATATTCCATTCTAAATTTAAATTTGACAGTTCAAGCTAAGCACACCCACAAACTAATTACATATTTTTAACTCCAAATACATACATACTTTAAACCTTTACTGTCAATCAAGAATACTAGATACCCCTAAGATGGGGCGTCAGTACCTGCTACACATGGTCGGCTCAACTAAATAAGACCTCAATTAAGGCAAAATTATCAGAGTATAGTAATAAATCAGCCGACAGAACTCAAACATGAGTAATGCGACACTGATACATTCATTTTAATGACAATTAAGTAATGATAAGGTAGTATAGTACACATATTGATGAAGTTAAATAGGCCAACGATTGGTTGATTGAATAATGTTTTGATTACTGCGGATGGTTATAAGTGTGTAGGAAGCCCAAATAAACTTTGTGTGGAATATGATATCGCTAGAGATGATGTGAAATTCGTTGAATATTGAGATGATATCGGAAGAAGACATACTGAGTCGACACTCCACAGAGGTAGTGAAAGGTTTATTACTGATGATGATGATGTTATTAGCTTTTCTCATAAACGATTTGGCTTTCATTTTTGGAATAGGCGAAAATGACGAAAACTTACACCTCTTATTACGAGACCCTTCATAAAATCTGCAGTATGTTCACTCGCAGTAAAGCCTCGTCCACATTACCGCACGGGGCGCGGCCGGCTATCAATCAGCAAATGGGTAACTTGGTTAAGTCGCACTTAGGAACGGCTTGCTAAGTGGTTTTACTTGTGTGCCGTGGTCCTTAAACATAATTCATCATTCAATGAAGAAAGTACGCTGCGAATATTTTTCAATTAAGATGAAGAAAATTACTTTGTTAAGTGACCTAAGACGGTGGGTGGCAGTGTTTTTAATTTGATCTCATTATGTTGACAGTGAAGTGAGAAATAGCATTTTTGGTCTCATTACTCAGTTCGTTGATTGCTTCTGTTATTAAAATACCATTAGGTAAATGTTTAGTTACTATATTAGAAGGTCCATGCCCATTGCCAGAATTCTACGTTAAATGATAAGGTTATTAACTACATATAAAATTTTTTTTTATTCTAACAGCCAATGGGTCTGCAACCAATCAGAATGGTAGACATTTGACATTTGAAGCACATAAAAACTTCAGATAAAATTAATTACTTTGCAACTATACGATCTGTGTGACCTACTTTTGAATGTTAATATTAATTAACATTAACACTCACTGTAATTACTAGAATTCTTTAATTGCAAACTGTTGGATTGTAAAACCAGTACTGGAATGTCAAGTTTTCTAATTATTAAGATTGATATGTTCACATCTATCACACTTAACGTTGTGTCTCAATAATCCTTAAAATCTTAGGTTTAGATAAATAAATCTTAAAGTTAAAAAAATAAATGCGAAAGTTCAGATCGTTGGACAGATTAGTCAATGACCTCGTCCATAACGGAATTAAGAAAAAAAAATGCGAAGGTAGTACAATACTATTTTTTTCATTTTTTCGGTGTATTCCCGTTCGTCCCCTCGACTTCGTCCCCCGAGGGGGACGAACGGGAATTTACAAAAATAATATTTAATTTGTTCCCGATCGTCTCAATCCTAATTCACGAGAGGACGAATGGGAATATGTTCTTCGATTAGTGCCATTCGTCCCACTAAAAAGATTTGTGCAGAAATGTTTGTTCGTTGTTTACTTTTAAATTAATTACTTCGTTAGATTTATTCATTATTTTACAAAATTCTTCTCTATTTTTTTATGAATTATAAAACGTATCCTAAGTTTATCATTGTTTCATTATGTTTACCTACACTTAATAAATGACTGATTATTATTTCAAATTTGTTTTTTTTTTACCAATTAAAACCACCAGTCTTATATTATTTAGTGGGAGCAATAGACCTAAAAAAAGAATTAATAAATTATTCCCATTCGTCCCCCCAAAAAATTTAGAGGGACCATCGGGAAAATAAATAACGAATTCCCGTTCCTCCCGCTCGGGGGACGAAGTCTAGGGGACGAACGGGAATACACGATTTTTCCACTTGGTGGACCGACGAGACGACAGACTTGCATCCATAGGTTGCCTGTGAGCAACCCAAGGATGCAAGTGGCGATTGTCAACAGTGGACGACTTCCGGCTGATGATGATGACGATGAAGGTAGAATTTCTGGTCAATGTAATCTGCTTTTGAGACAGGCACTTTGAATAACACTGGATTTAAAAAAAAGAGTAACTAAGAGTTGCTTGCGGAAATATTATAGCCATTCCTGTATGAAATTCAGTAAGAAATACTAATACGAATATCCTCCTACTTTTAAGCTATTGTCAAACAGACAGGCGAAGCGAATGCGACCCGAATCCTGTCATAAAGCGAAAGTGGTCCGATAGTCTATGTGACTGGCTGCCAACAATTCCATACATTACAAACAAAAACGCTTCGGTTCGCATTCACTTCGCCTGTCTGTTTGACAACAGCTTTAGAGAATATGGGACATTTTCCAATTGTTGAGGATAATGATTAATGATTAAAAAAATTAATAATAACATTAAGGACAATGAAATACAAATTTTATAAATTATTTTAATTACATTTAAACGTAAGTGTAATTAAAATAATTTCTATATTTGTTTTTCACTATCCTTAATTTTTTTTTTATCATTTATATGAATTTCAATGTTTGTAAACACACCCACGACACAAGATTAATTCCTAATGTGGGGCAACTTTTTTTTTGTTGGTGCGATAAAATTTTGATGAAAAGGAAAAATCCAGCTAATTCTTCTTCAAAATTCTAACTGACGACGGACTAATTAGGTTTGCGATGATTTACTGTTGTTTGAAACTAGCCTATTAATGAGACCATGAGCTTTGTATTTAATATTTAGCAGAGTGACATTGACCTTGTGATAAGTAGCCTTGTTGATATTTAAATATATTCGTCGAGATAAACTGGTTCGTTTTAATTAATGACAAAAATGTAAATAATAATGAAACGAAAAAAAATATCGCCGAAAACGGCGACTATGATCTTAAATAAAAAGAAAGAGAAGAATAAAAAAACAAAAGGAAAGTTAAAGTAACAAAATGGGTTTAGTCAGAGAGTCTGACACTCTTCAGTTCCATCAAAAGCGGGAGAAAACGTTTGATGATGTGATATGCACCCCATAATAAGTCTTCAGTTAATTTTAGAAATAAAGATCATTATCGTAAAACATAAATCTGCTAGTACCCTCATTAAGTAGCCAACTCGCTAAATGTGACACAAAAGCTATAATTAGAAGAGCGGAACGAATGGATAAATGAAGACACGGAGGCAGAGTAAAGGCGGAAATATACGTGTCGTGAGGAGATACATTAAGGCCGATCCGCACACATCAGTGCCGACACGTGCCGTTCCGTAACGTATCAATCAGTGTCAGTGAAATATGATATTTACTTGACCTGACTTAAAGTCCAATGTCCTATGTATGCTGTTCAGTTGATACGGATAGATGAGTACGGATAGCGTCGTACAAAATGTATGATACAATATCATATTTCACTGACACTGATCTATACGGTACGGAACGGCACGTGTCGGCACGTGCCGGCACTGTTGTGTGCGGATAGGCCTTTAGTATGGAGGCGTCACGACACGACTCGACATTTTTTCGAAGGTGGAAACATATTTTCGTGTCGTAGCGCGCCAGTAGCATATCAGTTTCATACATTTGGAATAGCTAGACAATTTGAATATCGTGTCGTGAGACTGAACGCTAAAAGAATCTGAATGTATCTGACTCGTTCATTATCTGCCTAGCCTTTTCCCAATTAGATTGTGGTCGGCTTCCAGTCGAACCAGATGCAGCTGAATATCAGTATATTATATGGAGCGACTGCCTATCGGACCTTCACAACCCAGTAAATGGGTAATACGATACCCCTATGTATGTGACTCGTTACGACACGTAAAAATGTTTCTACCTTGTATGACAGTTTCTGGCACGATACGACACGACACGTAAGTATGTATCCGCCTTAATAAAATTGTATGAGCATTTACTTAGACACGCTTTTAAAACATCGTTTACAAAACAAGTATTTTCCATACTAGTCTTTGGTATTCTATGAATAATCTTCAATTTGCATATTGGGTTCTTGTTTCTCTGTAAAGGTTCTTTATCCTAACTTATTTGACAACCTTCCAATGTATTGGCAAAGCGTTTACCTTCTTTGCATCGTACGTTGACCTTATGCTTGGTTCAACCGTTCAAGTAAGAAGCCTTCAGTTTTCTTTTGGAACTTTTTTTTCTCGTAGGAATCGTCGAATGAGAAGGGACTAAAAACACCCTCCTTCATTATGTTCTTTACGTTTCAGTGCCGCGGTATCCTGATTCGACAGTCCCGCGACCCATATGTTTCAAGCAATTACTTTTGCCAGGCACGCAATTTTTCCTCTCTCATACTTTACAAACTTGCTTAATTTTAGTTTTTTTTTAATTCGTTCAGAAACAATCTATTTATTTTCCCGCGCTGTCAAACACAAGTGACGTATGGCAATTCTGCGGCCTGACCACCTCTGGGGAAATTAGGTTACAATAATTATACGACGTTATTTACAACACACGTGCCGGCAATGTTGACTGTGTCCTCAAGTTGTTGTTAAACTTGCCTGGCGAAGTGATCGATTGGTTTTGTGATGGCTGAAGAATTATCGGGAATAATACGAGGGTTTTCCTAAAGAAATTCTTCTGTATTATTCTAGTTTACTTATATGCTAATGCTATGTGCGAAGACAGTGGTGGGGACAAACGGGGGACCCGCGGAGTGACGTAAACCAAGTTCTACTGGCTTTATTTAGTTTATAATGAAAAACAAGCCGAAAATGTTTATCAAATAATTTAATTGGCAAGTATTGGGTGATCTTATATCCCCAAATAATGTTGCCACAAGGAGGCTCTGTCATCGCGTACTTAGTGTAAATCCTCCTTTGTAATTCTAATGGATTTAAATCATCATGTTTTTACTAGAAAAACTATGCTCGTATGAAGAGAAAATATCAAAGCATACAGGTTTAAAACACAAGCAAAAAAAAAAACCAAAATAACTGGGAACGACACATTCGGTATTGCGATATTTGAGCGTGTTTTTTCTGTGCAAAAAATATTTTTATTTCTCTTCGAAAACTTGTAACAGAAAACTCGCTGTCGATTGAGAAGTCTTCTGAAACTGAAAGTTGTTTGTTTGTGCTAGAATTAAAGGGAAATAATAAAACCTTCTCGTATCAAATCCATTCATCTTTATGAGGTCAGGGGGAATTCGTTTTCGGGGAGAAAAAACTCGGCATGTCATTGATCGGAAGAAAATGTAACCTATTTCAAAGGCCTGTCAGCTATGCATGATTTGTATGGGTATATTACTGACTGGTTTCTATGAAAAGTTATGGGTAGATCCGTTTTACGTGAGCCAAACCTATTGTGCTAATGTGTCAACGTGGTCGACCTAATTGACCAGCTTTTTAGGGACAAAAATGGAACGTGATAAGGCAGAATCATAATATAACGAAATCAAGGCGATTTTAAATCGGTTCGAAACAAACGCCAAGATAACACAGCCATAGCAGAATAAACATCAAAGCAGTACGTTGTACGCATGTGAATGTGAATGAACTTAGAAAAAGGGTAAAAATGAAGAAACTAAATTTAAAAAAAAAACATTAATTAACTCTAACTCTTTATTCAAAATAAAAGCTCCCATTTAATCGCTAATACCTCTTTTAATCTTAGTTTTACGAGGGTAGTAATAAAAATAAAATTTACTACGTCTATTTCGTTCATACAGCTCAAACGGGTAGGGCTGGAGTTAGTTTTTAATGAAATTCTAGGAAAACTGAAGCACCCCAGGGAAATTACTGGAACTGATGTAAGTACTGAGTCTTTACGGGTAGCTGCGGCACGTGTAGGCTGTAGTTAAGATCTTCGTACACAACGCTACGTTAATCTTCAACACTGAACAACTTCGAAAATATTCTGAAGGGTCGGCAACGTGCAGGCGATACTTCTGTACCCATACCATGAGTTGTCATTACGATACTCGATCCTACGCATCGACCGCGTTTGGCGCTCTCATTGGTTGAGAGTTCATACAACCTTGGAGCGGGCCAATGAAAGCGCCAAACGCGGTCGATATCCATGATCGATTATCGTAATGACAACTCATGGTATGGGTACTGGTGGTACAGGCGTCTTAAGACTACGGTGATCGCTTTCCATCAGACGAGCCGCATGCTTTTTAGTCTCTAAACTTTCAAGCTATCTGTTATTTATGAAAACCTTGGCTAAAACTAGAGTACTATAGGAATAATGTTAATTTAATAAGTTGGCATCTTTTGAGAATCTGTTAAATATAATAAAAATAAATTAGTATGTCTAAAATACGTCATACATACAACTCATTAGTAAGAGAGCTCGCTTCAGTTGCTAGCGACGTAAGTTTACGTCTGTATCGAAGACTCTCCTCCTGCTTCGTGCACGAAGAGCCTTTATGAATTGACATAAAACACAGGTCTCGAAACAACAATAATGGAAAAGTGAAACAGAGCATATACTTATTTCTTTTATTTATCGTTATCAAAATAATGTGAGAAGAGCATGGTCACCAAAATCAACAACACGAAGCTATTTGCCCATACACAACAGACGCCCAGGAACCAGTTCAAAATAATTAACTTCGATTTACAAAAAATATTAGCGGCTAGTATCGGCTTCAGAGCGTTGTCTTTATCACTCACTACCTGTGACGTCTGCCACTGGTTCGTCAATCCTGCACCCATACCATGAGTTGTCATTACGATACTCGATCATCGATATCGATCGCGTTTGGCGCTCTCATTGGCCCGCTCCAAGATTGTATGAACTCTCAACCAATGAGAGCGCCAAACACGGTCGATGCGTATGATCGAGTATCGTAATGACAACTCATGGTATGGGTAATGGTTCGTTAGTGCTTTGCGCGATAGCAATTACTCGAAGCAGAAACTAGCCAGTTACAAATTCTGTCATGAACATTACAGATGAATGATTTAAAACTCTTGGTTAGCGCAAAATCAGTTGTTTCTGTTCCATTTCACTCTATCAACCATCAGTCTGAAGCTCTCAAAGTTACCATTTAGTCCCGTTCCCGCCATAACAACCTCACAAAAAAAACATAAATAATCCAATTACCTTTAATTTTCCAAGATCAGACTCAATGGATCAGTTAACATGATCTGTGGGTAGCGCAGGGACTAAGCCACATAAGTATTTAGTAAAGCGTTTAAGACTTTCAACGCCGAGGGTCGTGGGGTCGCGGCTCGCAAGATTGATTCCTTCTAATCCTTAGCAATACAATGTTTATAACGTTCATTTAGTATTTTCTTCGTTGCGAGAATTTTCTGTAAGGAGCAAAATATTGCCTTCTCATAATCGCACAAAGAAAAACTATTAAGATTGAAATGAGCATCGTCATCTTGTTACCTCTTTTTTATCGTGGTAAAATCATCAAACGTCAGTCCTCCCAGCGAGGGCGGAACGGGAGGGACTGTCAGACTTGTACTGACTAAAATCCACGATCATTTACGTTCCAGGGTTACGGTTACCTGAGAGTCCCGCGACATCTTTTTGCCCTTATCTCATTCTACTTGAGGTCGGCGCAACACGTTTTCTTCTTCCATTCTCCCCTGTCAAACGTTACGACATCATTAGGTGCGTCCACACAGAGCGCGCAGCCTCGCAAGGCATTTGCTGCGCGAGGAAACTAGCGACGCTGCTCACTCTGTGTGCATCTATTGTTTTTCGACCGAGGCACGAAACAATATACGCGAGCAAAACAAAAGCCGACACTGGATGGCTCGGGCGCTCGGTCGCTCGACCGCAGCAGCGCTGATACTTGCTTCGCCCGAGACACGTCCATGTCGCAGTAAGATAGTCAAAGCCGTAACATAGTTATATCCCTAGGGATATAATTATATACCGTAACATAGTTATACCGTTGTAGAAACGATTGGGGGCACCCCGACTCGGACAGGTTAGGTTAGAAGGGGATGGCGGGGTCTGCAAGACCCCGCCATCCCCTTCGTGGTTTTTTTTTTAAACCACCCAGAAATAGGAGCACCGCGAAGCGGTGCTCTGTCGACACAGGTATAACTATGTTACGGTATATAATTATATCCCTACGGATATAACTATGTTACGGTTTTTGTCTATCTTACTGCGACATCCACACCGACCGAGCTGCTTCGTGCGTAAAATGCCTCGCGAGGCTGCGCGCTCTGTGGGGACGCACCTATTTACTCATTTTTCTTCCATATCCTTCATATAATTATCCATATCTTTCCTTATACTAGCAGGATCCATCCATCTTTTATTTAGCTTTACTCACCCTCTCTAAATCCATCAAAGCTTGAAACTTACTATTTTAACTCGAAAAACAAGCGGTATAATATGTTATTAATAATTTCGTTATCTGGTTTTATTATACCAGCGGAAAAAACTAAAGCAAATCAGTTCAATGCAGACTGCAAAGATATCGCTGTTTTTATCCTGTTTTGGCGTTTATTGAGTCATGGTCAGGCAAAAGCCAGACAGTTTTATTCTCGTTCAAATATTATACTGAAAATATCAGGGTGCTGGTTACCTAAGTGCTCATTCACACTAATCCGACAAGACGATTCGTACTTTCCTATATAGGTCATTACATCATCAGCTAGAGGACTGAACAAAGGCCTCCCCCTTAGACCGAACTATTATTCGCCACTTGCATCCATAGCTCGTTGAGTGACCCGTAGTCTCTCTAAAAAGCCAGTAGTTAAGTTAAAGACCACGTCTCAAAGCCATATGTCCTCATGAGAGTCATAGCGCGATAATGTTTCGCCTTACGGCCTACAAATTGCTACTGCGTAACTCAACCCAAAATTACCTCAGTGATCAGGTACCGAATGTGTTCCAGAAATTCCCTGAAGTAGTCCAATTATCATGAGAGCTTAACAGGCCTCGCCTCGTATTACTTGACACCAAACCGTCATCAGTGAATTAACTGCGGCAACTAAACACCTTTGGACAACCCTATGGGAAATGGGAATTCTCAAATTCGAAGTACCTTTCATATTATTTAAATTATTCCCGCAGTTTTGGCCGTATGGATCTTGGAAATTATGTCAAGTAAACGTAAAATCTAAATAAAAAAGAGTTTCCATGTCGTGATTCTTAAATATCTACTCATACTGTGTGATTGATGACATGGCTAGAAAGAGCCAATGTGCTACAACATGGCGTTCTTCAATAATGGCGTGGAAAAGTTTCTGCTGTGTTGACGACGCGCAGGCGATACCTCTGATGTTGCAGACTTCCATTAGGCTACAGGGATCGCTTTCCATCAGAGGGCCGATTGTCTCCAAAATAGCATAAAAAGGTTGACTTGAGAAGTATGAAATAATAAAAACGTGCCGCGATAACCACAAATAAATCAGTTTGCTAAGGCGTAGGCGCTAAAAAGTTACAGACAGAGTTGCTCTGGAGTTTAATTTGGATTCTTGTTATGCTTGACAGCCCTAGAGTAGGATACTTTATAACTTGACTTAACTCAAAGTTTTTGGAAGAATATTTTTGTAGTGTGCGTAGCCAGGCGGAATATTTTAGTGAAGTTTTCTAGCTACTTGTGTGCCGTTTTGGGAACTTTAATTGGATTTTCTTAAATTCACAAGTGCCATGAATATTGGTGTAAGTTTACGCACGTATATTATCAACTAAAAAAAGCGTTCTTGAGCCGCCTTCAGTTAAGTTAGCTTCTTTAAAAAGGCATCCATAGGCAAACTCTAAGGCCTAGATAGAAGCGAGCAGATATTTATAATAATCATAACCAGGAAAAACATGTACAATATTAACTAGCAACTACATAAAATATTATTTTTTATCGCAACCACATAAAACATAAATTGATAATTACATATTGACCTTGGGGATGGCATTCGGTTATCCGGTAAATCCTGTTAGCAACTGGATAACACATCACAAAACATTTTCCCGTCATAAGCATTAATACCAATCTGTTTTTATCTTTTTATGCACTACTCATAGAATTACATCGGCATTTCGAAACAGTAACCAAGTGCACTTTAAGTAATGAAAGCTCTTTGGGTAATGATCATTCCATCTTGCATATAATAGAGCAAAGGCTAAAAACGAAAATGTTTGGTAGAACATGAATAGGGAATTTTGTTTTTACGAACGTTTCGTTTTTTTCGCTTTTATTATAATTTGCGGTAAAAAAAACGTATAAAAGATTTATATTTCAATTAGGCTGATGTTCAGCTCTTTTTGGACGTCCAGAAATACAGGATACAGTCCTCCAAAACCCGCAAACATTTTTCTGGACAGTGGCGGATTAAACTCCCCAGCAACACATCCACTTGCGTGCTACCAAGAACGCATGGCACACCTTGAACCTATCGCATGTCATACAACAGAAATGTAACTCCCTTAATTTTTGCAAAAGATTCATTGCTTCCCGCATTACACATAGTACCAATATGAAAAGATTTTGGCACACAACCAGAAAACAATTTCTAATCAAACTTACCCCAGGATATAATGCTTCTTTATTAACAAAACACTTCCCCTAATAAAGGGAAGAATAGTGATAATTGTAACTAGTAAGTTTCTTGTTTATTTGCGCAGGATTCACGGCTTACTTACTTTTGTAACTCTGTTGGTTTAGGAGCTAAGGATAATATAAACACGAATGGTAGTTTGTGTTCAGCAGTACCCTTTGAAGATACATAATGGAGGGCCCTTTGTTCGTCAAGGGTGCGAAGCGTCAGAGGGTATCGGTCGATGATCTTTAACGATGAATTAAGACCGTTCTCGTCAACGCGTCTTTCTTAATACCCTCACTTTGACGACGTTGTCCAGATTCGATTGAAAGATAGATTCATTGTAGGATACTTTTTTGTATACTCCCCATTAAAATTTATTTGACGAAGAAGCGTAGGCAGTATTAATAAGGAAAAATTATTTTTCCTTATGGTGGGAAAACGAGTATTCAAATCATAACTCAGGTAAAGTGCTAATGCTCCACAAATCGTCTAACAACTTTAAAATAGTTTGTTTATCTTGAATCACAATCTCTCTTCATCTCGCGTCTAATTTGACAGTTGTATGAAATGGCCCGGTAAACTGACGTTAGCTGTCATAACATTTTCTTTAGCTGCAGACACATACGCCCCAATACATTTTTACAATCAATTACGTCAATGGCGCAAACCACGTTAAGAATATCATATTATTTGCATGTTCCACCAGATAGCAGCCGGATACTGGCTATCAACCGACACATTGCCGGAAACCTAATACGCCATGATTATCCGCTATGTTCGCAAGCAATTAGGCGTACAATGTAATTAGAATCACACTGTGTTAAGTACAGATAGATACGAGAATACAGGCGTTACTTTGAAGTTTGAGCAGCCAAAGCTTGATGATATTTACCAAGTTATAGGTCACATAGGTTAATAACGGCTCGTGGCTTGGCAATAACAGACGTGCAGTTCGATCTTCAAGGTTAAGCCGGGGTTCTTCTATGGATTGTTGATCATCTATCATAGCGAGTTTTCTCTGTGCTTCGGAAAGCACATAACGCCGTTGGTCTCGGCCGTCATTTTTATTTTTTCGTCAGTTGTTATTGTTACAAGGTCGAAGGTCTCGTATTACCCAATAACTCATTACTTGAGGTTATGGAGATCAGATAGGTCGAAGCTCCATACGAACAGAGGTGGTTATCCATGTTTTCTCTCTAATCAAAGTTTGCTCGCTTTTACCATGAATGCCTGACAAACTAACTGGTTAAAAAGTTAGACTAATTACCAACTAACTGAGATCATTCTTTAGGTCATTGGCACATACCATTTCTTAAACGTAATAGGCACATTGCAATGTTGACTCCTCAAATCCAAATAGCTTTAAAATGAGGTAATAAACTTCACACAAATATTATCTCGGAACTTTGACCTTGACACCTATAATCGACTAATATTATAAGTAAAAGAGAAAGGATGTGTGTTACGCTAACGGCCGTCTCATGACCGTCACGCACTTTTGGTAAGCGGCTTTGATTGGAAGCAAAACTTTGACACCTCTCCGTTAGTTTTAGTAAAAACTTTTGCTTTGTTTTTTGAACTCCAGTACAACGTTTAAAGTTGAAATTATCATGTGAAATCAAAAAGCAATTTCCAAAGTTCCGGCTGTCCATCTATTTTGCCGACCCTTCCGAACAGCAGGAAATCTAACGGAAGGAAAATATTGGACTATTCGCACTTACAAGGCGATTGGAGAAATATCCGGGGCAGCGAAATTGAATAGAAGGTTTTCTCACTGGCAGTGACACTGTGGTGTCGGTACTACAAGGTCCAATTATGTTTAGAGATGAGATAGCTATCCGGAATGCATAGAAATCATCGGAAAGACTAGCACCTTACGTTGCTTTACTCCTGAATTCTCCTAAGAGTTGATTCACTTCAAAAGTGCAACGTAAAAGTTCCCAGTCTTCTATCGCAGTAACTAGAGAGAAAGGGTTTTAAACTTTGGAATACACTCTTAATTGATATGAAGTTATCAAAATATGTGCTTTAGATTCTATTACTCGTTTACTAATTACGCTACCAACATCTAGAACAATTTAGCTCTAATGAAAGATAAACAGTTAGACGTCTATATTAATTTGAGCACTCTCAATCAATTCCACACCCCAAAAAGGGGAGTTCTGAACCAATTACCGCCGAAAATACATCGTCAATCCATTCATTGGCTCTCGAATCTAGATGATCGTAACATATAGAAGCCCCGGGGGGGTCACTACACCGTATCGTATAGCTACAAGCGATATACGATTACATTCAGATTCACGGCCACTCCTACGCAACCAGCCCACTCTAATACTTGAATCTGGTGCATAGATTTCAAGGGTATCGTTTTATTTACTAACTTTGTACGTCTGGTGTTAATGAGATGAACCAGTTTCAGTTATTATTTTTTTATGGGCGTTATCAATCCGTTCTCCATTATTCAACCAGACAGACTTAGGTCTTTCGTAAACGTTATATTGTGTATTAATACAATTTAGTATTTGCTCTCTTTGATGTGATGTAGGTACTTTATATCTCAAGATATTTCGTCATTATGACTATTGAATAGGATCTCTCTTTCCTTTGTATGCTTCTATCGGGTTATTAACGGACAATCGTATACTAGTCCAAATTGCCGATTGTTTTATAAAATTAGATTACATACAAATGTGGAGCCCTCAAACTTTGTACCGACATTTCAATGTTCAATGGGTCTGTTGTTCAAAGTTAGAAAGGTCTATGCTAGCAAATTGTTTACTCTTCCGAAATAGTTGACAATTACATAGGTAAGGTGTTTTCAATAAACACTTTCAAGGTTTAATCACAGCCTTTTTGTTTTCAATTCCTACAAGATTTAGGACCTGTTTCCACCATAATAAAGAAGTGTGGTCGTGCAGGAATCAAATCTGGTTGAAATCGACATGGCATCTCTTGCGACAAGAGCCAAAGTAAAATTAATAAGAGATTCTTGTCTTTTACTTACTCATTCTTGTCACTTGATCACATCTTGCAAGTCCTTGCACTACGCCGGCGCCCCGGTCCACAATATTAAAAAAAACACTGTGCTGTCGCCTCCGCTTTAGTGTAAGCAGGCTTCTCATCTTTTAGCCTAGCCTTTTACCAACTATTTTGGGGTCGCCTTCCAGTCGAGCCGGATGCAGCTGAATATCAGTATTTTACATGGACGACTGCGATAACTTCGTAATATTGGTTGTCAGACTGTCGAGCTTCTAACAGTAACTATTGTCAAAGATCTGCAAACAGTCAAGGGTTAAACGTGCACTCCGAGGCACGGAGGAAACTGGCTATGATAAATGGTACCCTTTGACAGGAAAAACATTTTGAAAATGGAACAGGGTGCGACAGACGTGAACCCTGTGAATTGTCGCGAGTACGTGTCGTCAAGCAAAGAAGCTCGAGTGTCTGTGCGTGAATCTGAAGGCGCCTTTGAAGTTCACAGGGTTATTGCTTGCCAAAGCGATGTGAAGTGAATGCGTTTGACGGTATACTGCGGTATACATTATCTTCTATCACGATCGCGTACGATTCACAACTACACTTCTGTATTTGTGGTGTATTTTTTCCGCGAAAGCCAAAACAGAGTTATTGTGGTTTTGACAGGCTCTTTGGTTGGTACTCGCAGAATTTTTGACTGTTGATCTGCATGCAGTGTTAAGTTAGAGTCTACACAGTGCGAGTAAATTATAGAAATCTACTTGGCTGTAAACATTGTTTAAAACAGTTTGAAATTAAACATGTAAAATGAAAATAAATTAATATTCAAGAGTCTTAATAGCTTGACATTAAATCATTTGTTGTATGACCTTGTTATGTTTGCTTTGTTTTTAACTATGGTATTGTAATGAAATAATTCTTCAAAACATTAGAAAAAAAAAACAGTAGATGTTTTTGTCCATTGATAATTTTTAGTAAATATTTCATTACAAACAGCGAATTTGAAGAGATCTAGTCTATAAATAAAACATATAATTTATTTATAAGTTAAGTAAGACCAATAGTCTAATTAATTTGAAAAAATGACCAAAACTAAAAAAAAAAACACACTTATTTAAAACAATTTGAACAGTTTGTTTTATAAAATTTAAAAAAAAACTGTTTTTTTTCCAACCCTGATTAAGAAGCATTTTTTGTTAAAGTAATTAACAAAAAAAAACATTCTGATATCAGTACATGCAGTATTTATCAGAGCCTACACCAAATCACATTATGAATATGTTTCAAACCTATAGTAACAGGATATTTCATGAATAAAAATATCTGCCGCACCACAATGCAGGTAAACTTAACGCATTACCGTGACCCCGGGACATAAAGGGCTATTGAAGGACACCGTGGATTTTAGTCAGTACAAGTCTGACAGTCCCTCCCGCCCTGCCCGGGGTGGGAGGACTTATTTGATGATTTTACCACGATAAAAAAAAAAAAGTTATACCTATGGAAAATCTTGCTTATGAAGGTTGTTTAAAAACAACATTATTGTTTAATTATTAAACCTTTTAGATGCCCACTTGAGGACAACTTAGGTCGTTGTAAATTATAGGTTCATTGATACCTGCTTCAACATTTTAGATTTTATGTATGAAAACCTGCTTTACGTACCTGTTTGATGAATATTCTAAATTAGGGATTTTTAGTTTTTTACTAAGTTGGTTTCGTAAAATAAAAGTCTTCAATGTGTTAATTTTTTCCATAAATATTACTATTTATGGAAAAAATTATCTTAAGACCACTGAAAAAAAAAATGTCCTGAAAATTACTTAATGTTGATCATCTATACATATAATAAAATGGTAGGAAAGTCAAAACTGTACATTGAATATTTTTTTAAAAAGAATACTTGGGGTGTGATCTACAATCGATACCGAAGCTAAAAATATAGTTTTTAGAATTATTGTCTGTATGTATGTCCGGGATAAACTGGACGGATTTGTATGATTCTTTTTTTATTGTATTAAGTCTGGCCAACATATAGGCTATAATTTATCTTGAAAACTTGAACACCTGGTGCAGAACTGCAACAGACCAGCTAAACTATAAGAGATACAAAAATGGTGCCAAAGCAAAAATTGTTCCACGTGATGAGCATTTTCTGCGGAGAAGATCTGGAACACCTGATGTGGAACACCTAGAGCCCAGCTACACCACAACATACATAGGAATGACGTCTTAGCAAAGTTGTTCAGCCTGATGAGCACTCTCTGTTGATGTATAAAAATTGAAGATCTGGAACACCTGATGTGGCACACCAGGAGCCCAGCTACACTATAACATATAAAGGAATGGCGTCTTAGCAAGAGTTGTTCAGCCTGATGAGCACTCTCTGTTAAGGTATAAAAATTGAAGATTTGAAACACCTGTTGTGGAACTCCAAGAGCCCAGCTAAACTATAACGTTTATAGGAATGACGTCTTAACAAGAGTTGTTCAGTCTGATAAGCACTATCTGTTGTTGCCGTATAAAAATTGAAGATCTGGAACACCTGATGTAGAACACCAAGAGCTCAGGTACACCACAACATACATAGGAATGACGTCTTAGCAAGAGTTGTTCAGTCTGATAAGTCAGCCTGATAGGTCAAGGCGGTAACAGTTTAGAACTAATTTTCGATGACGATGAATATAATGAATAAAAATTTGACTGTACAGGCCAAAACTCCCATTTATTTTTTTACCCGGGCTCTTGAAATTGGACATCAGACTTATCAGATGATCGATTTTGACGACCCCGTATCGCTGGCATAAGCAACAGAATCCGCGTACGAAGTCGCGGGCAAAAGCTAGTTACTCATTATAAAAATTAGGCTTTTGTTGGCCTAATAAGTGAGAAATGTTTAGTACCAAATTCTCGCACTGGGTCATTGGGACCAATCTCTCCCTCGCAGATAAAATATCTGTGTCTGAATAGTGGGAATGTTATAATTTATACCATTAATTAAAAATATGTGCAAATAATAATTATCTGTACTAATCAGTAATAAATCTTATAAATACTTTTTTAATAACTTTGATAATTATATTTTCCCATTTCATTTGCCTACCTTATACCAATTTCCTTCCTTCTGATATATTGTGTTACATTCCTTAATTCAAATTTCAAAACCTTGATTTTTTTCCCTTTTATTTATTTCCTGTTAACTGTTGTAGATGACAATCAAAACAGCCATATTTTACAGGTCGAGGGAGGTACATCATCATCATCATCAGCCTAGAAATGTTCCCACTGCTGGGACACAGGCCTCCGCTCTGTGAGAGGGTGTGGGCCGTAATCTACCACGCGGGCCCAGTGCGGGTGCAGTGAGGGAGGAATGTTGTTTAATTACTGTAAATGTGTTTCCCATCCTTTTAGTCACATAAAAGCCATTGAGTATTTCATGTCTAAAATATTCAATGTTGGAAGCAGTATGTTAAATCTGATTAGTTTATAATTTTATGTCTAATCTCATCATCATTAGCCTATAAATGTTCCCAAGGCTGGGACGTAAGCTTATTCCTCTTTGTGAGAGGGAGTGGGCCATAATCTACCACACAGGCCCAGTGCGGTAGCTGGATGTCACGTCTTCGAATTTTTGGTTCTTGTACATGTCAGTTTCCTCATGTTGTTTTCCTTCACCGTTTTTCCGTACGTTTAATTTACGTTAATTCAATTTAATGACCACTAAAACCGAAATATTATTTAACTTACGCAACTGGTAATTATAATTTAGTCACATGTATTGAAACTTCTGCAGCAATAATTACATAGCAATACCCATAATAGTATATACATACATGTACATTTACCTGTATATTTTATGATTACGTACACATCTAGTAATAAGAATATAGTACAGGTTTGCAAGACTTGTCTAATGCATATTCAAGTAAAGATATTTTATGATGAGTTTTGTTACGACTTGACTTTATTAACAACGAGCTACCTCACATGTTTTGTAACTTAAAAAAAAACATGTAGAAGCAGACATCTATATCAATATAGATGCGCGTCGCATGCGTTAATGCGTTTAAAAAAAATTAATATCTATATCAATATTTTAAAGAGGTAAAATTAATTTGTATGTATGGGTTAACCTCAGGAATTAATGATCCAATTCTATTTCTTTTTATCCTGTAGGAAGTGACATTATTCCTGAATGCTATAGGCTATAATTTACATTTATATCCTGTATATTAACGGTGCTATCACAAATAGCAAGCCAACATGTGACTGTTCATAAACCCTAGGCTGATAAAATTTTCGTTTTTCTAAAATTATGTTAATATAGTGGAAAATATGAAGATGGTGCCCTGGTGATACCACATGGTGGGTCAGAGGCCATTTCAAATCTATATATATAAAAGAAAGTCGTGTTAGTTACACTATTTATAACTCAAGAACGGCTGAACCGATTTGGCTGAAAATTGGTGGGAAGGTAGCTTAGAACCAGGAGAAACATATAGGATACTTTTTACCTTTTTTTATTTCGTTTAGTTTTATCCCGTTTTCATGGGACGTAACATAAAACGTGGTATAATGAAACGCAATTGACATGGAATGACAGCAAAACGAAAAATTTATCAATCAAAACATCAATTGACCGGTTGATGCGTTTGTATTGAGTTTCTAAACTTATTGTGCCGATATTATCATAATTATCAATGCCATGCCGCCACCAAGACGATCAAATTTTTATCCTGTTTCCGTGAGACGTGACATAAAACGTAGTAACACGATCACTAAGAAGGTATTGGTGCCGAAATTGAATAAGGGATCTGAACAAAAAGTACTAGGAAAACATGAAGAATAATGTTCATGCCGCCCGGCGCCCACCGACCTTCAATGCTAAAAAGTATTTCGGTGAATACTGAATACCCAAAAAATGTACTAGGACTGCATAAATTAAATACAACCATACGACGATAAAACGCCTGGGTGTCACCACTGCGAGGATCACCCGGAGGATACGGTAGAGCATTCGGTGCAAGACTGCTCCGCTTGGGCAGAGCACCGCCCCGTATCCTCACGACGGCGGCGGGGCAGGCGGAGACTTCTCGCGCCCGGCATTGGTCGAGGCCATGCGAGACGGAGTGGGAAGCGGTCGCCTCCTTCTGCGAAGCAGTCATGCTATGGAAAGAGGAGGCGCGCCGCGTGAGGGAGAGGAAAGCGTCCTCCCTCCAACCCAGCTGCAGTGGTAGACGCCTACAGTGACGGACATCGTCAGACAATCTCCAGCCACCGTAGGCTAAAGGCGTAGGCATGCGGGCGGTAATTATACCTATATACGAGTAAGAAAGTTGTGTTAGTTACACTATTTTATACATATAACTCAAAAACGGCTGAACCGATTTGGCTGAAAATTGGTGTGGTAGCTTAGACCCAGGAGACGGACATAGGATACTTTTTATCCTCTTTTTTTATGTAGGTAGGCAAGTATGTAGGTAGGGAGGTAGGTAGGTATGTAGGGGTAGGATAGGTAGAGTAAGTATGAGGTAGGTAGATAGGTTAGTAGGGTAGGTAAGTATGTGGGGGTAGAGTAAGTATGTAGGTAGGTAGGTAAGTAGGGTAGATAAGTATGTTGAGGTAGGGTAGGAAGGTATGTAGGGGTAGGGTAAGTAGAATAAGTATGTAGTAGTAAGTAGGATAGGTAGAGTAATTATGTAGGTAGGTAGAGTAGGTAAGTATGTAGGGGTAGGGTAGGTAGAATAAGTATGTAGGTAGGTAGTTAGGTTAGTAGGGTAGGTAAGTATGTAGGGGTAGGGTAGGTAGAGTAAGTATGGAGGTAGATAGGTAAGTTGATAGGTACGTAGGCAGATTGGTAGGGTAGGTAAGTAGGTAGGCAGGTGTGATAGGGTAGGCTGCATGGACCTGGATTTTTGTACCGATTTTCAGGGCAGGACAACGTCTGCCGGGCCCGCTAGTAAACAATAAAAGGTGACTTATGACTTCATGAATAGCAAAATTTTTTTATGTTTAATTTATATTCAATGTCAACATCATTTACATTTTACAGCTATAAATAAAAAAAAATACTAAAACATGTATTTTTTCCTTATTTGTGAAGATCAAACAAATCAGTATCAATATGTTCGTAATATCAAGCGCAACTAATTAACAAGTAATTGCATCCATTACCTCTACTGCAGCCATCACAACATAATTTATGTTCGAGTTAAAATATACCTTGAGAATAACCCCCTTACTTATAAAAACTTGTGTTGCTTAGCTACCGATTAAATATCACCTGTCCTTGTCATTTCTATTTTAATGAATAGAGATGTCAAGTGACTTAAGAGCTATTTAAGATAAGTAACGTCTAATCAATGTTTATAAGTAAGGGGGTTAATGTTTAGAATCCTTATTGAATCCTTAGCAACAAAGTTATAGATGAAGACTACCTATTTTAGTTACTATTAGACAACATGTTAACACATTATTATTGCACCATTGAAACATCAACTTTCAGCACTAGAATGAGAGTTGAAAATGGAACAGCTTACTTTTATAAAGGTGTTGTCCTGCTGTTGGTGCAAACAGGCATGTTCTCATCAGACTGATTTCTATTCTAATTTCAAATGATCAATACTCATGCAGAGTAACTGCATTTGCAATTCTAAAATTAACTTTATTGTTCAGTTTACAAGGTGGAAATTTGAATTTATAAGCAGTTTTTTTAATTAGGTGAAATTGTGAGTAGATTTTTTTATTGGTGAACATACTGTTTTGCTTGATTGCATAGTTAACATATTACTTAGAAATAATTCATTGTGGGTAAAGTCTAGTATTCGGTAGCAGGCGGAGGGGGGGGGTGAGGGGGGTGAGGGGGAAGGGGGGGGGAGTCCCCTACCCCCCGCTACCACTCCCATGTTAAGGTCATGCACCGTTCTTGAGAAAAACCAATTTTTGTAACCTAACCTTAAAACGTGTTGTAGTCACATAATAGGCGTATTCCAAAAACTTGGTATAGTTTAGCATAAGGAGGGAGGTGCCCCCTGTGTCCTGGCACCACTCTCCTGTAAAGGCAGCGCCCAGAACCCGCCATCTCTTCGAATCTAACCTAAATCTAACCTGTCCGTGTCGGGGTGTCCCGAGCTCGCTCTTGCATCCTAGGTCAACTAGGTCATTGATTACTACCTACCAAGGTGGCTCGATGGAGCCCCGCTTCGCGGGGCTCCTACTTCTGGGTGGTTTAAAAAAAAATAACCACGAAGGGGATGGCGGGGTCTTTCAGACCCCGCCATCCCCTTCTAACCTAACCTGTCCGTGTCGGGGTGCCCCAAAGTCCCGAGCTCGCTTCGCTCGCTCTTGCATCCTAGGTCGAAAAACTGATTACTACCTACCAAGGTGGCTCGACGGAGCCCCGCTTCGCGGGGCTCCTACTTCTGGGTGGTTTAAAAAAAAATAACCACGAAGGGGATGGCGGGGTCTTTCAGACCCCGCCATCCCCTTCTAACCTAACCTGTCCGTGTCGGGGTGCCCCAAATTCCCGAGCTCGCTTCGCTCGCTCTTGCATCCTAGGTCGAAAAACTGCATTGATTTTTTTTTCCAACTGATTTTGCACCATAGACAATACGTGGTGTATATATGGTTGTCAATCGCCCGTTTTTAAGTTCCGTTTTCGATTTTATCTGATTTGAGGTTAGAAAAATTGGTTTTCATTAATTTCTCGAAAAATATATTATCTTGTGAAAAATGTGGTAGCATTACAATCGGGGACTTATACCTTACCAATTACAAGCCTTTCTTAGAGCTCGGGACTTGGGGCACCCCGACACGGACAGGTTAGATTCGAAAAGATGGCGGGGTCTGGGCACTGCCTTTACAGGAGAGTGGTGCCAGGACACAGGGGGCACCTCCTCCCTCCTTATGCTAAACTATACCAAGTTTTTGGAATACGCCTATTATGTGACTACAACAAGTTTTAAGGTTAGGTTACAAAAATTGGTTTTTCTCCAGAACGGTGCATGACCTTAACATGGGAGTGGTACTGGGGGGTAGGGGACTCCCTCCCCCTCCCCCTCACACCCCTCACCTCCCCCTCCGCCTGCTACCGAATACTAGACCCAACCCTTCATTGTATTATGGATTCATATTTTTTTACATAATATTGTTAAGATATTGGTATACCTTCTCATCCTGGTCAGCTAAGTTGGCACCATAAAAATAACTAGTCAAAATAATATTGTACATCTTACAAAAACTATCAAGTGCGAAAACTACTTTTCTTAGGACAATGACTTAGACCACTTTATTTTTGTAGTTTCAACTATAGTTAAAGTTAATTTTAAGGTTTTGTAGTATGAAAATTGAACTCACTTATCAACTAAGAGCAAAGGAACACGAAAATAACAAACTAATATCATTTTATCGTGAAAATACGGTAAGATTCTGAAAAAAAGTAGTATTGTAAAAAGTATTGTGGTACCTACCCTCTCTGGCTTTCAAATAAACAGTGTTCGCGACGATATTCTCTAATTCCATCAGTTCCAGTGTGGCTGATTTTATCGTAGACCCTCCACGAAGCAAAGACCCGCCGCTGCGGCCTCTCAGCCGCCTGCCAAACGCGCTCGACACAGCCCATCAATGTGTGTCCCGCGCGCAAAAACACAACCAGCAACCCTACAACTTACACAACATAACACTACACCAGACACAGATTAACGTAATCCAACCCGTACAACAGCCTCAAACGCTGCCGTCGGCAATAAACACGCAACAGTTCACGAATACGATTCACTATACCCAGGGGTGTGGTGGAAAGCACGATAGCATGACAGTCTTTGAGCGGTAAACAGCGGCGCGAACGCTCGTGTGCGTCGGCGGTGGTGAAAAACGGTTAGTTTATTTCAATAAATGCTTGAAAGGAGCACACGCCCGAATTACGCGAGTTATTGATGACGGACAGCAATACGCTACGAAAATTACCACTTTTACAGTGTTTCTACTTTCCAGTTGCCATACCGTCGCTTTAAAAAACTACCAATGCAATTTTTACCCGACTGTCACTGCAAATAAGTGTAATGTTTTTCGTTTTCGGATTTTTTCTTGAATTAAATGTGCATGGCCAGGTTTGTTCTAATAAAAATAGCGCATGGACTCAGGAACTCATGTATTAGTTCTGCGTTACCAATTTATATCTATAAACTAGCTGATCGACAAAACAACCTGTTCATCGCTGGTACTCAGAGTCTTCGGCGTAGCAACACTTATATCACTAAGAGGTGAGATTATGAAACATACATATTTTGCTGGCAAATTATAATAACTTTATTAAATATATAATTTTTAGTTTGATGCAGTGAGTAGACGAAGACGACCAAATAACATAACATTAGTATTGCTAACTTGCTAAGTTCCATGTTTCATTAGGTGCGTCCCCACAGAGCGCGCAGCCTCGCGAGGCATTTTCCGCGCGGAGCAGCTCGGTTGGTGTGGACGTGTCTCGGACGAGGCAAGTGACAGCGCTGCTGCGGTCGAGCGACCAAGCGCCCGAGCCATCCAGTGTCGGCTTTTGTTTTGCTTGCGTATATTGTTTCGGGCCTCGGTCGAAAAACAATAGACGCGTTCACACAGAGTGAGCAGCCTCGCTTGTCAGTTTCCTCGCGCAGCAAATGCCTCGCGAAGCTGCGCCCTCTGTGTGGATGCACCTATTAAATATACAGACGCAACGCACATCAACCTATAGCACTTAAACTTCTCTCCTTTGTGCAAAAATATATGACCCTGAAATTATAAAACGACGAGACTTCCGAAAAAAAATTAGGATGTCTACAAGAATTCGTAAGATTTTTGTATTTTATTTTTAGCATTACTTCTACTTTAGTAGGTTTTTTTTTGTCATGGCAACAATTTTTCTGTCAATTTTAACAAACTTGCCTATTGCAAAAATAAATAATGCCAGTCACAAATAAATAATTTGGTACTAAATCAACAACGTGTAACATTATTTGTAAATAATAATATATATTTTTTATGGTATATCTTGACTAGGTCATTAAATAAAATGTCTAAGTTCCCAAATATTGTTGGGTGCAACGATTTCTATGTGGACTGTTATTTTTCTAAACAGCAACACTGTGGTTTAGCTTTGACATTGACATAATGAATGACATTTATTGGCGGGAGTCAAAAAAATCACATGTGATTCATGTTGATTGTTTATTTTCATGATCAATCTGTAATCTAGTCTTAATATTTTAATAAAATGCAGGCTGCCGATCCCTGTGTAGAGTGTGGGGGCACTGATTTAAAATTATTAGATGGGTACTATTACTGTGTAGAGTGTAACACTCAAAATACAAATGTGCGAGAAACTGTGATAGAGCAAAAAACAGTGGGAGACGGCACTTTTGCTATAGCAACAAGAAGGAAAATCACCAAAATACACGATATCAAGATTCAAAGTAAGTTAGTATTCTTTTTCAGTGAGTATTTGGTGCTTGCACGCATAACCCCAAACACTTCTGTTGTGGCCAAACACAAATCTATACCTTCCATTATCTTGTGACTTGTGTCCGACGTTACTTTTTACCAGATTAGTATAGATTATACACACATCAAAAGTGTCTAGGGATCAACATATATTTTTGCAATAACTTTTCTCCTGATTGATATTAATTAAAATTTTCTTTAAGGATTCATCAAATAAAGTATTTTCGTTTGTCACAGTAACGATAAACCAAGTCACCTTTGCATTTAAAATTTTCTTTAAGGATTCATCAAATAAAGTATTTTCGTTTGTCACAGTAACGATAAACCAAGTCACCTTTGCATTAACCTGTAAACCCCTTAGCGGCAGCCGGCTGTCGCGCCTACGAATCGCGCCATTAAAGAAATTTGCCATTTTCCTAATAAAGGGATTTTTGACATTTGAACCACTAACACAAAAGTTCGAAAAAAAGACTGAAATAACAGTTTTCTTTAAAATTTTATTGGGTAACTTTTATTGGGTAACAATTAATAATCCGTGTTTCTACCGCGAACACTAACAACACAAGAACATCGGTTTGGCATACTCAAAATGAGTTCATCCAAATCGCGCTGTGGAATGGCCGCCCATGTTCGTTGCAACAACAAAAAAAGGTCTTCTTGCGACTGGATACCCTCCATATTCGGCAGAGCTCTTCTCTGTAGCATATCCCATGCATGCTCAATCGGATTCAAGTCTGGCGACTGAGCAGGCCAGGGCAGGACATTGATGTTAGCTGCGGCGAGAGTCTGTCTTACAACTCTTGCGGTGTGCGGTCGTGCATTATCATGCATTAACTGAAATAAGGGACCGATTTGCACTTGTAGAGGAACGATGACGTCTGATACAATCGTCTCAGCATAAATTTGAGCGTTGAGGTTGCCTCTGATCCAAATCAACTCAGTTCTTCCGCCGATCCAAATACCCGCCCATACCATGATGGTTCCACCACTATAAGGATGGACTTCCTGGCAGGATTTTAATCGCTGTTGGCGTCCAGGGGTTCTCCAGTGTCGTATACGTCTTGTATCCGGTCTCATACCGAAACGAGACTCATCACTTCTGCCCAATTTCTGTGTTCAAGAGCCCATTGATATCGAATCCTACGATTGTGCATTGCTATAGGTGGTACCCGTAGCGGTCTTCGGGAATGAAGGTTCACTTCATGCAAGCGGTTTCTGACTGTTTGGTCGCTAATTAAGTTCCCTGAAGAGTGATGAAGCCTCACGGCTAACATCATGGCGGTTATTGTTGGAGCTCTTCGAGTTAAGATTTGAATGTATCGGTCTTGTCTCCGTGTGGTGCAGCGATACCGTCCTCCATGGCGCTCAGCCACGGTACCAGTGCTTCGGTAACGTGTCCAAAGTCGACTGATAACACTCTGACTTGTATTCAGAGCTAAAGCCACAGTACGTTGCCGGGAACCAGCTTCTATCATTCCCACGGCTCTGAGCATTTCGTCCCTGCTTAAATGACGTCGCCGCTCCATAATAACGTTGGTTTTAATCAGTAGGAGGGAAACAGTAGCACTAATAATGTCTTCAATGCGTTGTATGTTTTTATAGGGAAAATATTGACAGCTGATTTTCATCTTTTACTCGAATTTGATTCACAGTTCCTGATTCAAATTATGAAATGCACCAAAAAGGATCCATATAAATTTATAAAATCATAAATTTATTACAAAGCCACATCTCAATCTCAAGAAATCCGCATAAAAATGCTTGATCCCTAGACACTTTTGATGTGTGTAGTTACCAGACAGTTCTCAAATCATGATGATGAATGAGTTCTTATTCAGAACATCTAATCAATTTATTTAAATTTTGCAATACCACGTAATTAAGAAATTATTATGATGAACATTGTGCAATGTTAGGTACTATTTCTACGTACAGACGCCAGCACATCAACCAACCTCAATTTGTCAAATGTCTTCGATAGATTTTTAACTTTATCACACTAGTGGAAGGTTAATATTGGAATTGGCTAAATTTGATTGATTGTGGTAGGTTTACCTGCTGGCGTCTGTAGAAAAACATACTTTATTTTTTCTGTCTGTGCTGCAAAAAAAGCATTACAATATACAAATTTTATCACTATTTTCACACGCAAAATGTTTTTTTTTTTCAGTGAGCGCGGAATGGTACAAGTGGCATGCATATAACTTCATAATATCAGGCCTAGCTGATGAACTAATTGATGCTGGGGCCAAACCCACGTTTAAATTGAAACTCTTGTGGATCTGGACTAGATATGTTAAGAAATATCAGAATAAGGATGAACTTGGGTAAGATAGCTATTGCCGACTAGCATTTTTCCAAGGTTTCACTTGCTTTATCATAAGTCTATTACCATAAGAACATTGAACGAATGAATTGCCGTGACCCTAGAACGTAAATGGCTATTGAAGGTCACCATGGATTTTAGTCAGCACAAGTCTCACAGTCCTTCCTGCCCTGCCCTGGGTGAGAGGACTCACATTTATCTTCCCTCAGGAACAGTACTTTTTTGGGTTGAAAGGTACAATATGATGTCATTTTCTGTACATCTGACAATACATGTGCAGAATTTCAGGTTGTTTCATTCAGCGGTTCGTCTTGAATGTCTCCTTATCCTTGAACAATCTTATAATAAATAATCAAGTATGACTTATAATAATACCTAATACTCCATTTTTACAGAACGGCAAAAAATACAGAAGAGCAAAATAATGATAATCTAACACTACCAAGTTTCATGGTAGAAGAAAATAGCAGCAGTAACCCAGGAGCAGAGGAAAAGGAACATGATGACATAGAAAATGAAGACACAAGTAAGAATATTAAGAAAAATGTTATAATGGAAGGCTCTAAAAGAGATATTAAATTCTTCTCCAGAGGCGTTATAATCGCCATGTTGTATTTAGCATTGAATCTAGATGAAAGTGACATACAGCTGTACCAATTATTAAGATTTATAAAAGAAAAGCGGGTAAATCTCACCAACATACAACGTTTTGTACCTAAGGAAATTGATTTAAAAAGCAAACAGATTGAATGGTTTAAGTTTATAAACAGCAAAGTATGCGCAATGTATAGGATCCGTGCATTAGCTATGACTTTGTTGAGAAAACTTGACTTAGGACCACCAAAAGTACCTAATATGAGGAAAATTATTGATGATTTCGTATTAGAACTTTGTCTACCTAATGATGTAAAACCTTTAATATACTCTTTAATGTACTTCCACCATTGTGAATTCCTTGATGTAAGCAACAAATCTAAAGAACACCTCATACATACACCTGACTATGAAGGTGTGGCCATGTCCTATGTTCTTGTAGCTATGAAGATGTGCTTTGGGCTGGATGGAGATTATGAAGAGAAGTTATCAGATGTCGTTGACAAAATCAATGATGAGAAAAATCTAACAAAATCATATAGGATGGGAAAATACTCCGATCCAAGCACAAGGCTATTTTCTTTTAGAGAATGGTGCAGCTTTATGCAGTTCAGAAAGATAATGCTTTGTAAGTCCTCCTTGCATATGGCTGAACAGCATTTTTTGGATATTGATGACAATGTCTATATAGAACATATGAATGAAAGACCACAGAACAATAAAGAACTACAAGATGAAACAGCCATGAATTTACTAAGCAAAATACCTGATGATGAAGAAGGAAGAGTTATTCCTAAACATTTGTTTCAACCAACTTTGACACCTATGACTGATTACACAGAAATCATTATAGAACATACACAAGACCATGAAATAAAGGCTCTACTGAGTGAAGATTTTACTCAATATTCTCTAAGCTATGCTTGCGAACATTTGCAGCTGGTAGACTCAAGTTCAGAAAACATAATTAAAGGTGTCAGTGAAGATAGAAAAACAGTCAGCAAAGATATTCTCGGAACAATAGTTACGAAAAAGAGTAAAAAACAAATGGTATATGTTAAAAATTGTGAGAACAGAAATTGGATGATAACCAACCCACCTAAGATGGAGCATGTTATGTGTGAAGATGCACTAAACACAAGTAATGATAAAGAAAGCGATCATGGTTATGATTCGGAACACCCAGTGAATGAAAAAGAAGTTTGCTTAGATACTGAAAACGCAGATGAGAATGATCAGAGTATGACGAAAAATATCAGTGGAGGTAACGATTCAGAACTAGCAAACGAAAACGATATGACTAAACCCACAGAAAATATTGATATCATTGATAGGAGTATAAATGAAAATAATATGGTACTACGTTTCTCAGAGAGTCTAGTACATGAAAGCGAAGTTTTGAAAGAATCTGAAATATTGAGTAAAACAGCAGTGAATGGTTCAATCAATGAGACAAAAGGGAAAGAAGTTTCTGAAGTAGATGACAATATAAATTACAGTGATGATAGTATGGAAGAACATAGCAGAGGAATTCATAATCCAGTGAATCTAGTCAATGAAAAGGAAGTTTTTGATAAACCAGAAAATGATAAACCAGCAAAAGGAAAAGAAGTATCTGAGGAAAATGAAAACATAGTACAAATTACGGATCAAGGTAACAAAGAAGACAAAAGAGGATTTATTATAACAGAAGAAGATGATGACAAGAATATATTCGATGACTTATTTATAGAATTTGAGTTGAAAGAAGAAATGGAACAAAATAACGAAGAAGATTATTACGCTGATAATGAGGAACCAATACCGAACAACAACTCTGTATTCGATGACCGCGCCAGTATGAGTGACGTCACAGATGATGATAATAATATGATATTCGCAACTTTCAACCCAGACACTTTTGATAGGGAGCAAACAATTAAAGAATTAATACTACACGCTTGTAAAAAATACAAAATCTCAATTCCCAAAGAGTATAAGCCAGCCAAAGAACCTAGAAAAAGAAAAGCTAATGCATTAGGCGATGAAGAAACACCGAGAGAACCCAGAAAAAGAGCTAAAGTGGACAAATTCGAAGCCAAAAGAAAAGTAGAGGAACTAGTTAGTGGTTATTACAGTATTAAAGAAACAGATTTACTTAATCAAATGCAGGAAGCAGTCAGTGTAGCTATAAGAAACAATAGTTTATTGAATGTTACTCAAAATGAAACAGCAAATATAGAACAAGCCAGTGATGCTTTAACCAGAGCAAGTTCCTTCTTAACTAGCAATGTAGAAAATCAGTCAATTGTTACTCTGCAGAATCAGACAAACGTAAATCCACAGATTAGCCTACTAGAACAAACTGATAAGGAACAAAATCCGGATAAACCAGATGATGAAGAACAGATAGACGAAAATTGGGAAGCAAAACTATTTGAAGGAGAGGAAGAAACGAAATTAGATGATCTAGTACCGAAAGGCGATCCGAAGTTTGACGAAGAGAAGTATGATGTAAATCAACTATACATTAAAATAAAAATGGAAGAAAAAGAAGACGATGGATACAATTTAGGAGATCTCCCTCCTAAACTAGAAGAAATTGTTAACCAAAAGATAGAACAGTGTAAAAATAGTATTGAATTTGCGAATTTAAAACCTGCAAATCGTGTAAAATCAAAATTCGAAAGCAATGATTCAGAAGATGAATTACCATTAAAAGTTTTGCAAGAAGAAAAGAGGTTGCTAGAAGAAAAGATTTCATGGGAAGACAATTTCGAACTTTTAATAAATAAAGATAATGTTTCGGAATTTAAATATTGGTTCAGACATTACGACGAAGATTTTATGACACGATCCGCGGACTATCATACAAAGTTTGACGAGGAATTAAAAGAAAATACTCCAAGCAGTTTCTACTTTCTTATCAGAGAGTGTGCCGCCATTTTGAATTGCACTACTTTTACGTTGTACAAGCATATGCAGAGTTTGGAAAAATATATCAGTGCGAGGGCAAATTATCCAGATTTATGAAGACTAGAATAAATAGAGAAAGGAGACACAAAAAAACTTTTAGGTAATATACCCCCACGTAGTCTATGACAGATTTCGTTCAGTCCCACTTCTTCTGAAATTGAATCTTACTAGTGTAAATATAATGTCCATATTCCTTCAACCGACTGTAAAACAATACACGAATAAAAACATTACGGTCAAAGAAATAGGTTCATTTTTGGATGAAGCCTAAAATCACTTTAAAGTTGAAAAAATCCATTCGAATATGAACTGTATTTCTAAGTGAATAAGTATAATTTTTCAATGTAGACAAATGGTCATAATATTTTAAATGTTTTTAGTGGTTAGGAAGAACCTGTGATCGGTAATGTGATAAGAATTTAATTCATGATGCAGTACATTGCACATTAATTTCAAACCGCCTTTATTCCATAGCGTTAAGGGTCGTTTTCGTAGCTCGTGTTACTTTAGTGAATGAATCTATTGTCTTTCACTAACCCTGCAATGCAAAGGACGCGTCGCAGACGCAACGGGTAAACGGCAGCTTGTTTGGAGTGGATTGTCACCAATACATTTTCAACCTTATGCTCTAAGCATAAAGTTGGAAATCTATCGGGTGTAGGTTGTGGTTTCGACGCTGCGCACAAGACTGCTTTCTTATGCGCCTGCCAGACTATGCTCCTTGCGCTGCTCATCGCTATGCTCCTTGCGCTGCCGTGATTTGCCCCGATGTTGTCCTCTCTGCCCACACACTGCTCTACTCGCGCAATTAATCGTGACGCTCCTCACTTGTCATTTGCCTTGGTGAGACGATGGACGTTGAAACGGTGGCAGCGTGCACGCTATGCATTTTTAGTATAGCTAATTATATTAATGTGGTAAAAAGAAATATACATCGTCGTCGTCGTCCTCGTCTTGCGCGAGCGCTGATGCGGACTGCGACCTCGCGATTATGTGGCCAGCCACTCGCACTCGTATTGCCGGTCCTTTGACTCGCGCGCAAAAACCGACAAAATAGGGAGCAGTGGGCAGGACGAGGAGCATGACGTGAGGCATGAGGAGTAATGTTGCCACACTATGTCTCTGCCTCCTTTCCTCGTTACTTCCCATGCCACTCGTCGAGTGTGTGGCAGGCGCATAAGAGAATAATATTGTTGGACTAATAAAGTTTCAAGTCCCGAATTATCGATATGTTTTTCAAACCTGTACAATATTACTTTTCACAACTTTTTAATGTAATTTGGTGTGAAAGGAACGTCGCCAGACGGCCCATTTTTTAGGGTTCCGTAGCCAAATGGCAAAAACGGAACCCTTATAGATTCGTCATGTCTGTCTGTCTGTCTGTCTGTCTGTCTGTCCGTGTATGTCACAGCCACTTTTTGTCGAAAGTATAAGAGCTATCCTGTTGAAACTTTTTTTTTTTTTTTTTTTTTTTTAGGGTGGCAAAATCATCAAATGAGTCCTCCCGCCCTGGGTGGGGCGGGAGGGACTGTCAGACTCTTACTGACTAAAATCCACCCGTGTTCCGTCGGATGCCCTTTACGTTCCGGGGCCACGGTATCCTGGATTAAGAAAAATCCGCGACCCCGGCAGGCATTTGGCCCCATAAGGGGCCCCGTCGGTGACGCGTGAAACACGACGCGCCACCGACCCGGGCTTGGTCCTTGGTCGGACGGCGAGCATACCCATTACTCACCGTCCGCAAGCCCGCTCCGCCGCTGTGCCCTCTGCTATTCAGAGGGACACGCGTTGGAGCGTCCACCCGACAGGCTATTTGCATACGGGCAAAGGTGCCTAAGGAGAGTTTTTGCCCGCATCCCAGGGCGCACCGGCCCGAAAAACTGGTCTTCCCCCCGGACGTATCCGAGAGGGAACTCCAGTCCACGGGCGCACGTGGAGGTTTCCTGTCTTAGCACCCCATCCTGTTGAAACTTGGTAGAAAGATGTATTATGTGAACCGCATTAGGATTTTCACACAAAAATCAAAACAAAACAAATTTTGGGGGTGCCCCCCATACTTAGAATTGAAACTCAAAAAAAATTTTTTCACCAAACCCGTACGTGTGGGGTATCTATGAATAGGTCTTTAAAAATGATATTGAGGTTACTAGCATCATTTTTTTCTAAACTGAACAGTTTGCGCTAGAGACACTTCCAAAGTGGTAAAAAGTGTGTCCCCCCCCCCCGTAACTTCTAAAATAAGAGAATGATAAAACTAAAAAAAATATATAATGTAGACCTCAACCAAAACTACCAACGAAAATTGGTTTGGATGAGATACAGTTAGCAGTTTTTGAGATATAGTACATTTTCAAAAACCGCAAATATAACTTTGCCATTCATACAAGTACTATGAAAAACAAAGTTATTTTTATTGTTTGTGTATATTACTTACTAATCTCAATATAATTATATCTCTAATCTATGCTTGCTGCTACGGAACCCTTCATGGGCGAGTCCAACTCGCACTTGGCCGGTTTTTTTTGTTTTTTTTTTTCTTGGAGTCGATAATTATGACTTCGCACTTTTACATTATTTGAATCTATGTTGAGGATGACTTTTAATGACAGAATACCTCATTTTACGTTGTTGTATTAAAGGAGTTAATTGATTGTTAATTATAATAAGATAAGTACGTAATTTATTTTATTATTAAGTATTAAAACAGTGATATCTTGTTTAAATAATAAAATTACTTGCATACGAATACCTAATGTTTCTTTATTTATCTCCGATTCAAAAAGTCTGTCCAATTGTGGGTTACCAATCTACTATATAAAAATAAGTCGGGTTTTCCTTCCTGACGCTATAACTCCAGAACGCACGAACCGATTTCCACGGTTTTGCATTCGTTGCAAAGGTCTCGGGCTCCGTGAGGTTTATAGCAAAGAAAAACGAAATGTTACATAAAACGAAGCCATCTGGTGGCGAAACCATGGCGAAACGGAGTTCGCCGGGTTTGCTAGTTGGTTATAAACGTTTAAAAAATAAATAAATAATCAAAAACTTATCCAAACAGCCCTAACATCATCTGATAATAGACCATACCAATGATAAATCGAAACGCACCTACGAGCCACGCAACGCTGTATTGAATCACTACAGGTCATAGCACACTTAAACGACTCTGCTCCAACACCGCCCTAAACTAAGACGACTGCTCGCAGTCCACGCGGTGACAGCTAGCAGGCACCCAGCAGTCCACGCGGCGACAGCTAGCAGACGGCCAGCTGTCCACCCGCCGACCGCTCTCGCTTTTCGCGATAAACACAGTGACTGAGCGACGACGGCGCGGCGACTGCTAGCAGTGAGCGCGCGGACACCGCACCGACCGCTCGTCTACGACGTGCGGCCAGCGAGGCGTCAACTACCGAGCAGTCTGACGGCGGCGGCGGTAAGCTCGCTGACAGCGAGCTGTCTGCTAATTTATGATACTAATGTAAAATATATATAAAGAGCAATATTTAAAGCCCATATTTAAATAATATTCTTTTTGCCGGGTGGGAGCAGAGTCGTGTAAGTGGGCTATGACCTTACAACTGCGCTTTTACTTCTTTTTTAAAATTACACAAAAAAGTTTTTATGCATAAATTGTATAATCACTGGCTGTTTTGTCTGCCAATGCCAATGTGAAAATTAAAAAAATAATTGGATTCAAATACCACTTTGACACTGTCAATATTAACGAAAATATCGTTTGCGTGTTATTATACAAAATGCTACGAAGTAAGTGTGGTACGTTGCTACGTGCGGCTGCATTACCGTCTAATGTCTTGAAACGGGATTTTGCTCAAGTGGGCCATATTATTTCTACCCCGCCAAGAGTGAGATTTTCTCTTGGAGTAAGTTCTATTTTGTTTTTAAAACGTCGTCTTATGGCGAGACCACACTATGCAGGCGGAACTGCGCGACACGACGACGCCTAGCTTTGCCACGCAGTTCGTTTGCAGTGTTCCGTTGCCGCTTAGTGCGTGGCTGCGTGGTGTCTCGTATAATTTCATTAAAGAATATTTTGACGCGTCGTGTCGCGCAGTTCCGCCTAGTGCGGTCTTACCTTTATTCTCCATTCGGGGGAGGCCGTAAGCTCAGTTCCGGAGGGAGCAGTAAGTTCGTTCCACTTGGTAATGTCGGCAGATGCGTGGTGTAATGTGCGTGAGCAAGAAGACCTGCTATGCTATTCTCTATAAGAAATCTCATCGCTGGACTCTGCGATGTGCTCTTCGTAAAGAAGGTTTTGAGATCGTCCGATCGAGCAGAGGTGGAGCAGAGCGAGCGATGAGCGCTAGTGTCGCTCTCAGTGGCTTAGTGATAGCAAACTTTAGTCCCAGCGTAGCGTGGGCGCTACGACCGCGTTGTCACAAAGGCTGTGATTATAGAGAACAGCACTGCTGGTTAGATTTATGATCGCATCGGTCAGACAGGATCATCTGCAATTCCATAAGATACTTGGCATAGTTCTATGAAATTGTGAGAGGGGAGATCTCACAGTTGTATGAGGTTACAGTCCATACTACTCTCAGAGGGAGCAGGGTTTTTGGGTTCCCTACCCAAAGGGTAAAACGGAACCTATTACTAATAAGACTATGTTATCCGTCCGTCTGTCTGTCTATCTGTTCCTTCTGTCACCAGGCATTATCGCATAAACCGTGATATCTAGTTAAGACAGTTGAAATTTTCACAGATGATTTCTGTTGTAACTTTAACAACACAGTCATACTAAAAAATTTAAAAGGGCTCCCATACAATAGACATGACTTGTAATAAGGGTGTTACTAAAGCCATTCGCATCGGATCGCGTCGTCCGAGCCGAGCCGATGCGAATGGCGTTAATAACATCCTTATTACGTTGACATAAAAGTTTTCTTGATCGGCTTAAGCCGATTCTGCGTCGATAAATGTGGGAGCATCCTTTTTGTACAAGTTGATGTGATACGTTCTAATAATATTTTCTCTAACATTTTTTAGGAAAAGTGTCTGCATATTTTATTCATGCACATTATATGGCTGGGCCCGGTGGCGTATTTCCATACTCAAATAAAATGTTGGCGGCGGTTCTACATCGGCGACAAATAGCTTGTTAATTGTTATTACTCGTAATTTCTATAGATGGTTATAATGAGAATAATAATAAAGTGGATTTGAATATATTTTATTTTTATTAGGTATATCATTGAGACAATTTTGTACAGTGCTGTGAGGAATACACGCATATAGAATCATCAAATTAGTGATATTGAAGACATTAATCAGTAGCAGTAGGTTTACCTACTGATTGACCTATATGTTTTTTCTTTAGGGGAAGGAAAATACTGCGAGAATTAAAACCGGCCAAGTGCGAGTTGGACTCGCCCATGAAGGGTTCCGCACAAACAATAAAAATAACTTTGTTTTTCATAGTGTTTGTATGAATGTCAAAGTTATATTTTTGCGGTTTTTGAAAATGTACTATATCTCAAAAACTGCCAACTATATCTCATCCAAACCAATTTTCGTTGGAAGTTTTTGTTAACGTCTACATTATATATTTTTTTTAGTTTTATCATTCTCTTATTTTAGAAGTTACATGGGGGGGGGGGACATTTTACCACTTTGGAAGTGTCTCTCGTGCAAACTGTTTAGAAATAAATGATATAGATAAGTAATCTCAATATAATTTTTAAAGACCTATCCATAGATACCCCACACGTATAGCTATGGTGAAAAAAAAAAATGAGTTTCATTTCTAAGTATGGGGGTCACCCCCAAAATTTGTTTTGGTTTTATTTTTGTGTGAAAATCCTAATGCGGTTCACTGTTCACATGATACATCTACCTACCAAGTTTCAACAGGATAGCTCTTTATAGTTTCGACAAAAAGTGGCTGTTACATACGGACGGACAAACAGACAGACATGACGAATCTATAAGGGTTCCGTTTTTGCCATTTGGCTACGGAACCCTAAAAATGCCCGGTTCCTTGATATGCACTTTCAATGGGGAAGGCCGGTCAAAGCTAATTGTAGATGGCGCCACCATAGGTAAGTCCTAATCCGACCAATGAGGTAGTACTATTTTGAAGTACCTATAAGATTTGAGCCAATGACGATGCTTGGAACAAACTATGCTAGCGCCATTAGTTCCCCAGTTGCCATCCCCATTCCAGAGTATCATGCGGCGACCCACCCATCGATGTGCCTGTGCATAAAAAAAGTTAGATTAGGATCAATAAAAATCTACATCTAAAATCTCTATATATCATCTAAAATACATTTTGATACTTGAATTTAAATACATTTTGATACTTGAATGTAAATTCAAGTATCAAAATGTATTTTTCTTACACTTGATACTTGAATTCTTACTTTATATGCAGTGATACCAGATGTAGATTTTTTGAATTTGCCGCTATTTTCCAGGCTCATGTTTCGTGTGTCAGACTTGTATGCTTAGGTATTATACGAAAACATTTTTATTGCGGCCCCTCGTTTTTGCGCTGCGTATGATTTCCGCCAATCGCTTATAATTTTATAAATTCGAAGTCAATAAACTTTTTTTGTTCAAAACTTGTCTATGCGGTTGCAATGTTTCTATCTGTGAATTTGTGACAGAACCATAGACATGTTTTGTCTATGAATTTTGTTGTGTGTTGGATTTTGCTGCCGCTTACTTGTTTTCACTGTTTTTTGTGCTGTTTTTCCCTAACGTATTTGCTGCAAAAAGTGCAAAATGAAAGAACCTAAACCTACGCAGACTCCTATAGAGGATTTAGCAGAATTGCGAAATTATTTCGTATCACACAATCTCGTTCGGGAATACATTGCCCATACTTCCAAAGTGCATTCGGTTGGCTGGTCCTGTGATGGAAGACGACTGGCATCAGGATCTTTTGATAAAAGCGTAGCTATATTTACGTTAGAAAGGAATAGACTAGTAAGTAAAGCTGTTTTTCTAAGTTTAAAGCCTGTTTAATAATATAAAAAGTTAGGTTATGTTATGGTTATTCAAATTTGTTTGTTTTTAGGTTCAAGACTTTATATTCAGAGGGCACACAGGGTCTGTCGACCAACTGTGCTGGCATGCTTCACACCCTGACCTTCTTAGTACAGCTAGCGGAGACAAATCTGTTAGAATATGGGATACAAGGTAAATAGTTTACATTGTGCCAGCTAGCTTTCAATGTAAACATCTGACACGGTTCCTTTGCTCTAAGATGACCCATGACCCTTTCCTGGACTGTTCTTATAATAGGATAAAGCCTCACCACAAACGATGGCCCACCTCCTCTCTTGTACTTTGTGTAACTCCACCTGCACTCTAAGGGACCTGTCCGAGGCCAACACCAAAGCCATAAATGTGGCAGAGTTTTGGTCAAAGCATATACCTATAATATAAAGGAATCATCACCACAATGAAGAAGAATGCAATTGTGTATTTTTGTATTGCTTTCACATCAAAACAATTTTAATATAGAGATAAATGGGATCCTAGAATTGGATATAGGCTATAATGAGAGGGTGAACCGCGGGCAACAGCTTGTCTAATATATAAAAATCAATGCCACTTTTCGTTGTAATGTTATAACTCAAGAACGGGCTCACCTATCCAAACCAAATGTTTAGGATTTGTTTGCGCTATTTAGTAGATGCTTTATGTGAAGTTTGCACAAAATTGGACGAGCGGTTCTTAATTTATCCTTGCGAAGCTGGGACGGGCCACTAGTTAATCATAAATCTCAGTTATCAACAATATCTACCTTTTTCTAAACAAACCATGTGACTATTACAGGACACACAAATGTGCAGCAACCATAGCAACTAAAGGAGAGAACATCAACATAGCCTGGTCTCCTAACGGCAGCACCATCGCTGTGGGGAACAAGGAGGATCTCGTCTCTTTTATAGACACCAAGACTTATAAAGTGGTAAGTGTACGGTAAAACAGCAGCAGAAAGCATGGCTGCAAGGTCAACTGCTGTGCTGTGTGTAGCAGGTTCTATTCCTGTATGGAACAAGTATAATTATGTTCCACCAGACCAGACTGGTAATTCTGCGTAGACTTTCTTATAAAAAATTGTAATTTTAAATTAAATACCTACTGGTTCAATAATATTATTTAACACTAACTGGGTTCATGTTGGAACTTACTGACTAAAATCCACGGTGATCCTTCAATAGCCCTTTACGTACCAGGGTCACGGTTACCAGGTGAGACACCGACCCCGGCAGGCTTTGGCCCTCTTAGGGGGCCCCTTCAGATTGCTGACAGCTCTTTGAGGCGCGCGTGGAACACAACGCGCCGTCGACCCGGACATGGTCCATGGTCGGGCGGCGAGTCATGCCCGAGACTAACGGCTTTACGTGTTTTCAGAGGCATGGAGGAAACTCCCTATGACAGAATATCAGTAACTGAACAATGCATTTAAAAGCCACATTTAAAAAACTTTCTGCTGTCCACAGGTAGTAGAAGAACAATTCAACTTTGAAGTGAATGAGATCTCTTGGAACAACACCTCAGATTTGTTCTTCCTGACCAATGGACTTGGCTGCGTCCACATATTGTCGTAAGTTTTCTTTAACATTTTGAAGATTGTTATATCAAATTAAAGATTTTCTTTTTTTTTTTCATCAGCCAAAACTCCTGATCAAACTCAAAACCTCTGTAGGATAACATATTATATTCTCAAGTACATTTTTACTGGAAATTTTTTTTTTTTTTTTTTTTGTTGTATGATGTGTCCTAATACGGTAACATCATAAAAAATACAATCTAGCTTAACTAAAGCTAATGAGTAATTAAATTTTGACTTAATTTGCTAGGGACAGTAAACCTAAGAATGTGTCCATTAACACTTTTCTTATTGTCTCTATTAAGGGGAAGACACTTTGTTCTTGTGTTCTTTATGGGTAGCACTCACTTCACTACATTAAACTAACACTTCACTAAATTAACTCAAAAGGTTTTGTCCTTTTTAGCCTTCTCACTATGTCCGTGTTGTCGAGGAGCTGGATAGCCTCGATATTCACATGATGGTGAAGCCTTCGTTCATGAGCTTCGGCGTTCTTTTTAATTATGTCTATGACGAGGTCTACTTTGAGGTCCCGATGAAGGTCGTCATTTCGAATGTACCAGGGCGCATTGACGATTCCTCTGAGTACTTTGTTTTGAAAACGCTGTATAATTTTGATATTACTTTGTTTGGTACAGCCCCAAAGCTGAATACCATAAGTCCATACAGGCATCAGGACTTGTTTGTATAAAAGTACTTTGTTGTGTACTGACAGCGAAGAATGTCTTCCTATCAGCCAGTACATCGACTTGTAACGAAGCTCTAGTTCGTCGCGTTTCTTTTTAACATGAGCTTTCCAGCGAAGCTTTGCGTCTAATGTCATGCCTAAGTATTTGGCTGTATTTTCGTACGGTATGACATGACCGTTTATGTTTATCGGATGATAATTTGGCTTTTTGTTTGTGAAGTCTATGTGAACAGATTTTGATTGATTAAGTTTCACACGCCATTTTTTTGTCCAGTCAAAGATAATATTGACGGCTGTTTGAAGTTTTTCGACTGCTTCTTCTTGAGTGACACCTGTGGCCATTATAGCTGTGTCGTCTGCAAACGTGGCAATGATATTGTTTTCTAACTCAGGAATATCGCAAGTGTACAATAAGTACAAGACGGGACCTAGGACACTTCCTTGCGGTACTCCAGCTTTTATCGGCTTGAGTTCTGAATGTGCATCATCTTGTCTTACTCTAAACATACGCTGTGATAGGTAAGACTCTAAGATGTCAGCAAACTGTTTAGGGAGCATATTTCTAAGTTTGTTAATAAGCCCTTTGTGCCATACCTTATCGAATGCTTGCGCTACGTCCAGGAAGACCGTAGAGCAAACTTTGTTTTCTTCTAAAGCCGTTTCAATAATGTTGGTAATCCTGTGTACTTGGTCTATTGTCGAATGTTTTTCCCTAAATCCAAATTGGTAGTCAGGGATCAAGTTTCTTTCTTCTATGATGGGTTTTAGCCGCTTCAGGAGAAGCTTTTCAAATAATTTTGACATGATCGGTAGCAGCGAGATCGGCCTATATGATGTCGTTTCGTGAGGTGGTTTACCAGGCTTTGGTATCATTATAACTTCGGCAACTTTCCACAGGTCAGGTACATACTTAAGCCTGAACGTTGCATTGATTAGAGTCGTAAGTTTTACGATGGCTTTACGTGGGAGGTTTTTAAGAACTTCTCCGGTAATAAGATCGTAGCCAGGTGATTTCTTTAAGCTAAGACGCTTGATTTCGTTGTATACTTCTCTAGGTGTTACGAATTTTATTTCTTGCTCATCATTATTTGATGTTTCATCTAACAAGGCACTGTCTTCATCTTTATTTGGCTTAAAAATAAGTTCTAGATGTTGTGCAAACGTAATAGCTTTTTGCTCGTTGTTTATTGCCCACTGCCCGTTAGTATCTTTGATAGGGGGAATATGCATAATTGGCTTTTTTAAAGTTTTTGTAGTTTTCCACAGAGAGTAATCTGTCGTGCGATAGCTACTTAGTTGTTTTAGATAACTGCTCATTGATTCATTTTTGAATTTCTGAATTGCACTACTTAGTTGTTTTGTAAGTTTGTTCAAGATCCTTTTATCTTGTGGAAATCTTGTTTGTTGCCATATTCGTCTCTGTCGCCTCTTTTCAGCTATGAGTTTTGTGATTTCTACTGGATAGTAGGTAACTCTGTTTTTAATTTTAAATGTAGGCGTGTTTTTCCAGGCGCATTGTTGTATTTGTGTAATAAACTGTCTGATATCCCGATCCAGATCTTCAGGTTTCTTTAGTGGAACTTTTAAATCTATTACAGAGTCCAAGTCAATTTTAAAGCTTGCCCAATCAGTGTTCTTATTTACCAATGTGGGCAAGGTTTCTTTCAGCAAGAAAGTCTCACTTAGAGTAAGTATTATAGGTGAGTGGTCTGAGCTCATATCATAACCTTCTTTAATGCGGAGAAGATTCGGTGATATATTTTTATATATAAAAAAGTCTATGAGGTCAGGAATCTTTTTTGTGTCAGTAGGCCAATAAGTGGGCTTACCTGTTGATAAAGTTTTACATTGTGTTTCTTCAATTGCGCACAGTAGCTCTCTTCCTTTGGTTGTTGTCAATCTAGATCCCCAAAATGTATGTTTAGCATTAAAGTCGCCTCCTAGTATAAATCTATTTCCAAGACCGTTTAGAAAAGTCATGTACTGTTCTGTTTTTAGTGAATACCTTGGTGGACAGTATATGGCTGAAATGGTGACAAGACAATATTTCGTTTTGACACAGACAGCCACTGCTTGTATTTCTTCTTTTTCATATTTGAGTTCCTCAAAGTGAAAAATATTCTCTTTTATAATGACAGCACTACCACCTCTTGGTGTGTTATTGGGATGCAATGCATGGTATACTTTATACCCTTTAATTTGAATGTGAGATTCTTTAGTGAAATGTGACTCCGATATAAGGCACACATCAATACTTTCCATATTTAGGACTGCCGGAAACTTTACTGGAAATGTGTATCTTTTCGTGTACCTAGTTATTAAAGCTTGATTTTGAGTCGCTACTAAAAAATATGTTCCCGGTAACACGCTGCGTGATCGGTGAAATGTGTATCTTATCATGTAGGAAATAGAGTTAGATGCGAGGATGTTCACAAAGAAGATTCGTTATATAAGCCACATACAGGCCTGTTGGTCTAGTGGTTAGTGACCCTGACTGCTATGCCGGAGGTCGTGGGTTCGATTCCCACCAAGGACAAATGTTTGTGTGATGAGCACGATCATTTGTTCTGTGTCTGGGTGTAATTTATCTATAATATTTGTTGTATTTAGAAATATATAAGTATGTTTATCAGTTGTCTAGTACCCATAACACAAGCTCTGCTTAGCTTGGGACTAGATGGCGTTGTGTAATATTATATTATACAAGCACACAAAAGACAGCAACAACGGAGCTAAAGCAATTGCCTTGACCGAAATCTGTTGGATCTCATCATCAACGTTAGATTTAGAGTCTTCCCTTTAGAATCAACTCAGTCTCTCTATCCATAGGATAACCATATTTATCAATTATGGCATTTCCCAGGTACCCAACACTAGAGCTCCAAACAGTACTGAAGGCGCACCCGGGCACATGTATCTGTATAGAACACGACCCCACCGGTCGGTACTTCGCCACGGGCTCCGCTGACGCACTCGTCTCGCTGTGGGATGTTAACGAGCTTGCCTGTCTTAGAGTATTCTCAAGGTAAGTCTTCTAAACACTTTTGTAGATGGAGTGCAGAAGACAGACCATACGTAACGCATTTTTAAGTCTGTGAAAATAACACCTAAGCAAAGTAAGCTATATTGTATGCATACGACGGGCAAAATGTTTGGTCACAAAAATCCTGGCAGATCGAGCTGCGCCACGCGACGAAAAGTGATGTTATTCGCGGGGTGCGAAGTTCTAGGTGGGGGTAGTACTATTCGATTGCAGCGCTCATGGTGGTGAAATACTTCTTTTTGTGTTGAATAGTCCATTTATCGAGGAAGGCTATAGTTTATATAGCATCACGCTATGACCAATGGGAGCAGAGCAGCAATTGAAAATGTTTTCAAATCGGGAAATTCTTATTGAGAGCTTCCGTTGCGTGCGCTGCGTAAACGGTTTATATTACGCAAAAAATATGTATGACGGAATTTTTCCTCATGAAACGTTCTAAAATAAAGTCCGCCACAGCATATATCTATCTGTTAAGGTTAACTCACCATAACCTTTTTTATGGAAATCAAATTGGTTTTAAAATAATACATTACTTGCGACGGTATTTTATGAACATAATATTAATCCTTACCCAAATAAATACGTTACTCATTACAAACATTTGATTTTGAACAAAATTTCCCTTCCATCATTTGATTTCAATGAATATCTGACGAGATATCGTAGTTTCTTCAACGGCAGGTGATGGGGAGCAGTCGGAATACGACGGCTCTGTCTCAGAGTTCATTGAACTCTGTCATCTGTCAATTTCGAAGAGAAGAAAGTAAATAACATTATAATCCTTATTTACTTAAATTATTTGATAATTGTCTTATGGAATACATTTTTCCTACATTTATTTAATTTTATTCAGTGCCGCTGGATCACCATGATATCCAAAACCAAGTGATTTGCAAGAAAAACTGTTTCTAGTTAGAACGCGAACGGTCATTTCCAACAAAAGTTCTGAAAGGTAGGTGGCGCTAAAGTCGTGCACGGTACCATTATGGGTTTTGTTTTTTCATTTGGACGTACGGAACCCTAAAAAAATAGTACGTTTGCTTCAACGCGCGCTAAAGCAGACGACACACACTTGGTATGCAACCTGCACTCGTGTAGTACAACACATCGCAATCTCTGCATTCCCATAGCGTCTACAGTTCTGCCGATAGAATGATCGAAAATGTGCGTCGTGTACGTTGAGTCTGCGTAAAATCCGCCATGCAGACATTTTGTGCGTCACAAAATCGATCGCACAATAAGTGTGTCCTAAAAAAATTCGCTGCACCGGAAAATATGTTTGAACGAAAAATTGTTATGAAAAATATTCAATAATTGTTATGAAAAATATTCAATATACTATGTTTATTTTTTATCATAGATCTCAAATATTTTTTTCGTGTATCACTTTTTCTATTTATTTGTGAACATTTATTTTATTATAGTTGTATAATATTTGTTGTTCCGTCAGCGTCACTCATCCAAAAGGTTCAATGGAAGACCAGCGTCAGACAGCTTCACCCTGTCTGGCATGAATGCTGAAATGGACCTTTTTGGCGCAGCCGTGAGGCACACAGCACAGCACTATGATTTTCGCTCCCTTTTGTTATTATGTCTTTGTTTACCCTTTGTTTTTCTGTATTATTCTCTGTCTTTTTTATGTTGTGTGCTACATGAACTGACGTCAAATAAAACTTTTTCTTTCTTTCTTTCTTTTCTTTCTAATTACAGTATATTACAAAATACCATTTAGCTAAAGCGATTTAGTAAAATATAAGCCACCAGCAAGTATACAGTTATTTGGCTATACTTAGCCTTGCTACCATCTTGCTATCCCTAAGTCAAACCCTAACATTTTTAATTCTAAAATAGGTTGAGTTTTGTGTTATCCTTATTTTTGTTACAGACTAGAATGGCCAGTGCGCACGTTATCGTTCAGTTTCGACGGCCGACTGCTCGCGTCTGCCAGTGAAGATCACATCATTGATATAGGAGATACTGAGACCGGTAAGTTAAATTAACAATGCAGATTTTATGCACAATTTGATTACACTGTAAGTACTAAAATTCAATCAATATTTTTCTGCTAAGGGCAGTCCTGCAATGTCCAAAGATGGTTGATTATCGAATCGCAAAAGTTCGGCCTTGGAGCTTGCCAAAGGGCATGGAATGAAACCGTTGGGTTGTTAAAAGACAGGACAGAGTCCAAAATACCACACTGCGTTCCACAAACAGGCATAGTGGACGTTCGCACGAAGGCTGCCAAGCTAAAATGGGATTGAGGGACCAATGTTAGTCGCATGCGGGATGAACACTGGCCGAAAATGTCCACATATGGGTGCAGGTGGTTAAACCGCCCAGAAAGAGGTGGCGAAAAGACCAGGCCCTGTAGTCATGTAACAAACGATAAACGCAAAAGCTGAGTAGGCTTTAATAGATTTTCAACTTTATATGCTTGGGTATAACGTTGAAGATCTAGTGAAGATTGTTTATCGTTTTCGATCTCTCTTGTCGCTAACGCTCAGAAATCTTAAATAGATTTCAACTTTAGGCTCTAGGCTATAAAGTTGAAAATCTATTGGGGAGTACCAAGCGTTATAAGATTATCGTTTGCGACTTGTTGTGACTTGGCTAGGGGGGCTGGACTCTTATACCGAAGGCTGGTTTGAAGAGCCAGAGGATAACAGCTCTTGAAAGGTATTGGGGGAGGGCTTTTGCCTATCAGTGAGACAGCATAGGAAAATAAAAAAGTAGTAATCCATTGCAAGTTTTCCACAGAAAACCTTCATTCCGTCTTTTCGCCCTTCCTTCAGTATTATAAACAATATAAAAAGACCGCCTTTTGAATCTTGGCTTCAATTCAAACCCTGACATAATTTCTATTTCAGGCGAGAAAGTAGCTGAAATACCGGTGCAAGCGTCAACATTCACAGTAGCGTGGCACCCGTCACGATACCTGGTCGCCTTCGCGTGCGAGGACAAGGAACCTCCCGAGAGGAAACGAGATGCTGGTAACCTCAAACTTTGGGGGCTGCCTAACAACAGTTAGACGCTAGATACTGACCCATGATAGCCCCCAACAAGAATGTCTGATTCAAGAGACACTTGAAGGTAGGAGTTATCTGTAATATAATTATGTGTAAGTTATTACCCTGTTACAGTTTAATCCCAAGTCATTAGACTGAACAGTGTTTTACTACATAAGAGTATTATGAATCAAAAATTAAAAAAATAGTTAAATATAACTATTTTTGTAAGTTACTAAACTTATAATGTAAATAAATTCGTCTGTGTTAGAATAAGAACTGAATAAAATGACACTAAAATACATAATTGCATGGTTTTATTTATTCATATTATTTCAATGTTTTCAAAAGGAATTTTATCACAGTTACCTGTTCATGGAAAATACAAAAGTACACTATTATTCGAGTTATCATTGATTGCTATTACAAATACATACAAAGCACATTTTTTGTACTATCAATCAACACTTGACTTCAAAATTATTACAAATATCAAAATTAAAAAAAGTATTGTGACATCATCAGTCATTCATATACTATGAATGAAAAAAAACACGTTTACACCTTATTAATTAGGTGCGTCCCCACAGAGCGCGCAGCCTCGCGAGGCATTTTCCGCGCGAAGCAGCTCGGTTGGTGTGGACGTGTCTCGGGCGAGGCAAGTGACAGCGCTGCCGCAGTCGAGCGACCGAGCGCCCGAGCCATCCAGTGTCGGCTTTTGTTTTGCTCGCGTATATTGTATCGTGCCTCGGTCAAAAAACAATAGACGCATCCACACAGATTGAGCGGCTTCGCTTGTCAGTTTCCTCGCGCAGCAAATGCCTCGCGAGGCTGCGCGCTGTGTGGACGCACCTAATGACTACTGTCAATTAATAAGGTGTAAACGTGTTTTTTTTATTTGTGGTGGGTTTGGTCTTGCTTGATTCTAGGTAGCATATAATTTTTTTATACAATTTGTGAATGACTTACATTGAGCCCTATCTTAAAACGTGATTTTAGGACACCAAGAAAACTACTTTTCTGCCATATCAGTACGTCAGTACGTCTACCTACCCCAAACTGTCTTTCTTTAATAGATTTTCAACTATATCACAAAACAAGAAGGTTCATGTTTGATTGGGGTTTTTTACAGATTGAAGTATTTTGATGTACTGACGTGTTTACAGAATGCTTGGTTGGCTTCATGAGCGGTTCCTTTACAGTTTACACCTTATATTTATGCAATGTTCACAAACCTTATAAATTACTTCCTACAGCCGTATAATATTGTATCTACCTACTTAGTTAAAAATAGCGGTCACAGATTTCATAACAAATGGAGTGCTCACTTAGCTTTTATCGCAGGCTCTGAGCTCGGCGCGCGCGAAAAACGTAACGAAAAATCCTAAGGAAATTTCCTGACCACATCTGACAGCACGCAGTCTAACGTCGTTTCAGTTCGGAAGACTTCGGCAATCATAAAGGTACGGACAGACGTGCTCATAAAGGTACGGACAGACGTGCTCATTACTAGCACGACAGCATGCTTTTATTGAGCAAGGGCCAATTTTATTGAGGGAGAGGGAGAGGGAGGAGGAGGAGGAGAGGGAGGAGGAGAATGTTTCTTGACGTTTCACTTGATTGACGTGGCTGACCATAGCCTAATTAGTACAGTAATAAATAGGTATAATAAATAATTATAATTGCATAAGTTCATAAAAAAATGCTATGCAATAGCTTTACCGCGGCAGTCACCGAGTGCCACACGTTTTTTTTTTCTATCAAAATATACAAACAATAATTAAACGTTATTGTGTTAACTAAATATAAATTATATTAATTCAAAATATACAAACAATAGCCATTGTCCGCAGTCAAACATACTTACAGTTTTATTACAGTTTTTGTGATGCTTAAGAGTATTTTTGCTTTAAAAATATAATTTTGATTTGAATTAAGTTTGGTGTAGTTGGACCGAACGAGCTACTACATACTCTATTCTCACGAAATACTTAATTATATTTTACGATTAAAACGGACAGTGGAAATGTATAACTCCACAATATTATAATGTAACCTGTATGGTGTCTTACATATTTTATGACAATTCCTGCGTACTTAATTTTGTTCAACGGAAGCAACAGATTTGCAGAAAAACGTAAGAAATATTAAATTTAAAAAGTTACCTTGATGTCGCCTTTACGAGATATTCTTGTTCTCTATTCGTTTAATCTAAACCGACTTCATATTACTTCACCAAGCCTCAACTTGGAATCTCCCAGAATTTTCCATATCCTTCAGCATCTTCTTCGCTTCATCGACGCTGTGTCCTCCAGTTTTACTGATAACATCTTCTATGAACGCATCGCGAACGTTATCGGGCATGTTCTTCGCGTTCCCTGAGATGTAGATGTAGCCTTGGTCTGTGATCAATTGCCATAGAAGCTCCCTGTTTTCTGCTATTTTGTGTTGGACGTAGCTGTTGAATAAGGGATAATTTTATTAATAATACAGGGAAAAGGCAATAGGGTCCTTCCGTATGATCACGTCTGCCTAATCTTTGCTTTAAATTCATAATTTTGTTTTGCAGCTAGTAACTTATAAAAAAGTAGAATAATTACACAACTTAATATTGAAAAAAAAAAACTTAAAAAAAATGTAACTGCCTTCAAAAATAACCACAAAAAAGGGTAAAATAATCTACAAAATAACTTTTCTTTCCGAAGTCGGTGCTTTTGTTTTTTCATTTCATTGTCTTTTTTGCCACCGACTTTCGAAAGAAAAGTTATTTTGTAGATTATTTTACCATTTTTTGTGGTTACTTTTGAAGGCGGTTACATGTTTTAAAAAAGTTTTTATTTTACTCTATTTAGTTTAAATGTTCAACCCGAATTCTTGTCAAATACATCATTCTCTTACATGTGCACTAGAATTTTGTAATCCGTAGCACCGGTAACAACATCGCTCATGTACACAATTAGCTAATAGAACCCCTATCTCAAAAACTACTGAACCGATTTTGATGAAACTTGCAGTATTCTAAGTTGAATGATACATAGTACAACAAAAAAAGAATTACATAAATCGGACTTGTAGTTCCGGAGATATGCGAATACAAAGTAAATCAGTCGATGCCTACTCCTAACTGTTAAGGAGTTGTACCTTCCATCATCAGCTCAGCTACATAAGATGATGATTACCATACGCAAGTACTTGAATTACTTCATAAAATTTGCGTCAAACGATGTGTGGGCCTATAAAATTTGAATGTTGCCCTCGATTTCTCTAGGATTCAATCATCAGATATTGAAATGGTGACAATGAGACCACACGGGAAGGACCAGCTTTCAAATAAAAAAAGAATCATGTAAATCGGTTCACCCAGTCGCAAAAAAAATACAGTCGAATTGATAACCTCCTCCTTTTTTTGAAGTCGGTTAAAAAGAGGGCACTTTATTATTAGTTTGATTTATACAGCTCATAACAAAAGTCCCACAAAATAAGGAGCGAACTTGAAAACGTTGCGTTTATATAAAAATGTCAATTAAAATTTTGGAGTGACATTTTCAAATATGCAACTTTCTGATCAAGACAATTTTGTGTAAACCGGGAACCGAAACCAGGATTTTAAAGCTTCCCCCATATTTACGCACTTTTCTTTGTTTTAACGTAATATCATACTCACACTTTATTCTCCTGATCTCTCGAGAACGCGCAGTACAGACTCAGCTTCCCTTCTTCCACCATTCTCTCCAATTCTTCTCTACAATGGAAGTCCTTCTCCTTATACCGACACCCAAATATCAAGTGTAGCGCATCTTTGTTGGCAGTGTGTAGTACTTCGCGCTCTTGTAGGAGGGAGCGGAAGGGGGCTAGGCCGGTGCCTGGGCCGATTAGAATGTGAGGTGTGGTCTGAAAAAATGTGAATGAGAACCATCATCTTCTTCCTGCCCTTATCCCATTTTACTTGGGGTCGGCGCAACACGTTTTCTTCTTCCATTCTCCCCTGTCAGACGTCACAGTATCATTTACTCCTTTTTCATTCATATCATTCCTTAGACAATCCATCCATCTTTTCTTTGGCCTTCGTTTTCCTCTCCATCCATCAACATTCATACTCATCACTCTCTTAGTCACATGAGTCTCATCCCTCCTCATCACATGTGAATGAGAACTATTAAATAAAAAATGTGTAATGGTTAGGAAACCGAGTACAACCCCTAATTGCATCCATAAACCTCTGCTACTATTGAGAATTATTCCAAATGGAAAAAAAAAATACATTGCTCGACTTGGGAATTTAATTAGAGACCTCATGCATAGCAGTAGCACTAGTGACTTCTAGACCACTAAGGCACATAAATACAGTCGAAATTTTAATTTAAACTTATTTTACTTAAAAAGTGGAAGTATTTAAGTAGCTCAATTGGTGGAGTTAGGAACTTAAAAAAATAACCAGTTGTTTTGCATTATCTATAGCTGAAGATGAGTTGTCGTTACATAAATAGAAGGCTAAGTAGGATGGCATGATATCATAATTATTCTCCTATCTTATTTCATTTCAATTTAATTGGGATCAGCTTCTGAATAAATTCTTTTTCCATACTTCTCTACTAGACATAACGTTATTAATAACTGAAAAATAAAACATTATGAAAATATGATTATACTAGAGCATGCGGGCGGCGAGTAACGGGCGATTCGCTGTCCGACCATAGACCATGCCCGGGTCGACAGCGCGTTGTGTTCCACGCGCGTCTCAAAGAGTGTCAGCACAATGACGGGGCCCCCCTCTAGAGGGCCAAAGCCTGCCGGGGTCGCAGGACTTATCAAACTACCGTGACCCTGGAACGTAAAGGGCTATTGAAGGACACCGTGGATTTTAGTCAGTACAAGTCTGCCAGTCCCTCACGCCCTGCCCTGGATGGGAGGACTCATTTGATGATTTTACCACGCTAAAAAAAAAAAAAGTTCTGCGTACTCACAGCATCTTTCGGAAACATAAGCGTCCCAGCTTTAATCCATCCATACACTCGATCCCCGATCTCCAAACTCTTCAGCCAATTGGACGCTAGTCCAACCCTAGGTTTCTTCAATTTGGTGTGATAATGTACCACGGCCACTAGAAGGTCGATGTTCTGGCCTTCAGAAGGGAGAGCACTGCTGGCTATGGAGAAGGAACGGGGCTTGATCGTTGAGAACAGCTCGAATAATACTTCTAGAGTTAGTTTAGATGCTGATTTGTGGAAGTCGTGGAGTACCTGGAAGAAACAGTAGATTTTATGGCTGTAATATGTTATTCTGCAATATCAGGCATTTGCCTATATGAGGTGAGATGTGTCCGAGGCATCCTCTCTGCGAAAGGGGGTAAACCACCATCACCATGGCCCACGGGTGTATTTACCAGTGGTGCCCATTGCCATATTTTGGAATATTGCTTCGAACATGTAATAAATACCAATAAGGCAATAAAGAATTCTAGGAAATGATGTGGCTGCTTTGTATAAATTCTGTCTGGTGGAATATTGAGACCATCCAGGTTTAAAGTCATCCGTCTGGAAGGTTTGTTTTTCATCGGAAGCTGGTGTAACAAAAAAAAATGTCTTCTCAGCACCACAGCGCATGACACTACTCGGTACTTACTTCTAGAACCGTTCTTTTCGGCCTCCTACAGTAATTAAGCCAGTCTTCCTGGCCTTCGGGGGAGCTGAACTCAATACATTTCTCTTTTTCTAGCTTATCGTCGGACACCTGTGCTAGAAGAGAGAAGACGTATTGCGTCGGGTAGCAGCGGAGGTCCCAGTATTGTTCCGCTATTTCGTAGAGTGTGTGTGGCTGTTTGAGGAAGTCTGGGACAGGCATGTCTGTAATACATTTAAAAAGCAATGGCGGACTTATTGACTAACCCCCTTACTTATAAAAACTTGTGTTGCTTAGCTACCGATTAAATATCACCTGTCCTTGTCATTTCTATTTTAATGAATAGAGATGGCAAGTGACTTAAGAGCTATTTAAGATAAGTAACGTCTAATCAATGTTTATAAGTAAGGGGGTAAATGATTTATGATTTCATAAGCAACTATATCTTACGATTCCGATGTATACGTTATCATAAATATATACTCGTCAAAACAAAATAAGGGCCACTTTTTAAATTGCACTTTAAACAAGTATTGCTCTTATTCTGGGTACCTACATAATAAATACTAAATATCTTGTTATGGTTTCTTTCAAGTATTAATATTGTTACTACTACTGCATAATTGGAAATTCATAACTTTTTTTTAATTCGATTTTTGAGATTACTTAGAATTTACGGTATGGTGTTTTTAATTTTCAAACTTCTAACGGAGTTTTCTTCGACTAACACAGCAAGCAGGCTAAAATGATCTTTCAATCTCATAATGTCATGTATTCGGAGACATATGGACGCAAAAACAGCCACTTGGGGTGTCACCTTAATCCAGGGGGCCCGTAGCCAGAAGAGGTAGGTTTAATGGTGAAATATTCCCAACGAGTGGTTCAAAATGCTTAAAACTGGTCTTAAAAGACGGGTAATATCACCAGACGCCGTGATCAAGGAAGAAAGTAAGTAAGTAAAGCCCAAAAAGACCATTAAGTTTGTTTAACTGCGTAAATAGAGCGAAAATCTACTGCGCGGACCGTACAAACTCCATTGCGTCGAGCTACAGGCACCCCTATAATTGACTAACTATTCCGAATCGACTCCATAAAGACTAACAATACTCAAGAAGATGCTTGGTTCGCCTCCAGTTAACTGCAGCGTATGGTGCAAATCGTGAAACATTTGCGAAGGAGAAAATTTATTGAACTGTTTTTACTGGGCTTCATTGTTTTTATTGATGACTGGTGGGTTATATTTTTTCAATAAAAACTGATTCATAAGAGCGTAGAGAAGATCTAAACAACTGGTTTCAGATCCTTGCACTCTTAAAACAGACTGTTTTGGCGAGTTCTGAGTTATGCTCTGGGTCGGTTATCTCTATCACGCAAAACTGAGCTCGCACTTCTTAACGAGGGTGCTGTAACTCCTCAAAATTACGTAGAGAATGTGGTGCAACTCCACATTATCCCATTCGCACAGCAAGGAATACCTGAGTTCTTCTTGAAGCAGGATAATGCTCGAGCGAACACGACGCGACTAACAGTGCACGCATTCCCTTACGCTCGAATTACGATGTTACAGTGGACACCCAGGATTTTTACCTGAGTTCTATTGAGCATTTAAGAGATGAGTTAAAGAAGAGTGAAAAAGAAAGTAAAATTCCCATCAACACGCAGCTGGATCTCATAAATTGTCTAAAAACTTGCTGGTAGAGTATCCCAAAAGAAAATGATTGGTATTTAATCCAGATCATTCCACCTCCATAAAATGAGCAAAACAGAGAGAACAGAGTTAAAAGAGAAGCTTAAAAGAACACTTTGGAACATTAAAGACGTAATTTTTTCGATTTTTTTATGTTTTATGTAACTTGATACATTCCTGCAATTCCTCACTTTTCATTAAATTTGGTTTATTTTAACGATTTATTGGAATACATATTCAATTTTTGTGTATTTCCATCTAAAACCATTAATATTAATCAGATTCAGTCATTGTAACTAGTAATATTTAAACATTGTTTAATAAATCGATAAAAACCAGGTGGCCCTTATTTTGTTTTGAGTAGTATACATTCGGAATTTGGGAGAGTAAAATTTTTACTCCGATGTTCAAATTTTTCAATAATTCTTACTTTTCTGAAACAACTTAATGATAACTCAATAACGCCTGCCTCATGAATAGTAAAAAAAATCTTAATTTACACAAGCATTTAAAGTGAAGGAAGATAAGGAATACAATGGCATTAGGTTATCATGTCAGAAAAAACCTATTTTTGGTAACGTAAAAACCTTTTGAATGAACTTAGTTCGCTCCATTTGTTCATTCATCTGTGGTAATCAATAAGAGTGTAGGAGATATGGTAGTTAAGTCAGGGACTTCACCCATGACGCGATTCGACCGATTTCAACTACAAGTGAAAATCAACCTTACCACTACGACATTATGACATAAAATGCGCGGTTGTATACGGGTAGATGAAAAACAAAACACGATCGCCACGACGTCGCACAGTATTTTATTTTACCTCAAAATGACCACCTCCCTGATTATTAGTAAATCACATAGAGCTTTTTATTCTAATTGCGAGAGTAAAACAACCACGAATCTATCTTAACAAGTTTAGGAGATATCCGAGGTAAAACTTATTACCCATATTTTGAAAAAATAATTAAAAAAATATTTAATAAATTATTTCATCTAAACTTTTACACTTGCATAAAGGCAGTTCTCGTAAATGTACCCAACAACCTACGTTAATTTTAAAAAAATACCACACTAAAAAACTTGCGGGTAATTACCCGGGTTCGGGTAAGTTCGGGTAAATCTTAATATTTCCGAAGTTCCACAGAATTAATTGCTGTTTTTTTTGTGTTGGTAGTTCACCTTATTACCTCTTTTTTAAAGCAAATTGCAGATTTTAATACTGAGGAATATGGGCAAAAAAAAATTAAAACGAAAATTACAAAATCGCTGATTTCTCGGTTCCTACGAGGTCTAGAACAGCCATAAAGGACTCGTAATATAGATAAAAACAAGACCTTTTAAAATGTAGTTAAAATAATAAAGCAAGTGTAAAAGTTTAGATGAAATAATTTATTAAATATTTTTTTAATTATTTTTTCAAAATATGGGTAATAAGTTTTACCTCGGATATCTCCTAAACTTGTTAAGATGGATTCGTGGGAGTTTTACTCTCGCAATTAGAATAAAAAGCTCTATGTGATTCACTAATAATCAAGGAGGTGGTCATTTTGAGGTAAAATAAAATACTGTGCGACGTCAAGTCAATCGTATCACTATTTGTTGGTAGAAAGGTTGATTTTCACTTGTAGTTGGAATCGGTCGAATCGCGTCGCATCGCGCCATTGGTAAGCTCCCTTAGGCCCAGCGCACATCACTTTAAGATAAAAAATTAATATTAACCTTATCTACCTTAATATACGGTCAATATAAGAATAAATTCGGTCACGGTGCTCGGAGCGCCCTCAAGCTACCACAAGAGAATACGCGCGACCGTATATCAAGGTAGATAAGGTTTATGTTAAATTGTTTTCTTAAAATGCGCTCCGCCGCGCCTCCAGCGTTGTGCGCTGGGCCTTAATTTTACAGCAGTTCATTGATTCGCTGATTGTACAGTAGAACAAAAATAAAATTGTGAAAAGATAAGTACGAGTTGCTTAGTTGGTTAAGCGTCCGGTGTACTGAATCGGAAGGTCGCAGGCTCAAGTCCTGTCCACACTCTTATTTTTCTTTCCACAAAAATCTTTAGATAAAAAAATATCTGTTCACTAAACTATCGGATCGTCTGTTACTCTGCGTGTCACGTGTTCCATCTTTATACGCAATAGATATTTGTACTTATGGCCTTTTTTTTTTTTAGCGTGGTGAAATCATCAAATGAGTCCTCCCGCCCATACTGTCAGACTTGTACGGCTTTATTACAAAACGTGGTTTAACTTAGACCAAGCTTTAAATCAAAAATCAATTTTTGTATTTCGAAAGTAGAAACAAAGTTCGAAATTTAAAAATTCATTTTTGATTTAAAGCTTGGTCTAAGTTAAACCACGTTTTGTAATAAAGCCGGTACTGACTAAAATACACGGTGTCCTTCATTAGCCCTTTACGTTCCAGGGTTACGGTAATGGTATAAGTCCCGCGACCCTTGTACTTATGGCCTACAGATAATTTTCAGAATCTGGCCGTTTATATAAATGAGAGCTTAATTAAACGACCTACATTACACGAATAATTCAGAGTGTGACGTAACATTTAAAAAAGAAAACAACATCTTTAAAAATAATATCATTTATTATTCCTCCTCTTGCCACCCATCTTCATTGCTAAGGAACCGTCGTTTAGCGGCGGTATTCATATACGGACGTAGTGCCCATTCAGTGTCGGCCGCGTCGAGTGAGTCGAGTGTTCCCAGCTTTATCTCGTATAGCTTCATTTGGAAACGGGGACCGATCTCTGATAGTTCGATTTCTTTGCCAGCCTGAAAAATAGAATAGTTTTTTTTTATGGACAGAGCAAACACACAAACAGCTCTTAGGCTATAGCTAGCTAAACTCCACAAACGCAAGTTTACAGTTTTTACCAGCTAGTAGGCTGCAAATAGAAAAATACATAAAAAATGGAGAAACCCTAAAAACCAGCAGAAAAAACGAAATAAAAAAAAAACTTTTTATCTGGGGTCTGTACCCATACCATGAGTTGTCATTACGATACTCGATCATCGACATTGATCGCGTTTGGCGCTCTCATTGGCCCGCTCCAAGGTTGTATAAACTCTCAACCAATGAGAGCGCCAAACGCGGTCGATATCGATGATCGAGTATCGTAATGACAACTCATGGTATGGGTACTGAATCCATGGTGACCAGCATAGAAGTCAGCGTTAAAAGAAATCAGCAACTGGAATGCCAGTCGGGCGACAATAGTACATTGTTATCCAAGGGCTGAAAATTACTTATTTACGTCCCGAGACGGGGTTTGGCGCCCGTAACGTAGTGAGGGTGCTAATAGTTCCGAGGGACTAATGCCCGGTTTCTGGTGTCCTTTTGTCGACAGTTTATCAATTCAATAGCGCTGTTGGTTAGATAAACTACAAAAATGGGTTTCTGAACACCGCAAAGTAAGATAAACTCTACATAAACTAAGTTCAAGTTGACTGACCAATCTTCGCCGTTTGTCGGTTCCATAACTATATTAAGAGGTTGAATTTTTTTGTTCTGACCTTTTTTTACAAAGGGTGGTCAAACATCTGGGATCAATACCCAGTACTTATGATTTTCATTTTAAACAAAATTGAATCATAGTGTTATATAAATAAAGCTCACTTCTTTCTCTTTATTATTTTTTACTGTTATTGGCAGTTATTTGTCTACACAAAAAAAGATGCAGATGATGATTAAAATAAAATGTAGTACTTCTTTGAACAATCACCTGTATTAGAAACAAAAAAAAAACACTAGGTATACTCACAGTTTATAGTATACCTAAGTTTTTGAACTGGCATGATCACTACACTATAATCAGAAATATTAACCATGTTTATTACTTATTTTTATTATACCATAATTCAGCATTGTTGATGATGGGTGAACTGTTTCAAATCCACTTGGCAAATAACCCGTTTTAAATTTCTAAAAAAATACATTACTTTCAGTTTTCAGTTGTAAAGTAACTACCTGTGACACCGGTACTTTCCTTTTTTTATTGAATATGATGTGTCCAAATGCTGGGTAAAGGGCTTACATTACTCTTCTAAAAGTATTTTATACATAAAACTGTATTGACGACGAATTATAAGTAATAAAATCCATTTTATACTCTATTTATTAAACAGACCCATCTAGTGACAAATTTTGGAACTGGCTATTGGTCTCATAGTTATGTTATCGGTCCGTGTGACATCAGAAACGCAGCTACAGTTAAGCTAAGTTTAACTGACCAATAACTTTGTTGAAGCAATAGTTATTGAGAGGATAACTGGTGACACCAGAAACCGGGCATAAATAAGTAATTTACCCGAGGTAAACACTGTGCTTTTCATTACGAATACGAGGAAAGTAAAATTAAGAACATTAAATTATTAGCTAAAGAAAAAAATAGTGTAAGTAGATCGGATTGTCGCTTTGCCGCTTGTTTTGTTTTTTATTTATTTTTGTCCTGTGGTCATACAACCAGTATTTTCATGTTCATTATTAAAAAAAAGCAAAGATTTTTCGAAATCTATGTTATTTTAGAGAAATAGTTGAAAATAAATTATTTTAAAGTCATTATTTATGTTCTTAATATAACTTTAAGTTATTTTAATCTGTAATTTAGTGGCTATATAAAAAATTTGAATATGGTTCAATAGAAATGTCAAAATATAACTAGTTTTTTTTTTCATTTGGCAGCTGTCAGTTGAAAGCGATTCTCCCTAGGCCTGCAATGGGTAACTTTCAAATCGCTCATCAGGCATGTAATGACCTACTTTAAGAGTATGAATAATGAAAAATTATAAACCATATTGCATGAACGCGTGCCAGTTTCTAATAATCTGTGGTTTTAAGGTTTTTTTTTTAAGTTTGCCCTTCACTAGGCATTTCTCCCGTGTCGTGGGTGCGTTTACAATTATAGATAGTCACAAACACCCAGACTCGGAACAACTACTTGGAGGTCATACAAATATTTGATCCGTGCGGGGATCGAACCCGCAACACGCTGTGCAGCAGTGGATCGCTCAACCACTGCGCCAACCGTGGCTTAATAATTTCTCTTTTTAACCGACTTAAAAAAGGAGGAGGTTATCAATTCGACGGTATGTTTTTTTTTTCTTTTTTGTATATTTGTTACGCGATTACTCCGCCAATTGTGGACCGATTTTTAAAATTCTTTTTTTGTTCGAAAGGAGGTACTTCTGAGGTGGTCCCATAGTCACCAAGTTGGGATCTGATGATTGGATCCTAGAGAAATCGAGGGCAACCCTCGAATTTTATAGGCCGACACACCGTTTTTCGCAAATTTTATGAAGTAATTTAAGTACTTGCGTATGGTAATCATAATTTCATGTAGCTGAGCTGATGATGGAAGGTAGAACTCCTTAATAGTAAGGAGTAGGCATCGACTGATTTAGTTTGAGTTCGCATATATCTGGAACTACAAGTCCGATTTAAGTAATTCTTTTTTTGTTGTACTAGGTATCATTTAACTTAGGGAATATTGCAAGTTTCATCAAAATCGGTTCAGTAGTTTTTGAGATAGGGAATTTTATTAGCTTATTGTGTACATGAGTGATGTTATTACCAGTGTTATGGATTACAAAATTCTAGTGCACATGTTGTATTTGACAAGAATTCGGGTTGAATATTTAAACTAAAAAGAGTAAAATAAAAACTTTTTCAAAAAAAATGTAACCGCCTTCAAAAACAACCAAAAAAAACCTACAAAATAACTTTTCTTTCGGAAGTCGGTGGCAAAAAAAGGACAATGAAATAAAGAAAACAAAGACACCGACTTCCGAAAGAAAAGTTATTTTGTAGGTTTTTTTGGTTGTTTTTGAAAGCGGTTACATTTTTTTTGAAAAAGTTTTTTTATTGAATTCTATACCTTCTTGTAAGTATGTTGTCTGAAGCAGATATAGTCGTCATTGTTGGCGAAGGTGATCACCCTCTTGGAGTCAGGCTTCGGCACCGGGAACAGGTACTTTAATATGCTCATCGTTCTTAGACCTGTAGACAAAAAAATAAGCTTAAAACTGTGTTTTCAATTCCAACGGAGACAAAGGACTTAGCTCAACTCGCCACCCGACCATGGACGCAGCCTGGGTCGACGGCGCGTTGTGTTCCACGCGCGCCTCAAAGAGTGTCAGCACAATGACGGGGCCCCCCTCTAGTGGGCCAAAGCCTGCCGGGGTCGCGGAACTTATCTCATTACCGTGACCCCGGAACATAAAGGGCTATTGAAGGACACCGTGGATTTTAGTTAGTACTCCCTGAGTGGGAGGACTCATTTGATGATTTTACCACGCTAAAAAAAAAAAGACAAAGGACTTAGCTGACAGTTCTAACGACTAAAGAGTTTTTATGTATGGTCACTAATAAGCTCATCTATGGGCAAGCGCGTGCGCTGCGAAGGATCATACATAGTCGTTTCTGTCCAGAAATGGGACATATTTTTTTTTTGCATTTTCCTTTTTTTGCTATGTTGGTCCAGTGGTAAGGGGTAGAAGAGGAGCTTCTTCTAGGGGGAGCTCCCCGAAGACTTACGAATTGTAGGTCGTAGGTGCGAACCCAGCCAGGCTTTACTTTGGGTCATTTCACCACCACTGCTCTCAAAATGGTGAAGGAAAAAATCGTCAGGAAACCGACATGTCCTAGAACCATAGATTCAAAGATGTGACAGTGGACTGTTGCGCTGCGTGTCGCGGGTTCGATTCCCGCTCGGAGCAAATAGTTGTTTTTGGGCGTTTGTGTATGTGAGTTTATATGTTTGTAATCACACCCACGATACAGGAGAAATTCTTAGTGTTGGGCAACGTTTTTTTGAAAGAAAGATTAAGAAATACATATCAACTTTCGGGAAAACCTGTGTATAGATAGGTGTATCAAATAGTATATTTCATTACAAGTGCGGAAAGGCGGTCATTGCGAAGATTGACAGTCGGAACAAGTTGCAATGACGGTTCCGGACATGTACTGAACGACTATTTTTAATACAGTTGCGAAAAAAAATGAAGCAATTCATTTAATAAATAATAAAAACATAATAAACTAAACTCGCAAAGAAAATTTTGGAAAATGACGTCAACCATAGAATGTAAGCAGAGTTTTTTTTTTCTTCACCCATTTTGGTAGGCAAAGGGAACGCCCATGCATGCAGCTTAGTCTTCAGTAGATTTTTTTTATTGATATGAAATGAAAATGAGATGAAATGAAATGAAACCTAACCTATCTCATTCAATTAAATCATTAAATCTGACATTGAAATAAATTACTAGCTTCTTTTTAGAAATATACTTTTTTGTATGAATCACATAAACTCTTCAGTAAAAACTTCATGGTTGGTTTTTCTTTTTAATAAACATTATGTTGACAGTTGGGAAAGAGAACGCACTAGTGCGGGAAAGGTAAAAAGGCACTAGTGTGTGTTCGATTAAAAATAGAACATAGGAATAGATAATATGTTATCTGTAGCAAGTTGTATAGGTGAATGATTTTTTATCTGTGGCTCTCTCTCTCGCCATTGTGACTTGCACTGCTACGTACCAATAAATCTTATAAATTCTCAAAAAGTGTTTTTATGTTCTTTCCGAACATAAAATTGGTGCCGAAACCCGGGACTAAAAGAGGCCTACTCAGAATTCATTAGGGAATATGTTGATTTAGGTCATGCTAAGATCATCGACCTAGCCTCATCGACAACACCTATTGATCAATTCTATTTCATGCCCCATCATCCAATCATAAGAAAGGATAGTAAAACAACGAAGCTGAGGGTCGTGTTTGACGCGAGCGCAAAGGCAAAATCTAATTTAAGTCTTAACGATGTTCTGCATAATGGGCCAGTAGTACAAAAGGGTCTATTTGAGATATTAATACTGTTCCGTTCGTACGAGTTTATAGCGCTATGTGATGTCCGCCAGATGTACAGACAAATAAGAACTGATCCCTCCCAAAATAACCTGCAAAATATACTGTGGAGAAGTAGGATTGATGATAAATTGTTATGCTTACAGCTTCAGACAGTCACCTATGGAGTCAAAAGTTCTAGTTTTCTCGCAACGCGATGTTTGGTGGAGTTGGCGTTAAGGTATGGAGAACAATATCCACTAGCAGCCAAGGTGTTAATCAACAATACTTATATTGACGACTGTATCTTCGGGGCCCCGAGCATCGCGGAATTAAAAAAGGTATGTGATGAATTGATTGAGTTATTGGGGTTGGGAAGTTTTGAGCTACATAAATGGAGCTCGAACAATCATAAAATCTTATCCAATATTCCACGAGACAAGCAAGTGTTTGACAAAGACCATCAATTTAAGAGTGGGCATGCAGTGTTGAAGGCATTGGGGTTATGCTTAGATGTAAACAAAGATCAGCTCCGAATTTGTAGGCCAGAGGGTGAAGTTCCACGGGAGTGGACAAAACGAACTGTATTGAGTTGTATTGGGACATTCTTTGACCCTTTGGGATTGGCTGGGCCTATTGTTACAAAGGCTAAACATTTCATGCAAAAATTGTGGAAGGAGAAATTAGATTGGGATTCACTACTTACAAACGAATTGCTATTGTCATGGGATAGGTTTTTCAGCGATTTAATGAACATGGAACCTATAATTGTAAACCGAAATTTGAAAATTAGCAACGCTGATCACATAGATCTAGTAGGTTATTGTGATGCTTCAAATATTGCGTATGGGTGTTGTATATATGTAAGAACCATACATGGAAAGGAAGTGCATGTGTCCTTAGTTTGTAGCAAATCAAGAATTGCCCCAATCAATGCAAAATTAACTATGCCAAAGCTAGAACTTAATGGTGCAGTTCTTCTCTCTAAGTTGTTTAGTAAGGTTAAGTCGGTTTTTAAAGAAATTAATTTTAGACGTAATTATATGTTTACCGATTCCCAAATTGTACTGTGGTGGCTAAAATCTATAAAAAATTCTCCGTACATTCAGCATCGAGTTAACACAATTAATAATTTAACTAAGGAATGTGAATGGTTTCATGTAAATGGATCAAACAATCCTGCTGACTGTTTGTCAAGGGGTTTAAACCCTACTCAGCTGTCATCCCATGATATTTGGTGGCGAGGACCACAGGAGTTGTATGAAATAATTTTCATTCCCAAGGAAATTACTCTAAGCAAATTTTTTGATTCAGATTCGAATAATGTTGCGGTTGTCAATTGCGATATGCAACAAGAATTGTTACCGATTTCAAATGTATCCACTCTTGTGAGATTGCAGCGAATTTTTGCATATGTTCTACGATTTATCAAAAATTGTAAAATCGGCAAGGACAAACGCAATTTAGAAAATTTATCTGTAACAGAAATAAAGGAATCCATGTCATGTTTGATTAAATATGTTCAGTCATTGCATTTTGCTGATGAGTTGAAATGTATTAGAAACGGTAGCCCAATAAGGACAAACATCAAGGCTCTCAATCCATTTTTGGACAAGATGGGGATAATGCGAGTAGCGGGAAGGCTAGAAAATGCAAATCTGCCATATAATCAACGGTGCCCAATAATTTTGCCTAATAAATGCCATCTCACTACTATCATTATTCGAAATGAACACTTATCTCTATTACACTCAGGATTAAAATTAACTCTTTCTAGTTTGATACAAAAATATTACATTGTAAGTGCAGTGAGAGAAATAAAGAAGGTTGTACACAAGTGTACTGTATGTTTTAGGTTTAGGGCCGAAAGAGCCAGGCAGTTAATGGGAACATTACCTCATTCTCGTGTTAACCAAGATAAAATTTGGAACCATATCGGAATTGATTATTGTGGGCCATTCCAAATTAAGCAGTCAACCCTGCGTAGATCAATCATAAGTAAAGGTTATGTTTTAGTGATTGTTTGTTTTGCAACGAAGTGTATACATTTAGAATTGGTCTCCGATCTAACAACCGAATGTTTCCTGGCAGCCTTCAAAAGATTCTGCTCCAGGCGAGGCACTCCTTCCGTGGTTTATTGTGACAATGCCTCAACATTTAAAGGTGCCAATAATCAATTGCGACAATTGTATTTGCTGAATAATACTCAGCAGCATAAAGACAGTGTGTTAAATTATTGTGCAACAAAGGGTATTGAGTTCAAGTTCATTCCTTCTTATAGTCCCACATTTGGAGGCCTCTGGGAAGCCTCAGTTAAACTTTTCAAACACCATTATCGGAGAGTCGTAGGAAGTATGTGTTTGACATACGAACAGTTTAACACTATAGTGGTTCAAATCGAAGGAACCTTGAATTCAAGACCTTTAACTCAGCTATCAAATGATGTCAACGATCTTTCCTTTTTGACTCCAGCTCATTTTTTATGTGGGCGCCCATTAAACGCGATACCTGAACCAGATTTAACGTCTATGAACATAAATAGATTAAAATTTTGGAAAAAATGCATTAAGATACAGCAAGACTTCTGGAGGGCGTGGCACAAAGATTATTTGTCACAATTTTTAAGGCGCTCTAAATGGCATAACGCCAACCCGAATATTAAAATTGGGGACCTAGTGTTATTAATCGGTGAAAACTGTTCTCCATTGCAGTGGCCGATGGCTAGGGTTATAAATTTATTTAGCGGGTCTGATGGTTTAGTGCGAGTAATAGAGGTCAAAACTGGTCAAGGCACTCATAGAAGAGCTATAAATAAGGTAGCCGTATTGCCCATTGATAGGGAGGATTGATTTTTCTTTAAATATTTAATTTTATTGTAAGCATTTGGTATGTAAAAGACTTACACTAAGGATAAGGTATAATAGTTTGGCTTAATATTTAAATAATAGTTTAAAATAATATTTAAGCACTTCATAGTTTAATAATATAGAGGCGTATATGGTCGTGTCGGCCCGCCAATTTATGTTCGATTAAAAATAGAACATAGGAATAGATAATATGTTATCTGTAGCAAGTTGTATAGGTGAATGATTTTTTATCTGTGGCTCTCTCTCTCGCCATTGTGACTTGCACTGCTACGTACCAATAAATCTTATAAATTCTCAAAAAGTGTTTTTATGTTCTTTCCGAACAGTGTGTAATAGCACACTTCCCGAACGCTATAAGTCCCTGCAATATGCCACTTTTGAGCAACTGTATTAAAAAACACTTTACGATTGATTGTGACAACTTACCAAGATCAGTCTTAAAGTTATGGAAGATGAGGTGCGGAAACTGCTCGCTCATGGGGCCGATGTCGGGGATGTCATGTCGCATTACCACGCCGGATAATGTGAATGATGCCGTGGGACCGTACGGAAGGTGGCAGATTACCTGGAGACAATATTAGAGGTTATTTTAAGAGCGTATCGTCGTTGAAGTAAAACAGTATGTCACAATCACAGAAATATTAAAAACAGGAGAAGTGGCAAGGGGTCGAGTTGGTGAAGCGTTTCGCTCAGCTGTCACTTGTACTACTTTTTTCTTGTTTTCCTATATTACTCCGACTGTATTGTTTTTGTATTAAATACATTGCTGTTTTACAACCACCTCAGTCTATTACTGAGTGACGTGACAAGCAATGTAAAACTGACATAACGATACCTCACCAAGCCGTAATGTCGCATGGTGCGTCCGTTGTATTTGAGCGGGAGAGTCGTATCCGCCCCCCGTGTCGCGACAACACACAATGATAATTGTTTGTGTGAGTAAATTATACGGAAAAAGTACGCTGTAGTGTAAAGAATTAAATGAAATAGTTATCGATGGCGGATGTGTGCAATTGTTTGTAGTATTGTTTTGACAGAATTGTGTGCGCAATATTAGCGTTATGGAGGGGCAATTGTGGCTTCACCGGATTTCTATTCATTTTGAATTCCACGCCATATCTCCTTCTTTAATATATCTATGGTCACAAGCAATTACATTTTTAAATTAAGTCTAACGTCAAGAGCCTTTTCTCTTCAGTTTTGACTTGTGATAAACTCTGAGGGTTAATTCATACTAGTGCAGAGTCAAAGTGTCAATCTGAAACTTAACATAGCAAATTCACTCCTTATCTCCACAACGTAGGCCGAGACGCGACGCGACGCTACGTAAGGGAGCTTACCCATGGAGCGATGCGACGCGATTCGACCGATTCCAACTACAAGTGAAAACCAACCTTACCACTACGACATATGACATAAAATGCGCGGTTGCAACGGCTAGATGAAAAACAAAACACGCTCGCCACGACGACGTCAAGTCAATCGAATTGCATCATTCCCTATATCGTAGTAGCAAGGTTGATTTTCATTTTTAGTTTTTAGAAATTGCAAGTCGCACGAATCGCGTCACGACACTGGAAATATGTACCTTTTCGTGTAGTAAATACAGTTAGATTTTGAATCACTCTATTGAAAAGTGCGCGCAGCGTCGCGTCTCGGTGTAAATTGACCGTAAGATAATTGAGAGGATGTCGCGTTCAGACGCGTATTCTGTCATGTGTGCGACTGAAACAGCTCAATGTCGTGAAAAGTGGAAAGAGCAAGATGTTTAAATTATTTTGTTCTAATATTTAATTTACATTTGATAAACCACAGATGACATAATGAACCCTTTCCTCCCTTATTTCAAGGTAAGTGTTTGCAGATAAACTCACCAGGCTATCAGGCACACCTCTATGCTCATGAACCACTATGAAGTCAGTGACCTCGTTGGCGCGACACGCATGGATCAGCTGGGACATCTCGTAACCACCACGGTTCATTCGCTGACTGTTGGGGAATATCAACCTGGAAAGAAATTGATGACAACTTAGAACAGGATTAACATTTTTAAGCTATTGCATAGCTTTTATCTCGAGTTCTGAGCGCGGCGACTGATAAAAGAAATTCCCAAAAACCTAACGAAAAAACCTAAGGAAAATAACTGACACCACGCATTGTCTAACGTCGTTTCAGTTCGGGAGAATTCGGCAATCATAAAAATATCCGTCATAAAAACAATTTACTTTTTCTTACTGATTCTAAATGGCCAGCTACAAAAGGATTTTCACAATGAAACCTACTTATAAAATTCTCCTACAAAAAAGAAGTTCTTTATTACAATAGTGCACCACAAACATTTTAAATAAATTACATTCTCGTTAAATATTCGCGGTAGGCGACTTTTCTTTTGAAATGAAAAAAAAAAGCTTCACCGCGGCAGTCTCCGAGTGCCACATGTATTTTTTTTTAAACTTTGCCTCTCACGAGGATTTCTCCTTTGTGCGTTTACAAACATAGCAACTTTCATAAAGAGACACCCATACCCAGAATAATTGATTGCAGATCAAACAAATATTTGTTCCGAGCGGGGATTGAACCAGCGACATGCTGCGCAATAGTCGATCGTTCAGCGATTGCGCCAACCGTGCCGTAAATTGGAATCAAATCAACTTCCAGTTTATTTTGTGTTAGAGCATGCTTAGTTAACCGTCCGGTGCTAGTGTGAGCAATTGAGCATACATGAGTTTACTAATTTGACTGTCCAGTGTGTCTATCCATAAAGCGGCTCCGTTCAAGCTTAGTCGCATTTTATCTGAAAATAGACTCTTCACACACACGCAAACAGCTTACTTATTTCATTGTATCAACTGGCAGGACCAATAACTCCCAAGACCAATTATAATCTTCTGATTGACTAACATAAAACAGGGAGAATAGAGAACTGCATTCTCTGTTCTCCCTGTTTTATGTTAGTGAGTGAATTGAGACTAAACTCTGAATGGGATTTTAATAATGAATTATCGTGGTCTACTGATAAGGTTTCTTCATTTTTGGGTATAAATAAGTTACATGTTTGTAACATGTCCTATTATGTTTATTCAAAGTTAAAATCCCTGTCAAATGTTGATCTTGATTCACACCTGCAGTCTCTAAACACCCTGTTTTCATCATCATCATCATCATCTTCCTGCCCTTATCCCATTTTACTTGGGGTCGGCGCAACACATTATTTTCTTCCATTCTCCCCTATCAGACGTCACAGGTTGTCGTCGTGGTCTTTCACTATCGGGCTCATCTCAAAGCTCAATGTCGCTCAGCGAGCTATGGAGAGTGCTATGCTCGGTGTTTCTCTATGTGATCGAATCCGAAATGAGGAGATCCGTAGACGAACTAATGTCACCGATATAGCCCACGGGATTAGCAAGCTGAAGTGGCAATGGGCAGGCCATATTCCTCGCAGAGCAAATGGCCGATGAGGTCGAAAAGTGCTAGAGTGGAGACCGCGGACTAGCAAGCGCAGCGTAGGATGTCCACCAACGAGGTGGACAGACGACCTTATAAAGGTCGCCGGAAGACGCTGGATGCAGGTCGATTACAACCGGTATATGTGGAGATCTAAAGGGGAGGCCTATGTTCAGCAGTGGACATCCTATGGCTGAGATGATGATGATGATGAGACGTCACAGTATCATTTACTCCTTTTTCATTCATATCATTCCATAGACAACACCCTGCTTTACCATTACATTTTTAGGATATTGTAGAAAATCCAAAGCAAATAATAGATACCCACCTAAGCTCCTTAACAAACATCTTGAGCCTGGCGCTCGGCTCTCGTGAGGTGGTGATCATAATCTTAGGGTCCTCTACACCAGCATATCTGTACTCGTCGTCCTGTGAGCTCTGTGTGTTGGCACCTCCACTGAAACTACCAATTACTGCTGCTCTTTCGGGACCTAGAATGGGATTTTTATTAGTTTATGTTGAAAAAAAGAGTATACATATTTATATTACTTTAGTCACTAGTCTATGTATAGATGCCACCATGTCAACCTATCCAGAACATTAGAATTTTCCCAATGTACACTAATATTATAAAGAGGAACGATTTGTATTTTTGTGTATGTGTGTGTGTATTTTTGTAATGTATTAACTCAAAAACGACTGTACCCGTTTCAAAATTTTTTTCACCATTAGAAAGGTACATGCATAACGCCACCTGTGCGAAGCCAAGATGGGCTGTTAGTTCAACATAAAGGTTTATGCAATCAATTTTAAAATCTATTACAGAAATTTGACAGCTAGGGGTAGGTTGTTGTTCTAGAGTACGTTTTGGAAATGCAACAATAGAAAGGCCCATGTTTTCATTCCTATTGTTTTGGAATACCTACTTAAATGGCTATTAAATTGGGCTAGTCAAAGCTTGTAAAGTAGGGCATGCTAGTTTAGAATTGTTGCTAACAGTCCTCAACAATTTGTTTGAAGCATGTTGAAATTTCATGAGGAGAACAATTAGGTTATAATGGCATTCAGTAAACAAAACAAATAAAAACTGACTCAGTTGCTAATAAACTGACTAAATAAACTTACCTTTATCTTCATAATCAATTCTTTTCTGTAAAGCGATAGCCTCTTTCCTCAAATCTCCATGGATAGGAATGTTTTCTTCCAAACATCGTTTTAGTTGATCTTTTTTCGCTTGAATATTCTTCTGTTTATCTTCCACAGACTTCCTGTACAAGTATTCGCGGCGCAAACGCGCCTGTCGTCGCAACATTGTGAATATTTATTGTTTAACGTATTTACGGTAAAAAACTTAATTTTTGATCAAAACATCACGCACGATAAAACGCAGAGCGTTCAAGTGACAGTTAGCGATGGGTAGCTATAGCCATAACTAGCAAAATACCGGCTATGAGCAAAATAGCTACGGCTATGATATCCGTCAACACGATAGCTAGCTATCGGCTACTGGTTGGCTAGATAACTGACAGGTTATGATATAGCCGCGTAGCCGCTCGTAACCGCGTAGCCGCTCGTAGCCGCGTAGCCGCCACGGAGTATAGCTAACTGCTACGTTTTATAGCCGTCCCGGTATTCGGTAGCCGGGTAGCTAGAGTAGCTAGAGTAGCCAAAACAGCCGATAGCTGTGTGCGCGCTCACTGCGCTACGCGTGTACGATCTTCATTGGTATCGTCGATCTTTTTCTCACAATATTCACAAAATAGATTAGACAAAGAAAGAGCATTATACTTAGTAATTTCGTTCGTTTAATGAACGAACTTATGAAATACGATGATTAGAAAGCTGGTTAGTTACCGTCAGGTTTAAAATAAATAAAAATTTGATAGTTAGTATTTTGGTTATTGTGACCTCAGAGAGGAAATCATTTCTTTTTGATTTAGGATCGAATTCAGATCGGGCAGTTGATGTTGGGTTATTTAAGTCTTACCTAGCTACACCGGCGCCGCTTCGTTGCGCCGCTAGTTACTAAACGCTATTGTTCAATAGCCAAGTAGCCAAATAGCTGGCTAGCTAGCTGGCTATTACACCACAAATAGCCGGTTAGCTAAGCTATTGAAATTTCGGCTAGTTACCCATCTCTAGTGACAGTTGGTGACAGCACCACACGTGTTTATTTTGACATTGACAGTTCGCGTTTAGTTACGTTGTTTGGATTTTAAAATTATTGTGAAATTTAAAGAAATATTTAATTTATGAATGTGGTCACAGTTATAGACTTGAAATTCTGCGATTACATGTATACTTATAACTTCCATCAAGTTTTGACACTCTGTTCTCAATAGCTAGATCAATGGTCCTCCAACAAGTTATGTCTTTAATGGAGAAACAAAACGTGGCATAGTATTGCGTTCAGAAACAAATTTTGTTTCCGTTCATCGCAGTTATGTACGTTCAGAAAAATAACATTATCGAAAAAAATGAAACAATACACAAAAAATGTGCCGCGTCAATTAATGTACACGTTTTTAAGAATAATTTTCAATAATTTTTTGGGAAAAAAAACTCACCATCATGATACTCTTCTACTACCAAGTTGTAATGAGGTTTTATATCTATGTTGTGCTCTTTAAAAATATTAAATAAATCTTCTACTTCCTCCTTATTATTGCGAGGCCTTATATTAAATATATCTCCCGGTTTATACCTTAATTTACTTTCATCAGCAGTCTTCAGTGTTATCATTCTTACATCCTAAAAAGATTTTTGTTTAGTAACAGCCAAAAAGTAACATGATTTTTTTTGGCTTGGCTTCTTGCGTGGAAATTAATTATGCACTCAAAGAAATATTATGGGGATGCCATAAACAAGTTATATGCAAAATAATGATTAAGTAAAAGAAAAGTCAAAATAATGATTAACCAAAATCAAAGTATTACTGAAACTTACCTGAAAGTGAGTTTCAGCAGTAGTCCTTTCATTTTTAGTAACTTCAAATTGTGTCGCATCTACAAAAGTGTCCTTAACACCTTTAGAAAAGTATATATCTTCAGTCAAGCCATCACAAGGAGCAATTTCTTCACATTTTTCTAAAGATACCTTCCATCGTGGTATGAAGGTAGTTTTAATATTATCTGTTTGTATTTGAGGGTAGTATTGTTTTAGTATTGACAGGTATTCTTTGAGCCATGGCGCCATTACTGCATCGTGGCCTAAGTCGTGTTGATAGTCACAAAGGCCTGGAACAAGCGGAGATTTCTAAAACTAGGTTTTCTTTATAAAGTATCTTTTGTTTAATTGCAATAGGTTCTTAGCTTATACTGTGAAGTGGTAAGTATAATTATTAATAGTTAAGATAGTTTTTTTTTTTTTATCTAAATAGCATTGGAACTACCGAGTACTAAATCAAAAAATGTTTTGTATAATTATCTTGTGTTTTTTTGAGAATGACAGCTTATTATCAATTTTACCTTCACAGCATCTAATAGTCACGATAAAGTGTTTATTCCTATCTAACATCAATCATCCTTACAAGCAATTTTTCAGATAAGAAAGAAATACAATTTGTAAGCACCTAATTCTTATATGATTTACTGCTTTCTAAATAGAATTAAGAGCAAATCCTTACCTATATCCAGCAATGGTGTTGCTCCTAATTGCACGAGCCGCTTATGAAGCTTCTTTCCCGCGAAATTGAACTTCAAATACGACGAATCACCTAGACCGAGCACGCCATACTTTAACCTCGCTAAAGAGTTTGAAGGCAAGTTTTTCCGCAATAGAAACTTCCAGAACCGCTTCATATTATCCGGCTCATCACCCTGCCCAGTCGTAGCACATACGAAAATAGCAAATTCTTCTTTTATCAGCCGAGAAATAGGATATTCGTCCATCGCTTGAACAGGACCACGAAAACCCAAAATCTTTGTCGTACGCCATATTCTTTCAGCTACTTCTTGAGCTGTGTAGGTTTGGCTGCCGTAAAGCACGAGAAGTCTGGGAGCTTCACTCATTTTAAAAGATTCTTATTGAATAAAATGACAAAATTTTACAATCAAAACACAGTTATCAGCTGTTTGTTGACATTATGTGACATCTGACAGTGTACGTCACAAAACGATACAGATAAAATAATCGATTCTGTTGACTCCTAAAAGGTTGACTCTGTTTCAAGCGATTTTATTTTTAAAAAACATTAAAAATATTATTTCTCAAATTATCAATAAAAAGGCCTTGAATTTGATATGACCTCATGATCCACATGCTGATAAAACTAGGTTTTTCATCCTTTCATTCAAAATCTATTACAAAAATATTACCTACTTTGCACAAAAAGTGACCTTGATTTTTTTTATTGCTCTTTAGGGTCAAACTTTTAAAGAAATCTTCTAGTGATATATTAAATTAATAATAAAAAAATGTTTTCAGAAACTTGTGTGTCAAACTTTGCGAGATGAAAATCCGAAAAACCAAATACCAATCAAACTGGGGTAACTGTGCCGCCGCAAATCTCCAACCCCTTTGCATCCCCCGTTCAATACTATACAGTCCTCTCTATTGCACTTATCAAAAGTGACCTTCTATCTCTTTCATATTTGGCGCACGGCAGTCTCGCGGCCCCAGTTGGCGGGCTAAGTCGCTCCGGCAGAAAAACGCGGGAAATCGTTACAGTGTAGTGACTCTTTAGTAGCAATTATATTTTAGTGAATTAAATTTAATATTTTAATACACCAAAATGTAAGTATTATTTTTATAAGTATATTTTAGTATTAATTTATTAAATGCGCTGGTTTTTTTGGCAATAAAAAATGTTTAACCTTTGACATTTCCTTCGGCGTGGCTTTTTCGTTGAATTTTAAAAGATACTTGAGAATTTTAATATATTATTTTATATTCGTAATAAGAAGATTATTTTGACTAAGAATTAATCCTAAAAAGGATGATTCTACAATCCAAGTTCCATGAAAATGAACACAACACTTAGGTGCGAAGCTTTTCTTGACATAAAAAACCTCTTTTTTTTACTAAATCTCGCGAAATAAATGTAATTCCAATAAAAATCAAGCGTTTCGTACCTACCGTAAATAGTGGTTTTAAATATTATATTATATTTTAATTAGTTTTTTTGAGTTTTAGCAACTAATCTATCTACATAAAGCTTGACCTTAATCTACAAAATTTTAATCAACTAATAAGTTTACGAATAATCGAATACTAATCGTCGCCTTGAACTTATTTACGAGTATCACACTCGAATAGAAAATATCCAATAAGAGCAGATAAAATTACATCAGCGCAGACGTGATTGATGATAACAATGATTAATTTACGTCACAAATAACAAAATGAGTTGGGAAAAGCTTTGCGAACTTTCTACACGGCCATTTTCCAATTTTCTATCGATTACGTAGCTAACACATATATTAGAGAACACATATGTCATGAACTTATTGTATACTCTCCTATTAACTTGAGCAGCGAAAACTAAACGAACTTTCTATACAAATTCGATTTTCGAAAAATAAAAATTATTTTCCCGCGTCAAAAATAGCGGTTCTTGCGTCAGACGACCACGTGGCGTCATCGATCTGCCTCCCTTTCTCACCCCTATTCACCACCTCCCAACTAGGAGTACTGAGAGTAACCCCAAAATGTCTTTTACCTTTGACCCCTAGCTGGCCCAGGACAATCGGTGCAGAGAATATTGTAATAAGCTGGTGTTATTTTTAGAGAGACGCGATAAGCAATTTATGATAATATCCAGTTACTAGCCGTAAAGGTATCATGATTTTTAGGTTTAAAAAAGTTGCATTATATGTAATTCGAAGTACATAGGTACAACTCATTATACGTCAGGAGCAGGTCAAATGAAACAAATTAAACCCCTAATGAATGGCCCAAATTCAGAAGTTTGCGAGATATTTAATTTGATTTGCACCTTGGACATATTGAATTGGTAACATTAAAATGAATAATATTGTAGCTGGCACTTCCCGCTAAGGACCTAATTAAATGTACTTTCAAGTTTTTATAAGGTAAGGTATCTGTTATTGAAAGCAAGTTATTTCCGCTGAACATTAAAGATAACTGTTGATTGCGTCATCAAAGCGTTTCTTATTGTAAACCACTGAAGCGGTTACTGAAACGATTTTCTTTTTTGTTGCTATTTCGATTCGCGTTCTATATCAATTGATATAACTTGTAGTTTCTTATATTCCAATTCAGTTTAGGTGTTTTTTTAGATATTCTAAAGAACAGCGAAAGACTTGGTAATTTGTTCACCTTTCTCTCAAAAGCTGGCACAAATTAGATCCGGTAGACCGCACGTCATTGGTAACGAAATTAGTTTATACCTTCTTTTTTCAATGAAATTCAAACACGGAACAGAAAAAACAGAATTCAAACCAAGTGTTATCACTTTTTAGGACCCAAGGTGAAGTGGAAGGGACTGTCAGACTCGTACTAACTAAAATCCACGGTGTTCCTTCAATAGCCCTTTACGTTCCAGAGACACGGTTACCTGTTTAGACAGTTCCACGACCAAGTGTTGTCAGTATCACTGACGTGCGGCCTAGCGTACGCGTACCTAATAGGTATACGTATAATGGTAATTTAATCGGTCTCTGGTAAATTAGATAATTTCAGATGCTCTATAAACTTTATGCCGTCTAGACTGTTTTATGGATGTAGGTAAAGTTCTCAGAAGTTTAGAGACACAAAGAATCGTTTATTTTTAAGACAAGATTGCTTTCTTTTCTAAAGTGTCGATTATCTCGAGATTGCAGCTCTATACGAAACGTGAAAAGAGTTTTCAGTTCTGACTGAATTGGTGCCATATTTATTGTGAAAGGTCTTTTTATCTAGCGAGATATCTTGCTTTTCTTTTGATGACATGCTTTCACAGTGCAAGTGCAAAAAATTGGAAACTTTGCTTTATTTTTGACAAAAATAGATTGAAAACACTTTAAGTACCAAAAGTCTACACCGTTTCCAGAAAAGAATATAAATCCTTAACTATTTTGTAAGGTTTCAGGAATCATTTGCGCATTAAGGTACCATCATCCCCACTGCACTGCTGAAGTAGTGGTTATTAGTAACTTGCCTTTCATGTACGGGGGTTTGAATTGAACCCGGGCCAGTACCAATAAGTCTTTTTCAATACCTATTTATGTACTTTCTAAGTGTATTTTGGACATCGCCGACAACGATGTTTTCTAACACCGATGTGATGAAAAATATCGTGGGAAAACCTGGACTTTATAATATAAATCCAAAGCCATGTCGTCCCAGACACAAAAGGCTGACTCAAACAAAAAAGAAAGATGAAGAAGTGGGTAGAGTGACATAAAAATACAATCGACAGTTTGACCCAAACTAAAACCCAATGAAACACCGACCATTGATCAGTCCATTTACAACACATAACAATAAAAGCCATTAAACTCCTCAACTCCATCAAATCGTTTCCTGGTCTCTAATACCCCACATCAGTAACAGAGTAACAGAGCTTAAAAATTTCGTCATCTCACAATTGATCCTAACTGTACCACTTCCGAATGCTTATGTAATAAGAATGGATATTTCATTATCAATCAATTTCAATTGCTGCTGTGTGCAATTCGTTTGTGCAACGTTCTATTTAATTCTTGCCTTGGCCGCAGTGAAGGCCGTTGGCTTGTGGCAAGTCTGTTCCATTGTTGGTGAAAGTCAGTGGCGTGGCTAGGGTAGGGGCGGAGAGGGTCCACGCCAGTTATCTCGCAACGAAGGGAACTCGTGTCCGGAGAGAGATCGCAAGTTTGTTTCCAGAAAGTAAAGCAGTACAGCTTCTACTAAGAAAAGCTTATCAAGTAACTATAATTTAAATCTCAGGAAAACCATTTCGTATTTTATTTTTACAATTACCTAGTTAGGTACACGCTTACCCATTATTGGAAAGTACCTAAGGAATATGTTGCTATAATAATTGCCTGCGGGTGGAATTTACCTGCTAACTGAAAATTCTTTAAAAATGAAACTATAATTTCCCTACCCAATCAATTCCATACTTGCAATGTTACCTAAAAACATAAGGTATCATTTAACAAAAATCTCCTGCCTTAGCACCAATTTATTATTCGTCGGTACAGCATATGGATCTCCTTCCACCCTTCTTTCTATTACTCATCATCTTATGAGTCATCCCCTTTCTAGTCATACTATGAAACATTTTAAGGCACATTTTGGTTATTCCTTCTCCCTTCCATGCATTCCAACTTTATTAGGTGCGTCCACACAGAGCGTGCAGCCTCGCAAGGCATTTGCTGCGCGAGGAGACCGACAAGCGAGGCTGTTCACTCTGTGTGGACGCTTCTATTGTTTTTCGACCGAGGTACGAAACAATAAGTATATCTACGCGAGCGAAACAAAAGCCGACACTGTATGGCTCGGGCGCTCGGTCGCTCGACCGCGGCAGCGGTGTCACTTGCCTCGCCCGAGACACGTCCACACCAACCGAGCTGCTTCGCGCGGAAAATGCCTCGCGAGGCTGCGCGCTCTGTGGGGACGCACCTATTGTTTTTGTAAATTATCCGTATAGAGTCCGCGCCACGACTGAAATTTTGATGCGGCACTAGTGTCTAAGTTTGCTGCTGAACAATAGCTTCAGAGAAACGTCACCCCCTCTGAAAGTGACATCCATCACTACCAACTTTTCTCTGAAGCTTACCACAAATTTTCCTCAGGACTACTACAGTCGTGGCGCGGACTCTAGGTAGGTATGTAACGGAATTATGGCCGAAAATACATAAAAAATATCCAAACTGATAACCTCTTCCTTTTTTGAAGTCGATTAAAAATATCTAGGTACCTATGTTTTTATCACATCATGCATTTTATTACCTACCTTATTAATTATCATCAAATATGAGTGGCTCCCCTGTTTCTTCGGTCGCCCTTTGAGTTTCAGGGCCTCACTGTCCTTTCAAGTCCTGCAACCCATCTTTCTATTACCTTAAAAGTTACTAACCACTCAAGTTTATTGCATTGCATCGATCAGAAGTTTTAAATAATCTATGATGGTTCTACTGCCGACCCAGTGACCTAACATTGCCAGCTATCGATTGAAGTGGCTAGCCAAACTGGCTGCGATAAACAATTTGGGAGTGCAGTAGAGCCTTACAGTCTTAAAATAATGCACTTGGCATCCCCAGTGCCGAAGTTAGGGGTGTGCCAACGGTGCCCTGGCACACGGCACTGGGCAGTCGTCAGACCAGCTATGCTATTCTCTATAAGGAATCTCATCGCTGAACTCTACAATGTGCTGTTCGACGAAGCTTTGAGTTTGAGGTCGTCCAAACGCGTAGCGCGAGCGTTCACCGACTGACTCACCGTTTGCGCCTCACGATCGGATAGTGTCGCTGTCAGTAGCTTATGGCGCTGCACATAGCGAACACTCTGTAAACGACTAGTTTTTCGTCGCAAAGTTAGCCGTATCTGTACATGCCACAAGCCAGAAAAAAATACAGTGTATAGTCAAATGTATAAAGTAAAGACTTTAACAAAACAATTCACAAAAGTGGTCTAGAACTACGAAAAAAAAATTGTCAATATGACCACGAAAATTTTTTTTTCGAAATTCTCATTTTTTCAGCGGTAACCATCATATCTTTTGTATCTATAACCGAAGAAATTTCATATACTAAAGACATATCTAATTTTTTTTTTTTAACTCAGACCTGTAATTGTTTAAATATTAAGTTAAAACTGCAAAATTTCTTACAATTTGCCCCCGCGCGCAGCTGCTTCACCCCCGCGACTACCTTTGCTACATAGAGCTTGGGTACAGCGCCTTAATGCATGAAAACTTTCGTCCTAGTGTGGTGTTAGCGCTGCACATAGTGGTCACAAGGCTGTGGTACTGCAGGACTATAATTGGCCCGACTAAGGCCCATATAATGCTGGTACTGGGATCCCAAACAAGGGAGCTGTGTAGTAAATCTTTGCAACTAGTCATTGCCCTTTTGTAATTTCTATCCTACGGAACTTAATGGAACTACTTTAGCTGGCCTTTTCTTAGGCGTTTATAGTTTAATTTACGATATTAACTTGTCGTCAGACCTCGTTTATGTTTTTACAAAGAGGGAAAATTGCCATACTCTCCAGAAAGAGAAAAACAATTATCGGACCATCTCTCTCGTTCTTTTAAGGCATGGATAATGTTATAGATGTCTATGGCAATGTAAAGGATAGAGCCATAGATAGATTAGGTCATATAATTGTTTTTCTCTTGTTATAAAGAGTATGAGAAGGCCCGAAGGCTTAATCCCTGCTCTAAATCCATCTATGTCTAAATCTATGGGTCTAACACCACTTTCGCGGTGAACTGCGTGAGCGACAAAAACGGCACGAAGTAAATATTATAATAATATTATAATATAATAGTAGTTGAAATAGGTCGAATTGCGTCGCGTCGCGTCGTATTCGTCGCTCACGCTCACGCAGGACACCCCCTTAGAAATACGGATTGACTTATGGTACCGAAAAGTTTAAATATAATAGTCAATCTTGTTGAAAGTCTGTCAGAAAAACACGGCGTTTCGAAAGCGAGAACTTTTGTGTTTGAATAAAAACTTTTATCTAGACGCAACTTGTTGTAGACGATATAATATGTCCCACGATCATGTCGATCATGGCTTGATGTAAGTTGTAGACTTAATTATCCATACTAATATTATAGAGCTGAAGAGTTTGTTTGTTTGGTTGACCGCGCCAACCTCAGGAAGAACTGGTTAGAATTGAAAAAAAAATGTGTTGGATTGTCCATAAATCGAAGGCTATATAGGCTATGTAACATATGGGTGAATATGGAAATTAATGAATATAATGGCCAACAGTGGTATTGGCCCCGACTTACGAGTTGTAGGTCGTGGGTTCGAACCCCGCCAGGCGCATTATTTTGTGTAATTTATTTCATCACCACTGCTCTCAAACGGTGAAAAGGAAAACATCGTGAGGAAACCGGCAGGTCCTAGAACCAAAAAATAGAAGACATGTGACATTCACCAATCCGCACTGGGCCTGCGTGGTGGATTATGGCCCACTCCCTCTCACAGAGAGGAGGCCTGTGTCCCAGCAGTGGGAGCATTAATAGGCTGATGATGAGGCTACGAACATTAGGAGCTGAGCAGCGTAGTGAACAGGTAGGTATTAATGTAATACATTTTATAACATTTAAAATACTTCCTCAACCAGTGACAATTAACGTAATTATGAAATAATTATACCATTTCGTTAAAAACAAGAAATTTTGCAGGAAGTAAAGTATAAGCCCCATATAAGAATTATTTCCTTACTTCATATTATTGAACCTGGGTTCAAGAACCATAAAGTGAAAGAACCTACCTATATAACATGACTGATAGCAGAAGAAGGTCAATTAACTGATTTATCAGATATACAAGGTCGTTTCGTCAATTTTAATGTAATTAAAAAAAATGTTAATTACGCGACTTGTTGAGCAAACTGATTTTAAAACTAAAATTTAAAGAAATACAAAAAACCCGACTACGTAAAAATTATTTTTTAAAAATACGTGACAAATTTTACTTAAATAAAAACTAAATAAAAAAAGAAAAGAAACAAGCCCAACAGAACAGCAGGAAGGAATATTCACGAAAACGCATTCCACAAACTCAACTCGATATTTTCCTTAATCGTCGCACTATACTTACATAAGGGTCGTTTGGCAATAGTACCGGCTTATGACGTCAATGGCCCCTATATATCTCTATATACCTAGCACACAGAATATAGTACCTATATACACATTACACAGATTGGCGTCTAGTCTATATGACCTGTGACAAGATTCGAGGATAAACATTAATACACTATGTAAGTAGTACTTTATTGGGTTGATCATTGCGAGAGGAATCATCATCAGCCTATAATGTTCCCACTGCTGGGACACAGGCCTCCTCTCTGTGAGAAGGAGTGGGCCATAATCCACCACGCGGGCTCAGTGCGGATTGGTAGATGTCACATATCTTCGAATCTTTGGTTCTAGGACATGCCGGTTTCCTCACGATGTTTTCCTTCACCGCTTTGAGAGCAGTGGTGATGAAATAAATTACACAAAGTAATGCGCCTGGCGGGGTTCGAACCCACGACTCGTAAGTCGGGACCATAGATATAATATTTCTGTGGTCGGGACCGATACCACTGGGCCACCACTGCTCTCAAGAGACTTGCTTCTTCAACTGCGAGAGGAATGCGTTTGAATTAAGAATAGGACTAACTTAATTGGCGTCATATTGTATCTTTTCGCCTGCCGGGGTCGCGAGACTGACTTATCAGCTTAGGTAACCGTGACCCTGGAACGTAACGGGCTATTGAAGGAACACTGTGGATTTAGTCAGTAAGAGTTTGACAGTCCCTCCGTCCCGACCTGGGTGTGAGAGGAGGACTCATTTGATGATTTTACCACGAAAAAAAAGAAAATGCCGGTTTCCTTCACCGTTTTAAAAGCGGTTAATCATCATCAGAACGAACATCTGGGTAAGTAGGAAGTTAAATTGATGATAGATGAAATAGATTAGGTACTTCATTATGTGAGAATTACTAACGTAACTGAATTAGGTGGGAAACCTCATCAGTGCTCTTATGAATTCAATCCATGGTTTCCGTTGTCAAATCTTTTTGTGCTACATTTTTTTTACTAGTATTTTCTTGACTATTTTTTTAATACAAATTCTAGTTTTTTGTTTGAAAATCAGTTGTCAGCAATTTTTTTGGCGTATCTTGGAATCTTTACGCTGAAGTTTGATAACCAGATGTATTACGACAAAGAATACATTTTAACTTTGTCACACATTCCAAATGTGCAGCATTTATTTTTGCAGGCGGTTCTATATTCTGCTAACTACACACGTTAGGCAGAATCAGATCCTACGACAATCAAATAGTTGACACTTTCTGGTAGGTAATTCTACGAAGCGCCAGGTGGATAAATTAAATTAAACAAATAAACAAAAACTCACGCTTTCTTCATAGGGGTACACAAAAGAGATTACAAATTCGATCCTTATACAGGGTGTAACAGACATCGACGCACAAACGGATACCTGTTTGTGCGTCGATGTCTCTTACACCCTGTATACTTACTACTTTCGCCTCATCCACGTTCATACAGAATCATACATCTGTACCCTTAGCACGAGTTTTCAGTATTTGAGACGTAAAGTAAACTGGAACTTTGACAATTTCAAATTGACAATTTTCAAGGAAAAAATTAGTTCCTTCTTCGCACACCAGACGCGCTGTTCCATTTTTTCATACAAGAAACGCTGTAAATACTGAAAAGACGCTGTAAAGTAAAAGAGTGAAAACTCATGCTAAGGGTAGTCATTCAAACAAGCCGTTTTCGAGTAATAACTAAAATAAAATCTTTAACAAAAATCCTCCCTAAGTTGGCCCCAACCAGTCATCTAACAAAAGCTGACGCAATATTCCACGTCCCCTAAGTCTGGCTCTGTTAGGGCTCCAGCCCTTTTGACGGATCTAGGCCAAGGGCGCCGGCTTTGGCAGATGTGACGCTGTTGATTTAGATGTCAAACACAGGGGGAAATCGTTATTCGAAAAAGTTATGATTATAAATAAACAACTTCTCGTACCATCCCTCAAAATTAAAAATTCTGGTGTTTCACATTGTCAACTGAAAAATATAATATTTTACATACTTCACACAGGTGCACTATTTCGATAAGCAGCAGTAGGTATGTTATTATTCAGGATTCGAACGGTGAAATAAAACAGCTCGTGTATTTTTATAAATCAACAGATTCCCGTTGGAAATTGATTTTACAAAAAGAAAATCAACGGATAGAATTTTTGAAAAATCAATTAGTATTTTTCGCTATTCCTTATTGTTTTTACCGACTTCAAAAAAAGGAGGTTATCAATTCGACCCGTATGTATGTAATATTATCAGAACTGCCCAGTTTTCGTATATGTTAGTCTATATCAGCGTCTGAACAAATGTGCCAAATTTCATAAGTGTATGTATGTATGTATGTTTTTATGTTTGTGCACGCATATCTCCGGAACTAAAAGTTCGATTTAAGTAATTCTTTTTTTGTTGTACTAGGTATTATTCAACTTAGGGTACACTGCAAGTTCCATCAAAATCGGTTTAGTAGTTTGAGAGATATGGATTTTTTTATGTTGTGACGGATTTCAAGATTAGTGCATATATGTAAGAAAATTTTGTATTTTACAAGAATTTGGGTTGAATATTTAATTTAAATGTCCTAAAAAGAAGAAAATAACCCTACCGGGCTGAGAGAGGGGCCACTCAAAACGTGGGGGCGTATATTATTTAAGGGATTATTTATGGGATATATTTACATGACGTGAGATCGTAGGTGTAACTTGCAAAGATACGCCCCCACGTTTTGAGTGGCCCCTCTCTCAGCCCCGTAGGGTTATTTTCTTCTTTTTAGGACATTTAAAAACGTGGGTTTTTAGATTTTTTAAATCTATTAAATATTTTATTATTTTTATCATTGTTCATCGGGTTTGAAGCTACCCTGAAAATTTCAGCCTGCTAGCTTATCGGGAAGTGCCTCAAAGCCTGTCCGCCATCTTGGACGTCCGCCATATTGGATTAATAGCCTAGCCTAGCATAAGCCACATGACTATTTTTTTCGTATTCCTGACAGCAAACCCTTTCATTTGATATCCATATCACAGGGGTGCATTTCAAATAGCCTGTCTGCCATCTTGGACGTCCGCCATATTGGATTTATGTCCCGTGACTATTTTTTTCGTATTCCTGACAGCAAACCCTTTCATTTGATACCCATATCATGGGGGTCGGTTTCAAACAGCCAGTCCGCCATCTTGGGGAGGCCGCCATATTGGATTTGTTATGACGTTTCTTAGCTAGTCATGTATTGTCATCAGAACTCAAAGCGTGTACAAAATTTCAGCCTGCTAGCTTATCGGGAAGTGCCTCAAAATTGAGTTGCAAAAGTCCAACCGGAACGACAAACAAACAAACAAGAAAAGTGAGTGTATAAAAACGTGGGAATAAATAAACTAAAAAGGGTGAAATAAAAACTTTTTCAAAAAAGTCACCGACTCCAAAAACAACAACAAAACAAAAAAGGGTGAAATAACCTATTTAATAACTTCTTTCGGAAGTCGGTGGCTAAAAATCAATGAAATAAAAAAAAGTACCGACTTCAAAACAAATACAAAAAACGTTTAAAATAACTTTTCTTTCGGAAGTCGGTTGCAATAGTCAATGACACAACAAAACAAAGCCACCGACTTCCGAAAGAAAAGTTATTTTAAACTTTTTTGTATTTGTTCTGAAGTCGGTATTTTTTTTTAAAAAAGTTTTTATTTTACCCTTTTTAGTTTATTTATTACATATTCAACCCAAATTCTTGTAAAATACAAAATTTTCTTACATATGCACTAATCTTGTAATCCGTCACAACATAAAAAAAACCATATCTCTAAAACTACTGAACCGATTTTGATGAAACTTGCAGTGTACCCTAAGTTGAACAATACCTAGTACAACAAAAAAAGAATTACTTAAATCGAACTTATAGTTCCGGAGATATGCGTGCACAAACATAAAAACATACATACATACATACACTTATGAAATTTGGCACATTTGTTCAGACGCTGATATAGACTAACATAATTATATGAAAACTGGGCAGTTCTGATAATATTACATACATACGGGTCGAATTGATAACCTCCTTTTTTTTGATGTCGGTAAAAAATAAAGCCACCGACATCCGAAAGAAGTTATTAATTAGGTTATTTCACCCTTTTTGTTTTGTTGTTGTTTTTGAAGTCGGTGACTTTTTTGAAAAAGTTTTTTGGATTTAGCCGTCAAGGCCCATTTGGAAAATTCACCCTGTTTACTTAATTAAATATATGTACCTACCAATAGAGTAGATAATAATCAATAACTGACGTGAGAAAATGTATAAGTTTTAAACGCAAAGTTAATTATTTTTAATTTCTGATCTGATTTTTAGACGGATACCTAGCTACTTGGTAATTATATGCCTATCAAGGTTATGAAAATTGTTAAGTTAATGAGTTTTGCCAATAACCTCGTTAGATGAAATCGATACTGCTGCCTGTGATTTAATAACGCATAAGTAAAGATATCTTTATTAATCCTGTCTTAAATTAGTTGCTTAATACTTTTTATCTTCAATCTTTTTGTTTCATAAGCCATATTGGTCGCGGGACTAACGAGCTAATGAAGGACACCGTGGATTTTAGTCAGTACAAGTTCGACAGTCCCTCCTGCCCTGCCCTGGGAAGCAGGACTCATTAGATGATATTTTTACCACGACGGTAAATTATTAAGCCATTAAGCGGAATCAGCACTTGTTTAGTCAAAAATTCACAAGATTGACCTCTTCAACGTTCGCCCCTAAAATCTTTTCAGCTGCTCAAATACTTTAAGTGGTTTGGCCGAGAAGAATTGGCGCTTTAATCTCTCTAAGGTTTGCCACTTTTATCCAATTTACTGACGAATTAACAGTTTAACCATCAAGCGAGCTACTTTCGACGCTCATATAATGAGCGTCGAAACTCAAACATCCAGCAAATAATAATAAAAACTAACAACAAATCAAAGCTACAGAAAAAAAAACAACAAAAAAGTAAAAGAAAGGCGTGTAACTACTGTGAAAATAAATAACAATAATAATCGCAAACAAAATAACAATAAAAAAATGAAACGAGAAGAAATAGATTAAATTTAACCAGACAAAGAAACAGAAGTTACCTTAAACTTCAATAATGCTAATGAGTTCAAATAATCAACATTTCAAGAGGCTGTCCTTGAAAAACGTGTAGTTCACAACATTTTAATTATTCCAAGCGTATCTAATAACAATAAGACAGGCAGACGAAATAAATGGCCTACTTACACGCTGAAGCAAATTGGAATCTTAATTATTTACTCTTTGATTCAGTGAGTGATTTGATTATCTTGGTGAATTTACCAACAATATTAATAAGTAATTGTTGGCATTGGGGGCATATCCTGGAAAAGCCTGGCACAGGCTTATACCCAACAGTGGGTGAACTAAGGCAGGTGGATGATGATGATGGTGATGGTGACACGTATCAAAAGAAAAGAAGAACTTACCTGTCGTAGATCTGAATATTGCTGCTGTGAAGTACGACAATCATGAACTGAAACTGAAAGAAAGTGGCGAAAAAAAGCTAAAAAGAGGCAACTAAATAAAATGAAAAGTACTTTTCCACGAGCTTAAGTATTTCTCAGAAATTCGTCACAAAAAGCAATGACCTGAAAATCATGGTGAAGAAATCAATAAAAAAGAGAGAAAGGAAAATAATCATTTGACACAGTCTTTTCATAGCAAGGCACACAAATGATTTCTAATGAAATCGTACAAATGAAGGAAGAAAACTGAATGAAAGGAACAATGCGTAAAGGCTTTGTTTATAAACAGTAAATTAAACTAAATTGATTGGAATATCACTCCGCCCTCAATACTTTGCCCCAATTAACTCGTCACTCGAACTGATGAGAGCACTCACTCTGTTCATATCAAATCGAAACCAATACAATTTATACAACTACCCGTTTACTACGAATCGAATTAATTGTCTCGAAACGTAATTAATAACGATTCACCGTTTGAATTGATAAGCCGACTGACGTCAAGCATTTGCTCTATCTTTTTTCTACAAATAAATGTCGTTTTCTTGCCTTGTTTTGTCTTTGCCTTTGGTATAGGTCAGTAGACGGAGTTGCCTGTTGTTTATATCATCATCTGCTCCATCACTGCTGCTCTCTTTATATTTATAAATCTATCTCTTCAATCTCATTTCCGTATTTTGCCCGTAGTTCAACCGCATATTTCTACTGGTAGGACCAGGGGTACGTTTTCTTTCCGGTGGTTGTATAAATTGGGCCATGCCAGCCTTAGACTGACTAGTTAATTATTCATGTCAACAGCATATAGGAGACATCGATGCATTAGCGATTACCAATTATTTAGAATATCATGCTGAACTATCATTTCAAATAGTAGAAGTTTTTCATAGATACACTAAAAGAAACAGCTGTGTCCTACAGAAGAGCAATACCATATTTTTTAAATTTGGAAAATACTAAACACTAGATCTAGTAGTCCTTAAAACAATAATTTTGTTATTTGAATTTGAAAATCATCGTCCTCCCGTAGTAGGTGGAGCGAAAGGAACTAACTGTTAGACTTGATTGACTAAAAACCCTTCAGCCCTTTGCCATTTATGTTTTGGGATCCCCCGCGATCACTATATAAAACATATTCAATAATCGCAAAATCTTAGGATCAAGTACATTTGTCACTAACCCTACATACAATCAGGAACTCCAAAGCCGCTTATCTTTGTATTGGCCTAATGACCTGCGTTATCTGAAGCAACTACAAACGCTGATAAATGAGTTGTCCCGCTCAGAGTAAACATGGTACTGATTTGTTTCTTCATCTGTGGTCTTGTTATTTATAAAGATAAAGTTATTGAAAATGCAGAAGTTATCGTTGGGTGGTAGATTTGTAGATTAAGAGGTGGTAATATCACATTTTTCTTTTAAACAGTGACCTTTTTTAATATATTATTGATACTTTCCATCAGTGCAATGTTCATGTACTCGTACAGCTTGGAAAAAAACAGTAGAAAACCGGAAGGCGCCACTGTCTTCTCGCTACCAGCACTTTGAATGATTTTATTTTATTTATGTTCACTTATTACGTTAGTTTTATGGCACAATAATAAATCTAACAAACCTGCGTCTTTGTTTACATCAAATATCAAATATTTTAAAACGTTGTCAGCAAATAAAAAAATTAGTTCCGTTTCAAGACGTTCTTGCCAAGCTGTAGATAAACATATTTATAGTCTACTGTCGGTTGTCCTGGTTGTCCACCTGACAGAACCAACAGTGGCTAAAAGAATTCAATTTCAAAGCTGTTAATATCCCTACAGTAAATGTATTCATCACAAAATTTCAACAGTGAGACTTGATATTGATTCTTATAAAGGATCCTTATAGGAGGATACGGAAAATCCTGGGAAACTGACCTTCCCAGAAAATTACCGAAAACCAGTGCCCCATTGACATATTCCTATAAGGAAAAGCCGTTGTTCAAAAACCTCTATCCACTTCATAGAATCCAGCAGTTTAATAAAAGAATACCATTCAAATGATTGAATTTCATATTCGCTGAACGGTTATGGCGATGGGGAAGAAAAGTTCTCGAGTGGCGACCACGGACCGGAAGACGCAGCGTAGGTAGGCCTCCCTCTAGGTGGACCGACGACATCGTGAGGGTCGCGGGCAACCGATGGATGCAAGTGGCGAATTGTCGTTCGGCGTGGCGGTCTAAGGGGGAGGCCTATGTTCAGCAGTGGACGTTTTCCGGCTGATGATGATGATGATGAACGGTTATTACGACAAACGTTATAAATAAAGTTCAACCCTCCGAAGAAAACTTTCAGAGTGCTTTAAAAGTTTCCGGAACTCCATTTGCCCCGAATCTGTTCAGATTGGAGTTCGACTCGTTATGAGTCTTTGTGGTTTTTTCGATAACTTTTCTATATGTATGTTTTTGCTTTCATTTGTTGGTAATTAATTACGTATTTGTGCATTATCGTGTCATGTCCACTAAGTTGATTTTTTACTAGAAACTTTTCGTGTCTTGTTTTTCTTCCAAAGTTCTTGAATTATGGTTTAAAATTTAGTTAATCAACGACTTAATGCTGATATCAGCTTAAACTGCGACTTACGGGATTTATTCCGTAATTCTTCATTCATTATTTTGAGCACCTGATATTACAACGCTGCTGTTACAAGTGCCAGTATAAGTTTTGTTTAAAAACTGTTTTATAAAACGTTTAATATAATCTTAAAAAAAAAAAGAATATATAACATTATTCCATCTACTACCTATACCAAAGACATACGTAGAAAATATCGATACCAATAGAAAGGTACCACGTAGGTACTCCTCCATTTCTATCGATTGTTACATAGACTGTAACTAAGTAACAAATATACACAAACCTTCGTATTTATATAAATAGCTCCAATCAAATATAAACACTTGTTATCGCACCCAAAGGTCACTGGGTCACTAACTCGTTTCTTCCTGATCCTGTTTTCTAAGTTACACGCATTGTCTCTAAGTTAATCTTAAATGATGTATCTAATTATGCAAATTAGGAGTTACATAAGTCGCGCCAATTTATTACCGACCGGTTTTTTGCGACTTTATAATTTGTTTTGCCGAAATAATCACATGGTAGTAAAATAACAAGTAATAGGTGCTATTTCTTTCTTGATAGTTTATTTACTGTTATTACGGCCGTTCCTTCGTTTTATAGCTTGTATTTATGATACTTAATTGCAAATGAATATGGTTTCTTATCTATGTATTTGCTTTTTTTCATCCTCTACATTTCACAATGATAATCGTCTCAAAGCAGATAAGAACAGATTTTTACAAATCCACAACTGCTCAACTCTATCAAAAGCTTGTGAAAAAACTACAACACAGATGTGGTCCAAGCATACGTCCTTGTGAGACCCCAACGAATCGTTTCTTTCACAAGCTCTCTTTGAACGTAATCACTCCTTTGACCGCGCACAAAAGAAGTCTGGGAACATTGTACAATGATATTCACATGGACTACTCTGATTTAGATTTAACTCTTCTTTTGAATGGGTTGTTCTAAGTACTGGTTTTATTTTTGTACATGTTCAAAACTGTTTTGTTGCCGTTATAAAAGATTATATTCTTATTTTATTTTGTAATCACGTCATCTTTGCTAAATCGACGACACATTGTTAGGTTTCCATTAAGATGAAGGATAGCGTTAATTACTTCAGCACAATGAAAGTTATTGACATTAAAGTTTTTTTTATAACTTCGAACCTGTAGCAAAAGTCTATTATTTCTAGTAGTTCTAGTATCTTCAGTAGCGCTACAAAACTCGCTAATTTGACCACTTCATACTATAAACTGGATTCACAAATTGTCTTAATCGAATTACTAGAGTCCGGAGCAACTGCAAGTTGCTACGAGTGCGGAAGATACAGTTTAACACAATATCTCATGACTAGCCAGTCGGTCTCCTTGAAGAAAGAATAAAACTGATTCTAAGAGACTAACCTTGACTTTTCTAGATGCGGGCTTCAATTTCCATTTAAATGATGAGAATTCCAATGATTGTATTATAACACAAAGTTATTTATGTGAACAAGGCTGAGGATCAGCACATTATTGACCACAGAAATGCATATTATCAGTCCCCCAAAACTGTTTAAAACCACTCTTCCTGGACTTGTAGCTGTAAAAATAAGCAGAACAAACTCCTCAAAATATCTCTGTCTGTTAAGTTTGAAACTAATGTGTAAGAATCATTAAAATATTGTGCAAAATCTGTATCAAGTTTGAAACAGACTTTACGGAACAAAGGTTTTTTGTTGTTTACAAGGGATATCACTACATCATCATCATCATCATCATCATCATCTTCCTGCCCTTATCCCATTTTACTTGTGGTCGGCGTTTTCTTCATCACATCATTTACTCCTTTTACTTTCATATCATGTCTTAGAAAATTCATCCATCTTTTCTTTGGCTTTCCTCTTCCTCTCCATCCATCAGCGTTCATACCCATCACTATCTTGGTCACATGAGTGTCATGAGTCTCTTAGTCACGTGACTGTATCAAGGGAATCACTACATGCTATCCTAAGAACTTAATAGTACATTGTTATCCAAGGCGTGAAAGTTACTTATTTACATCCCGAGACGGGGTTTGGCGCCCGTAACGTAGCGGCGGTAATAGTTCGAGGGACTAAATAAGTAATTTACCCGAGGTGAACACTGTGCTTTTCATTACGAATACGAGGAAAGTAAAATTAACAATATAAATTTTAGCCAAAGAAAAAAATTAGTGTAGATCTTTTTAATTTTTCTGCTGTGGTCGTCCTGTATACTTTGCCGTATAACGAAACCATAGCCAGATATAATTCGATCACAACGCCATCCATCGATCTATCAAGGGGATAGCGTTGGGATCGATCACACCTTATTTATTCTTATTTCTAATCTGAACAGAATAATAATATTAATTCAATTAACATTTAATTACATTAGAATATTGTTTCATTTTAAATTACTTACTCTACTTAGGAAAGTACAGATTTTATCATCAAAATGAACATATACGGTCAAACTACAAAAAAAGTTAAACATCTGATGGAACACTTGTCTAAAAAAAACTGACAACGTCAAAACTGCATTTACAGCTAGGATTTTTCATGTTCATTATTAAACATAGATTTAAAAAATCTAAAAACCCACGTTTTTAAATGTCCTAAAAAGAAGAAAATAACCCTACGGGGCTGAGAGAGGGGCCACTCAAAACGTGGGGGCGTATATTATATAAGGGATTATTTATGGGATATATTTACATGACGTGAGATCGTAGGTGTAACTTGCAAAGATACGCCCCCACGTTTTGAGTGGCCCCTCTCTCAGCCCCGTAGGGTTATTTTCTTCTTTTTAGGACATTTAAAAACGTGGGTTTTTAGATTTTTTAAATCTATGAATTATTTTATTATTTTTACCATTGTTCATCGGGTTTGAAGCTACCCTGAAAATTTCAGCCTGCTAGCTTATCGGGAAGTGCCTCAAAGCCTGTCCGCCATCTTGGACGTCCGCCATATTGGATTAATAGCCTAGCCTAGCATAAGCCACATGACTATTTTTTTCGTATTCCTGACAGCAAACCCTTTCATTTGATACCCATATCACGGGGGTGGATTTCAAACAGCCAGTCTACCATCTTGGACGTCCGCCATATTGGATTTAAGTCACGTGACTATTTTTTTCGTACTCCTGATAGCAAACCCTTTCATTTGATATCCATATCACAGGGGTGCATTTCAAATAGCCTGTCTGCCATCTTGGACGTCCGCCATATTGGATTTAAGTCCCGTGACTATTTTTTTCGTATTCCTGACAGCAAACCCTTTCATTTGATACCCATATCATGGGGGTGGGTTTCAAACAGCCAGTCCGCCATCTTGGGGAGGCCGCCATATTGGATTTGTTATGACGTTTCTTAGCTAGTCATGTATTGTCATCAGAAATCAAAGCGTGTACAAAATTTCAGCCTGCTAGCTTATCGGAAAGTGCCTCAAAATGGAGTTGCAAAAGTCCAACCGGAACGACAAACAAACAAACAAACAAATAAACAAACAAACAAGAAAAGTGAGTGTAAATAAAAAAAACGTGGGAAAAATTGGCAAAGATTTTAAGAATAAGTACTTAACTTTATATTATTTTAATTTTAAATCGCTCTGTAATTTCGTGGCTGTATAAAAAGTTTGATCATGGTTCAATAGAAATGTCAATAGAACTAGTTTTTTTTTTCTTAAAATTGGCAGCTGTCAGTTGAAAGCGATTTTCCCTAGGGAGGCAATGGATAACTTTCAAACGGCTACTCAGACATAAACCTACTTTCAGAGTATGAGTAATGAAAAAGGCATTTTCCTTGGGTATAATCAGGACCTAACATTTCTGTGTACACCACATGTAAACGTTAATTATACTAGGGTATAGGGAAGGGTAGGTGTTTATCGGGGATAAACGCGGTTATCTGGATTAACATCCTCGTTACCCATAATCAACGCTTTAGACGTTGCTTTTTTGGAGTTTAGCTATATTTTGATGTCTCTAATTACGTACGGACAAATCTCTTGAGGCTTTTAGTAAAGCCTTTTGTATGCACAAGCATCTATCAAATTTCTGAAAGATTAGGCAGTAATGTCGTCATGTTCGTTATCGCAGTTCGTTTCGCCCGAACGTCCAATTTCTATCCTAACAGACAACTCAATGACGTAGGTCGGAGCAGACTATTTTCAACACTCAAATTATTCTTGAAAATTGAATACGTAACAAATCCTATTAAGTCGTATTATCCAATCAGTCCAAGCGTCCTGTGTCACTGAACTGTTGGAGACTGCTATTTGACCAGTCTTTCTTGGCACACGACGAAATTGTCAGTCGTATAATAATCCTATAAGCTTCCACTGCAGGAACTGGGGCCTCATCTTTCTGAGGTGAAATGGGCCATAATCCAGTATATGTATTTGTTTCTAGAACACGTTTGTCCCTCCACTTTGATAAGTAAATAAATGGTTATCGGAATTTTCACGTTTCTCCTGGATTGTCGCCTAATGTGACCATTAAGTACGGAGATACACTTGACCCTATATGATTACGTAAATCAATAATAACTTTGTATAATATTATAAGAATAAATAAACATAGCTTGCGAGGCCAGCGAAGATGTCACTAGACTGTATTTATACTACGACTACAATATCTATACATATAGGAGATTCTATTAAATTAAACTTAAAATTTATGGAGAATATTCGCAACTTGAAGCGTTATAGGGTTTGTGTTATCAAATGAGTATTCATATTATCATCAATTGACTAAAAACCCACCCTGTTCCTTCAGTTGCACTTCACGTTCCAGTTTCATAGTTACCTTACCCATAACACAAATGTTCCCGGTCGATAGCAATAGACCAAAATAATGAGGTTTTGCAGCTGTAAAAAACTACAATCACACAAAATAAGATTCACAAGATAAACGTATTAACATAATTGCTTTCTTTCTTCTCAGGTCACCAAAAAGTAAAGAAGAATGCGAAAGCGAAGCTCTCAAGTCAGATGGAGAAGGGGACATCGAAGCGAAGGATGGCGGCGATGGGGCGCTGGAAGCGAAGATGTCCCTGATGAACGGCATCACGGTTATCGTGGGGTCCATCATTGGCAGTGGTATCTTCGTATCACCTACCGGGGTGTTGAAGTACACTGGATCAGTTAATGCTAGTCTTTTGGTGTGGGTGGCTTCGGGGGTATTCAGTATGGTAAGTTTCTTTGATATTTTTATAGGGATTTCGCTTGTAATGTGTTCTAACATGACCAACTTTATTAATTGAAAGACTTACACAAACACGAAGATGAAACTGGCCTTGACTTTATAGTGTCACCACGATTATAAATATTCTTCAATCCGGAAAATGCAAAGCTTCTTACGACCTATTTATTATTCAGCAAAACTTGTATTTTTGTTGTATCTAACGGATACAAAGATATTGAATTTAATTAATTATTATTTGGAATTTGTAAACTTCTGTTGTGCCAACCACCTAATATTTTAAAATATGCTTAGTCATACTGATTAATATTTCGTCCACAAAATTGCTCAAGATATAAATTTTAAGAGGAGTACCCTAGGGGACTTATTAGGACCTACTTATTTTAAAACCAGTATAATAAGCCAATCTGAAAGATTAGTTCCTTATTGGCTGCAAGAGAAATTGTTTCAAATCCCTGAGGGACTTATTAAAATCTGCTGTTTCGTAATTTATATCTTGTTGTTATGTTGATAAAACTTAGTATAAAATCCATTCTTTAATGAAAGAATGTCTTTTTAAGGATGATTTGTTATGAGATTCATCTTTTGCTTTAAATAATTGGACCTATTCGGTACTCTCGAGTTGTTTACTGAGTTCCTTCCAGACTTTCAGAATAATGAAAGATGACAAGGTATTTACAGTTTAATTACCATTTACTCCAGTTTTTTAGCATTGGTTTTCAATCGAACGAGGGACATCTAATTATTTATTATTATTCACTAATTGTTATGTAAACTTTTAAGTTCAAAGTACCTATAGTTTTACGAAGACTGATAACGTAACCCCCACAGTTCACAACGCAACAGGTTACTGGGTAATGTGTAACCCGTTTTTCCTTATCAATATTGAATAATACGTTGATGATTTAATCTGTCGAAAGCTTTACCCAAATCTGAGCATTAAACAGATGTAAACAAGCATTTGAACTTGAACTTTGACATCTTGCAAATATAATTATGAATGCAATAAAAAACTACTATAAACACATAAAATATATTTATAATGGCTATGATTTAAGTCGGCCACGTCTGCGACATGCCCAATGAGCTGTGGGTCAAAATAACCACTTTGTGGAGCCCTGACACAGCCAGAAGGCGTCGCGGCAGACCTCGTAGAAGATGGCGGGACGAACTTGACAAAACCAATGACCAGTGGTCCACTTTGGCCCTGGATCGTGAAAACTGGAAGTCATGGGGAGAGGCCTTTGCCCAGCAGTGGGATGATGTGGGCTAGCAGTATCAGTATGATTTAAGTGTTTCTTATTTTTAGTCGCACACTCCTGGCGGAGTAGTCGTGGTCATGGATAGTCTGCTTTTTCTCCATCTCTCCCTGTTCGTAGCACTGCGTCTACATTCAGTAAGGGTACACTGTAGATGATTTTATGATATTTATCCATCTTGTCGTTGAACGGCCTCGAGAACTTTGTCCTTCCACTCTTCCTTGTATCACCGATGGTTCCAATGAGCTTTCGTTGCTGATGATTTGTCCAAACATCTTAACCCTAGAGTGGGCGCGTCTTTTGGCGAAACGTCAGTGGGCGCGTGGGGAGCATTTTGCCGCCCCTTTTCTTTGACCATTTTAACTAGTAATACAGCAATTTAATCAGTTTTTTTTTCTTAGGATTTAAACAATACACTGATAAGTTATAATTAATCAACATATTTATTAAATTCCGTTTTAAAAACTTAGGTTTTCAAAAAACTTTAAGATATTTAATATTTTAATTGTCATTTTTTCCCTTATCCTACATAATACTCTATAATACTTAAAAAACAAAATGAAAAATAACTAAGTTATATATTTTCTAAATCTACAGGATATGCTTAATCAAAACAGTCTTCACAAAGGTATGTGCAATGTTCGTTGCACAGTAACTTTGGGCATTTAGAACACCCTTTTTTCGTGCGCTTGTTTTTCTGTGATTGACATTTACTGCATTTGTCCTCCTTTTTTGAAGAAGATGCTTGTTCCGCTGGTACAAGGCGAGCAATTTGGTTCTACAAAGGAATATTAAAAGTGTCTATAGAAGTCCTTGTGGTCATATATTGCTTGATAAGTACCATGGCAATTTCTTTCAAATAATCGCTGCGTAGCATCAAATGTTCATTGGTTCATCATCATCGTTCGACGTACGTGTTGGAGATTTAAACCACCTGGTTGTATTCTATGTGTACGACGATGAAATCGAGGCTGATAGCATACTACAGTCACTGATGTCCGTTGGCGTCGAAAAGGTGGTATTTTGGAAAGCACAACCATGAGGAAGGTTCATTTTTGTTAGAAGCGTCGCTGTCTGCTGACTGTTCTTTTTCTGTGTTGTGCTCACTATGTTGACTGGATCGATCACTATCTGACACAATTCCATCAACAATCTGTGCACTAGTATCTTCAAAATCAGATATTTTAGCCCAGCCACAATTTGAGCTTCCATTTTGTCCGTTCTTATATATTATTATCAATTAATACTATGAAATCCTAAAACAAACCTATTTTTTTAGTTTAAACAATAAATGCACCATAAAATATAGTCTACATTTCAAGTTTGCAAAAAATTACATTACACAATATTACTTACGTGAGTGGGCGCGCGGTGAGCAATTTGCCGCCTTGCGACACCTGGTGGTAAAAACCTTCTCCTCAAGCGAACTTCCGCTCACTGACGGCGTCCAGCCTTTAGGCACACGTTGCTAACGGGAGTAGGGGCAGCTACTAAAAAGCACAAGCCTAACGGCCAGTTATTTTAAAAATTATTAACGTTTTTTTAGCGCGGGCGGCAAAATGCTCATAGCGCGCCCACTCTAGGGTTAAGAATTCGTACTTGGACAATCGACGAAAGTCTTTGTTTTACGAAGCTCTTTTAGGATGGAAACGTTAGTGCGGTGAGCAGTCCATTTTTATCCTCAACATACGTCTCTAGCATTTTAAGTGTTTATTGGTCTACATTAATATCGCTAAAGGCTTTAAATCTTTGTAGTAGAGGAACATGGCCTTTTGGAGAGCTACGTGTTTGGCTCCGTTTCAATACAATAGATGCTTACTTAAACTTTCGGTTCTTTATAAAAGAGTTATTTTTGTTTTGCAGTGGGTATAATTTAGGAGATGTGTCCATTATTCAGTAAACGATATTTTGGGTACTGGTTCATTGTCATCACCATCATCGTTATTGATAGCCTTGTTTTAAATTAAATGCTGATACAAGACCACCATCTATCTGTCCCAGGGCTTTGTGTTCTCAAATGAGGCAAAAGCATGGCTTCCCCTGGCTTGCCATCTTCTGGCAGAAGACCAATATCTACCAACACTACTTCTGCATCAGTTAGCAACTATTCAATGAGGGTTCTACGTATATTTCTCATGCCATCATTATATTTGTCACGTTTAGACAGATTATTGCAGTACCTATTTAATTCTCCTTGTATTTAATGCCTTATCTTCTTTGTATTTGCCCTTCTTTTCCCTGCTTATTTCTCATTTTTCATTATTTAAACTGCGGGATTGCGTCACACAACTGACATAACATGAATACTGAACTCAACGTTATCAGAGCATCATATTATGTAGTTGTCGTCTACATATTATGTTGCTATCACCACGTGTGCTATATGAAATATATCACGTATACATATAATACGTATATAAACAAAGCACTATCTATCACATGCCCGACAGACATTGCATTAATGATAGTCTATCAGGGGTAGGGAACTTTATAATATTGTCATTAATTTTAGAGTTTTTGGGAAACATAAAGACGTGAGCATTGAAAGATTTTGAGGATCAGGAATTAATTAGGTAAATAGAGTGGACATCAGTACCTGGGCCTATGTTCCCGACATCGTACAACCTGTATCTCTTCAAAGTTAGAGTGAACAGGCTTCTTCAGGGTAATCTCACTCCATCTCGTAGGCTTTGTCCTTTCTCCGGCCACCGTAGGCGCGGGCATGCGGGCGGCGAGTAAAGGGCAACTCGCCACCCGACCATGGACCATGCCCGGGTCGACGGCGCGTTGTGTTCCACGCGCGCCTCAAGGAGTGTCAGCATGATGACGGGGCCCCCCTCTAGAGGGCCAAAGCCTGCCGGGGTCGCGGGACTTATTTCATTACCGTGACCCCGGGACATAACGGGCTATTGAAGGACACCGTGGATTTTAGTCAGTATAAGTCTGACAGTCCCTCCCGCCCTGCCCGGGGTGGGAGGACTCATTTGATGATTTTACCACGCAAAAAAAAAAAAGTTAGAGTGAACAGGCTTCTTCAGGGCAATCTCACTCCATCTCGTAGGCTTTGTCCTTGCCACCTCTGACTTAGACTAAAGTCACGAGCAAACCCTAGTTAAAAAGAAAAATAATGTTGTTATCGTGCCTCTTAATTTTGACCACCACCGGTTGGAGATTCCTGTTGTATCGGATTCTTGTTATATGGCGACGAAATTAGCTTGTATTGAACCTATTCATTTACCTACATTAATTTTATTGCGGTCATGTGATTTGACTATTAATACTTAGGTACTCTTATATTTTGTTAAATTTTAAAACAAAATGTACGATGAAGCTGATTGCTTATTTGCAGTCATTTCAAGGAGTTGTTACCAGGAAAAGGGCCACTGTTTTTGTTGCAATTTTTAATTTGCTTATCCAAAACAAGTTTGTGGTTTGATAGCAGGATGTACTCGCCCACATGTTCCCACAATTAGTGGTCCTATAAAACAAACCCACAGAAACTAATGATAAGTAATAAACATCGAGCAATCATGTCTTCATTGGAAACGTTAGGTTGACTCCAAACGGAACCTTTCATTAATCTTATCTGAAGGAAATTGATCAACCACTGGGTGGTCTTTATTTCTCTTATATACCTACTTACATTACTAAACTTTTACTTTTTCTTTTATCCGCAGTTTCGCTTTTTAGAGAACCATCTCTGTGTCTCTATGTCAGGTAGTACGGAAGATATCGCTATTAGTGATAAGGCCGCCGTTGTAACTTTAGAATTAGCAATATTATAAAAAAGTTGTGAAACAATTTTGGCGTACAATAAAGTATATTCAATTCTTTTCTATTCTGTACCATATTGTCCTGTAATTTAGGCAATTTTATTTTTAAGCTTTTTATAGTCTAATCTCTTCTTAACTTACTTCTTACCCTTCTTATTAATATTACTTATAAATGCGAAAGTTTGTGAGGATGTATTAATGGATGGATAGATGTTTGTTAATCTGTCACACAAAAACTACTAAACGTATTTGGATGTTGGTACACTGATAGTTTATAACCTGTATTAAAAATAGGTCAGTTTTTGTTCCCGTGGAATAATTTTTGAGATGTAGCGGGCAAAGCCACCGCTGGCACCAGCTAGTTATGAAATAAAATTAATTAAACAAAGTTGTCACAAACTGTCTGTTTTAGAGAGGATTAAAATTTGAAATTGAGGAATTAAGATTTTAAATGGTTTCCAAGAACGCCGCCCGGTCCCTTAACTCGCAAGGAATTTGCACAAAGTAAATTAAAACGATTGTATTTCTTGAGAAGAATAATATTGACCTAATTTAAAACTAAATTACGACTTAGGAATTATAGAGGTTTAACAAAAAATAATTTAAAGAAAAACAAAAAACCCGACTGCGTAAAAACTAATTTTGAAAAATACGTGAAAAGTTAACTTAAATAAAAACTAAAAAGAAAGAAACAAGCCCAACAGAACAGCAGGAAGAAGCAGAACAGAACGACTCACAGTCGGGGCCCATTCAAATTTTACCAATCAAATCTTCCCAAAGGGCCCCGACTGTGAGTCGTTCTGTTCTGCTTCTTCCTGCTGTTCTGTTGGGCTTGTTTCTTTCTTTTTAGTTTTTATTTAAGTTAACTTTTCACGTATTTTTCAAAATTAGTTTTTACGCAGTCGGGTATTTTGTTTTTCTTTAAATTATTTTTTTATTTTATACTTTTTAGTTACGATTCATTGTTCACTGTTTTTTTGTTTGTATATCGTTTATACTTGAAATAAAAACTTGAATCAATAAGTAAGAAAATTAGCGAGAATGATTGTTTTGTTAAACAACTTTAAATCGTTATATATCCTAAACTATTACTTAAAATGAAAAATGATAAAAGAAACCTAAAGATGATTTTAAAATACCTATTCAACGATACCCCACTTGACATAGTTCATCGACTTTTATTTTTTTCATTTTGACAATATGGCGTCTGGTTGTCGCTGTGGTGAATTTTGATTACTGTCATGTCTTTAGTGACACTCGCAAGGTTAAGACGAATCGATTGCCGTAAGAATTATCAAAATCGGCCTACGCGTTTGGTCTCTAGAACGCCACATAGAAACAAACATACATACATACATACATACATAGACTGATAAACACATTACCCTCCTTTGCGTCGCGCAGTCGGGTAAAAAGGCCAGTCAAATACGAACTGGACCCACACGCACGCCCCGAGGGTTCCGTTCCGTACCAACTTGTAATTATAAAAGTTGACCAAATTAAGTTAGCCTTTAATTTTAATTAACGATACACAGTAAATACTTCGAGTACGTTGTAAATAAAATTCAGAAATCTTGTGATACGGTGTTCCAATCTAACAGACACTAAGCGTGAGTTTTCACGTTTTCATGACGTAAAGTAAACGGGAACTTTGACGTTAAATATACGGAAAAAAATAGTTCTTCGGTCACATAAAGCGCTTTTCATTTTTCATACAAGAAACGCAGTTTATACTTCAAATACGGCAAAATACGAAAATCTTGTGTTAAGACCTTAGGAGGGGACCATGCCCGGGTCGACGGCGCGTTGTGTTCCACGCGCGCCTCAAAGAGCGTCAGCACAATAACGGGGCCCCCCCTTAGAGGGCCACAGCCTTGCCGGGGTCGCGGGACATACGTATACCGCGACTCCGGTACGCAAAAGGGCTACCGAAGGACACCGTGGATTTTAGTCAGTACAAGTCTGACAGTCCCTCCCGCCCTGCCCGGGGCTGGGAGGACTCATTTGATGATTTTACCACGAAAAAAAAAAAAAAAGACCTTAGGAGGCCTACAATGATGTCGAAAGTAATTTCACTGTGGGAACGAGATGTCGCTAGACGACTTGTATAGAGCAGCTCTGTCTTTTTCCCACACTGGAATTTCTCCCACTTTAAGACATCATGGTAGGCACCAGTATCTGCAAACGTTACCTCTTCTTATTTTTATAACGTCTTTTTCACCCTCAGATTGGAGCATACTGCTACGCGGAACTGGGCACCATGATTCGACTCAGCGGCGCGGACTATGCATACATCATGGAGACGTTTGGTCCCTTCGCAGCCTTCATCAGACTCTGGATCGAGTGCATGATCGTCAGGCCTTGTTCTCAGGTAAGGACTTACTGTAATAGGTATTCGAGGTGATGTGCCCTTAGGCCCCATCATCATCTTCCTGCACTTATCCCATTTTACTAGGGGTCCGCGCAACACGTTTGCTTCTTCCATTCTCCACTATCAGACGTCACAGTATCATTTATTCTTTTTTCTTTCATATCATTCCTTAGACAATCCATCCATCTTTTCTTTGGCCTTCCTCTTCCTCTCCATCCATCAACATTCATACTCATCACTCTCTTAGTCACATAAGTGTCATCCCTCCTTATCACATGATAGACAATTCCTTTTCATTTCTTCTGTAACAGGCGCCAAACTTTCAAACTTCGCCTTAAAAACTCATTCCTTACTTATCCATTCTTGTCACTCCACACATCCATCTCAACATCCTGTCCTTGGGCCCCCATAGTTCTAAATTGCCCAAGGCCACAACAAGGTTAAATACGGTCCTGACGACAACGCTCAACCGCGCGGTTAAGCGGATCGAATTTGCTTGTAAAGACACTGTAATCCACTTCCTCCTGACCGCGCGGACACGCGGTTCGCCTGACATTCGGCTTAAAGAATTCGTGTCTTCGTATCTACTTATATGTATTTAATATAAAATGTTAATACATTTGGTTTCAAGTTTGAAATGCATGAATTATATACTTTTAACACAAAATACTAACATTTTTACATTGTTTGACATGGAGAAACAAAGCTTAAAATTAGGTTCAGTAGTAAATATCGTTATTGTAAAGAACAATATGGGTAAATATGAACTCTAACAATAATAGTAACAAAGTAAAACCAATTTAGTTTTTGAAACTTAATGACTACTCATTATAGGGAAACCGCACGTTAAAACAGGATCATGTATTTCAGTAAGGTCATCTGAAACATTGTACAATATCACTACAGATGTTTTTGGGATATTTTAATCTTTACATTACGAGTACCTACTACAAAACAAAGTCACTTAGGTAGGTAATTCTGTCTGTATGCGCATAATTTCTGAACGAATGCACCAAATTCGTTATTGTCAGGACAATATTTATTAAAGTCAATTTAGGTGAAGGTAGATCGAAAACGTAAACCACTTGTAAGTCGGGGCGGTCTGCTAATATAGAATATGGGTTGTTCAGAAATCACCTCTACACTCACATAAATATATCCGAATTTAGTATGTCTGTTTCTGTCACTTTTCACTCATTTTCACGTTAAAGTTAGTTATTAGTTGAAGTGAAAAGTATGGTTACAAATATAAGCGTTCATTCGCATTAGAAGAACTCACTCGTGTATTTCTCAGTTTACTGACAAAGACAGAAAAGTAAAAAGATGACTGAGAGGTATCTACCTTTTTTAAAATAGAGCTTCATCTCACGTAGGTATGATTTAATATTGAGTTCCGATAAACTTTATCACTTTTTTGAAGTGCAAAGAATCTTTAGATTTATAATCAAATTCCAATACCTTTCAGTAAAGTTGCTACAGGGTTTGATTTTTACAAAATTGAATTTTCTGTCCTACCTTTTGAAGGTGGTGAAATCATCAAATGAGTCCTCCCACCTAGGGCGAGACGGCAGGGACTGTCAGACTCGTACTGACTAAAATCTACGGTATTCCTTCAATAGCCCTTTACGTTCCATGGTCACGGTATCCTACTAAAACAGACCCGCGACCCCAGATTTTCTATTCAACCTTGAATATAAAAATATGAACCCATAAATAGATAGGCCCAAGGACATTCATATTTCATTTTGTATCATTACATACCTTTCATAAATATTCTATTTTATCGGTCCGTGTAAGTTTTTTATAGTTTACTTATTAGATACAATCGGAACCTACCGTTATATCGATTCGAAATTTGAATATTCGTACAACTGAAGCTCAGTATGTCATCAGACCTGGGGGAAGGGAGAGGGTGGCGATGACGTATGCTCATTGCGTAGGAGAGACTAGAATGGAATACAAATTATACCTTTCAGCGGCTCGGTCAGTAATCCGATTAAGGATGCCACAGTGTTGAGAATTTTCTGCATTTTGTGGGTAGAAGGACATTTTATTACTTTAATGATTGGATTATTATAGTTTAAATAACTTCTAGAATTCAAATGTAATCTATTTGTTAAACTTTAAACAATGCATTCTTTTTGAAGTATCATCACCTTCTTGCACATTTACCATTTTACTTTAGCTAGGCGCAACACGTTCTCTTTCTCCCATGTTACATGCCACAGCATTATTTACTCATTTTACATTCACATGAAGCATTAAAAATAAAAAAGACATAAATAAAAATGTGTTAAACAAACTATTTCAAAATAGAATAGAATAGAATATTTCTTTATTTGCACAGAAAGTAGGTACAGGTTTCAGATGTTAAAAGTTTATCCATCTACTAACTACCTTAACTAAGGCATGCAAACAGTTTTCAAACTATAGTAGAAAAGACTGGCTCAATAAATAGATATCAGTAACATTAAATAAATCCAATCAATACAAGTTTACCATGTCAAGATGAAATTCACTAAATGTAAGCAATATAATGCATAATGTCAAAATTAATAAAATAGGATTATAAATTTGTCAAATTCGAGGTCAATACAGTTAAATTACTTATAAATGATTTGATACAAGTCAGGAATACAGAGATGTCATATCTTCAGATTTTATCGGTCAAAAATTCGCCAATTGAGTAATAACATTTTTTAATCAATAAATCTGTCAATTTTTTTTTTTTAAATTGGTAATGTCTCATTTTTTATCACATCGGGTATTTTGTTAAATATGATCGGACCCATACATATAATGCTTTTCTTTAATAACGCGGTTAATTCATACATACATACATTAACCCACGCCTTCTTCCCATGAGGGTAGGCAGAAACTAAAGAGCATCACCTGCTACGATCCTTACACACTCCTTTCACCTCATCCACATGCATACATCTGGTCATACACACACGCCCATTCCGAGTACCACGCACTTGGCCTTTCTGAAGCACTTCACCAATATTCAGTGTAGGTATTCCTAGGGCGTCCCCTCCATTTCAAAGTAATATCAATAAAATACAGCCACAGTAAATGAAAACAACCCTTGAAAAGCGTTTCTGCAAACATCAACCCACACATATCACCCTCAAAGTAAATAACATACAGCCCACGCTTACTGGATACATTCCTTCTCTACTGAAAGAACATATCCTTATATTTTATATGTATTTCTTATGAAAATACAACACAATATTGTCTAAGAGATCTTTTCCCTTACTTTTTCTATATTTGCCGTTATTGGCGCCCGACGTGGGACTTATTTGAATGATTATTTCCATGGAATTTATTTACTTCAACCTAAAGTTACTTATTCCATTGATTGATAAAGTTCATTGAACTTTATTGCTGACGTACACGAAACAATATTGCATCAAAGATTGGCTGACATTATTTTTTCATTATTGATTCCTAACGTGGAACTTATATAAATGTGAAAATGTCGTCTGTATTTGATTAATTTGTTGTGGCAAAAGATTGAACTCTATCAACTGATAAAATCTATTGATCTGTAAGTATTTTCTTTTTGTCTGTAAATATTCAACACAATATTGCTCAAATGATCGGTTTTACTGCTTCTCTGACGTTTGCTGTTATTGACACCGCAATGGAATTAATTTAAATCTTATTTCCTTTGTGTTTCTGTTATAATGAGATGTGAGATTACAAATAATTCATTGAACTGGAATATTGTAATTTTCTTACTTTTTTACGAGGGTACAACACATTATTGACGAAGAAAATAGTTTCTCAATTTCCTTGTTCTCCCTTATTGTCGCCCAACGTGGGGCTTTATTGTGACATTAGATTGAACTTTATTTGTTGATAAAGTTCATTGAACTACATTTAGTCCCTAGACGGATACAACACAATATTGAATACAGACTTGTTTTACGACTTTGCTGACATTTTCTCTTAGAGGACGGGACTCATTGAACAGTTATTTCCATTGAATTTGTTTATATTTAGAACTCAGATAAAGTTCAATAAACTGACACTGTATATGCTTTTTTTTTTAGCGTAGTAAAATCATCAAATGAGTCCTCCCACCCAGGGCAGGGCGAGAGGGACTGTCAGACTCGTACTGACTACAATCCACGGTGTCCTTCAATAGCCCTTTCTGTTCCGGGGTCACGGTAATGAGATACTGTATATGCTACAGAGATTTTTGATTTATTTACTATCAGTTTCTCTTATTGACGCCCAACGTGGGACTAAATCAAACTTTTATTCCCATTAAATGGCTTGTAAGTTGACACTACAGTGAACCTTGTTGGTTGAGACATTTTATGGACAATTTTTACTGCCGTCTTTACGAGGATAACATACTATATTGGTTCAGAGATTTGTTTTACAACTTCATTGACAGTTATTCTTCTTATTGGCGCCCAAAGCGGGCCTTATTTTAATTTGATTTCCGTTGAATTTCTATTATTGCGACACTAGATTCAACTTTATTTGTTCGTAAAGTTGCTTGAATAGATCCTAACAAAGAGCAGATGTCAATATATTTTATTTAGGTTACTACATCATTTATTGGCGCCCAGCTGTGTATTCTTAAAGATTTTACGCCGATACCAGTTCAATGTACAGTACCGAATAGTTTCGCTGATATGTTTAGACGCTAGCACATAAATCCTACCCCAATTTGTCACACTTTTATACACAGTTTTCTATTTTATCACAAAAGAAGAAGGTTCATGTTCGATTGGGATTATTTGTAAGTTAGGTTTTTGTGTTAGGTTGATGTGCTGGCGACAGTATCTAAATGACTTACAAGACTATTAAATCCAGACAAACTGAAAACTTAACTTAAGACAAATGCCAATTAAAATTGAAAGAGTGAAACTTTCGGGAAAAATAAAAACCGTCTGCAACCAAGGCTCAAGAGAACCATTATACCCTTTTTAGATGGAGCATGCTACAGAATTCATAGATTTTTAGGCAATAGTAGCTTCTCAAGGCTATGTATTTCTCTAGACGACTGGAATTATTCGTTTGTGGAAAAATATTCTCGGAATTTTAACTTAGATGAAAGCGTTAAGGCAAAATGAAAATCATCATTGCTACTACGATATAATGATGCAATTCGATTGACTTGACGTCGTCGTGGCGATCGTATTTTGTTTTTCATCTTCCCGTAGACAAACGCGCGTTTTATGTCATATGTCGTAGTGGTAAGGATGATTTTCACTTGTAGTTGGAATTGGTCGAATCGCGTCGCATCGCGTCATGCGGAAGGTCCCTAAGAGTATTTTAACATAAAATATCTTTACAGCCTTCGAATGACGCCATCTTTGTTTCCAGGCGATCGTGGCGCTGACATTCAGTGTGTACGTGTTGAAGCCCATATTCCCGGAGTGCGACCCTCCTGAGAATGCGACCAGGCTGCTGGCAGCCTGTTGTATATGTGAGTATATGGTTTACTGCCACTTTGTAACGTAAAAGAAACTAACCAGAAGCCTTAGCACAATATTTTCGTATTTTACCGTATATCTTATTATAAATATAGAATGGATAATGAAAAAGCGCGTCTTGTGTACGAGGAACTAATTCATTCCATCAAATTAAAGTCAAATACCCCGTTTACTTTACATCACAAACACATGAAGGGACATGTCTGCCATTTTGGTACACTTCTTATTGGCGCCCAAAGCGGGCCTTATTTGAATTTGATTTCCATTGAATTTCTATTATTGCGACACTAGATTCAACTTTATTTGTTCGTAAAGTTGCTTGAATAGATCCTAACATAGAGCAGATGACAATATATTTTATTTAGGTTACTACATCATTTATTGGCGCCCAGCTGTGTTTATTTTCTTTAGGTCACAAAGACATGAAGGGACATGTCTGCCATTTTGGAACACTTAATAGCGTGTTCTGACGATTAATGTTCATTAGGAAGGCTTTCGAAGGCGCCTTATAGACCATCAGTTCTCAGCAGACTCATTTCGTCTCTATGGACACGCAGAGAACAAGGTTTATTGCTAACTACGACAACCTTACCTAGTTATGTCAGTTCTACAAGACATCTTTATACATGCCTTTTTAAAGCCGACATAAACAAATGTAAATTATTAACATTAGGTATGTTATTAATCATTTACAGTTGTATATATCGGCTATATAACATATCTAATGTTATTAATAATTTACATTTGTTTATGTCGGCTTTAAAAAGGCATGTATGTATAAAGATGTCTTGTAGAACTGACATAACTAGGTAAGTAATGACTTCCCATTGTGAACAAAATTACTTTTAACGTTTTATTGTACGCTTTTAAAAGATCATGATAACGCCTTTCAAATAAGAGATTACCATTTATTAAAATTCTACATCACAGAAATTACGATGCCAATAAAATAAACTTTTTATTGGAATAATAAGAGCAGGTTGAAAAGCTTTTAGAAAAAACATAAAGAAAATTCTTCAGCTAACCTGTTGAAACGGCCTACAACTCAACTTGTCTTACTCCAGTTAAGTTTAATGAAATTACATCAAACGAATTCCTGGAATACCAAGGACCGCCATCTTGGTCCCTATTCCACTTTACGCGGTAGTAATCAACTTTGAGCGACGTGTCTCGAATCAGTGGCGGGCCTAGGGTTTCAAAATAAGGCAAGCCCAATAAAATTTAAACCGATTTCAAAAAAAGAAAGTTCAGTTTTCGACTGAGTATGTAGGTACCTACGTATGTATCATCGCAATTTTCTCATAAACTACTGGTTAGGTACAATAAATTAAAAGTGAATTCAAAGTTATGGTAAGTAGTTGCTTGTTTTGTAACAGGACTAACAGGTTACAGACAAAAAAAAACAAAACAGAAAGTTACAAAACGAAAGTTAAAAAATAGCTAGATAGAATGTAATAAGGAATTTAAATAAATTATTTATATTCTAATTGGAATCGTCTATCTTTCTTAAGAAATGATTTAATTACATCAGAGTAAAATGTTGGTGATCGTTTTAATTCTACCAACAATTACTGTTTTTCAATAGCTAAAATCGTATCCCCGTCCCAGTTCTGTGGGTTGTCGCACAGATCAGAAAACAACTCTTACGGCTTTATTACAAAACGTGGTTTAACTTAGACCAAGGTTTAAATCAAAAATCAATTTTTGAATTTCGAACTTTATTTCTACTGTCGTAGTTATTAATACAAAAACCGAGTTTAGATCCCGGTCTAAGTTGTCAATGTGCATTTTAGAATTTTATAGCAGTTGGAATAAAGTTCGAAATTCAAAAATTGATTTTTGATTTAAACCTTGGTCTAAGTTAAACCACGTTTTGTAATAAAGCCGAATAAGTTTACTTTTTTGTTTAAAAACCGTGTTTACGACTCGCGACATGTAATTATGTCCAACGAATTTTTTGCTGCAATGAGTATCGTAAAAAGCAGCTCGTTTTGTACTATTAGGTACTAAAAAAATTACACAAAGCCTGAAGGGCTGAAAAAAATAAACTAACCTCTTGAATTCTATTGCATGATTTATACACATATGAAATATTCTTTTATGCGATTTACTAGTCTGAGAAATACACAGATTAGGCGTCGGCGTCGGGAAGAAATAAAGTGTTTTTTTTTTCTGAGCAAAGTTTAAAGATTTTACCTTATCTTCGCCAATCAAAACTTGAACGCATTTTAAATCCTCACAAGGTACAATTACCTCCATTGTTGCAGGTAAGTCACCAAAACAATTGTATCACTGAGAAAATCTAACAAAACACACAAAAAACTTTAACAACAAAGCTTTCCCCACTCAAGCAAATGAAACTGAAGTGAGCTACTTTACTTACGCAGAGTAACAGTGTTGTCATTTAGGCAAAAAAAGTCGCCAGGTATATGAACAATCTAGCGAGATGTCGCATTTTTTTATTTTTAAGATATTGCTTGAATATTTAATTTCGTTATTTTAAAAAGTCGCTAGTTCTTGTTGTTGCTAAATCTTAAAAAAGTCTCCAAACTCGTTAAAAATCTCCAAGATCTCACAACGTCGTCGCTAAAACGGCAACACTGCAGATTTGGCAAGGTGACAAGCTCACGCATACGCGTGCAACTTCATACGCATGCACGGCTTAAATCTTCCATACTGATCGATTTGTAGACGCACAAGGTTCTAACTCGTTATACGGCACAACGCTTTAGGCGCGAAAGGGACAGAGATAGTATTTGAAAGCCCGGTAAAAGCCGGTACGTGTAAGCGAGATAGCTATATATAGATGTTGCAAATACGAAACTGCGCGCGAACAATTGCGATGTAAAGTGTGTGGCGTGGATAGTTTGTGTTATTTTGATAAGAATTAAGCGCGCGAACTTTTAAATAGTTCGGGTTTGATTATGATTCTCTGTCGAGCATTTTTAATAAGGCATGCCGGGCTTTTGGGCTTGTATGAAGGAACCGCCACTGTCTCGAATCGTTAATTTACTGGATCCTTCATTTTCGAACGAATCTATAAAAGTTCTTCTTTTTATTACGATAATTTTTACTTAGCTCAAAGTTTCTTAAAAAGCTTTATTATTAAATCACATTTTCATTTACCTTTTCAAAAACCTACTTTTCGAAATGCTCAAATTTAAATATAGGCTTTACAAGACAGTTCTACCGTACTACAGGAAGACTTTTTTACCACCGTCCAAAATTTTTCTAGGCATTAGGTATCAATCACTAACCACATTTTTGAAATAAAATCTATCCGTAAATTTTCATATTAAATCATTTTCTCATAAGAATTATCCGCTCTGCGTGGTCACCAAGCTAAACGTTAAACTTGCCTGGGCGCATGAAACGGGCAGAGCGTACCCTGCTTACCCCCCGCCCCGCCCCGCTACACCTGAGCGACACATCACAGCGCGGTGTCCAGATTCATCAACTTTTATAAATAACTTTGTGATGTGATATCTCAATATTTTTGTATTGAGTGATACAAAAAGAAAAAACAGGTATTCAGTGATTTTCGCCAAAGATTAATATATCAAAATTTGGATGGTGACTAAAAAATCATCCTGTATATTGCCAAACCACTGCTACTCCTGAAAGTCAGAATCCGCAGTGGCGAGACAATAAAGCTAGACAAAGTCCTTCAGAATTAATTTAACTCTCTTGGATCCTGTTATGAATCAATCAGAAAATAATAGTAGAGGAGTAGGAAAATATGTAGTGTACTTGACTCCTTTATAATATACGGTGCTACCTACGCTTAAATTCCAACTTATTTCACCACAGTACGAAGAAATATGGAAGTTATTTTAATAAGTTCCGTCCGTTCCGTCAGTCGACAGAATCTTCCGGATTCCTCTCCGCTCCGACACGATATTATACTTATTGTCCCAGTTTCCAATCGAAAAGGATAAATATTTACGGAAGTTTCTTGTTATTATTTGCAAGGTTTTACAAATCGCGTTCGAGGTTTTAGCGAGTGTTATTTTATACCAAAAGCTTAAACTTAATTTTACATTAAATAAAAAAAATATATAACAGCACACTTTTTCTGCTAGATAATCCCATATTATGTTATGATATACAGGGTGAATTTTTCAACTGGGCGTGGATGGCTAAATCCGAAACTATGACGAATATCACAAACGTTGAAAGGAGTCTCGAGGCCGATTTTTACGAAAACTAAAACTGCCGCCATCCACGCCCAGAAAAATTTACTATATTTAAAAGTGTAAATCACAATGAGAACCCATATTATTTAAACTTTGAAATGGGCGTGCTCTTTACTATAGTCTAGATCAGGTAGGTAACAGACATAGAATACCGAACAAGTACTCTACCATGCAGAGCACGACATTTAAGGTTTTTTCATTACTCATACTCTGAAAGTAGGTCATTATATGTCTGATTAGCCGATTGAAAGTTATCCATTGCAGGCCTAGGGAGAATCGCTTTCAACTGACAGCTGCCAAATTTAAGAAAAAAAAAACTATTTCTATTTTGGCATTTCTATTGAACCATGTTGTAACTTTTTATACAGCCACTAAATTACAGCGCGATTTAAAATTAAATAACATAAAGTTAAGTAATATTCCGGCTTTAATATAATTTAGTTTCAACTATCTCTCTAAAATAACATAGCTTTCGGCAAAATCTTTGCCATTTTTAGCTTGGCTATAAATAGCTGGACGACCACAGACAAAAATAAACAAAATAAGCGGGATGGCGAAAATCCGAGCAACACTCAATTTTTCTTGAGGAATATTTATGTGCTTTTTTTATATTCCTCGTATTCGTAATGAAAAGCACAGTGTTTACCTCGGGAAAATTACTTAGGTATTTAGTCCCTCGAACTATTAGCGCCCTTACTACGTTACGGGCGCCAAACCCCGTCTCGGGACTGAAATAAGTAACTTTCACCTCTCGGATAACAATATTAATGTACTATTGTACACTATAGGCGATTTTTTATTTTCCTTACAATAAAGGCCGTACAACAAGTACCTAATACCGTAGGTAAAATAGAGAAATCTTGTGCTAAGGCCTCTATTCCTTCTACTTTTACTACTTCTTGCAAAAGTAAATAAATGGTCAATAACCGATATATTCGACCCTAATCTATTTATAGTTATGTTATTTCCTTGCACTTTTTCTCTAAACTTTAACTAGCTTAGTTTCAAAGCTTTTCTCCACGAATATAAAAATGCATCTTTTGTATCTACAACAGCAATTCTTTGTCCCCAGTGCTGCTAACATTCGTGAACTGCTGGTCAGTGCGCGCTGCCACGAGGGTCCAAGACTGGTTCACGTACGCCAAGCTGCTGGCGCTCTTCATCATCATAGCAGCCGGCATCTACCAGCTCTGCAGAGGTATGTGTGCTTTTCATGACATCATAAAGGCATCCTAATAGTACACTGCACATTTTCGTGGCTGCTACCGAGAAATTCCGTTACGAAAACCCAATAACACTGATGCTAGACTTGTATTCAAATTTAAATCTCAAATAGAAAGATATGTTGAATCAACGCCGCAAGATTGCCTGCTTGTTGGTCTTCTATAGACTTTACGACGGAAAATTCCAACATGGTGGGTCCAGAATCATGTCCGGGACCCATGGTATCCGTTTGTGCGTCGATGTCTCTTACACCCTGTATAATTGCCAAGTCCTCGATGAAGTTGGTGGAGCCGCTTGCTCAATTACTGATTAAACACACTGATCAACCTTGGACATTTTAAAACATTTGTTCAAACAAATGTACCTACCTACTTTTACGCCGTCTAAACAAATATTAGTTTACATTAGAGAATGTTTAACTGATTGACTGGTGACCTGAAGGTTACGAAGAATAATGTTATGGTCATAGAGGATGAGAAGATCTTCGGCTTCTCGAATTGTTGTCTCAGATAATATCCGTAAATTATGAAGTGGCCTGAATAACACAATCATATTGGCGTCATTCAAGTTCTGAATGGAGCCGATAAGGACCATGATTCTAAATTATTGTTTCTAAGGTTCTGCGCCATACCAGAAATACTGAAAGGAACAATATACGTAAAAAAGCAGTATTCATTTTTGAAGATAAAGCCTCTCAGCACTACCCCAAAAAAATTAGTATTGTGGATGCGTTGCCGTTTACAAACATTACAGAAACCCAGACCCGGAACATTCACTTGTAGAAGTTGTAGATCATACGACTGTTATTGTGACTCATGTATTTTTATGGCATTACTTAAGTTGTCCAATAAAAAAAAAGTATCTACGATGAGCTTCATAGAAAAATCACCCCCCTTTTACGGTGATATCACTATCGTTATATGCAAATGCCGGTCTCTAGTGATTATCATGGTATAGGTAATATGGGATGAGCTTATTGTCATAACCGCTACGATTGACGGCCTATTACTGAGAGATTCCGGGAATAAAACCCAAAACCACCGGCAAAGCCATGGACCACTAAACCCAAGAAGCAGACATTCCCAAACAAATGCTAAGAACTCTTTATCAAAACCAGTTTCACTAATGGCAGTCTTGCTAGACAGAACACTAAAGAATTTGATTGCGTTCATTATTACTCAATCGCGTTTGCGATAGTTTTAAACTTGACCGTGATCCACTTACGTTCACGCAAATATGACGCTTAGAAATTGTAATAGCTGTTACATCATTTAGGTTTCATTGCTTTTGAAGTGAAAACTTCTTTAGCGGCGTTGAACACTTTTTTTTAATGGGTAAAAAATTTTAAACTCGCGTTCAGAACACATGTATATATTGTATATATTGTACTATACTATTTTATTTTCGATAAGGTATCGAAAATAAAATAGTATAGTACAAAGCTAAGCAAGTAATATTGCTTGATGCTATAGATACATGAAAAAATCCTAGTTATCCCAAGACATGGGCGTCCAAGTCTTTTAGCACTATTTGTCAACGTTAATATTCAAGTTTTCACTTCTACCCGCACTCCCGGAGTGCAACCCGTCTTTTTTTTTCTTAATTAGTGAGGAGTTTAGTAGTTTAGGAACTCGAGGCTCAATAGAAACAACCACACAGTTAGGCTATTCTCTAAGGTGGTGTTAATAGAGAATAACACTGGAGGTCGATCTTCTAACTTAAGCAGCGATTGCCGAAGTTGGTCTGAGAATGGGTGACCATCTACTCCTCCGTGCTTCTGAAAGTATGTAACGCTCATAACGCTGTTAGTTTCGGCTATCATTTCAAGATCTTTGACAGTCGTTGCTGTTAGTCAGAAGCTTGAAAGACTGACAATCAGTTTTATCCCTTTGGTATAGTAGGTATTGGCCGCAGATGCTGAGTTGTGGAGGTCTGATAGGCCAGTCGCTCCATTTAAAATATTGATATTCAGCTGAATCAACTGAGAGCCGACCCTAAGATAGTTGAGAAAAGGCTTGGCTGATGATAATCACTGACTAGTTTAGTAAGTAGAGTTCCTTGTCAAAGAATTTGTCTCAGAAAGAGCCTTTTTCGGAGAAAGTGTAACAATTTTCTTACTCTTTCAATTCGTTTTGGGAAACGCGAGGGTGTTACAGAATCACCCCACTACTACCTAATGGGTGATGAAATTATAAGATGACTCAACAAGGGTTGAAGATGAACATAAGGTGTGCGTTTTAATGTTCTGCTCATTTATTTGCACATCCCCAGGGGATGAGGGTAGATCACCCCGCGTATTTTGCTCCCCTTGAAATGAAGCGTGGAGTTTTTAGTTTTATCATTGGGTCCCATATGCTAGGGCAGCGTTTCCCATTTGCCGGGTCACGACCCGGTACCGGGCCATCAAAAGAAAATACTGGGTCGCAACATTCCCGCCTTATTTTTCTTTCAGTAAAAAAAAAATGTGACCGCCTTCAAAAACAACCACAAAAATGGGTAAAATAACCTACAAAATAACTTTTCTTTCAGAAGTCGGTGCCTCTATTTTTTTCATTTCATGTCTTTTTGCCACCGACTTCTGAAAGAAAAGTTATTAACCGACTTCAAAAAAAGGAGGAGGTTCTCAATTCGGTCGGTATGTTTTTTTTTTTTAATGTATGTACACCGATTACTCCGAGGTTTCTGGTCCGATTAGTGTAATTCTTTTTTCGTTCGATGCAGTATACTTGCAGTTTGGTCCCATAAAAATTTCATCCAATTTGGTTCAGTACTTTTTATTTTGTGAGCATTTTTATTTATGGATGATGTGATGATTTTTACTTTTTTGAGTGTTTGTTACGCGATTACTCCGCCAATTGTGGACCGATTTTCAAAATTCTTTTTTTGTTGTACGAGGAATAGTTCACTTTAGGGAACACTGCAAGTTTCATCAAAATCGGTTCAGCAGTTTTTGATAGGGAATTTTATTAGCCCTAATGTGTACATGAGCGATGTTAATACCAGTGCTAAGGATTACCAAATTCTAGTGCACATGTAAGAAAATGATGTATTTGACAAGAATTTGGGTTGAATATTTAAACTAAAAAGAGTAAAATAAAAAACTTAAAAAAAAAAAATTAACCGAATGTTTATTTATAGTGTTATTTTACCCTTTTTGTGGTTGTTTTTGAAGGCGGTTACATTTTTTTTGAAAAAGTTTTTTATTTTACTCTTTTTAGTTTAAATATTCAACCCAAATTCTTGTCAAAAAAAACATTCTGTTACATGTGCACTAAAATTTTGTAATCCGTAGCACCGGTAACAACATCACTCAAGTGCACCATAAGCTAATAAAATTCCCTATCTCAAAAACTCCTGAACCGATTTTGATGAAACTTGCAGTATTCCATAAGTTAAACAATACCTAGTACAACAAAAAAAGAATTACTTAAATTGGACTTGCAGTTCCGGAGATACGCGAACACAAACTAAATCAGTCGATGCCTACTCCTTACTATTAAGGAGTTGTACCTTCCATCATCAGCTCAGCTACATGAGATGATGATTATCATACGCAAGTACTTAAATTACTTCATAAAATTTGCGAAAAACGATGTGCGGGCCTATAAAATTTGAGGGTTGCCCTCGATTTCCCTGGGATCCCATCATCAGATCCTAACCTGATGATCATGGGACCACTTGGGAAGTATACCCTTTCAAACAAAAGAAAAATTATCCAAATCGGTCCAGGCGTCTTTGAGATATCGGGGAAAACACATAAAGAAAAAAAAGATTCCGACTAATTGAGAACCTCCTCCTTTTTTTGAAGTCGGTTAAAAATAAGCAGTCAGCTCCACAATTCGCACATGATTTAGTGAAAAACCGGCCAAGTGCGAGTTGGACTCGCATGAAGGGTTCCGTAGTAGCAAGCATAGATTAGGGATATTATTATATTTAGATTAGTAAGTAATATACACAAACAATAAAAATAACTTTGTTTTTCATAGTGATTGTATGAATGGCAAAGTTATATTTGCGGTTTTTGAAAATGTACTATATCTCAAAAACTGCTAACTATATCTCATCCAAATTAATTTTCATTGGAAGTTTATGTTGAGGTCTACATTATGTATTTTTTTAGTTTTATCATTTTCTTATTTTAAAAGTTACAGGGGGGGGGGGGGGACACACATTTTACCACTTTGGAAGTGTCTCTCGCACAAACTTTTCAGTTTAGAAAAAAATGATCTTAGTAACCTCATTATCATTTTTAAAGACCTATCCATAGATACCCCACACGTATGGGTTTAGGGAAAAAAAAATTTTGGATATTCAGTTCTAAGAATGGGGGGTACACCCAAAATTCGATTTTTTAATTTTTGTGTAAAAATCCAAATGCCGTTCACATAATACATCTACTTAGCAAGTTTCAACAGGATAGCTCTCATACTTTCGAAGAAAATTGGCTGTGACATACGGACGGACAGACAGACATGACGAATCTATAAGGGTTCCGTTTTTGCCATTTGGCTACGGAACCCTAAAAAGTATACTAGGTATTATGACTGTCTTGGATTTAAAATATTAAGTGGGTCATGAAGGGGCAGTGTGAAGATTACCGGGCCATGGCAGAACAACCGTTTGGGAAAAAAAATTGCATCCCATAAAATAACATACGTCTACCCCCTAGGACGTATGCTATTTTTAACCGACTTCAAAAAAAGGAGGAGGTTCTCAATTCGTCGGAATCTTTTTTTAACCGACTTCAAAAAAAGGAGGAGGTTCTCAATTCGTCGGAATCTTTTTTTTTTTTATGTATGTTCCCCGATTTCTCAAAGACGCCTGGACCGATTTGGAAAATTTTTCTTTTGTTTGAAAGGGTATACTTTCCAATTGGTCCCATGATCATCAGGTCAGGATCTGATGATGGAATCCCAGGGAAATCGAGGGCAACCTTCAAATTTTATAGGCACATAGTACCATTTTCATATATTTTCTAAATCTGTTCAAGTATTTGCATCTGATAATCATCATCTCAGGTGGATGAGCTGATGATGGAAGGTACAACTCCTCAACGGCTTGGAGTAGGCATCGACTGATTTAGTTTGTGTTCGCATATCTCTGGAACTACAAGTCCGATTTAAGTAATTCTTTTTTTGTTGTACTAAGTATTGTTTACCTTACGGAATACTGTAAGTTTCATCAAAATCGGTTCAGTAGTTTTTGAGATAGGGAATTTTATTAGCATATTGTGCACTTGAGCGATGTTGTTACCGGTGCTACGGATTACAAAATTTTAGTGCACATACATGTAAGAGAATGATTTATTTGACAAGAATTTGAGTTGAATATTTAAACTAAAAAGAGTAAAATAAAAAACTTTTTCAAAAAAAATGTAACCGCCTTCAAAAACAACCACAAAAAAGGGTAAAATAACCTACAAAATAACTTTTCTTTCAGAAGTCGGTGGCAAAAAAAAAACAATGAAATGAAAAAAAAATAAAGGCACCGACTTCTGAAAGAAAAGTTATTTTGTAGGTTATTTTACCCTTTTTTGTGGTTGTTTTTGAAGGCGGTTACATTTTTTTTGAAAAAGTTTTTTTTTTTTTTTTATGTATGTTCCCCGATTTCTCGAAGACGCCTGGACCGATTTGGAAAATTTTTCTTTTGTTTGAAAGGGTATACTTTCCAATTGGTCCCATGATCATCAGGTCAGGATCTGATGATGGAATCCCAGGGAAATCGAGGGCAACCTTCAATTTTTTATAGGCACATAGTACCATTTTCATATATTTTCTAAAGCTGTTCAAGTATTTGCATCTGATAATTATCATCTCAGGTGGATGAGCTGATGATGGAAGGTACAACTCCTCAACGGCTTGGAGTAGGCATCGACTGATTTAGTTTTTGTTCGCATATCTCTGGAACTACAAGTCCGATTTAAGTAATTCTTTTTTTGTTGTACTAAGTATTGTTTAACTTACGGAATACTGCAAGTTTCATCAAAATCGGTTCAGTAGTTTTTGAGATAGAGTATTTTATTAGCTTATTGTGCACTTGAGAGAGAATGATTTATTTGACAAGAATTTGAGTTGAATATTTAAACTAAAAAGAGTAAAATAAAAAACTTTTTAAAAAAAAATGTAACCGCCTTCAAAAACAACCACAAAAAAGGGTAAAATAACCTACAAAATAACTTTTCTTTCAGAAGTCGGTGGCAAAAAAACAATGAAATGAAAAAAAAACAAAGGCACCGACTTCTGAAAGAAAAGTTATTTTGTAGGTTATTTTACCCTTTTTTGTGGTTGTTTTTGAAGGCGGTTACATTTTATGGGATGCAATTTTTCAGTGAAAGCTCTCAAAGAATTTTAGTATCGCACCAGGGTCGGACTACTGGCCCATAAGGGCCCGGGCTCCCAAAAAGCATGGATGTATCGGACTAGGCTGGAAGGGCCCGGGCTCGGAGTCGGACAACCCTTAGCTCGGACATCCTGCCGCGCCGTTCAGAAATTGAAACGACCAACTCAGTCAGGTTCAATAATTCGAAATTTTCTATTCGATGCTATGAACGAGCTATCTGATCTAGTTAAGGTTCCAAGAACCCAGCACGCACAGACCACCGATCCTACCTACTTATGGCCTGTGGGGCTTTCCGAAAGCCAGCAAGGGCCGTTGGGGGCCCACGCAGTTAGCGACCCGGCCACTATGTTGTAGTCCGACGCTGTGAATATTTATCCTTTCTGGGGCCTAACTATGACAAATATAAGATTGAACTTGTATGTAAAGTAATGAAAAACTTAGTTTTATTAGTTCCACTAGATAATAGCTGTTTCCTGCCGTTTTAGCAACGCTTCTTGGCTCCTATTGGTCTAACATAGCTGATCCTGATCTTATATAGCCTATAGCCCTGATAAATGGACTATCCAACACTAAAATAATTTTTCAATTCGAACGAGTAGTTCCTGAGATAAGCGCGGTCAACCAAACAAACTCTTCAGAAAGTATAATATTAGTATATTTATTTCCATCAATATTTTTTACTTTTTTATTTTCCTCATCATAAAATACGGTTCTCATTCACAAGAATAAACTCCGGAAAAGACTACAGTTAAAATTTTAAGAACCTATAAGGATAAAGTTGTGTTTATTTTCGATAGACTATTCAAACAACTCGGTTTTATTTTTATTTCTAGTTTTGATAATATCAATTAGCATTTGATATTGAGTCATAACGTCAAGTTCCGTCTTTATCGGTGCGCAGGAGTTACAGTTATTTTTGGGTAAGCTCACTACATTTTAGGCCTAATCTTTGGTTCTGGACTTTCTTTTTTACGTGGTAAAATCATCAAATGGGTCCTCCCACCCAGGGCAGGGCAGGAGTTACTGTCAGACTTGTACTGACTAAAATCCACGGTGTCCTTCAATAGTCCTTCACGTTTCGGGATCACGGTAGCTCGTTAGTCCGTCGACCCTTGTTTCTGGACTAGATTGAGGCAAAGAAAAACTCCTTTTAAATTGAAAAGAAGAATAGGTACAACTAAAAGCATTTAGAAGTGGAAACAAATTTTTCCTACTCCTCCACTATTCTTTTCTGATTAATTTCGTGCAGGAGCCAAGACAGGTAAACTCATTCTCCGGGATACGTCGAGATTCATTGTCTCGGCGCTTTTCTGGTGGTTGCCACTGTTGAATCTGGCTCTCAGGAGTTGCAGTGGTTTGGGAATAGTGTGGTGGGTTTGTCCCAAAAAAAAAAACTAAAAGCATTTCAGTTCTCGCAAAACGTTTTGCCAATACTTTTATTGTGTGCACAGTCAAGTAGTGAAATTCCCTGCCGAGGTCTGTGTTTCCCGACAGCTGTAACCTTGGGGTCTTCAAGTCAGGGGTGAACAGGTTACTTCTAAGTAAGCGTGCGTCACCGTCAACCACATCTTCGCTTAGATAGTGGTCGAAGACAAGCCTATCGATAATTAAAAAAAAAACTTGAGAATCAGCAGTAAAACAAGTTATTCATTAAAAAACTTTTTCATCCCATCTATTCGAAAAGGACGACTTGGTTCGCCTTTAATAGCGGCCATACACCATACTGCCTATCGTACAATCGGCATGACGATCGATTTGATCAAACTTCAAATCGGCAGCAGTGATGCCAATTTAGCAACTTTATAGCTAGATCTAGCTATTATTCGGTGACCGACAGCTACAATTTTATAAAACTTGTGGATTAACTTTTTAGCTACTTTTTTAACGACTTGTTTTTTTACCGATTTATCCCACTACCTAGTGGGAATCAGCGCCTCAATTCACGTAACTAAAGAAGTGCTGTTGCAGTGCAGTTGCAGTTAAGTTTCGATCAAAACAACGCTTTTCGTATTCTCTACCGCTGTCAGACACGCTCGCGTCAAGTGCGCGTCACGCGAGCGCGTTATCGGTATTCTACTGTTGCGCGTCTTTGGTGCGCGTTTTGGATCGCAACATGATTGGTATTCTACTATTCGTTTGACGTCTCAAAATGACGCATACAAGTTTCAATTCGATCAACTATTAGTTTTTATGTCATATTCATTGAAATGTAATCGATTCCATTCGATTATTTAGTAGGCAATCATTTTTATCTCCTATGGCCACACCATGAGAAAGTTTGGTACAATTTGGTTGTCGTACAGTTGACGTGCAGTTCACGCGCAGCTTACGCGCAGTTCAAAGATTACAAGAATACCGTTTATCACTCGAACTTGAACTTAACTGCAACTGCACTACTACTTCATCGGTGCGTCATAAAATTACGTGAATTAGCCTTCAGTTGGTAATACAAGTGAAGTTCAGAAAACATTTGCTTATCGTTAAGCAAATGTTTTCCGACCTTCAAGCGATTTTCGACTTTATTGACATTTATGCAAACACCGGATTTTAATGAAGGAGCAATATTAGCTAACGAGAATGTGAGAAAAAACAAACTAAATTTTGAATGTCAATAAGGTCGAAAATCGCTTGAACCTGTTTTTTTAACTTGCTTAACGATAGCAAGTTAAAAAAAGGTTCAGGCGATTTTTGACCCTCCATTCCACTCCACTCCACTCCATTACAGTCCAGTCCATTCCATTCCATTCCATGGTAGGTAATACACACATTACCCTCCTTTGCGTCGCGCAGTCTGTAAAAAGTGTCGCTACAATTTTTTCCGCCAAAAAATATACGTTTCGAATTGAGAACCTCCTCCTTTTTTTTACGTCGGTTAAAAAGTAGCTACCGAATATTAGCTAGATCTAGCTATAAAGTTGCTAAGTTGGTATCACTGCTGCCGATTTGAGGTTTGATCATTCCGATTTGATCAAATCGATTCGATCAAATTGGCATGATCAAATAGGCATGATCAAATCGGCATGATCAAGCCTATTGTCATGCCAATTTGATGGATTCCACGCCCACACACGGTCAAATCTAACTGATCAAATCGGCAGCGTCATGCCGATTGTACGATAGGCAGTATGGTGTATGGCCGCTATAAGTGTACCCAAAAGTGATGTTTTCTATTGGCACCGTGCACGACTTTAGCGCCACCTAGCGTTTGCACTGTTGACGGCTCTGACCGTTCTAATTGAAATAAGATTTCTTTACAAAACACATGGTTTTGGATTCCATGGCGATCCATCAGCTCTGAATAAAATTAAATAAACATAGGCAAAATGTATTCTATAAGAAAAATGTCAAATACAGGATTAAAATGAGGATTATGATTTATTTACTTTTTTCTCTTCCCGGCAGCTAACCATCTCCTGCATTGCTCATCTTTCCAAGAACCGCTTGGGAATCAATAAAATTTAAATTTACTATTTCTGCTAGTATTCTTGCAGTTTACAACACAACAACTGCTGTGACCTATGTTTTTCTGGCGGAATAACGCGATTATAAAAATTACGTACAGATATGTCTGACAAATTGATTCGAAATTGACAGATGACAAAGTTCAATGAACTCTGAGACAGAGCCGTCGTACTCCGACTGCTCCCCATCTCCTGCCGTTGAAGAAACTACGATATCTCGTCAGGTATTCATTGAAATCAAATGATGTCAAGGGAAATTTTGTTCAAAATTAAATGTTTGTAATGATTAACGTATTTATTTGGGTAAGGATTAATATTATGTTCATAAAAATACCGTCGCAAGTAATGTATTATTTTAAAACCAATTTGATTTCCATAAAAAAGGTTATAGTGAGTTAACCTTAAAAGATAGATATATGCTGTCGCGGACTTTATTTTAGAACGTTTCATGAGGAAAAATTCCGTCATATATAATGTTTGCGTAATGTAAACCGTTTACGCAGCACACGCAACGGAAGCTCTCAATAAGAATTTCCCGATTTGACAACATGTTTCATTGCTGCTCTGCTCCTATTGGTCATAGCGTGATGTTATATAGCCTATAGCCTTCCTCGATAAATGGACTATCCAACACAAAAAGAATTATTCAAATCGAACCAGAATTTCCTGAGATTAGCGCGTTTTTAATAGTTGGCATAGGTGAATGTGCTCTTAGACAATCCCACATTAGTTTTACTTTTCGCCACCATGGGCGCTGCAATCGAATAGTACTACCCCCACCTAGTACTTCGCACCCAGCGAATAGGAAACTTTTAGCGGGCAGTATAATGAGTTTTTAATCCTCTTTATAATATTAAGTGCGCCGCAATAGTTATTTATGATACTAGTGCAGTAAGTTGGTTTTTACAAACGAGTAGACGAATTTACCATTGTCACGAGCTGTCACGAGTTTGTAAATACCAATTTCCGCACGTGTGTCATACAATGATTTTCAACACATTTGCGAGAAAACATATACATATATGATATGTAATTAAACAAACTTTATTTTAAAGTTTCTAATATGAAAATGGCGCGAATTTGCAAATGGCGCCACATGCACGTGGTGAAAAATAGAACTACATCTTTCGTCTCATTTACTCTTTAGTATTAAGAGACAACGTATTGAGCAAAAGCGCGTCCAAGGAGGTTCGATCAGTCAGGCTGTTTATTCTCATAATGTGAAACTCTTTGATGGTGTTCTTTTTTTTTTAATGGAAATTAAAAAAAAAAAAAACCGTAAAGAAAACGCACGGTGCTATACAATGGGGCGTGCCGTAAAATAGGTACATAAGTGAGAGTAGGTACCTATTTTACCGCACGTTCCGTTGTATGGTGCGTAATTTTTAACTTTCGAACAATGTATACAGGCTTCGTAAACGCATTTTTCGAGCAAATGTGTTGAAAATAACTTTGCCGCGCACTTTTTGAATTTGGAACATCTTATTGTTCAGCGCCAAATAAATCGAACGCAAATATTGTTTGAATAAAGACTGGCTGGTACGACGGCTCATAGTCACGCCGTCGCTGCCTGAATAAAAAAAATTATATTTAAAAAAAACAATAATGAAAATTATTAATGAATTATTTTTAAAAACATTAAATTGCAACCTCCAGTTAATACATCCATGCCAATGTCGCCGCGCCCATCTACATACATCCAAACAACGAGATTCACCGTCACATTTTCCTCAATATGAGCTAGATTCAGACAATATTTCAAACACGCAGAATATAAAATTAATCTTCTCTATTCCTATAGCTGTAACAATAAATTTTTATAATTGCGAAAATGTCTCTAATGTAAATATAAGTTTTTAGTTGTTTTATTATTAGATACTTATTTTAATTTCAATTTAGTTGTTACTCTATGTTTTATTAAATAATAATATTACAATAAAATATGAGGCGCTTTTTATTTTCTCATAGTGGGTGATGAAAAGTAGAGTGTATCACTCGGGCGCAAAATATATTTTTGGCTCGGGCGACGTACTTTGAATCCCTCGCTACGTTCAGGATTCTACTAAAAAATAGCGCCCTCGCCGTAAAAATATTAATTTGCTCCCTTGTCATACAATCTACTACTTATTCTTTTTAAAAACAAGCTTTTATTGTTTACTAACTTTTGCCTGCGGCTTCGCTCGCGTAATCAGTCGAAAATCTAAGAAGATTTATACAAACTTTCATCCCCTATTTTATCCCGATAGTGGTGGAATTTATCAAAATCCTTTCTTAAGCGATGCCTACGTCATAGTAGCTTTATGCATGCAAAGTCTTAGCCCGATCTGTTTAAAATTGACAAAGTTTCATACAAACTTTCATCCCCTATTTTATCCCCTTGGGGGTAGAATTGATCAAAATCCTTTCTTGGGATCTAGGGATCCGCTATCCCTACGTCATAACTTATACCTGCATGCAAAATTTCAGCCCGATCCTTCCAGTGATTTGGGCTGTGCGTTGATAGATCACTATGTCAGTCAGTTATCTGTTCTGTGTCAGTCAGTCAGTCACCTTTGAGTTATTAGATAAATACCTTCTTACGACAGACAAAGTACTCGTCAAGACGAATCAAACGAATCTAAACTTTGAACGAATCTAAAATCTAAGGTTTGCGGCGTTTCATTACAGAGTTCCTATGGCCACCTTCTAGCTCCATCATCAGATCAGCTCCATGTCATCGTAATTTACATTGTCACGCGATAAACGTATACGTACAAAATTTCAGCTTAATCGCAACCGGATAGTGGTGAAAATTTCAAAACGTCAAACTCATTAAAAAAGAAAACTCACGATCATTTCTAAACGAACTATAGCTCATAACAAAAGCATCTTGTATAACAATAAAGTCAATCATAAAAACCAGTTAGCAATGAGTTCAAGAACCAGATAACAGGGCGATTGATAACAGAGAGCAATCTTTACGCAAATTGAGCCAACACTTGAACACCCCGCCAGAGATTGAGCCAGGATTGGTTCTAGAAGGTTATCAGAAATATGAAAGGAAATGTTTAATTGATTTTGGTTCTTTAGGCCAGTAATATCTTACTTCAAGTAGGCCAGTTACAGGCAGTTTTGAATTGTCAAAAGACAATTTTATATAAAATTAGTTATGGTAGGTACTACCTACAGTTCTAGCCACAATACATAATAACTGTGAAAATACCGTAGATGCCCATTCCAAAGCGTAGATCTCTATGTTTGTTTGTTTCGTTTGAATGCGCGTTAATCTCAGGAACTACTGATTTTCCGGACGCGGGAAGGTCTGTCTCATCAGGTAACCTTGACCCTAAAACGTAGGATGTTATTGAAGGATCACTGTGGATTTTAGTAAGTACGAGTCTAACAGTCCCTCCCGTCCCACCCTAGGCCTAGAAAAAGAGAACGAAGTTACCGAAATAAATATGCAGAATAGACTTTCGTGTTCTGAGTAAAAACGGCATTGAGGAAAAAATATTCACTTTAGAATGATGGCGGTGAAAAAAGTATGAATGGACAGATTCTCGGTAATCTGGTCAAGTCTTTCAAATAAGTCTATAGAGTTTCAACCCACACTGATGACTTGGCGGTATACTCTATTATTTTTGCGAACAACTTTTTTTTGAAAAACGTTGCCCCACACTTGGAATTTCTCTTGTATCGTGGGTGCCTTTACAAACATAGAAACTCACATACACAAACACCCAGACCCGAAACAACAACTTCCAGATCATACAAATATTTATTCCGTGCGGGGATCGAACCCGCGACACGCGGCGCAGCAGTCGATAACTGAGCCACTGCGCCAAACTTGCCATCATATAATAACTATACTACTCATGAGCAAAATCATTGACTAGGGTTCAAGAATGCCCCACTCTTGTAAAATCCTGTTTTGTATCGGCCTCAACTAAAGGCTGAAGGAAAACATCGTGAGGAAACCGGCAAGTCCTAGAACCCAAAAATTCGAAGACATGACATTTACCAACCTGCACTGGGCCAGTGTGATAGATTATGGCCCACTCCCTCTCACAGAGAGTAGGCCTATATGTCTGACGATGATTGAAAAATATTCAGCATCATGGGTGCATTTACAAACAACACTAACAGGGCCGGAAAAACTACCTGTAATAAATAATAATAATAAATTGTTTATTGAGTCTCTTAGATTACATAACAAATGTGATTGAAACAGCCCCAGTAAGTTGTTAATAACACTTGTGTTGGGGTTGTCTCGCTCCTCCACTGAATTGGTGAACAACATTGAGACTGACAATTAAATCAATGCCAAAATTATAGTATACAAATATTAATAATAATAATCTAAATTACAATCAACACAAAATAAGACTAAAAACAAAATTTAATTTATTTTAATTTTTTTTTACCTGTGTAATCTATATTAATATTTGTTACGTACGGCAAACGCCCTGCTGTATTCCTTGAAACTGACCTAAATCCATCTAAACGTACCTAATTAATAAGTCGGCGAATCAATCAAAATTTATGAATAAACATTGTCTAGTCATTACGTTTCAAGTGAACTGTTCATTGAGTCCATTCATTGTTAGTTAGGTACCTACCTACCTATTTAATACAGAAGAAAGTATTACCATAATGTTTTCAGTTAAAGAAGGACTACTACTAGACGTAAGTCTCCCCTGAATAACCAATTTTTTGGTTTTCCATTAAACCAAAAAATTGGTTATTCAGGGGAGGCTTTGGTTATGATTTTAAATTTTATACCACCCTGTTTTTTCATTAGGCTTACCTAACCAGAAAGTTGGCAAAGTCGCAAATAGCTGTCAAATATTTACAAGTTTTAATTAATTTGGTAAAATAAGAAATATGGCTCTTTAGTGCACTACAAAGTTGATATACAGAGCCATATTTCTTGTATTCATACAGTAACATTCATTGCTAAATTAATTAGAACCTGTTAATATTTGACAACTTTCAGATAATGCCCTCTTGACTTAAAACAATACATATGAGAACAGCCAGGGATAGCGAACATCGGTAAGAAGGTTACCGGGGTGAAATGGTATTGGGCGGTTCACATCAGCTACTTGTACGTATATTATTTCACTTCCTCCAACCAAAACAAATAATTCAGCTTTATACCTAATATTGTATAGATAATTACTTAATCAGTCACTTTCCATCACCCTTCAGTATGTTTTTGAAGCGGAAATAGTTATTTTCACTTCAGTAGCTCAAACATGTAGGTTTTGCTGCCTGAAATCAGTGAGCAAAATGCGATTTTGCTCACTGAGTGAGACAAAGTAACTTTTTAATTTTTGTTTTCAGAAAGCCGCGAATATCTTATTCAGCCTTGGGTTAGTCATACAATTTGAATTCCGATTTTGAATTCGACCTCAAAGACAACGCTCGGTTTGTACTAACTAAAGAAATTTTGCAAAAAGATAATTATGTCTTAGTGTAATTTATTGAATTTTTAACTTATTCTTTTTCTGCACCAGGTGTTCAAGTTTTTAAGATAAATTATAGCCTATATGTTGGCCAGACTTAATACCTATACAACAAAAAAAGAATCATTCAAATCCGTCCAGTACTTTTTGAGTTTATCCCGGACATACATACAGACAAACAGACAAACAGACAAAAATTCTAAAAACTATATTTTTGGCTTCGGTATCGATTGTAGATCACACCCCAAGTATTCTTTTAAAAAAATATTCAATGTACAGTTTTGACTTTCCTACCATTTTATTATATGTATAGATACTAAAATATCATGGGTGCCATAATTTCCGAACACGCCTTAATTTAAATAAAAGAGCGGGAATAAAATTTCGTGGCTGGCATAAAGAGTTGAATAAGTTAATAGTTATTTCAATCTATTCCTGTTTATTATTTTATCTCCTAAAGTGTTCTCGCTGCTGAAGTGAAAAGTTATGTGTGTTACACGAGAGCAAAGTTTTTTACATCTCGTGCCTTTGAATCCCTCGCCACACTCAGGATTCAACTTTAGAATCACTCGCTACGCTCGTGATTCAATCGTTGAATCCTTCGCTTGCTCTGAATTCAAAATCAGCACTCGCAGCCACGAAATTTTATTCCCGCTCTTTTATTTAAATTAAGGCGTGTTAGGAAATTATAGCACCCATGATATTTTATTATTCAAAATATTTACGTAACATTATTGAAACTAGAAATAAATATTTACAGGTTAAATATCAGTTTTATTTGCAGTAAATACTTATTTTCGTTCAAATACTACGTATACATATAAGTTAAAAATTCAATAAATTACACTTACGTGTTTGTCTTTGAGATCGAATTCAAAATCGGAATTTCGAAAGGGCTGGTCTTTGTCTCTCTCTCTTTCTAATAGCGGGAAAGAGATGGAGTGTAAATTTTATGTTTCGAATTGTATGATTCATACAAGGCTGAATAAGATAATCCCGGCTTTCTGAAAACAAAAATTAAAAAGTTACTTTGTCTCACTCAGTGAGCAAAATCGCATTTTGCTCACTGATTTCAGGCAGCAAAACCTACATGTTTGAGCTACTGAAGTGAAAAATTGATTTCGCGGTCCACCCGGTTCACCCTCGTTTTTTAAACCTTTCATATGCTTTTTATAAGCCCCGTTGGGATGAGAGGGGGCGGTTTATTTTTTGCCGTAGACCCCTAGACAGTTTGTTTAACAAATTGCAAAATATTGAAAAATAGTAAAAGACTGGTGTTGATTCAATAGCAGTGTGTGTGAATATGATCACTATTTCAAGAACTTGTTTTGAAATAGTAATCATGTTCACGTGTCGTTCAGTATTACTTATAGGATTTTGTAGATAATAAGGGGGCCAACCATGACGTCTTTTAGCGAAAGTTCAACTGTGGGAAAGAGACAGATCTATACAAGTCGTCTAGCGCCTTTTCGTTCCCATAGTGGAACTACATTCGCTTTAAGAGGAGTAATAGTTATTTGTAATACAAGAGTGCAAAGTTGCTTTTTAACCACGTGCTCAATTTTGATGACCGAGCAAGCGAAGGATTCTAAAATTGAATCACGAGAGCACCGAGTGATTCAAAAATTAGAATCCTGAGCGTTAGCGACGGAATCAAAAGAGCACAAGGTGAAAAATCTTTGCACTCGATTGCAACACGTAACTTTTCATCCCACCTCAGCGAGGAAATGACTAAATGCAAAAAAAAAAAATACATGTACATTGTACAATCACAAGATAGGTACTTTTATTTCAGTTTAGGTATTAACGAGGGAATTAAATTAAGAATCCTTAGTGTACCGAGGGATTCAAGTTAGACCAAGGCAACGCATCTTTATTTGCGAGGATATAAATTGTATTTTTGAAATTTGATGTGGTACGACAACCTTCGAACGTGAAGTTGGCACCACAGCAAGCGATCAGCTGTTGCGGTCACCGGCCGCCATTACTGCTACAACTCTTCAGTGCACACGATGTTCTAAATTCATCCTCTTGAGGATAAAAACTGCTTTTGCTCTCAGATATCGAAGAGTAAAGATACTCTTTCCGAGATGGGGGGATGAAAAAAAAATTATGGTTTTGGTGATTCCTTTTCCTGTTTATAACTAAACAGTTTGAATCACCCAACACCGCCAAGTGGCTCACTCCACTGGTTGAGATCCCCTTGTTTAGAAGGACCCAGTTACTAAGTCCCTTAGGTAAACACAGGGGTCACTTATCTCCTAAGACCAGTCTCCAGACATGCATAATGCACAAATAAGATCAATTCACACTTCCTCTGGTCGCGTGGGCCGGTGGGCCACACAAAGAGAGCGTTATTAAATGATTGCTGTAATCCGGACGGTGGCAGTTCATGTGAAACGACATTACAATAGTTGACTGGACTTATAATGTCTTGGGATTGATAAGCTAGGATGTTGAAAAGGGGTCGGTAGAAATTGTGCCTAATTGTTGGTTTTTCTTTTTATTTAGCGGTAATCCTGGCATTTGACCACTATCTTAAATAAATGATTTTTAGGTGTTAGCTAGATATCGGCGCCTTGACGCGTTAAGTGGTAGAATTAGCGGAGAAAACAGCACAAAAGAAATATTGGAAAGCTATAGGTGAGACAGCTATGTTATTCTGTAAAAGATACAATTTCTAGGCTGTACGCGACGACTCATCCTTGAGATGATGTCGCGACACGATGCTATCAGTCCTTAGAGTCCAATGAAGTTTCTTAGGAATACACGCTATTTTTATAACTTTAGTGAATACCAAACTGTAGTTTCAACTCTGGGGCATTGCTGTAGACAAAGCTGTATCGAGATCCTTAGGGAATAGCAATTTTCCCCAATTGTGGGATAAATAAAGGAAAAATGATGCCTGATGATGAGTATCATATTTATATATCACCTTAAATCACCATTCTGAGATCAAGCCAAGTGTTATAGAGTTTGTCCGTGTGGTTTTCTGTGGCAACCCAGAATCTGGATTTAAGCTTCCTGGAAAGCTAATTATGTGTATCTTTCATAATTAGTTCTTCATTTCTTCAGTAGATGTGGCAAGAGTTCATTTAATGGACGAACCAACAGCTGTATCATTCACAATGAGTATTTTTATTATTTCAGGACAGGTGGAACACTTCACATTCGAGGGTACCACCAACGATGTGACCTCCATCGCTCTGTCCTTCTACTCCGGACTCTTCGCTTATAACGGATGGTAAGTAAAACTTAATTTCTTCTTAAGGAAAGTTTATTCTTTAGTTTATTCTTAGGATTCTCGAAGGGATACAAAGAAACTCACACAAGACAAAAAATAAAATATATCTGTACTATAACCCTGAAGAATTTGTGTGGTTGAACATGCTAATCTCACTACTGGTTGGTCTATTCATCGGGAAATCACATCACGCTACGACCGATAGGAACCAAGCAGCAAGGGTGAAGTCACGGGGACCCAGCTAGTATTAAAAGTAAAAGACAGAATTTCCCTCGAAATTTCATGACCATTTTTCGTTATTATACTTGGATGATGTATTGATTGATTGCTACCGGTACTACAGATTAGTTTGGGTTGGATATTTGAACTTAAAAGGGTTAAAAAAGACTTTTTTCAGTCGGTGGCTTTGCTTTTTTAATTCATTTTTGCCACCGACTTCCGAATAATAACTTATTTTACCTACTTACGCTTTTTTGGGGTTAGTTTTTGAAGGTGGTTAATTTTTATTTTGAAAAAGTTTTTTTTATCCTTCTTGGTTTCTATCTGATTAGTAATAAGTCCTCTCTTTCCGACAGGAACTATCTGAACTTCATCATCGAGGAGTTGAAAGATCCCGTGAGGAACCTCCCCCGCGCCATCGCCATCTCCGTGACCCTGGTCACCGTGGTGTACACCTTCACCAACGTCGCCTTCTACACCACGCTGTCTCCTACTGAGGTACCATAGACCATACGTTCTGTGCGCGACGATAAGCCGAGACAGTGATCAGATTTTGGGGGTTAAAATATCTGCCAATAGGGTATTTGGCTAAAAAATTAGAATTAGAAAAAAACACGTTGTTTTTCTTTTGTACGTAAACCAAAATTGACTAAGATACGATACTTTTAGTGCCTTCACACTAGCTTTTGTTCAGCGTTTGTAGGTATTCGATAAACGTATAATGTAACGCAGACGCCGCCGCGGCGCATGCGTCGCTTTGTAGCGGGACGTTACCTCTGGAGCAGTGTTGCCAGTATGATTTCCCAAAAAAGTACGGTTGGCTTTCTGAAAAGGTACGGTTTTTAACTCCACGGTTGTGTCGGGATACTTCTGCAAGAACTAGATCAGTTTTTTTCTTTTTCGAGTTGGCTGTCTGCGACTATAGGGTGGAAAACGAGAGGGAATCGAAAATTCAAAGGGTGTCAAATGAAAGGTAACCCAAACAGCCAAGTCTTATTTGGTTGAAATTCGAATGTTGAGAAAAAAAGAAGGCAATTTTTCTTTTGATTTTTTTACCCTTTGTAGTGAAAAATAAATCACTAGTATAGAAAAAGGTACGGTCTACACACGGTTGTGGTACGATTGTGTGATGAATAGTACGGAAAACCGTACTTTTTGGTACGGTATGGCAACGCTGCTCTGGAGTCAATTGAACGCTGTGCTAACGCGGTGCAGACGTCACACACGCCGTTTTGCATTGCCAAATATACGTCACAAGCAAGTACAGTTTTCATTTGCTTCTGACGTCACGAGCCCCCACAATCGAATTTTCATGCGTTATGTCTTTGTAAATATCCATTAATTCAATAAAAGAAAAAATTCGTCATTAGTTCATTACTGACAGACTAATTTTTGCAATTTAATGACGCTGTCGACATACCTACCCATTCTTGCCAACTAGATACATTTTGATGAAATCTAAAAAATAAATCTAAAATGTTGAGTGTTCGCTGAAGGAATTCCCCTGGACTAGGTATTTAGCCACAAATTGACGACAAGGAAGATTGATTTTATTTTTTGACGTCATAATTACGTATTTTGCCTTTCACTAAAATTGAGAAGGATAGGTAAATGAGAATAATAATATTTTTTGCTACAATTACTTTCGTCGGATATATTGATAATTCTTGTTATTGCCAAAATAAGGAAGCATTAATTATTTTGTCAATGCTGTTGTACACCGTTGAAAACTGTGAAGGCTAGCCAAGTCAATTATTATTATTACATGTAATTACTTACTTTACGCCAAAAGAAAATTTTAAGTTGACCTTGTGTCATTTCTATACAAAATAATATAATAGTAGGTAACTATTTAAAATAATATTGAAAAAAAGAAGTAGGTACACATAAAGAACGGAAGTTTTCTATGTAAAGTAAAAGCAATTTTAAACTTTAAAAAACTATTTTTCTGTTTAATTTTGTGTTGCTGACTGTAGGTGTACGCACATATTCTACTAATTTTAAGTACCTACACCTAATATCTTAGAGCCAAGAACTAAACGATAGCGACCTTGGTAAATTATAAGTCAAAAATTGCATAGCAAAAAACACGGCACGGTAGAACACCAAGCCAAGTTAAAGGAAAAAACAATCCATTAAAATATTTTCCAAATTGGATATATTAAAAAAAAAAAACATTTGGCTACTCTTTTATAACGTTTACCTTATAAATAGTACCTAATTCTTATGAATTAACAAAAAATCTATTTCAGGTGTTAGGTTCAGCGGCAGTAGCAGTAACATTCGCCGAGCGTCTGTTCGGATGGTTCGCTCTCTCCATCCCGCTGTTCGTCGCAGCTTCCACCTTCGGGGCCGTCAACGGTGTGCTACTCACTTCCTCAAGGTATAACCTATCTATTTTAACTTTTACAATGTTGATACGAATGGCTACAAATCGGGAAACTTTAAATGATCAAATCAACGATACATACGTAACAGCACTATTTTCAAAGGTTTCGAAAGGAATACATGCAATTTAGGAATATATCGTCTACCCAAAAATTATGATATCATTAATTTAGCTTTACCTAGTGTACAGATACCGGCATGGATCTTGAGCGCTGACCTTCACCTGCGCAGAAGTGAGTTATTAGGTCCCTTTGGTAGATGAAGTGAGGAACGGGGGCGGGGAAAGTGTAGTGATTGGCCCGCGTAGCGTGCTGTAGCGTATCGCGTCATAGCCGCCCCTCGGTATTCGTTGTTTTGTGCGTTTTATTTGTTTTATTGTGCGTTTCATTTGTCGATAAGTGTACGATGCGCAAAGCGATCCCCACTCTTACGCCGAGCGCTCAAGAACCGTGCCGGTATTTGTACCTAGTGTTTGTGAGCTGACAAAGACTGGGTGACTAACACAATGATAGACCATAACGACACGTATTTCTGTGAAAATGGCAAGCAGCACTTACGGCACCTACTGAAGTGTGTGACGAACGGACTGGCTTCTAGATCTCTAGAAACCAGTCCGTTGGTCACTTTTTGTAATTAATGAGATTTGTTGTGGTAGTTTGCAATTCGATTTCTCTCCGAAAGTCTTAATCATTTATTCCTACCTGGCATTACTAGTAGTAACCGGTTTTATGTCTATTGATAGCGAAACTAATACATCCCAATATTTCTTACAGACTGTTCTTCGCCGGTGCAGCTCAGGGTCAGATGCCGGAGATGTTGACGATGGTGAGCTCCCGCGCCACACCGGCCGCCGCTGTACTAGCTGTGGCTCTGCTGAGTCTGGTGTATCTCACTGTGTCTGACATATACGCGCTCATCAACTATGTGGGCTTCGCTACTTGGGTGAGTTGTTTAAAGATGATGTCGGTAAAGAGTGATGCAAAAAATAAGCTTCTGAGATTTGTAGAAGAACACCCAATGCACCGACCATAAATTGGAATGATGAAAATAAAGAAGAATAAAGTTGCTGTTTTCACACGGCAGCCTTAGCGGAAATGCAAAGGCTGCGGTATCTAGACCAGCAGTACTCTATAAACACAGCCTTGTGGCAGCTCGGTCCTAGAGTGCTCACGCCACGCTGTGCATAAGGGAAATATCTTGTGGTACCCATGACGCGTTCATGCGATATGCAATTTCTACTAACTAAAAATGAAAATCGACCTTGCTACTAAGAAATAATGATGCCATTCGATTGGCTTGACGTCGTCGTGGCCATCGTGTTTTGTTTTTCATCTACCCGTAGATAACAACATCTTTTATGTCATATGTCGTAGTGGTAAGATTGATTTTCACTTATAGTTGGAATCGGTCGAATTGCAATCGCATCGCGTCATGGTAAACTCCCTAAGTTTACGATTCACTAAGCTACTGACAGCGACACTAGCACTCACCGCTCACGCAGTACGATCAGAAGATCTCAAAGCTGCCACGTCGAAGAGCACATCTTTTTCAAATTTCATCGTCGGATTCTATCCGACGATGAAATTTCTTATAGAGAATAGCATAGCAACTAGTCTTTAAGACACTGTTCCGATTATTTCAAAAAATCTATACTTTTCACGTTGATAAAGATACTTTATTGTGCTGCAACGGGTGTTTCACAAAGAAAAGGCTTCACGTAAAATTTAAATATCTAAAACAAGAATGAATTAAAAATATGTCAGTTTTCTTGAGCTAACAGGAATCTAATGCTTTCATTACAGTTAAGTATCGGTGCCGCAGTTCTGTGCGTGCCCGTGCTGAGGTACACACAGCCCAACCGTGAACGACCCATCAAAGTCAACCTGTTCTTCCCTAGTAAGTATCCTGAGCTTACTTTTTGTTTAAAATGCTCAAGTTTCAACCCACAATCAAGGTCTATTTTGAACAACATGCAACGTTCACGAGCTAAATCAAAATCATTGCAGTTTCTGAACGAGTTATTAGAAAAAAAATCTAAGCATTACGTCCGAAATTCGAACGCGGCATCTCATTGAGAAGCCAAGATGAAGACTTATTAAAAAAAAAGAGTTTGATAGTGCACTCATTTTGGTGAAGTGTAGATTTTCGTACTGTTGAATGTTACTAATTTGTATAATTTCCTTTCCAGTAATCTACATAATCTGCACGATCCTAGTGGTAGCGTTCCCAGCATTCGCGTCTCCCGCGGAGACCGGTGTGGGCTGCCTCATGATCCTGACGGCGGTGCCGGTGTACCTGCTGCTGCTGCATCCCAGGACCAGGATCAAGTGGCTCAGCTCCATCACCAGTGAGTCACCACAACAGTTTTTGTTATATAGTTAGCAAAAGAGTTAGGCATGCAGGCAGCAAGTTTTAAACCGTTTTTCTGTTTAGTATTAATTTTCTGTATGTAGGTATGCACTTTTTGGCTGTGTTTTAAATACAGCCATAAAATGTAGTGAAATATCAGCGTACACGTGTAACACATTAAGAATATAATCCGTCTTGACAATTTAACATTTTTATCTTACGATTGCGTGTTTTTTTTTCAGATTTCGCTACCCTCCTTGTGCAAAAGTTGACTTTATCAGCGCGTCCTAAAATAAAGGTAAGTTCAGCAAAAACAACTATTATTTACTTACTCTGAAAATACTTTAGATATCCAAAACGGTTTAGAAACATTGTAATTTGTCTAGCAAGCCCTTAAACCCTTCAGTAGATTAAAGGGGACCTACCACTACTTCTTATTATTGGGTGAAAGAGTTGCCCCTACCAAAGCCCCTACCGAATATATTCTTCATAGCTCCGTCTCTTTCCTACACTGTCTTTCTTTTCTAATCTTTTAATTAAAAAAACAATATTATATTTTCCAGTAAACGTCTCAGTTTAAAATCTTATAATAATTTTGTTTTCCAGTGAACGCCTGCGCCTACGGCTACTGATTCCGACAACATATCCGACCACTTCGGTAAGGCGTTACACCTGCCTGTTTTACTATAAGAAGAACTTATACGCCATGTTAGTGTGTATTATAATAAAAAAAAATATCATCAGCACTGTCCTAACTTTGAGGTAGGCTTTCGGTTTTTAATAGCAGCAGCTGAATACCAGTATTTTATAGAGCGCCTACCTATCTGAGCTGAGTAACCAGTTTACTGTGAAATACTCTTGGCAAGACTGGTTTTCAGACTTCTTAAAAAGTCTTACAAAAAAAATATTGAAATGAATTTAGGTAGTGCAGCGTCATAGAACTTGGCTAGGTACACTTCCATGCTTCGAAATGTAGTTTTTTGTAGTAAGACAGGCAAGTGCAAATTGTGCTTTTGTATTAGAAAAAATAATGTTATACTATTCGCTGTATAAGAATATAGACGTAGGCCGCTCACATGTTTTAAAATTTGTCGCTAATGCGATTTTTCTATGTATTTTGTCTTAAACGTGTGGGCCGCCTACTTGTTGTATGTTTTAAATACAATTAAATGTACTCAATTACCAAATATGTAAGTAGGTATATTATACTTGTAACATCATATTGTATTTATAAATGCCCAGTATATTTTGAAACTTCAGAGTGGTGCTGTTTGCCAAGACTAAATATCATCGATAAGTCAAATTCAGTACATTTAGGTTTAGTTCCATTTTCCGCCGCAGATCAAGATATACTGGTCATTGTGTAGGTATTTATGGAGAATTTTGGGCAGCTGGCGGGCAAGTAAAGACAATGAATAGAATTAATTTATATTTCTATGAAGTAGTATCATTTGGTTGACGACCAAAAACTATATTTTTAAGCGAAAATAACGTAGAAAAAGAACAAACTAACTAGAAAAATAAACCGTTTGAATCTTGCTTAAGTGTATACAAAATCTCGGCAACAGCTTATTACATGCTGTAGAAGATGTGGCTGTCATGTGCCTAAATCTTCATAACGCTATGCCAGTAGGTCTGTATGTAGTACCTATAGAAAAGGATATAAGAGAATACAGGAATATGCATTCCATTAACAAATTATGTTAGTAAGTTTAGATATTTTATTATAATTCTTGATTTGACGAATACATTCCTTCTTTTGTAAGTACATTTATGTCTCAAATAAGTAATGATTTAAAAAAATTAAGTATAAGGCTTCGCTGAGAGAAAAGAAGCAAGCAAGTCTGATGCTACAAAACACATAATATTAAGACTAAACATCATGTTTAAGAGGAAACAGCAAGGGCTGGAGAATTGAAAAATAGGTATTTGTAAAATCTATTGCTATCGCGCAACCCCAAGCCTTCCCCCGCAGAGCGCGATAGAGACAACTGCAGGTTGGACCGAAAATACCTTATTAAATGGCACAAAATCAACGATTCGTAGTCCCCTGATTACTCCTCCAAAACTTAACCGATTTCACTACTTTTTTCTTTAAAAAATAAAGAAAGGCAAGGAACACGGCCACGTGTTCCTATGTTTTCCTTTTTTTATATAATTTCGTCAAATTTGTTTTCTGGATATTTGAACACAGCGGAAAATCTGGCCATTTTTTTAGGATTTTGAATGTTCATATCTCTTTTAATAATTAATTTATAGAAAAAAGGAAAACATAGAGACATGCTAATAGTGGACATAGATTTTTTGTAAAAAAATAATAGCTCTACTGGCATTATCCAGGGAGAAAACAGGGGACTACGTTTGTATGGAAAAACGGCCGTGCTGTTTCCTCTTAAGGCATACATCAAGTAAAATGCATAATATTATTTTTTAATGCCAAACTTGGCTGTTCACACTGCCGTGCATACTAGAAATTTATATCTTTGGAAGCATCATAATAAGTCATCTTAAAAAATGTTAGTTGTAACTTTTATATGCCTGTAACTCTATAGAATGATAGTTTTATCAATATGTATTCTTGTAAATGTTACAAGCTTTATAAACATTAAAATTTTTAGTAGCGTTGCATAGTGTCTAAAGGAGAATAGACGAAACAAATTATTATTATTAAAAAATATGAATGTACATTGCGCTAATTTATACACAACTAAGTTAAATATCATTTAAATCACTTTTATTGCTAAGAACCTCGAGTTAATTTTCATTATAATTTACTTTGTTCCCTAGGGTTTTTGTAAACTTTTTGACACTTTTATAATGAAGGTTTATTTTTAAAGTATTTTTATAAATATACCGAATTTGATATTGTTTAATTCTATTCTGATCAATAAACGGGTAACCCATACTTGGGACTTACCACTATTTTAGTTGCTACCTCGAAAAATTTCTTTATTGAGTCTGTAATATGTTGTCACAATGTCGTTGGTGTGTTTCTAATTATTTTCAAGTAATTATATATTAAACTGGGTTGATTTGTCAATATGGCTGTGCTAAAATACGATCTAAGTGTTGCCATTCCCAAAGAAACATTTAATATTAATTTTATTTGATTTTCGTAGAATAAGTTTAGTTTTAATGTTTGGATGTCGTAATAAAATCATATAAAAGTTTGAAAATAGTCATAAATGCAAAACATAATAGAAATAAACGTTGTGCATGAATGTATGATTACGTAATTGTATGTTTTTCTTTGTAAACTGCGTCACATCAAAACTAGCTTTTTAAAAGCTTTGTATTCATGTGCTTAGTAAATATTTTCGAATAATTTTATTTTAAGAGTATGACTGTTGTGTGTTTTTGGCATAATATTAGGTGTTGTATTGAAAATTTTATAGAAATCGTGACATAGATTATTCTTTTTGGTTATTATTTTAATTGTGTAAATATAAGAGTTTGAAACACATACTCAAAACATTCCATGCTAGTTGCAACTGCCGCAGTTACCTACCTGTGGTAGCTAGGTATGTATTCATATGTATATTTTGATTCTATCAAGCAATGGGTCAATTCCTTTTCAGCATTTTGACACTACTTGGACCATTATAAAGTACCTTCAAGTATATATGGTAATATATGGTTTAATTTAAATATGTTTATTTATGATTAGAGTATCGAGTCGTGATCTTGAGCCATTGTATGAAGAGTCTCTAGATATTGAAGTAGCTTAAATGAAATGTAAAGTTTTATAAACAATGTTATTTAACTACCCCTATAGATTTCTGTTCAAAAGCTCCGAATAAGCATTATAAACTTACTAGGTACTCTGACCGTAAATAAGAACAAGAAAACCGTATTTCCTTGACCAATACAACTTATTATTATCATCGTGATGTTAATAATTTTAAAAAAGCTTCGATTTTCGCTGAATGAGAATTGTGGCGTATAATTTCTTGGCCAAGAACAATCTCACCATATGAATCTCAGAAACGTATAAATACGTACCATTTTTATATAATAGCAACATTTTTAGTTTAATTTTGTAGACAAAATAATATTTTTTAAATTTATCTATAATTATATTGCGTTCAAAGTATACAACTAAGTACAGGCAGAAATATTTATGCAATCTTGAATGCATTTATTTTGCTCATTACTTTTGTAATAATTTATACGTTTAGATTTAAATATTTTCGTCGTAGGATAATCATGTATTTGTATATCAATGTTACATGTGTCGATGTTTCTGTTAAGCGCAATGTCTTAAGGAGACGATATGACAATAATAAATTATTGAAGAAAGTGTACTTGACATGTTTTATTGTAGGTACCTACTTTTGGATTGAAACAGAGTATTCTATAAAAGACAATTTCTAGGTTGTACGCTATGACGAGCTTTTCGTCGAGACAGACATTCACTATGCCATACTGTTGTTTCGACACTGGATCCATAGGTCGCTGGTTCACTGGTTCATATCCGGCTCGAAAGACCAATTTTCGACGTGCTCGTTGTGACAAATAAAAAGCTGTCTCTATTATTAAAATCGATTAGATTGTGAGCCTCTACCAAAGATAGTGGGGCCCTGGGCACATGCCCAGAGTGCCCAATGGACTAATGGTTCTGAGATTACAATTAAAAATCGTATACATAAAAACAGAAGGAAGATAAAAAGTCACGACAATTTTCTAATAGGTGTGACTACCAATTAATTATAGCACTGTAAAATGAGAAAGATTTGGAGGAGATCTACACTCGGCATTGTAGTAAAGGTTAGAGAAGAAGAAGAAAATGAGAAAATCCATTGTGACATTTTTACTTGATCGAGTAGAAAATGGCCCTGTGGTATCGGCCTCGACTTACGAGTAGTAGGTCGTGGGTTCGAACCCCGTCAGGCGCATTACTTTGTGTAATTTATTTCATCACCACTGCTCTCAAAACGGTGAAGGAAAACATCGTGAGGAAACCGGCATGTCCTAGAACCAAAAAATTCGAAGACATGTGACGTCTACCAATCCGCACTGGGCCCGCGTGGTAGATTACGGCCCACTCCCTCTCACAGAGAGGAGGCCTGTGTCCCAGCAGTGGGAACATATATAGGCTGATGATGACTAGAAAATCCCACTTTCAGTTTTATCCTTGCGTTATTTGTACCATTTTTCAGTTGCGTAAAAATCCCACTTTCACTGTTTTATCCCCGCATTATTTCCACTTTTACACAAGGATGTTTAACGAAGATTTTATTTCTCCCGTACCTTCCTCAAAAATTATGTTCCAGCGAAACAACTAAACGTTCTTGACAGTTTGTGATTGACGTGAGGTTGACATTGACATTTCAGAAACTTCATGTGCATTTTTACTGTTTGCATGTGCATTTTGTGCTGTTTTCGTCAAATAAATGTAATTTAATAATGGTGAAATTTGGCAAGAATAAGTTCAAAGCCCTAAACAAAGTCGCCAAGACTCAGAAAGTTGTAGCAGAAAGTCCGGGAGTGTCGAACAAAATTTTGAAGAAGAAAATAAACGCTGAAAAAAAGGTTACGTTTCAAAAAGAAGTTTTAATAAAAGAACTTGTTAGTGGTAATAATAAGCTTGTGAAAAATGTAACAGCTAGTGAACTACGAAATGAACCGAAGAAAGTAAAAAATGTCAAAGTTGCAGAACAGGCAAAAGTGAAACCCAAAACGAAACCAGTTGAAAAAAAGAAGAAACGACTAAAAACTCAAATCAATGACACCAAGTTAATGCTTAAGTTGATGAAGAAGTAGAAACAGATTTAGGTTAAGTTAATAAATGTTTTAATTACTTAATTTTCTGTTTCAATTCCTTACTTATAACCTCCATTGACCCAAGACGTGACCATGCTAATTATTTCAGATTGCTGTTTACTAAAGCTTATAATAAATGCTTTCCATTCTATGGTTGGTTACTGCTGTGACCATGCCATGGTATAACTAAAATGCCCTTATTTGCCAAATATGATGTTTCAACTCTAAAAATTTAAACGGATGTAACTGGCATTTTAGTCATACCATGGCTAAATAATAATCAGAATGGGCATGTAAGTTCAACAGAATTGAAATATGTGTATCTGAAATTATAGCGGCATGCGCAAAAATTGAGATCCAGATCAGTGAAGTCAGCAAATGATCAGGCATCACTATATTTTAGGCATGTTATAACTGGTTCAGTTTCCTCTGGAATGAGTAGTAGGAAAAACATGTGTTCAACAGCTCATAAGTGCCAAAGTAAAGGTTGTTTGGGGCATTATCTGTTCAGCCCTGTTTCAGTGACACCATAGGACTGGCCCGAAAGCAGACACCCACTGCCACTTCCTAGTTTTTTAGCTGGAATGAAGTGGTGGAACAAAATCCCCAAGGACTGCCAATTATAGTCAGTAGTGTTTTTGTGTACTTTTAAATGGGGTGAATCGGAACAATTATTTAACAGGGATTTTAATGTTTAATTAATTCGTATGATAGGTTACCAACACTCAATTTTAATTATGTATTGAATTTTAATTATTGAGTACCTGCAACAACATACAACTTATCATTAAAATCCCTTTCAAAGTTTGTCCCGATTCATCCCTACATCCCAATTCACCCCATTAGACGGTAATATTTTTGTATGTATAACCTGTGTGCAAAGACCAGTACCCTGAGCACGAGTTTTCAGTATTTGAGACGTAAAGTAAACTGGAACTTTGGCAACTTCAAATTGACAATTTTCAAGGAAAAAATTAGTTCCTTCTTCGCACACCATTTTTTCATACAAGAAACGCTGTAAATACTGGAAAGATGCTGTAAAGTAAAAGAGTGAAAACTCGTGCTAAGGGTACTATTGTGAAGAGGAAAAAAAAAAAAACAATAGAATTTCACTGATTTATTTTTATATGAATACAGTTACAATATGAATGACATTAGAGCGCATCAAACTTAACTGAGCAGCAGGGGTGTATAATTAGATATTATCATGTATTATTACTCTGTTATTCATTCAAAATCTATCTTGAAATTGAGAACCCTATCTTAAATGATATAAAATTAAGAAGATCCTTAATCTATTATGAATTTATTCATAAACTCCGCTTCAATTTACGAAATGTTTCATAATAAGCAGACAATGAATCATTTACTTGTTTATGAATAACTCCTTTTATTTTGTCTATAGACGAAAGGATTTTCTAATAGAAAAAAAAGCAAGCCTACATTATTGTATCTAAGTTTACTACAATTTCTAAAGATAATAGTTTATAATTAAGAATTTCGAGATACCAATGAAGTCTTGATTACATTGTTATAAGCCTAGTAAGCTAAAAAACTACAATTTATCCCTATTTTATACTTGTGCACTAGCATAATCGAAAGCATAAATGCGAATATACATTATAAAGAAGCAAATTTTGTCACCTGGAAAATTAATCAGTGAAGATGTTTTCCACTCACATAACAATTAAAAAAACACTTTTTATGTGTATTTACTAGGCAAATTTTGTACCACACAAAATAAATAATGCCAAATTAGTGAATATATTGCTTAAAATTATAGAATCAGTCCCTAAAAAAACATACATAATTAATAAAAATAGAAATATTACTTCTATTTAAATCGGTATCTACCTTAATGCTTATTTTTTAAGTAAATTTCCCTGGAAAAACATTTATTCTGCCTCATGCGAGATGGCATTCATACAATCTAAACTATTAGGGTGCCTACACATCTGGCGAATGTGCAGCTCGCGAGCCGTTTGCGAGCTGCGCGCGTGCATTTTTGTTCGTGCGCCGCCCACGCGCAGTTCGCGCGCCTAAGCGCCGTACGCGAACACCGCGCGGGCGGCACGCTATTAAATGATTCTAAAACATAACTTACCCGTTTAGTTCGTTTCCGATTACTGGAGGCTAAGCCTGGAGGCTAATGCTCCTCCGTCCACTTTGTGGAGCGAGGAGCATTGTTTACACTTATCTTAATTGAAACATATAAAAGATTTCCATTATTATGGGATCCTACAGATAATAAACGGAACTGTAAGTGCGAGAACTGAGTGCGCGCAGATCGCGCGCCGCGCGCGCGCCTTTTGCGAGCCTTGCATTTGTTGAGCTAAAGAGGTGCACCACAACATTGCAGAGAGTGCGCGCGCGCAGCTCGCGGGCAGCTCGATAACGGCTTGGGAGCTGCACATTCGCGGCGCATTCGCCAGATGTGGACGCACCCTAAGGGACACACATTTTAATTTATTTTTTTCTTAAACCAATTTTATTGAAATGGATTAATAGCTAATAGAAGAAATATAGTAATTACTACTAATGAAAATTAAAAATTAAAATGCAAAACTATATCGTGATGATATAAACTACTACAGGCTGTATCTTTTAAATTGACATTATATTGTAGAATCAGACACAGCGAAAATAATAAGAAAATTTATTGTGAAAATGTCATACACTATTGCGTAATTTCAATCATAAATATAAAGATTGGTTTAGACCAAATCCAAGCACTATTTACTCAATATTATTCTTAGGGCTGATTTTTCAATAGTCAGATTACTTTTATCGGAGGAATAAAAATAGCGATTTGACATATTTTTCTATAGATAAGCTGCCATTTTTATTCCTCAGTTAAGTTATCTGACTATTGAAAAATCAGCCCTAAAAAGAAAAGATGTTTCTTTTTGGTATTACGTTCTATCTTTTTTTGATCCAAACCCACCTTAAAATAAACCATTTGACTGCAGTTGTATAATCTGACACTGATGACCACAACTTCTACCAATGGGGATGGCAACTCAAAGATATTGTAGAAGACGCTTCGTACGTTTGTCCATATGTAAGATAAATGTCTAGCTTGTACAAAAAACAAACACGATTTATTGTGATAAAAATTGAGTTTTAATACAAAATGGATACGGAAGATTATTCTTCAATGCAAGTGCATAAACTAAAAGTTGAACTAAGACGCCGCGGTGCATCTACAAGAGGAAAAGTGATTTAGTTGAGAGGCTAGAAATTTGATTCTACTACATTAAACACCCAGTTACTTGTAGTTAGGATTTAAAATTGTAATTTTTAAGTAGGTATTACATGTGCTAGCCTCTACAAAGAATATAATACTGCTTTTGACATTCTATACTGAGAAAGATATAATCAAGTTTTGTGTTTTTAATGTTACATCTATTTTCTAGATCAGAGCAATATGATAAGAATTTTAACTTCCTAACACCACAACTATCACAAATCTCGGTCCCGGTGATAATTCTTCCACCAGACGAACCATTTCATGTTATAAAGAGCGATGCAATACTTAACCTCCAATAGAAAAGTAGATATTATATTGAAAGGTGTATTCGATTGTTTAGTTATGGTATAATCATAGAATTTCATTAATAAATTCAACTAACGGCCTGTCCCGGCTTCGCAAGGTTAGATATTTGTTTATTATATAGCTTTTCCTTAGTGATAATACAATTTTTGTTCTCACAGCAGTCATAGCAGCTACCCATTATTTCTTGATAGTGTGAATTGTCGGAAATTTGTATGTTACATCATCTTTACAGCCTATTACACAACATCTAGTCATTTTAAATCAATAAGGGTGAGGCCTAACGAGCCTTATTTTGGAGTTGAGTCGCAGAATTTCGGTCGGTTTCATACAAAACAAAAGACGACTCTCTGGCGACGCAAATTGTTTCTATGAAAACGACCGAAATTCTGCGACTCCCAAACTTACGCTCGTTTGGCCTCATCTTTTATCGTTTTTTTTTTCAGAAAATTCCTTTGATAAGACAGTTCTTTTGGGAAAATCTTAAGCAGCGTCACTGACAGTTGCCTTCCCCATTCCGATGAAGATTACAATAAGTCGTTATTACCACAGTTGGTAAAAAGAGTCAAAACTTTATGATATATCAGATATATGATATATCAGGGATTATTTTAGAGTGGCCGATTTTCAGCAAATATCCACATTGCTCTGCCAACATAACTAAATTATGAGTTTTTTTGACAAAGTAGTATGTTTCAACTTTAAAAAAATGTATTGGTTAAATCTACCCACGTATCGTCTTATGCCGCAAATGCTTAACGATGCACATTTAACACAACACAGCAACAGTTTGACGAATATTTTAAATGCTTAGGGATTTTGAACCTTCGGTGATAAGCGGAACATTGTAAATACGTTTAATAGACATTTAAAATAATTACCGTTGTATTTTGGTGTTGCGACAAACTTTGCTGTCAGCATAGAATGTTTTTGTGTTGTTAGAAACATATTAGTCTCGTCAATCTCGTTTTCTTATTTAACAAAAGTTTACAACATCATTTATGACCGAAAACAAACGTTTAACAACTTTTACTGTCCCATTTATATAGGATTTAAAGACCGTAACACTAAGGCTGGTTTTATAGTCACCCTTGTAGCTAAAGGCGCCTGTAATGTAACGTTACAGATTCGAACATTTCATCAGTGAGTGAAGACAATCGAGCATCATAATGCGCACATTGTATCAAATCTATACTAAATGTACGCGAATGCTCGTTAGTCAGGGAGGTAGTATTGTAATGGAGTGCTCAAAGTCGAATCTATATAATGTTACATTACACGCGAATGCTCCCGGTGAGCGCCTTTAGATACATAAACTTGCGTCCGCACTTACAGCACGCATAGCTACAAGCGTGAGTGTTAAAATCAGCCTTAAAGACTTATTTGTGATCATGATCACAACCCTGAGGAAACGAGAATTAAGAAAAATAGAATACGAGATACAGATCACAAAAACCGTCCATACAAAAAGCAGCATATACAGTCTAAGGGAAATTCCCCATGATGCGATGCGGCGCAATTCGACCGATTGCAACTGCAAGTGAAAATCATCCTTACCACTACGACATATGACATAAAACATGCGGTTATCTACGAAAAACAAAACACGCTCGCCACGACGACGTCAAGTCAATCGAATTGAATCATTATATCGTAGCAGCTTCGATCAATAATAGCTCTAGATTAAGGATCACGAACAAAAAGAGTTGCAAAAGTGGCCACAATTGCACAGACGTAAACATCTACATTTCTTAGAAAAATGTTCAATAGTATGAACAACCTCAATTTATTATAAACCTTAACACTCAAAAATAAAGTTTAATTACCATTGCCAAATGTGTTTATTTAAGTTCTTTCATCCGACAAAGGTTTAACGTTCACAATTTAAAAATGTTTCTTGAAGAAAAAATGTCATCAGTACAAAAGTAGTCATTCTAAAATGATACTTAAATTCTAAACAATAAGGATTCGAAATACCGTCACAAAACCGTTTGTGGCGGTATTTTTCGGGCCGAATCTAGTACTATTATTGATCGAAGCATAGCAGCAAGGACGATTTTTATTTAGTAGAAATTGCAAATCGCAAAAAACGCGGGGAAGCTTCCTAAGACGATGAAGAATAAAATTAAAAAGAAAAAATAGCCGTGAGGTCTTTAGTACCGTCCACGACCTCTCCCCCTGCCACGACCACGTCCTCGCGGAGACCCTCGTGGCTTCTCATCAACGACGGCGGTGACAGCTGGCGCGGTCTTCGGTTTCTCTTCCTGTTTGATCTCTTTAACCTCTGGTTCTGGTTGTACTTCCACGGGCTCTTCTTCAACGGGTACCGGTTCCTCTTTAATTTGTGTGGCTGTGGAATATATTAACTTTTGTCAATGACGTATTATATACACGGTGACTTTTTAGTCGTCTTACAACGGCAGCCCAGTTCATGTATCCAATGACTAGAACACGTTTATAATAAAAAAATAGGTATTTAAGAGATTTGAAAAATTTATAAATTAATTTTTAATTCATTATTATGATGCAAGGAGTAGTTAAAAACACCCTTGTCTCATAGAAAATGGAGATGGAATGATCTGCCCGACTATTGCGCTGGGTAGGTATACTCTACAGCTTGATACGTAAACATTTTCATATTTCTAAAGTACCTATTTGTTAATAATAAAAAATATTTTTAACGATTAAAAAAAAAACTAAACTTGCCTAGATGTATTTTAGGTCGGGTACATTACGTGGACCACTTTTGTAAGACGACTAAAAAGTCACGGTGTATAGACCCGCCATGAACGAACATCGCGGCGCAAGAAAATATGACACCGTACGGCGGGAGGGAGACGCAACTACGCGCAATGTGGCCAATTGGCTTCATTTTTTGTTGCCATTTTAGAGTGCGGACAACGTATCTATAGTTTATATATATCATTGACTTTTGTAGTGTATGTAGCGTGTTAGTGACTGAGCGATTGGACTGCTCTGCGCTGCGTGTCATGGGTTCGATTCCCGCACGGAACAAATATTTGTTTGACCTAAAGTAGTTGTTTCAGGTCTGGGCGTTTGTGTATGTGAGTTTATAATGTTTGTATAACCCACGACAGAGGAGAAATTCCTAGTGTGGGGCAACGCATTTTTTAAAAAACAAAGAAGATATAACTTATGATTTGTATCGGGCGCATATGTCTCAAAGTAAGAGTGGTGGAGCCAACGACCATTTATAACTAGACGCCTCATGCACGATCTGACTAACGAAAATTATTCTGTCAAGTCGCTGAGGTACGACGTAAGCGAGGGAGACGGGGTACTGCGTTCTGATTGGCTAATACTGCGTTCTGATTGGCTAACTCAAGGTCAGTGCGACACGGGGACTCACAGGAGTGGTCGAGTCACGACGGTTATAAGATTTTTTTACCTAATGTGTTGACAGACATCGGTCGCCTGTGATTAGGAGTCTAGTTATATATGGTCGTTGGGTGGAGCAGTGGTGGCCCAGTGGTATCGGCCCCGACTTACGAGTTTTAGGTCGTGGGTTCGAATCCAGCCAGGCACATTACTTTGTGTAATTTGTTTCATCACCACTGCTCAAAACGGTGAAGGAAAACATCGTGAGGAAAACGGCATGTCCTAGAACCAAAAATTCGAAGACATGTGACTTCCACCAACCCGCACTGGGCCCGCGTGGTGGATTATGGCCCACTCCCTCTCTCAGAGAGGAGGCCTGTGTCCCAGCAGTAGGAACATTTATAGGCTGATGATGAAGAGAGGTGGAGGTAGAGTTAAAGTATAAATTATTCTGTCGCTTAGTCGTTGTCTGACAGTCAACCCGCAAGCACGTGGTTGTGCGTAGCCGAGTCAAATATACTAATAATATACAGTGGTCATTACAACGTTATACTTTTTTAAACTGACAAGATAATTACACCTTAAAACATAATTGTTCACTGGGCTCACCAAAAAACTTACGTAGTTAGTTGAGCAGAATCGGTAGTTATCCCAAAATGACAGCATTAAATACAAAATATTTAAATTAAATATCAGCTTTTATCGTTAACACTTAAAATTCAAAATTCGTAGCAGCATGTCTTCTTTTCATCCATGGGGTTACGTGGAAACCACAACCTACGATCCTTACATACTCCATTCACCTCATCCACTTTCATACATCTGGTCATACACACACGACGATTGCAAGTATCTCTAGTCTTGACTGGCCTGTTGGTCTAGTGGTTAGTGACCCTGACTGCTATGCCGGAGGTCGTGGGTTCGATTCCCACCCAGGACAAATGTTTGTGTGATGAGCACGATCATTTGTTCTGTGTCTGGGTGTAATTTATCTATAATATTTATGTATTTAGAAATATATAAGTACTTTTATCAGTTGTCTAGTACCCATAACACAAGCTCTGCTTAGCTTGGGACTAGATGGCGTTGTGTGATAGTTGTGGAATATTTTTTATTTTATTATTTTTAAGTACTGCTGCACCCGACCTTTCTGAAGCACTTCACCAATAATGACTTCATAAGGTATCCTTCTCCCAGCTTATCAACTCACATCCGTTTCATAAATTCCTTTTGTAAATCACCTTTCACTCATCATCTCAACATGACCGAATCGTCTAAGCTTATCATCATCCTCCTGCCCTTATGCCATTCTACTTGTAGTCATCACAACACGTTTTCTTCTTCCAATCTCCCCTGTCAGACGTCAAAGCATCATTTACTCCTTCTACATAATTAATTAATTATCATTCCTCACACAATCCATGGAGTGGTAAAATAATCAAAAGAGTCCTCCCACCTAGGACAGGGCAGGAGTGACTGTCAGACTTGTATTTACTAAAATCGACGGTGTCCTTCAATAGCCCTTTACGTTCCGGGGTCACGGTAATTCGTGAGTCCCGCGATCCCGGCAGGCTTTGGCCCTCTAAACGGGGGCCCCGTCATTATGTTGACACTCATTGAGGCGCGCATGGAACACAACACGCCGTCGACCCGGGCTGCGTCCATGGTCGGATAGCGAGTCGCCCATTACTCGCGCCTACGGTGGCCGGAGATCGTCTGCCGACGTCCGTCGCCGTGGGCGTCTACCACTGCGGCTGGGGTGGAGGGAGGACGCTATCCGCCTCCTCCTTCGCGAGCATGACTGCTTCGCAGAAGGAGGAAACATCTATGCTAATGAATTTATATTAAACTTACCCGCGTTGTTCTCATCCTCGAGTATTTCATCGACGGTCTGCTCCCAGTTCTCCATTTCATCATTAGGGGCGTCTTCTACCTCAGCCATCTTAACATCATCATCCTTCAGGATAGCATCTTCACCATCATCTGAGAACAAGGGATATATGTTTAGAAAATTATGCAATGTAAGTTTTGTAGTTTCTGCTTATCACCATGGGACAAAGGAGTGTATGTGTGTATGTATTGGAAACTTACATCACATTTATATTTTAAGATCGGATAGGTAGAGCTATTTGGGTCATTGACCGCAAACATTGATGTTAATATGGATATTCCACGGGATCGAGACGCGTAATGTCGCCGCATTATGGAAACAAAAAAAACAAAAGTGGCGGGGTGTTTCTGTCGCTAGAGTGACGCACCTGTCTTAAGCGCATCACACACGGCTAAGATACGATAATATTTTATCTTAAGATGTTATATTAATATATCTTAGGCCATCACAGACGACGAAGATACGATACTGTAATATTTTATCTTAAGATGTTATCTTACGATATATTTTCTATCTTAAGATGGTATCTTACGATATTCGTCGCGATCGCACGGTCGTGTCCTTTGTTGAACGAATAAATACAGGGTGTTTTAACTATGTCTCATGCTTGCCTGCTAGATTTACTGGATAGCTCTACGGATGACGATTCCGATTTTGAATTCGATTTGCACATGGTTCTGGCACACTCCAGAAGAAGATCAATTTGGGTCGAAACTCACATTAAAAATAGGAAAGATCGTGGGGAATTCAACATTTTTGACGATCTTTCAGAAAAAAAGTTCCATGAGTATTTTAAAATGTCAAGAGAAGAATTCGACGCACTTCACAGTTTAGTTCAAAGAGATTTTGAGAAACAAAATACAAACATGCGACAATGTCAAATCAATTATATACAGTCCTAAGCCTGAAAAGTATGAAGGAAAGTTCATTGGTTTTTTAGGGTTCCGTAGCCAAATGGCAAAAACGGAACCCTTATAGATTCGTCATGTCTGTCTGTCCGTCCGTATGTCACAGCCACTTTTTGTCGAAAGTATAAGAGCTATCCTGTTGAAACTTGGTAGGTAGATGTATTATGTGAACCGCATTAGGATTTTCACACAAAAATAAAAAAAAAAACCGGCCAAGTGCGAGTTGGACTCGCCCATGAAGGTTTCCGTAGTAGCAAGCATAGATTAAGGTTATAATTATATTGAGATAAGTAAGTAATATACAGGGTGGAATTTTTTAATGCCACCTGGAGGGAAAGTACTCTTAATACTGCAGATAGAAAATTTTACTCAAAGGAAACATTCCTTTATTTTTGAATAGAAAGCAAACTGCATTCAAAGATTTTCGAAAATTCTCTTCTCCCACACCCGAGAATCGGACCGGCTAAAATCTGAAAAAAATATACCCTGTACTTTTATTGCATCGATCGTTAGGGTCAATTATACGGATGAAATCTCTCTAACAAACATGATTAATTAAATGAAAGGAAAACCAGGTAATCTTAAATTAATTTAAGAATTTAGCCGATTCGATTCCCGGGTGTTGGAGAAGAGAACTTTCGAAAATCTTTGAATGCAGTTTGCTTTCTATTCAAAAATAAAGAAACGTTTCCTTTGAGTAATATTTTCTATCTGCAGTAATAAGAGTACTTTCCCTCCAGGTGGCATTACAAAATTCCACCCTGTGTACAAACAATAAAAATAACTTTGTTTTTCATAGTGTTTGTATGAATGGCAAAGTTATATTTGCGGTTTTTGAAAATGTACTATATCTCAAAAACTGCTAACTGCATCTTATCCAAACCAATTTTCGTTGGAAGTTTTTGTTGAGATCTACATTACATATTTTTTTTTAGTTTTATCATTCTCATGCTGCCCCCCATACTTAGAATTGAAACACAACATTTTTTTTCACCAAACCCATACGTGTGTTATCTATGGATAGATCTTTAAAATTATATTGAGGTTACTAATATCATTTTCTTCTAAACTGAACAGTGTGCACGAGAGACACTTCCAAAGTGGTAAAATGTGTGTCGTCCCTCCCCCTGTAACTTCTAAAATAACAAAATGATAAAACTAAAAAAAATATATAATGTAGACCTCAACAAAAACTTCCAACGAAAATTGGTTTGGATGAGATACAGTTAGCAGTTTTTAAGATATAGTACATTTTCAAAAACCGCAAATATAACTTTGCCATTCATACAAGCACTATGAAAAACAAAGTTATTTTTATTGTTTGTGTATATCACTTACTAATCTCAATATAATTATATCCCCAATCTATGCTTGCTACTACGGAACCCTTCATGGGCGAGTCCAACTCGCACTTGGCCGGTTTTTTTACTGCTCCATTTTATCGTAATGAATTCATAAACGCGATGTAATATTCTTAATTTCTTGGACCTATAGCATGCAACTACAGCAAACAGTTACTGCGCTTGCTTTATTCGCACCTACCTAGTGAACCTACGCATATAAAATAGCATGCTATAAAATAGCAAGTAAAATGTCATTTAGCAAGTTATTGCCATATAGCAACTTTGAACACTACTATTTCGTACCAACGAAGTTAACAACACCCCGTATTTGCATCTGATGTTATCTTACGATATATTTTATATCTTAAGATGTTATCTTACGATATATTTTGTATCTTAAGATGTCATCTTACGATATATTTTATATCTTACGATATATTTTCTATCTTAAGATGGTATCTTACGATATATTTTACATCTTAAGATACGAATATCGCTCTCTATCTTACGATACGAAAATATGAAAGATATCGTATCTTCGTCGTGTGTGACGGTCCATTGAATAGTATGGCGAGCGATATGGTATCTTAAGATAAAATATTATCGTATCTTAGCCGTGTGTGATGCGCTTTAGTCTCTTTCTGCGTCACTAGAATTTAATTCTTTACCAACAGTAACTTGTTGTCTCACTCCAAATCCCGGGACTCTGGGAATATCCACATTATTCTTACCTATGGTAAGTACATAAAACAGCCCTGCCTATTCCAATCTATGCTTATATCACAATCAGAGAGTGCCCCGCAGTGGGACATACACATAAAATTCTGATCTAATTTTCTAGAATCACAAGTTTGCTGTATTTGATGCATTCCACATTATGAATTTAGGTCGTAAACTCAAAAGGACATATCGCGAAACTGTCTAAGTAGAATACTGCGGCCTTGTAACCGAAATAGGATGTGGAAAAGGGAGGGCAGGAAGAGTCTACCAGTCCTTTTCGCTCCAACCAGTGTGGGAGGATTCATTTGATGATTTTACCATCCCAAAGAAAATGGTATCAGTTAGCTGTATTATTCGTAATTGAGGTAGCATAAGGAGTGCCTTTTCACGAGAGATGTGCTGTGAGAATGTAAAAGCTGAGCTACGAAACTGTGTGACCGTTTCCACTGATGCTACGCTATGTAGCTGTGCGAGTAAGATGTGCTATGAAGATGCGCAGCTCGAGCTATACGAAGTATCGATAGTAGGAAAGACGGCCTATAGCACGCATCCTTCCATATAAAAAACACGTCTTAGTTGAATCCGTTTCCACCAGTGCTGTGCTATGTAAACCAATAAATATGATTTGTGGACATCAAAAGCATCCGCAGCAACATAGCATAGCACATCTCTGGTAGAAAAGCAGCTTGAACCCTAGCAGTCGAGGTACAGGACTTGAAACTTACCCTTAGCACCATCTTCCCCATCGTCATGTCCATTCTGTTCCTCTCCGTCATCAACCTTGCGACGTTTAGCATCATTATCAGCGGAATCTTCGGCAGGTCGCTTGTTGCTCTCAGCGTTTGGTCCCTGTTGACAATAGTTAATGTTTATAATTTATTATGAAGGAAGGGTTTTTGTTAAAACTACACAATCAAAAAGTATTTCGTACACAGATTACACAAGAAAAGGGAAACTAAAATAGGTATATTGAAGGGGACAGGAACAAAACTAGGAACGTCAGAAAAAAAAAAGTATTTTTATACACATCGATTTTAAATGTAAAACCACTAATACTCCTTGATACTACCAATGTTCTAAAACCTTAAGCCTCGAGCAGACACACACGATTAATCGCGCGGAGCGACTTGTCGCGGTCCATTCGCAGTACATTTAGAGTGGAAATTAGCTTGGCTCGTTGTCGCAGCGCGATTAATCGCGTGTGTCTGTTCGAGCCTTTAATATACGGGTGCAAAACTGGTTTAAGACATTAAAATGTAAAAACACAGATTTTTTTCTGACATTCTATGCATTGTCCTGGCTAACAAGATACAATTAAAAACAAGTAAAAACTTGACCCTCCTGTTATTATTTCACAAAATATTAATTAGTTTAAGGTTTTGGACTTTTCGTGAAGGAAAACATCAGGTGGAAACCTGGACTTGATCTGAAAATGTAGGATCCAGTGGTTTTTATAACTTAAAAGTTCAATCAGCAATTTTGAAGATTCAGGTAAAGAGATGAGTTTTTAACTGTATACTTTGATATAACTCTCCCTGAGTGTTTAACTTGACATTTGTAGTTTTTCAACATAATATACACTGAGCGGCTCAGGCGCAAAAGGTCGCTTTCGCAAAATGTCTCCTGGTAGTAAAATGTGCAAATTGTAGCGTTCGCATAATGTCGCTTTCGCGGAATGACTCCCTTCTCAAAAGATCGCTTTCTTACAATGCCTCTTTCGCAAAATGTCGCGTTAGTAACTTAGAAAAAAGTTAGCCAAGTTGTAAATTCGTTTTAATTAATTTCATAATAAGTTATTTTTTTGTTTTACTCAAAAAATCGAATTTATAACGTTGCCATACAATATTAACAAAGATCGAAAAAAAGACCTTCTTTTTAAACCTGGGTAACTTTTTTCTAAGTTACTAACGCGACATTTTGCGAAAGAGGCATTGTAAGAATGCGATCTTTTGAGAAGGAGTGATTCCGCGAAAGCGACACTATGCGAACGCGACATTTTGAGAAAGAGACATTTTACTAGGAGACATTTTGCGCCTGAGCCCACTGAGCAGATCTAAAACGACCACTAAGCAATATTCCTACTGATTCTCTTCATGAATAAATAATAGAAGAATAGCCGATGACGTTGCAAAATGCGCCCTCAGGGCGCAGTAAGAACAAGTTGGACCGAAAAAATAAAACCTGTTGGATTATCCATTTGAACCAACAGATATCGGAGATTAAGATAACAAATACAGCACAGTAATTTGCAGATCAGTCAGTTTCGGAAAGGAATTTACCGAAAACTGGAAGTTTAGACACACTGTGACCGATTATTTGAAAGAGTAAATCTCAGACACTTTTCATTAAGATTTGTCTCTTGGACAAGTTCAAGAGTATTTACGCTTTCTGTGTTACCAGGTCGAGTCAGCAAGTTAAAAATAAAATAAAACATTTAAGGCTGAAACTCGGAAAGACATTCTTCATGCACACACCAAAAAAATAGGAGGATCGAATGCGTGCTTTCATTGGGTTTGACGCAGATTGTGCACTTCGCAAATTGTGCACTTGACGCAAAATGTGCACTTCTCAAAATAGTAATTGAAGAGTGCTCAATTTGAGAAGTGCATAATTTGCGAAGTGCACATTTTGCGTCAAGTGCACAATTTGCGAAGTGCACAATCTGCGTCAAACCCCTTTCATTCAACATCGACGGAATGTGTTTACCATTCAAAGATAATATGAATAGGGTCAAATTGAATAAGCTAGTGAAACCTCACAGACATGATGGAGAAACAATATCTAAACATAATAAAAGAAAATATACTTCAATCTCTCACAAGTGATCAGGTGGCCTACCATGACTTCGTGAGAGTAATTCCAGTGTGGGAAAAAGATAGAGCTGTACAAGTCGTCTAATGCCATCTCGTTCCCACAGTGGAATTTAAGATGTCATGTAGTAGGCCACCAGGGGGTCAGAAAGGCCACTTTAACTTATCGCGCACTTTAACTTTAATTTTACAAATTGTTTTATAATCTGTTAATAATAAATAGAAAATATAATAAAAATACAGAATAAAAAAAATTCTAAAAATTGCGATATAGTTATTCTGTATTTCTGCCAGTAATTTCTTTTTTTTATCAAGTGTAGATTTGGATATATATCACAAATCTTATTATTATCACAAATCTTATTAGTCCGGCATTTAGAGTTTTGAGAAATAACGGACACGTGGTTTTTCTTTTGTAAATTCAATGACCATTTACCAAGATATAACGCATCAAAACTCGAGAGTGGGGGCTGGTGACGTCAGAATTCAGTAGAAATTGTGACGTATTGCCAATTTTGAAAGCGTTGTATCTCTGTCAATTTTGGCAGCCGTACAAAAAGAAAAAATACGAGGCGAATATTTTTTGATAATCTTACTGACGGACTAAAGTTTTTTTTTTTGTCAAATAGCCTATTCAATTCGACCTCGTAAATAAACGACCAAAGTTTTTGTCATGCAAAAACAATCAGATAGAAAAGCTTGCCTAGTGTACTTTGGTAGCCGGTAGCATAGAAAACACATTTACATCCAAATAGTAGATAATTTGGGTATTAAGCTACTTGATGCGGTATTTCTTTGTGTACTTTCGTGAGTCACGATCATATACGACAAAACTACGCTATGATAAATGTATGGAAGTATACTACGATAATCTATGGAATTGGGGATTCCTTGGATAATTACCCAGTTTTGGAAATAAGAACCTCATGTCATACGTGACAAAGTTCAAATTGTATTATAACTATCACGTTTTTTCGAAACTTACAAAAGTGGCTACCCTAAAATTTAAGGATTCAAGTCGTATTTCACCTGCATTTTACCGTAAGCCAAAATTGACGAAAATACCCTAGATATATTTTTTTAAGGTTTTGTCGCCAATACTAAACTTTGAGGCAATTTTATCTTTGTGGTAATACTCATTGATAAAATAAAAAAAATGCGTGTCCATTATTTTTCAATACCCTGAATAACGGACTATAATTTATTGGTGCCTATTATTGTCCGACACTTAATTTGTCGCAAAATACTATAGAGCTATCCTAGTTACTTGCGAAAAATGAACGGCAGAAGTTCTCCTGCATACATTTTAACGTTTATTTAGTCAGTTGTATCTATCGTGACCCACAGAAGTCTTACATTGCGTTTGTAAGCAGAACGGCTGAACCAAAATATACCACGTATTCTTTTATCTTTCCTTGATAGAGACTCCTCAGTTATCGGGTATGGGTGAGGCTAAAAAGATATTCATAGATGTTAGCATTTACAGAAATAGAGTTTACTATAGTTAGGTAAAGTTAGGTCAGAACAATTTTGTTAGTTCTGAAGGTCTTTTTTTTACGTGGTAAAGTCATCAAATGAGTTCTCCCACCCAGGGCAGAGTGGTAGGGACTGTCAGACTCGTACTGACTAAAATCCACGGTGTCCTTCAGCAGCCCTTTATGCATCGGAGTCGCGGTATACGTGTGCCCCGCGACCCCGGCAGGCTTTGGCCCTCTAAAGGCCTCCCGTCATTGTGATGACTCTTTGAGGCGCGCGTAGAACACAACGCGCCGTCGACCCGGGCTGCATCCATGGTCGGACAGCGAGTCGTCCATTACTCGCTTCGAACCTTTTCCCTGGGGCTAATGTAGGATCATCGTGGATTTTAGTCAGTACAAGTCTGACAGTCCCTCCTGCCCTGCCCTGGGTGGGAGGACTCATTTGATGATTTTACCACTACGAAATCGAATTCTAAGTATTATTACAAAACTTTTTTCCAAACAAACATTACCTGAATTTTCTAAAAAAATTACGCACGCACGTCGATACGTTCTTATCAAAGCGCGTTCCAGCATAGGCGCGCTTGTGTGCGTCAAGCCGCCGCCTACGCACACAACGACACGAAACCTGTTTGCTTTACATTGCGCGCAATAAGATTATTATTTATTTTGATACCTAAAAATAAAAGTCGGTTCCCAGCGATAATTTTAGCGTAAAGCTACTTAAATGTACAGTATGCGTAGTTAACGGCTTTGTGATGTGTCTAATTACACCCTGTATGTGTATGTGTATAAATAGGCTATTTGACAGTATTAATATATCACAAATCTAATTAGTCCAGCATTTAGTTTTGAGAAATAACGGACACGTGTTTTTTCTTTTGTAAATTCAACGAACATTTACCAAGATATAACGCATCGAAACTCGAGAGTGGGGGCTGGTGACGTCAGAATTCAGTAGAAATTGTACTAAATTGTGACGTATTGCCAATTTTGAAAACGTTGTATCTCCGTCAATTTTGGCAGTCGTACCAAAATAAAAAATACGAGGCGAATATTTTTTGATAATCTTACTGACGGACTAAAGTTTTTTTTTGTCAAATAGCCTATTATCCATCAGAAAGAAAAGGATAGTCTCAATGATCACTTTTGCAGCAACAAATCTAGATCCACGTGCTCCGATTTTGTGGAGTTCGGAACCAGGTATTATTGTTTTATTATTCACCTGGTATCAACTAGCTAGAGAGAAAAATCTAAACCTGTATATGTGCGCCGCGAGTTGAAAATTTTTGGGAAATCCTGGGTTAGGCATATGATGAAGTGGTACATACCAGCTGCGTGCCACTCTTCTCAGCCAGCAGGCGAGTGAAGAGCTGGTGATGTCTCCAGGTGCGGAGGTGGACCTGGGCCGTCTCCTCAGAGTCCAGCAGCTTGCGGCACAGACTGCACTGCACACAGCGGAACTCGGACAGGAAGGACGCGCCCACGCCGCGCTCCGTGCTATGAATGGGAGAAAATAATGTTAAACATGTTGATTCATTGAAGACAAGAGTTTGTAGGATAGAGACAGATACATATATTCGATTTCCGTTTCCGCCCGGCTGTCGGTCTGATTATGTGTGTAGTAGATCTAGTTATATAAAAACTCATCAATACTTTTTAAAAGCATTTGCTATTTATCGCAACTTGGCCGACGTTTTAGCAATAAGGCTTGTATTTTTGTGATTGAATTAATGAATAAACTCAAAAACTGTACCAATATCAAAATTTTTTTCATTATTAGAAAGCTACATTCACCCTGAGTAACATGCAGCAGCTATACTATATCATGACCAACCATGCAAAGCCGGGACGAACTTCTAGTAAATATGAAGACAACCAGAAAGATACAAAAATACAATTGGCTTCTTCTATTTTGTGACAAATTCACAATCCGTTTTTTTTTTTAGCGTGGTAAAATCATCAAATGAGTCCTCCCACCCAGGGCAGGGCGAGAGGGACTGTCAGACTCGTACTGACTAAAATCCACGGTGTCCTTCAATAGGCCTTTATGTTCCGGGGTCACGGTAATGAGATAAGTCCCGCGACCCCGGCAGGCTTTGGCCCTCTAGAGGGGGCCCCATCGTCATGGTAACACTCTTTGAGGCGCGCGTGGAACACAACGCGCCGTCGACCCGGGCATGGTCCATGGTCGGGCAGCGAGTTGCCCTTTACTCGCCACCCGCATGGCCGCGCCTACGGTGGCCGTAGATCGCCCGCGACGTCCGACGCCGTGGGCGTCTACCACTGCGGTTGGGGCGGAGGGAGGACGCTGTCCTCTCTCTCGCGGCTCGCCTCCTCCTTCGCGAGCATAACTGCTTCGCAGAAGGAGCTCGCTGCCGTGAGGACACGTCGGTGCTCTGCCCAAGCGAGGCAGTCTTGCACCGTATGCTCCACCGTGTCCTCCGGGCGATCGTCGCAGTGGTGACATCCAGGCGTTTTTTCCCTCCCTCAGGTAGCTCCCTCACTTCCGTGTCCGGTGAGGACCTGCGTCATGCGGTTGGTCAGGACGCCGTGACTCCTATCCAGCCACTCCTCAAAGAGGGGTCTTACCGCCGCGATTGCGGCGTGCCCGAAATTCACAATCCTAAAATAATATTGAACCTCACCTATAAGAGGGGAACATATCTGGAGTGGTTCCCTGCAGATCATCACCCTCCTTATAATCTAAGATGGTGTTTTCTTGATCGAAGGAGTGCTTCTTTTCTTCATTGTCTGGTTTAGCTTCACCCTCTCCCTCTTTCTTTGCTCCTTCCTCCTAGTGAAGAATTTGAGGATTAAATGGGGATATTTCATTTTTAAAAGGTAAAAATGAAGGAAGATAATTTTAGAATGTGTTTCCAACAATTTAAATTAAACTTACAGTTATATTAGAAAGTTTATGGTCAGGAGTATATTATTCAAGAAGTGATGAGTTAAAATTTAACGTTTCCAGATTCATATGATGATTCGAACTTGTAACAATATTTTACAGAGAAAGTATAAAGTTGACGACATCATGATTATTTATCTCTTAACATCAAGTCTCAGTGTTGAGTTAATGCAATCAATTTCATCTCCACCAACTAGTAATAACTGATAAATAACTTAATTTCTGATTGTATTTAGTATTAATTTAATGAATCTTACAATAATCTGATTTACGAATATAAAATAAAAATATAGTCGAATTGAGAACCTTCACCTTCTCCTTTTTTTGAAGTCGGTTTTAAAGCGAGAAAATGACTCATTATATTTTTGTAAAAAATGGTGTTTGTACTAAAGATAAAATTCACATATTTTTTAAACCAACTGACCTGATTCTCTCCCTCTCCTTCCTTGGCCTCGGTATCATCAGTGTCCTTGTCGGGGTCCTGTTTGTCATCGTTGCGGCGACGACGCTGCCTGTCCTCGCGCAGGTACAGCTGCTCCATGTTGAGGGTCGAGATCACCATCACTGGGGAGACATGGCAGTGATTAACGATGTTTTTGATGAGTGGGGCAAGCAGTTCTTCGTCATATGCCAGTTACAATAGGAAAAATGGGAGTTGGTTTTGGTAAAAGATTTCGAATATTTTCCGAAGTATAATGATTTATTCTGAGGCCTGTGTCCCAGCAGTGGGAACATTATAGGCTGATGATGATAATTATTTATTTATTGCTGGCCTTTTACAGAGATTAAGAGTCACTCAACGAGCAATGGAAAGAGCTATGCTCGGAGTTTCTTTGCGGGATAAAATCCGGAACATGGATATTCGGCGAAGAACCAGAGTCGCCGACATAGCTCGTAAAATTTGCAAGTTGAAGTGGGAATGGGCAGGCCACATCGCTCGTAGAACTGACAACCGATGGGGAAGAAAGTTCTCTCATGGCGACCACGGACCGGAAGACGCAGAGTAGGCAGACGACCACTAGGTGGACCGACGACATCGTGAGGGTCGCGGGCAACCGTGCGATGCAATGCAAGTGACGGATGGTCGTTTGGCATGGCGGTCTAAGGGAGACGCCTTGTTCAGCAGTGGACGTCTTCCGGCTGATTATGATGATGACGAATGAATTATTTTGGAGGTTCAAAATGATCTTAAATAATATTATGTTATAAGCATTAGTTTAACATGTATATTTCCAAGCTTTTGTTTGAGCACTTTTGAACATCACAAAAGGGGATTTATACTTGCATCATTATGGTAACGCCTGGTGTTTATAGAAACAGATACCTAAAATAAAACCGGAAAATAGTCTACATACTACATGAAGAACTTGCTAAACATTCTCAACAACTAACCTTCAGGCTTAGGCTTCGTAATAATCTCCTGCTTATCCTGCATATTCCTCAGATGCTCAGCAGTCAGACGATGCTCATCCAACTCGATCCTGGTGGGCATCTCCTTATGGCACGATGTGCAAGTAGGGTGCAGGTACTTCTTGAGCTTGCGATGTCCGACCGTGGTACGATGAATGGCGCCATCGGCGGCGTACATATCGCACATTGCACAATAGAAGTCGCGTGCCGGTTGTTGTCCGGCCTTGCGTGTGCGTTTCATTTCGCGGATCTGTTGGTAAAGGGTGAGTTTGTAGAGTCAGTCAAGTACTATGGCGTTTGAGTAGGAATAAGACGGTCTTTGCGCCATAATGTGATTTAGTGCTCGTTTTTTCTAATTCTTACACATGCCTAAAGCTATATTATGCATGATGAAAATAAAAATGAAAACCACTATGTGGAGCCCTCACACGGTGACTGTATAAGTGTATATCCATTGAAATCCATAAGCATGTGGTGCCAGGTGGCTATTATGACCTAAGAACTTAAGAATAAACATACGATCGAATCTTGAAATATTTACCTTAAACTCCTGCCTCATAGTATCAGCTGTAAGCGCATAGCTCTCAGCGGTCTTGGTCATCATAATAGCATGGGCCCGTCCACTCAGATGGTTCTCAAATGACCTGCCGTCCCACATGCTCTTATTACAGATATGACACTTCAACAACTGAGGGTTGATGTCATCGTATCTGGTCTTTGGAGGCTCCTTCTTTGCAGTGGTCTCCTCACCCTTATCCTTGTCTTGATTCTCAGCTACATCAGCATCATTCTTTTCATCAGTCTCAGTGCGTGAAGCTTTGCTAGTAGATAAAAGAAGGTTTATAGAAATGAGGTTTTAATGGCTGTGGGACGCTGAAGTTGTTGGATTATAAGTTTGTCTATTACTAGAGTATCAATATATCAAAGGTTTTCTTTGTGGAGTGGTATTTTTTTTTTTTGTAATATATGTGTTTGTTTGCCTGGCAGTTGCCAGACAATAAATAAATTGCCAATTTTATTTGATTCATGATTATTTGATTTTATTGCCTGATAAACAATTTGAGTAGTAAAATTGTATTTTCAAACACTAACAGGAATCCAATTGTCATGCATTACAATTTAAACAAGTTGGATATGAAACCTTGTATTCAATGAGAAAAAACCTCTTAACAGTTCAGAATGAAATATATGTGTAGTAGTGTATTATATTTTTTATAATTGAAGCTACGTTTTTGCTGTATGTGAGTACAGACAGTACAAACAAACAAAGAGAACATTATGGGATTATTCAACTTGTGTTATACAAAAGAAAATCTTGAAAGGGAAGAAATTTAAAAAGCTGTATAATTCCTCATTAAATACATGACTTTAATTCACGAATTTGTTTCTTTTTATAATTAAGAAAAGATAATACTAAATACAAAATTGTAAAAATGTCCATGTTTATGTTAAATTCATCTTATTACACACTTACCAATATTACAAATGTAAAATGTTTATCGGTCCATTACAATCCAAAGAAGCAAGTGTTAAACATTATGGTTTGATTGGGTGCAAAAACCAGTGACGGGTGATGCACCCTCGGTTATGAAGCTCCAAGAGTCAGGTCTAATGAGACTTGCAGTATAGACAGGTAACTATGTATACCTGCCTATGGTGAAGACAATTTTCATTGAAAAGTAAAAACAAACATTCGAGATTTGTAATTGAAATGTATTCACACCTCAAAAGAGGCAGAAACTCACGTAATGCCAATTCGGCTAACGTACAGAGGCCGGTGAACATAAGGTGTTAACAGAAACTTATTCACAGTGAGGCTCAACCTCAGCAGAGGCACAAGAAATACGGTGTCACCACCGGAAGGAAACAGTCAGGGTTCCTTACCTCTCCTTAACAGGTTTAGCCTTTGAATCGGCATCCTTTTTCGGGGAACTCTTGTTTTGTTGCCTCTGCCCATCATTGGGCCTATATGGTTTACGATTGTTGTTCACACGCTCACCGGAGCGATTGTAAGTTCCCGTACGCCGGAAATTACCTTGATTGCCCATCTAAAGGGAATTGATCAGAACATGTTTGTTAGTACGAAAACTGCAGGGCTCTACGAGCCACGAAGAAATGCTGAAATTTGAAATACTTCAGGTTTGTCATTAAAAATGTGATTATGAACATTGTTTGAACTAAAACTGAAGATTCTGGGGTCTAATAAAAGGGGCGTCCAGTAGATTTTAATATTTGTTCATGCATGAAATGATGACAGAATGACTACAATATTTTAACATTAATGCAGGAAATGACATATATATTTGCATAGAATAATCATCAAAATATAATTTTTATTATTGAAATAGTATTTTAAATACCAGACATTTAGAAAGTTTGGATTAACAGGTCATCAAAACTGTAAAAATTGCATTGAAATTCACGTCATACTGTTATTTAGCTTTAGTTTTTGGTGAGGTGTAATACTTACCCTGTTGGGTCCATAACCTCGGTCATACCGACCCATGTTGGGTCCACCAAAGTCCCGTCTAATGGGCATGTCGAGGAGTGAGGGGACAGGGTTCTGACGCGGCTGCAGCAAGTTGATGATGTTACTTGCTAACGCCAGGGTGGCTTCAGTAGAGCCCCCAGAGAGTGGCAGCAGGTTAGGTAGGCCACCGCCGGGGCCGCCGCCCTGCCACGGTGACACACCGCTGCGCCCGAAATTCTTCCCGCGATCATTGCGTTGGAAATCCATGCGACGCCCACTGTTATTTTGAGGTCTTCGGTTCGCCATCTTAGATTCTAACACACAAAGCAAAATACAATGTTGTAAATTATTTGCACATTTATATTTATGAACTGCTCTATGGGCTACACGCTTACTGAAGCTTGGTATTTAAATCAAGCTGAAGCTACTCGTAGAAAGTTGCCGGCCGGCAGAAAATAGCACAAGGTGATTGTGCGTACCTATTGATTTTTCGTTACATAGTTATGTAAGTAGATATATTTTAACGAAATCGACGTATCTTCACAAATCTGGCGCATAAAACCGTTATTTGACATAGATAGAAAGCTTCAGAAACATTTAATATTGGTCATGCGAACCATGGACGATGCTTACGTAGCCCGTTTCATGATCAATTACCACCAGGGAAATTAAAGTTTTCTTGCAATTAACAATCGGAAGTTGTAATGTTATACTTACAGCTCAACAATAGCACACACAAAACACCACACAGCACCTAATTTAAAAAGTGAAATACAATGAACAGCTAAAAGATACAGAGACGACGATGAGCAGACGAAAGCAAAACGTCAAATGCAATGAAAATGGCCGCGCCCGCGTCGCAGAAGGCCATTGAGATGAAGTTATATGGAGATGCCCCGATGTTCTATACATACATTTTGCTTATACAAATATGAGTCAAACATGAGACAGAGAGTGAAATATTGGTTTGTCTCTTTCCTTCTAATGCAGTAATCATATTTGACAAAAGAGACAACAATATTTCGGTTGTTGCTCAAAATGGAATATTTTGTTGGGATATTTCCCACAGTTACAGAAACGTGCCCATTTCGCCATTTTATGTGCCAAGTTTCGTGGTAGTTCTGCTGTCAAACAGTTGTTTACTTTTTGTTGAATTTAGATTTTTGAGTAAATTACGGAGTGTTTTCTTTTAAAAGTGCGTGTTACCATTAAGAAACAGTAATTCAACATGCCTGGATGTTCCATTGTGTCTTGTCATGACAGGAAAAAGAAAAATCAGCCTGAATTGACTTTGTACAGGTTAGTAACACGTTTTCATGCAAAACTACATGAAATAGAACAATTTCGGTAAAGAAATCGCTATGTGACCTTGTTTTCATGGTTAGAGTATTAATATTTGGGTTTATTTCCGGCCTACAGATAATATTTTTCATTTCTTATTTTCGTTTGTTTGTTTACAATAATAATAGTGTTGTACCGTTGCTGTAATAGTTCCCGATACTAGTCCTTCGTTACACTGAAACTGTTACCAAATGATATATTGATAAAAAATACTAATCATTTATAGGTTTCCCAAAAATGAAAGATTGAAGAAAAAATGGTTGGACTCTATCAGTGACGAAAAAATTTGTTCTCGAAGTAAAGACTGGCTTATGTGTTCACTTCACTTTGTAGAAAAATGTTTTAACAGAACACTTGATGTTATTAGGTTACATGAGAACTCTGTACCTACAATATTTTCGGTAAGTGTGTATTGAAATGATTGTTAAATAACAGCCTGGTTTTTTAGCCTAAGTTATATGGATAGTAATGCATATTTCATTTTTTTTTTCAGACATCCAACAAAAAACAACTTCCAGAGTCATTTGTATTCTGTGAAACAAGCAACACTCAAGAATCTGATGTTTCTTGTACATCTACTGTAATAAAGCAACCATCTACCGTAATAGATGAACCATCTAGTGTAATGGAGGCACCATTGCAGTTGACCCATCAATTTGTGGGAACAGTGCACAAAGAGGTATGTAGATGTTGAATTTTTAACCGTTTTCTGACAAACAGACGGCAGCACATCAAGCGCCGCAATCTGTCAAAGACTTGTCAACTGTCACTTGAAAAGAACTTTTAGCAATAAAATGCAATATGCAAATTATTTTTTAACGGTGCATTGTTAAGTTATTGGTTAATAGTGCTGATACATTTGGCATGTTCGTGAAAAGGCGCTGTCAGATGGGACTGATCATCTCTTAGCTGCCACGGTCTATTTTAATTTTTCATTATTATTATTTTTTAATATTAGCTGTACACTTAACTTGCTACGTTGAGTGTTAAAAGAGTGTCCATGGAGTTTCTTGTCCGTTCTTTTCCATAGAGATCTTCGCTCTGGAATGGGCACCTACGGTACTTTCACAGTTATTATGTCTTGTGACTAGAACTGTAGCACCATAACAATTTTGTACTGATTTATTTTTATGTCTTTTGACCATTCAAAAGTGCCTGTAATTATTGGCCTAGTTGAAATAAATTTGATTTGATTTAACTATTTATCTTTTCTATTACAGGTTTTACAAACTGGAAAAATTAAAGCCTTTAAAGAAAAATACGTCAATCAACAGAAAACAATTAAACGCCTCAATGAAATAATACGAAGGAAAAAAAAATGCTGATTTGAAGGCTGTTGTGATAGAAGACTTGACGGGACCAAAAGACTTTTTAAAAAGACAAATTAACAAGTCCAAAGGTTTACCTGTACAATCCGAATTAATCGTCAATTTTTTAAATTAACGCTAACACATAAATATATGTATAATATTTAATTACAAGCAATAGCGCAAATGTGAAAATTTTCATTTTTTTTACGTAACTACATGGATTATAATTTAATCATGGTATCTAGTCGTAATACTATTATGTAATCCTAAAAGTACTAGGGATACTAGTATCCATACTCGTTACAGTAACACTATGTTTCTTGATTGGCACAACCCTAGCATTGGCCGCCATTTTATGTGCCATGCGAACTTGTAGGTATCCACGTTTTTGGTGTAGGTATTTCCAGTCCATAGGATTATAATGTCTATGCAGAAGGCTTGGTTTGTCTATGCTTTTTATTGATTGTACCATAGATAAACAAAATTATGTTTTGCCGACATCAAAGGCCGACACGCCACCGATCGCTTGGCAGTGCTCGTACTGCTCGTGCAGTACTCGCTGCATGGCTGGCGGTTGCTTGCTAGAATTCAATGGTTCAATATCGCTGTGCCCACAGCCTGGGCCGTCAGCGGTCAGCCTGATGCCAGAGCGCCGCGTGAGCCTGGTATTGGATTAAATACACTTGACTCTATAATTTTGTAGTACAACTATCGACCCGCCCCGGTTCCGACGGATCCAAGCTTCTATACTATTTATGCATGTTAAATACATGTAAACATTACTTTTGAATCAGTCTATTTATTTAAAAAAAAACCCACATCAAAATCAGTAGTTACAGCTTGGCCAGAAAGTCTTGAAACGGAACTAATATTTTTATTTGCTGACAACGTTTTAAAATATTTGATATTTGATGTAAATAAAGACGCAGGTTTGTAAGATTTATTATTGTGCCATAAAACTAACGTAATAAGTGAAAATTAATAAAATAAAATCTATTCTATTCTATTTTTGGTTAATGGCATCCAAGCCGATGTCGACTATTCAGCCAATCTCTCGAGAACTGGAAAAACAAGTGTGCATGAGACTGAAAATAGATAGGAAGGAAAAGTTAAAAGAAAATAAATAAACTAAAACTCTGATTGATACAGTTGTAGACAATGTAGATCTTGTTGGGTTAGTACAGCCCCCGTATTGTCTAACTGGTGTACAACTGTAGCGATAGGTTGCTTAATCTTGACACCTCTAATTTTATCGATATTGTAGTCTGGTGTTATCGACTGTTACGCGACTAAGTTGAGGAGTACCTCATGAGCATTAGAATAGTTGGTTTTATAGAGTATTTTATATTTTTGTGGTTTATATGCAACTGACAGGTAAAATTCGCGCTAAGAATGGGGAAGTCAAATGTCAAAGTGTCTGTCACAACGGTCACAACAAAGAAGTTTTCTGTGAAAAAAACGATTTATCATGATTAAATATTGTGTAAAAGGCTGTAAAAATGTTGGAACACACATTTCGATAATTCAAACTATTAAGAAATAATGGGTAGCTGCTGTGACTGCTGTGAGAACAAAAATTGTATTATCACTAACGAAAAGTTATATAAACAAATAACCACCCTTGCGAAGCCGGGACAGGCCGTTAGTTGAGTTTATTAATGAAATTCTATGATTATACCATAACTAAACAATCGAATACACCTTTCAAAATAATATCTACTTTTCTATTGGAGGTTAAGTACCAGTATTGCATCGCTCTCTAAATCATAAAATGGTTCGTCTGGTGGAAGAATTATCACCTGTAGCGAGGTTTGTGGTGTTAAGAAATTAAATATATTGTGATATTTCTCTAATCTAAATAGAAATAAGAAGGGGTAAAATTACTGACATATAACATGATATTTTATTTTTATCAAAATAGAAAGTCAGAAGCAGTATTATATTCTTGGTAGAGGAGAGGACAGGTAAAACATACTTTATCTTAAAAATTTGAACATCAACTATAAGTAATTATGGATTTAATACAGTAAAATAAAATGTATAACCACTCAATTATATCACTTTTTTTCCTCTTACAGTTGCACCGCGGCGTCTTAATTCAGCTTGTGGTTTTGCATTGAAGATTAACCTTTCATGTCACTCAGCCGTTGAACTCAAGCCCAAGTTAAAAAAGAATTTATAATTAAAGGTAAGTTCACAAATCATCTAAATAAAAATAGACTCCCCTTAGGACGACCCACTGACCCTCGCATGTTTATTGTTAAAAACATAACTATGTTAAAGAAAAACAATCTAAAAGTTTTAGCATAGCTTACTTACCATAAATGCACCTTAACAATAGTTGTATCACATTAACATTGTGTTTTTAGTTTTGCGAAGTACCTAATGCGAGCTTAAAGCCAAAACCAAAAACAAAGCTGCAGATTCCAGGAGGTCTGCAGCTGCTACTGGTGGAGGCCCAAGCAAAATCAAAATTATCTATAGAATTTGGGACCTATTTATATCTTAGTTCTTTTTCTTTTCTCATTCATCTTACTATTAAACTTTGCTATCATTTTCACATTTAAGTATTTTTTGATGTGTTTGTTTGTAAGTCAAATCATTGGATATTGTGTGTTTGTAATAAAAAATAAATACTTTACAGGTACCATCTGTTGATAAGGACACGCCAGAGCCTTTGGCTGACGAAATTAGGCTTGCAGACTCGGTATCCTCCTGTCCTGTTTCTATACCAGCATCAGACTATTCTACCAGTGACCCTATGGAAGAAGAATGGCTTGATAGTCAGTCCCTGAGAACCACGCCCACTCCCTCCGTTGATTTACGCGCTTAAGATGAGTCAAGTAAGTATTTCAGAGAATCAATCAATAATCATAAAAAATCAATGCCACCTTATGTTGTAATTTTATGTCTCAAGAACGGGCTCACTTATCCAAACCAAATGTTTAGGCTTTGTTCGAACTATTTAGTAGATGGTTTATGTGAAGTTTAAACAAAATTGGTCAAGCGGTTCTTCATTTATCAGTTTTTGTATACGTAGCGAAGCACGTACGGGCCGCTAGTATAGTATATTTTAATCATTTCGTTGCAAGTACTAAAATAACTCTACCTAATTCCGACCTCTGTTTATTATATATATTCTGATCAATCACATGACTTGTCTTTGAGAATAAAACGTGTTACAAATGAAAACCAAGTTGAAGATTATGATAATTCATAAATAAATATTTCTAGGACCCAGACAAGCTCTACCATCCACTGGGCCGCGTCCAGTCAGAAGGTTGAGTAGACAATGTAGGTATAATATTCTATTTGTTAGTTTACAACAGCCATTTTACTAAAACAGAAGTCAATTGTAAAATTAATTATTTATATTCATTACAGTTCCTGAAAATACGCCTCAGTGGGCTTACGAAATTGACGAGAGACGTCGTGTTGTTGCAGAGGAGCAACAGGCAGCCGCAATGGAGGGGGGTCAATTTTCAATATCTGTGACATCCGTTGAGGATAATGACGCCCGATCTTTTACTACTAGTGCAACCATCCACTGACAAAAAACCAAAATATAAATTGTTTTAATTTCATTTAAGTTAGATGTAATTAAAATAATTTATATTTTTATTTTTTGTCAGTGGATGGTTGCACTAGTAGTAAAAGATCGGGCGTCATTATCCTCAACGGATGTCACAGATATTGAAAATTGACCCAGGGGCTGGCTGTCGCACGGTGGCTGCAGAAACAAATGGGGCGACAAGCAGCTGCTACAGAAGCTTTAGTAGACATTGTCAGGGCCATGAACCAAAAATAACAAGCCTTTTATTTTGATTCATGATGTAAGGATATTGAGGAGCCACTATTCGTATCCTAATATGTATTCTTAATCAGTAGTAAGTTTAGTTCAGTAGTAAGTAATGCTACAAAATTATGCCAAATTGTGAAAAGCTTTACTCCACAGTGTTCCTAGTTTTGATTCTCCTCCCAAACAAAATTGAAACAGATTGAGGTGCCACTTTTATGTTCGTATAACTACTGGCCCTATAGACAAACAACAGACGACAATCGTTATCGCTCAGCAGTCTTTTTCAACTTTATACAGCTTGTAGAGTTGAAAATCTATTGGAGTTTACAGATTGTTTTTGTTTCTTTCGTCATCTTTCAGCAGCCTTTAATAGATTTCCAACTTTATGCGCTAGTGTATATAGTTGAAAATGTATAAGTGACTGCTGAGCGATAACGATTATCGTCTGCCTGTTTATCTATAGGGCCAGAACTATTACACTACAAAATCGATGATTGTTTCAACAATTTTTTAAACTTACTACAAAATAAATTAACTTAATCAAGATCCAAAAAGTGGATCCTCAATCCAAATTGTGATTATGTCTAGTTTTAATAATATTTTTCTTCTTTTCTCTGTAGCTTGTTTATTACACATTTGTGTTAGTTTTATACTACTTAGGTCATAATCTTTGTTATTAATTTGCATACCATTGTTAAGGCAGAATGTGTCCTGCCCTAAAATATGTGGTGCCACAAGCTAAAATAATGTTCATTCAACTATTATCGTTCAGGGGCAGAATGTCCAATTCTCAAAGTCCCAAAATCTTCAATTCCCAATTCGAGACATTTGATAATCTGTATTTTGATGTATCTTTTGTAGATAATTTAAATTCATAATCTTTATTTGCATAAAATGTGGTAAACAAAAGGTGTGATATCATATTTTAGGGCAGGACACATTCTGCAATAACAATAGCATGCAAAATAACAAAGATTATTACATAAGTGGTTTAAAACTAACAACTGTGTGTGTAATAAACAAGTTACACAGAAAAGAAGAAAAATATTACTAAAACTAGACATAATCACACACAATGTATTTTCTAATTATACCATAATCAAGATCATGATTTTTATAATTACATATTGAAACAAATATCCAAGTAGCTTAATATTACCAATTTTGTCTTACCTTTGTTTTATAAAACTTAGGTGTTTGTTTGAGTTCATAATTATAATACATATTTATTAATATATTTTAAATAATAATAAATTATTCGTAATATTGTAGTCTTTTGATAGTGATTGTTGTAAAAAAAACGTGATTTAGACTTATAAATAAACCAAATTTTAATTCCTTAGCATAAAATGTCAGCAGGCCTGTTGGTCTAGTGGTTAGTGACCTTGTCTGCTATGCCGGAGGTCGTGGGTTCGATTCCCACCCAGGACAAATGTTTGTGTGATGAGTACAATCATTTATTCTGTCTCTGGGTGTAATTATTATGTATGTATTTAGATATATAAGTATGTTTATCAGTTGTCTAGTACCCATAACACAAGCTCTGCTTAGCTTGGGACTAGATGGCGTTGTGTGATAGAACTTGTGGAATATTATTATTATTCTGATGCCAAATCATCATTTTTTTCGAAATTTTTATTTTGATATTCTTTGAGTTGGCTGGCGCCTGAACTACTGAAAAATTTTCGATCAAATTGTCCTCAAATAATCATAGAAATATGCTTCTGTTGATAGGTTATGTATTATTACGCTATGTAGCGTGGTTGATAAGCAATTTTGTTTTGTATAGCTGGCGCCCAAACCACTGAACAATAGTTCTTAATTTTTTTTTTATTATAATAGATTATTTTGTTGTATAGGGTTTTTGTAAATAAAAGTATTTATTATATATTTTAAAAATTGGCTTTAATTTCATTTCATTCATTCCAATCAAAGCTTGTTTCTCAATTTAAATAATGAAGCTACAGTCCCAGACACAAGACATAATAACTGTGAAAGTACTGGTAGTTGTCCATTCCAAAGCGTAGATCTATGGGGAATTTATTTATTTTTTGTAAAAATATTAAAAAATGTAATTTATAAGTAAAAAATAATAATAAAGAAACAGTACTTATACAATATACTTAGGCTATGCAGCTTTAAAATAATGAGATTGAATTTATACAATGCAAAACACCTAGATAATTGATAAAGAACAATTTACAAGATTGTGAAAAAACAACATTGCAGATAATAATAATAATAGAACTCAAACAATATACTTAGGCTATGCAGCTATATAATGAGATTGAATTTATACAATGCAAAAAGTCCTTCAGCAGGACAACCTAAGCTTATACTAATAAAATACCTAGTTGTACAATCTTCAGCAGCTCCAACAATAGTATTTAATGCTATATAAATGTTTCTCACTTTGCAATGTAATTCCATGTAATATTCTTCAGGTGAACCGGGAGCTGTGCCCAAGATAGGTGTCATCATCCATGGGCGCTGTGCATATCCAGAATCACCTGAAATATAGTATTTGCTTTATTTCATATTTCCCATTCAACGTAACGGTCTGCACAATAGAACTATCTTTTTTAGTTCTACCATTCTAACTGCATTGATATGATTAATCAATCACTTTTGGTAATTTATGCCAAAATAATCTATTTAAATGCCAATGTAAATGATATAGTTACCTACCTAATAGCCAACAGCTCTGGCGATTCCTTTGCAGTCTCTCCAAATAAGTCTTGAAGGAACATTAATTCGAAACATAAGAATCATGAGCAGCGCCACCAAATGACGCATTTACATGTAGAATATTGAGATGTGCATCACAAATCTGAAACAATTTTTTTTACTCAATATATAAAGATGGTATATACATTTAAACACAATTATTAAACTTGTTATTACTCACCAATAAAACATTCAGAGAATTATAATTTTTTCTATTAAAATATGTTTCTTCATGATCATTAAGCCTAATTATAGCCACATGAGTACCATCTATGCACCCAATAATGCCTGGAAAGTGCAATCTTTCCATAAACCTGAAATCAACCATACATATTAAAAATTAAAATTGAATTCCTTATAGATATTTATTAAATTAGTTTATTGAACAAATAAAAAACACATAGGTTAAAAGGTTTACAAAATTAAATAGAACAAACTAACTCCTAAGTAAAAATATACTCTTGTATCTCAGGAGCCACAGTACCTGTGAAAATGAAATGTTATCAACAGAGTCAGTAATTACAATAGGTGATCATTGATGCATATAGACAAAGAGAGACTGACTGAGAGACTAATTTCAATGTTTTGAATATGAGCTTCTTTGTACATGGTAGATAATGCCTCTATGTGGGTGCTCTAGGTTAGTTTTTCATCAATGTAAACACCTAGTTGACACTAGGGACTATGGACAGTGACTTTTGCCAAACTATACAAATGCATTCAATAGTTTTCACATGAAAAATTAACAAACATCCATTTATCCATCCAAACAAACTTTCACTTTTATAATATTATTAGTAGGATAATTAGTAGAGAGCCACTTCCATTGCAATCCGGTTAGTATTATTATACAATAAGTGCAGTGTCATCGGCGTAGGTGAATATTTTCAATAGAGATAGACATTTAGATAATACTTATTATAGGCACATAAATATTTTATAAACTTACTGTGTCATGATGACTTGTCTCTCTACCTGAGACATGGGAAATTTTATGTGGTCAACAGTACTTCCCGGACATTGAGTGCATCAGTAACCTGTTGTAAACACTTACTAAATGTTGGCTGGGACATATTAAACAAGTAGGAGGGTACTGATATTACGTTGGTAAGATCCATTTGCATAAAAAATGAAGCCAAAATCTGCAACAAACAATAAAAATAGGATGACTTACATGATCATACTCTTTCAAACAAGTTGGGAACAAAACTAAATAAACGTGCTATAGAAATAAATATTTACTTTTAGTTCATTGCGAACAGCTGTTTTTCGTAAAGGTTGTGAATGGTCGTTGGTTGTGGTAAATACGGGCGAAGTTCTTCTCAAACCTGTTGAAACGCAGCTTTGTTCAATCGAAAATTTGCCATAAATTCCTTCTCTGGCAACTGCAACGGGTCACTTAGGTCACGTAGGCGTCTTCTCTCCAGTCGTAGACGAAGTCGTTTCCTCTCTTCTTCAGCAAATCCCAGCAATACTATACGCGCCATTCTCCAAAATGTTTCGCAAAACAATGCCCGCGGTGAAAAAAATATTTGCATATTGTGCATAGACTTATAGGTATGACTACTGTATGGCCAATTTTATTCAGCTATTGCTCAGTCCATCTTTTATATCTACGGCACAGACCGCTCGACCGGTGGCTAGCTTAAAACACTGCTCATGAGCAGTGTCTTAGACGATGCCACTTTCCACCCGTTTGATTATAAATTTGATGTTGAACAATCGGAATGCAGCGAAATGAACGCATCAAATAGCTGTCAAAGGCATGTCAAAGGGTAAATTTCAATAAACCTATTAAATTTAAATGTTGCCTTTATGCAAATATTCTAACGCTCTAGAGGCACTTCTCAACTTAGTCGCATAACAGTCGATAAAATATAGAGGTGTCCAGTAACTATCCACTTATGCCACAGTTTCCCACCAGTTAGACAATCGCCCTGCAGGACTGAAACAAACAAAAAATAGAATAAATATATATTTCATATAATTGTTAAAAAATAAAATAAGCGTATACCACAAATATAACATTCATCACAATTTTATGTTGTTGTGACGGATGAATATCATCAGCGTCACAAGCAAATCAGGAGAGGAATGAGTTAGGAGGGAGGAGAAGTTAATGGGGAGGGGAATCTTAATTTCTGGGAGACGGCTATATAGGTCTAAAGGTGGGATGTTGTTTGTGCATTCAAAGAAGATGTGATCAAGAGTACCTTCATCCAAACCACACTCACAAAGGGAGGAGTCCCGTACACGGATTTTGTGTAGAAACACAGGAGAACAGCAGAAGCCCAATCTAATTCGGCACAAGGTGGAAATTATAGTTTTAGATAGCTTTTTATATCCATAGAACCAGGGTTTAGACTGAATATTTGGTTGCACAGCCTTATAGAACCTTCCCTTTTTTTTCCCTGAACTATTCCAGTGATCCTGCCAATCAGTTTGAAGCCAAACTCCCGGAAGACCCAGCAGGTCATATCTCTGATGAATATTGTGGCTAGGATCCGCTGTAGCTGATGAGCAGGCATCTTTAGCCAAAGCATCAGCGCACTCATTGCCCTTAATGCCACAATGACTAGGTATCCAAACAAGCTGAACCTCTTTTTGATTGCCAGCACAAGAAAACAAAGAATTTTTAATTTTTAGAATAAGGGAGCTATGCGTTTTACTTTTGAATGGGTTTTGAACTAAGGCTTGCAGGCAGCTACGGGAGTCTGTGAAAATTACAGCTTTATCAATATTGTGGTGTGACTCTATAAAGAGGCAGGCCTCTAATAGAGCCACACATTCACCAGTGAAGACAGATGACTCCTTGGGACACTTGTACTGTAAAACGATTCTGGAATTTTGATAATAGACCGCGGCGCCTGTGAAACTGAGATCGTTAAATTTTGATGCATCTGTGAAAAACCTCTGAAACCCAGTCCAGCGTTCGCCCACCACCGCATTGAAGGCCGAATCTGCCACCAATGACCCTTTAGAAATGCCAATGTCGAAAAAAATGTTTGGGATAAAATGTAGAACATCATATGGAAAGTTAAAAAGGGGTAATTTGGAATTTTGTTCTATAGGACAATCTAAATTTCTAATTTTACGCCAAGCTTTAATAATTAGGGGAATTTCTTTGTTTTTCCAATAATTTGCGCTAGAGCATAAGGCATCTAGGTCATTTAATTTTGTTAAGAGAGGGTGGGAGGATCTAGGGATTACCCTGGCCAAAAAACGAGAGGCTAGATATTGTCGCCTTAGGGCTAAGGGAGGTTCGGCACACTCGACCTGCAATGCGTTGATGGGAGAAGACTTCATACAACCGGAGATGATACGAAGGCATTTAGACTGAACCCTGTCCAGCCCAGCCAAAGCACCCTTATTACAGGGGACCAAATGGAACGAGCCATAGTCCAGAATACTACGAATTAAAGCGTTGTAGACTAATTTCATAGTATAAGGGTGGGCACCCCACCAGACACCCGAAAGAACTTTTAATATTGATACAACTCTTTCACATTTTTTAATAAGATGATTAATGTGATGATTTCCATTTAATTTTGAATCCAAAATAACGCCTAAAAATTTAACTTTATTTAATAGTGGAATATTGTGACCTGAAATGTCAACCGATATTGGTGGGATCAATCTTTTGCGAGAGAAGACTACTGCCGAACTTTTAGAAGCTGACAATGTCAGACCGTGGCTTAAAAGCCATTGGTTCAAAGAGCCCAGGGAGAGACAGAGAGATGACGCAGCGTCTGCAATGGAGGAATCTGTCACATACAACGCTAAGTCGTCCGCGTATTGTAGTATGTGACAGTTGTTGTTAAGGCAGGAGACGATGTCAAAAGTGTATAAATTATACAGAGGAGGACTAAGTACTGAGCCCTGCGGAAGTCCTTTCCATGTCTGTCTTTCATCAAAGTGTTCACCCGGGACTCTCAGAACCAAAGGCCGAGACATCAGAAGACCACATATGCAAGCAATCATCTTGTCCGGAATCCTCAGCTTTTGCAGTTTCTGCCTGAGTACGGGAAGAAGGACGTTATCGTATGCGGACGAGATGTCAAGGAAGGCGGCAACAATGGATTCGTTTTTAGAAAATGCTAAACGGATATCAGCGATTAAAACGCCAACACTATCCATTGTGCCGAGACCTTTCCTGAAGCCAAATTGAAAGTTCGGCAGCAAGTCTCTCGACTCGACTAACCATTCAAGTCTATTTTTAATTAGGTGTTCCATTAATTTGACTAAGACTGAAGAAAGAGCTATTGGTCTAAAGCCGTTCGGATCATCAACGTGTTTGCCTGGCTTCAGTAAGGGGATTATGATTTGTAGCTTCCACTGGTCCGGAACCCAACCATGGCTGTAACAAAAGTTAACGATCCCGAGGAAATACCGCTTGGCCTTGTCACCCGAATTAACAATAAAAGAATATGGAATTCCATCCGTTCCAGGAGCAGAATCCCGGACATGCCTGAGCACCATATTCAGTTCTTCCAAAGTAAAAGGCATATCTAAAGGATCAACTGAAACACTTTGTGGAGAAATATTAGAACATTCAAAAAGAAGAGGAACATATGATGGAGCAATTTTGTCAAAAAAAAGTTCAGCTGTTTCCCTAGACATTGGAGAAGAGACTGATGGAGAGCACCCGCGTCTGTACCTGTTTATACTTTTCCAGACTGTTGAAACTGGAGTAGTGGGTGATAGCGAAGTACAGAACTTGACCCAACCTTGACGTTTTTTCTTACGAAGGAGACGTTTGGTTCTGGCGTTGATCTGAAGGTAAGAGAGCAAATTTTCGGTGCTCATGTCTGCCTTGTAACGCCGCTCAGCCGCATTTCTCTCCTTGACTGCAGAAGTACATTCTGGATCCCACCAAGGTGGGGACGGGATTTTATTTCGGGCGCTGTTTTTCAAAGGGAAACTGGAATCTGCACTGGATTTAACGGCTGATACAAATCTCTCGCAACAGATCTTGGCATGGGAGTGATCAGATGAATCTACGGAACTATAAGTTAAATTTGGAAGAGCATCAATTTTATCCTCCAATTCTGAACCAAACTTTGTCCAATCTGGCTTGGACAAGTTATATTTCAGAAGTGGAGGAGAAGTTTTCTCTAAAAATGTTCTATTTAACAAAGATATGACTATAGGATAATGATCACTGCCATGCGACAGGGACGTACATTCCCAATTGGTTGAAGCTGCCAACTCAACCGAACAAAAGGTTAAATCAACACAACTCTTTTGTTGACCGGGAGGAGACCTGCGTGTTGGGCAACCGTTATTGAGAATGCATAGATCCAGATCGTCCAAGATCTCAACCAAGGCTAAACCAAAGGCATCACAGCGTTCGGACCCCCATCTATAATGATGACAGTTAAAATCACCCATGACCAAAATTGGTCCGGGAATATTTGATAATAAATTTTTTAAAATGACCAAATAATGTTGTTGAGGGTGTGCAATGTATACCGAAAGCACTGTGATGCCTTCCACCTTCCCTGCTATTATACTTATTTCACCTGTGAGAGAAGGTAAAGGGTAGGGAATTAGGGGTACCCGATTATTGACTAGGAGAGCCGATCCTCCATAGCCATCAGATCTGTCACATCTGAGAATGTTAAAGTGAGGCATACGAAAGCTGAGACTTGGAGTAAGCCAAGTCTCAGCTATGGAGCAAGCCAATGGCTTGTACTTATTCAACAGAAATATGAGGTCGTGCTTTTTATGCCACACGCTCCTCACATTCCATTGAAGGAACACTAGGCGGGACGCCATTTTTAATATTTAAAAGAAGTGAAACAAGTTGGTTGGCAACGTTGGACGGTGGTTGAGAAAGGTTAGAAGTAGAAGAAGAGATTATTATGGGAATTAGCTTAATGAGTAGATCTATAATAGATGAAAGAGAATTATTGTTATCAGAGATATTAAAATTATTTAGAGAACAGCCATTAGGCTGAGAAGGTTGGGGAGAGCTTACAATCTGTTGATGAGCAACTTTATCATAAGATGGGGAAAGGGGGGCATGGGACTTAGGTTTCAGCGTTACAGTTTTGCGGTATGACTGGGGAATAACTGTAGTTTTAGCTGCAATGGCGTAATTACGAGAAACAGATGGGATAGCCTTTGTAGCTTCAGAATAGGGGATGTTTTTTTCCGCCATGACAGTCTTAATAGCTCTCCGCCTGCCATACTCAGGACATGACTTGCTATCAGCATAGTGATTTCCCGAGCATAGAATGCAGAAAGCCTCGCCCTCAGCAATGTTGCAACCATCACCGGGGTGATTGTGGCCACACTTATTGCAGCGAGGTTTAGAACGGCAAACATTGGCAACATGACCGAATCTGCAACACTTACGGCATTGAATAGTCGGATATATGTACTGTTCAACAGGGAGTGATGTATAACAGCAGAAGATCCTTTTTGGTAGGGCTTGGCCATCAATTGTAACAACGCAAGTTTCAGTGGGGCTCCACTCAGAAACTCCATCTCTTTGGATTTTTCTATTTATACGGCGAACTTTTAAAATTTGCCCACAGCCTGAGGGAACTGTAAGATAACTTTTGGCCTCTTCTTCTGTTAAGTCTGTGGGAACGCCAGTTACCACACCCATCCTTGTTATGTTGAAAGTGGGAATTGATGCAATATAACTATTTTTGGATAACAGGCTGTTGCTTAGGAAAGAGTTAGCATCCTGAGGGGATGCGAACTCCACTGAAACTCGGTTTCTGCCGACTTTATTGACACCACCACGAACGATATTTGCAATATTGTTGTTCATGAGAAACTTACCAAAAGTGACCGGGTGAAGGAAGGTGGACGTATTTGGTTGGGACTCTATGCGAGAGACGTGTACGATGAATGGAGCCTTATCGAGTACCGAATACCTAGTACGACCAATTTGAGTTTTAGGTTGTTTGTTTGGATGAGATATCAAGTTTTCATCTTCTACATGACGCTTTCGAGTATTTTCTTGGGATACATCCATGTCTGTCATGCTACAAACAACATCTGCGAATTGCGATAGAGGGTTCGGGGACAGGGTAGACAGTGGAATCGGGATATCTGGAGGATCAGGATCAGGAGGCTTATTTCTGTCCATCTTAGAAATAAGAGGACACCGGGTTAGTCAAACACAATACGAACCTGGTTACGAACACAAAGACAACACACTTGAACAATAACAAGTCACAAAAGTATCAAAAATCACTCAAACAACAAAAAAAATTCTAAACACACGTGTCAACCAAGAAACTCGTGGGCCGAATCCAAAATAAAATCATTCAAAGTGCTTGTAGCGAGAAGACAGTGGCGACTTCCGGTTTTCTACTGTTTTTTGCCAAGCTGTACGTAGTAAGATCAACAGACAGCGGGAACCGACTTTTTTCTAAACTATGCAGTGATAATACCTAATTAATTGTTGGTCAATAGATATCGAAAAAATGTCTGGTAGTTCTGGGATCTTGAATTATGTTTGGCGTTGACAAAAAAAGTGGATGGTCGGGGTCGCAGAAAGAAATAAATAATTATTTTTAACCGACTTCAAAAAAAGGAGGAGGTTCTCAATTCGGTCGGTATGTTTTTTTTTATTTTTTTATGTATGTACACCGATTACTCCGAGGTTTCTGGTCCTATTAGTGTAATTCTTTTTTCGTTCGATGCAGTATACTTGCAGTTTGGTCCCATAAAAATTTCATGCAATTTGGTTCAGCACTTTTTATTTTGTGAGCATTTTTATTGATGGATGATGTGATGATTTTTACTTTTTTGAGTGTTTGTTACGCGATTACTCCGCCAATTGTGGACCGATTTTCAAAATTCTTTTTTTGTTCAAAATCAAAATCAAAATATTTTATTTTACATGGGCCACAATGGGCACTTATAAAACGTCGAGGGAAAAAAAAAAAATTGGCACGGTTCGGGTTGGTCGCTTCCATGGAGAAGAACCGGCAAGAAACTCCATGGTTACTCTTTTAAAATATTTGCTTTTACAATGTTATTGTTACAGATTGGTATACATAAATACGAGAGAACATCGTAGGCACGATAAGAAGAGGCTCTTACCAAAATCTAAACAAAAAATAATAATAATAAAATAAAAAAGTATATAATAATATATACGTAATAAACTAGACGAAAAAGATAAACTTGTACTTGTTGTACGAGGAATAGTTCACTTTAGGGAACACTGCAAGTTTCATCAAAATCGGTTCAGCAGTTTTTGATAGGGAATTTTATTAGCTTATTCTGTACATGAGCGATGTTAATACCAGTGCTAAGGATTAACAAATTCTAGTGCACATGTAAGAAATGATGTATTTGACAAGAATTTGGGTTGAATATTTAAACTAAAAAGAGTGAAATAAAAAATCTTTTTAAAAAAAAAATTTAACCGCCTTCAAAAACAACCACAAAAAAGGGTAAAATAACCTACAAAATAACTTTTCTTTCGGAAGTCGGTGGCATAAAAGACAACGAAATAAAAAAACAAAGCCACCGACTTCCGAAAGAAAAGTTATTTTGTAGGTTTTTTTACCCTTTTTTTTGTGGTTGTTTTTGAAGGCGATTAAATAAAAAAAAAAAAAAGTTTTTTACGATTTGAAGTAGTCTGAGTCTGGATGAATTCTTTAGAACGATGTTCAAAATACTATTTTTACGAACCTGCAACGCAACGATCCAGCCAGCTGTCAAGCTGACATTTGATTTTTTTCATTTATTTGTTGATCCGAAAATGACCTTTATTTCAATAGAATTAAGAATCAGTCAGTTACCGTGAAAATCATGATGATGTTTCGAGACAAATCTTGCTAGATATCGTGGTATTTGTTGAAAGAAACAAATAAATTCCAAACCCACGTTGAATTGTATTTAACAGTGCTGAAATCATACACATTCCTGTTGTGTAACTAATTTTATCCAGGTGTAACGAAATGGAGGACTTAGAAAATGAAAATGATCAAAAACGTACTAAGGTAAGAATTTCTAGAAAAAATCTGGAATTAACTCAATCATTTAACCCAAGGCTTCATCTATTTTATTTTGAAAGATTCTACTGTCGCGATAAAATCTACCGAAATTGTAATTAATGTGATAAAAGTTTATAGATGAAGTTTTTGCAGTGACAATAAAAACAGGTGTTTTACAAAAACATTGTAGGTACCGCGACGAAGATTCACTTCATGAATGAAATGGCCTTAGATTTATACATAAAATTGACTTTTAAAATGAACAATTATCCTCTAAGCATAAAAACGTTAATGTTTAGTTAATTAAACATGGAGAGTAATTGTTTTCTTATAAAAAAGACAACTATTTATAAGTGTATAGAGTGAGAGTCATGGCTGTGGTACTGCTTGAATGACTAGATTTATGAATTTGGATAAGATTACAGGTGTAGGTATCTAAGAATCGTAACAAAAAAAAAAAAAAAGCGGGGCTCCTGCTTCTGGGTGGTTTAAAAAAAAAATTACCATGAAGAGGATGGCGGGGTTTTTTTTCAGACCCCGCCATCCTCTTCTAACCTAAATTGTCCGAGTCGGGGTGCCATTAATCACTTGGCCTGATATGGCTGGGCATTATTCATACTGCCCGGGCATTATGAATACTGCCCGCATTAATCACTTGGCCCATGACATATATACTAGCTGTTCCATTGGCATAAAAACTATCTTTGTGTTAACCCATTACCGCCCACCGTACACAAGTGTGTACACTTCTTTAAAATTAATTTAAAAAATAATCCACAAATATCAAATCGAATCGTTTCTTTAAACTAAATATACATGTCCCTAGGAGTTATAAAATAAATAGAAAATTAGCGGGTCATGAGAAATAAATGTCAGAATGACAACGTTTTCTTGAAAGTTTTTAAAGTAGCTGACATCAATTGTTAATTATTTCAGATTAAATAAATTAGAGCCGTAATTTGATGGAATTTTACTTTCTAAGGCTAGTTTATATTGTTAGTTATTATAATAAACAAAAATAATAACAAATTTTATCATATAACATAGCAAAAAGTGCTTGACAATGTTGGTGTACACGCTCGTGTACAATGGGCGAATGTGTACTCAAAAAAATATGTTCGCAGGCCTTGGTAGATCATTGAAGATATTGACTAAATGTTGTTTATCTGCTCTAAATGACTTCCTAAAGCTTGAGGAAGCTTTCGAGTTTATAATGGCCGCAGAATTTCGAACTGATTGGACACGGTGATCAGCGTGATAGTGGTACAACTTTATGCAGCTGTTGTTAGTGATGAAGAAGAAGGCGCAGAAAATCGGTCTGGCTTCTTTAGTACTTCCACGTGACACACCAGGTAGCTCGAGAAGCTATCATGACTATCTACAAATGAAGAGTCGGGGTAAAACAGTAGCGATGATGAACCGCCTTTTAACGTCGGTTCTCCTCGAAAACATGCACGCAACTAAGTTGCTGAAACCCTACATGTTACCAATTTCTTCTACTACCCATGAAATTACACAAGTTCTCAACTCTGAACCCAACAATTTTCAGGTCGTATCGTTGGAAATAATTCATCTCTGGTTTGAAAAAACACAGGTATAATATGGTGTGTTTCAAATGGACCAGTATAAGCCTCAATCGTTTGAGAATGAGACGAAAAAATGAGGACTTTTCTCTCACCAATGTAGTGGATAAGGCGGTATAAACAATAATAGAATATGTCTTGATCAACAAGCTTTCAGGAGATCTAAGGCTGATTATGTTTGCCTAAAACAAATCGAAAACCTAGTCATCCGTTGTCCATCATCACCATCAAATTTATGATAAAGCAGTGATGGATATAACCCAGAACGAATTGTAAACGCCTTTCGATGTTATTTATCATAGCAGAGCCATTGGCGTTGCGCTACATGTCTGAAAACTCTTTTTTTAGAGCAACCCTACTTTGGAAAATTTCACACTAGATCAGCCCGTTGTACACACCTGTGTACAGGGTATTTTTTTTATTGTTTTCAATTTTATTTTTATTTTTTCGGTTTTGTTGGTTAGTTGTACCCCATTTAGTTAAAATAATAACAAAAAATTATTATAATGTTATGTACTTTCACGGTGGGCGTTAATGGGTTAATACATGTTAAATAAACTATCTGTGTACCAAAATTCATACAAATCCATTCAGTAGATTTTACGTGAAAGAGTAACAAACATCATTTCACAAACTTTTGTGTAGTTTTAAATGTTAGTAAGAGATAGATTCAATATTTCTCTTTCTTTCAGAGTCGGAGCCCCTCCCCGGGCATCAAGTCCACAGCGGTAGTGAAGTACACTGCCTTCCAGAGCCCCGTAGGGTATGCACGGCTGCAATGTAACACAGACCTCAACATGCCTCCCTCCAACTGGGGGGCCGCTATCGACTCGTATGGGTTGAAGCAGATATTGACTAGGGGTGATGGTTTGTCAAGGTAAGATATTGTGTTATTTATTTTCAAATTCAAGACAATCATGGTGAAATGAATAATAATTATTTAAATCTGCCTGCAGCTGTATTTTTGGATGCATATAAACTGAATCTCTTCAATGTTAGAGTGAACAGAGTTTCCTTTGACGGAAACTAATGTCAAGAACAAAAGCAACTTTTTTTTGAATGGGTTAATTTTTGGCCAGAAATTGCACTAAAGAGGTTTGAAAAGAGAAGAGTGGCTTCTGCCCAGCTGTGGGACACATTATAGGCTATTAAAAATTACATCTTTTTAATGTTGAAACCCATCATGGCTGCGGAGTTTCACTATGTAATTTCATGTGACCTTTGAACTTGATACCACACAATTTATTTTTTCTTACAGCTTTAGGATGGCCCACATGTTTCCAGACTGCGTGGGGGAAGTCGACGTCATTTCCGGCGCCGAGTGCATCAAGAAACTCCTCAAGTTACCCTACCAACCTAACGGGACTGTAAGTTTTTTGTTACCTTTTTTAATCAACTTCAAATAAAAACGTGGGAAAAAGCAGGAGGAGGTTCTTATTACCCGAATCTTTATTTTTATGTATGTTTCCCGATTTCTCGAAGACGCCTTAACCAATTTGGAAAATTATTATGCTAGAGCCCAGATCCCAGATGGTTCCCTGGTAGTCAGATGGGATCTTGGAGGAATCGAGAGAACTCCTCAATGAATGACAGCAAATTAACAGCAATTTGTTTGTTTGAATGCGCTAATCTTAGGAAATACTGGTTCGAGAGCAGTGGTGGCCCAGTGGTATCGGCCCCGACTTACGAACGTCTTGGGTTAGAACCCAGCCAGGTGCCTTGTGTAATGTGTTATTTCATCACCACTGCTCTCAAAACGGTGAAGGAAAACATCGTGAGGAAACCGGCATGTCCTAGAACCAAAAATTCGATGAAATGTATCATCTACCAACACGCACTGGGCCCGCGTGGTGGATTATGGCTCACTCCCTCACAAAGAGGAGGCCTGTGTCCCAGCAGTGGGAACATTATAGGCTGATGGTGATGACTGGTTCATAGTCTATTTATCCAAGGCTATAGGCTATAAAACAGACCAATAGTAGCCGAGCAGCGGGGATGAAATCATGTACCTCACCTCTAGTAATAATGCTCTATCTTTGTCCCCAGGTAAGCATGATGGTCCATCGCGTAGAGAACACGTTACTTCTGGATGATTTCGACGTCTACGATTACCTCATGAAGTCAGAATGGTCCTGGCTCAAAGACTTCTTCTATGAGAATATATTGAAGACCATGTCGGAACAGGTAAGTGCCATTCAAACTAATGTCAAAATAACCTGTAATTTTGAATAGCTTAACCCTGAATTTTTGAGTTACAACTTTTTATTATTTTCACCGATATTTTTGCTACATGTCAAAATAACCTGGTAAAGATGACCAAACTTGATGAATAGATAATTTATTGCTTGCCCTTATTCAGCTCACGTGTACAAAATGAATAAAGTATGTACCTCAATCAGAGGCGTCTTTACCTATAGTGCAGGGTGTGCGGCGCACGCGGGCGCCGGGTCTAAGGGGGCGCCGAGCGCCCTCTAATGCGACACCTCCAAAGATGCGTCGATCGATGGCTCAGGCGCAAAATGTCGCTTTCGCAAAATGTCTCCTGGTAGTAAAATGTCGTTTTCTCATAATGTCGCTTTCCCAGAATGACTCCTTCTTAAAAGGGCTCAGGCGTTAAATGTCGCTTTCGCAAAATGTTTCCTGGTAGTAAAATGCCCCTTTCGCAAAATGTCGCTTTCTCATAATGTCGCTTTCCCAGAATTACTCCTTCTTAAAAGATCACTTTCTCACAAAGCCTCTTTCGCAGAATATCTCTTTCGCAAAATGTCGCGTTAGTAACTTAGAAAATAGTTAGCCGGTTTTAAAAGAAAGGTTGTTTTTTTTTTAATTTCGTCTTGGGTGATTCTGTTCTTACGAATTTCGATTTTTCGAGTGAAATCAGTAATAATATAATATGTACTTTTATTATGAATCCTTTACAAGATCTGCTATAGTGGTAGTATTTGAAACATCTATACATATGTATAATAAGCCTTTTCAATGTGACATATTACTGCATTTTTAAAGGTGTCCATAAATGCATTAAAAATATTTTTGATTTGTGATTTATTAGCTGTAATGCAATTAGTATCGTGAGTAGAGCCTTAGATTAAAATATTGCCCATGATTTCGATGTCGCCCATGATTTCGATGTCACCCTGTATAAAAAAATAATACCACTCTAGCAGATCTTGTAAAGGACTTTTTTTTTATTTCACTCGAAAAATCGAATTTACAATGTTGCCATATAATATTGACAAGAACCAGAACAGAATCAACCAAGACTAAGAAATTGAAAAAAAAACAACCTTTCTTTTAAACCTGGCTAACTTTTTTCTAGGTTACTAACGCGACATTTTGCGAAAGAGACATTTTACTACCAGGAAACATTTTGCGAAAGCGACATTTAATGCCTGAGCCCTTTTAAGAAGGAGTCATTCTGGGAAAGCGACAGTATGAGAAAACGACATTTTGCGAAAGAGACATTTTACTACCAGGAGACATTTTGCGAAAGCGAATTTTGCGCCTGAGCCATTTTAAAATTTCACCATTTGCATCCGAATTTCCGATTGAAAATATAACTGTTAGTATTTCATTTTGACCTCGCTCCTACTAGACTAGAGGGCGCCAGGGTACTGGTTGCACACGGGCGCCACAAGGGCTAGAGACGCCTCTGACCTCAATACAAATGATATTATTTCCCGTTACAGTTATTAAAATTACTTTTATTTTATACGTGTGTGAATTGTTTAAGCTGAATAAGCTACCTTCATCTTTTATTCAGTGTTATTACTAAGGTAACAATTTATGACCGGTATTAAAACGGGAACTTAAATAGAGGTACCCTAGAAAGCGGTTAAACTTACTCATAGAAAAACCGAAATTATCGAACGTTTGGCGCAGTGGCTGAGCAATTGGACTGTTGCACTGTGTGTCACGGGTTCGATCCCCGCACGGAAAAAATATTTATATGATCTACAAGTAGTTGTTCCGGGTCTGGGTGTTTATGTATGTGAGTTTATATGTTTGTAAACACACCCACGCGTATAGAACCGAATCCTGCTAGAAACTGTTCTTATTTTCGATTTAGGAGCGCATGTCGCTGACCCTGGCCCCAGCTCCCAGCTCGGCCCTGCAGCTGACGGCGGCCTTCCTATCTCACAGTGTGGCGGCCCGGCCTCCGCCCCCGCAGCCGCTGCCAGACATGTCTACCATGGCACTCACTGATCAACGTAATGTATTCACACTTATGTCTGATTTTAAACACTTCTAAACGTTATTTTTCAGAAAAAAAGGTATTACCAGCTAGGTAAGGTGTTTTTTTTATCGTGGTAAAATCATCGAATGTGTCCTCAGGGCAGCCTTGTATTGACTAAAATCCACGGTGTCCTTCAATAGCCCTTTACGTTCGAGGGTCACGGTAGCTCGTTAGTTCCGCGACCCCAACTAGCTTAGGTGATTTTGGTGGTGGTGATTGATGGTCTAAGCCATTGCGAGGCTTAAGGCCTCTTTTACACGTCACGGTTTTCGGCCGTGAAAATCTACGGTTAATTCGCCGTGTGTAGGCACGGACGTCAGTGTTGTATGGCAGTCTATGGGAGTGTGTAGACGGCGCCGGACCTACGCACGTTTTCGTGACGGTTTACATACGCTGATTCCAGATTTTGTTATAAAATCATTGATTTACGTATAGAGACGACACCGCGCATCACCACTATGTCCCATCCAGCATGAGACAACGCGCACAAATTCATTCAGTTGTTTGACAGCTCTGTGGCGTGAAAAAGGCGTTGAATATAATCGTAAAAGCGTTCAAAAGTTGCAAAAATGCCTTCGGGCAAATAATTTTTAGAAACACATAGAAGAGCAAAGGAAGTATTAGTTACTTTCCATCAGGAAAGTAACTAGATATTTATTATTTATGCATAACATTTTAAATCGGCGCAACTGAGCCGTACTTGGTCGATGTCTCGCCCGGTGGTTTTGCCGTGTCGTGTACAAGCTCTCACGTTTTTTCAACCGTACGGCTAACACGCCGTACGGTTGAAAAACCGTGACGTGTAAAAGAGGCCTAATGCGACAGATCTTTGCGAGGCCCATGTCCGACCTTAAAATGAGTGTATTTGGACGTAGTTAGAAACTTGTTTTTTTCTGTTGAGGTTAACCGAAGTTATCATTAAAACATGTAAATCACCACATCTTTCCAAACTGATATATCAGCTTTTAATAATGAAAGGTACTCACATGAATTTTCATGCAGAAAAACATAAACCTATCAATGCAATAATTTTCCTCACAGGTCCATTTCTACCAGAACCAGAAACTCGCGCCGAAGAGCCTCCAAATGAACACCTATACAACCGCAACGTCCTCTGGACCTTCGAGGACATCCACATGCTCATAGGAAGCGACCTTCCGATCTTCGGCGACAAAGACAGACCCTGTGTCAGCCTACGTCTTAGAGACGCAAGGGAACCCATCAACGTCCTCACCGGCATAGACTATTGGCTGGACAACCTTATGTGTAACGTTCCTGAAGTCCTAATGTGCTACCATATAGACGGAATCGTACAGAAATATGAGCCGATGAAGACTGAAGATCTCCCGAACATGGAAAACTCAAAATTCTCTCCAAAAGTTATAAGGAACGTTGCTCAAAATATTCTATCGTTTTTGAAATCTAATGCAACGAAGGCTGGTCATACTTATTGGCTTTTCAAAGGCCCACATGATGATGTTGTCAAGTTGTACGATCTGACGTCCTTATGTCCGGATAGTTTGGACAATCCCTTTACGACTCCAGTAGCCATGCTGCTGTATAGAGTAGCGAGGAATATGCGGATGACGAACAGGTCTAAGCATGTCCGTCAGTTGTTGGAACATGTCATCGAGTTGTTGAAAGTTGAGAGGTATCCTCAGATAATAGCGTCTTCGCATTATATGTTGGCGGATTTGTATGTGCCTGCTACTACCAATCCTGCGAATCCTGATTTTAAAGGTGAGTTTTTTTTTTCTAAATTTTAGTTTATCTATGGTCACTCTATTCTGAGGAAAACTGACTAAAAATCAACCTGTTTCTTCAGTTGCCCTTTGCGTTTATGGACTACGGTACTCTGTTGAGAATTAGTTTTAATTAGTTACTCTAATATAGATATTGTTGAAAGTTCCTATTAGTTATTTCTATTACTTATTTGAATTATCGGAAAATGGAGTCCAAATTCATAAAACCAAGTGATTTTTTAGTGTCCTATTGTAGTCAATAGGACTTGGGAAGAATAAATGGTGTTAACTGTTTGTAACTGACATTAAAGCTGATGCTACACTAGGCCGCGACGCGATCTGCGTCACATGAGCGTTTAAAACATATACAGTACATCAGCGATATCCCGTGTAACTCGTTTCGCTCTTCCAATTGCATCGCAAATCGCTGCCTAATGTAGCCTAGCCTCAGCTTGCAATAGATTTCCTTGCTTAAAACTTATAACCATGTTAAACTATCTTGGCTGGGTACTGAAATTGATTGGTTGCTGTTCATTCATTTCTTTAACAATTGACAATATATTGGCGCTCTCTTCTGTCAACGTTTTCAAAAGAACACCATTGTCATCACCTTCTTGCCCTTATCCCATTTTACTTGGGGTCGGCGCAACACGTTTTCTTCCATTCTTCCCTGTCAGACGTCACTGTCATTTATTCTTTTTTAGGGTTCCGTAGCCAAATGGCAAAAACGGAACCCTTATAGATTCGTCATGTCTGTCTGTCTGTCTGTCCGTCCGTATGTCACAGCCACTTTTCTTCGAAAGTATGAGAGCTATCCTGATGAAACTTGGTAAGTAGATGTATTATGTAAACGCATTAGGATTTTCACACAAAAATAAAAACAAAACAAATTTTGGGGGTGCCCCCATACCAGGCCTGTCTCACTCCGCGGTGTAGGCATAAAACTGCAAGTAGTTGCGGGGCCATTATGTCGTGGCCCATTCACTACGGCTGCCACGCGCCACCCGTTACGCACGCGCTCCGTCTCCTTAATATTTTTGTTACGTTACGTGTAGTTACGCACAAGTTTCTTGCTTTAGGTGCTTTTGGTAAATTAATAACACAATATTATTATGAAGAAAAAAAAATATAGTACATATTTAGTAATGATCAACAAAATTATCTCCCTGTTTGTGAAGTATGGGCTTAACTGATCATGATACCTAATCATGAGGTTACAAGTTTGGAAATGAGGCGAGATACTAATTGGGGGGGGGGGTGAGCCTACTGGACGACCAAGATAAAAAGACGACACTCTCACTCACCTTAAGCTGAGTACTAAGAATTAAGATCGGTAGAAAGTAGAAAGATGTTTGCGTTGTTGTTTAAAAGTTCTAACTCAGAAAATGGCCACACTACGCATTCAAGGTCAGCGGTCGTAATTCGCTGCGCCACTTTTTTACCTACCTACAAAGACACGCAACGCGGGGCCTGTGACAGTATGCGATAGTAATTGGTCGGTTACTAGGTTGAGTGCAAAATAATAAGGACTGGCTATTTTGCCATAGACGATAAAAATCTTTTAAATATTATTCTTTTTTTTTGTAAGATAAATGTTCAAAAATATAACAATAATAGGTAGAAAAGATAATATTATTATAAATATTATTCCTCACGTAAGGTGCCATAGGTACCTACTATTATCATTCTGTGCTAACAATCAATTATGTATGTAGTAATCGATGACGAAACCAAAAAGATATAGGCTGATGATAAAAACGAAATTCCTTGAGGAACATAGGTATTTATGGTAATAATGTAATTTAGCAAATGCATAAAATACGCATAGGTACCTACCTATTTGTGCCTAAACTCGCAAGTCGCAACCCTATTGAGCTTGACCCATAGTAACCTTTTAATGTCGTTGGCGTCAGATAAACCAAAATAAACTCTCGGGCGTAACCATTCAGTACATTTTTGCTTGCGCACGGGAAGTTTAGGCTATTATAAAAGTAGGTGGGCGGTACGGCTGCCAGTTAAAATGTACTTTATTCTCTCGTATATAGATTTTACATTTGTTTGATTTTTTTTTGGAGTAGTCCTTCTGTACGTATAGTACTATTAATTATTCTGTGCCCATACTTAGAATTGAAACTCATTTTTTTTTTCACCAAACCCATACGTGTGGGGTATCTGTGGATAGGTCTTTAAAAATTATATTGAGGTTACTAACATCATTTTTTTCTAAATTCAACAGTTTGCTCGAGAGACACTTCCAAAGTGGTAAAATGTGTGTCCCCCCCCCCTGTAACTTCTAAAATAAGAAAATGATAAAACTAAAAAAATTAAGTAATGTAGACCTGAACAAAAACTACCAACGAAAATTGGTTTGGATGAGATACAGTTAGCAGTTTTTGAGATATAGTACATTTTCAAAAACCGCAAATATAACTTTGCCATTCATACAAACACTATGAAAAACAAAGTTATTTTATTGTTTGTGTATATTACTTACTAATCTCAATATAATATCCCTAATCTATGCTTGCTACTACGGAACCCTTCATGGGCGAGTCCAACTCGCACTTGACCGGTTTTTTCTTTCATATCAATCCTTAGACAATCCATCCATCTTTTCTTTGGCCTTCGTCTTCCTCTCCATCCATCAACATTCATACTCATCACTCTCTTAGTCACATGAGCGTCATTGAAAATTAAGGGCCTTACTTATAAACATTGATTAGACGTTACTTATCTTAAATAGCTCTTAAGTCACTTGCCATCTCTATTCATTAAAATAGAAATGACAAGGACAGGTGATATTTAATCGGTAGCTAAGCAACACAAGTTTTTATAAGTAAGGGGGTAAGTGTTTTGTTTCCCGTTCTCGTAAATAAAAGGACCTTATTTTTAAGGTTCCCCATATTCCTTTTCTAATACTCCTCTATAATCTTCTAGAAGAAAATTCAGACTCAGACTGTGAAGATTCCGACTTCGTGAACACTGACTATCCGCCGGAACCGACGGACATTTGTACGGACAACGCGGTGGACGTGACGGAACAGACCGACCCGGCGGACAGCAGTGCGGACAGTGACGCGGACACTTCGCTCGCGCTGCAGATCAGGAACCTGGAGCTGAGGGACATAGGGGACCGGGTGCGGAATACTGTGGGGGTGAGTCACTTAGAGTACTAGTAGTGGACAGCAGTGCGGACAGTGACGCGGACACCTCGCTCGCGCTGCAGATCAGGAACCTGGAGCTGAGGGACATAGGGGACCGGGTGCGGAATACTGTGGGGGTGAGTCACTTAGAGTACTAGTAGTGGACAGCAGTGCGGACAGTGACGCGGACACCTCGCTCGCGCTGCAGATCAGGAACCTGGAGCTGAGGGACATAGGGGACCGGGTGCGGAATACTGTGGGGGTGAGTCACTTAGAGTACTAGTAGTGGACAGCAGTGCGGACAGTGACGCGGACACCTCGCTCGCGCTGCAGATCAGGAACCTGGAGCTGAGGGACATAGGGGACCGGGTGCGGAATACTGTGGGGGTGAGTCACTTAGAGTACTAGTAGTGGACAGCAGTGCGGACAGTGACGCGGACACCTCGCTCGCGCTGCAGATCAGGAACCTGGAGCTGAGGGACATAGGGGACCGGGTGCGGAATACTGTGGGGGTGAGTCACTTAGAGTACTAGTAGTGGACAGCAGTGCGGACAGTGACGCGGACACCTCGCTCGCGCTGCAGATCAGGAACCTGGAGCTGAGGGACATAGGGGACCGGGTGCGGAATACTGTGGTGGGGAGTCACTTAGAGTACTAGTAGTGGACAGCAGTGCGGACAGTGACGCGGACACCTCGCTCGCGCTGCAGATCAGGAACCTGGAGCTGAGGGACATAGGGGACCGGGTGCGGAATACTGTGGGGGTGAGTCACTTAGAGTACTAGTAGTGGACAGCAGTGCGGACAGTGACGCGGACACCTCGCTCGCGCTGCAGATCAGGAACCTGGAGCTATGGGACATAGGGGACCGGGTGCGGAATACTGTGGTGGTGAGTCACTTAGAGTACTAGTAGTGGACAGCAGTGCGGACAGTGACGCGGACACCTCGCTCGCGCTGCAGATCAGGAACCTGGAGCTGAGGGACATAGGGGACCGGGTGCGGAATACTGTGGAGGTGAGTCACTTAGAGTACTAGTAGTGGACAGCAGTGCGGACAGTGACGCGGACACCTCGCTCGCGCTGCAGATCAGGAACCTGGAGCTGAGGGACATAGGGGACCGGGTGCGGAATACTGTGGTGGGGAGTCACTTAGAGTACTAGTAGTGGACAGCAGTGCGGACAGTGACGCGTAATAGTAGTGAAATGAATAATGAAGAACATTGCTTAAAATGGCCGTTTTAAATCCTCAGTACTCCTTAATTATAATTGTTGTGTATTGGGTCAGGCTCAGGGTTGGCATGATTAAAACAAGTTGTTTTAAAACACATGTTTTAAACAGTGTTTAAAACAGTTTGAAATTAAACAGTGTTTTTTATTACATGTTTAAAAACAAAGATTAAAACACGTTTAAAACATTGTTTAAAACAATACAAATAAAAACATGTTATGAAACTACTTTTCATGGCGCATAATAACTGAATATAAAATGAAAATAAAATAATATTTGAGTCTGAATAGTTCAACATAAAACCAATTCTATTGCTGTTATATTTTTGAACTTTCATTGGCATTGTAATTAACTTACCTAATTTTTTTTAACCAAGCGTTGCCCCACACTAGGAATTTCTTCTGTGTCGTGGTTGTGTTTACAAATATATAAACTCATATAAACAAATGCCCAGACCGGCCAACATTATTGTTATGTTAAGTATTTCATTCAATCAAACAAATATCTAAGTACCAGGATTTGTATGGGCCAAGATAACACCTATTTTTGAAACATTAGCATAATAATTTCAAAACAATTAAAATTGTAACAATTGTAATAAAATTAATAAACAACATTAGTCATATAAAAAACGTAAACTTCGATCCCAAATGTCGGCTGTCGAAAGAAAGTAATTCAAAGAATTATTGGTTATTCCCCTATTTTTTAGAAATATAAGTAGGTAGGTCGGTGTTTCTCTTATTCGTAGTTCATAAGGTAATTCCCCGCACCGCGGCGCGGGGAATTACCTTATGTACAATGAACGCCGCACGCGCCGCCTGTCCCGCTAGGAAAGTCCCTACGTCGGCGTCGTTCAATATAAAATCAACATCAGAACATACCTACCGGGTGAATGTGAAGCGTTTGATTACGCAACATACAAATAAATGCTATCTATTGATCGTTTTTTTTTTGTAAATATTTAACTTATTATGCCGAGTTTATAAAGATCTAGTCTAGAAAAGAAACATAGTCGAATTAATTTGAAATAATACCCTAAACTAAAAAAAAACAAAAAAAAAACACTTGTTTAAAACATTTTGAACTGTTTGTTTTATAAAATTTAAAAAAAAAACTGTTTTTTTCCAACCCTGGACTCAGGCACTTCAATGATTCGACGAACTTGATGGTGAACAGATTTATGTTACGTTTACAATAGTTTTTCTTATATCGAATAGGTATCGAATAATAAAGTTTCAATTGCCGTGAAGACTGATGGAATGGTGCACCGACTACCATCCTTTATGGTTTTTGCTTGAGTAACGAGTTGGTTAAAGGGACTATTGCAGCCCCATGGAACGAAGACTGAACACCAACAAGACTATTAATGCCGACCAATCAGAGACCATGCTTAGCCGTTCTCGCTCCCTTTGGTCTCTCATCGCAGCTACTAGATGGCGTTACGCGTTTCGTGTTAATAATAATAAATAAAATTTTCCCCCTCAGGAGCGCAAGGAGTCCACAGCTGAGAGCACAGGAGTGGGGTCCTCTCCACCGGAGAGATGTGGGAGGGCACTCAAACATGCGCTGAAGGGACTGCTGGCGCTACACAACGTTACTATACTCAAGTGCAAGGTATTTATACTGAAATTATGTTAGGCGCGGGCCACATAGAAAAGACGTAAGACGCAGACGGGGCTGAGACGTATGTCTCTTCGGTGTCTCTTTCATACAAAATGTATAGAAGCGTCGCGACGTAAAATACACAGAAGAGACGCGTCGCGGGCGCGACTCTTATACATTTTCGCCCGTCCGTGACGCGTCCTCGTCTTACGTATTTTCTATGTGGCCCGCGCCTTAGAATTGTATCTATGTGTTTACAAAATTAGTTCCCAAAAGTTTTAATAGTATTAATTCAGGTTTATTCGCAAACATGGGTACCGGGGTAAGTAGGGCAGTGCGTCTTCAGTTCCACAATGCAAATAAAATATTAAATTTTTAAATTTAGTCATTTGTAGTTTCGATCGCGACTATTAGTCCAGTCGATCGTGGCAAGGCAAAAAATATAAATAAGTAGACCAGATTTCGCAACGTAATTACCAACTACTAACATCATCTTGTATCATTTTTCAATCGCTGTTCCGTCACGGTTGGTAGATGGCAAAGGGTTTCGTTAGTAAATAGTAGATCTAATGTCTAATCAAGTTGGCCAATCCTGCTATAGGCCATACAAATATTTTTTCCGTGTAGGAATTGACAGGCCGTATTGACAGGACGTAGACAGGCCTGTTGGTCTAGTGGTTAGTGACCCTGACTGCTATGCCGGAGGTCGTGGGTTCGATTCCCACCCAGGACAAATGTTTGTGTGATGAGCACGATCATTTGTTCTGTGTCTGGGTGTAATTTATTTATAATATTATGTAAGTATTTAGAAATATATAAGTATGTTTATCAGTTGTCTAGTACCTACCCATAACACAAGCTCTGCTTAGCTTGGGACTAGATGGCGTTGTGTAATAGTTGTGGAATATTATTATACTATTATTATAAAAAAAAAATTGAACTAGCGCAGCTATCAATCTCTCAACCAATGGCCAAACCAGGACAACAATAAAAAATAAATTGGAAAATATCTGCTCCAGCTGCGGATGTATTTTTTTTTAATATACATATTTAGTTTTCATTAAACCATGTGCTGTTAAGCAAAGTAAAAAGTCTATGCTCGCTCTCATTTTTAAATTCTCTCCCTGTTAGGTTGAAGGAATAAATAGGTCGTCATAGTTACGTCTGCTAATAATTCTTAAATCACACCCAAACAGGAAGAAGAGCGCGAACGTCTAAAACAACAAATAATAATTGAGGAGCAACACCCTAAAATGGCGAACCCATACGAGCCTATAAAGATGAGCTACGAACCAATCACGACGAAGCCGAAAGCCGACGCCAAAGAACACTCCTCCAGAAGCCGAAGACGAAAACGAGAGCGAAAAACAAGCGAAAAAACAGCGAACTGTTTAATAGAATCAACTTCTAACATCGATAAAAACGCTATACAAGTTCTCAAAGAGAAAAAAGTTTATTCAACGTGGCACGAACCGGATCGAGACGACAATTTTGCTTGGAAGTTACATTTAAAAACTCTTTTGTACGAAAAAATATGTTTAGCATACGCCACTCTAGCAGAATATAGTTATTCGAACGAACAGTATGGTTTTTCCCTCAAATATATCGACATGGCAAGTAAATGTCAGAAGTTGTTATCAAATATGATAATTAAGAGTAAAGTTGTGGATGCTGGGGCGTTGATAGGTCGTGTGGGAGATAATTACTTCCAGATGAGTAAGAATTGGCATCGGTTGGAGCAGTTTAAGAAGCAGTTTGAGACTGATCATGATATTGACTCCAAGATTCGGTTGGAGTTGGAGAATGACATGGCGGAGGAAGTTGATCATGTTGTTGCGGATGAGTTTGAGCTTGGTGAGTTGTTCTTTTTTGAATTTGCCTTTTTGTTTTCTAATGTAGTATAGCTGGAGTATCGGAAGTTTTTTTTTAATTGGGACATAGAATAAATATAAAAAAAAGAAAATGTTTTGAAAGGTCTGTTATATCTAGTTCAAAAATCTAAATAAATCTTAAATGGGTTCTAAATCAAATATCAGTATTTTAAATGAAGCGACTGCCTACGTAGCTTCCAAAATCCAGTACCTAACTGGGTAATACGGTACCCCGTGGAAAGACTGGTTGTGACTTTCGATCTTTTGACTAATAGTAACGACTGCCAAGATCTCACTGAGAATAACAACAATACGTGCTTTCCGAAGCACGGAGAAAACTCGCTATGATAGATGGTCATCCATCCACTGGCAATTCAAAGCAAAGCAATAAAAAATATCTTTTTTTTTCTTTAGCTTTTTGTTGTGTATGCCGAGCGCAGGAGTGCGGGCTGCGCCCCGCACCTCCCCGCCGGCCGCGCCGTGTGGGTTACTTATGGAATATATCAGTGTGCAACATACTAGCGAGTTTGATTGACGTACTACTACCCCTGTCACTTCCGTATCTAACACGTGGCGACGAACGGACCCACATTAAAACAAAAAAAAAAAAATGTCTACGGTTGCGACTTATGGCGTTCTTTCCACCTTCGACCACCTGTCACAGGAGTGGAATAGTTTCAAATTGCGATTAAATCAGTGGTTCATCGCAAACGACATAACCTCAGAAACGGACAAGACCACAGTCAAAAGAAGGGCGATATTGTTAACATCCCTGAGTGAATCTACGTTCAAGCTTGCTTGTGACCTGGCGCTACCCAAAAAGGTGGAAGAATTGGGTTACGAAGCGATAGTGGAAATCCTCGACAACCATTTCACACCAAAAAGGTTTGGGTTTGCAGAGAAATCAGTATTCTATTCGGCAACACAGCGACCAGGTGAATTGCACACTCAATGGGCAGCCAGGATTAGAGGATTGGCAACTCACTGTGCATTCAAGAATTTGGAGGAGGCCTTGCTGGACAAATTCATCATGGGCATGGCACCAGGACACGAACGGGACAAACTTTTCGTGCAGGACCAGCGGGAGCTGACCCTCGCGAAGGCCATTGACTTGGCAGAGAGCGTGCGCTGTGCGCGCCAGGCCTCGTCGCAGGCAGCACCAGGCGCCAGCGGCGCCGGCGCAGGCCCCGACGGCGTGTTCAACATCTCAAAAAAGGAAAAGTGCAGTGTATGCGGTTTTACAAATCATAGTTCTAATCAGTGTCGTTACAAAAAGTATAAATGTAAAAAGTGTAACACAAAAGGCCATTTGCGTAAAATGTGCCCTAGTGAGGGTAAAGTGAAATACGTAGACGAAGGTACTGTGGACGACGGAGACGACGACGGTGAGTGTTTTTATAATATTCGGTGCGTGAGAGGGAAACCTATGACGGAGCGTGTGATGATCAGTGGCCTAGCTTTAGAGTTCGAAATCGATAGTGGTTCTGCAGTAAGTGTAATCTCTAAAAATACCTACGAGTCGAAATTTAAACAATTGCCGTTATCAGTCACCAACAAAAGGTTATTCAGTTATACAGGGCAAAATATTGAGACGGTCGGAGTTGTTTTATTACCTATATCATATCTTGGGCGTACGCATACTCTGAATGTGTACGTCGTGCACGCGGCCGGACCGCCGCTGTTAGGCCGCGACTTCATTCGTGAGTTCGACCTGGAATTAGCGCCGTCGCGCGTGCACGCCGTATTCGATGAAGCACGGGCGGTATGCGAGTCTAGCACTAATATTAATAAACAACTCATAAACATGTTCCCTAAAGTCTTCTCGGGCAATCTGGGGTCTTTTAATAAGTATAAAATAAATTTACAGTTAAAACCCGATGTAAAGCCGATTTTTTTTAAAGCGAGGCCAGTACCTTACGCGCTAAAAGAAAAAATTGATAAAGAACTTGACCGATTATTGTCACTGGGTATTTTAGAGCCAGTAGAACACTCAGAATACGCGTCGCCTATTGTTCCGGTTTTAAAAAAAAACGGTAGCATCAGATTGTGTGCCGATTACTCTGTCACAATCAATAAACAGTTGATAATCGATCAATATCCTTTGCCGACGGTAACCGATTTATTAGCCAAATTGCACGGGGGCGTACAGTTTAGTAAAATAGATTTATCTATGGCTTACAACCAATTTTTATTAAACAAAGAATCTCAAAGGTTAACGTGTATCAATACTCATCGCGGTCTTTTTAACTATACTCGATTGGTGTTTGGGTTGTCCAGCGCACCAGCCATTTTCCAGCGCGCAATGGAATGCTTGCTCTCGGGAATTGACGGAATCATTTTTCTACTAGATGATATCCTCATAACGGGGACAAATAAAGACCAGCACAGGCAGAGACTCATCGCGGTCTTACAACGCTTAGATGATGCTGAATTAACGGTTCAAATAAGTAAATGTGAATTTTATAAAAATGAGATTTCGTATCTAGGGCACGTCATAGACAAAAATGGAGTTAGGAAGTCACCCGATAAAGTCAAAGCTATTTTACAAGCGCCTAAGCCAACAAATGTGTCACAGCTGCAGTCGTTTCTGGGCCTCACCAATTACTATCGGAACTTCGTGCCGAACGCGTCGTCCGTATTATGTCCATTATATAATTTGTTAAATAAAAATACTAAGTGGGAGTGGAGTCGCAAACATGATGACGCATTCGTCCAAATAAAAAACATACTCGCGTCCGATAACACATTAGCACATTTCGACCCGACGGCTAAGTTAATATTAACCGTAGATGCGTCGCCGTCAGGGTTAGGTGCTGTACTATCCCAAATGGATGAAGTAGGGTTAGAAAGGCCATTATCTTATGCGTCGCGAACGCTGTCGTCGGCGGAGAGAAATTACGCACAGATCCAAAAGGAAGCAACTGCGATCATCTTTGGGGTAAGACGGTTCCACCAATACCTATATGGTCGGTCCGAACCCTTCGTACTACGAACAGATCACAAACCCCTCTTGGCTATATTTGGGCCAAATAAAGGCATCCCCGAAGTGTCTGCTAATCGCTTGCAGAGATATGCAATATTTTTAGCAGCGTATAATTATACCATTGAGTATATCAGTAGCAAGCATAACAGCGCGGACTATTTATCACGGGCGTGCGGGGAAGGGGAGGACGGCACGAAGGCGCCCGACGAGCTCGCGGAGTGCGAGGATCGTGCGGCCTACGTGAATTTCGTAGTGGACGGTGACTTACCGGTAACAATAAACGTCTTGCGTCACGAGACGGCTCGCGACACTCACCTGGCTACTGTTAAGGGTTACATTTTAAATGGTTGGCCTAGGAAAGTTCAAGACGAAGGTTTAAAACCATTCTTTAATTGTAGAACACAGCTGTCGTATGAAAATGGAATCTTAATGCGCGGGCATAAAGTCGTTATTCCATCGTCCCTACAAGAGAACGTGTGTAGGGAACTGCATAGTTCACATTTCGGGGTAGTCAAGATGAAGGCAGAGGCTCGCAAGCGACTGTGGTTTCCTGGCGTGGACGCGACACTGGAGCGAGTAGCGGCCGCTTGCAGCGTGTGCTGTGCGCTGCGCCCCGCACCGCCACACGCCCCTCTCGCGCCTTGGTCACTGCCGCCGTACCCTTTCTACCGAATTCACCTTGATTTCTTGGGCCCGTTTAATAATTATATGTTGTTGGTTATCGTCGACGCTTATAGTAAATGGGTAGAATGCTACGATATGTCCACAACTCATAATTCAAAGGCGGTTATAAGTAAACTTTGCGATTTTATGTCGCGGTTCGGGGTTCCGCACACGTTGGTGAGTGATAACGGCACTTCTTTCACATCAACAGAATTTCAAGACTTTTGTAGACTTAACGGTATAGAGCATGTCTTATCTCCGGCTTACCATCCCTCTAGTAATGGACAAGCCGAGAGTTTCGTAAAAATAGTAAAAAAAGGGTTTAAAACTATCATTTTGGAGGGCTGCAATAAGAAGAATATACACGAGAAAATTGCAAAATTTTTATTTGATTACAGGAACTCTAAAAATAGTACCACTGACAAATCACCCGCGGAGATAGTATTCGGGCGTGCGTTGCGCACACGCCTAGATTTATTGAACCCTATCGCGCCGTCACCTTCGTCCACAGAACTAGCGCGAACCGTCGCACACAATCAGTCCTTACAGGCTAAGTACCACCGAGGGAAACACAGGTTAGACTTTAAAGAAAATGATAAAGTATGGATAACCAAAAATATTAATAATAAAAAAATCTGTTGGATACAAGGAATCATTAGAAAGAAAATCGGCAATATTATGTACAGAATCTACGTGCCACATTTAGGATGTGAAGTCACAAGGCACATGGATCAAATAAGGAAATCACTACACACACTTCCGAGCGACAACCAAGACTGGAACCCAGACGTGGTGCCTGATGTGGAGCCACTTAATACTTGTCACCCCGAGCCAATAACGCAGCTAGAAGGGGGAGAAAGTACGACGATGCCAAGTACTCTGGTGACTCCTCCGCGAACAGCCGCTAGATCTCTAAGGCGACAGGCAATTAGTCCGATTTTCACGACACCTACAGCGGGTCAGTACGGCAGCGACGATGATGATAACGAACCAACAGATTTAACTATAGAATAAGTTTAGTAGTAGGAAATAGATTAAAAGTATGTCCTAGCTTATGGGGAAGGGATGTTGTGTATGCCGAGCGCAGGAGTGCGGGCTGCGCCCCGCACCTCCCCGCCGGCCGCGCCGTGTGGGTTACTTATGGAATATATCAGTGTGCAACATACTAGCGAGTTTGATTGACGTACTACTACCCCTGTCACTTCCGTATCTAACACTTTTAAAATATACTTTCTTGTACGATACACGATGCAGGCGTTAATGTATATGTATTAAAAAAAAAACTACTATTCAAAAATGTTTCATCTCCCTCCCACAGACATATCCCTCCCCTCCAGCGAGGTGTCAGCCATGTTGTGGTCGTGTGCTAACTACAGACGTGCGGCGGACGCGGCCGCGGACAGACGTGCTGAGCTGCTGCGACGACTGGCCTCCGTCGGGAACGAACTTGCTGTTAGATATATGAATGATGCTCAGCGTACGTATACACCACAATTTTTCTCAATATTTGACAATAATATTTATTTCACTCTTCTTTGTCCTATTTCTGAAATAATCTGAGTAACAGTGCTTAACTGCCACACTGTGTAACGAGGCTTGTAGTATTTAAACTGTGACATTTAATAAACGCAACAGATAACAATGTATAGAGACTTCGAGCATTACACGACATTACCAGTCTTTGTAGGGCAAATTAAAGTAAAAATAAAAAATAGTCGTATGATCGGTCGGAGTACTGGTCATAACGACTAAATTCTTAGTAAACTTTTAAGACGAAGAAAAACGTAAGTTTTGCGACAAAATACGATTGTTGCTGTGTAGTGCGTGATATTTCTCATAAAAATCATCCTTGTCATTGGGCCTTTTGAAGCCAATCAAACGTTAGTTTTGCGACAAATCGTGGTCGTTTCTGTGTAGTGCTTGATATTATTAATAATGTACCTCTTACTTATAATACCTCCATGCTCTCCCCACAGAAATCTACATGAAATACGTAGAAGAGCCAGACCCCAAGGACACAAAGGCCAAGCTTCTCCTCAAACAATTTAACGTGACCTCTCGCAAATCCCTGGAGTGTTTGGACGAGGCCACTGAGATCTTCAAAAAAGTCAATGATATACCCAACTTGGCGCTGTTGTACTGTAACAAGGGAAGATATTTGAGGTTCAAGGCGCATTGCGATCAAGGCGGATTTAGGTAAGGAATAAAGTTCATTTTAGCTTGGATTTTAGTCGCGAGCTTTCTTGAGATCTTCAAAAAAGTCAATGATATACCCAACTTGGCGCTGTTGTACTGTAACAAGGGAAGATATTTGAGGTTCAAGGCGCATTGCGATCAAGGCGGATTTAGGTAAGGAATAAAGTTCATTTTAGCTTGGATTTTAGTCGCGAGCTTTCTTGAGATCTTCAAAAAAGTCAATGATATACCCAACTTAGCGCTGTTGTACTGTAACAAGGGAAGATATTTGAGGTTCAAAGCGCATTGCGATCAAGGCGGATTCAGGTAAGGAATAAAGTTCATTTTAGCTTGGATTTTAGTCGCGACCCTTCTTTTAGATCTTAGCAAGTCAATGGTATGCCCGACCTAGCGCTGTTGGACTTTAAGAAGGGAAGATATTTGAGGTTCAAAGCGCATTGCGATCAAGGCGGATTTAGGTAAGGAATAGGGTTCATTTTCGCTTGAATTATAGTCGCGAGCCTTCTTTGAGATCTTAGCAAGTCAATGGTATGCCCGACCTAGCGCTGTTGTACTGTAACAAGGGAAGATATTTGAGGTTCAAGGCGCATTGCGATCAAGGCGGATTTAGGTAAGGAATAAGGTTGATTTTCGCTTGGATTTTAGTCGCGAGCCTTCTTTGAGATCTTAGCAAGTCAATGGTATGCCCGACCTAGCGCTGTTGTACTGTAACAAGGGAAGATATTTGAGGTTCAAGGCGCATTGCGATCAAGGCGGATTTAGGTAAGGAATAAGGTTGATTTTCGCTTGGATTTTAGTCGCGAGCCTTCTTTGAGATCTTAGCAAGTCAATGGTATGCCCGACCTAGCGCTGTTGTACTGTAACAAGGGAAGATATTTGAGGTTCAAGGCGCATTGCGATCAAGGCGGATTTAGGTAAGGAATAAGGTTGATTTTCGCTTGGATTTTAGTCGCGAGCCTTCTTTGAGATCTTAGCAAGTCAATGGTATGCCCGACCTAGCGCTGTTGTACTTTAACAAGGGAAGATATTTGAGGTAAGTAAAGAGGAGAGTGTGCCCAAGAACTCCACGACCTCATCCCACCAGCCCCCTTCTATCATCGCACATCTAGACGCACGGCAAACTACCATCCTTACCTTATTGCTATACCACCAATTCGCACTAAACGTTTCCAAACGTCTTTTATAATGCGGACAGCGAAAGAGTGGAACTCTCTCCCTGCATTTGTGTTTCCGAATACATACAACCCTAATCTGTTCAAAGTTAGAGTGAACAGGCTTCTTCTGGGTAAGCTCGCTCCATCGTCGACCTTGTCTTAGTCACTCTTGTCCTAGACTAAGGTCAAGAGCAAACCCATTTTACATAAAAAGAGGAGAAAAAAATGCATCAATGTATGTTAAAACTTCAAATTCTGAAGACAAACGTAATACATACATACAACACAAACGTAAACGGCAGCAATGTTTCCACATACAGAAGCTTTTTGTGTGTCACTACTATAAATCAAAGTGGCGTAGCTGTGCGGTTTGCTATTGGCATCTTAAAGTATTATATTTTTCTTACAGCATAGAAAAACGTCGCCTATACAACGAAGCAGAGGAGCTGTACCAGTCAGCCCTTTCCCTTCTGGGGCCGCGGGAGACATGCGGCGCCACGTCGGTGTGGGAGCTGGTGGCGTGGGAGCTGTCCTGTCATCTGTACACGCGCGCCGTACTGCTGCAGGACGCGCCCGAGATACACAACGTGAGTGTCCACTCAACAGACCACACAGAAATAGGAGCCCCGCTGAGCGGGGCTCCGTTGATAGTGCCCCGTTTCGTATCCACTTTGTTGCTCTGACTAATAAATTACCCTATTCCTTCGGTTGCCTTTTGCGTTCCAGGGCCATGGTGTCCTTTTAAGACAAGTTTTATCATGGGGTGTCGTATAATACAGTAATTAGGTTACGAGTACATACGTCCAATAGTTTAATTTCATATAAAACAAGCTGTTCCCCATAGTTTCACCTCCGCTGCTCGGCTCGGTTTATTGGTCGTAGTGTGATGTAAGAGAGCCTATAGCTTTCTACTATACATGGACTTTCCAACGCAAAAAGATTTCCACAATTGGAACCAGTAGTTCCTAAGATTAGCGCGGTCAATCAAACAAACTCTTCGGCTTTCGCCAGCAGCTTCGCCCGTTCAACCCCCCCCCCCCCACCTCGCCTACGGCACCAGGACCAAAGAAGCTTTCAACTGATGAAAGAATTTTTGAAATCAGTCCAGTAGTTTTTGAGTTTAAAAAAAAATCTTTATCTCTTTATTTATATTACAGGAGGTGTCAGACGTAGCAGATGCCCTGAAGCACGCCCTGAAGTACTGTCTGCTGAGTCCTGGACCGAGGCAGTACCTGTACCAGTTCAGGGCAGCCATGATATACCACAGACTGGGCTCGTTGTATCACTCGCAGTATAGGTAAGTTCTACACGTAAAACAAAGACACACTGATTAAACACCCGGCTTTTTATGAAGTCCCTAAAAACCCTGGTGCGTAAAAAGCCGGGTGTCTTAAAAGCAAGGTGCCTAAAAGGCAGGGTGCATAAAAGGCCGGGGGCCTAAATAGCCGGGTGCCTAAAGACCTGGGTGCCCAAAATCTAGTTGCCTATAAAACCGGGTGCCTAAAGGTGAAGGCTGGGTGCCTAAAATGCCGGGTACCTAAAAGGATGGGTGCCTAAAGAGCCAGGTGTCTATAGAGCCAGGTGCCTTAAGAGACTGGTGCCTAAAAATCCGGGTGCCTAAAAGCCTGGTGCGTAAAATACTGGTGCCCAAACTTTAGTTAGTATCGGCCCCTAAAACACGATATTTCTTCCCAGGATAACACAAGAAGAGGGACCAAAACGTCGCACGTTACTACACGCGACTCGCACGAACTATGAACAGGCGTCGAACATGTTCGCGTTGTTGGAGGACGCCGGCATGTTCCTCACTGTGCAGTTGGAACATGTCGCCGTGCTCGAGACGCAGTGCGCAGGTAACTGAACTTGTTCCTCATGGAATAACCCAATAACACCTGGGTGTCATACAAGGTGAATTTGTCAACTGATCATTGATGGCCAAATCTGAAACTATGAAGAATAACGTAAAATACTGAAACGAGTCTCGAGGCCGATTTTGATGAAACTAAAACAGCATCATTAAATTTTAGAAAAATCAATATTCCTGCTCAGGCATCGATCAGCTGATTTTTTAATTAAAAAAAAAGTCACGCTTTATTACGAAACTATCCGATAGTGTCGCTAACAAAGATCTAATTCTGGGAAGTAATGACATACGGCAAACTTAATTGTTTGCAGTGTGCTTCCTTCCCGCGGCGACTGCGATTTTTTTATTACTTTTTTATTTATCTCACGTTACCTCTATTGACCGAAATTCCTTTCGAGTTTCAATATTTTTTCGATATCCTACTAATATTATAAACGTGAAAGTTTGTTTGGATGGATGTATGTTTGTTCCTCTTTCACGCAAAAACTACTGAATGGATTTGGTTGAAATTCGGTACATAGATAGTTTATAACCTGGATTAACACATAGGATAGATATTTTTACCCCTATTTTATGTTCCTACGGGATGATTTTTGAGTTGTAGCGGGTGAAACCGCTGGCAACAGCTAGTCCTTCATAGTTTCGGAATTAGCCATCCACAACCAGTTGGAAAATTCACCCTGGAATTTATTATCAGACTATCAATAACCTAAAACTTTCTTTCACAGTATCCCCGAACCTAAAACTAAAATCCCTGCAATCAGCCATCCAACTCCTCCGCCAGTGCCATTCCATCATGAAACTCTTGGCTGAGAAGGATCCTGATGAAAAGGAACCTCCTAAACCCGAAGACACTGACGAGAAAAACATGAAAAATGAACATAGCCTACTTTCCTTATACGAAAATAGACTCCATTTTATACTAAAAAGTATTATTCAATATTGTAGGTCGAAATCTAACAAAGATTATGAGAAAATTACTGATTTACACAAAAAATTGTACTGTGCTAGTCTTAAGATTAAAAAGAATGACGATATTAGGTTGTATGCGACAAGTATTTGTGAAGTTTTAGTTAGTATGGATGAAATTTCTAAGGAATTTGAGTAGGTAGGTTTTTTTTTTTAATTTTGTGTATGGTACAGTCAGTGACAGAAGTTGGTTGTCATTATTGACTTTTTAAAACTTTTATGAGATGATTTTTTTTAAAGAAAGTTTTGTATTCTTGTATGTACAAAATGCATATCATTTTGTACATACAAGAATACAAAAAGGTTTCTTACCTCAGTGATTTAGGATATTCCACACTCTAAATTCATAAGTGACTTCTAACAAGTGACTTTTTAACAAACTTTTGTTGCTGGCTGTATGATATTATTCAGGAATACCCTGTTTGACAACTTAGTCAATGAACTATTAGTATAGTTTTATTAACTTCGTCTCGAATAACTTTAAAAAGTCACTAAAATAGTTACCACGATAAACATTTTCGTACATTCGTTAGGAAATCTACAAAATCAGTTTTTGTCACTGCCACAAAAAATTCAAATAATTAAACGACTCTGACATATCAAACAAATGTTTAGTTTTTATTTGGCAGAAACTTTTAAAGGGCCAAATGGTCCGGGCTCGCCACAATCGCGGCGGTAAGACCCCTCTTTGAGGAGTGGCTGGATAGGTCCCACGGCGTCCTGACCTACCGCATGACGCAGGTCCTCACCGGACATGGTTGTTTCGGAAGGTACCGTAGTATACGCAAAAGAAAAATAAAAGGGGTCCCTGGATCACAAAAAAAATCAATCGCAATTCCCTACATTTTGACAATTCACATGACAACAGATTGTGTTTGAAGCAGAGGAGTTAACAAACCCCCTTTTTTGACCCCGCTTTTTGTGGAGCGCAAGACACTTAAGACGCGGACTGACTACGATTTTAATCGCTTATGACCGCGTAAACTATTGTCACCACTATGGAGCGTCAATAAGATTGAAAATTGAAAAAATGACATTTGTGTTGAAATGTGACGTAAGCTGCGAATGGGCATTTATTTTACTGCTTTTCTTTAGATTATTTAAAATATAGACATAAAATTAAATAATGGTTTGGTTAAAGTTTAAAAAAAATGGAAAACCTACTAAATTCTTAAAAAAAAAAAACTGTTGTTATCGCTGGAAATACAGAGATCTTCGACGTCAAAGTTTATTTTTGTGCTACAACTTCCCAATTTTTTATTGGGAATATCAAACTATTATTTATTATTCTGTTCGGTTTAAATTCTTCTTTATACCCTTCTCTGTTCACTGTATTTTTCGCGTTACTTATTTTTATTACATTACGTCATACTCGACGTTCTAAGAAACCAATTTTTTGGGAATATGAGATAAGACCGCGCCTTAAGACTCATCATCATCATCATATCAGCCGTAGGACGTCCAAAGCCTTTTACGTTCCAATGACCCTGTTTAGAGAGTTCCACGACTCCCTTTCCGTCTTTGATTTGTTTCTGGCTATGAGAAACTAGAAGTTTTTAACAAGGCTTGTTTTTTTCTTTGAATATATTAAATGCTCATAATCTGCTTATTAACTTTTAAAATAAGCGCTTTTAATGTTCATTATTTAAAAAGAAAAGAGTATAAAATGAAAATACGTAATATGCAGAGCTTTGAAAAGTGATAAAACAGCTCTGAAAAAACCCTAGAACCGAAAATTCGAAGACACGTGACATCTACCACGTACTGGGTCCGCGTGGTGGATTATGGCCCACTCCCTCTCACAGAGAGAAGGCCTGTGTCCCAGAAGTGGAAATATTGTAGGCTGATAATGAAAGATATGCTTCAATGGATTAGAAATTACCTCCAAAATCCTTCATTGACATTGTGTTATGCAATTGGGGTGCTATTTAAGATTTACAAGGTATGTGTAAAACCGTCTTGAATGAATTCGAGTGTAAGACTGATGTGTAGGTATGTGTGTACTTTTGTTTATTGTAATATACAGTTTTTTATGTTACTTCTTGTTTTATTTTGTGCCTAGTGGATAATTTTGAATTCAAATTAGATTTTAGACAGGCCTGTTGGTCTAGTGGTTAGTGACCCTGACTGCTGTGCCGGAGGTCGTGGGTTCGATTCCCACCCAGGACAAATGTTTGTGTGATGAGTACGATCATTTGTTCTATGTCTGGATGTAATTTATCTATAATATTTATGTATTTAGAAATATATAAGTACGTTTATCAGTTGTCTAGTACCCATAACACAAGCTCTGCTTAGCTTGGGACTAGATGGCGTTGTGTGATAGTTGTGGAACACTATTATTATTATTTTAATGTGACTGATTTGAAAGTAGGTAGGTACCTTCAACTTATCTAGAATTGCAAAAACTTAAAAAAAATATCAAAAGAAATAAAACACAAAATTAACACATAAATAGTATAAAACAATTTATTCGTAACAAAATATGATTAAAGACATTAAAAATAATTATGTACAATAGAAATATTTAACTATTATCACAAATAGTTGCGTGCGCCGCCGATTCAGGCTTTCACTAATTTGTACTTACAAGTTTTGAAACTTAGCATAGAGTACCTCCCATAGACATAGACAATAGACTCAGCAATACTTGCACCCGTAGCATAACCAATTCTATTTCAATTCTACCAAAGAATAGACAGATTTTTTTGCCCTGGTATGGCATGACCCGTAGAGGATTGAAAAATAGTTTTCTTTTTCTACATTTTAAACACCGTCATGATGGACGATAGAAATCATTCTACAATCTGTAATTTTGTCTATTCTCTCGTCGACAACAATCGTTTCGTGTCATGCTAAGTACGCGTGTTGTATGAAATATGGAACTTGCACTTTATAGAAAGAGATATCAACATGTTCGCTTCTCTCTCATTCTTTTGTCCGCTTTTTATTCGACTGATACTGACTGATTGATATTTGGATATAAAGCTTAGTCCATTTTCTATGTCTATGGTAAACTAATGTTAAGGGGCTAGCCAACTTGGGGTCAAAATTGACCCCCAAAATGTAAAAAGGAACATAAAAAAATATACTAAGGGGCAAACAACTTCAAAATTGATATCAAATTGGTCCAATTTATTTTGGAATATTTTTTATTGCTGATTGGAAATCAAAAGATTTACGTATAAAAATATATGAATCTAATGTGAAAAACTTCACTGGAATAAATAGTTGTTATTTTGATCTCCAGCCAGCAATGACAATAAATAGTGGAAAATATACGTATTTTAGGAAATTGGGGATTCAATGAAGAATTTAATATTATAGAAGGTGAAGATCGTCATTTTATTTTCTTCAATACAAAATATACTTTATTTTAGTGAAAATAAAGTTAATTTTGTGACTTTAAAATGTCGATTATCATTATCGTCGTTTCTCAATTTCGATTATTCGTATTCTTACATAAATATTGTTTTATTCATCGTTATAATTAATTTCTTCATTAGACCCCCAAAATTCTCACAACACTGGGGTCACACGACCCCCGCCCCGACTTGCCCCAGTAATACTAATATCTAGCGATTATTCGTATAAACATTAACACATATAAATTCAGTTTACTCTTTCACTTTATGCCTTCTGTGGCTTGGAGGGCCTGTGGACAAAGAGAAAAACATATTATTAATATCACATAAAATATCATTACGCCTGTAATCCACGATATATAAAGCAGAAATATAAAAAAAAAATTGAGGAATTTATGCCTCTGTCGTGGGTGCGTTTACAAACATAGGAACTTGCTTGTCTTTGCAGTCTGAATCCCGCGACCCTGGCAGTCTTTGGCCTTCTAGAGGGGGGCCCCGTCATATTGCAGACACTCTTTGAGGCGCGCGTTTAAAACAATGCGCCATCGACCCGGGCTGCGTCCATGGTCGGACTACGAGTCGCCCATTACTCGCCGTCCGCGCCTACGGTGACCGGAGATCGTCTTGGGACGTCTTCTACTGCGGCTGGATCGTGAGGAGGACCCTGTCCTCTCCATAATAACGATAGTCTAGAAAGTTCCAGGAGTACTCACTTGCCGGCCAGGATATCCTGTATCTCCTGGAAGCTCCTGCCCTTGGTCTCTGGCACCAGGAACAGTGTGAAGAAGAAGGCAGCCACACAACACGCGCAGAAGATGAAGAACGTGCCGCCCATACCCAGGGCATCGGCTATGGCGCTGAAGTATCTGTGGAGACGGTGGTTAGAAAAGGTTAAAAAGGGAAAGAATTAAAAAAAAGCCGTGTAGACGTGCCAGAGTTTTGTTTTTTTTTTTATTTAAAGGAAAAGACGACCCACTGACCAAAAATAGAATCGCAAGAACCGGGCCACCGAGGTTCCTATGCTTAAACGTTTTTTTTAAGTGCCTATTGAGGCCCATGTGATTTTTTTTTTATTATTTTTAACATCTTTGATTGACTCGGTCGGAAAGAAACCCAGATGTACTGAATCCGGACATCGCAGGTTCAAATCCTGTTCGCGGAAATTTTCCAAAGAAAATCAGTGTATACTTTTTGATTCAGTACATTCGACGCTCATTTCCAGCTTAGCCAACAGGGTTCTTACCTACCTATACATAATAACGCGTCGAATAGATACACTAAAATCCGGTCGGAAAGCAGGAGGAAATTCGTACATTGACCTCTTATTACCTGTCTCTGTCACTCCCGCGTAAATATAATGCGTCTCACTCTGCACAGATGGCGGAAAGCTCATGAGGTCAATGTACGCAATTCGTCCTGCTTTCCGACCGGACTTTAAAAATTTGAACAACAAACCTTGTAATAACAAAAGACAGCAGCCAACAGAATGCAGTAGCTATAGGTGAGGCGATGGCCTTCACTTCAATGGGGAACAGCTCCGACATGACAGCCCACGGCAGAGGACCCAGTCCCCAACAGTACGTCACTATGAACAGTACCAGGGACAGAATGGGCAAGAAGCCGATCTTGTCCACTACTGGGTTGCCACTGTCAGCCAGGATGAAGAACATACCCAGCAAAGCCTGAAAAACAAATGGAACTTTCAAATATCTTAATTTAATGATGTTGTAATGTCCCTTTGTGCCTATTGGCCTTATTTTGTTCTATCTCCTGCTAGACATGGAGGGAGGTAGGAAGTTCATTTTGTTTCCTACTCCCCCATATTCTTTTCTGATTAATTTCGTTGCAGGATCTAAGACAGGTAAATTCATTCTCCGGGACACGTCGAGCTTCATTGTCTCGGCATTTTTCTGGTGGTTGCCACTGTTGATTCTGGCTTTCAGGAGTTGCAGTAGCTTGGGACTAATGCGGTGGATGTGTCCCAATAAAAGAAGTTGTTGCTGTTAGTCAGAAGCTCGAAAGTCTGACAACAAGTGTTACCTAAGATAATCTTATTACCCAGTTACTGGGTTGTGGAGGTCCGACAGGCAGTAACTCCACGTAAAATACTGGTATTTAACTTCATCCGGTTTGACTCAAAGCCGACCAAAATGTTCGACCTCCTAGTGGTTTTTCCGAAGACCTTCTGCGATATAGAGAAGAATGAATACTTCAAAGCATACTTACAAGTCCAATAGCAGTTCCACATGATGAGATGAGGAGCAGGATCCTGCGACCGAGACGGTCAACTACCAGTGGAGTGATGAATGAGGCAACCACCTGCAACGAGACAAATATGTATTTAATTGAGGTACTAATAGAGATCAATGATATGAAAGAAAAAGGAGTAAATGATACTGTGACGTCTGATAGGGGAGAATGGAAGAAGAAAACGTGTTGCGCCGACCCCAAATAGAATGGGATAAGGGCAGGAAGAAGAAGAAGAAGAAGAAGACTAATAGAGATCAATTTCAATTGAAGACAGGTGCTAGTCTTAGTACCTTACTGGTTAGAAATTCCCTTTATATAGTCCAGAGATTTTTGGAACCATTAGACATGCTGATACTGGAAACGTTGGTATCAATAAAACAGTTGTAAGAAAATGAAGAAACAGTTTATTTCTACAGTGCTAGTAGAATAGGTGATGATAGCAGAGTCCAAGCTAGAGTTAATAGTCTTGAAGATATTGGTCGTATTATAGAAGAGCATGATTAAATTGACATTTTAGAGAAAAAAGGAAAGGAGAAATGCTTAGATACGTGGCCAATACCAATAATGATGGTGGCGATAACAGAGGCCAGGTTGGAGTTAGCAGCCTCGAAAGTTTTGGTAATGTAGAAAAACAAGGTGTTGATACCACTTGTCTTTTAGAAGAAAAAGAGAGACTCCAAGCTAGTGCTAATACTAGCTTGGACTCACTGTTTTTCTTCATCTGCCCCGTGGATGTTGGTCACGTAGAGCAGGGTTTCTCAAACTTTCGGCTTCACGAACCCCTGGTAAAATTTCCAGGTGACAGCGAACCCGTAACAAACTAAGTAAATCCCCCCCCCCCCCCCTCCCAAAGAAAATAATAAAATTTACTGTTGAAGAAAATAAGGTTTTTATTTGAGTAAAAGGTCACAAATAAAGTGCCAAAAGAAAAATGTTTTTAATATTAATGTGATGGGTGTGCTTGTTTCTTGTCGCAAATAGATTCAATTTTAGGAGTAATTTTGGACACCATTACTTAAATCTTGTCGCGAACCCCCTGCCGTCGAATGGCGAACCCCTAGGGGTTCGCGTACCCCACTTTGAGAAACCCTGACGTAGAGAATACAGCATTAAAACCACTCGAGAAGCAATAGTCAGAAATGTAAAAAAGCCCCCCTATACTACACTAATAAGTATAGCAAAATCCAAGGTATAGAGTTGTCATCCTCGATCATATTGGTCATGTAGAAGAGAAAGGCGTTGATTCCATTGTGAAGAAGTAGCTCCTTACCTATAGAGATTTTGTCACGTAGAAGAATACAGCATAACACTAAAGAAGATATATGTAGTTCAGAAATAAGAAGTTCATTACCTGTACAACACCAATGATAATTGTGGCGATAGCAGAATCCAAGCTAGAGTTGGCAGCCTCGAAAATGTTGGTCATGTAGAAGAGAACAGCGTTGATACCACTGAACTGCTGGAAGAACACCAGCGCGCAAGAGATGTAGAATGCCTTGAAGTTACTGCCGCGGAACACATCGGCCACCTGGAAGGAGATATTAAGATAGATCAGATACTATGTAGACGCGAATAGGTTTCTTCTAGGCAAGCATGCTTCGTCGTCGACCACGCATCATCCCTTACCATCAGAAGAGATAGGTGGTCAAACATGAGTCTATCGCAAATTAAAAAAACAATAATAATGGGATTCTACAAGTAATGAGGATGGATGACATACATGTGACTAATGATGTGAAGGATAGAGAAGTTGAAGAACGCTCGTGTGAGGAATGATATGAAAGAAAGAATAAGTAGGAAATGATGACGTGACGTCTGACAGGGGAGAATGTAATAAATCAACTCTCCATGTTCACTTAGTTCCACGATCATCATCAGCCGGAAGACGTCCATTGCTGAACAAAGGCCTCCCCCTTAGACCACCACGTCGAACGAAACTCTGTCACTTGCATACATCAATACCCGCCTCACAATGTCGTCGGTCCATGATCATCTAAATATTCTCAATGTGGTACTTTTTTTTTTGAGTTGACGTTTCCGTTTCATCATTTCAGCCTATTGCAGTCCACTGCTGGACATAGGCCTCTCCCAGGGAGCGCCACAGTAGCGCACGATCTCTCGATTTTTTCATTCAACCACTGCCTACTTTCTTCAAAATTTCACCATTTGCCTTTAAATAGTCTGTAGCAAACTGAAGTGGCAGAGGGCTGGTCATGTCTGCCGTAGAACCGACGAAAGGTGGAGTAGGAAGGTTCTCGAATGGAGACTGCGTGTAGGTAAGTGTAGGGTGGGACGCCCCCTGGTAAGATGATGGACCGATGACCTGAAGAAGGTGGCTGGCAGTGGATGGATGAAAAAATCAGGAGATCGTGCGCTGTGGCGCTCCCTGGGAGAGGCCTATGTCCAGCAGTGGACTGCAATAGGTTGAAATGACGATGATGATGATTTAAATAGTTGTAACTTACGGTAGCAGTCTTCTCCATGGATGCGTTGACGTCCGCGGCCATTTTGTCGAGCTCTGCTTGCACTCCCTCGTGTGAACGTCCTCTGATCTTAGCCAGACAGCTTGTTGCTGCTTCGCGGTCACCTTCATGAGAATGACAAGGGTTATGGACCGGTTTCTCAGTGAGGGAAATCTGGATTTATGAGATAGTGTTGCGACTCGTCGCTGCCAGTGGTTTAGTGAATATCAAATTAAAGAATCTGGGGCAGTGCTGCATACAAAGTTGGATTTTTAGAGAAAGCACTGCAGGTAGAGCGAAGTGGTTAAAGAATTGGTATTGATTTTAAGAAAACAACTACTTTTTTTTTTTTCAAATTCTTGTAATTGATAATTTATTAGATACGGATTACTCTTGACTCTCTAGTATACCTCATTGACCGCGAACAGGATTTGAAACGTCACCTTGAAGACGTTAGAAATGGATTAAAGATTTCGACGAAGTAGGTATGAACCTCGTTAGCTCGGTTGGAAAGAGCGTCGCATGTACTGAATTCGGAGGTCGCAGGTTCAAATCCTGTTCGCGGTTCGAAAGAACCATGGAAATTTTCAATATAGCTTACCTTTGGTCAAATAGTAGAACGGCGATTCGGGCATGAAGAAAAATCCAACAAAGAAGGCTACGGTGAAGATAATACCCACATAGGCGATCACCATGTATGAGACGTACGGCCCGATGCCGTAGATCAGCAGGTAACCCAGCGTGATGAACGCTTGCAGGAAGGAACCGAGGGCGCCGCGGGAGTCATCCTGGGGAGGAAGAGAAGATTATCCATAAAGAGGCAGGTAGGTATATACCTATATCTGGAATTATTGATCCAAAAATTCTAAGCCAGAGATAGATGATCAAAATACATAAACCAGTATTTTTTCTTGTGTTATGAAACACAAAATAGAGGGAGATACGACGCTTTTAAAATTGGCAATACGTCGCAACTTTTACTGAGTTCCGATGTCACGAGCCGGCTGTCGACTTTTGATGCGTTTTGCTTTGTGAAGGGGATTGAAGAGCTTTGATGGTTTTGCCCCTATCGGTCGTCCGCCATATTGTTTTTTCAGAATCGCTGTGCACAATGAAAGACATTAGGTATTTGGATTCCTCTAACTAAATAAATTACTCTCGTTGTGCACTGCAACACTTACTTCGACAAACAAAAAATATACTGGACATAATGTCCTAAAGCGTCAGCTTTCAGAGTTATTCGCCGTTTAAGTTGAAAACTGAACCTCGCAGAAACAACTTTTTTGTCTTTATTCTCCCTAGAGATACACATATTGAATTACGAGAATAATTACATCATGTATTTCAATTTAAAAGTTTTTTATTTTATCTTATCAACCGAAGCTTACCGTAGCAATTTCCGCACAGTACATAGGTGAAATCGTGAACAACATTCCGACGGCGAGACCCCAGAAGATACGGGCGCCGTAGATCATGCCAACATTCTTGGTGGCGGCGATCAGGATCCAACCGATGAGCAGCGGGATGGCAGTACTGAGGAGGCCCCATTTGCGACCGATCTTAGATGCTGCGAAACCGCCGAGGAATGGTCCTGGAAGATGGGAAGTTTTTGTCAATATCTACCAGTATTTGTCCCGAAATTAATATTCTATCTCATTTTAAAATCGCTGATTGGATATCTCTAAGACTCGGTATACGGTAAACTCGCATATTCCGTAGGATTAAATAGGTTACGCTAACTCAGCGTTTTGTATACGCGCGATCAGTGAACTGGCTAAGTAAAATAAATCAGTGATACTGACACTCAACACTGGCGGTTTAATTCTTCATCCCCAAATACTTTCGTCGTAATTTTTGTTTGGTCCTTCGAGCCGGATTCTGTGATCTTGAGAAACAATTCAACGGCGTAGGCAATTTTGGTCCTTGATTGGTTACAGACAGGATGAAGATACCAACCGAGATAGGTTACAGCGTAAGCCCAAAAATACTAATGTGACCAAAGTGACCAAATTTTTCTGCCAAAAAATCATTTTTGGGATTGCCTCTAAGCGTTCTAAACTAAATTTTGTTTATTTTTATTAAATTCAAGACCGCTATTCTATCTCATTACAATGACTCCGGCGCAAGAATCACAAACTACTCACCGAAGATAGCACCAACAGTGAGTAGGGATCCGATCCACGCCTCCTGGTCCTTCGTGATAGCCTCTCCTACAGGGTTCTCCGTGGTGTTAGCTTGCAGCTTCAGGTTGACGGGGGACGTCCATCCCATAGAGTAACCCGTCGATGCAATCGCGATGTTCGCTGGGGGACAAAACAACAAAATGTTAGACGGTGCATCCACACGGCAGTTACTTTTTGTATCTCAACGTTTCCAAATGTTACTCAGTAACATCCGCCAACAAAATGTTATTTAATGTTACTAAGTTTTGACGTGTTACTGTAAGTCGAGTAACGTTGCTCGACAATCGGTAACAATGTTACCCCCTGCATCCACACCGCAGTAGCAAAATGCCACACGGTAACATTCGGTAACTTTTGTGGCTCCTTGTTACTATTTGTTGATTGTTACTTATCCGTGCATCCACACCGCAGTAACATCGACGCAACACCGGCGGTGTGGATGCACCGAGAGATAGGTGACACGTCAAACGTATTTTTCCTACTCCTCCACTATAATTCTCTAATTAATTTCGTTGCAGGATCAAAGACAGGTAAATTCATTCTCCGGGACACGTCGAGCTTGTCTCGGCGCTTCGGGCGTAGCCAGCCATGGGTTCAGGGTGGGGCAGCAATCTAAAATAATAATGTAACTAACAAACTATACCCGCGGTCTTACCCCTGTTATTTTTTTATACAAAAAGATTGCAATGGAACGCATTGTGGTTTCAAATTATTGGCATTTAGCTAGGTACCGATTACTTGAAAGCATTAGAAAGTAGTCATAAAAGTAGGCATAACGTGCCGAAACCCACTGCCAGTGTGGGGCAATAGCCCCACCCTGCCCCACCGTGGCTACGCCCATGCCCAGGTATGTAAATGAGGGAACAGGGTGAAGCGACTCCATCAGGTGACTCTGGTTCATCGCCGAATATCTTTCTGGATTTTAACATTTGTCTTTCCATTGCTCGTTGATTGACATTTAGGATACTCCCTTTTTAATCAGGGATGAGGAACTTTACACCCTATCCATATCTATAAATATAAAAAGCCAGTATCCTGGGCCACTATCTACAGAAGCCATCCACGTCAAAAGTTCCACGTCGAAACCGCCACGTCGATATTTGCCTGACATTGTAAATATTTAAGATATTATAAAGATACGAGACAATATTATACTTTATCTCCCATACAAATACTACATGGAGTAAGATAAATCTTTATTTAAATATACACAAGTGTTGTCACAATAAACTAAAGTATTATCTTAGTGTTGCCAGATTCTTTAGGCAACTACTCTGCTTATTTTGAGATAATATTATTTATTTTAAGCAGATGTTTAATGAACGGTTTCCTGATTAGGGCAATGAACATAAAAATTTAGTGTTTAGTAAGTTAAAATTGACGTGGCAAATTTAATTTTCTCTTACTGTTTATAATTCAGTGCGAGTAAACAAGGAATTTCAAACTCTTTGCAGGACTAAATTGTCAATGGGGTTGGCAACTGGGGAACTAATGGCGCTAGCATAGCTTGTTCCAAGCATCGTCATTGGTTCAAATCAGTTCAAATCTTAAAGGTATTTTAAAATAGTAGGGGAACTGTGTATAAGACGGGGACCTTAATAATCGCGAGGTATAATGGGGACATACACTCTTTAGGCATACTTAACACAACACTAACGTAGAACAAGCGCCATCAGGACGTCATTTGCAAGCGGCCAGACGCAAATGGCGTCCTGTTGGCGCTTGTGCTACGTTAGTTTTGTGTTAAGTTTGCCTTAGGTGTGTAATTTCCCATCATACCTCGTGTCCCCGTCTTATACACTGTTCCCCTACATCATTACAAGTTATCGTCTAATCTGAAAGCGCCCATTAGGCATTAGGACAGGTTGATGTGCTGGCGTCTAGATATCTAAGGTTGGATGTAAAAAAACCTCCATGGATGGGTATCGAATAAGCAACGATATCTAACCTTACTTAACTCGTTAACTTTACTGGCTAATAGGTAAACTTACTCTACTCAAGTTTACGAGATCATTCCACGTTATTTACGACTAAAACATGACGGTCAATGTGGTTATGTAAACAGACCGATGCATTTTTATGAAGCCAAGCCCTTTCTACTTGTGAAGGTACATACTTTACTTAAAGAATTTAGCGCCAGTTATTTCTAAGCTACTTATCTCAGTATTAAATATACTGAGACAAGTAGCTAAAAAATAACTGGCGAGAGGCTTTTAGCTACCTAAACAATAATTTAATTTATCGTTTGTTACATGGCTACAGGCCCAGATGCAGCTGAATATCAGTACTTTACATGGAGCGACTGCCTAACGGACCTCCACAACCCAGTAACTGGGCATTACGATACCGCATGGTAAGACTGGTTGTCACACTTATGAGCTTTCTGCACACAAATATAGTATTTATGGCTATGATTTATTTAGCTTCGAATCCATTTTGTAACAGTTGTCACTTATCTTTCTTTGTTTACAAAAGCGTTTTTTTTCTCCTGAAACGTGGGCGCGTTTACAAAATATTGAATCACAATCATAATTATACACAAATACAAATAGACAGACCTACTAATTATACAAAAAAATGTTGTCGTGCTGGAATTAAACCAGCAAAAAACTAATCGACGCTACTTTTCAGTTTTTCAGCTTTCAAAAAAGTATCGTTTTGGAAGTTATGTCATACTTTTCCGTGAAAATCGTTTTTACAAAAGCTACATAAGAATTTTCCGCGAAAAAAAAATAGATCTGTTATTTCATTGAAAAACAAAACAATCAATTCAAGTTGTTGAATGTTATTTTAATTACGACACTCGTGTTACAAAGCTGTTCACTGTCGACTTATCTATAGCGGTCATTTTGATACGTTTTCTACAATACTATTATGTTTATTATCTGTTGTACTACGAACATGTTATAAATAAAACCTATTTGTTTGAAACCTCCTTGTTTAGTGCTACTCTGAAACCAGACTCGACACTTAGGGGAACAGTGTATAAGACGGGGACGATAATAATCGCGAGATATAATGGGAACATACACTCTTTAGACATATTTAATTATCATACTAGAAATAGGGACCAATTAGTTCAGCCGGGCTTCAGACTCGCCAAAGTAGACTCTTCCTTCATGGGGTACTGTTTAAAATGCTATAATAAGCTACCACAAAACGTTCTCGAACTGAATGAAACGAAATTCAAAACATGCATTAAACGCACACTGTGTAAGCAGGCATATTTACAAACTGGGCGACTATATCGCTGATAATAATGCTTGGCTCCATGCTGGTCCTGCTCCATGAGACATATATAAATAAATTGATAGTAAAAGTTTACCTAATACCATTGTTGGAGCTGCTGAAGATTGTACAACTGTATTTGCATTGTATAGATTCAATCTTCCTTGTATTATATAGTTTCATACCCGACATTGTGTGAGTACTGTGTACTTCAGAGCTGTGATTCACTGGGCACCTACGTCTCTTGTTGACTTGAATGACCCTGGCGGTTGAGAGTGTGTCATGCTCACTCAAATGTCTCGCTGATGGCGGCGTGTGTGTCGGATCATTTAGCTCCCTTCAAAATGGTTGAGCTGAATGGTGCTGATACATGTGTCATGTTCGTGAACGGGCGCCGTCAGTTGGGACTGGTCATCTCTTAGCTGCCACGGTTTATTTTAATTATTGATATATTTTTTTCTGAATTGTCTTTGTTTTAATTTTTACTATGGACACTTTTAACTTGCTACATCGTTCTCACATAATGTACCATCTAAGAATGAATGATGTAACAAAGATTCTGTAATAATTTTGGCGATCTAAAAAGAGTGTCCATGGAGTTTCTTGCCCGTTCTTCTCCATAGAGATCTACTTCTTGGAATGGGCATCTACGGTACTTTCACAGTTTTTATGTCTTAGGACTGTAGCACCATAATTTTGTAGTGTTTAATATATTTTATTTGTCTTTGACAATTCAAAAGTGCCTGTAACTGGCTTATTTGAAATAAATGCTTTGATTTTGATTTTGATTTTGATTTAACACAACACTAACGTTGTGCAAGCGCCATCAGGGCGTCATTTGCAAGCGGCCATTAACAAATGGCGTCCTGTTGGCGCTTGTGCTACGTTAGTATTGTGTTAAGTTTGTATACCTCGCGTCCCCGTCTTATACACTGTTCCCCTAAGAGGTTTTAGGAATAGATAATATTGTCCTAGTCATAGATTAAAGAATGTCCAGTTTTCTAACAGGCCTCTGTGGAACGGAAGATAATTATCCCCTTCGTTCGATTCTACATAAAACAAGTGTGCAAGTTGTGCAACAAACTACCTCCTTTCAATTTAATAACGTTTAATCTCAACTCTGAAATTCAGTTAAATCTAACCTTCTTCGATATCTTCAAATGATAGTATAGTGAAGATGTTGATCCAATAGAAGATTAAATTGTCAAAGCAAAGGAGGATTCTTGGTCTCTATGGAGACGAGATAATAATATTATTATGAAATAGCAACTTAGTTTCTATATGACCAGATTTAAGAATGTGGATGAGACGAAAGCAGTATGAAAGGACCGTAGCAGATGGCGCTCTATGGTTTCTGCCTATCCCTATGGGAAAAGGGTGGTATGTAAGTATGTTATTTGCACAATTTTTGCAAAATATTCCACACATCGCTTATTAAGGCGAGGTTGCAGTAGTGTGAAAATGTATGGACGCACGACCTCATCCCCACCAAAATGCGAGCGAAATGGCCCGCATTTTGAATGTTTTTCGCTTCTTGTAGAAAAACAAAAAAGAAATTAAAAATCACTTTAAAATAAAAAGCTCTATCTATTGATATAACTTGCATAGAAATCCATGACGAAATATTTTAACAGTACGTGTTTAAAATTGTGATTTAGTGCCATGTTCGGCATTTTTTTCTATCGAGTCGATTATTCCAAATCGTGTTTCTATCTTTACCATTTACTTGAGAATACGTTCAATTTTTGTACAATAATTTTTATTTATTAAAAATCTCACATTTTATTAGATTTTCAGACGTTCAAAAATCTTAAAAAGTACTGCAACCTCCCCTTAATTCTGCACGCCACCTTTCTCCATCACCTTCTAACACCACGCATGTTTCTCAGGCCTAAGAAACATGATTAGCGAACTGATTATTTAATTTAAGAATAGTTTACATAACTTAATTAAATATTTAATTATCAAACAGCAATGTATTTGAACAGAGATTAATTTGTTGCGTGGAAAAATTAAATTGTCTCGTGACTTTTCTTTGTAGATTTATTGATAGTGTGTTGCCGAGTGTATTTATAACTTTGATTGGGTGGTTGGTGTGTGCTAAAACATGTAGCGGTCGTAGAGATTTTATTTATAGTTGGAGACAAAGAGTCTACATTAGGTCATCATCTGTCCAGCCTTTTCCCAATAATTTTGGGGTCGGCTTCCAGTCAAACCAGATGCAGCTGAATATATCAGTATTTTACATGGAGCGACTGCCTATCAGACCTCCACAACCCAGTAACTGGGTAACACGATACCCCTTAGTAAGACTGGTTGTCTGACTTTCGAGTTTCTGACTGTGATTAACGACTGTCAAAGATCAACAATGACAGCAGGGACCAGTGGTTTGGCGTGTTTTCCGGGGCTCGGAGGAAATAGGTACGCTATGATAAATGGCCATCCATTCACAGACCTTTAGCACCAAACCCAGAACTTGTTCACGCCCCTTTTAGAGGGTGTGAAGAAAGCAGTAAGAAGCGTTGCTTTGACAATAGTTTCAGTAAAATGTGTTTACACTGTAGGTCCCCAACTGTCAGCACAGTGTTCTTTAAGAACTGGCTCATAAATATGGCCAGGATCACGCACCCCACGCAAGCTATGTAACTATTTAGGTTTGAGAGTCCGCCATACAGGAGCTCCTCTAATCCAGAGATTAAGCGAGCAAATTCAGCTATAGGATAGCCAGTTAGGTATATGAAAGAACTTATATAGATTTCTAATTTCCATGCAAATACCTACTTCCTTATCTACTATATAAAAATAAGTCGGGTTTTCCTTCCTGACGCTATAACTCCAGAACGCACGAACCGATTTCCACGGTTTTGCATTCGTTGGAAAGGTCTCGGGCTCCGTGAGGTTTATAACAAAGAAAATTCAGGAAAAAAAATCTTCTTTTAATCACCAAACGAAATGTTACTTAAAACGAAGCCATCTGGTGATGAAACGGAGTTCGCCGGGTTTGCTAGTTGCATAATTATAAAACCTTTCTTTACTGAAAAAATAATTATGCCACAGACAGCTGCTACGGTGTATAAAAACCCTTTATCGGAAGATGTCGTAAGACATAGACTCGTATCTGAAGACGTAAAGATACCTGCATAATCCCATACTGTGCCTACAGTCTGATTTCTTGTCTCATTATCTGTAGGTACAAATCTAGATAATACGCATGATTCATCTGACAAAATAATAGACCTACACCTATCAATCAATTAAAGAAATAATCTGTGGAATATTATCTATAGGTACCGTAAATGCTAATGCTAGTTTCAGCTTCGTAGCGTTGTCTCTGTCGCACAAATGAACGAACCAGCGGTAAGCGTCACATACGTAGTGTGTGAGAGGGACAACGCTCCACGAAACCGAAATTAGTCGTTTGTCTCTTTCTAAAAGTCAATGTGCAATATTGATTGCCGATAGCTTTATTTTATAAACACGAGCAGTGAATAAAATAACAAAAGTGCAAAATATTATAAAATAAAGTATAATAATTACTAACTATTATGCATACTGTACTACAATGAGTTTGTTTTTCTAAACTAGGTAGGTACCTATCTTTCTATGTATTCATAACATAATCATGTTTTTTTTCTTTTATACTATTCCACTGCTAGTCAAAGGTCTTCCCCAATTCCTTTCAAAATTGTCCACGCAATGAGTGCCGGGAGATGGACGATGCCGTCGAGGTCGGCCCAGAAAGAGGTGATGAGAAGATATAACTTTTGGTAGGCTATTAAAATATTAAAATACTAGTAAACCCGGCGAACTCCGTTTCGCCACTAGATGGCTTCGTTTTATGTAACATTTCGTTTGGTGATAAAAAATTTTTTTCCTTAATTTTCTTTGCTATAAACCTCACTGAGCCCGAGACCTTTCCAACGAATGCAAAACCGTGGAAATCGGTTCGTGCGTTCTGGAGTTATAGCGTCAGGAAGGAAAATCCGACTTATTTTTATATAGTAGATTTTAAATAAGGCAACATTCATTAAAACCACACGACATATGAGCCTGAGTCGCGGGACTATCTTATCGGGAAACCGTGACCCTGGTACGTAAAGGGCTATTGAAGGACACCGTGGATTATAGTCAGTCTGACAGTCCCTCCCGTCTCGCCCTGGATGCGAGGTAGGGTTGCCAGATCGATTCTTCCTGTTATCGGGATCAATAACCGATTTTTCGGGATTTTAGGGCTTTGGTCGGGAGAAATAAAAAATTAAGTTAATAATATTAATTATACATAATAGTAAACAAACATATTTTATGAGCATGTTTATTGTTTCTGTTCTTGCCATAAGTTTTTGTCATTGTTTTTTACCGCTTTTAACAACTTTTGAGCTTTATCGCTATTCAAAAAAGTCTTTAAATTTAAACAATTTTCGTCAAAATTCGAACGAATTATTAATTCCGCCTTTATTAAATCCATGCTCATTCGGTTCCTTTCTTTTGAGTATAAGTTATTAAGTATACTAAAAACGCGTTCGCAGTAAGCGTTACTTACTGGAATTGAAAATATAAAACATACAATTTTGGTTAAATTTTTAACTTCAGCGCAGTTTCTTATAAAATATTTTTGTTTTTTTAATTTATTTTTATAATTTGTCATTTTTGTTTTTTCTTCTGGAAGGCGATTTACTTAAAAACTTCTTTTAAAATAAAACATCACAAAACACAACAGGAGGTAAAATCATCGATTGTTATAACGTGTTTTAATTCATTGTTTATAGTCATAAACTGTCTTGTCATTAACTATACAAGTATTTTTACTTACTTACTGAAATCTCCTTTCTTCAACTAAATTCGCTCTGCGCCAAGCACCCAAGTGGTTTGCAAGTTTCGTTTGATGAAAATGTGAACTTAAAATTATCGAACTTGTTTTTCGGGAGATTATTTGCTTTGTCGGGAGTCGGGAGGACATACAAAAATTCGGGAGAATCCCGCCAATTCCCGACCGTCTGGCAACCCTAATGCGAGGTCATCAAATGAGGCCTCGCATTTAACCACGTAAAAAAACTCTCCATAAAGCGTATAGCCTCAACAAACACTTCATAGGTACAATAAATAAATCGATCATTTGATGTGGATCGCGATAAAAGCCAGATGTTTACTCGCGGAAACTTTTGATTCCCCGTCGAGTACCTACTAAGTATTTGTTTTTGAGCTGCGACTGGGTGACAAAAAGTCACCGCCACAAAAAGTAACGAGCGATAGCTCTTAGGTATACCTAAGTGTCTAAACACACTATGCCGAAGTTCAGAGGCGTAGCGTGCCTTGGCGGGGCCCCGTATAAAAATATGTTTAGGGGCCCTTCGGTAGGGTAAAGATTTATCACTCAAGAAAAAATGCATTTCTCTGTATCTACGCCGAAATATAAACAAAAAATTGGACAAAGGTCATCAAAAAAATTCAAGAGGCAACTGATCAGTCCAGAGGTCGGAATCAGGTAGAGTTATTTTAATACTTGCATCGAAATGTTGATATTATTATGGATCTTCCCGGGATTTCTAATAGACAATCTCGTGCATAAAACAGTATTACATATAAATAATAATAATAATAAGTAAGTAAGTAAGTAAGTAAGTAAGTAAGGTAAGCAGCCAGTGCAACGAACGATTGAGGAGCGCACTGGAGGATGCGCTTCGTGAGTACCGCTCAACTCCTATTACTCTTAGACCCCGATTGCCGCGGTTACCCATGCACAAAAAAAATAGGGCGCTGGTGAGTGCTTTGAACTCGCTGCTTAAGAATCTTTTCGAGAGCAGCGAGGATCTTGCCGATACACATTCGATCCTGTTTTGCGGGGCTGTTGCGGCATGTCGATTGGCTAATGTCAAGTTTCCGGACAGTGACGGAACCAATCGACCAAAACCAGCCGTACCAGCCTGGCAATGTAGGATTGAGCGTCGTATCGGCGAGGCCAGGGTACTCATCGGCAAACTATACTGCTTCAGGGAGGGAAATACACGGCCACGTGTGATGCGCTTTGTGAGGCGGGCATTCTCGGGGACTGGCATCTGTCCTCAAGATTACATGTCCCGTGTCACAGAGCGCATCGACTTCCTGAAGCAAAAAGTTTGTGCATGGGCAAGCCGTATTCGGCGGTATAAGCGGCGGGTTGATCGGTACTCGCAGAATCGCATGTTCCGGAGCGATGAGAGGTGGGTATATAGAGCTTGGGAGCGACCTGAACAAAACATGACTGACGCGGACCGCCCGGATGATAGCGCCACAAGTTCATTCTGGCGCAGCATCTGGTCGGTGCCCGTCAGTCATGCTGAGGCTGACTGGATGCGTGATGTCGAACGAGTGTGTGAAAATATTCCTGAAATGGAACCAATTTTCATTACGCCATCAGATGTGGCAAGAGCGGTCCGTCCGTTACCAAACTGGAAATCTCCGGGACCGGACGGACTGCACAACTTTTGGCTAAAATGGTTAAATAGTTCACATACTTGTCTGGCATCTCAATTCCAGTCAGCTTTAGAGTCTGGGTCGCTACCACAGTTTCTAACAACTGGTGTTACCCACCTGCTCCATAAATCAGGTAGTACCACGGAACCCAAGAACTATAGACCAATCACTTGTTTGTCGACGGTCTATAAACTTCTTACATCCATTTTGAGAGTGAAAATTAACACACATGTTGATAGTAACTCCATTATGTCTGCCTCTCAAAATGGATGTAGGAACGGGTCCCGTGGTACTAAGGAGCTGCTCCTCATTGACATGGCAATTAGTCAACAGGTTCGTCGATCTCGCAGGGATCTGTCCACATGCTGGATAGATTATAAGAAGGCCTACGACTCGGTGCCACATACATGGCTCATGAGGGTGCTGGAGTTGTACAAGATAGATGCAACTCTACGTGCCTTCCTTGAGTCGTGTATGGGGCAATGGAGAACGGTCCTTCGCTATCCAGGGTGTCGACAGATCCAGGCGAACGATGAACCTGTATGGATCAAGCGGGGAATATTCCAGGGCGACAGTTTGAGTCCACTTTGGTTCTGCTTAGCCCTGAATCCTCTAAGTACATTGCTGGAGGACTCAGGTCTAGGCTATCGGTTGAGGAGAGGTGGTCAGGTCATATCTCACCTTCTATACATGGATGATCTGAAACTCTTTGCCCCCAGCAAATTGCAACTGATGGAGCTACTGAAGGTAACTGAAACTTTTAGTAGTGCCATCAGGATGGAATTTGGTGTGGACAAATGTGCAGTCATGCATGTAAAGCGAGGGGAGATTATGGAATCTGAAGGGATTCAGCTTTCAGATTCCATACACCTTAGATCACTTTCCTCATCCGAGACCTACAAGTATTTGGGTATGTCGGAAGCGTTAGGCATTAATGTACCGGACGTGAAACAATCGTTGAGGGACCGCTTCTTTGGACGCCTGAAAAAGGTTTTAAATAGCCTTCTTTCAGGCGGAAACAAGGTACGCGCCTTCAACGGTTGGGTCATGCCGGTATTAATGTACTCTTTCGGCATACTCAAATGGACTCAAACTGAACTCGACGCCTTGGATAGACGAGTCCGTACGCTGTTGACTGCAAACCGGATGCATCACCCACGATCATCGGTGATGAGGCTGTACATCCCGCGGAAATGCGGGGGTCGAGGCTTTTTAAATGCTAAGACCCTCCACAACCGCGAGGTGTGCAGTCTCAGGGAATATTTTTTGAAAATGGAAGTGGGTATGCACCGAGATGTGGTCACAGTGGACAAGGGACTCACCCCGCTGTCCATGGCTAAAGAGAACTGGCACAAACCTGTTATACTCAGTACCGAAGACCGCAGGGAGGTATGGCAAAGCAAGGAGCTACACGGACGCTTCTACCGGGCCCTTCATGGGCCCGATGTAGATTTTCTAGCGTCCGTGTCCTGGCTACGTTTCGGTGACCTCTTTGGGGAAACTGAAGGTTTTGTCTGTGCGATTATGGACGAAGTTATCTTGACGAACAACTACCGGAGACATATTATAAAGGATGGGACGATTGACGTGTGTCGGGCATGCCATCGTCCAGGTGAATCCATTAGACATATTATCTCAGGTTGTTCTCGTCTTGCTAACGGCGAGTACTTGCACAGGCACAACCTAGTAGCCAGAATCATCCACCAGCAACTTGCGTTGAAATACAAACTTGTGGAATCTGAGGTACCGTATTACAAGTATGTGCCCGACCCAGTTCTCGAGAAAGACCATGTCACGTTGTACTGGGATCTGCCTATCATTACTGATAGGACTATTGTCGCCAATAAGCCTGACATAGTAGTGATAGACAGATCAGCGCGCCGCGCAATGATAATCGATGTTACCATCCCACATGACGAGAACCTCGTGAAGGCTGAGAAAGATAAACAAATCAAATATATCAACCTAGCGCGCGAGGTTGTCGAAATGTGGAATGTGAGCTCGGCTATCATTGTGCCGATTGTCGTTACTGCCAATGGCCTGATGGCAAAGAGCCTCGACGAACACCTTTCGAGGCTCTCCTTAGGGGGTTGGATCAAGGGCCTGATTCAGAAGGCAGTACTTCTTGATACGGCTCGTATTGTGAGGAGGTTCCTGTCTCTGGAGCCCTAACCACCGGTAGCTTGGACCCCGCTCCCACACCGGTGGAACACTATTTTTTATATTTTTAAATGTTTTTAATTTTTGTTTTTTGTATTGAATAATATTTAAAAATATAAAACTATATGTTTAAAAAGATGAATAAAGAGAATAATAATAAAAACACCAGAGAAAGATAAGACAAATAAATTGTGTAAAAGTAAATAACTATTTTATTTAATAAATCATTAAGTTTTTATTAATTTTTGTTTACGCACGTTGGGGGCCCCTGTGGCCCGGGGGCCCCGTATAATTGATACGGCAGATACGGCGGTAGCTACGCCCCTGCCGAAGTTACGCGACCGAAGTTCGGCACAATTACGCCTGCAATGCTATTTGAATTACTGACGACACACTATGCCGAAATTACGTCGCGTCATAGCGTACAGCGTAACTTCGGTCGGGCGTAAGTCAGCGGCAACTTATTCTGTGACCACACATTATACGCGACCGAAGTTCGGTTCGATTACCGACGAAGATCCGGGGGCGGGGAGCAGCAGGGAGCCGCCCGTGCCGAATTTCTGCCGCGTAAGTTCGGCACTTATGGTGTGTCATATCAGCCAAATACGTCGGAACGTGAAATCAGCCGCCGAACTTCGGTCCCGTAACTTCGGCATAGTGTGTTTAGACACTAAGAGTAACAATATCTAACAGTGAGTGACCACATACAATATACAGTGTGTCCGGACACGAGTTAGCGATACTTGAAGGGGATATTATAGATTCATTTTCATCGACAAAACTGCTTTTAAAAAAATTCTTAATCCAACACCTCGCGAATGGCGGCCATTTTAGTTTTTTGATTTGTCCAACTGTGGTATGGCAAATATCTTTAAATCCAAGACACCTACAAACATGCCAATGACTTTGTTGCAAAGTTAAATGTTAAGGCTTTTCAAAAACTTGCGAAAGTTTTCTAAATAATATGTAAAAAGAACCAAAAAGCGTTGGCAAACACGAAATTGTACACAAAAATTACTGAATATTTTCACATTTTATACTCTAGCACGAAAAGTACCCCTGTATTTTCCTTAGGTTTTTGCATTAAATTAAAAGAATTTGAGTTAGGCTATAAAATGGTATCAAAATTATTTCTCTACGTCAAGTACTTTAGGAGTTATTCTTCCTTGAACATAACCCTTCCTTAGCGAATGTACCCCAATATTACAGGTGTCGCATTCTTTGGGCGAGCTAAATCGTTTCAGTGTAAATTTATGAACTGGCATTATTAACCACCATGTAAATGATCCCAACTAATCACCCATAAACTGAAATGGCCCATTTTTTAATTTATTCAAAGAAACCGATTTCATAAAGTAAAAAAAAATGTATTATTTCAGTTTAATGGTGATTCGTTGGGATCATTTACATGGTGGTTAATAAGGCCAGCTCATAAATTTACGTTGAAACGGTTTAGCTCGCCCAAAGAATGCAGCTTCTGTAACATTGGTGGTACATACGCTAAGGAAGGGTTATGTTCAAGTGAGAATAACTCCTAAAATACTTACCGTAGAGTGATAATTTTGATACAATTTTATAGCCTGACTCAAATACTTTTAATTTAATGCAAAAACCTAAGCAACATACAGGGGTACTTTTCGAGCTAGAGTATAAAATGTGAAAATATTCAGTAATTTTTGTGTACAATTTCGTGTTTGCCCACGTTTTTTGGTTCTTTTTACATATTATTTAGAAAACTTTTGCAAGTTTTTGAAAAGCCTTAACATTTAACTTTGCAATAAAGTCATTTGCATGTATGTAGGTCTCTTGGATTCAAAGATATTTGCATTTTATTGTACATACCCCAGTTCGACAAATCCAAAAACTAAAATGGCCGCCATTCGCGAGGTGTTGGAGTAAGAATTTTTTTAAAAGCAGTTTTGTCGATGAAAATGAGTCTATAATATTCCCTTCAAGTATCGCTAACTCGTGTCCGGACACACTGTATAATATAGTCCTCTTCACCGTATCCGGCGACAGCGACCCAGACTACTTGTCTTCTCTTTCGTGAGCCCTCTTGTGACCACATACATTGTAGGTACAATCATTATCTCATAAATGAACACACCTTCACAGTTCATATCCCGCGAATCTATATTTAAAACTGTTATATATTTAGAACCGACTTTGTTGATCACAGATCACAGCGTACGTTTACATTGCGGACACCTCACCGGACACATGATACGGACAGATTTATGATTCGGATTGATCAGTCTTTGTCCGCTGTCTATAACTAGGCCGCAATTTGTCCGAACTCTCCGATCTTTAACAACGCGATTTCTCACTTTTTTTTGCTGTATTAGAGTTATCTAAAATGTTTACAAGGATCCTTTGAATTGGTATGCCTAGAAGCTAGGGTGACCACGTAGATGACTATAGGTATTATGCCTAAGTTTTGTAAAGTAAAAGGTTTGAAGTGCATGCCGTGTTTTTATACACCTTAAAATGTTCCGCCGCTGGATCCCTATGCTAGATCTATATGATGACACATGTACCCATTCAACAGGGCTGATAGTAACTCATGTTGAATACTCGAGCCACAATATAAATCGTCGTTGCTAAAATGGCTGCTAAACGAAAGTGGGCCTGGTCTGGCCACGTCTGCCGGATGCCCAATGAACTGTGGGCCGAAATACCCACTATGTGGAGCCCTGACACAGCCGGAAATCGTCGCGGCAGACCTCGCAGAAGATGGCGGGATGAGCTGGACGAAATTAACGACCAGTGGCTCACATACATCAGGATCTCGCTGGATGCAAGCCGCTTCCAATTCCAAACGATCCTATTAGAAATCTATGGGGGAGGCCTATTATTTTAGCACATTAGCCCTAGATGGAAATAGTTGGAAGTCCTGGGGAGAGGCCTTTGCCCAGCAGTGGTACGATAAATGCTGATAATAACAGTGACAACGACCATTTATATCTTGACGCCTCATGCACGATCTGACTAACGAAAATTTTCTGCCAAGTCGCTGAGGTACGACGTAAGCGAGGGGGACGGGGTACTGCGTTCTGATTGGCTAACTCAAGGTCAGTGCGACGAGGGGACTCACAGGAGTGGTCGAAACTAAAACGAACTTAAGACTTTTTTGCCTAATGTGTTGACAGACATCGGTCGCCTGTGATTAGGAGTCTAGATATAAATGGTCGTTGAACAGTGACTTATATAGGTACGGTCTTTTATTTTCCGCACGGCCAGATTTTATTCGATGGTTGTTGATCTCTTTGAAAATTGTCAACAATGTTGGCGTGTGTGCCAAAGTCTTGATGTTTACTCACTGATTATGACACCAATGATGACTGCTATTAATGATGATTCTGACTTGCTAATGAAAGAGTGTTTTTTTTTTTTTTTAATTAATTGAAGACTAGTACTGGATGTTAAATTTTCAAAATTTTATTTTCATAGTGAGACAGCTCATCACGGTGCGATAGATGGCACAAATAATAAAAATTTTATACGTTTTCAAACTACATTTAAAAAAAAGAAACTGTAGAGTCACCATAATTAATAACTTTTTGGGACATTTTTTCTAAAGTGTTTTTTTGCGTATCTTATACTCCAGTACTCTTATAACTTTTCTTTCTGATATATTTCTGAACTAAAATAATTCAAGTAATTACTTATATTATACCTACCTAATTTTTTTATTACTTATAAAATAAAATTATTTTAAGAAATTAGTCATAGTAAGTATACACAATATACATACATTATAGATTAATTAATAAACTATCTGTGGACTTAGCAGTTCAGTCCGATCAAAAGGCTGACAATAGTGCAATTAGACAACCGCAACACGCATACAAAGTGGATGTTTATAGACACGTTTAAAATCACGGCTGACACGCCATTACTAATGCAACCTTGACAATGAAAACAGCGGAAACGTGTTTATTAATCGGTAACAATAGGTCAGTTAAATAATTTTTGGTATGATCGTAAATAAATACATAACTATGTACCTTAATACTGCTACACTATGGACTCAGATTGTTTGTCAACTGTGTAATTTTTTTTCCTTTGCCCCTTTTTTTTCATTTTTTTTTTTACTTATTAATTGTTTTGTTTTCTTATATTAGTGGTATTCCCCTGGAGTCTGGATTTGTGCCTAGTTACACGCTACGCTACATAAAACACGGGACTTAAATATTCCTGGGAGTAATGAGAGAAAGAGTAATTTCCGGGGTGGTGATTTCGCGAGCTAACCTGCACCCCCCCGGTGTAAAGCAGTTGGTTGGTCGTGTGGTTTAGTCAGAGGAATCAGACGTCTTCCATGGGAGGAAGAAGGCTTGTATGAGGACTTTTCACATTTCACAAGCTCAAAAAAGGGACATTACTGTTGAAATGGGGTGGATAAATCTAAGTCATAAGGAGTTATAGGCAAGTACTTAGTGCTTACATTTCGACGTTTTCTAATTGCCCAAGTGAAATAAAATATGTCTCTATATTGATGTCAAATGTCATAACGTTCAGTTTACGTAAAATGAATGAAATTCAAGCCGAATAAACCGTTTCAGTTGTTTACAATTTGTGTGGAAATTAGTGGCATTGTTTGACCTTCAAAAGTGCGTTGACATGACAACTACTCGTAGTTTCTTAGTAAATAGTAAGAAAGGCAGATTATAAAATGTTAAATATTTATTTATCATTATGTATATTGTATAATATTGCAAACGTGATAGGTACGCGAATAGATTGTAAAGCATGCAGATAAATTCTTATCTCATCAAAATATTTTACTTAAATAAATGTAAGTTTTATACACGTCCAATCTTTGTTATCTAGATGATTAGGGTACGAAGTCAATAACATGTACTTATCTATTAGAGATTTATCTCTCTACGATATAGGGAAAAACTTGCAAAAAAATTCTATGATTTATCTATACTGTTTATCTTATTTGAATATCGGCCCCTTTCGAGCATGTCTCGATATCTTCACGTGTCACTTACGATAATTGGTAATTTAGCAATTTTTGCAAGTTTGTAGAGAAATGATAAAGAAAGTAATATGTACTTGTAATTTTTGAGCACATTTATCTAAACTTACTAATAAAAGCTGATAAAATATTTTTGATTTGGATAGTCCATTTATCGAGAAAGGCTATATATGTAGAATCAGACTGCGATCATTACGAGCTGAGCAGCGGGTGAAAAAACGGGGAATAGGTTTTGAATAAACTCTGGGTAGGTACAACTTTTTATCACAAGCAATCAGAAGTAGAAATCTCTGAGATACATTCAGTATAGATTTTCTATCTGTTTAATACACTGAATTGTGCTACTAGTGATAATTATGATTGCTTGAAACGTGAAAAAAAATGGCAAAAAAAACGATCCATTTAAAGAATTCTTAGCTGTAAGAAGGGATTCCCATTTTTTAATGAAAAAAAGATATTATCTACATGTTTAAATTACTGCAGTTGAACAAATTACTTCACTGTGGGCTTGAAAATATGTTAGTCATGATTTTATGAGCCAAGAGATTACCTACTGTACCTAATATCAGAATTCCATGAGGTAGTTTAGTTTGTGGCAATCATTATAATGACCAATTTCCCTGTCTGACTGTAACAATATATTTAAAAATAGTTTTTCATACGCATTTAAACTGTCATCACGGAATATTTAGCATTTAGATGTTAAGGTTTAATTTGCTAGATTTTAAAATTGCTGGCCTATCAACATGCAATTACTGCAGTTTAAACTTTGATTAATATACCAAGTACTTTTTAATTCTAATAAAATACTTGTACTATTAAGTTTCTATCTACTATTCAGTTTTGGTGTGTTTTGACAAAATATATACACATAAATGATTAATTTAAAAAAATGTAAATATCTCAAAAATGCCTTATGAAACGATGCGCAGATGCGCTAGCTGAAGACATTCAATATCTAACAAAACTCAAATTTAAAATTCTTTAAATTTGAGTGATAATGACTGAAAATTACACTAAAAACCAGATTTCCTTAGGTTATTGAAAAATTTGGGCAGAAATAATGGAAATTTCTGTTTTTAGTCAGCAAAACTGACAGGGATTACGATCAACTTTTAAACTTTTTTTTACTAACTATGTACTACGAGTAATTTGTGCTATGAGGACAACTCTAAACAGTTTGTTGTAGTAAATCGTCGAAATGTCGACAACAGCTGATTTTTTTCGCAATAGCCTATATTATTTCACCGAATTTACCGAATCGGGTGACCATGATGCAATATTATTTTCAATAAAATGCACATTAACTGGGAAAAATCTAAAAAAACATGCACAGTTTAAATACTCTACATAGCAAATAATTTCAACAGATAAGTAAAACTTGAGATAGTATTGATATCCAATACAGATGTAGCTGGGGTCAGTTTGAATCAAAACATAATAAAATTAATGTCTGAAGAGTATGTTTTGAGATCTGCCATTTTGCTTTGTCACGTTTTTCGGATAAGAAATATAATTTCAAATAATAGCGAAATTTATTCGAACCTTAAAAATATTGACTAGTGACTTCTCTGGCTTTGTACTGATACTAGCTTGCATCATCCCACCGCTGGACAAAGGCCTCTCTACATAACTTCCAGTTTCTTCAATCCAGATTAAGATTCTGAATTCTGAACAAGAATACACTATCAAAACATAATTTCTTGATCATTTAATTTGGAACTTAGCTGTTTGTGTCCGACTTGCTCTCAACTATTTTTTATAACTGTTCTAATCTTGATTGAAATTCATATAAACTACACATCACACTTGTTATTAATAACTAGTTTATGTTTTCTGGTTCCAAAATGACCAATTTTCTTTTCAAAATATTCTGTTGCATAGTAAACTCAGTGAATGACCAATAAGTAGTACTTAATTAAAGTAACGTCAAACATTGTATTGACAAAATTAACTAAGTATTGTATATTAATTAGTTACGATAACAACAGGTTTTTACTATCTCTTTTTTTTCTCTTAATTAGTAAAATAACCCTCGTACGCGGTGTAAACTATCGTACTACTAATAAAATATGCAGAAGTTTGTGACCCCGGATGGATAAATTTTTGTTGCTCTTTCACACAAAAGATACTGAACAAAGGGTGTTTGGTACACAGATATATTTTTATAGCCCGGATTAACACACAGAATAGGTACTGTTAATAATTACTTTAGATTTTTGTAGAAATCTGGCATCTTCCGAATTTAATGGTTACAGTAAGTCCTAAGTACTTACTTACTTAAAAAAAAATAAGATGTGTGCGATAATTAAGCAAAACACACTGATAAAAGATTATATTATATAGCTGTGATATATTTACGTCTTGCGTACTCTGCGGTTGTTATTATAAGTTTACACATAAACATTTTATTGGCACATAATAAAATATACATATTAAGACGACGTTTATTTTCAGTATAAATTAACTATACGAGTATAAGTTAAATAAACCAAACTAATACTATTTGTGTTTTCCCAAATCCCTGTCATAGTATTTAGATAATGAAAAGTAAGCTACAGATTATTTTTATATTATAGTTAGTGCTTTTTAGTGAAAAAAGGCCAAGAGTGATCTGATTAAAATATTTGCATTAGCGTAATTTAGGCAAAATGTTATACCTAGCAGTCTCTTTGTTCTTTTTAAGGCTTAAAAAAAACAATGAGACACTTGATGGCCATTTTTGATATTTTTTTGTACACTAAAATTGCGCTTACATTGAAAAAGAAGTTAATTAAAAAAAAGGTTTTTATTTTCTTTAATACCATTATTAATCATGACCTTTTTACAGTGTTTATAGAGCGGATAACCTTTTTTATTGCAAACTATCCGCGGACCACGATAATCTTTGTCGCCCTGTCTTATCAACACTGAGTTAACTGGAGCTATGAGGTCAAAATTACATAACGATATAAATAAGGAATTTTACTTCGCGCAGTGACATATTAATGGTTGTTTTTGAGTAAGCACGAGATTGAAATTGTATTTTTTTAAGTAGGGTAGAACAGAATGGTTTGTTTTGATAAAAGTCAAAGTCAAATCATTTATTTCAATTAGGCCATCAAATACGCACTTTTGAACGTCGAATATTAAAATGAAAGGAAATGGGATGGATTGGGATTGATTCTACCCGTAATCACCATAGTAGGTACACAGTTATTTTTTATTTGTTCTTCTCAGTGCATTGCTAGTCACTTCTACGTAAGCACCGAGCTTTCATTGACGTGAGCCGCTTCAGACAACACGTTTTGTTAATCATCAGCTTATCACACAATGTGATAGGTCTACTATCGAGCAATAATAACAATAATAACATTGAATACTACTTTGAATCTAAACCTTCAGATAGACATGATCTTAATAAATCCTACTTTATTCGTAAAACTCAGCATGAAAATTGGCAACACTACCAATTTTTGCAACTTGTGCGGGTAATTGGGCAATATTTTTAATGCAACATTTCCGGCCAGCTCAAAAACTTTTACAAAATTTCCGGCTGTCGAAAAAAACCCATATGCCATAGTCGATCGTCTGCTGACCAAATCTTTATACTTAATTCTGTTACAGGGTGACTGCTAAAAAAATGTCGAGCTTATCCATTCGCAATAGTAATGGGTGATATCGTGTACTGTTTTTATTATCACTAAGTATTTGTGATAAAATCTAGATTATAGCAGGCGAAGTGCTTTTCTTAATCCCATGCAATCAACAATGCACGCGTTCTTTCATTTTTGCTTCCAATAAGTATAAAGCCTCCTGCAGACACACGCGATTAATCGCGCTGCGACAACGAGCTAATTTCCACTCTAAAAATACTGCGAATGGACCGCGATATGTCGCCCCGCGCGATTAATCGCGTGTGTCTGCAGGAGGCTTAAGTTTTTAATGTAGGACGAACTACATCTTTCTAATATCTCTGGTATTTTTTCAAAGAAACGGACGTGTTTTTCCATAATTATTTTTCATAGAAAAATCCATAGTAGTCCATAAGGATGGCTACCCTATTAGAAGGTATTTTTTAACATTAATGAGAGTCGTATCTAGTTTCTAATTAAATTAGGTTTCGAGTGAGTTAATGATTGCGGTAATATCCTTTTGATAAGCGAAGGGCTAGGCAGAGGTGAATCAATCTAATAATACTTATACCCAAATTTTGCTAGTTAAGGCGCGGACTGACTACGATTTTAAATCGCTTATGACCGCGTAAACTATTGTCACCACTATGGAGCGTCAATAAGATTGAAAATTGAAAAAATGATATTTGTGTTGAAATGTGACGTAAGCTGCGAATGGGCATTTATTTTACTGCTTTTCTTTAGATTATTTAAAATATAGATATAAAATTAAATAATGGTTTGGTTAAAGTTTAAAAAAAATGGAAAACCTACTAAATTCTTAAAAAAACTGTTGTTATCGCTGGAAATACAGAGATCTTCGACGTCAAAGTTTATTTTTGTGCTACAACTTCCCAATTTTTTATTGGAAATATCACACTATTATTTATTATTCTGTTCGGTTTCTTTATACCCTTCTCTGTTCACTGTATTTTTCGCGTTACTTATTTTTATTACATTACGTCATACTCGACGTTCTAAGAAACCAATTTTTGGGAATATTGAGATAACACCGCACATTAAGTGTGAACCCATGTAGGTAATAGGGGCGAGCCTCTTGCTATCAATTCTATCTAAGTAAAGCTGCCAGGGAAACAATCCGATAAATCACGTTGCCCAAACTAGGACTCGAACCAGGATCGTGCTCAGCAATAGCGCTTGCGCACTTTACCATAAAATTCAATATAATTGCCAGAATGATCATGTGAATGATGAATGAGAAATATTTCCAATATTTTTAAGGATTTGGGTTTTCTCTGTTTTTTTATTAACCTATATTGTCCCAATGCTGATTCTTTATTTAATTTTAATTCTAATTTAGACTGTTAATTTGTTTTAAATTTCGATTTCCGTTTCAATTCATAACTTTTATTCTGCATCAGAGCACACTGCGTTGCTGTATAACTCATTATTTTTATATAATGTGGAAAATGTCGTTGGTTATACTTTTACCCAAATGCTTACTGTAACCTATTTTATCATAATATTGTAATATTTAACCGTTTGTTTTCCCAAATAAATAAAAAATAAAATAAATAACCTTCCACTCTTCCTTTTGTGCGGCTTTCTCCGGCCAATCTCTCATTTTATAAATGTGTTAGAACGCCAGTGTTTTCTCCTCCCTCGGCAACGATTTTTTAATCAATATTTTCTCTGTTATTTAACTTAAAACAGTCACATTATTTTTAACCTATTTTTATTAAATTAGAGCAATTTTCGAGGATGTTTAGAAAAAAAACATCTTGTGATAATAATGTATTTGTTATGTTAATATCACAAAGACCTTCATACAGCAATAATAATTAAAACAAAATTAATCAAATTTAATTTGCGCGTAATTTTCAACGTCTAGTATCATTATAATATGACGTTAATTCGTTATTTAATATGTTTAAAGCCCGTCATAAAAGTTGATATCGCAAATTCGTCAATGTAATATTTACAAAGTGCCAAAGAATTTGATATCAACCAAATGGGGTTATCAGTAAACATACGCAAGTAAAAAAAAACTTTTCAAGTGGGAATATAGATTTGGCTGGATACACTAGTACTGCTAAACTGTGTATTTTTTGTAAAAAAAAATGTAGGAGAAAATAAAAAAATAAAAATAAACGCTGCAAAACAGTGTAGAATTAAGGCTCGAACAGACACACGCGATTAATCGCGCTGCGACAACGATCCAAGCTAATTTCCACTCTAAATGTCCTGCGAATGGACCGCGACAAGTCGCCCCGCGCGATTAATCGTGTGTGTCTGCTCGAGGCTTTACTCTTAACCCATGAGTTTTTCAGCAACGTACTGAAAAAAAAAATCATTATTATATTTGTAATTTCTAGTATATGATGTACTCTACTGAACTGAAGAAACAGCAGAGTGGCTTTTGAGTTTCAAACCCAAAGTATAAAAATATATGAAAGGGAATTTGAAACGGTGAAAGAAGAGTGTGTGGTTTTTTAATAACTAGGTGAACTATAGGTAAAATAAGAGGATGCTTCTGAAAAAAATATAGAATGTAGGTATTTTGGTAGGTACATTATTACCAACAGTATTTTTTAGAAACCCATGAGAAATAATAAGTTAAAGTATTTTCTTTGACTACAAATCTTGAATCTACCTAATTTATTACCTTGCAGACATATTTACTACCTAATATAATACCTAGGTTACACAAGACACCTACAGTTACCATACAATAGAAATAACGATAGCATTTGAAAAGCCAGACACAAATATTTAGTACATTGTGTTCAGTGATAGATTGCTGTGTAAATTCTCTGATTACACGATTTGCATAGAAACTAGTTATATCTAGGCAAGTTTCAGGGGCGTTAATTATTTTCATGACAGATGCTGAAATGCTCTCTACATTTATTACATAATTATGATTACTTTCCAGAATTTGATCCGTATTAGCAACACAATCGAATGGTGTAATAATACAGAATGTGCTTTTTTTCCCTCAAATCAGCGGGTTTAATTCCTGGCCAGGATTATTGAATTTTCTAAAATTCAATGATGCAGTTTTAATTTTCGTCAAAATCGGCCTCGAGACTCCTTTCAGCGTTTTTCGATATTCCTCATAGTTTCGAATATAGTCATCCATGACCAGTTGAAAAATTCACTCTGTATACGTATTTAGAATCGAAAAGGTTTGAAAATTTTGATCGTCGTATGCGTCATTTTCACAAGAGAAGGAACGGACCGAACTTTGTTTGAAAACTTGTTGAAACAGTCAATATTTTTTTCTTTTGAATGGTGTTCCTACTCGCAAGTCAACTTAGAGGAGATTATGTGTTGCTGAATGTTGCTTAAAATCGGACAAACTTGTGCTGTGCTTTGAATATAAGGCTTCCATGCCATGGCTACCAACCCGCACTGGACCCGCGTGGTGGATTATGGTCCACTCCCTCTCACAGAGAGGAGGCCTGTGTCCCAGCAGTGGGAACATTATAGGCTGATGATGATGATGATGATGCCAGAGACACTTAATCTAGGGCCACTTTAACGGGAAATGCCGTAAGTGTGGCCGTAAGAAAATTATAATCACTTATAAAACCTTTTTTGCTGTGACCAGCTCTAATGAAAGTATAGTAATTAAGCCCTATTCTTAAGGACTTTAATATACGTATACATACGTATATGAGGCGATACCTATTACCTACTGTCTTATGCACTGAACGCTTACTAAATGCTTTAATTATGTAAATAATGCATTTCCTCATTTAAAATAATGTAGGCACTTGCTTTGACTAAGTATCTAGGTACTAGTCTATAATGATGTACTTAATGTTTTTTTTTATAATAAACCTTCATTAAAATAGTCACGAGAGCAAAGATCATCGAATTTATAAACAATTAGGTAATGAATGAAATTATCTAATAATAAAACATAATATGCATTATACGAACCTAGAATGTAGAAAAATCGTCCGTTCAACCCGTTACACGATACCAAAAATAATGCAACGGCCATTTGCAATCAACAAAAAAAAACCGGCCAAGTGCGAGTTGGACTCGCCCATGAAGGGTTCCGTAGCAGCAAGCATAGATTAGAGATATAATTATATTGAGATTAGTAAGTAATATACACAAACAATAAAATAACTTTGTTTTTCATAGTATTTGTATGAATGGCAAAGTTATATTTGCGGTTTTTGAAAATGTACTATATCTCAAAAACTGCTAACTGTATCTCATCCAAACCAATTTTCGTTGGTAGTTTTGGTTGAGGTCTACATTATATATTTTTTTTAGTTTTATCATTCTCTTATTTTAGAAGTTACGGGGGGGGGGGACACACTTTTTACCACTTTGGAAGTGTCTCTCGCGCAAACTGTTCAGTTTAGAAAAAAATGATGTTAGTAACCTCAATATCATTTTTAAAGACCTATTCATAGATACCCCACACGTATGGGTTTGGTGAAAAATTTTTTTTGAGTTTCAATTCTAAGTATGGGGGGCACCCCCAAAATTTGTTTTGTTTTGATTTTTGTGTAAAAATCCTAATGCGGTTCACATAATACATCTTTCTACCAAGTTTCAACAGGATAGCTCTTATACTTTCGACAAAAAGTGGCTGTGACATACACGGACAGACAGACAGACAGACAGACAGACAGACAGACAGACATGACGAATCTATAAGGGTTCCGTTTTTGCCATTTGGCTACGGAACCCTAAAAACGCGGGAAAATAAATAATCCAAACTGATCCGGTTTGTAAACAATAGCATTTTCCTCTAGAAACACACTGACTCCTATTGTTATTCGATGACCCACACATTTCATACATATTTTATATGACCATGTCCGTTAACAACTACATTTTTCTTCGCTTTATCTTTTATTTTCCTATAAAATGTCACCGTTAACTGGTCACAATGTTTAGCGACAGATTTTAATAGGTATCCCATTTTGTTGCAAGAATATGAAAGTTGCATTGCATTTTAAAAATGGTCGTATAAAATTTAGTTTTTCACACCTAATAAAATCGCGATAATTTTTATTGCGATGTAAAATATACTAGGTATACATATAATATGTTGGAATGTAAAACATATGTTCGATTTTTCACTACAAATATTAAAAGAAAAGTCCGATTTTCAGTTACTATTTAAAAAATATTCCGTTCATATTACTTACTTGGTTATATCGGGAAATCTTGTGAAGCAGTGTGAAGCATTATGTCATTAAATTGTGATTATTTCACTATTTGTTCCGCCATAAACAATTGTTTCAACTTTAATCTTCATGCCGTATTTTAACTAGTTAGGTATCATTTAGTAATCAATCACAGTTACTTTACTTGACACTTCAACTTTGTTTAAAACAATGTTCACTCCGATTTAATTTAATCGCATTTTAACTCACTCTATTTTATTTTGATTTAATTGAATCGCATATTAACTCACTTGTAGTAGTTTACAATTTATAAAAAAACATCACTAAAGAACAACCTCATAGACAATCGACAACACAGTTCCAAGTTCAAATATTTTCCCGCGCATTTCTTTAGACACCATCTTTATTTATTTTGTAGAATTCAGTCACTTTTATTTTTATACAACCACTTGAATAAATACTTATTGCTTTTAACTAATAATAATGAAAGATACCTATTCCATTTATTATTCCGAATATTTTCGCGCACATTTTTTGACACAGTTACATTTTATTTTAACGCAAAGACACTTTTTTTTTAAACCATACAGCCACTGCTAAAAAAATACACATTCGAAATTTAAATTACAATAAAAAAAGAAAAGAAATAACATACCGATGCCCGCGATGACATATTGCCGCCACAGTTGCCCTGCCTCCATCCTGTACGCTTGCTGATTGAGTGCCGCACCGGTCTCACCAACCGGGTCGTAAGCGTAGTTCCTATCTTCCATACGTCAGGTGACGTCACCCGGTGTGTGTTACGTTCCGCTTACGTTGGGCTCGAGGGTGGATGTTTGGCAAACACCCGATGTTCTGCCGCCAAGACTGTGGATGAAGACCTCGTGTTAGTACTCGATTTACGTGTGATAGTTTGGGATTATTCCCATAAGAACGTGCAACCCCATATTGACTGTAATCATCATTATAAATAAGAAATTTTGGCAAGGAATACCCTTATAGTAGAGTCACGCGTTCCAAAGTTTTTTTGGGACAATCCCGCCTCTATTCCCTTTTTTTAAATTTGTGCCTTTCAAAACAGGCTAAGGTCTGAGACCAAGCTGCCTAGACTTCAGTTGGCAGTTTTCTTGAGTAGGGCTCTCTATTCCCTAACCACTGCAACTCCTGTGCATCAGAATCAACGGTGAAAATCCCCATAAAAAGTATCGAGGCAATGAAGATCTACAAAGTCCCAGAAAATGATAACAAAGTTGATCCTTGGTCAAATTAAACATATCCCCGGCTTAAAATAGTTTACAAAATTTTATAGTTGCTTTCTGGATAACTTTACTCTCCAACTTACCATGGAGAAGCAAATTAACTTGACCAATGAAAGCTGTATGAAATCCCACCAAAAATAAAACCATTACAAAGCTAAACACCAAGAAATAAACAACAAACAATATTATTATGACAGCAACTGTCATTGACAAAATATGGGAAACTCGCTGACACTCGTCTTAAAAAAACAACACATAGAATTGTCAAAATGACACCAGCATCGTATCCTATATCGTGTTCTTTTTTTGAAATGTTTTGGTTAGACTGGCCAGTGATAACTACTGACCTCCACTATCTATGGTTGACACGAAGTTGTTTTTTTAATTGAATAGAAACATTATTTAGCCATCTAATGTGCCATGTCTACAACAATAACATTGTTAATTCATTTGGAGACAAAAATATAGAGTAACGATTTACTGAACCCGTTTTTCAGGACATTGAGGTTTCATTTCTAGATAAAGTCATTATTACTTAGAACTTTAAGACAAAAACGCCTGCATTTACCTAAAAGTAACGCCACTTTTTCATAAGTTAACGTAAATCTTAGCATCTTAGTGACAATATTGAGGAACAGGTACTAGGTTTCATTGCCAGGTGGGACAAACAGTTTTTGGGTTTTTCCGTCAAGAAATTCAGTCCCGGTGCTTGCTACTGACTAGTAGCAAGCACCGGTGCTTGCTACTGACTAGTAGCAAGCACCGGGACTGAATTTGTGCCAAGTTGAGGGCAACAGGCTCGTCCCCTATTCATCATCATCATCATATCAGCCGTAACACTTCCACTGTTGAACATAGGCCTCCCCTACAGACTTCCAATAGGACCGGTTGTAAGCGGCCTGCATCCAGCGTGATTCTGTGGACTTCATACGGTGCATCCACACCGCCGGTAACATTTGTAGCTCAACGTTTCCCAATGTTGCTCGGTAACATCCGCCAACAAAATGTTACTAAGTGTTCACGTGTTACTGTAAGTCGAGTAACGTTGCTCAACATTCGGTAACAATGTTACCCCCATTATCTAACAATGTTACCGATTGTCGAGCAACGTTACTCGACATACAGTAACACGGCAACATTTGTTGTCGGATGTTACTGCGGTGTGGATGAGTAGCAATCAACAAATAGTAACAAGGAGCCACAAAAGTTACCGAATGTTGCCGAATGTTACCGTGTTGCCTTTTGTTGCTCCACAAATGTTACCGGCGATGTGGATGCACCGATAAGTCCACCTTGCGGGTGGACGTCCTACGCTGCCTCTATTAACTTAACTTGCAGAATGTGAATGTACTTTGAATACACCTCTGCCTGATCTTATATGGATTACAGCCGTAATCAACGTATCTGTTTCAACACATATTGTAGCTGTTTATTGTCCCTGAATAAATAGGTAAAATAAAATAAAATAAAAATAGTGTTATGTTATTTCATCGTTATTTTCGTCCTACTGACCGTATATGAGACTTTTTTTACTAGCTTATTCGGTCCCACTCCTGAGCAAAGGCCTTTTTCTGACTAAAAATTCACCCCGATCCATCAATTTCTCTTTACGTTCCAGGTCGCGGTAAACTGCTTAAACAGTCCTGCTTACTCTCGACATTGAATAAATCGACATAATGCTGAATTTGTCAATTTTTATCATGCAATAAATCTATCATTACAGCACACTCACGTGTATTTTCACATATTATTCTAACTGGTACGTCATATCTATAAGCTACACTAGCGAGGCGCCCTAGCTTTGCACAGTTGCAATTTCAAAATAAAATGTATAAAAAGAATAATGTAACTTTCTACTTTAGAAAGAATTTTCAAAATCGGTTCATTAATTCCAAAGACCTTCTTACAAAAAAACTGATCTAAGAAAAAAACTCACTAATTTTGCCTCTTTTTAATATCAGTTTAGACGTGCCCGCAATTTCGTCCTTTTCTAAAATAAAAGCCTTAGTTACTCCCTATTACATTAGCTACCTGCGAGTGAACCTCCCGTCAAAATCGGTCCAACCGTTTCAGAGATACGCTGGAACGAACAGACAGATAAACTAAAATTAAAAAAAAATATTTTGGAATATCGTCTTGTAGTAAAAAGCGGTTATTTTAATATTACTAACAGACACTCCAATTTTATTTATTTGTATAGATATAGGTACGTAAACATATATCATGTAACATACATAACATATTATGTATGTATATGCTTTAGATAAATTACCACGCGAATATCGCACATGTATTTATTGCGATAAAACGCAGATAAATAACAGATACAGTGGAATATCGCTTGGATATTATGTACATTATAATATGTTGTTTTTTTTATAAATGTATTTTAATGATGTCATAACATTCTCGCTCTTATTTGCTTTGGGTAAACAATCTCCATACGGTGCATCCACACCGCCGGTAACATTTGTAGCTCAACGTTTCCAAATGTTGCTCGGTAACATCCGCCAACAAAATGTTACTAAGTGTTGACGTGTTACTGTAAGTCGAGTAACGTTGCTCAACATTCGGTAACAATGTTACCTTCATTATCTAACAATGTTGCCGATTGTCGAGCAACGTTACTCGACATACAGTAACACGGCAACATTTGTTGTCGGATGTTAATGCGGTGTGGATGAGTAACAAATAGTAACAAGGAGCCACAAAAGTTACCGAATGTTGCCGAATGTTACCGTGTTGCTCCACAAATGTTACCGGCGGTGTGGATGCATCACCGTTAGAAGGAATTTAACATCTTTTTTTGTTTTTTTTTCGTCCCGGGAGACGAGGGAGTCGTGTAGAATTGTTTACGTCGACTGGAGTGCCCTGACCAGTGACCACTATTTAATATACGCACTTAAAAAAGGTGCGGCACGTGGCCGACCAGCTACCTGCTCGCTACCGAAGCGACTTGTTATTGAAAACAATGAAATAATTAATGATCCCATGAATGAGATTTCTACTTTAAATGAAGATTTATTGTAGATAGTGCAACTATAAGCAGTAAAAGGAGGAAAAGCAGTGATGGAGAATGGACTGAAGTACATAAAACGAAAAGAGAAAAAACTGAAAGATATGGAAAAGATAGAAATATATACTCGTACAGGGTAATTTAAAAAAAAAAAATTAAGTTCGATTACTCCAAAACCAGTCAGTTCGGACCCCATGTTGTCGGGGTTAAAATTGTTGCAAGTAAGGTCTAGTATCACCCATTTCAAGGACCGCATCGAATTACAAATCACCCTGTATATTATTAATGTATATTGGTTAATTTAGGAATTAAAAAAACCGGCCAAGTGCGAAGTGGACTCTCCCATGAAGGATTCCGTAGTAGCAAGCATAGATTAGGGATATAATTATATTGAGATTAGAAAGTAATATACACAAACAATAAAAATAACTTTGTTTTTCATAGTGTTTGTATGAATGGCAAAGTTATATTTGCGGTTTTTGAAAATGTACTATATCGCGAAATATTTTTTTAGTTTTATCATTCTCTTATTTTAGAAGTTACAGGGGGGACACTCATTTTACCACTTTGGGAGTGTCTCTCGCGCAAACTGTTAAGTTTAGAAAAAAATGACATTAGTAACCTCAATATCATTTTTAAAGACCTATCCATAGATACCCCACAGGCCCCCCACATGTATGGGTTTGGTGATAAAAAAATTATTGAGTTTCAATTCTAAGTATGGGGGGCCTTTTTATCTCCTACCCATTACTGTCAGACTTGTGATGACTAAAATCCACGGTGATCCTTCAATAGCCCTTTACGTTTCAGGGTCACGGTATTCGTTAGTCCCGCAACCCCGGCAGGCTCTGGCCCTCTAGGGGGTCCCGTCTTCGGATCGAATTCCCATCATACCTCGCGTCCCCGTCTTATACACTGTTCCCCTACGAGTGTTTGATAAGATAAACATACTCTACCCATGCCGTTGTCTGGTCATAAGTTAAAAGAAAATGTCACAGATAATTAATTAACAGATCATAGACTAATCAGTATTCTGCAGCAGTCCATAGACACGCTGCACGCATATCGGAAGCAAAGGACAAAATGAATAATGGCGCCGAACTTATTTCCGCTTTCCTTCTTCCTGTTTGCCAATAAATTTGACACACAGTACACGTCAAGTTTTCCTTTGAATCTTTTGGAGAATAGCTTTCCTTAATGAAAAAGGTCGGTCAATATATTTGCGGATTGTTTTAATCTAAATAAGGTTTCGGTCGGACTAGCAAGCGCAGCGTAGGACGTCCACCAACAAGATGGACAGACGACCTTTTAAAGGTCGCCGGAAGACGCTGCTGGATGCTGGTCTCTTCCAACCGGTATATGTGGAGATCTAAAGGGGAGCCTTATGTTCAGCAGTGGACGTCCTATGGCTGAGATGATGATGATGAAATATGGTTTACGCCAACAGGTAAAATTATCTACAACATTATTTTTTGTTTATGCGTAACCCGATACACCTGTCTAGTATTTTTGTGTAAAAAATCTATGTACATTTTTTTTAAAACCGTGTCATGGTTGTCCGTTCAAAAACATGCTCATTTCGCGGTACACCCGCGTAAACCGCGTCTCCTGTGTTATACACTCGTGATAATGGTTTGGCAATAGGTACCTAACCGTACGGTGATTGTATTGTAATTAACTGGTACATCTACCTAATAAAATTTAGTTAAAATGTTTTTGAAAAAAAAAATATAACATTCAGGTTTCGGATATACTAAAAATAGGTAATGTATTTTCTCAGGAAAAATATATGGCTTGATCCTACCACAAAAATATATTTTAGAATTGGATCATCAGTTCTGGAGATAACCCGTTACATACAAACAAACAATCTGTACTCTAAGTATTTTATATACCTACATCTGACTCATGACCTGAGCCACACCTGAGTTAAACTAGAGGAAAACACCTGACTATATTGTGAATGACGTTATATTTATTATTATGTAGGGTTTCCTTGTCGTCTTTCTGGAAAGTCAACAGGATAATTACTGAATAAACACAGTCTTACTACAAAAATTTAAACATCTGTTGAACACTTGTCTGCTAGATTAAACAAAACTTGTCTAATAAAAGTGCAACTGCAAAATGGACCTTATACCAAAGTAAAAGGCCGTTTTCTACTCACACTTTTTTTTAGACAAGTGTTCATCAAATGTTTAACTATTTTGTAGTAAGACTGTGCTGTATATTTGACAGATTCGGCAGTACTGAGAGCGTTCCATACTGATAACGGAACCCTAAAAAAATTTTGTTCAGTGATATAGATGAATGAGCAAAAAAACTGTATTATAGAATTTTATTATTTTGTTTGTTATCCGTGCATGTGAAAATGCATTTGAAATAACTATAACAGACAATTTATGGTGATAATTCATATTAATTTGACACAAAATAACAATAACCTCTAGTCGGAAGACGTAACAATAATAAATAATTGCTTGGCGTTGCTAATTCTGACTGAAATGTGTAATACACAGTACCTACTAATTTTAATACAGAAAAATACCTATATTACTTTTCACATAGAGCCAATACTTTTAGAGACAAATCCCATAAACTTCAAATAAAGCAAGACAATATAATAATAATAAATATAAATAAATTGCACAGTATATACTTAAAACACATATTTATGTTAACGCCTACAACTTTTACCATAGCAATCAGAGACTTGGTGGCCTACGAATTGCCTACGAATTTTCGTTTAGCAATTTAATGCTATGACAAAATTGGTAGGCGTTACAGCTGTTGAGTATTTTGATGATTGTCAATGTCTACCAAGCGTAACCTGATGAGTCCGACCGTTAATAAAACTATTTTTAGTTTAATTAGTTTATTTATTGTTTCGAGTGATTTTAACGACTCATGCTTTTAGTTGCTAAAGAGGTAAGCAAACGGGCAAGGCTTAAAGAATCGTTTACGTAAGCAAATGTTAAGTTATCGTGAATCATGTAAATTATAATAATTAAAACATAATAATTATTCATTATTCAGGTTTATAACTTCATGAGCTTAGACAATGTTGCTTCACAGGTTTCTAGACACAAGTTGACTGAATTTATTGAAGTGCCTGATTAAAATTGTAAAAAGGTAATTTAAAAATTAAATGGAGAATCTAAAAGAAGAGCTCAAGTAGAGCAGTATTTATGAGATGATTAATATACAAATTAATATACTATTTCGTTTCTATTTTAAATGGGACAATGCGTATTTTATTTCAATGTTCCGTTTTCTTGTCTAAATAGTTGAACCGATTTGGATCAATTAGGACACACATAGTAGAGATCCAAGAGTCGGTACAATGTTATTTTGTGGGGGGAAGAGGCGAGTTAAGACGAGGACAGCAGCTAGTGTGTCATAAACCTAAATGACAGGGGATTCAATGCGCAAGGGTGTTTCACTGCGATTTTTAAGGTGAAACCGCACTAGACGGAACTGCACTGCAGCGGAACGTGGCGGAACTACGCGACACGACGCGTCATTTTTAGTAAACCGCACTTGAACTGCAGCGGCGCTACAAAAATATATTCAGTTGCTAGGCAACCTCTGAGCAAGATGGACGACGAAATGGCCTGGCTCTTAGTCGAACCGCACAGCGCACTCCGCGGCAGCGGAACTACACGTCGCGACACTTTTGGTCAGTTGCGCAACTTTGACGCGCAGTGCTTGCAGTGTAGTTCCGTTACCGCTTAGTACGTGATGTCTCGTATAATTTCATATAAAGAATATTTTGACGCGTCTCGTGTCGCGCAGTTCCGCTGAAGTGCAGTTCCGTCCAGTGCGGTTTTATCTTTAGCCGTCAGTGGCGCTACAAGCGCATAACGTAAACAACGTTCAAGTGTAGCTTCGAGTGTGTAGTTATATTATCTGTGGTGTAGTGTATGTCAAGTAAATCATACAGAGAGTAAATGACATCATGCGCTGGTAGCGCTATCTAAGCAGAGCTTTGCGTGAAACCTCCCACAAAACAAAACTGTACCTGTCAAGACAGATGTGCAATAACTTAGTCTCGGATCATTTTTCTTAGTTGCGACGCAACAGGCGCTCAAACCAATTAATTTGGAAAGTAAAGGAAGCTTTTCGAAAGCAGCTTGAAACTCTGCTGTTGGTTATCATACTAACAAGTTTATATTTAAAAGAAATACAGACAAAATCCGAGGATCCTTCTTTTTGAAATCGGTTGAAAATACAACATGGCAGCGTTAGTTCTGATTTTGAACACACGCCAGAATATCCGTGTATACCATTAAAATAATTATGATTATATCACTGTGTGTGAAATAAATGATAATTATTTTACCTGTTTCATATACTCGTACATACGAGTACATAAACTAATGTTAATATTTAGATTCTATCGTATATGATTTAGATAGATAGGTATTTGTATACTTATTGTAACATTTTTCTATGGCTCTAGAAACCTAGGTCTGTATAAACTAATGAAGTTTATTTAGAAGTGGAGTCCATTATAAATTATCATGTCCGACTGTGGAGTGCCTGGCTTTTCATGTTATGCATTATCGTATCAAGGACACTCGCGACAAGTGCTTGTCTTCAATTGTGCGTGGAATTGTGAAATCTAGGTAATATAGGTAGCTAGAATATAATTTATTAGCTTTATTTATATTATTAGTTATTAAATAATCTGTGAAAAGCACCAGAATCTGTATTTCCTAATAGCCACAATATTGGAGTCTTTTTTGTTGTGGTAAAATCATCAAATGAATCCTTTCACCCGGGGCGGGACGGGAGGGACTGTCAGACTTGTACTGACTAAAATCCACGGTAATCCTTCAATTTATAGCCCTTTACGTTCCAGGGTCTCGGTTACCTGATGAGATAGGTTTGGGTGCCCTTGGGTGGTCTAGGCGCTTATAAGTGTGCTTCACCGTCGACCAATCTTTCGCTTACTATCAGGCTATAGCTGCATCAATATGCAGCTATAGCCTGATAGTAAGCGAAAGATTGGTCCAATGACCCAATGAACCAATTTTAAACGCTGCTGTTGTTGATTATTGGGGACCTATACCCAGCAGTGGGACAATATCAATAATAAAAGGTATTCTTGGGATTGCGAGTACCTACACCTATAAGGGAACAGTTTATAAGACGAGGCGCGGGATATGATGGGAAAACACCGAAAACACACATTTAAGGCAAACTTACCACAATACTAACGTAGCGCAAGCTACAACAGTACCCTTAGCACGAGTTTTCACTATTTACTTTACAGCATCTTTTCAGTATTTACAGCGTTTCTTGTATGAAAAAATGGAACAGCGTCTCTGGTGTCCGAAGAAGGAACTAATTTTTTCCTTGAAAAATGTCAATTTGAAATTGTCAAAGTTCCAGTTTACTTTACGTCTCAAATACTTACTAAAAACTCGTGCTAAGGGTACAGGACGCCATTTGTTAATGTCCGCTTCCAAATGACGTCCTGTTGGCGCTTGCGCTACGTTAGTGTTGTGTTAAGTTTGCCTTAAGTGTGTATGCCCCATTATACCTCGCGTCCCCGTCTTATACACTGTTCCCCTGCTTAATTGCCAAAGATAACAAAAATTAGGTATTATTTTTAAAGAAGCCAATGTCAAAATACATTCATTATTTAATTAGTAACAAAAGCACGTAATTAATTACCTATATTTACAATTAATCGAATAATATTTTGAATGATTATTAAAACGAGTAATTGCTGAATGATACTGATTATCAGAAAGGTCATTTGCGAAAGTAGGTAGCGAAGTACAAAAACGTTTCAATGACTGTTCTATCTGTTGGAAAAACCAATTGATAGACTATTTTTTTGATAACAACGGATTATACAATAATACAAGGTCAGGTTTAATTCACTAGCAGAACTCTAGTACGGGTATTATTATCAGCCTATTGGCGTCCACTGCTGGAGGTAAGCCTCCCCCAAAGAGCGCCAACCCTCCCGGTCCTGGGCAGCCCGCATCCATCCGCTGCCAGCCACATTCTTCAAATCATCGACCCATCTTGCCGCAGGGCGTCCCACACTACGTTTGCCTATTCGCGGTCTCCACTCTAGCACCTGTCTGCTCCATCTACCATCTATACGGGTGTATTCGATATTTAAATACGATATTATTGACAGAGAGAGAGCTAAGCTTCAGCTAAGTTCTAATAGAACTCAGCCTGAGTTTTATTACCAATTATTAATAACTAATCATTCGCCCTGGCTTGTTTTGGCTAGCATACGACACGTAAGAATAATGTAGCTTTCTAATAGTGAAAGATTTTATCAAAACAGGTTCACAGGGTTCACTAGTTCCCGAGATTACTTCCTACAAACTCACAACATTTATCTCTTTATAATATTAATATAAGATTAACATTTGAACTAAAAAAAATATATTTCTTTTGAAGCAACTGAGTAAAAAGAGGCACTCTTTAGATAAGTTTGGGAATTGTCGGAATATTTTTATCACTCGTTATCACACAAGAGCTTAAAGGCTTAAACAAGAACATTATCACCATGACTAAATAAACATAAATACGGTTATATCAATAAATGATCGATTAAAAAACCTGATTGATATATTCTTGCTTACTATAAACACTAGGCTTTTTATTATGTGGGTAGACAGAAACCAAAGAGCGCCACCTGTTACGATCCTTAAATACTCCTTTCACATCATCCACATTCATACAACCGGTCATACACACACGCCGATTGCACCTGACCTTTCTTTAGGACCTCACCAATAAGGTCAGGGCGTTACCACTCACATCTAGGTACCTTATTTTATCTCTTTCACCTCCAACTCCAAGTCCCGTATTACAGAACGTCACTCAATACTCAAGCATTACTTTGATTTAAGTCATTTGATTGGTTGAAACTAGTTCATATTTAAATACGGGCCTTAGACTAGAAGCTACAAATCTCAAAAAAAAAACTGCCTGATGTCACAACTCTTCACATTTTGCTGTATCTCCATTTTCTGTCAAACATTTTTTTTAATAAAACATTGCCTCACACTAGGAATTTCTGTATCGTGGGTGCGTTTACAAACATAGAAACTGACATACACAAACACCCAGACCAGGAACAACTATTTAAGTCATACAAATATTTGTTCCGTGCGGGAATCGAACCCGTGACACGCTGCGCAGCAGTCCAATCGCTCAGCCACTGTGTCAACCGTGCCTATTACCTATGTTTTATTAGGCCATAGGTATTTCTCCTATAAAGTGAGTGCTTTTATAGTCTCCGCCAGATAAGTTTGGAATAAAATTCGTTGACCCCCGTGTACCAATGTATTCCAATATTACAAAATGATAAAAAAAATTAAAGAAAGTGTCGTAACACGATCAAAACAAACGTATCGTGGTAAGATGCGACCTTGACCTTATATTTTGTTTTGAAATTCGAACGATGGTATTATGAAATTCGAACGATGCATTATTAGGATCAATGACCTTTATTCCAGACTTATCTGGCGGGGAATATACAAACATTTAAACTCACATAATACACAGCTAGACCCGGGGCGTAAATCGTAACCACAACAAGCAGAGCAGCAATCAATCATTCCGGCCGTACCGTCACGACACGATACCGGTGGGATCGGCAGTTTCATACATTTGTAACGAAAATGAGCGAGAGAAGACGATATGCCAGTGTCGTGTCGTTACCGTCATCGTTTAATGTAAAGGCACCCATTGGCAGCAATTTGATTAATTTATGGCCACTCAGGACTTAATTCAATTGATTGTTATACTAACTTCTGATATGATAAGAACTAAGTTATCAGCTTATCAAAATAGGTGGTACTTATAAGCTAGGCTTATGCCAAGTGGTAGCGACCTTGCAGTCTAGGAAAATGTACCTTTATGCGGTGTCCCCACAGACAATGGCTCACCTTCTCTCCTGTACCGCAAGTCCTGTCACCTGTACACTTTTTTTTTTTGTTTTTTTTTTTTTTAGCGTGGTAAAATCATCAAATGAGTCCTCTCACCCCGGGCAGGGCGGGAGGGACTGTCAGACTTGTACTGTCTAAAATCCACGGTGTCCTTCAATAGCCTTTTATGTTCCGGGGTCACGGTAATGAGATAAGTCCCGCGACCCCGGCAGGCTTTGGCCCTCTAGAGGGGGGCCCCGTCATCATGCTGACACTCCTTGAGGCGCGCGTGGAACACAACGCGCCGTATCACCTGTACACTTGACGACCTTATGACTGCATCAGTGAGCGGGGACCGGGGTTCGAGTAGCTGAATTTTGGGCTAAACAAAATATATAATAGTACATTATGGTACAAGTGTGTAATGTTGGTGATTACCGCTGAGGCGTCATTGAGACCCGAGCCGTCAGGTGAGGGTCTTAAGACGTTTTTCAACACACTTGTGAAGAAAATAACTATAATTTCAACAGTGAAAACGAGTTGTGAAAATTTTTTCGCAATGGCGGGAAAAATAAATCAGTTTTCCTATGCGCGCGCATCTAACAGATCGGCCATAGACTAAAAGAATGAGGTTTATTTTTTTTTTGACTTTTCTCGGATAGCGTTTTAGCCACGTACAAAATGGGTAATTCAAAGTTTTAGAAAAAACAAAAGTTATATTTGAGTGAAAGTTGTATTTATTAAAAACGTACAAGTTGAAATTTATCTATTTAAATACGAAGTTGCATGAAACTAGCAAGCAATAGGTATTAATTTATTTGTACTACTGAACACGATCTTTTTTGTTTCGAAACTTTTTTAAAAACAAAGCAACTCAACCAATTAAAAAAAAAAAAAAACCTGTAACTCACTTGTGAATAACAGTAAAGAAAAAGTCACAGTTTATTTATTTTTATTTATTTATAAAGGTACACCAACAGCTTCTGTATATAGATGAACAAATAGGGTAGTTACAAGTAAAAGGCTTATACAGTTGCCAATAACAGGTGAACCAACATTCACGAACATAAGTGATAACTTTAACTAAATAATAACCAATATTAGGTTGAATTAAACTATACAAAGATAATAACAAGGTTAGAATTATGTTTCACTAAAAATAGAAATCTGAAATTAAAATTAAACAGTCAAAAATTAGACTTGAATTTAAAAAAAACTTACAAAATTATAAAGAAAGAAGTTGCAAGATATATCTAGGTACTTAAACAAATACAGTTAATACTTACAATAAAATTAATCTTTTGGAGCTTTATGACTAAGAATATGGGTTTTAAAGATTTTCATAGAGTTATGGTATAAGTCAACATCTGGGCTTGATTTTATATAACAATTCATCTCTTTGCTGAGCCTATTGAGAGGTGAATTTTCTCCTATATTTGTTTTGGAAGCTTTAGTGTGGAATAAATGGGTAATGGGATATCTGGGTATTCTATTGGGGACTTTTATTCCAATTTGTTCAAATAATTTAACACAGTCCAATTTATTGTTAACTAATTTGTAAAAAAACATAAGATCTTGTATCAGTCGACGGTCGCGCAGTGTTATCATTTTATAGTATTGAATACGTTGCTCGTATGGACATCGGGGAGATACACCACCGAAGGTATATGCTAGGTGTTTTGTGAAGGCCCTTTGGATGCTTTCTACTCTTTGTGAGTGTACTGCGTAGTGCGGGTTCCACACTACGCTGGCAAATTCAAGTTGGCTTCGAACTAATGCGTTATATAAAACAATTTTCGTTCTTACCAGCCTAAATCCTTTAGTGTTTCTCTTAAGAAATCCTAGAAGCCGTGCCGATTTCGTAACGATGTTATGGATATGGCTTATGAAGTTGAGTTTACTGTCCATAATGATGCCAAGATCGCGAACCTCATTTACAGTTTCCAATACCGCTCCGTTTATATTATATGAGACAGTATTGGATTGCTTTTTCCTTGTAAATCGTAAATGGCTACATTTATGTACATTAAGTTTCATGCGATTATGGTTGCACCAGTGTTTTATTCTATCCAAGTCCTCCTGAATTAGCGTAGTATCTTCAACTGAGGTTATAACTTTATAAATTTTGAGATCGTCTGCAAACATTAGATATTTACAATGATGGATTTGGGCACTAATGTCGTTGATGAACAATAAAAACAAAACCGGTGCAAGATGAGAACCCTGAGGAACTCCTGAGCTGGCATAATATGGATAAGATTCGTAACCATTAACAACAAGAGTTTGTGACCTATGAAACAAATAAGACTTGAACCAGTTTAGAAGCGAGCCATGTATGCCATTATACTCTAACTTGGACAGTAACAGAGAATGGTCAACTTTGTCAAACGCACTGCTGAAGTCCGTGTACACGGCATCTACTTCCAATCGCTTGTCAAGAGCTAGAGTCACGTCCGACACAAACTCGACCAGGTTTGTTTCTACGCTGCGTCCAGCTTTAAAGCCATGCTGACTTGGTGAAATTATTCTGTCAATGTGGCGAGTAATTACTGGACAAACAAGAGACTCGAATATCTTGGAAAAACATGACAATATTGAAATAGGGCGGTAGTTTTGAACATTAGCAGGATTACCTTTTTTAAAAACCGGGACTATTCTTGCGTTTTTCCATACATCAGGAAATATTCCTTCAGCAAGGGAAGAATTAAAAATAATCTGCAACGGTAGGGCGAGTTCATGGTAGCAGCGTTTTACAAATAAGGGTGGTATACAATCAGGTCCAGCACCTTTAGAAGCATCTATGAGTTTGAGTTTGTTGAGAATTTGTTTTTCCGTTAACTTAATGGTGCTTAAAATAGAGTCAGTATCAGAAAATTCATTGGTAGTGTTATGAGAAGTGGCTGGATTTTGATTAAAGACGGAAACAAATTGATCAGCGAAGAGGTTAGCAATTTCTTGACCATTGTTAGCTACCTTATCATTCATAAACATGTCAGCAGGTATACAAGATTCTCCACGACGTTTATCTTTAATGAATCGCCAGAAAGCTTTGGGGTTTTTGGGAATGTCGTTTTCAATTTTACATTTGTATGTATTATAACAATGATTTATTAAAGTATGACAACGACTGCGAAGTAACTCAAAAGTAAGTTTATCTCGGGGATTATTGTATTTACGGTATTTTTGCCTAAATTTCTCTTTTTCAGATAGGGTTCTAATAAGTGAGTCTGAATACCAAGAGGGATATTTAGATTTTTTTCTTACGTACTTGGGTACAAAATTGTCAATGGCGATCTGTAGTATACTGTAGAAGGTGTTAACCCTTTCGTTGGCATCCCTACATTCATGAAAGGCATCATGCCAATTTATATTTTTAAGATAGGTCTTGATTTGGGTATAATCTGCTTTAAAAAAGTTATAACCTGAACGATATTTTGTTTTTAACTGTTTTAAGTTTGAAAGCGGAATAGAGATAAGGATATTCGGGTGGTGGGAGTCTAATTTGCTAAGCAAGTCGTTGGGTTTAGAAACTGTTACATCCGATATGTTACTCAATACTAGATCTAAAATTCTGCAGTCAGCATTTAGAATAGAGTTAAATTGATGGAGTACATTGATTGACAAAAAGTCTACAAATGTATAGCCCAGTGAATTTTCGTAATTTGACGGTGACAGATGTGGATCGTCATTAGTCATGTTCCAATCAATAAAGCCCAAGTTAAAATCTCCAAGAATAATAACATCGTCGACATTATTAATTATGTTGTTAACATTATTTAAGAAGCATTGTAAATAGTCCAGTTTGACAGGCGGTGGCATATAGATGACACAGATGGCTATTTTTTTAATATTATTATTAACATTTAACTCAACAGACAACCATAAATCTTCAAAATCACTTTCCCATTTTTTCATTCTTACAGATTTAATTTTATTACTAACTGCCACCATAACCCCACCGCCATCTTTTTTGGATGCCTTAGAACTTAATCTATCTCTACGATACACCACATAACGCGGGTCAACGAACTCTCCATTAGTTACGTTAGGGTTTAACCAAGTTTCAGTAAAAGCTATTACATCATAATTAGTCAGCAAAATATTTTTGTAAATATCATCAGTTTTAGTCCTCATTCCACGAACATTTTGATAATATATATCAAGCATTGCGAATACAAAAAACGCCAAGAACATTTATATAAAAGAGACATGAATATAGCTTTATTTAATTAATAACGTCAGTCGTTTTCATCAACTTTAAACTATCCTGATTGCGAATGTATATAGGTTTCGAGTGAATATCCTTTCGTACTAGAATTCGCCCGTTGCGTATCCAGACAAAGTCATAAGACATCTCTTTAGCCAGTTTCCGTGTTGCCGCATGCAGGTGTTTGCCAGTGGGGCATAAATGCTCGCTGACATACACGGGCACTCGGTTACTACCCAAACCAATGCCTAAGTGATGCGAATTCAATTTGTCCGAGGGATGCTTTTTGTTGAAGTTTCCAACAGCAGCCAGAAGGTTGTCACGCTGGCGGGGGCTGCGGAGCTTGGCAACCACAGAGCGTGGGCGGTTATTGTCTTTGTTTTGTTTCGCAACTCTTGTAATTTGCATGACGTCATTGTCACCTATATCACAACTAGTTACCTTTGCGATGTTTTTTAAGGTTTCCACAAGGTTTTCAGACTTGTCTTCAGGTAAACCGTTAATTTCCACATTGTTTTCACGCATGTTTTGTTCTACGATACACAACCGCGTAGTAAGGTCAACGACACTTTGCTGAAGGTTTGTGTTATCGCTACGTAATTGATTAATTATGGCGTCTTTTTCATTAAAGCGTTTTTTGAACTCTTCGAACTGTTCATTAAAAAATTCGAAGGAAACTTTGAATGCAGATATTTCTCCTTGTATATTTTTTAATTGATGAGTGAGTAAATCTTTGAAAGACGATTTTACTGCCGCGGCCAATTCCTCCTTTATTATACCTCTTAAAGTATCCTCGTTAAAACAGCGTTCATGGCTATTCGAGGTAGACATGGGCTGACTACTTTTCTTCCTCAATGTCACATTCATTACATCAGATGGAGTGTTTTGATTAGCACGAGTTACAGTTTTGGGGCTCAATGGTAGTTTCTGACCTGGCGATCGACGGGGGTTACTAGTATTAATAGACGGGAGCGCAGGCGTATTAGCATTGTCGGTTTTTGGCTGTTTGCAGCAACATTCGGGGCATATCCAGGTGGATTTAGAAGCATGGTCCATAAGATAAAAGTTGCTACTTGGTATGTTCACACAAACAATATCAAATCTTGACTTACATTCGCAACAATCCAAAAATTCCAGATTAATTATAACATTTCGGCATGCAGCACAAGTGTCATTTTTAGGCTCCATTTTAAAAAATATTAATTTTGCATTAATGTTGACACTTTCAAGCAAATCCAGCCCTTATTGTAATATTATGTTCAAAGCTTGAAATCTTGGAGCATGAATCAGTAAGCGAGCGGGCGTGTAAGCGTCATGCGTGTGTGCGTAGAAGCGAGCGATCCGCGGGTTGCCCTAGGTCAGGGACGCAGCAACAACGCAGTCGTTATTTAAAGTTTTTGAAAGTAATTTGCTTATTACTCACGAACGCGCAAGAGTCCTGGTGAGATTTAGACACCACTGGATAGTTCGTCAACACAGCTTTACGGGGGTATAGAACACTACTTATTATGAAAACTTTTTACCACTTTTCTGAATATTTTAACGGAGCAAAATACAAAACAGTGTTATGACTTCGGCTTCGGTACGTTGATATTTGCACAGTTTGTTAACAGGTGTCATTATATGACACCTGTTAACAAACTGTGACTGGCCTGTTGGTCTAGTGGTCAGTGACCCTGACTGCTATGCCGGAGGTCGTGGGTTCGATTCTCACCCAGGACAAATGTTTGTGTGATGAGCACGATCATTTGTTCTGTGTCTGGGTGTAATTTATCTATACTAATATTATAAAGCTGAAGAGTTTGTTTGTTTGTTTGTTTGTTTGAACGCGCTAATCTCAGGAACTACTGGTTCGAATTGAAAAATTCTTTTTGTATTGAATAGACCATTTATCGAGGAAGGCTATAGGCTATATAACATCACGCTATCACCAAAAGGAGCGGAGCAGTAAAGAGAAATGTTTCAAAATCGGGAAAATGGATTCCATTTCGAGAGCTTCCGTTGCGTGCGCTGCGTAAACGGTTAAAGAAACGCAAAAATAATGTACTACGGAATTATTCCTGATAAAAAGTTCTAAAATAAAGTCCGCGAGAGCATACATTTATCTCTTAAGGTTAAGTCATTATAACCTTTTTTATGGAAATCAAATTTGATTTTAAAGTAATGCATTACTTGCGAAGGTATTTTCATTAACACAATATTAATCCTTATCCAAATACATACGTTAATCATCACAAGCATTTAATTTTGAACCAAATTGCCCTTGACATCGTTTGGTTTCAATGAATATCTTAGGAGATATCATAGTTTCAAAATAATACCACAATAAGGCTGCTTTTCCACCAGAGATGCGCTATGCTACGTTGCTGCGGATGCGTTTGATATCCACCAATCATATTCACTGGTTTACATAGCACAGCACTGGTGGAAACGGATTCAACTAAGATGTGTTTTTTATATGTAAGGATGCGTGCTACGGCTGCGTGCTATGGCTGCGTGCTATGGCTGCGTGCTGTGGATGCGTGCTATGGGTCGTTTTCCCTAGTATCGATACATCGCATAGCTCGAGCTGCGCATCTTCATAGCACAGACAGTGATAGGACACGCAATATATGTATATTGACTATCTATAATTTTCGACCTTATTGACATTTTTAATTTGGTTTGTTTTTTCTCACATTCTCGTTCGCTAACATTGCTCCTTCATTAAAGTCAGGTGGTTGAATAAATGTCAATAAGGTCGAAAATCGCTTGAAGTTGTTTTTTTTAACTTGCTATCGTTAAGCAATTGAAAAAACAGGTTCAAGCGATTTTCGACCTTATTGACATTTAAAATTTGGTTTGTTTTTTCTCACATTCTCGTTCGCTAACATTGCTCCTTCATTAAAATCAGGTGTTTGCATAAATGTCAATAAGATCGAAAATCGCTTGAAGCTGTTTTTTGACTTGCTATCGTTCAGCAGCAATTAAAAAAACAGGTTCAAACGATTTTCGACCTTATTGACATTTAAAATTTGGTTTGTTTTTTCTCACATTCTTGCATTATTCTCATTAAGCATTAAGCAAGTGATTGCCTTAAAGCAACTTTGAACACCACGAGCACATCTTCGTAGCGCAGCTACGCATCTTCATAGCACAGCTACCTTGTGACAGCACATCTTCGTAGCGCAGCTACGCATCTTCATAGCACATCTTACCGCACAGCTACATAGCGTAGCATCAGTGGAAACGGTCACACAGTTTCGTAGCTCAGCTTTTACATCCTCGCAGCACAGCTACATAGCGCATCTCTGGTGGAAAAGCAGCCTAAGCATTGCCATCCAACGTGGGAATGCTGTCAGTCTTCGGCACGTTTCCGGATGACAGCGATGCGGAGGAGTACTTTGACGCCTGAGTGTCTCTGCCTTTTTGTGTTTTTGTTTTTTTTTATGTTATTATATTTTATTATTATAGGATGGGATACGATGGGATACGATGGGACACGATGGGATACGATGGGATATGATTGGATAGGATGGGATACGATGGGAAAGGATGGGATACGATGGGATATGATGGGATACGATGGGATACGATGGGACACGATGGGATAGGATGGGATACGATGAGAAAGGATGGGATACGATGTGATAGGATGTGTTACGATGGGATACGATGGGATACGACGGGATACGATGGGATAAAATGGGATACGATGGGATACGATGGGATATGATGAAATACGATGGGATACGATGTGATAGGATGGGATACGATTCGATAGGATGGGATACGATGGGATATGATGGGATACGATGGGATACGATGGGTTACGATGGGATACGATGGGATACGATGGGACACGATGGGACACGATGGGATAGGATGGGATACGATGGGACACGATGGTATACGATGGGTCACGCATACGTACGACCTGCTTCCTTGAAAGAATGACTTTCGCCCATGTCTGCTTACGTCCTGGGGCTGCCAGCGCCGGTAAAGGCAGGAACGGGCAGGCTCCGGAGTCCGCCTATACTACTCAGGTCCCAGAGGCGTTTAAACGTAGATTTTTCTCTTGCACGAGCATGCAGGCGGCGAGTATGCCTGGGTCGACGGCGCGTTGTGTTCAACACGCGCCTAAATGTGTCATCACAATGACGGGCCCCCCCTTAGAAGGCCAAAGCCTGCCGGGGTCGCGGAACAATCGAATTACCTTGACCCCGGAACGTAAAGGCCTATTATAGGATTTATAGGACACCGAGGAATTTAATCAGTACAAGTCTGACAGTCCCTCTTACTCTGCCCTGGGTAGGAGGACTCATTTGATGATTTACGTACGCATATTTATGTATGCTCCAGAATGATGGTTTACAGCTAATGTTGTTAATAAAGAAGCACTAAAAAAATACATTGTTGAGTTCCGACCTCCACGCGAACGAAGTCGCGGGCACAGCTAGTCTATAATATGTATGTATTTAGAAATATATACAGTGGTGGTCACATAATTAAAGACACTTACAGGATATGATTTTTTCAAAGTTACCTACCCTATATTTTAATTATAATGCAATAGGATCTTGCGCGATATAATTTAAATTATTGTAGCGGTTATTGTGAAAGGTTTGAAATGAAGTAAAGAGATCAAAATGTCGTATTTTACATTTTTATCAAGTTTGTTTATTGCAAGCAGTTAGACATGGGCGCCGCCTTAAAAATTTTCGGCGGCGGCGCGCTGACCAATTTCAATCGGCGGCGGCGTGGCGCCGGCGGCGTAGTTTTCTACTACCTACAACTAAAACTCGCAATCTACTCCCGATCTTCTTTAAGCCGACCGGCTCCTTAATGTCGTTTTAGGCGGACGACAGGAAAATGTCAGTCCTATACAGTACAGTAAATACCTTGTCCAAATCAGGTCATCAGGTACAAAAAAAAACTGTTTTCCAAAGAGAAACTTTAAAAGCCTCGTAAATTTTTTTTCAACATAGACACAGATAATATAAGCATGGATACTAATTCAAGTTTGTCGTTATTATCAATACAACATCTTACATATTTTATAATTATTATGAATAAATATTTTTTTTTCGTTAAAAATCAACCAACTGCAACGTACGGGCACTAAGTCTTAATTCTCGGCTGAGACTCTCCGGCTTATGGACCTCAGAAGAAGGGATCTGCAAGCCACACCGTCAGAGAAGCGAGAACTCAATAAGATAATAAGCAAGTTAGTGCGACGTGACCTCTGAACCACCAACACACGCCGAATTGGCAATAGAAGAAAATTGGGGTGCTAAAGTGTTCGCCCAACAGCTGAAACGCTCGAATCTGACGAAGCTTAGATCACCTAATGGCCAAAAAGCCGCAGATCCTAGCTGAGATAGAAGACTTTTATGGCCGGTTGTACGACAGCGAGCCATTCTGACCCGCCACTACATCGATGAACTGCCGACAATCAGCCTAGATGAGGTTGAGGTGGCCCTCAGGCAGCTTAAACATGGAAAAGCACCGGGTGAAGACGGAGTCACTTCGGAGCTTCTGAAAGCAGGTGAAAAGCCCGTACTTTGGGAGCTCAAAAGTTATTCAACTCTGTTTTAGACACCGGGAGAACTCCAAAGGCGTGGAACAGGAGTGTTGTGATCCTCTTTTTCAAGAAGGGCGACAAAACCCTATTGAAAATCTATCGTCCCATATCACTTCTGAGCCATGTCTATAAACGTTTTCGAGGGTCATCACATCACAAACCGTCTCGCAAAAAGACGATGAGTTTCAGCCCCCTTTTTTTTAGCGTGGTTAAATCATCAAATGAGTCCTCCCACCCAGGGCAGGGCGAGAGGGACTGTCAGACTCGTACTGACTAAAATCCACGGTGTCCTTCAATAGCCCTTTATGTTCCGGGGTCACGGTAATGAGATAAGTTCCGCGACCCCGGCAGCCTTTGGCCCTCCAGAGGGGGCCCCGTCATAATGCTGACACTCTTTGAGGCGCGCGTGGAACTCAACGCGCCGTCGACCCGGGCATGGTCCATGGTCGGGTGGCGAGTTGCCTATTACTCGCCGCCCGCATACCCGCTCCTACGGTGGCTGGAGATCGCCCCACGACGTCCGACGCCGTGGGCGTCTACCACTGCGGCTGGGGCGGAGGGAGGACGCTGTCCTCTCTCTCTCGCGGCTCGCCTCCTCCTTCGCGAGCATAACTGCTTCGCAGTAGGAGGCGTCCGCTTCCCACTCCGTCTCGCCCCGCAGCATGGCCTCGACCAATGCCGGGCGCGAGAGGTCTCCGCCTATCGCTGCCGTGAGGACACGGCGGTGCTCTGCCCAAGCGGGGCAGTCCTGCACCGTATGCTCCACCGTGTGCTCCGGGCGATCTTCGCAGTGGTGACACCCAGGCGTTTCTTCCCTCCCTATCAGACCCAGGAACCTCCCGAAACTTCTGTGTCCGGTGAGGACCTGCGTCATGCGGTAGGTCAGGACGCCGTGACGCCTTTCCAGCCACTCCTCAAAAAGGGGTCTTACCGCCGCGATTGCGGCGTGCTCGAGTTTCAGCCCCTGGAGCAGCCTGAGTTTGGCGGAGGATTTAGCACCATAGACCACATCCACAAAGTGAGGCAGGTTATACAGAAGTCCGAAGAGCATAACCAGCCCCTGTACTTAGCATTTGTGGATTATGAAAAGGCCTTTGACTCCGTTGAAACCTGGGCTGTTCTACAATCACTACAGCGATGTCAAGTGGATTGGCGGTACATTGAAAAGTCTGTATGACGCCGCAACGTGTCCAAGTACAGAACCAGCAGTCTAAACATCCTGCTGCAAGGGAGGGTGAGACAGGGGGATGTTGTATTCCCGAAACTGTTCACCATTGATTGTTGGAATATTAGCTCAGTCATTTTGGATGAAATCATGAAAACAAATACACGTCTTTACGCCACTCACGCCGCGCGGTGAATGTCGGCGGCGGCGGCGGCGTGCGGAGGACACACGGCGGCGCCGCGCCGGCGCGGCGCCCATATCTAAGCAGTTCAAACTAATAGAAAGACTTGGCCATCTAATTAAAGACACACAAATTATGTAAGTATAAAAAAATAAATATTACAAAACTTGGAATGAACTTAATTATAATTAGTTTTAGATGTATAATAAAAACATAAAACCATGTTTTTAATATTTTGTCGCATGTCCTTTAGCAGCAACAACAGCCCGACACCGTTTAGGCATTGAAGCGATCAAATTATTGCAGCTTTCAATCAAAATCTACTCCCATGCTTTTTTAAATGCCGTGTTATGTTGATGTACAATACTTGTACGTTTTATGCAACTATTTTCTTCACATGGGACAACAAGTTTTCGACCAGGTTAATTTCGGGACTGTACGGTGGCTAATCTAAAACTGTTACTGATTGGCTTCTAAGAAATTCTTTGACCATTGCTGAAGTGTGCTTGGGATCGTTATCATGTTGAAAAGTTCATATCACTGGCAAATGAACCTCGGCATAAAATATTATGCTTTGTTCTAAAATATTCTTATATTGAAATGTATCCATGTTACCTAATATTTTTTTTATAGGTCCCACACTGTGACCAGAAAAATATTCCTAAACTGCAATATTACCCCTCCATATTTGACTGTTCTCTTTGTGCATTATGGATCAATTTTTTTTAGATGTCACCTCATTTAAACTGTTTCATCAGAGTTATCCATTTTAATTTTAGTTTCGTCGTAAAAAAAACATATTTTTCCACTGTCGTTCTGTCCAGTATGCATATTTTTTGGCAAATTGAAATCTTGTTCTGATATTTTCTTACTTCAAAAGTGGGACCTTATGAGAAATTCTTCCAAACAAGTTTAGCTCACATAATCACCTTCTAATCGTTCTTGCAGACACTTCTTTAGACCCCTCTGCACCAAATACTTCTAAGCAATTCACTTCTGATCCTCTGAAAGGGTTTTTTTTAGCCAACAATGCTATTCTTGAGTCTTCTCTTTGGGTTGTTTTTCGGGTTCTAGGTTTCCTAGGCACATATCCCGTAGTATTGAACTTCTTAAAATGCCGGATGGCGTTCATAACCATTTCTTTAGAACATCGCAAGTGATCTGCAATTTTATTTTATTTATGACCAAACTTTGTCATAAAAGTTGAGAATCATTTTGCTTGCAGAAGGATCATAACTTCTGTTTTATCTTACATACTAATTGAATTTAAATTTCACAATCAAACTTAAAGGAAGATCAAAATAGAGTTATTTTTTGCTGTGACGAAAATTCGTGGCATAATGGTAAAAATAAAGTGCTCCTTTAAAAAAAAATTATTGAAATACCCACTGTCTTTAATTACGTGACCAGCGGAAAATGTACAAGAAAGTTTGTATTACATTTGAAACAGGAATTATGACTAAACTCTTGTTATTATAACTTATACACTGTTTTCATTTAAAAATATACGACTTCAGTGTACACAAAATGACAATTAAAATGGAGTTGAAACCTATCTTGGGTCTCTAAATATCATTTATATCGTTGCATGTGGTCAACATCAAGGCTGTCTTTAATTATGTGACCACCACTGTAAGTATGTTTATCAGTTGTCTAGTACCCATAACACAAGCTCTGCTTAGCTTGGGACTAGATGGCGTTGTGTGATAGTTGTGGAATATTATTATTTATTATTATTATTATATGCATAATTGCGGTGAAATTAGAGCCATTTTATGAGCAAGTGTGTTGAAAAATCATTTGCCATCGACACGCTAAGAAGAAGAAGTCTAGGAATAAGCCTTCTAGGTATGGTTATCTTCCTCTCTTAGAGGAAGAGGCGCTAGGGAGGCAACCTGTCTTTCTTTTTTTGTTTTAGGTGGTAAAATCATCAAATATGTCCTCTCGCCCTGGGTGGTAGGGAAAGGGCTGCCAGATTCGTACTGACTTAAACCCACCCGTGTTCCTTCAATAGGTCTTTACGTTCCAGGTCAACGTTACCATGATCAGACATTCCCGCGACGCCGACGCCGGGCTTTTTACACTAAGCGCCAGTCTTTGATCAGTAGTTACACTATTGTTAAAATCTCATATTTTTTAAAGCAATGCTTATGAATATAAGACTGCAGGTTTCCTCCGATAAAAAAACACTATGGTTATTTCTACTGAATATATTATTTTAATCACTAAGTTATGCTTGCGGCTTCATCAGCATAGAGATCGGATCGACACAGGTTGTATGAAATAGGATAAAAATATCCTATATCTAGGTAATTTGAAACTATTCGTGTGCCTTTCATCCAAATCCCTTCAGTAGATTTTTCGTGAAAAAATAACATGCATCCATGATCCATCGATTATCATTTTTCTAGTATCGTATTTATGAAAGTATTATAATTTGAAGTAGCACCTACTAGGTGTTGCAATTAATTTTAATGACGTTTAAGTATACAAAAAGGAAAACCGATTAATTCCGACTATTAAAGTGATTATTACCTAATTACCCGTATCTCCAGATATAGATATTTCTCTTTGATCGTAGGATAATATATAATTAAGGAAAACAATCATAATTGCTTCCCATTACTAGGCAATTAAGTAATTGTTTTAAATAAATGATCGAATTTGTGGTTAAGACCGGGTGCTCCCCTTTAAAATCAATCTTTGATTTGATTTAATCTAAAGAATGAACTAAAGTTTTTTTATTGTGAATGTTCCAACGTCATTTGATATTGGTACTGTATGTAAGTCAAAAATAAACAAAAAATCATTTTAATAAAAATACGTATAACTGAATATTCTGTGAATATTTTAAGCTACTATTGTTGCCGATATTAATATCGAGCAAAAATTCACGTTTGTTACGTAGGAGCCCATTCAATGTTTACTATCTGTTTTTAGTATTTTTTGTTATAGCAGCAACATAAACACATCATCTGTGAAAATGTCAACTGTCTAACTGGGACGGTTCATGAGATACAGCTGACAGACGGACAGACAGACGGTTAGTGGAGTTTTAGTAATAGGGTCCCTAAAAACCTAAAGAATTCTAGGTAATTATCTAGTCTTACAAACGTATGTAAATGATGCCATAACACTTTAAATAACACACTTAAAACATGGGAACAAGCACATAAACAAATGTACTTAATGGTTTCCAAGTTTATACAGTTTTCTCGTAAATTGTTCGTAGGTATGTACTTAGTATATACTGCATATTTATTTACTAATTACAGAACATAATAAAGCCATTTATGTGAATCTATTTGAACTGTGTTGTAGGCAGAATGTGAAATTGGACATTTCTTTTAGATACGAGTAAAAATTGCGGTTGTCATTGTCTAGCCTTTTCTCTACTGAAAACCAGGGCTGTGCTGTGGGTCTCCAGGAAGGGTACCTGCAAAAAGATTTGATAGGTGCCGTTCGTGGAATAGCTTAGGAGCCATTCGCTCAGGTGCCATTTCAACATTGCAGTTGTTACATCATACTTAATTATTAAGGATGATAAGGTGATTTCAATTATCTAATGAAATCAATGCAGTTTACTTGTATTGTATCTTATAATCCTTAGAAACGACGAAATGATACATTTTGATAACTATCACGGACAATATGTTAAGGTGTTGATAAACGTGTGCATTCACTTGTAACAGAACATCGAGCATTCGCCGTTTTTAATTTTTCCGAATTGAACAACGAACAGAACCAAACATCGCTATTACGAACATTTTCACGATCTTTCTAGCGAACGCTCTAATCGAAGGTCGTCAAAACTTTTAAGCTATTGCATAGCTTTTATCGCGGGCTCTGAGCGGCGACCGAATCAAAAAATGTCCAAAAACCTAACGAAAAAACCTAAGGAAAAAACATGGCACCACGCATCGTCTAACATCGTTTCAGTTCGGGAGACTTCGGCAATCATAAAAATATCTCAGAATAATAAAAATATCTCAGAATAATAAAAATATCCGTCATAAAAACAATTTACTTTTTCTTACTGATTCTAAAAGGCCAGCTACAAAAGAAGTTTTCACAATGAAACCTACTTATAAAATTCTCCTATATACACCGTGTTCCGGACGATATACATAAACTTCGACCAGATGTTCAAACCACGGAAGTAAGCATTTTTCATTATGGACACATTAATAAATTCTTATTTTTTATTTTTTGTTAATTTTCATACAAACTAAATACCTAGACGTAAATAACCCGATATGCATGCCTCTTTATCCGAATTGGCAACGTCATTCATAACATTTGGCGGGCTGAAACAAATGAAATGCAAATAGTATTTGATAGATTTCAAATTAAGATACTTTCTCACTGCATAGCTCAATTAAAATTCATTAAATGAAATTACAAATATCTTTGTAACGAAGCCTTTTTAAGTACTACTTCCTTTGCTGGATTTGATTTGTAAAAGCCATAGAAGTATTTGCTAAAGTTTATGGATAACGTGAAGAACACGGTGTATACAACAAAGAAGTTCTTTATTACAGTAGTGCACCACAAATATTTTAAATAAATTATATTCTCGTTAAATAACGCGGTAAACGATTTTATTCTTTTAAAATAAAATAAAAAAATGTTATGCAATAGCTTCACCGCGCAGTCTCCGAGTGCCACACGTATTTTTTTTCTTCATTAAGATGGCAGACTAGACAGTCAGCTTGGCAAAAATCTCACCAGAAAGTTCGCAAACAGACGTCGAAAAAATACACAGAAGCGCTACGACAGCTTCGCTACAAAAGCTATACAGCGCTACGACAGCTCCGCTACAAAAGCTATACAGCGCTACGATACGTACGCTACGCTTCAGAAGCTACCTTTGCTACCGCTACGCTTCGCTACGACACGCTAATAAAGTTATTCTCTATTTGATAGGTAAAAAGAGAAACTAGTTTAATTGCAAGAGACCGTAGCTACTTCAGTTGCTCGAGAATTCATAATTGAATGAAACCTTGTCTTAACATAGAAAGTTTCGTTAAAATAAAAATGGCCATCTGCATTGCTGATCCCTTCTCTTTGTGATATGGAATGACATAAAGTCTATTTTAAACTGGAATTTAATCTAGTCAAAATAAACATATTTGATGGTTATCTTGGTTAAAATCATAATATTGGCATACAACATTCGTAACCGATAGCTAGATAAACATGTTGTCTCGATATACATATCTGTTGTTTACTTCATCATGTGTTTAAGCCAAAGAAGATTTATATCTGTTCTATAGTCTACACTACATCAATCCATGTAAGTACATCTTCTTCTTCCTGCCCTTATCCCATTCTACTTGGGGTCGGCGCAACACGTTTTCTTCTTCCATTCTCCCCTATCAGACGTCACATCATTTACTCCTTTTACTTTCATATCATGTCTTAGACAATTCATTCATCTTTTCTTTGGCCTTCCTCTTCCTCTCCATCCATCAACATTCATACTCATCACTCTCTTAGTCACATGGGTGTCATCCCTCCTCATCACATGTCCATACCAAGATAGACGATTCCCTTTCATTTTTTCTGTAATAGGCGCCACTTTCAAACTTCCCCTTATAGACTCATTCCTTACTTTATCCATTCTTGTCACTCCACACATCCATCTCAACATCCATCACAATCCATGTAAGTACATACATACCTAAATATAAGTCATTCCATCCGATTGCCACGTTGTCAAGTGTCGACGTGGCAATCATATGGATTGCGACGATTGTCGACGTGGCAATCCATCGATCATAATTTATATCTAATAACAAAATCTGTGGTGATAAGATGATAGTATGAAGATAGTAAATGACACGTGTTTAATCGTACGCCATTTCTAAAGAACCAATCTTTTTCTTTCCGTTTTCCTCGCGAGGACATCCTACACTTATAACAAACTAGGGAAAAGTATCCATGTAACTCCACTACCAGTTAGCTAGACAAATAAATTCTTCAGCCTATAATATAAGCCCACTGCTGGAATACAGGTCTCCTCTCTATTTAAGAAAATGGGCTACTAGCCTAGTGAGTGTTGGTAGATATCGCGTTTTCAAAGTGTTAGTAATATGTGGTGTTGGTCTAAGCATTAAATATATAAAAAACGGGTTTCATCCATGGGCAGTTATGTCCATAAAAAATCTAGTAATTTCAGTCATTTCCCATGCGAGCGTATTTTCTTACAGTTCATAACAAACCTCCACGTGCGCCCGTGGACTGGAGTTCCCTCTCGGATACGTCCGGGGGGAAGACCAGTTTTTCGGGCCGGTGCGCCCTGGGATGCGGGCAAAAACTCTCGGGTTTCTTTGCCCGTATGCAAATAGCCTGTCGGGTGGACGCTCCAACGCGTGTCCCTCTGAATAGCAGAGGGCACAGCGGCGGAGCGGGCTTGCGGACGGTGAGTAATGGGTATGCTCGCCGTCCGACCAAGGACCAAGCCCGGGTCGGTGGCGCGTCGTGTTTCACGCGTCACCGACGGGGCCCCTTATGGGGCCAAATGCCTGCCGGGGTCGCGGATTTTTCTTAATCCAGGATACCGTGGCCCCGGAACGTAAAGGGCATCCGACGGAACACGGGTGGATTTTAGTCAGTAAGAGTCTGACAGTCCCTCCCGCCCCACCCAGGGCGGGAGGACTCATTTGATGATTTTGCCACCCTAAAAAAAAAAAAAAAAAAAAAAAAAAAATGGCTATAAACACGGATAGGAATGTTGTCTTATATTAACATAATTTAATGATAAAGAAAAAACAACATTGTTAACATTTTTACGCAAATTCAAAATTTTAATTTTATGTTTTAAATTCAAGCTACATTAATGAATGACTTTTATTAAGAATTTATTATCGGGATAAAAGGTATTCTATGTGTCAATACAGGTTATAAGTTGACTATTTTAGGACCAATCGTTACTGATAGTCAGAAGCTCGAAAGTCTGACAATCAAGACTATCAAGGGGTATCGTGCTACCTAATTAGGGGTACAGTATATAAGACGGGGACGGTAATAATCGCTAGGTATAATGGGGACATACACTCTTTAGGCATACTTAACACAACACTAAGGGTGCTTACACATTTATCGACGCGGAATCGGCTTAAGCCGGTCAAGAAAACCTTTATGTCAACGTAATAAGGGTGTTACTAATGCCATTCGCATCGGCTCGGCTCGGACGACGCGATCTGATGCGAATGGCATTAGTAACACCCTTATTACGTTGACATAAAGGTTTTCTTGACCGGCTTAAGCCGATTCCGCATCGATAAATGTGGGAGCACCCTAACGTAGCGCAAGCGCCATCGGGACGTCATTTGCAAGCGGCCATTAACAAATGGCGTCCTGTTGGCGCTTGTGCTACGTTAGTATTGTGTTAAGTTTGCCTTAAGTGTGTGATTGATTTCCCATCATACCTCGCGTCCTCGTCTTATACACCTACTGGTTTGTGGAGTCAGATAGGCGTCGTAGTAGTCGCTCCATTTAAAATACTGATATTCAGCTGCATCCGGTGCAACTGGAAGACGCAACACAGTTGGGAAAAGCCAGATGATGAATTTAGGGTATAAACTAGGTCGCGGGACTTTTTTATTTTGGACAAACCCACCACTCTATTCCCAAACCACTACAACTCCTGAAAGCCAGAATCAACAGTGGCAACCACCAGAATAGCGCCGAGACAATGAAGCTCGACGTGTCCCGGAGAATGAATTTACCTGTCTTGGATCCTACACGAAATTAATCAGAAAAGAATAGTCACTGAATAGTGGACGAGTAGGAAAAATATGTTTCCACTTCAAGTCGCGGGACTGTCTCATTAGATAACCGCGTGACCCTGGTATAAGCTAAAATAATGAAATAATAAGCTAAAATAAAAAATAATGAATGGTATAAGCTAGCCGTGAAAGAGTTACAAAATATTTTTTGTCCAATTGTCCATGCTCTCAAAGTTTGTCATTAATATAGTACCAGTGAGAAGATGAACTCTTTTTTACCCTACTGCAGAGAATAATGTGTTTAATTCAATGGTTGTTTTAAGACGGGGTCACTGTATTTCGAGTTCCCTTTAGAGTAAGACACGTAGATGTTTTACGATGAAATTGTGATTGTGAATGAACCACTCTAGCTAGGGAATGTCTGGAATGTTCTTTCCATACTTAAAGACGCCATGCAAATTTGAGTAGAAATGTATCTAGTCTAGAAACAGTTTGCATATTGCATATGAAAGATACTATGTATTCATATTAGCACTTCTGTTTCATATTTATTCTGATTTATTCTATTGTTTTATGCGCTTGTTACAGCACTTTTTTACTATTGTTGTCTATATCTACTAATACTTTTTTTTTAAGTTTGTATTAGGAAGTAATAATTTCTAGAATTAAGAAAATTAATTCGCCAGAAGAAACCTACATTACTCTTTTTTTTTTTATCGTGGTAAAATCATCAAATGAGTCCTCCCACCCCGGGCAGGGCGGGAGGGACTGTCAGATTTGTACTGACTAAAATCCACGGTGTCCTTCAGTAGCCCTTTATGTCCCGGGGTCACGGTAATGATATAAGTCCCGCGACCCCGGCAGGCTTTGGCCCTCTAGAGAGGGGGCCCCGTCATTATGCTGACGCTCTTTGAGGCGCACGTGGAACACAACGCGCCGTCGACCCGGGCATGGTCCATGGTCGGGCTGCGAGTTGCCCTTTACTCGCCGCCCGCATGCCCGCGCCTACGGTGGCCGGAGATCGTCTTGCGACGTCCGTCGCCGTGGGCGTCCACCACCGCGGGAAGCTACATTACTCTTAAGTGTTATTAGACAATATTTGATTTTAAAATTAATCGTTTGCGAAGTCAGCGCGGATCACTAGTAAATATCGCGATGTGACAGAACTTTTTGCCATTAACTGGGAACATGGAGAGACTCCGTGGCTGTCACAAAGAAATTCGAATTCAGAACCTCATTTATTTACTACTATTTATTTATTTAATAGATTTAGTCCAGCTTAAAATACCTACCATTAACTCAAAATGAAAGTCAAATCCAGGGTTGTTCTCCACGAGCGCATTGAAAATGATCATAATAAATCTGTGGAAGCGCTTGTAACCACTCAATCAAAGAGGCAATCTAATGTAATCCCAACACAAGCAATAATTTATTAGCCATTCGGTAATACATTATTGCTACTGTAACATAATTAATCTTATTATATTAATTATATTTACCGTTAGATAGTAATGTACTACCTAAACAGATAACACAAACTAAATTCCTACACAAACATTAATTTCTTCAAAAAAATAGTATGACTTAATACACAGTTTTATTGTTGATAAAAAAACGATTAATTAAACCTACGTACTTTTGAACGTTTTTATCAAAAGTAGTGTTATTTTCCGTGTGGCATTAGATAAATCACTACAAATAATATTTAAACTATCAATTTAATCACTGATTTATTTTATGATATTAATTAAATGTTGATACTGTTATCAATCGAAATCTGTTCTCTTATCTGGGGTTTGCCAAAATGTACGTCAAACATGATTTGATTTGCTTGTTTTAGATTCAAACTTTTTCTGTTAGTTTTGTAACATAGACCTGACAGATTCTAGGTTAATAATTGCTATTAGTTTAAAAAACAAAAAAACACGCTTTTAGCACGCACTAAAAATTACAATCTTCGTATTCCTCTCATCGAACCTTATTGATTGATACCCATGACATGGTAGGAATTTGGTACCTAAGAAATAAATGTCATTTCGCATTATTTCAGCAAACCATTTCATTTTATACCTAAATCATAGGCCTGCATTTTAAATAGACAATCCGCCACCTTGGGATGGCCGCCATGTTGGATTTGTAATGATGTTTCTTAGCTAGTCATGTATTGTCATCAGAACTCAGAGCGTGTGCAAACATCCTAATCGAAGACCGGGATGTGGGTCAAATTAAGATTCCAAGATTTTCTTACATACATAGTTACAAGTGAAGCTAATATAAGCGGGTTAAAAATTGTGTGAGGTCATTACAGTAACGCCTTCATGTGCTACGACTACGCTTCGCTACAGAAGCTACACTGCACTACAATAGGTAGGTACGCTTCGCTACAGAAGCTACGTTGAGCTACGACAGCTGCGCTTGGCTACCAGAGCTACGCAGCGCTACGGAAGCTGCACTATGCTACGTTAGTTGTATTATAATTTAAGTTTTTTTTTTGTTGAAAACACAATGGTATTGGATGGAAGGAACGAAAACGTAAACGTTTTTCGTAGTCTCTTGCTACGACGTAGCAGGCGTAAGGCATGTGAAAAACCAAAAATATTTGGTTTTTCATGCGTAGTAATTATATCCTTAATTACTTTCTCCACACGTTATTACAAGTGTCTTAATTCAGGTCGCGGACTGTCTAAACATGTGACCGTGACCCTGAAACGTAAAGAACAATTGCAGAAATACGACGAATTTTAGTCAGTACGAGTTTGATCATACCCTTCCGTTCCTTTCAGGGCTGGAGAACTCTGAAACTCTGAACTGGTGAAAGAGTTTTTGAAGTCAGACCAGTAGTTTTTGAGTTTTTTTCCATTTATTTTCCAATAACATTTACAAATACATTTTGTTCAAAATACAACATACCGCACAAACCATCGCGGGTTTATCAGCGGAATGGGCAGACACGGCAACTCCGTGCCATAACATAACGTTTTCAGATGAACGGTTTGGTAATTGTACACAAATATTAAGACATCACTTAAAGAGATTATCTCTTCAGTACTTTAGAGCAGTTCTTTGTATTAAGTGCATTACAGGTCTCAAGCGGTAATTCATTCATGTACGATGGCAGCATGCATTCTCACGTCCGTGCTCCAAAAAAAAACATACAAAAATACAAACCTTTTCTCTTTATAATATTAGATAAGTACCTACTGTGTTTTCAGGTGACATAAATTGTTTACGAATGTTCTAACTTTATTATCAGGGATTAACACGTCATTGGAATAAGTTATTATATTTAGTTTTACGCTAAAATATAATTTGGCACAACTAGTGATGTTTGAATCAAGGAAACAAGGCATAAATTGAAATATTATAATTTGAGTGCCGACTGAAATATTAGAAAACAAGTTTAATCATCGTAGATAATTATAGACAAATTCGTTACCATTGCACGGGTGGCGCAGTGGTCAAGCGATTGACTGCTTTGCTGTGTGTCGCGGGTTTGATTCCCAAACGGAACAAATATTAGTACTATCTACAAGTAGTTGTTCCGGGTGTGGATCAACATAAAACAATACACTACAATTCTACTTCCTTTTTTTAGGGTTCCGTAGCCAAATGGCAAAAACGGAACCCTTATAGATTCGTCATGTCTGTCTGTCTGTCTGTCTGTCTGTCTGTCTGTCTGTCCGTGTATGTCACAGCCACTTTTTGTCGAAAGTATAAGAGCTATCCTGTTGAAACTTGGTAGAAAGATGTATTATGTGAACCGCATTAGGATTTTCACACAAAAATCAAAACAAAACAAATTTTGGGGGTGCCCCCCATACTTAGAATTGAAACTCAAAAAAAAAATTTTCACCAAACCCATACGTGTGGGGTATCTATGAATAGGTATTTAAAAATGATATTGAAGTTACTAACATCTTTTTTTCTAAACTGAATAGTTTGCGCGAGAGACACTTCCAAAGTGGCAAAAAGTGTGTCCCCCCCCCGTAACTTCTAAAATAAGAGAATGATAAAACTAAAAAAAATATATAATGTAGACCTCAACCAAAACTACCAACGAAAATTGGTTTGGATGAGATACAGTTAGCAGTTTTTGAGATATAGTACATTTTCAAAAACCGCAAATATAACTTTGCCATTCATACAAATACTATGAAAAACAAAGTTATTTTTATTGTTTGTGTATATTACTTACTAATCTCAATATAATTATATCTCTAATCTATGCTTGCTGCTACGGAACCCTTCATGGGCGAGTCCAACTCGCACTTGGCCGGTTTTTATAGTTAGAGTGATTCAAGAGAAAGATTTATATGAGTATACACCGTGACTTTTTAGTCGTCTTACAACGGCAGCCCAGCTTATGTTTCCAATGACACATAGAACACGGTTATAATAAAAAATTGGCGTTTAAGAGATTTGAAAAATTTTAAAATAATATTTTTATTCGTTATTATGACAAAAGGCGTAGTTAAAAACACCCTTGTCTCATAGGAAATGGAGATGGAATGATCTGTCCGACTATTGCGCTGGGTAGATAAACTCTACAGCTTGATACGCACCTAAACATTTTAACAGGGTGTTTCATATTTCTAATGTACCTATTTATTAATAAAAATTATTATTAACGATAAAAAAAAAACTCGCCTAGAGGTAGTTTAGGTCTCGGATACATTAGGTAAGTGGACCACTTTTGTAAGACGACTAAAAAGTCACGGTGTATAGCACGCATAAAATACTTAGTAGAGATTGCACCCATGCGGAGCCGGGAGGGGTCGCTAGTATCTATATGAAAGCTCTCAGCATAAATTGACAGTTAAATTAAATTTCAGTACTCAATATTTCATCGAGATCAAATGTAGTACGTATTTCAGTGATCTGAGATATTGAAGCTGCCATTAACTGCGATTCAACGACTATTTTCGTCTCTTCTTCAGCTTTCAGCAATGTCAAAACAAAAATAACCTTGCAACTGCTTCTGTACTAACTATCTTGCACAAAATATGTTCTACGTACTAGTACATTGATCGCGGGTTCTATCGAGTAACCGTGGGCCCGGAACGTAAAAGGGCTATTGAAGGACACCGTGGATTTTAGTCAGTACAAGTCTGACAGTCCCTCCCGTCCTGCCCTGGGTGGGAGGACTCATTTGATGATTTTACCACGTAAAATAATACGTACTAGTACATTGACATTTTCGATTTCTGTCTAGGAAGATGTCAATCTCTAAAGTACTAATTCATAAAGATGAAGAGTTTATTTGTTTTGTGAACGTTTAAATCCCATGAAGTACTACTTAATTCGAATTGGAAAATGATTGATAATAGTCTAACATCATAACATGAGTCATTGTGAAACGTCAAAAATAGTTGGGACCACATGGTTTGGTATAATTGTTAAAAGAAATCTTTATCAAGCTAATGAAACTGCAGAGCATCTGGTACGGTATCCTTACAAACTCCTTTCGCATCATCCACATTCATACATCTGGTCATACAAATGTTTATTATTTAATATACATCTAATAGTAACAACTGTTTTTTTTTCATATATTGCTTTGTTTAGTCACAAAGGAAACTTCATCTTTGCAAATGGAGCATAGGAGTGTTTCTGAACAAATGGTGTTTATTATATCCTTTGTTACTTAATAATAATAACTATTGTTTATATCGGAATGTATCACTCGATTCACACACCAGAATAAAATGTAAAAACGCGAAATTGATAAAATATTAATTATAGAATCTGCTATTACTTTGCGGAAATTCATGACATTAAAGCTATTTTTTTTGTAACATTTACTTAGTAATTAAAATATAACTAAGAATATTTTGTTTCAATTACTAAGATGTTTTATTTATAAATAGGTTCAAATATTATACTTAATTATATTTTGAAAATTTTAAAAATAAACAAACGGACTATAATTAATTTAGAATTAGTAATTGATTCTAGATAATTACTAAGATAATTATAATTAAACCTATTATTGTCCCACTGTTATAAAAAATTTCTTATTCATACATAGAAGGCATTATTTAACACCACAGTTGCTCAAACTTGGTTGACGATTTCAAAATTAAAAAAATAAAATAAAAAGATTACTCACGTGTGTAAGTTAAAATCCCGCGTGTCACTTAATAAATTAGGTCTAAAACACACTTTATTTTTCCAAGCTTTGACAGTTGGTATCCGCGTCGACGCTAGCGACCAAATGATATCACAATCTGGGTCCTATCATAACCGACAGACTCCAATGGCGATAGATAAACAATAAAACGTTTGCATCACACTCATTTCGAGTAAGGACGTAATTACTATTGGTTATTTGCCCGAATATTGAATTCGGGTAAACGACCAATTGTAACCTTTGAAGTTCGGGCAAACGATCCCGCTAGCCTTTTCCGTAGGGTCTCTGGACGCTTGCCCTGTACCCCGTTTTGTTTCTGGGGAGTGGGAAATTGAGTTTGCCAATACTCCGTTTTCTTTTTGGGAGTGGGAAATGCCCACAGAGCCACAGAGCCAAACTGGCTAAAACCCACTTGTCCTCTGCTAGTGTTCTTCTGACGTGGTCTGAAGAATTCAAATCTTAAATCATCAGGTCAAACTTTATATATTTAACTTTTCGTTTGCCCAGTACCCACTTATCCTTAGTGCTTCCAAATTCCTATTAGTTCGAGTATCATAGCAGTAAACATTTGTAGATGTAGGTAAGTAGGTAAAAATCTAAACTAAACATTATCCGTGGTACCACAAAAAATCTCTTGTACACTTGCCTAAAAAAACTGTCAACTGCAAAATGGCATTTGACATTAATATAACTGTCGTTTTGCAGTTAACAGTTTTTTAGCACAAGTGTTCAACAGATGTTTAACTTTTGAAGACCGAACTGGTGTAACTTATCAAAAGGATGTTATACAATTTTTAGTAACACCACATATTTTTTGCACCCTACATTCTCATAATTCCTTAACTCTCATTCCACTAAAGTTAATAACTCGATTAATTTTATTTAATCAGTAAAAATAATGATTTTCCTGTTTTTGACATTTATACATGGAATAAAATATCAGTAATTCAATAAATTGTTTACCAAAGTAATACACAAATGCGTAACCAAGTAGATGGAGAAACCACTCCCATACTCCTACATTTCAAAGTTGACGTAATGGGTGAGTCAAGGTCTTTATGAAGAAGATAGCTAATGCTGTTGAAAATGTAGTCTTCTGGGACATTTTAACCATTTAAAGGTTCTAGATATTTTTCTTTTTGAGGTGGTATTATCTCATCAAATGAGTCCTGTCTGCAGAAGGGGTAAAAGTCGAGCCTGTTCCTTTGATCGCCCTTTCTGCTATAGAATCGCAATTTCCAGCTAACATAGTCGCGGGCATGCGGATTCGGATGGCGAGCAATGGGCGACTCGCTGTCCGATCATGAACCATGCCTGGGTCGTCGTGTCGCACGTGCGCCTCTAAGAACTATCAGCAATCTGAGCCCCCCCCCCCCCCCTAGAGGGCCAAAGCCTGCCGGGGAAGCGGGACTGTCTGATAAGGTAACCGTGGCCCCGAAACGTAAAGGGCTATTAAAGTAGCAGTCAAAAAAAGTGCCATAGTATTCTGTTTAGTAGTATCCATAATTTTATGATGCGTTTCAAAATTCAATCTTAGTTAATTTTACGTACAACTAAGTCTCTTTTCATTTCATGATCATTTGCAGTCCATCGTAAAATAATAACTGAAAATAAAATCATAATTTCCACAAATTATCGCTTTTCAGGAAAACATCTTGAAATAGTCTTGTTTATTGGATGCAAAACAGTAACCAGGCTATTCAAACAATGGAAATCTATTTCTTCCCGTCAACTTGTCTCGCGGCACCATCAGTCAAATCTTGGAATTGCTCCAAGTTAGCTACAGAGGAGAATCTCGTGATTTATTGTAAACAAACGTTATATCTCGCTCCTATAATAGGGCTTTGAAGACCGCCATTTTACTTATAGAATTTGGAAAATTTAACATCAGAACAGTGAAGGAGTTTGGACCATTCAGATCCAAGAAAACATCATGAGGAAACCAGCGTTTTCTTAAACCAATAAAACCGGCCTAGTGCGAGATCTCATTACCGTGACCCCGGAACAGAAAAGGGCTATTGAAGGACACCGTGGATTTTAGTCAGTACAAGTCTGACAGTCCCTCTCGCCCTGCCCGGTGTGGGAGGACTCATTTGATGATTTTACCACGAAAAAAAGTGCGAGTCAGTTCCGTACCGTTATGAAAAACCGGCCAAGTGCGAGTTGGACTCGCCCATGAAGGGTTCCGTAGTAGCAAGCATAGATTAGGGATATACGTATATGTATTATATTGAGATTAGTAAGTAATATACACAAACAATAAAAATAACTTTGTTTTTCATAGTGTTTGTATGAATGGCAAAGTTATATTTGCGGTTTTTGAAAATGTACTATCTCAAAAACTGCTAATAGCTGTATCTCATCCAAACCAATTTTCGTTGGAAGTTTTTGTTGAGGTCTACATTATATGTATATATATTTTTTAGTTTTATCATTCTCTCATTTTAGTAGTTACGGGGGGGGGGGACACATTTTACCACTTTGGAAGTGTCTCTTGTGCAAACTGTTCAGTTTATAAAAAAATGATATTAGTAACTTCAATATTATTTTTAAAGACCTATCCATAGATACTCCACACATATGGGTTTGGTGAAAAAAAAAAATTGAGTTTCAATTCTAAGTATGGGGGGCACCCCCAATTATTTTTGTATGAAAATCATCCTAATGCGGTGTTCACATAATACATCTACCTACCAAGTTTCAACAGGATAGCTATTATACTTTCGACAAAAAGTGGCTGTGACATACGGACGGACAGACAGACAGACAGACAGACATGTCGAATCTATAAGGGTTCCGTTTTTGCCATTTGGCTACGGAACCCTAAAAAGTGTATTGCACTAAATATAATAATTATGGTAATAATTATGTACCTGTTGCGTAAAAGTTTTCATTTTGTTCCACACCATTTCTTATCATCACTTTTTGCTGAGACATCGAGAGGCATCGATGTGGGATATTTATTATAGTAACTTGACTAACTGAGCACATTTTTGTGGAAAAAAAGACGTGTAACAAGTGTTGACATAACCTATTTGCAGAAAGAAATGTCATTACAAATGAATGAAAAAGAAAATTGCAGTAGCCAACAACGGCGCCGGCGCGGGCGCAACGGCGCGACGTGCGTGTGCGTCACATTTGTTTAGACTCTGCCAAAGGTGCCCGTGTCAACGTTTCTTCCTTTGACCTATTTTATTTCGAACTAAACAGGTTGTTGATCTCATTTTATTTGTAGTGTTAGATAGAAATAAACTTGTTAAATATTCCATATTATTTTGTGTCGTAATTTAGCGATACGGAGGACTAATTGATGCCCAAGTGTTTCGTTTGTTTTCTTTAATAAATGTATTTAATTTGAGTTTTAAGTGTTTTTATTTGTGAAAAATATTTTATTTTTATTTATTAAGATATATCTTATTTCTTTTACATATTTTGTAAACGTTACTTGATGATTTTTTTTAAATTAAACACTTGTCTTAGGTAATCGAACACAAATGCACCCAAAAAATGTCTCTATTTAAAAGAAGTGATACTTGAGAAAAATAAATAGTTTCTGAAAAAATCCAATTATATGCACATAATTACTCATCCTCTATTAAAGAAGGACATAAAACAAAACAAATAAAAAGAACCATCGTTTGGAAAACAAAAAAAAAAAAACTCAAAGTATCACACGAAATAACCTAAAACAAATAAAAAGCAAACTATACTCGCCTTATTTTGGAAAAACTTCAAAACCAAAACACAAATTATCCAACGGAATACTCGCATCTTAAACTTATAGAGAAAAAAAAAAAGATATTATTAAATGGATAAGTACTTACTGAGTATCAGGAATGGATGGACCGATCACAGACACGCACCAAGCACTACTAGACCTAAATTCAATCTTAAAGCACTAAATATTGATATCTAGGGTGTAGTAGCAGACGTCACTCAGGATCCTTACAAAGGGTTCCGTAGAGTTATTTTTACGAATCGACCGTTGAGAGATAAGTTTATGGGAACAGTGAATAAGGCGGGGACGCCAGGTATAATGGGGACATACTCTTTAGGCATACTTAACACAACACTAAACTAGCGCAAGCGCCACCAGGACGCCATTTGCTAGCGGCCATTCAAATGGGGTCCTGTTGGTGCTTGCGCTACGTTAGTATTGTGTTAAGTTTGCCTTAAGTGTGTGATTTCCCATCATACCTCGCGACCCCGTCTTATACACTGTTCCCCTAGGTATACGGAAGCACGGGTCGATTTTTGGTCGATTCAGATCGGGCAGCCGTGTGTCGTAAATTGACCATGTAAGTGACCACTTTGACGGTCAAGTCCCTTCTAATGAACTTCCCAGTCCTAATGAACTTCTCATCCGTGATCCATGGCTCGTGCAACAATGGTGAAATAACGGAAACTCAAAACAAATCATAAACAAGGTACAATTAATATTCCGTTTTAAATTCTAATATTAATGTTAGTGACCAAGTCCGTTTAAAAACTTATACAGTAACGTCTGGTGGCCTACCATGAACTCTTAACGTGATCCAGTTTAGGCTGTGGGAAAGAGATGGAGCTAGACGACTTGTATAGCTCTGTCTCTTTCCCACAGCCTAAACTGGATCGCATAAAGAGCTCGTGGTAAGGCCTCTGTTCTTAGTATTGAATATATCTCTGGTTTTGCCTTAGTAGTGATAGAAAAACGATTTATAGGTATCTCTAGTAAGAAAAGCCAGTAATAGATTGAATTGAATATTGAGAACGGCCGTAAGTTAAGTTAGTGTTAACAATAAATAATGGATCAGTCTATACTATTTATCGTTAAAACAATATAGTCTTAAAAAACTATGTTCGTTTTAAAAACAAGCTTGATAGATAGACAAATTACTCGTCAAGACGAATCAAAGGAGTCTAAACTCGATGGGTTTGTTGCTTTTCACTACAGAGTTCCTATGGCCACCTTTCAGCTCCATCATCAGATCAGCTCCATGCTATGATAATATTGCATTGTCACGCGATATACATAAACGGGCAAAATTTCAGCTCAATCGGAAACCGGGAAGTGGATCAAATTTAACTTGCAAGTTTTGATTACAGATAATGTGACAGGTGAAACTAAATAAATGCCTGTAAAAACCGACGTCTTCAAGGATGTTACAACAAAATTCTTAACAGAGAACCCTAATAATGAAGTGTTTCTTATCAAGCAAGCAATCGAGAGCGTACCCCTTCAGCAAAAGATAAATGTCGCCGGGATTCTTCAGAATTGGAACGGCACGTGAATACTGAAGCACCTGTTTTATTCCTAGCGACCTTGAACGTCACTAATGAACATCAAATCACATCGTGATAGTTTCGGAATATACACAAGGTAGCTGCTGTAAACCGTTGAGGAGTTGCCTGAACTGTCCTTCGTCTTCATCATCAGACCATTCATGACGGTTACAATTACAACCCATCCAGGTGTAGTTTACTAACGCGAACATAACTATTAAATGTAAGAAACTTCATTCTTTTAATAATAGTATTAAATAGTTTTAAACGTTAGTAGTATAATAGTTTTAAACGTCACTGTTAGATGATTAGAAATAGATTGGGCTTCTGCGGTGGTTTCGTTGGTAAAGCGTCTGATGTATCGAATCGGAAGGTTCAAGTCCTGCCCACAATCGGAATTTTACTTTCCACAAAATAAAGTTAGGTACGGAATGTTAAAAATTCTCTTGGATTGACCATATTACGTGAATTAACTGAAAATATCTTAATTAGTCTGTTAGGCAATCAAAAATAATTGACCCGTATTTCTTCTTTTCTTACCTTAACCAAACTTGACGAAGATGCGATGCTTCTAAAATCCGCTTCTAAATTCCGTCACGAAGTTTCGAGTTTTGACGCGTTTTCTCTTAGTAATTATTCATTGATTTAACAAAAAGAAGAAGAAGAAAGTAACTGACAACATGCCTAGATATTAGTTGAATGTTACAGTAATTACAATGATTCGTAAGCTCTACCTTATAGTGGCAAAGTTTTAGAAAAGGATCTTGTACGACTGTGAATTTATTCGCTTCGCTGAAGTTAATGATATTCTTTCATAAATTTCAACAATGGAGATCGATGAATAGCTATGTAGTATTTCAAAACAGCTCATTCTATGGGTAAAACGGTGGTCTTATCGCTGATGGCGGATATCATCCAGACAACCTCTGAATGAACTTTAAGTAGAAGGATAAATTTAAGTTAAATCCTTTTAAATCTACTTAAAGGATCATTGTACTGATTACAACGAACGAATTTTATCATGGGACCACACCTGAAATTGCGAATGAAAATCAGCTGTTCAGTACATTGACCCCTTCAGAGGATTTAAATGACTTTGCCAATGGTGCATTACAAATAAATAGGTACACAATACATACATACACACATACAATTATGTTTTTTTATAACATACGATTGTTTTTTTTTTTTAAACGTTGCCCCTAACTAGGAATTTCTCGTGTCATGGGTGTGTTTACAAACATAGAAACAAACATACACAAATATAACCTGCTTTACTGTGAAGTATGAAGGATTTGTCATAGAATTTTGTGGAATACACTAACATCGGAAGTATTAAATTCTCCAACATGATAATGGAGATGGTCAAATAAGAATTGGACAAGATTCGGATGTGTTAAGAGTCACTGACGCATTTCATAGAAGATGCTATTTATTCCGAAAGTACCCGGATAATGTCGAAAATATTGAATAACTTTTTAAATAAATAAAAAAGAAGTACGAATGTCTAATAAATAAGCATTCAAATAAATAAAAATACGGTTGCGAAACAGAAAAGATGCAAATGTAATTTTTATAGAATTTCAGGGCGATTAAGGTTTGTAATAATTATCTTCCTAATCGAATATTGAACCCATCCGGTCGGTCAATGTCAATGGAGATTAAAAGATAATAAATTATAATCCACCAATGTTTGTGTAAAGGTGCATTCTTCATTCTACTCACATAATCCGTTGGAAAGGCAAAAAACATGGACGACAAATAATTACGTATACTGACCAATGGAGAAACCCGTTGACTAAAACTTTGTTGAACAAATACCTATCTGACAAAATGTCTGCTAGCATCAGTGACATAAATAATACATATTATTATCATAAATACTTATACATATTATTTATATTTGTATCAACGTCTACACCTGTTTATAATTTTGGATGTAGCCGATATAGAAAATAATATTCTTTCACTAATGGATACTTAATTTTATTGTCATTGTGAGTCCCATCACTCAGGGACGATAAAATTAAGAGCGCATATTCTAAAAGTTGGCAACGTCGCACATAGTTGTCAAATATTAACAAGATTTAATTAATTTAGCAATGTTACTGTATGGAAATAAGAAATATGGCTCTGTAGTGCACTAGAAAATTGATAAGGGAATGCAATAATTAATATCGTAACACCGAATATACAGTTTAAGATGTAAAAAAAGTATTTGGAAACTTGTCAAATGCATTTTTTACACCTGAAACGGTTACAACATCAAATTCAGTGTTCTAATTGTATTCCTATATCTGTTTTTAGTGCACTACAGAGCAATATTTCTTATTTACATAGAGTAAATTTGCCAAATTAAATAAAACTTGTAAATATTTGACAGCCATTTGCGACGTTGCCAAGTTTCTGGTTATGCGGCCTTAAGCTTATGGCGTTCAACCAAATCATGAACAACGGCGTGGCGGCGGCAAAAACAAAATCATAACAACTGTTGCTAGTTGCTACCTTTTATTTACCTAATTTATCACACCTCCTTCCGAAATTAATTATGTAAATGGTAATGTAAAGAACTTGTTAGTTTTTTCAATCTTCAAATATTTGCCTACGTATTAATACTGTTTGTCTGTTTATAGAATCTTAGAGGCTTTGTTTATTTTATTTACTTTGTGTTCGTTGAACTTGGTACTCTCTGCCATTGATGCAATTCTAAATAAATATCCAACGTGTATGCATTTCTGTAATAACTATATTTACATAAATATTACCCACTTTGAGTTTTGTGTAACCAGTTGCATCTGTATCTTTGTTTCTTTTTGTAACTTATTAGATCTTCTAATATATAAAAATCAATGCCACTTTTCGTTGTAATGTTAACTCAAGAACAGGCTCACCTAACCAAATAAAATGTTTAGGCTTTGTCCGAACTATTTAGTAGATGCTTTATGTGAAGTTTGCACAAAATCAGACGAGCGGTTCTTAATATACCCGTGCGAAGCTGGAGTGGGCCACTAGTAATATATAAAAATCAATGCCACTTTTCGTTTTAATGTTATAACTCAAGAACGGGCTCACCTATCAAAATCAAATGTTTAGGCTTTGTTCGAACTATTTAGTAGATGCTTTATGTGAAGTTTGCACAAAATCAGACGAGCTGTTCTTAATATACCCGTGCGAAGCTGGGACGGGCCATTTGTACTAAATATTTTTTTCGTATTTCTTTTCCTCCTTCAACAGTTCGATTACTAATTAAACTTCTAGAGTATTTATTTGTCCAAGGCTTTAGATTGCTTAATTTATGACACGTTAATCAGGAAACTCCCCTACTACGTGTCCTGGACTACCATGACGTTTTAAAGTGTGAGTAGTTTCGCTGTCTGTGGGAAAGCGACAGACCTATACAAGCCGTTTAGGACCATCTCGTTCCCACAGTACTACTCACGCTTGAAGACGTAATGGTAGGCCACCTGTGCTCTAAATCCTCTTACCTCATGTTTGAGTAATAACATTCAAAGATCAACGTCAACGGAAAGTCTTTCACGAATCCATAGTAACAATGGGAGTTCCACAGGGCACGATTTTTGAACCTTTTTTGTTTATATATGAATGATTGACCCTAGCACACAAAATAATATACTCAGAGCATGCGTCGTGGCGAGTCTCGTCGACTATGCCACCGGCATTCTATGTTGGAACACAAGAAACGCCTTAATTATATATTCTAAACTGGTTGAGCGAATTTTTATCGTTTATTGCCCGTGGTCCACCCACGGGTATTAAACGATAAAAATTCGCTCAACCAGTTGTCGCTCAACCGCTTGGTTCACCTAGGTGTACCACGGGAAAATATTTTTGCCCGTGGTTCACCTGAATGATTTATTTTGCTAATTAATATATGTTGTAAAATACATTGACTACTCTTTTAGAACATTTCTTGACAAATAACTACAAATAATATACTGTAATTAATAATTAAAAAAAAAAACAAGTAAAAGTTACCTCTAAATGTTCAAGATGTAAGTCTCAATTATTATTCTAATTTGTTCAGAACTATAGAACAATTTTTCTTTTATTTGTGTACTAAATTGATGGTCTGTCTGCCTGATTTCTATTCTGTAGGTCACGTTTGTTTTCGGTCAGTAACCTATGAGTCATTCTACTGAGTTTGACACACGGTGACTGTGCCTAGGAAATTTCGAAATTTGGAATATTTCGCTGAATATCAATTTAGAGCGAACAGGCTTCTTCTGGGTAAGTTCGCTCCATCGTCGATTTTCCCTCTCCTGTACCTAGATTAGAGATAAGAACAATATAAAAAAATCTCGAATGATCTGAAAATACAAAAATAAACTTCTTTAGCGTGTAGGTATCTGAATCTGTGACAATGGAGTACCCCAAGGTACTATTCTAGGTCCTATCTTGTATACTAGAGTTTACCTATTAATAGTAAGGTATGCAGGTAGGTAGTCTTTTCAAGTAGGTACGACTACTACGAAATCACGTGTCGAATCTAATGGACACTTCAAAATGATAATGAAGCTAAATTCTGTTTCAAATCAAAGTCATCAGGCATAGTAAGTTTAATAAATAATTGTAACTTGATCTTGGAGAGACCTCGCACCGGCAAGCGCAGCGTAGGACGTCCACCTACAAGGTGGACCAACTATCGGATGAAGATCATGGGATCACGCTGGATGCAAGCCCCTTCCAACCGGTTCTATTGGAAATCTATAGAGGAGGCCTATGTTTAGGAGAGGACGGCTTATATGATGATGAAGACGATGAATTTGATTTCGAACCCCTTACACACAACGATAGATCAAACTAAACCATACAGTTAAATCTGACCTGGTAGAGTATGAATATCTCGTACAATAAAAGGTCAGGTTAGGCTGAATGTATCTCCGCCGCGGGAGACGCCCACGGCAACGGACGTCGCAAAACGATCTCCGGCCACCGTAGGCGCGGGCATGCGTGGGCCACTAATGGGTGACTCGCCATGACCATGCCCGGGTCGACGGCGCGTTGTGTTCCACGCGCGCCTCAAAGAGCTGACAGCAATCTGACGGGGCCCCCTAAGAGGGCCAGAGCCTGCCGGGGTCGCGGGATTGTCTCACTCGGTAACCGTGACCCTGGTACATAAAGGGCTATTGAAGGAACATCGTGGATTTTAGTCAGTACAAGTCTGACAGTCCCTCCCGCCCTGCCCGGGGTGGGAGGACTCATTTGATGATTTTACCACGACAAAAAAAAAAAAAAAAAAACTCGCTGCTCGACCATGGACCATGCCCGGGTCGACGGCGCGTTGTGTTCCACGCTCAAAGAGCTGTCAGCAATCTGACGGGCCCCCCTAAGAGGGCCAGAGCCTGCCGGGGTCGCGGGATTGTTTCACTCGGTAACCGTGACCCTGGAACGTAAAGGGCTTTTGAAGGATCACCGTGGATTTTAGTCAGTACAAGTCTGACAGTCCCTCCTGTCCCGCCCTGGGCGGGAGGACTCATTTGATGATTTTGCCACGCTAAAAAAAAAATGCTGGATGTATCTAGGTTAGTATCTATTTGCACTTAAAAAATGTGTCACCAGTTCAGTCATAGGAAAATTACAATTATGAAAGTGCCGATGATAAATACAATGATTATGCGGTAGTGGAGTGGTTGATAACGAGAAGTGGTAGATAATTGCAGGAGGAATTTTCATTGCCTATGTCAGTTAGAGGAATTAGTTATGTTTCATGCTTGAAACTCCACGACGAGGGAACACAATCAGGATTCTACAACTTATTAATATTTATTTATTTTGTTAGGACAAACCACTGCAACTCCTAAAAGCCAGAATCAACAGTAGCAACCACCAGAAAAGTTCCGAGACAATGAAGCTCGACGTGTCCCGGAGAATGAATTTACCTGTCTTGGATCTTGCAACGAAATTATTCAGAAAAGAATAGTGGAGGAGTAGGAAAAATACGTTTCCACTTCCCTCCACGTCAAGCAGGAGACAGAACAAAACAAGGCCTATAGGCACAAAAGGACATTAACTGGGAGAAGCCCAGTTGCAGCATCATGGGTAAAAAATACTACAAATATTAACGGGTCCTAAATTTGAGCTGCTGTGTATTTGATTCCAATACTCTACAAGAGACTAGACGTTTTGAGGAGGGTGGTATCCACCGTCTAGCGGTCCACCCTGAGCGGAACCACAGGCTACCCTAACCTGCGGTGATCCCAATGGTGGCGGTACGCCCCACCAGGGCCGTCTGCCTCACGACCACCATCTCATGGGAGTTCGCTAAACAGGTTTTACTGTGTTCCGTCGGTATGCAGGAGTTACAGTTCTTTCTGGGTTGATGTCGCTCCATCTTTATGACTGAGCTAGATTGAGGCCAAGAAAAAACCATTTTAAATAAAGAAATACAGTTACATTCGGTAAGGGTTGCCATCCGTCCGGGTTTCCGCGGATTTGTCCTAGTTTAGAGGGCATCCGGGGAGCGTCCGGGGCTTCATTTGTAGTCCGGGTTTAAAAAAAAATAAGTCTTTGGTCGCCCGCGCACACGCACACTTCACCGTCCCCTACCTCTCCTGACGCAGTTGCCACGGTGCGCACTTCGACTCATGTCCGGGTTCTGGACTCTAAAATCCGGGGTTTCCACGCGTCTTGTCCTGGTTTCCAAATTTTAGAGATGGCAACCTTACATTCGGTTAGACTGGAAGCCAACCCCAACATGGTTGGGAAAAGGCTAGGCGGGTGATAATTTACTTTCTCCCGTTCCGGACCTGGGTCCAATATTCCAATATCTTCACCCAGGTCAAGATCAACTCTTAGATAATATTAATTAAGTAACAAACTAATTATCTTATCCAATCCAATAGTTTTTAATAGTGTTGTGGTGACCCGTGGCTTGGGCTCGACGAACTAGTCTATATAATCTGTTGATAAAACTGGATTAATAAGGATTGTTTCACATGATTATGATTATTATACCTACGCCAAAAAGTAATTTTGGGTTTTCCGATATAAAGGAAATATGTATTAAACTCAGAAACGTTTTTCATTTGATTGCTTACAACCCAGTTTTAAACACATAAATTCACGCCTTCTTCTCATGGGGGTAGCCTGTTTTGAACAGTGTTTAAAACAGTTTGAAATTAAACAGTGTTCTCCCTCTCCCTCTCCCTCTCCCTCTCCCTCTCCCTCTCCCTCTCCCTCAATAAAATTGTCCCTTGCTTGCATAGCATGCTTTCGTGCTAGTAATGAGCACGTCTGTTCATAACTTCATACCTTTATGATTGCCGAAGTCTACCGAACTGAAACGACGTTAGACAATGCGTGCTGTCAGATGTGGTCAGGTTTTTTGTCGCCGAGCTCAGAGCCTGCGATAAAAGCTACGCAATAGCTTAAAAAACACAATTTTAAAACACAATCATGCGTAACTTTCCAGTGAAGAGAACTGGATAAAATTTGTCTGTGGTAATAAATACCTATCCAGAACTACAAAAATAGCTTTTGTAGTTCTGGATATCAGGTTGGATTTGCAAATGCAAATGAATATATGTATTTCATGTACAGAATTGACCTCTCTCTACAGATTTATTATAAGTCTCTATAATCAGTACGTTCTGCCCACCATGACGTGCTGTGGATGATGATGATAGATAGATAGTTAAAGAAGATAAAAAAATTGCGGACCACGATTGTCATTTCATGTCTTAAAACGGACCCCGAGCGGAACTAATTGGTGACCCCTGACATAGACACTAGCGCCGCGTCAAAAGACAAAAGTGGTGGCAGGTACAACCACGTACTCTACCTAACTGCTTCGCTATTCTACGATAGACACATAAAAATAAAGTGAAGCGTCCCTTTTACATGGTTGAAATTACACGGAAACGGAAAAATAAAGTTATTTTTATCGAAGAGTGTGTAGCTTCTAATAGGTGTTGGGTAGCTGGTGAGGTGCTGGTATGTTGGTGCCGGAGAAGATTCAATAATATATAGCAAGTATAAAGTGTACGTCTGTATTGGACCCGTTTCACAGATGGAAGGGGATAGTGTTGCCACTATTTACGAGGATTTACAAAATAAGAATAAAAATCTCCAGCAAAGAGTTCTAATGCATTTCAGTCCTTATATTCAGTGTTTTCTTTCGTCTTAACCTTTTGATGGTTTAATGTAATATTTATCTAATCGTTCTCTTATCTTATCATTGCGCTGTTGCCTTGTGTCGTCAGCAGGTCACTGGGGAGTGCATCGGAAAGTATAAAACACTCAGTAGTACCGTGGTGCAGTGTGGGGGTCAATATCTACAATATTAACCTTGATTTGTGGAGATTAGAATACTATATCAGCTTCTTATCTGTAACGACCATCAGTGTTATCTTGGGGTATCTTATTACCCAGTTATTGGGGTGTTGGGACAGATAGGCAGTCGCTCCATGTAAAATAATGATATTCAGCTGCTTTCGATGCGATTGGGTGCCGATCCTAACATACAAGTTGGCAGATTATGATAATCAAAAACAAAAATTGTTACCATGCAGTGGGGGCTAGGTTCCGACCCTACATGTTCAGTAACTTTATTGACAGAATTGAGCAATCTACTTCCCTTAACAGCCTGCTCACGACTTTAGTTAGCGGAGAGCGGAGCGACGGGCGGCGTGAATAAGACATTAGTTATTTTCTTCTTATTAATGATCGAAGGTTATTTTGTTTTTGGCTAATTCGCCACTGGCGGCACCTGTGGCGTGTTTCAAAAATTTCTATACTTACTGCGTATGACCGAAACTGGACAATAATGTATAAAAAGTTGCATCTAAGAATCAAAATAAAAATACAAGCACCAAAGAAAATAACATAAAAAAACAAGAACTGTCAAGTAAAGCAAAAAGAAAAAACATACTTCAATTTTTTATCGAATGTCACTTTAGTGTCACGAAGTTTTTTGAAATCATTTTTACTGCAATTATCTGAATTTTCTAAATTACGCAAAAATGCACATTAGTTTGAAAAACATAAAACTATTTCGCGTTAACGTTCCAAATCATTTATAGAAAAAAACAAAATGGCTGGCCAGACGAAAATGTTGGCCAAAAAAATGAAAGAAGAAGATCTGGCAGTAAAGGGGGCCCATCTGTTTGGGCCAAGTGTGGAGTCCAAATTCGACGAGCTAAAGTACGAAGTCATCGACAAGATTGATAAGGAGTTGACTGACTCTCAAAACGCCAGAGAGTATATTTCCCAAAAATATGACGAGCTTTGTGGCAAGATTCAATACCTGACGGAGCTGGACGCAACTGTGAATGGTTTCCGGACTGATGTGAAGGCGATTGAGAAGCAGATTACTGAGCTGTCCTCGAGGGTCGATGATATTGAGAAGAGAACCATTTGTAAAGAGTGTCCCTCGATTACTTCTTCCATGTTTTGATTTAATAAATTCTGTCTTGAAAGATTTGGTTTTCATTTGTGAATGTTTCTAGCTGTTGCCAGCGGAAACTATCCCACAGAAACATAAAATCGGAATAAAAACTATCATATGTGCTAAATCAGGTTATAAACTATCTGTGTACTAAATTTCATCGGGATCCGTTCATTAGTTTTTGCGTGAAAGCGTAACAAACATTCATCCATCATCATCATCATCATCATCATCTCAGCCATAGGACGTCCACTGCTGAACATAGGCCTCCCCTTTAGATCTCCACATATACCGGTTGGAAGCGACCTGCATTCAGAGTCTTCCGGCGACCTTTATAAGGTCGTCTGTCCATCTCGTTGGTGGACGTCCTACGCTGCGCTTGCTAGTCCGTGGTTTCCACTCTAGCACTTTTCGACCCCATCGTCCATCTGCTCTGCGAGCAATATGGCCTGCCCATTGCCACTTCAGCTTGCTAATCCGGTGGGCTATATCGGTGACTTTAGTTCGTCTACGGATCTCCTCATTTCGGATTCGATCACGTAGAGAAACACCATCCATCTTTACAAACTTTCATATGTGCCCCCTATTGAAAAGCAAGTTTAGGTACACCTCAGCATAATATTCTGGTGTGATGTTATGTTTCATCTGCCTAACTATATTGGGGTCGGCTTCTAGTCTAACCAGATGCAGCTGAATATCAGTATTTTTAAATGGAGCGACTGCCTATCGTTCCTCCACAACCCAGGGTAATACTATACCCCATGGTAAGGGTGCTTTTCCACCAGAGATGTGCTATGCAGCTTGTAAAAGCTGAGCTACGAAACTATGTGACCGTTTCCACTGATGCTAAGCTATGTAGCGGTGCGAGGGTGCGAGTAAGATGTGCTATGAAGATCGCCGTCGCAAAGTAGCTGCGAACGGAAGATGCGCAGCTCGAGCTGTGCGATGTATCGATAGTTGGGAAGGCGACCCATAGCAGGCATCCATAGTAGGCATCCATAGCACGCATCCAAAGCACGCATCCTTCCATTATACAGGGTGCAATTGAATTCATGGGCATTATTTTAAACCAAGACACTACTCATGATACTAATTGCATTACGCAAATCAAAAATGTTATAAATGCAAATTAGTATTATTTGATGTTTGTTTACTTTTCGTAACGCGCTGTACTGCGCTCGAGATTTTGATACATGAAAACTTATTCGGGTTTATGATGTATTTTTTTTTATTACTTTTAGTGTTTATTTGCATTAATAAGCCTTTTGCTATGTTTGTAATATGACTTACTACATTTTTAGAGTTTTCCATACTTGTATTAATAATACTTTTGATTTGCTTATTTTTAGGCCTAATGCAATTAGTATCATGAGTAGTGCCTTAGTTAGAAATAATGCCCACGACTTCAATTGCACCCTGTATACAAAACATATCTTAGTTGAATCCGTTTTCACCAGTGTTATGCTAAGCTACATAGCTTAGCATCAGTGGAAAAGTTCACATAGTTTCGTAGCTCAGCTTTTACACCAATGCTTTAAGGAATATCGCTATGACAGATGGTCACCCATCCACACACCAACCTCGGCAGGCTTGGCTTTAACCAGAAGATCGACCTGTGCGGCTGTAATTATTTAGCCACGAGCTCCTCAATGTGATGTTATGTATGTAGAAATGAAAAACAAAAGTAACAGCTCATTATTTAATAATTCTAAAGCTTATAACTAACATTAACATTAAGTTATAACATTAACAACGATCACTGTATAAAAATACTTAAAACAGATAATAATTTGTTTACATTTGGCACATTTTGTATCGTATCTTATTTTAACGGAAATTAGAGCAATATAGACTAGAGACCAAAAACATATTACATTTTTTGGCACATTTAGCATGGCAATTATACCCAAGCGCATCGTCTATGCCCAAGCGCAGCGACCAGTCAGTCTCTCACCAGCCGTAGCCGAATGCACACGTGTTCGCTGTGTATCATAAGTACCTCATTTTAGTAGCTCCCATATCATTATAGATACTTTAATTTTGTATTTTCTAAAAAATATATATTTTGGGCAATTTATAGATCCTAGTGGTCCACACTAAACCTGGATTTATAGTAATTGGGAGAAGCAATTTGTCCACTAGTGGAATAATGGGAGATAACAGTATCTACACAAACTGTTATTGCAAAAAGCAAGGTACAAAGGTCTTCAGTCTAAAATGCTCTAAATTAAATTCAGTATATAATTTTTTCGTTGTATTTTTAACATAATTATAATTTTACTCTTTGTTAGGAAACAGAGATATAATAATCTCTTACCCTCTCTTTTATTTTTACTCTTATTCTTTCTCTTCTTAATTTTTTACGTTTAATTTATTGCTAAATAAATTGTAGGTAATAATTAGCAAAACAGCATAATTGACTGTTAGTAGGTATCTACTATTAATTTATTTAAATATCTTTTAATTTCTTCCACTCATTTTTTTTCAATAACCCTCTTTTTCCCTGTCGTGGTCGGGTAAAAATGCCATAATAATTTACGTATATCAATTTGATCGCTTTTTTTGTATGAAACAGTCTCTCACCATTATATGAGTATTATATCACAATAAATTGGACTCGAGCACTCATACAATCACTTTCTTTAAATATTTCTTAAAAACTAAATTAATTATATATTATTCACTAAAGCAGATATTTTAACACTTTTTGTTATATAATTCTCTTTCATATTTTTGGCACTGAAATAAGACGGTATTTATTCCTTATTTCTACATTTTTGTTCAGCAAATTAATGAACAAAAAGTATTAAAAAGCAGAAAAGTCTAAAGAAAATATAAACTATTAGGCCAGCTAAGAGTCTTTTAAAATTAATATTTTGCTAAGAAATATTTTTAATTTAAATTATAATATTAAAAATAATCGACTTTTACATTAATTCATCAATTTTAAATTATAATTTAAAATGACAACACAAAGAATAATAATCAAAATTGTTCAAAATGTCACAAATATTTTCTTGTGTCCTATTAATTAATTATAAATTGGAGAAAAAAATAATCGGTGGCACTACAAGATATTGATATAAAAATATATATTTTATTTTAACATTTGACATAACGGCCCAATTCTTGGTATAATTCATTGTGAACACTTCCCAAATTAATTTAAATTTCAGTTTTTATGTCATGTTCATATTATACTTAGCAATACATATTTCGTTTCAACTCGGCAGTATCCATCACGTATTCCTACTGTAAATTATATTTTTCTAAGCCTTTAATCATTCACAATAGTATCACAACGTTTACAAGAGGGCTTAACATATCTCCTTGGACAATCCATGCATTATCATTTTTAATTCACCCTCAAAATAATAGTGACCGCTCAATCCTTCCAACATTTAATATTTCTTACCAGCCAAAATGGCTTGAATTTGTGAAACAGTCTTACCCTTAGTCTCCGGAATCAGGAAGAACACAAATATGGTTCCAAGGATCATGAAGCTAGCAAAGAACCAGAAGCAACTGTAGATGCCTATAGCATTTTTCATGATAGGGAAACATAGAGTGACTATAAACACCAAAATCCAGTTCACAATGACGGTAACACCGGTCGCAGCACCTCGGAACTCAACAGGGAACAGCTCAGCCATCATCATCCAAGGTATGGGACCGAAGCCCATCGAGAAAGAAACGATGAACAGAATCAAACACACTAACGGGATCCAGCCGACAGGCGCGACATTGTAGTGATCCCTTTGTAATTTGAAGTAGATACCAAGAACGATAAGGCAGAGTCCCATAATGATTGAGCTTTGGAGAAGGAGGATCCTACGACCGGCTTTGTCAACGAAGACAGAGGAGAGGTAAGTCGCAATGGTCTGTACCACGCCGACAATGATGGTAGCGATGACTGGAGGGATTTTGGAGCCTGCGGATTGGAAGATGTTGTTGGTGTAGAAGATGACGGCGTTGATTCCGCTGAACTGCTGGAAGAACATGAGACCGAGGCCGCAGATGAGAGCCATGCGGGATGCGCGGTTGGTGACCATGCTCATCATGCCGGCGCGCTGGCGGGCGGCGTCGTCCACCTGGAAAGAGATACAGAAGGTGAGTGTTGCAGGCAGAAAAAACTCTGTCTTACAGATCGCATAGTTCTTTAATATTAACATATTTTTTTCCTAGTGTTTCTCAACTACTTGGCAGTGGTTTTCAGAATTTAAAAAAATCTTACATCTTTCTGCATTTCCTCAAGTTCTGAAGTAAGGTCGGCATCGGGTCCTCTCAGCCAGCGGAGGGACTTCTCAGCGTCACGTCTGCGGTTCTTGCCCAGAAGATACTGAGGGGTTTCGGGCATCCACCTGAAATACACATCAATTCTGTCAAACATCCATTTGCAAATATTGTAAGTTTTATCAGAATCCGACAATGGCGTATGGTAATCAAAACCAAAATAAGGGCGAGGAATACCTACATCTTTTTACTTCTTTCAAAGAAAAATACTTTGCCCTTTACTGAGAATTTCTTTCTCTATCGTTTACAAACATTTAAACTCACATACACAAATGGACCCGGAAAGGTCCTGCGCTATACAAATATTTCTTTCGTGCGGGGTTCAGGTTTTGTTTGTTTTTAGTGAGTTTAGTGTCAAGTTATCCCCAAGTACTCGTCCTATTATCTCCTAAAGTAAATTTTAGTTTTGTGTTGCCTGATTGTACTTACTTAAGTATGTACTTCTCCCATTTTCATTAAATGCTTTGTTATGAGACTGATATACTTTGAACCATTCGTCGGTTTCATATACATTTTGTTTCACCATCTTATAAAAATAGCTTTTATTTTTGGATAAGCTCGATCAGAATTAGGTTTATCAACACTCAACTCATTGTTAGTATAAATAAAACAATGAAAAGGGAAACACCTGATAGTTATTTTTAGTTCAACAACAATGCACGTGAACTCTACAACCGTATTATCATATTTATCATACATATTGCTCATTTAATCGTTTATATAAACAATTTTACGTATTCCAACTGAAATTCGAATCGGAAAGTTTTTGTAACGTCAGAAATATTTCTGAGAAGAAAAAATTGATCTTGTCAGTGAAAGATTTTTTAATTTATACGGCAGATGTGATTACACTGGGAGGCAGATAAGACGCCCTAGGACCAGACCTACACTGACGCACGTGCGTAAGTGAGTTTATGTATGTATAATATTAGTTGACTGAGCTGGCCTGGCGTAAAAAAGGAGTTTCAATAGAATAAAATACCCACATAAATGGCTATTTATTGGCATAAACCCGCTTTACAATATGGCCTAAATCAGTGCCACTTGTGTGCGTCAGAATCAAAGAGTCGATCATCAGAATCGACAGTGGTTTGCCCTCTTGATTCTGATGCACAAGAGAGGAGTGCACCAGAAAAGCACTGAGGCAATGAAGCTCAACAAAATCCCGGAGAATGAATTTAAAAACTGTCTTAGATCCCATAACGAAATTGATAGAATGAAAAGTTGTGAATCATCTAATGGCGACTAAATGAGAAATAAAGAAAAATTCTGAAGAGGTGGACTCTTCAGAATTCTTCCTTATTTCTCATCTCTCTTACTGATTTTGATACCACAAATAATTTGAACTGTTATTATAGTGAACACAAAGTACACATAAATCAAGATTTATTTACAGACCACTTTGAGCTGCAAACACAACAATGTAAACGAAGGAAATATCAAGTTCCTAATCGATGATAATTAAAATAGTGTATTCACGATTGTATGTTAGGAATCTGGGAACCGGTAATTTAAACCATAAACCAAAGAAATATGCAGGCCGAATTTAAGTAAGACAATGTTAACTAAATTCAGTGGGTAGTATATCTAAATTTAGGGTCTCAAAACAGTTTAACAGTGTGTGTTCCGCGATAATCAATTGAAAAAGGAGGATCCTATGGTCAGATGGGTGTTGTATCTGTTGAGTTACTACACGATACTAATTATTGTTGACGGGTTTTTATTACTTGCGGAGAACTTTAATATTGCGATGCAGGATTTTATTTTAGTTCTTCATTTGCAGCATAGATGGAGCTGCGAACAACCTACCAACATATAAAGCAGAAGCCTATATTCAGCAGTGGACGTCATACGGCTGATATGATGATGATGATGAAATTGTAGAAGCCCCGTACCTGTTGTCTAATAGTCGAGAATGGAAGAAGAAAATGATGATTTAGTCAACTCACCAGAACACAGCAACCAGTAGAACAGGGAAGACAGCAGATATGATGGAGAGGGTCCTCCAATGCGTCCATCCTCCGACAACAAAGGTGAATAAGATGCCGACAGTCAGAAACAGCTGGAAGAAGGCGCCTAAAGACCCTCGAATGGAAGTCTCAGCTATCTCGCCGATGTACATTGGGGCTGCAACGCAGGCACCACCTGGGAACGGAAGGAAGGTTTCTAAATGCTGGTTTAGAAGAAATCTGGACATATTGTATATAATGTATGAGGATTGAAAAAAAGATAAGGTTGATAAGTGATGGAATGTTGTTCCTACTACTAAGAAAAATACTGTAAGAGTACAAGTCAAACTTCTGTGTTTGGTGGCCACAAAATAATCTCACTTATTTTAATTCCAATTTTTGTGATTTTCATAGGTGACATGACTCCATTCCCTTCACTACTTTTTACTCTGACAGAGTCACCATAAGCTTAGCAGTCACGATTGCCATCAGCACGCTATGAAGAAGACCTATTTGCAGACACACAACTTCTGATTCCCACTTCTTAGATACGAGCTTGTAATTCACCAAACATGTCAAGTGCGGGTTGGTCACAACTTACTGATGAGAAATCAAAACTCACCAGTAGCTAAACCTGCGAAGAACCTAGCAGCGATCAGCATGCCAGCGCCGTTGGCGAAGATAGTGAGCAACCAGTTGAGTAGGAACGGCAAGGAGAGTATGAGCACGGTGGGTCTCCTGCCAACCTTGTTCGCCAGCATGCCCACGGGGAGAGCGCTCAGTGCCGCTCCGATGGCGAGGAATGAAGATACTAAGGAACCTGGAAAGAAGAAATTAGTAAATTAATACACACATTTGGAGCATGGAGCAGTGGTAGCCCGGTTGTATCGGCTCCGACTTACGAGTCGTGGGCTCGAAGTCAGCCAGGCTCAATATTTTGGGTAATTTATTTCATTATCACTGGACACGGTTTTCATCCCTTACCATCTACTTTTAGTTGGAGGGATGCTATTGCCAAAACCGACTCGAGAATTTCTTTTGTTAGCATTTTGCTAAGCCTAGGAATAGAACAGGAACCAAAATCATAATCGTGTTTGAAACAACTACTGCTATATCATTTTCTTCCTCTTAAGAATATAATTCCTGGCAAATAAGCTAAAAATAACAATCTGACGCGCGTAGTTGGAGTGGAGAGATCATTGAGATTAATTTTCTTTTAAATTTTTTAATTTTTTTTGACTTTTGCCAAGATGTCCGCAGCGTCCTTTTGTCTATGATCATTGCATTGATCTTAGTTTCCCTACACCACAAGGCAATATTTGAGCATCCAAGGGACTTTTAAAAAATGTATGTTTTTGAACGAAAACATTTTAAATTGCGTTTTATAAACCCAGTAGACACGTGATACTTGTTACTTCCAATGCGCCTGAGACGGACACACTGTGGTACAGAAGCCTGCGGGAGTCGCGAGACTGTCTAAAAAGGGCACCACGGCCCTGCAGGCGTAGCATGGCGCCGTAGCTAGAAAGGGGTTTTGTCGACGGAAGAAAAGACAAAATGACAGAACGTCGAAATATTTTTAGCGTTTTAAGCATGGTAATGTAAAAAATATAGAAAATAAACGTTCTATTCTTCAATAGTGTACGAATGGTGTAATATTTTTGCAAAAAAACAGTTGATTTGTATAGAAATAACGATGAAATAACTTTGTCTTTTCTTGGTAGAATAGAGATAGAATCGCCATGCTACGCGTGCTGAATCGCAAAGGGCAAATCGCCTATCGGTCAATACCAGTCGAATCACTAAATATAAATCATATTTTTCAAATCATACAAGTCTATGTTTGCCTATTACGTGCCCTCTATTTTTACTACACATTCGCATGACGTATCATCGTAAACTAACACATTCGTAGACGCGGGTCGCGGCCAACATTACGTAAGTTGGGGGCCTGCCAGATAAGCGTCAGTTGAGTGCCCTTTATCACAGGATGTTTAGTTCAACATGGCTGTTGTGTGTGACCTTTAGCGGAATTTATACCACATTTTATTTTACACGTGGGTTATTTCGGCACTTGTTTATATTTATATATGGAACCATTGATATACTCGTACAACAAACATTTTTATATAACAATGTATAGAAAAAAGGGTTCCGTACGTCCGTTTCTATTAAAGAAAACCGGCCAAGTGCGTGTCGAGCCACGCACAGTGTAAGGTTCCGTAGTTGCCCATCAAAATACTTATGCGAACTAACTAAACTGATTCGCTGAATTTAATTTTAATTTAATTTACGTACATTAACATTTATTAGGTACCTAAGTGATTCAGTAGCCAACTCATAACGTCTAAAAACGGGCCCACATAGGACGATGGTAACTGTAGAAGGAGTTATAAAAACCAACTTCACACGTAAAGTTGAAAAATAAATGTTGTCTATTTGAGTACCACCGCGTGTAGAGGGAAGCGGCTATAACAAAGATTTAAAACCAGCGTTACGTAATAAGTAATTCGAATAAGTACATCGCTTCAAGAATGATTTAAAGAGTTCCCACGATTTCTCCAGGATTGCATCATCAGATCCTGACTGATGATCATGGGACCAATTGGAAGGTGTACTCTTTCAATCAAAAGAAGAATTTTCAAAATCGGTCCAGGCGTCTTTGAGAAATCGGGGAAAATACATAAAAAAAAGATTACGAGGAATTGAGAACCTCCTCCTTTTTTGAAGTTAGTTAAAAATAAATTGGCAATAAAAACCTACCTATCCCCAAAACATACCCACCTATTAATGTATAGATGTAAAAATAAAGTTGACAAACTTACATTTGCAGTTGAAGAACATGTTCTCCGATACATTTTGTTTAGGAAAATATGTTATCCAAGTACGTTTTATAAGTTGGTCGACTATTACTCGTAAACTTGTAAAGCCTACTTAGTCATGATAATTTTCTTTTAAACTTCGTTATATATACTACTATTGTGAATTTTTTCATACCCCCAAACATAACCGTTTAGCTGGTAGAGGGGGGGGACACTCGAGTCGAGCAAAAATGAGCACTTTAAAGCTTAATATTTCACAAACGAATCTTTTTATCAAAAAATTGTTAATGGAAACTATCAATATTTTTAAAGGCCTATTTAATGATACCCCACACTAAGGGGTACGCGAGAAAAAAAAAACATCTCCACTTTACGTGTACAGGAGGTAGATACCCTAAAAAAAATATTTTACGATATTTTATTTTACCACTTTTTCGGCGCAACAAATCCGTATATTTACACCAAATTACAGCTTTCTAGTACTGGGTGTCTCTGAGCTAAGCTGCGGACAAACGGACGGACGGATGGACGGGCGGACGGACATGGCGAAACTATAAGGGTTCCTTGTTGACTACGGAACCCTAAAAACCGCAGTTTCCATTCTTATTATAATAACTGACAGCGATTAATTTACGTTCATTTTTTTTTTCTTTTAGCAAAAGGGTCGCCTTTGAACTGTATAAAGCCTGCTGGGTAGTGAATTTGTGGTCGACGGTGAAGCAAACTTGCCTAGAAGTAACCTGTTCACTCTTCATTTGAAGACACCAAGGTTATAGGCTCTATCAGGATACACAGACCCCGGAAGGAAACACTCCTTAGCTGTGCTCATAATAAAAGTATTGGCAAAACACTTTGTATCAGAGGGATGACCACCATATAATAATAATAATACTTGGTTTAGCAGGTAATAAATGTTTCAAAGTTGTATCATAAAATCTAACTCCCACATTCTTACGTTTGACATTTACGCCTAGATCTAAATACGTTTAACAAAACAAGAAAACGCATTCTCTCTGTCTGGTCGAATTTATTTACATTGCATTCGAGTAACAGCTTACAGTACAGACGTTCATTTCATCCCACTCGAATAATTCTCCGAGATACTCAGAATTAAAATAATTGCGGTACCGTTTTATTTCTTAGCAATTTTTTGTACTCTGTTGCACGGTTTTTAGTTTTTACTGAAACTTGATCTGTGCCTCTACGTGCTCCCTTGTCTACTATATAAAAATAAGTCGGGTTTTCCTTCCTGACGCTATGACTCCAGAACGCACGAACCGATTTCCACGGTTTTGCATTCGTTGGAAAGGTCTCGGGCTTCGTGAGGTTTATAGCAAAGAAAATTCAGGAAAAAAAATTTTTTTCTTCTTTTAATCACCAAACGAAATGTTAAATAAAACGAAGCTATCTGGTGGCGAAACGGAGTTCGCCGGGTTTGCTAGTACTGACTAAAATCCACGGTGTCCTTCAATAGCCCTTTACGTTCCGGAGCCATGGTTACTCGTTAGCCCCGCGACCCCGGCAGGCTTTGGCATCGGGGGGCCCCGTCATTTTGCTGACAGCTCTTTGAGGCGCGCGTAAAACACGACGCGCTGTCGACCCGGGAATGGTCCATGATCGGCCAGCGAGTCGCCAACTACACGTCTACGGTGGCCGAGGATCGTCTTGCGACGTCCTGGGCGTCTACCACTGCTGCTGGGTTGTGAGGTGGAAGCTCCTTTCCCTCAAGCGTCTCGCCTCCTCCTTCGCTAGCATGAATGCTTCGCAGAAGGAGGCGACGGCGGACAAAGCAGGTTAAGAAAGAAAAGTATTAAGCTGATTCCTCAGTAGTAGCCCGCGAAATTCAAATTTTCATGTGGATGAAAACTAACTCATTTTGACCAAATCTTTGTGAAAGTGAATTGAGCGAATGTTTTGATCATTCTTATATATAAAGTTATACCTTGTTATTGTCGCGAATCATATTTTGATCAAGTTACTACTTGTCACTGATAAGCAAATTGCAAAAAAACACATGAAAATTTGAATTTCGCGTGCTACTACTGAGGAATCACCTCAAATAGAAACGTGTAAAACTATTGAACGAAGTTTCAATAAAAACAAACTGTCGGCGTTGAAAAGAGCTGGCATCTTATTGTTATTGGTCAAGGTTACAAAAGTATGCCAACTTCTAAATCCCATTCGCAAAGCTTGTATACTTTCTTAGATAAGATTACCGCACGATCATTAAACTGCGTTGATTCTAAAATCGCTGTTGATTTTTCTCCGGGGGCGTGTACGTCTTGCTACACGGTCTCGTGATGACTACAACGTCACAGTAACATGTGCCAAGAAAAATGTTTTGCTCGTAAATATAAGCCGTTTTGTGCGGATTGATGATTTTTATCACTAAACACCGGATGCTGGTGTGATGAATGATGGGATATTGTGAGCACGCTTGCCTAGCAATAACCTAACGAACTTGAATTCCTCTCCTTACAAAAGTAAATAAAGAAACATTCAAGATAGCTTTACAGAAAAACAACAATACATCTACATTTCCCCATCGATCTAATTTCGAGGAATTATCTAGGTACCTATGTTCTAAGCTGTTACTAAGAAAGTTCTCATGGAAAATCTCAAAAACACTTTGCCCGAACTGCAAAGCTAGGACCTCTATGTTTGCCAACTAGTAAAACATGAGAGCTAAGGTTTTAAGTAAAACAGTTTATAATATGGATGTTACATGGTGTGGTAGCACAGTGGTAGCGACTCAGACTTATGAATTGTAGGTAGGTCGTAGGGGAACAGTGTATAAGACAGGGACACGAGGTATGATGGGAAATCACACACCTAAGGCAAACTTAACACAAAACTAACGTAGCACAAGCGCCAACAGGACGCCATTTGCGTCTAGCCGCTTGCAAATGACGTCGTGATGGCGCTTGCTCTACGTTAGTGTTGTGTTAAGTATGCCTAAAGAGTGTATGTCCCCGTTATACCTCGCGATTATTAACGTCCCCGTCTTATACACTGTTCCCCTATGTTAAAACCCAGCTAGGCATAATGCTGTAGGGGTTTAATTTGTGTAATATTTCAACATCACTGCTCTTGAAACGCTGAAGGAAAAACATCGTAAGAAAAGTGGTATGTCCTAGAACCAAAATTTCGAAGACATGTGACATCTACTAAACCGAACTGGGCCCGCGTGGTAGAATATAGCCCACTCCCTCTCACAGAGAGAGGGCTTGTGTCCCAGCAGTGGGAACATTATACGTTGATTATACGAATAAAAGCTTTTAGTATTAGCCATGCCCACGTGTTTACAATCATACCTAAAGATCGTTCAAGACTTAATGGAGGCGTGTGCTTCTTGTTTGACAACTAAAATAGATCTGTGATGGTATGCCAAACGCCCACCATGTTAGTCCGTTGCTAGTTGTAAATATAACATGTTTAGCAAATATTTTCACAGTATTTTACTAGATTGTACGAGATTTTGAGAGGTTATGAAACAAGTCGTTTACCTAATTACATAATCTTGGCAAATGTTGGAAGGTTAGTGATTGATTATATTAGCAGTTTATTGTAAAAGAAGATGATAAGGTCCACATACATGGAACACCGTATGCAACCAATTAAGGTAGAATAATGAATAAGTAGGTCTGAATTGTACAACAAAGATACAAAATCAGGTTAGATTGTTCTAGGACTTTATATTCCCTTTATCGCGAACCACTAACAGAGCATAACTGGAAGAAAAGTAGTAATACGCTGACACTGAGTTTTAAGAAAGTAGGGCGGGAAGATTTTTACCATGGGGTATCGTATTACCCTACTGGGTTGTAGAGGTCCGATAGGCAGTCACTCACGTAAAATACTATTCAGCTGTATCTGGTTCGACTGGAAGCCCACCACAATATAGTTGGGAAAAGGCTAGGCGGATGATGAGGTCAGGAAGATTTAAAAATATGATCCAGAACAAGAACTACTGACTTTCCAGGACTGTTCTTAGAGAATATTATGTAATAGGAAATTCTTCACTTTTTCTCAACTTACAACAAACAAATAGTCATATGTTATTTCACTGATACATTTTGTAGGAAAACTTTAATTTTAATTTATTAAATTAAACTAAATGTTTTCCCTATAATATTATACAAAAGTATAACAATTAATTCCCACTGGTACGTTTGGTTTTCCTGTTATTATTATTAATTTAATTTTGATATGATTGTGGTAAAACGAATGTTCTTATTTTAGTTATGTTTGAAGCATTACGCAAATGTTATCCATAAACCCCATTTGTAATTCAATTAATATGAAGGAAGTTATAACAAATATAGGTACCTATCTATTTACATCGGGATTTCATAAAATTATAATGCAAACTATACAATATTATTTTTTGTTTATGCGAAACCCGATACACCTGTCTAGTATTTTTGTGTAAAGAATCTATGTACAAAATTTTAAAACCGTATCATAAAAATCTCAAAGTCATAGGTAAGCTAGTATATTACCTGGTTGTCCGTTCAAAAACATGCTCATTTCGTGGTACACCCGCGTAATACCTAACCGTACGGTGATTGTATTGTAATTAACTGGTAATAAAATATTATAATAAAAATATTTTTGAAAAAAAATATAACACGGTGTAAAAATTATTGGAATCGAATCAGTTACGTTACTACTGATTCTGAACAAACTATATTCAGGTTTCGCATATACTAAAAATAATGTTGCATAGGACAAAGTCATACAGAAATTCAAAGAACAGTGAACAAAATTTCCAACAAAGTGTTTGTTCATGACAAATTTTGAAGACGACAAAGACAGCAGAAGACGGGAGTTCACGTGTTACCTTCGTTATAAAAAAATACATAAAAATGATGGCAAAATATGACCTCTGATTGAAAGAAAGTCACGTTCTCGCTGCGGTCTCTATATTATATTCAAGCATTTTCTCCCATCTAGCACCAAACTCACTTTGGTCCAGTCACTTGTGCTTCCCATTATTGACTATGTCTATGTTATTCTGATATATCCCAAAAACTTCTAAATAAATTGGATCGACTTCTCAATAACTGTATTCGCTTCGTTTGTGGCCTTCGTAAATACGATCACATTTCTTCTTTTCGTTCCCAGCTTAAATGGTTGCCTATCCGACGCAGGAGGTCCCTCAGATCTCTCTGCATGCTCTTCAAGATTATGAACTATCCATGTGCTCCTGATTACTTAAAAACTCTTTTCAAAGTGTTGGGCAGTTCTCATAGTCGTAACCTTCGAGCTTCTAAAAATCTACTTCTCCAAATTTCTTCACACCATACCGGTTTCATGTCTAATTCTTGCACCAGGCACGGTCCGAAAATCCAAAATCTAAGGTCACATTGAAAAATCTCAAAAATTTGCCAAATAATAAAAGGAAATTTCTAACTATCCCATAGCGGCGATAAAATAATTTGCCACTGACATCTTGTGCAATAATGTTTATTTTATTCCAGTTAAGTACCTATTTTGTATTAGTGTAGTGAGTGACTCCCCCCAAAATTTCAGGCTGCGACCGCGCCTGTCTTGCACTATCTCAACTATTAAGCTCTGGAACGCGTTACCCTTTAGCATTATAAAAGCTGAAACCAATTTCACTTTCAAGAGAAAAGTACGAAACCTCTATTCGCTGGGTGCGAAGTACTAGGTGGGGGTAGTACTATTCGATTGCAGCGCTCATGGTGGCGAGTAGTACAAGTGCCGACAGCTATGAATGTATTTTGCCTCAGAGTACATTCAGCTTTGTCAGGAATTTGTCAGAAAAGTCCGCTAATCTCAGGAACTACTGGTTCGAATTTATAAATTATTTTTGTGTTGGATAGCCCATTTATCGAGGAAGGCTATAGGCTATATAACATCACGCTACGATCAATAGGAGCAGAGCAGGGGGGTTGAAACCGCGGGAAACAGTTAGTTTTAAATAAATGCTTTGGTTTGAACAATGACATTGAAGTTACAAAGCTTAGACACAAACAGGAAAGTAAGTTACCTACTCCCGTTGGGAAACACGCATGAAATTATACATTTTGTGGGTTTGCAAGTAGGTAAATAAATATGGTTGTGCGTGCGTCAGTCCTGTCTGAATTACTGTTGTTGCAAAGTCATCGTTACAAACTGGGGCCTCGTCCTTCAATGGACCTTTATGGAATAAAAATAACGATCCAATGAGGCATGATTCAGCTAATCCAAAACAACTATGGGGGCACAGTGATATCGTATTTAGCTTGTTCATCAGAAAACCAGTGTTTTTTTTAAATGTCGCAGCACTTGCTGAAATAAGAGCCTTTTGGCCTCGCACAGGACTAATTCTATTTATTTTTTGTTGTTTTCCTTCGGATAAAATTCAAATTCATTTCCATAGAAACTTTCATTCCATATTTTCCCCATATGGGAAGAATTCGTTCACTCAGAAATTCTTCCCCACACTTAAGTCACGTGCAATATGCTTCCAGCTGTTTCAGCAGAGCATTGATCGATAAGTCAGTCAGCGAGTCAGTTTTTCCTTTTATTATATTAGACTAGCTGACCCGGCAATCTTCGTACCGCCTAGGAATCAATAAATAAAAAAGCTGTAGGTACGATATGTGCAGAATTGATTTCTGAACGACGGGACGAACATCAAATATTTTACAGGTAGGAATAGTTTCTAAGGGAAAACGAAATTGTTGCTTTTAGGTAGGTAGGTACTATATTCCTGATATTCTTATCATATTTGCTCTTTTTTAAACCTTCCAAAAATAATTCAAAACCAAAATTAGCCAAATCGGTCCAGCCATTCTCGAGGTTTAGTGAGACTAACGAACAGCAATTGATTTTTACATATAAGAAGAAGATAAATTAATTGCTCATTTCCACTTACTCTGTTTGGTGTCCAGCAAGAAGTCAGCAGTCTGATTCAGGGTGTTGAGCCCGGTGTAATTCCCTGCCGTGATATTCAGTAAAGTAGTGTTCAAAGCCGTGCCGTTGGCCTCTGTCGTGTTCTTGAACGGCTCAAGCTGCGGCAACGCTGGTGATGTCCACGCCAGGATTGTGCCGCCTGCCACCGCGGCGATTGATGCTGTGGGAAGGAAAGGCAAATTAATCACTTCATCAGTAGAGAGAGAGAACAGAGTTAGACCAGAGGACGGAAAACCTGTTCTCAAAATGGTGAAAAAGACTTTTTCACTTCAGTAGCTCAAACATGAAGGTTTTGCTGCCTGAAATCAGTGAGCAAAATGCGATTTTGCTCACTGAGTGAGACAAAGTAACTTTTTAATTTTTGTTTTCAGAAAGCCGCGATTATCGTATTCAGCCTTGTATTACAAGGCTGAATAAGATAATCGCGGCTCATACGGCGACGCATCATACAATTCGAAACATAAAATTTACACTCCATCTCTTTCGCGCTATTAGAAAGAGAGAGGGACAAAGACCAGCCCTTTCGAAATTCCGATTTTGAATTCTACCTCAAAGACAAACACGCTCGGTTTGTACTAACTAAAGAAATTTTGCAAAAAGATAATTATGTCTTAGTGTAATTTATTTAATTTTTTAACTTATGTGTATACGTAGTACCTATTTGAACGAAAATAAGTATTTACTGCAAATAAAACTGATATTTAACCTGTAAATATTTATTTCTAGTTTCAATAATGTTACGTAAATATTTTGAATAATAAAATATCATGGGTGCCATAATTTCCGAACACGCCTTAATTTAAATAAAAGAGCGGGAATAAAATTTCGTGGCTGGCGTAAAGAGTTGAATAAGTTAATAGTTATTTCAATCTATTCCTGTTTATTATTTTATCTCCTAAAGTGTTCTCGCTGCTGAAGTGAAAAGTTATGTGTGTTACACGAGAGCAAAGTTTTTTGCATCTCGTGCCTTTGAATCCCTCGCCACACTCAGGATTCAACTTTAGAATCACTCGCTACGCTCGTGATTCAATCGTTGAATCCTTCGCTTGCTCTGGATTCAAAATCAGCACTCGCAGCAAAAAACGACTTTGCTCTCTTGTTGCACAAATAACTATTGTGAAGAAGAAGAAGAAATAGAACCCCAATCTCCCACTTTCTCTGGAAAACACTGCCAATAGTGCAGATGTTATACGCGATGTACAAAGTCGGTGATAGGGACTATCACGTCCACTATTAGGACGCAGCGCGATGTAACTGAGATGTGAACTAACTACGGACTCTCGGGAGCGACGTGTGTCTTGTTTAATATGCACTGCATCCTTTTTAAGAAGAAAAACTAGCCTAAAATGTTGAACAATAGTAGATTATTGCATCGAGCACAAAGTAATTTATTATTGCACCGAGTGCCTGATTTAGAGCCCGAGCGTAGCGAGGGCTCTAATCTAACAGGCACGAAGGCAATATAAATTACTTAAGGTGAGGTGCACAATCTGCTTTTCTTTCAACTATGTATTACCTAGATAAAAGAAACTCATATCAAACAGTTAAAATAGAAGTTTCTATAACACTGTCGGCTTCATTTAGAATGTTTTCCGGAGTTAACGTGTCGCTAGATGATTCCATTTTAATACGAAGCCGAAGCACTCAAAATCAGATAGTATCACACTTTATACACACATCAAAAGTGTCTAGGGATCAAGCATTTTTATGCGGATTTCTTGAGATTGAGATGTGGCTTTGTAATAAATTTATGATTTTATAAATTTATATGGATCCTTTTTGGTGCATTTCATAATTTGAATCAGGAACTGTGAATCAAATTCGAGTAAAAGATGAAAATCAGCTGTCAATATTTTCCCTATAAAAACATACAACGCATTGAAGACATTATTAGTGCTACTGTTTCCCTACTACTGATTAAAACCAACGTTATTATGGAGCGGCGACGTCATTTAAGCAGGGAAGAAATGCTCAGAGCCGTGGGAATGATAGAAGCTGGTTCCCGGCAACGTACTGTGGCTTTAGCTCTGAATACAAGTCAGAGTGTTATCAGTCGACTTTGGACACGTTACCGAAGCACTGGTACCGTGGCTGAGCGCCATGGAGGACGGTATCGCTGCACCACACGGAGACAAGACCGATACATTCAAATCTTAACTCGAAGAGCTCCAACAATAACCGCCATGATGTTAGCCGTGAGGCTTCATCACTCTTCAGGGAACTTAATTAGCGACCAAACAGTCAGAAACCGCTTGCATGAAGTGAACCTTCATTCCCGAAGACCGCTACGGGTACCACCTATAGCAATGCACAATCGTAGGATTCGATATCAATGGGCTCTTGAACACAGAAATTGGGCAGAAGAACAATGGCGTTTCGTGTGCTTTTCTGATGAGTCTCGTTTCGGTATGAGACCGGATACAAGACGTATACGACACTGGAGAACCCCTGGACGCCAACAGCGATTAAAATCCTGCCAGGAAGTCCATCCTTATAGTGGTGGAACCATCATGGTATGGGCGGGTATTTGGATCGGCGGAAGAACTGAGTTGATTTGGATCAGAGGCAACCTCAACGCTCAAATTTATGCTGAGATGATTGTATCAGACGTCATCGTTCCTCTACAAGTGCAAATCGGTCCCTTATTTCAGTTAATGCATGATAATGCACGACCGCACACCGCAAGAGTTGTAAGACAGACTCTCGCCGCAGCTAACATCAATGTCCTGCCCTGGCCTGCTCAGTCGCCAGACTTGAATCCGATTGAGCATGCATGGGATATGCTACAGAGAAGAGCTCTGCCGAATATGGAGGGTATCCAGTCGCAAGAAGACCTTTTTTTGTTGTTGCAACGAACATGGGCGGCCATTCCACAGCGTGATTTGGATGAACTCATTTTGAGTATGCCAAACCGATGTTCTTGTGTTGTTAGTGTTCGCGGTAGAAACACGGATTATTAATTGTTTAAGTTACCCAATAAAATTTTAAAGAAAACTGTTATTTCAGTCTTTTTTTCGAACTTTTGTGTTAGTGGTTCAAATGTCAAAAATCCCTTTATTAGGAAAATGGCAAATTTCTTTATTAATGCAAAGGTGACTTGGTTTATCGTTACTGTGACAAACGAAAACACTTTATTTGATGAATCCTTAAAGAAAATTTTAATTAATATCAATCAGGAGAAAAGTTATTGCAAAAATATATGTTGATCCCTAGACACTTTTGATGTGTGTAGTTTCCAAAAATATTGTCAAGCAAAATTAACAAAGTTCCCGCCAAATCAGTTTTTTAAATTTCTTTCATTTTTAAATCAGAGTTATCGGAGTTAGCAGCAATATTTTTTTAAATTTGGAACAATTAGTAGGATAGAAACGAATAATACGTACGTAAAAAAAAAGTTTTGATATCGGCTGGCTGAATAGAGCTAATCCAATGAGATTGGCACCTTTTGGTGGGATTAAAAAAAATTATTGCTCTAAGACTCGCTTTGTACTGAGTTTTTAGTGTGATTGTGATGAAATTAAAGCATAGTTGGAAGAAAAATATTTAATTGGCAAGAATTGGCAGATCTAATAAGTCCCGAAATAATGCTGATACGCTGACACTATAGGAGGCGTGTCATCTCACACATAGCGTTTAGGTTGATTTTCAAACTTTTTATTTAATTTTGGAAAACGATCAAATGTGACTCGACCTGTGTGGAGTGGGAACGAACTCCAGATTTGACTGTCTAATAACCCTCCTTGTTCTAGTGTGTCCTAATAACCTTTTAAAAGGGTTCCGCGACCCCTATTAGTAGACCTTAAATTGAATATAGTTCGATGCTTGATTGAGCTGAGATATACTATCTTCCACTATCAGCTGTTACTGGTATAAGTCAGTTAGGTGTGACTAAATAATATTATGATCTTTGGCACTGCACACCTTATAACAAACCATTAAACTTGAAACAATTACACTAATCATACGTCCATATACAGGGTGTTCCGAGAAGTGTGGATCAAATTGAACAGAGGCATGGGAGTTGTATTACATTTGCAATCAGGGGCGTAGCTACCGTCGTATCTGCCGTATCAATTATACGGGGCCCCCGGGCTACAGGGGCCCCCAACGAGCGTAAACAAAAATTAATAAAAACTTAATGATTTATTAAATAAAATAGTTATTTACTTTCACACAATTTATTCGTCTAATCTATCTCTGGTTGTCTGCGCCATTCGCATTATTTTATTTACATTTTATTTTTAATTATTTATTGAATTCATAAACGCACATTTACCGCATTGCATTAAATTCTATACATATTACACATTCGAGAAAGGACCATCTCCCGCTCCCTTCAAACCTATTCCTTTCTCACTCCCACTCTCTTCTGTCCCGTTCATCCCAAACTACCCCCCGCCTCACACACTCGTCATTCCGCTACCCTACCGGCGACACGTATCAATCCGTGCGCCCGCGCTCGCAAACCCACTCTCGCTAAGATCTCTAAAACAATTAAGAAAAACTATATGGTGTTGTGTGGTGAACTTTTAAACTCTCTTGTGAAATTTGGTGGGATTAACGCGTGAACCAGCGTGGTTAAACAGGCAGCTATCGAAGAAACCTCAGCCAACAAATTCCTGTAAGTGTCCCTTCCAAGTTTTCTGGTCCTTCTCACCCAATAAAAAACGCATATCTACTACGCATCTACGCTACACTCATCACACACATCATATTTATCGCATTTATATATTTATTCGCATAAAAAGAATAAAAACGCTCAATTACGCATCCGCCATTACGCGTCTACGTGATACACGAGGCGCGCCCAAGAGGGCACATTTCCCGCTCAATCTCTCATCAACGCTAAGTTGTTTTTATAAAAACGCATCTTATTTCAATATAAACACCCTTTAACTAAAATATTATAACTATTTTTTATTCATCTCACGCATATTTTCGCATATTTCTCAAAACATAACGCACACGGGCAAGTCCATTTTGTTTACGCAAGTTCAAACTCGAATACGTATTTTTCAAACGCATAAAAATGACTTCCACGCGTGGTAAAGATAAGGAATCCTATGTTTCTGACGAGGAAGATCATAAAGTTCTTTTATTTGAGTCGAAAAAAGAAAATTTATTCCAAATGTTGCAATCCATTTACGATCTCGGCTTACAGGTTTCCGTAGATAATTCAGTAAAACCTCAATTTCTAGCTCGAATTAGCTTCCTTGAGCAAATTAGAACAAACTTTATGGAAACTCTTGACGCTTATAATCTAGCTTTATTAGAAAGTGGGTCAAGGACGAAACCGAACTATGCACCACTTTCCGCATTTGATGAAATATATTGTCAAATTAAAGCAATAGAATCTAACATTCTTAAGTCTCCAAATACGAGTAATGATAACGCTAATAATAAATTCGAGTTTTTAAATCGTAAACTACCGCCTTTAAAACTTGTTTCATTTGATGGCACGCCCTCCAAATGGATAACTTTTCATGAAAACTTCAAAAGTCTTATTCATGATAATTCGCATCTAACTGACGCCGAAAAGGTTCAGTATTTAATAGGTTGTCTCTCGGGCAAAGCATTAACTGTTTGCTCAGGCATCATACCTACCGCTAATAATTACCTACTTATTTGGAATTCTATAATAGAAAAATATCAAGACACGCGCGTACAAGCTTCCATGTATTTACATCAAATGATTCAGTTTAAACCTTATCAATCTATCGATACATTTCTTGAGCAATTTCATTCCGCTCAAGCCGCTTTACGTCGTTTGAACATAGACGATTTGTCAGATTTTATAATAACTGATATTGCACTCAGTAAGCTCGATAAAGAGGTCGTTAACCTCTTCGAACAATCGCATAGTCATATTGCAATACCTTCTTTCAATCATCTTTCGCAATTCTTAAAAGAACAAAGTAAAATAATAACGCTTCGTAACCACTCTAATCCCTCTAAAGTTCGTAATAATAATAGCGAAAATAATAAATCCTCATTTAAGTCAAAAAACAGCCAAGCCTTCGCGAGTACTAATCAGGACACGTCAGTGCGTTCCTGCAAGGTATGTGGCTCGTCCGATTCACATCCACTTTATAAATGTTCTCATTTTATGAATCAAAATGCTAAAGATAGATTAGATCTTGTAAACAAACATAAGTTTTGTCGTAATTGTTTAGGATTTCATGATATTAAAATGTGCAGGTCAACAAATACATGTTCGATTTGCCACCGTAAACATCATTCGCTAATACATCTAAAAAACTTTAGCAATTCTAATCGAGTAGCCGAATATGGCCCTGCAATGAGCGCGCCGCCCGCGCCCCGCGAGCCGCCCGCGTCCCGCGCGCCAGCTCCCGCGCCCCCGTCTGTTGCTTCCGCGACACTCGATGCGCCGGCAGGTGATAACGCTGCGCGCGAAAATTCAAACGGTCCTTGTTTATCAGTGACTTCGGCTACCTCGTGCGTTGAAAATAATACAACTGTTTTGTTGCCTACCGCTTCCGTATACGCTTATAATAATAATAAACCTTATACTCTCCGCGTTTTTCTTGATACAGGCTCAATGAGTCATTTTGTTACAAAGGCTTGCTGTAAACGCTTAAACTTAGAAATTACTCCTGACAAATCTTCCATTTTCGGTATAGGTCACGCTAAAATACCCTCGTTTGGTACTACAACATTTAAAATATTTTCCCGCTTTGATCACCGCTGTTGTTATACAATTCACGCTCGGGTTTTAGATCGTATAACTGACGACTTGCCCAACGTATCAATAGATATCACAAATCTCGCTCCATTACGTAATTTACCCATGGCTGATGACGCGTTCCACGTTCCCGGTGAGATAGATTGCCTCCTCGGCAATGAACTTTTCCCGCTTTTGTTGGGAAGTGGAAAGGTAGCTTTACCTGGCTCCTCGGTGGTCGCTGTAGAAACCACCCTTGGCTACATAGCCATGGGTCGGGCTGATTGTCAATCTCGCATAGCTTCGCGCGCTCGCCCCACGCAATCAAACAAAAATAAAACCGAGCAAACTTTTCTGTGCGCTACTAGCACGCTTAGCTTAGATACGCTCACGCAACGCTTTTGGGAGCTGGAAAGCGTCCCTAATAAGATTCACATGAGTCCTGATGATCAGGCGTGTGAACAAATTTTTAATTCAACTTACTCTCGCGATGAAACAGGTAGATACACAGTGCAGCTACCATTTAAGGCTCCGTGTACAGACTTAGGAAATTCGCACTCAACGGCGATGCGCCGCCTCGTTCATTTAGAAAAAAAGTTAGATTCTGATCCCGACATCAGAACTAATTACAACGCTACGCTTCAAGATTATCTTGACAACGGTTATTTGGCAAAGGTCAAAGACCCCTCTCTCGATATCCCGCATTATTATATTCCGCATCGTGCTGTTTACCGTCCGGATAAACAGTCCAGTAAAACTCGCATCGTGCTTGACGCTAGCTGTAAAACTAGCTCAGGTAAATCGCTTAATGATCTCCTTTATGTAGGTCCGAATCTACAAAGTAATATTTTTGATTTATTAATCAATCTTCGCATGTTTTCCGTTGCTGTAGTTGCAGACATCGAAAAAATGTATTTTCAACTTAATCTTTCCGCTGATCATCACGCATTTCAACGTATTTTATACAGGTTCAATAAGGATTCTGAGATTTCAACTTTTGAATTTAACCGCGTTTCTTTCGGTGTTTCAAGCTCGCCTTATTTAGCTATGAGAGTAGTTCGCCAACTCGCATCTGATAGTCGGGATAAATACCCGCTCGCGGCTTACGAGGCTGAAAACCATATGTATATGGATGACTATGTGTGTTCGCTAGATGGCGTTGAAATAGCTGAGCAGACATATCAAGAAATGGTCGCCATGTTCAGTTCAGGCGGTTTCAATCTTGTAAAGTGGATCTCTAATAGTTCCGAACTCTTAAATAAAATTCCTTCAACTCATTTAAATCCGCAAAATATTGAATTTGACGCTGACGCTAATAATAATACTAAAATTGTAGGTATGCAGTGGAATCCTGCAGAAGACTCTTTTCAATTTAAAATAAATGGTAATTCTCTTAAATGTACGAAACGTACCGTTTTATCCGCAACCGCACGATTGTTTGACCCCTTAGGTCTTATAGGTCCAGTTATCGCATTCATGAAAGTTTTAGTTCAGGAATGTTGGAAGCATGATCTTGATTGGGATGATCCTGTACCCGCTCACATTGAAAATAAATTTAATCAATTTCACAAAGAACTTTCCTATCTCGAACAAATAAAATTCCCACGACATGTAGGTATCACTTCTGGTTCTCATATCATTCTCCTCGGGTTCGCAGACGCCAGTGAGCGCTGTTATGGTGCCGCTGTTTACATAAGGGTTAGTTCTAACGATGAAGATTACGGATCAGTCCTCTTACTAACTTCTAAATCTCGCGTCGCTCCGCTTAAAAATACGCCCTTAGCTCGTCTCGAGCTATGTGCTGCTCTTCTCTTAGCAAACTTATTGAACTCAGTTATAGAAGTTTTAAGTAAACGCTGTAAAATTAATAATATTTTTGCTTTTTCTGATTCAACAGTCACGCTCACCTGGATCCACTCGCCCTCGCATAGATTTCATACCTTTGTCGCAAATCGCATTGTTGAAATTAATTCAAAATTACCTGCTAAACATTGGTTTCACATCGATGGAACTGAAAATCCCGCTGACGTAGTTTCTCGTCCCGTAACGCCTAAACAATTATTAGATTTAACTCTTTGGTTTAACGCTCCGCATTGGGTTTCATTCCCCTTAAATCAGTGGCCAATCAAGCCATTTAAGGTCAATATAAATAATAATTCGGAAGTAATGGAAACCAAAAATATCGCTCTCTCAAGTAAAATAACGCAAGAATGTCCTCAACCTATTCAATTTTTAATTGACCGCATTTCTAAATATTCTATTTTACTACGTAGTTTTGTCTTGATATTACGATTCTGCAAGCTACTAAACTCGCGTGGTTGTATCACCGTTTCGGATTTGGATGCCGCGGAAATATACCTTATACGTTACATACAAAGTAGATATTTCTCTGAAGAAATTATCGCTTTAAAAACTAATAAAAATTTAAATAAAAGTTTCGCTAAACTCAACCCCTTTCTAGATTCGAATAATATTCTCAGAGTAGGTGGAAGGTTAACTCATTCTCAACTTGATTATGGTCAAAAGCACCCCATTTTAATTCCAACTAAATCACGCTTTACTCAACTCTTAATAGACTTTTATCATGTTACTAATTTACATACGGGTCCCGCTCTTTTATTATCAATAATAAGACAGAAATTCTGGATTTTATCTGCTCGTAACATTATAAGACAACGCGTGCATAGTTGTAATAAATGTTTTAAACTTAAACCTCAAAATACTTACCCTCCTATGGGTGATCTACCTGACTTTCGCGTTTCACAAGCGAAAGCGTTTGTTAATACCGCTGTGGACTACTGTGGTCCTTTCTACATTACTCATATCCGAAAACGCGGAATTAAGAGCCACAAAGCTTACATTTGTGTGTTCGTCTGTCTAACAACTAAGGCAGTACACTTAGAGTTAGTCTCTGACCTAAGTTCTGATTTGTTTCTCGCCGCTTTTAAGCGTTTTATCTCTCGTAGAGGTCCTGTCTCTATGATTTATAGTGATGGAGGCACAAACTTTATTGGCGCAAAGCGCAAATTGAACGAAATTTACGCTTTAATTCAGTCCAAATCTCATATAAATTACATAGGGGAACAACTAGCTGAAAATAGTGTACGGTTTAAACATAGCCCGCCTTACGGTCCTCATTTTAATGGACTCAGCGAAGTTAATGTTCGTTGTGTCAAAACTCACCTTTTTAAAGTCATTGGTTCTCAAATATTAACATATGAGGAGTTTAGTACTGTACTTGTTCAAATTGAATGTCTTTTAAATAATCGACCTTTAAGTATTCTAAGCTCTGACCCGTCTGATATTAGTGCTTTAACGCCTAATCATTTTTTAAACGTAACTCCGCTTAAATTTTTACCTGCTGAAGATGTCACGGACATTTCAGACAATCGGTTATCGCGTTATCAACTTCTTAATAAAATAACTCATTCCTTCTGGCAACGTTGGAGTCAGGAGTACCTCACTTCCTTGCAACAGCGGGAGAAGTGGAACACGCCGTCAAAGCCTATTGAAGTAGGTACGATTGTCGTTATCAAAGACAACAACGCTCACCCGCTTTGTTGGCCTTTAGGTGTCATAGATGCGACTTATCCTGGCAAAGATAATATAGTTAGGACTGTGAAGGTTAGAACGTCGTCCGGTTCCTACATACGCCCGGTAGTGCGGCTTTGTCCTCTACCTACGCAATAATTAAAAAAAAAAAAAAAAAAAAAATTCTTACCACTGTTTTAATTAAATTCATTTAATTATCTAATTTAAGTTCTCATAAAGTTTTAGTTTAGAGGAAAACCTCTAGGCCGGGGGAGTTGTCTGCGCCATTCGCATTATTTTATTTACATTTTATTTTTAATTATTTATTGAATTCATAAACGCACATTTACCGCATTGCATTAAATTCTATACATATTACACATTCGAGAAAGGACCATCTCCCGCTCCCTTCAAACCTATTCCTTTCTCACTCCCACTCTCTTCTGTCCCGTTCATCCCAAACTACCCCCCGCCTCACACACTCGTCATTCCGCTACCCTACCGGCGACACGTATCAATCCGTGCGCCCGCGCTCGCAAACCCACTCTCGCTAAGATCTCTAAAACAATTAAGAAAAACTATATGGTGTTGTGTGGTGAACTTTTAAACTCTCTTGTGAAATTTGGTGGGATTAACGCGTGAACCAGCGTGGTTAAACAGGCAGCTATCGAAGAAACCTCAGCCAACAAATTCCTGTAAGTGTCCCTTCCACTGGTGTTTTTATTATTATTATTTATAATTATGAAATACTGTTTTAAGCACGAGATTGTCTATTAGAAATCCCGGGAAGATCCATATTAATATCAACATTTCTGATCAGGCGCATCTTCAATTTTTTGTTATTTCGGCGTAGATACTATGCTACTATGAAATGCATTTTTTTTTTCTTAAGTGATAATTCTTGACCCTACCTAAGGGCCCCCAAACAAATTTTCATACGGGGCCCCGCCAAGGCACGCTACGCCTCTATTTGCAATGTTTTTACTTCTGAGAATTGCAGTGCTATTTTTACGGTTCCAGTTATGACCACTTGTCATGTTCAGAGACCTCATCACCAGAGCCTCTACCATGAGTTGCCATTACGATACTCGATCATACGCATCGACCGCGTTTGGCGCTCTCATTGGTTGAGAGTTCATACAACCTTGGAGCGGTCCAATGAGAGCGCCAAACGCGATCGATATCGATGATCGACTATCGTAATGACAACTCATGGTATGGGTACAGATCTGTTCGCATTCGATCTCCCAATACAGAAATGTATTGAGAGAACGAATAGCGCTCTGTGGGTAAAGGCCTTTTCAGCGTATGCGCCTCTAGTATACGAACGCGGAACTAATTTTTTCCATCAAATTAACGTCAAACTTCCAGTTTACTTTACGTAAAAAAAAACGGAAAAAGTTATGCTAGGGCTACAGATAGCCAACAAATCCTCAGACAATTCAATAAAATGAAATTTTAGAGAATTTTAACCGAATTAGAACTCACACTTTCCGGGACACCCTATATAGAACTGCATTCATGATTCAACTTACAAACATAAATAAAGATATCAGAATTCATTCATGAACTCAAATTCTCAATGCAGTCGAAATGGCAAACGGGGTCGCGGGTCAAATTACAAAGTCACCAATATAACTTGACATACGGATAAAAGTAGAACTGCAAATTATGTACTGGATTTTGACATTTTGTCGCAGTAAGTGGCGCCACTACGACATGCCAAGATGTAGTGGTCGTCGTAAAAATAGAGTGGTGGTTGTGGCCAACACGATGTTAATAGAGTTGTCAATGTAATGTTTATTTTTGTTTGTGACGCGTCTAATGTCGAACTATTGATATTGTTTTATGTAATGTAGTTATGCAATGTTTATTACTATCGATGAGTAGTTAAAATTTGTATTTAGAATACGATATGGATAGGATATATGACATAATATATCTTCTATGAGTACCTGTACATTGGAGCTGTGATTCATAAGGTGATTCATTATTTATGATCGATAAACAATAGCAATATGCTTAATTTCTTCAAAAGAGAATACAGCGACCAGAAAGTATATCTAGATCTTAAATATTTTGTTTTTGTTCTGGATCAAATTGATTCAACCTTCTATTTAGTTTTAGGTACAACCAGTGGCGTAGCGTGGCCAGAAGGGGCCCCGTTTCAAAAGTTGTTTGGGGGCCTTTTAATCTAAGTGTACAGTTTTGCAGAAATACAATATTATCCTAACTTGTGTAACTAATGCTATGCTATTACTGATGTCATTAAGAGAATTTTGTAGGGATAGATCTAGAAAATTCTAAATGCTGAAAAAAAAATTCATCTCCTATTTTATCCCCTTGGGGGTAGAATTGATCAAAATCCTTTCTTAGCAGATGCCTACGTCATAACATCTACCTGCATGCCAAATTTCAGCCCGATCCGTCCAGTGGTTTGGGCTGTGCGTTGATAGATCACTATGTCAGTCAGTCACCTTTGAGTTATTTATATTTAGACTGAGATTTAGACTAAGACTATATTAACAGACTACAAAACACTAAAAATTTCAAACAATATCTTTAATAATTCCCAGACATGCAAGTCAACGTCCCCAAGGTGCCTTTTCAATGAGAGGTAAGCAGAGGTCAAGCGTGCACTGTTTATTGTAAAACAACGTACACTCAATGCATAATCATTACTTTGTCAATTGAAACAATAGCTGTTGTTAACCGAACAAGTGAGAACGTTATGCTAATGGAAACAGGATTATGTAAAGGACAATAGGCAGCTATGTATATGCTCTTTGCGCGATGATAGCCTCCTAGTGATCATCACATTATTGGGGGCTACAAGAACTGCCATGTTTTTTTTTAAAAACGTTGCGTCACACAAAGAAATTCTCCTGTATCATGCGCGCATGTGCGTTTACATTGTAAACTTTAATATATCTATCCACTGGTAAGCCTAAACATCCAATAATATCAGACCTGTCAAATGTCTGTCTTGTCAAAGTGACAGTTCTTAACCGTCACTGGGAAGAAAACTTCCCGTTGGCTTTTCCGTAATTTGACACTAATGACAGGTTGCGGGAAGAAAACTACCCAGTGGCTTACCAGTGGCTATGGTAAACTCACACACTCTCGGGCGAGGCAAGTGACAGCGCTGCACAGTGTTTTATGAAGACCATTTTTCAGACATGGCTTTTTTATGTTAAAATCTGATAGTTTAAGTTATTTAGATGCATTATTTTGTATCCCCATTTCACTAGCGTGTTTAGTTATTGAGATAGAATTTTTTGAAAATCGTCTTTTTTGCAACCTACTATTTAGAAAAATAAACATTTCTCTGAAACTAAATATGATACGCAATTATGACCTTAGAAACATCGACGGCGTTTTTTATGCTGCATATTTTAGAGTACAAATAAACTTAAGAACTTCCATAGATCCGGACTTATACGAGGTTTTTCTTTTTTAGATTTTATTTTTTTTCTCAGTAATTTTGTCGAATTTGGAAAAGTTATTTATACTGAAATTATGCCCTTTATCTTCCCTACGCACCACAAAAATACCACATCCCAATTGCGTGGAATGTAGAAGTTATACCAAATCAAACAAAAATACAGGCCTAGAAACATGAAATTTTGCAAATGGTTTCTTTTTTAACCGACTTCAAAGAGAAGAAGGTTTTAATTATGTTCGGTTGGATGTGTTTTTTACTTTTTCTGTATTTTCACCGATTTCTTGGTCAATTATGGACAGATTTTAAACATTTTATTGTTTGAACGGTTATACTTTCGATTTGGTCCCATAAAAATATTGTTATGATCTGATATGACTTTCAAAGAAACCTAAGTTTAATAGTCGAAATTCTAATGACCAACACATCCCATCAAATAAAAATTTATTCATTGTAATTCCGATTCGAAAGTGAAAACCCCGAGCAAAAACAGTTTATTTAGAAGAACTTCTACATTCCACGCAATTGGGATGTGGTATTTTTGTGGTGCGTAGGGAAGATAAAGGGCATAATTTCAACATAAATAACTTTTCCAAATTCGACAAAATTACTGAGAAAAAAAATAAAATCTAAAAAAGAAAAACCTCGTATAAGTCCGGATCTATGGAAGTTCTTAAGTTTATTTGTACTCTAAAATATGCAGCATAAAAAACGCCGTCGATGTTTCTAAGGTCATAATTGCGTATCATATTTAGTTTCAGAGAAATGTTTATTTTTCTAAATAGTAGGTTGCAAAAAAGACGATTTTCAAAAAATTCTATCTCAATAACTAAACACGCTAGTGAAATGGGGATACAAAATAATGCATCTAAATAACTTAAACTATCAGATTTTAACATAAAAAAGCCATGTCTGAAAAATGGTCTTCATAAAACACTGTGCGCTGCCGCGGTCGAGAGATCGAGCGCCCGAGTCATCCAGTGTCGGCTTTTGTTTTGCTCGCGTAGGTATATTGTTTCGTGCCTCGGTCGAAAAACAATAGACGCGTCCACACAGAGTGAGCAGCCTCGCTTGTCAGTTTCCTCGCGCAGCAAATGCCTCGCGAGGCTGCGCGCTCTGTGTGGACGAACCTATTGATAGTCCCCACCACTTACTACACACTTAGGCGTTTGTTTTATGTAAAGTAATATTAAGAATGGGGGGATCACTCGTATTATCAAAAACTAAAATGTTGAGCTCTAGCCACAATTACATGACATAAGGTTACATTATTTCACAGTTATTAGGCTAGTTTTAGAGTAACGCTGATGATGGTCAGCGCTGCAAGCCAATAAAGAATGGCTACGACTTAATGACTTCACGATTGATCGGCGTTATTCTAAACCGCTTCTTGGCTTGTCAGCACCAACCGTCTAAGCTGAAGCGTGACTCTAAAACCAGCTTATAAAGAACTAATAAACTAATAATACAATACAACTTATGCCAAAGCGTTAATCTCTAGTAAAGAACGGATAATAAATTCAATGGACTCTTCGGAAACACACTGAGGGCTAGAAAATGAGACTAACTGACTAAATAATAGCCAACTCAAGTTTTTACCAACCTGCAACAGCAGCTATGTACTGGTTGACTTTCCTGGTCTGTCCTCCCTTCTCCTGGACATCCAGCATGTGCATCGTTGGCTTATCCATCTTTGTTGATTTATGTTAGCCTGGTACTCGCATTCTGGAACAAGAGGAAATAAAGTTAATTTATATGGATCATAGCCGAAGTAAAAGGAACTTATTTTAGAAACTCCTTGAGTTATGAGTTGAGCTACACGATAAATGACAAATGCTTGCACTAACTGGGCAGGTCCACTCATAACTGTTCCTCTTTCCACAAAAGACCATCTCATACACCCGCATGGACCTCGAATGACTTGAGCAGTTGAGTTTATTTCTTCACAAGTGTGGTAATCTACTAAGTAATATTATATAAAGCTGTCACCACTAAGAGTCCGTTGACCGTTCCTACTTATCCGATCAGTCTTTTTGCCGTGAAACCGGACGCCCTAGGGAAGAATTTCAATGGCCATAAAATTACAAGACACAAGATTTAGAGAGTGCATTTGTCCACAACAAAGGCTGTCCATATGTTTTGACTGATCGTCGCAGTGGCAAAACGTCCGTAAAATAACTCGGTTCAGTCTTTTTTCCCGGATCAGTCATAATGTGAACAGCTCCATACAAATTGTACTGCCACTGGCACATCCGTCTATTTAGACTGACCGAGAATAAAGAGATAAGTGGGAACGGGCTCTGACACTCCATTGAAAGAAATGGCATAAAATGGTAATCTCATACAAATGTTTTTGCCATTTACAAACTTCTACTACTTTATACTGCTTATAACACTAATAAATAATATGCAAAAATATATGTAAATGAAATCTGGCACGAATAGGTATATGTTTAAATGTCATTATAACACAATTCTATTACGAGACTATTGACCGACCATTGATCGACTAATACATTTAGCAGATTACGAACTTATAGCAGAATGTCAACGGGATCGTGTTGGAATGATGAATTTATTAAAATAGCAGACTTGCGTCCTACCCGACTAAACATTTACGGGGACACTCACCATAGACCTGGTTCACAAATTGAAGGTTGCTCAGCGTGCAAAAAAATGAGCAATGCTCAGATTTTCTCTGGGGGATAGAATTCGCAACGAAGTCATTCCCCAGAGAACTAAAGTTACTGATAATTCACGAAAAATTAGCATGTTGAAATGGAAATAAGCTGGCCATGTTTTCAAACGGACAGATGGCCGATGGAGTATAGGCATGTGCTAGAGTATACTATGGCTAGAGTGGAGACCGCGTATGGACAGACGTAGTGCGAGGGAAGTAAATCAAAATCAATAGCCTGGGCTTTTATAATCAGGAATCGAAACACGTGCCGCAGATAAAGGTCACTAGTTTAATAAACAAAGCAGACTATTGAATTTGACACGCTCATATTATAATAATATCAGATTCTGCCCGCCACTTCGTTTGCTTGGAATTTTGCAACTCCACACCACATCGTATCTCATGGCCGCCCGATCTAATGCTTTTTCTGACTTACTAGCCGAAAATGATATCGGGTAATGCATTGATAATAAATATTATTTATAACCTATAGTACTCAGGAGTAAAGTTCAAATTCAAATTCAAATTCAAATTCATTTATTGTTTGTCACAGGTTAAAAGGCAGTTCTTCAAATTTTTATAATTGTATCACTGTAACATACCCTTAAGGTGTACAATATTCATAATAATAAATTATGTCAGTGTTATAGACTATTAAAGAAAACGTTAACAAGTACAATTTGAGACATAATATTGCTGGATGTAATTCGTGAGGAACATAATTATATTATTTGTTTTTGTCAGCTTCATTTTCATACATAATTATATTAAAACAGTCATACAGTTTACGTTCATTATTACATTAAATTATTAATTTTATAGTCATAATTATTTCAGTTATGCAATTAATATTAAATATAAACAATAAGATATAAGTTAAACATGTCAAGTTTAAGTCAGCCTTATAAATATAGCACTCATACAATTGTCACATAAATAAATGATTCGTTTATTAAGTTTGCTCTAGTTAATGTTTCGGTCATTAAGAAATTCATTTATTGAATAATACGACTTACTTATGAGAAATTCTTTGAGTTTTAATTTAAAAATATTTAGCGATGAGATATTCTTAATACTAATTGGGAGTTTGTTATAGATTTTAATTGAAATACCAAATACACTAGATTCAAATTTTACTGTTCTACATTTAATACCTTTAAGTTCAGTTCTATGTCTCGCACTTCTCAACGTTTCATATTTATCTAAATCACGTTTTATCAACATTGCTGCTTCTAATATGTACAATGATGGTAGTGTTAAGATTCTAAGTCTTTTAAAAACTGGTCTACATGAATCCATCTGTCCAAGTCCGGATATGCTTCTAATGCACTTTTTTTGTGCTTTTAGAGCACAATCTTTGTTTGTTGAATTTCCCCAGAATAGGATACCATATTTTAGAATGGAGCCTACATACGCATGATAAACGCTTAGTAAAGTATTCTCATTTGTTACTTTTCTTAACATGTAGAGGGCATATGAAAACTGATTTAACTTTTTGCAAACATGATCAACATGTGTTTTCCAGTTTAGCCCAGAGTCTATATGTATGCCAAGAAATTTGGTGGTCTTTACTTCTTTTAAAGTTTCACCTTTGTATTGTATGTTTAGGTTTCTAGGTTTTTTATTTATATTAGCAAAGGAAATATAGCATGTTTTTTCTAAGTTAATTTTTAGATTGTTGGCATTTAACCAATTTATGATGCATTCTAGTGAATTATTTACATTAGTCTCGTATTTATCTTGGTCCTCGTCAGTGAAAATAGCTGTACTGTCATCTGCAAATAATATCATGTCATGATTTATGACTTTTGGGAGATCATTAATGTACACTGTGAACAAAGGAGGACCAAGAATGCTTCCTTGAGGCACCCCATACTTAACCGTTTTAGGCGTAGATTGATACGTTTGTTCACACTTTGTTTTATTAGAGATTCTTGTTAATTGAGTTATTTGAACTCTATTCTCGAGGTATGATTTTATAAGATTCAGTGCATTGCCTCTTACTCCGTATTGTTCTAGTTTATTTAAGAGAATTTTATGGTCTACGTGATCAAATGCTTTTGACATGTCCATAAATAATGCAGTTATATGTTGTTTTTTGTCCAGTCCAGTCATTACTTTCTTTAAAAAATTAAAAATTGCGTCACTCGTTGATTTTCCTTTTCGAAATCCAAATTGTTCATGTGTGAAAATATTATTAGTTTCAAAATAGTTATTTAGATTATTATAAATTACTCTTTCAAAAATTTTTGCAATAACTGGTATTAAAGCTATTGGTCTATAAAATTTCATTTCATCTCTTTCTTCCTTTTTAAATAATGGATTTATGACTGTTATTTTTAGTTTGGAGGGAAATACTCCGCATTCCAAGCACAAATTTATAATGGTGCTTAATACTGGAGCTATAATATGGGAAACACGTTTAATTATTTTAGTATTTATATCGTCGTACCCTGTGCTATTAGTATTACTTAGATTTTTTATTATTTGGTCAACTTCATAAGGATTCGTAGGTTTCATGAACATTGAATTACAATTATTATATGTCAGTGTTTTTGGATATAAACTATTTTCCTTAGTTGTCGGTTTTATGTCATCTATAAAATAATTATTAAAGGATTCAGCTATTTCTTCCGGCCTCGTTATTATTTTGTCCTTTACTTTAATTTTCTTTATATCCTCTTTGGGAGTTACAGTTTTATAGTTATTAACTATCTGCCATGTTGCCTTGGATTTGTTGGTAGCTGAATTAATGTAATAGTTATTTTGTGATTTTTGAGTATTTTTTATTATGGTTCTTAGTCTTTTTGTGTATTCTTTAAAGTATTTTTTATCTTTCGGATTTGATGTTAACCTATACTTCCAAAGTAGTTGACGTTTCCGTTTGGAGCATACTCGGATACCGTTACTGATCCATTTAGGTTTCTTGGAAATAGATATTTTAACTCGTATGATGGGGAAACATAGATCATAGAATAACTTAAACAGCTCATAGAATGCCTCATAAGCCTTTTCAGGGTCATTATTTGTATAACATTCGATAAAACTAAGGCTTTCAATGCAATCCATAAATTTCCTAATATTATCTTCACTATAGTCCCGCTTATATTTAAACCAATGTGTAATATAGTAACTTTTCTTTACCGGAAACGTTAAAATTTGTGCTGTATGATCAGAAAGAGAGAGTTCTAGAACTTTTGTTTTGGAGCCTCGTATATTATGGGCTATATTGTCGATACATGTCATGCTACTCAATCTAGTCGGTTGATTTATTGATAGTTTTAAATTATAACTCGCTAGTAATTGCTCGAATTGTCGGGATAAGTTGCTATTTTCTAATCTGTTAATATTAAAATCACCACAAAGTATTACTTTCCTGCTTTTGAAACAAATTATATTTAACAAGTCCGTAAGTCTATTGAAAAATAAGTCAATATAGTCTTTGCCATTCCTTGGTGGCCGATATATACATAATATTATGATTTTGTGTTCTATTACTTCAATGCCACTACATTCAAATATATTACTAATACTCAGTTTTTTGGCCTCAGGAACTATTTTAAATTTATAATTTGTGTTTATAATTATGCAAGAACCTCCCTTCCTGTTTTTGCGTGAGAAAGAATCTCCTAGTGTAAAATTAGGCATTTTTAGTAGTTTAGCGTCTTCTTCAGTCATGTTATGTTCGGTAATGCATAGAAAATCTATAGGGTTGCCGCTAATATTTTCGTCTAATGAGTACAGATGAACCGTCAGCTCATCTATTTTAGAAAGTAGACCGTTAATGTTTTGATGAAGAATATTCATATGTTTATATGCGAAAAAATTCATTACTATGAGGAATATTGTCGTTTTCTACATTTAAATTGTCTTGTTCTGTTTGCTTTGAAGTCTGAGTACTTTTGTCAACAGTAGGTGTTATATTGTGAGTGTTAAGTTTATCTTTGATGTATCTGTCATAGTTTTGTTTATAACCAACTCTTAATATTTCTTTAAGCACTAATTGTGATATGTGTAGTGGTAGAAAGCGGTACTTTGGAATATACATTGAGAATTTCATGTCCACATATGTCGCGTGAGTGTACTGAGAACAGATAAATTTCAATCTATAGTTCAGCTTTCTTTCATTTAAGTAAGAATTAAAAGGTACTTCAGAAATTAAAACGTTAGTGTTTTTGGTAATATTTAAAAAGTTCGTGAGAACGAATCGAATTTCTTCTGGGTTTTTATCATTAACTCCACCCAAAACAATCACAAAATCGTTCTTATTCAATAAATTTAGCTCTGTTTTGCCTGTTTCTAAAACCTCGCGTAGGGATGCTCCTGGCTTCCAAAAACATCGTACTAAAAACTCTTTACCCAACAGTTTTTGCAGAGTTCTCTGTATAAATCTACCCTGTTGATCCGCAATGATAATAACTTTCTTCAACTGCATGTCAATATTATCTAAATTAGATGGTATTTTTGGTGAAGTGATCATTTTCAGGTTTTCAGTCTGAAGGTTGCTGTTGCGCGTCGTTGCACTTATTTCAGGTCCTTGGTTACCGCTTCGATGTATTTTACCTGTATGTATTAATAGATTTGTCTCGACGTTTTGAAATGAACTTTCAGACAAACTTGTATTTTCATCCCTTTTTGTTGGTGGGGTATCATTTTTTTCTGCCTCTTTGTAACATTCTATTTTCTGTGCCGATGCGATTGTTTGCTTTTTGTTTATCACAGGCGTTACTTTGCTTTGTGGATTGTTCCGTTTTCTCGCCGAGCATGGTGTCGAATTTCTCGTGTCAGTATTTATTACTTTGTAAGCGTCTATTATTTTAATATATTTTTGTACATCAGTTTTTAGTCTAAAGTTTTCAGTGTTTAAATTTTCTATTTCCTGATGAGCGCTTTGCAAATCCTTAGATAACTGTTGAATTTTATCCTGGAGTTCAATTACGGTTTGGCTTGTATTTATGGAAGTGTTTGGTAGACTCATCATAGTTGTGTCAAAAAGCGCTGAATTGTTGGCAGTAATATCACATAATGAACTTGATCTGCATAGTCTTATATTGCGGTAGGTAATGTTTTCATCCATTTTTATTAATGTTAGATGGTTAGATTAAAGACTTGCAAACAAGATAACAGGAAAAAAAAATATTTATAAAAATACAAAAACACAAAAAGAGATATTCTGTGTGACGGAGATTTGAACTTAAGTGAAATAGTTCAGTGCGCTCAATTCTTAACCTCTGCGCTACGGAGTAACTTAGTCAGCTGCTTAAAATACGAGTGTCCTTTGTAGTATTGATTACCGATGTCATCAGAGTTCCATTTTTATGACCAAATAAGGTAACGCATCACACCACACGCTCTGTTTGATGAGTCACTGGTTTAAATTCACAACACCGTTCTTATTTTGAATATTTTTGCACTTTTTTCTGTTGTTTCTCACTCACTGTTAGCTTTTAGTTTATTTTTGTTTGTGAAATATATGACTTGTACTATTCACTGTAAATGAGTTTATGTTTAAATGTTGAATCTGGCTTTTGAGTATTTTTAGCACAATTATATACGCGGAGCTTCAACTTATTGCTTGCGCTTCGTACGCTAGCGCGCGCGGTCTAAAAGTAGATTACTACTAGAAAAAAAAATGAATTAGGTCATTAGGTACTTCCGGAGATTATCGCCTTCATACCAACATATTTAACCTGTTTATAATATTAGTACAGACTGAGGCCCGCGCCTGTTTCGCTGGAGTTCAAATTTTTATCCTATCCGATGTGTATTTTGAACTGTCTAACGTATTTTCGACGTAAACGATTTATATTCCGAAAACTTTCTTGAACTCAACAAAAATTGAAAAATCCAATTTGTTGCAGTGGTTCGAAAGTTATGCGCGCACAGACACACTTATAAGCGCTATTTTAAGATTCACGACAAAAATTAACATCATATTCAGGTTAAAATTAGCAATACAAGTCTATGATTTTATCATAAAGTCGTTTCATTGGTATTTAATTAAGATTATCTGTGATATTAACAAGTATGGCGTCCTTGGTGTGACCGCAGTAGCTCGTGCTAATAATCCGCTTAATTGTGCTAATTTGTTCGGCAAATATCTGTTTACTAGTACCACAACTGAGGTTCTGTTAAATCGGATTCTTAGAGAGTAAGATATTTGAATAAGTATGAAAAATATTATTTGTCCTTGTTTTAAAAGGTGTAATAAGTGATAATGTTCTTTTCGATGAACCCCTCAGTATTCCTTGTAATACACCAATAAGAATTGACTTAACAACAATTTAAAGAAGAAGCATCAAAACCAATTTTCCAACAAGTAATAACTTATTTGGACGCTGGATGCAGGTCGCTTCCAACTGGTATATGTGGAGATCTAAAGGGGAGGCCTATGTTCAGCAGTGGACGTCCTATGGCTGAGATGATGATAATGAATAACTTATTTTGCAATTTCACAAAATTCTTCAATGGTACTTTAAAGGAAACATTGCTCACATTGGAATCTCTCAAAGTCTACATCATAATTCTGCATTGACAGACACGAATCACCAGTACAGAAGTACCCAAAACACCGAGCAGATATCTGTAGACCTAGATCATCAAGGCCAGAAACACACTAGTTCCATCTTTAATTCCATTTTTTTCTGGTACATTCGACAGCCAGATGCAGTAAACAGATGCATAGTTCATAGCAGGGGTCAAATCAAGCGCATCGCCAGTACATTACGGAGCTAACGAACCTCAATGGGGCAAACGAAGTGTTTACCAGTCATGCTACCGATCGACAGATCCATAAAATTGTATTGTGTACTTATTTCCTGGGATCCTTAGGGCTGACTTCAGATCCGGTCGCGAAGTAATGTGTTTGGTAGGTAGATCATTTGATCGCCGTGTTTTCAATAACTTTCACCCTCTCTCATCGCAGATTTTCTCTAGTATAATATTATTATTGTAGTCTTTGCACTTTTTGTCACTGATTTCAGTAATTTACAACAACATTTTGACAAGTTTTTGACATTGATTGTTAGTTTAGTAGATAAGTTTATTATTCAACATTAAAATACAACTAATTAAACTATAACATAAACATAGTACTTAACTATAAAAATAAAACTAAACTAAACTATTATAGAGCATAAAGTAGATAAGTAGATTCTAAACCTTTGAATAAAATTTAAAAAAAAAGTAAAGAAATAGTCCACAGATTTTAAAAATAAAATAAACCATATAATAGTTGCATTACCCACAATGCCTGCCAAGATCAAAAGTTTGTGGATCATGGTCACAACGAACAAATAACAGAATATTTTAGAATTTTGATTCATCCTACCTACAAAACTTTATCCATCAACCCTAAAAATCTATAAGGAACCTTTTTAGCTTCAAATAGGGTCATTGGTTGACTGTTGAATTATTATTTATATATTTAACACTGAAAAAAAAGCACAAAATTAGCTATATCCTTATAATATATTCACTCTCTTTCCAAAGCCTTATTTATGTAAAGAAAAGAGAACACGAACAGGACTCTAACCTAAGACCTTCTAATTCAGTTCCGAGTTGGTAAACTCGTCCATCTTTCCACAAATACTTACAGCTTGGCCAGAACGTCTTGAAACGGAACTAATATTTTTATTTGCTGACAACGTTTAAAATATTTGATATTTGATGTAAAAAAAAGGGAACCGACTTCAAAACCAAACACAAAAAAAGTGTAAAATAACTTTTCTTTCGGAAGTCGGTGGCTTTGTTTTTTATTTCATTGACTATGGCCACCGACTTCCGAAAGAAAAGTTATTTTACACTTTTTTTGTGTTTGGTTTTGAAGTCGGTTCCCTTTTTTTCAAAAAGTTTTTTATTTTACCCTTTTTAGTTTAGATATTCAACAAAAATCTTCATAAAAATCGGCGTCTTTAAAAATCTACAGTCCAAGTAAGCAAAAACGGATCCACGCGAGCAACGTCACGGGATATTCATTAGTGTTATATACTAAAACCTTCTCCAGAATGAAATGAACACTTTCCTGAAAACCGCATTAAAATCGGTTCAGCAACGCGAGATAATCGCGGACAAACATACATACATACATATAGGTCGAACTGAGAACCTACTTTTTTTTTTGAAGTCGGTTAAAAAATTGGTTATTCGGAAATCGTGACAATTCCGGGATTTTGAACTTCGGGTTTTTAACTTCGGGCAAATGAACTTTCGACCAAACAACCATTCGGCGTTTCAATTTTCGGGATTTCGTCCACCGGTATTTTAAAATTCGGGATTTTGATACGTAACCTTACAACACAGAGTTGAGATTAATGATAATATAAATAACGGCACGGTAACGCAGTGGCTGAGCAAGTGCATGACCTACCAGTAGTTGTTCTGGGTGTTTGTAAGTTTCTATGTTTGTAAACGCACCCACGACTCAGGAGAAATTCCTAATCTGGGGCAATGTATTTATAAAAAAAACTTTTTCAAAAAAAAATGTAACCGCCTTCAAAAACAACCATAAAAAACGGTAAAAAAACCTACAAAATAACTTTTCTTTCGGAAGTCGGTGTCTTTGTTTTCTTTATTTCATTGTCTTTTTTTTGCCACCGACTTCCGAAAGAAAAGTTATTTTGTAGGTTTTTTTACCGTTTTTTATGGTTGTTTTTGAAGGCGGTTACATTTTTTTTTGAAAAAGTTTTTATTTTACTCTTTTTAGATTAAATATTCAACCCGAATTCTTGTCAAATACAACATGTGCACTAGAATTTTGTAATCCATAACACCGGTAATAACATCGCTCATGTACACAATAAGCTAATAAAATTCCCTATCTCAAAAACTACCGAACCGATTTTGATGAAACTTACAATATTCCCTAAGTTAAATGATACCCAGTACAACAAAAAAAGAATTACTTAAATCGGACTTGTAGTTCCAGAGATATGCGAACTCAAACTAAATCAGTCGATGCCTACTCCTTACTATTAAGGAGTTCTACCTTCCATCATCAGCTCAGCTACATAAAATTATGATGACATACGCAAGTACTTAAATTACTTCATAAAATTTGCGAAAAACGGTGTGTCGGCCTACAAAATTCGAGGGTTGCCCTCGATTTCTCCAGGATCCAATCATCAGATCCCAACTTGGTGACTATGGGACCACCTCAAAAGTACCTCCTTTCGAACAAAAAAAGAATTTTAAAAATCGGTCCTCAATTGTCGGAGTAATCGCGTAACAAATATACAAAAAAAAAAAAAAAAAAAAACAAAAAAAAAAACATACCGTCGAATTGATAACCTCCTCCTTTTTGAAGTCGGTTAACAAAGACGCATGTTTGTTAGATTTATTATTGTGCCATAAAACTAACGTAATAAGTGAAAATAAATAAAATAAAATCATTCAAAGTGCTGGTAGCGAGAAGACAGTGGCGACTTCCGGTTTTCTACTGTTTTTTGCCAAGCTGTAAATCTATGTAATTCGTGATGCAGGCATATAAAATCATACTTTCTAAGTCAGTATCTCTAACATATCCAGCAGCCCTACTCAGAATAATGAATGCATAAGAATGACTCTTTGTATTTTGTATTCCAAGGATTTTTATCAGTTGCCAACCAGCATTCATAGCTAGGCTAGCCCACATGTATGCAAATATTATCACTACATACTAATTGTCAACAGTTGTTAAAAACCTCACTTTAATATTTTTAAAAGTGAGTTTGTTTGTAACGCTTTCACACTTAAACCCCTGGACAGATTTTGATTAGACTTTTGCATAAAAATTAAAGGAAAAGAATTGAAATTAAGACTGAAAAAGTCTGCTCAGTAGGTTTGTTCTTAACTCTAGCCAAGGTCAAAGGTGACACAGACAAAATCGACGATGGAGTGAACTTATCTACCCAGAAAAAGCCTGCTGACTCTAACTTTGAAGAGATTAGGTTTGTAAGTATGCGATCGGAAACACAGACGCAGGCAGAGAGTCCCAAGTATATACCTAATGCTAATGTTTTTATTTTTAATTTATTTCCCGCTTAGGGATAGACACAACAAACCATAGACTTCCTGTCTATGCTCTAACAAACACAAAACGAACACAACCCACAGACGAACTGTGTTCTCTCGCGTTCCGTGGGCCGAACTAATAGAGAACGCAAATATTTGTTGCGCAAGGGCACTGAACTCACGACCCTGGATTAAACGTGTAAATCCCGCATTGTCTATTCAAAGTCGTATTAATTTCCTTCAAAATTTTGTTACGTGGTATGAGTCAGAAAAGAAAACAAGACTAAAATAAAACATAAAACGTGAACATTATTTTTGTTCAATCGACTTTGCGTAGATTCTCAATTTTGGAGAAAAAAAAAAATTACCAACAAAATACAAAAAATACATCCTGTGTTTAATCTATAAGTGTTACAACATGTCAATGAGTATTATATTTTCTTCCTTCGAAAACAGACAGAAAAAGATCGACTGCCGAATACCAACGCCTGGCCAAGGTACTGGTCCATGAAGACGATGGTATATATAATTGGCAAATCTCCCTTGATTTGCCAATGTCCCTGAAGCACAAACTAGGATATGTGTGTCCTGCCCGTCCTAACCTACGTTGCTCAGACGGCTCAGACCTGCCCCCCTACCCAAGTCACAACAAGTCGCAAACGATAATCGTAAACGATTGTTATCCTCAATAGATTTTCAACTTTATAGCCAATAAGAGCCTAAAGTTGAAAATCTATTTAAGATTTCTGAGCGTTAGCGACAGGAATGATCGAAAACGATTAGCAATCTTCACTAGATCTTCAACGCTATATACCCAAGCACATAAAGTTGAAAATCTATTAAAGCCTACTCAGCGTTTGCGTTTATCGTTTGTAACATGGCTACAGGGCCAGGAGAGGCTTGGAGTTTGCCAAAGAGATGGAGATGGAGACCATAGATACATTCTGGGAGAAGCCCACGGAACACGACGCTCTAAAATTGGAATAATAAATGTAGGTAAAAAGGCTGCCAGGTTCGGACGGATCACGTAAGACGCTGGCCAAAAAATATGCACACAATGAGTGCCTGAAGATAGACGACGCCGCTCTAAGACCGGTCAAAAATTAGGTGGCAATATGATCTGGTAGCGCACTGTGATGACTGGACCGAAGTGGCGCTCGAATAGTCCACTTTGAATGATATGAGGGAGGCTTTTGTCTACATAGCTGTGGGACATAATTCAATTTTACCCTCATTAAGAAAACCTTTGCAATTCACTTTTTCCGTCTTATGTTTATTGTTATGGACATGCCGGGGGACCGCCTCCAGCTTATCAAAGGACACAACACAATGTAAGACACATTATTTAATCTAATCCCATTTCATAAGAGGAAGTCGTCGTTTATTCTGTTAACCTACTCATTTATATACCAACACCAAATTTTGTAGACGCTTCTTCTTGTATGTTCTTACAATGCATGAGGTAGAGTAGATAGTCGCTCCATGTAAAATATTGATATTCAGCTGCTTCTGTTAGACTGCATCCTGACCCCAACAATAGATGAGGGTTTGGCAGATGATGACGCTCTTAATACAAAGCCAATAATGACATAGTATATATGAGTCCTTACCTACAGAGCCATACTCGGATCTGTAGGTAAGGATGATTTTTTTATATACATAGTTTAGTGTTTAACTGCGCTACAAGTCAATAAGGTGGGATGTTGACACATTTTTGTCAATGGCAAATGTGGGTATATTTTATTTACAGTTAAAAGTTCTGTATTCAAAACGATCTGTGATATTTTTTTACTAAACTTAGACTGCATTCCCACCCCCCCCCCCCCCCCCCCCCCTCTTCCTCATAGCCTTTATAACTCAGGACCAATGCAGCTTTTTACTGGTAATAGATTTTTTTTTAAATCGTTCCAGTAGCTTTGAATTGATTCGTTAAGAACTTAAAAAAAACCTGTTTACAGACTTCTACAGAATTGATTTTTTATTTGATTTTCAACAAAAATGACCAACAAGTGCATGTTTTATTTCCTAAGCTCTTCGTTGAACCTATTCTATCATCCAAGAAACTGTGATAAATTAAGCATAAAACTAATTTAATTGCGCGACTACCGTACCTATAAAGTGTAAAATAATGCACAGCTAATTAGCCATTCTTGAAGAATGTTATCAAGACATTTGCAAGCAATAGTTTGCGATTAACCTCTTTGAAAGTCTAGTGGTACAGATCCGTCTGGAGTGCCTCTTAGAATACCACGACGTTCACGATAGACAATCATGTGCAGTCAGTTAAAACAGAAGAGGAATGCCATAAATAGTAATCTAAAGGCTTTGGCAAACTGCGAGCTTGGAATGAGGATGACGAGACGCTGGCCTTGGCAAATGGCAAAAACGGAACCCTTATAGATTCGTCATGTCTGTCTGTCTGTCCGTCCGTATGTCACAGCCACTTTTTGTCGAAAGTATAAGAGTTCCTGTTGAAACTTGGTAGGTAGATGTATTATGTGAACCGCATTAGGATTTTCACACAAAAATAAAAACAAAACAAATTTTGGGGGTGCTCCCATACTTAGAACCAAACCCATACGTGTGTATCTGTGGATAGGTCTTTAAAAATTATATTGAGGTTACTAGTATATTTTTTTTCTAAACTGAACAGTTTGCACGAGAGACACTTCAAAGTGGTAAAATGTGTGTGTGTCCCCCCCCCCCCCTGTAACTTCTAAAATAAGAGAATGATAAAACTAAAAAAATAAATAATGTAGACCTCAACAAAAACTTCCAACGAAAATTGGTTTGGATGAGATACAGTTAGCAGTTTATGAGATATAGTACATTTTCAAAAACCGCAAATATAACTTTGCCATTGATACAAACACTATGAAAAACAAAGTTATTTTTATTGTTTGTGTCATATTACTTACTAATCTCAATATAATTATATCCCTAATCTATGCTTGCTACTACGGAACCCTTCATGGGCGAGTCCAACTCCCACTTGGCCGGTTTAATCGTTGTAAAATCATCAAATGAATCCCCCACCCAGGGCAGGGCAGGAGGGACTGTCATACTTGTAATGACTAAAATCCACGGTGTCCTTCAATACGAATAGCTCATTAGTCCCAGGACCCGGGCCAGGCTTTGGCCCTCTAAGGGGCCCCTATCATTGTGATGACAGGTCTTTGAGGCGCGCGTGGAATACGACGCGCCGTCGACCCGGGCATGGTCCATGATGGGCGATCGAGTCGCCCATTACTCGCCACGTTCATCATTAGATCATTTCATTACATCAAACACGTGCCTTTAAAAATATTCGTATTATTCCAAGAAGGTTTGTAAATGCGCAATCCAATCGGCGCCAAATCTGTACGTTTATCTCTTATCAGCTCCTCGTTATCAGGCAATTCATCAGGGATTGTGAAGTGTCATCGTATCGAACGACGGAAGCCTGCCTTGAGAGGTTCGACCTTGGAAATGTAAAGGTGGGACACACAGAATGAAGTTCTTAAAAACTCTGTGAAGGATTAACCAGCAGTGCTATTCTCGATGAACACAGCCTCGAGGCTAAAGTTTGCCATTCACCAAGCTACTGACCGCTATACTATCCAATCGAAAGATCGTCCAATAGTGCAGCGCATCTCGGATACGTTAGATAAGATATCCTCTGTCCGGTCGTGTCGGATTGCCGTTCCATCTTATTTAGGGAACAGAGAGGACTCCTGTGCCTGCGCACACACTTGTGCTATAATTTATTATTTATTTTCTCCTATAAAGTCCTGACCTAGGTAACTCCCTTTTACTAAGCCCGAATTTAATTCGGGCACGCCGCAATCGCGGCGGTAAGACCCCTCTTTGAGGAGTGGCTGGATAGGCGTCACGGCGTCCGGACCTACCGCATGACGCAGGTCCTCACCGGACACGGAAGTTTCGGGAGGTACCTGTGTCTGAGGAGAAAGGAGGAAACGCCTGGGTGTCACCACTGCTAAGATCGCCCGGAGGACACAGTAGAGCATACGGTGCAAGACTGCCCCGCTTGGGCAGAGCACCGACGTGTCCTCACGGCGGCGATAGGCGGACACCTCTCGCGCCCGGCATTGGTCGAGGCCATGCTGCGGGGCGAGGCGGAGTGGGAAGCGGTCGCCTCCTTCTGCGAAGCAGTCATGCTCGCGAAGGAGGAGGCGGGCCGCGTGAGGGAGAGGACAATGTCCTCCCTCAGCCCCACCCGCAGTGGTGGACGCCCAGGGCGACGGACGTCGCAAGACGATCTCCGGCCACCGTAGGCGCGGGCATGCGGGCGGCGAGTAAAGGGCAACTCGCTGCCCGAACATGGACCATGCCCGGGTCGACGGCGCGTTGTGTTCCACGCGCGCCTCAAAGAGCGTCAGCAAGATGATGGGGCCCCCCTCTAGAGGGCCAAAGCCTGCCGGGGTCGCGGGACTTATCTCATTACCGTGACCCCGGAACATAAAGGGCTATTGAAGGACACCGTGGATTTTAGTCAGTACAAGTCTGACAGTCCCTCCCTACTAAATACTAAGTAAGTAGTAGAGATAACAAGGACTTAGTATTTATTACTAGAAAAGTTGTAAAGTCAACTATGAGTCTTGTTGTCACGGTTGCAACCAGAAGTTCTCGTAAACATTTCTCTGCGTGTTAGAAACAGGTTAGTCATACCACAAAACCGCCGAAAGTGAAAACATTTGAGAGAGATTGGAGGCTAAAGAATGATGAAGAAGAATGATGAAGAATTTTCTTCTAAAACCCTGTTATTACAAGTCAATTGAATAATACACCACACACGAGACCATGTTATTCCTCTTAAGTTCCTCTTAAGTACCTATATGAGAGGTTAATCTTGGCCTTCGCGTTTCATTGGACCACTCGAAATAATACTTGAAGAAAATAAATGGCGCCAACACTGAAAGGACAAAACCTTTCTGAGAGACATTGCTCTGCCACTTTTTTTTTTTTTTTTTATTATGGTAAAATCATCAAATGAGTCCTCCCACCCCGGGCAGGGCGGGAGGGACTGTCAGACTTGTACTGACTAAAATCCACGGTGTCCTTCGATAGCCCTTTATGTTCCGGGGTCACGGTAATGAGATAAGTCCCGCGACCCCGGCAGGCTTTGGCCCTCTAGAGAGGGGGCCCCGTCATTATGCTGACGCTCTTTGAGGCGCGCGTGGAACACAACGCGCCGTCGACCCGGGCATGGTCCATGGTCGGGCAGCGAGTTGCCCTTTACTCGCCGCCCGCATGCCCGCGCCTACGGTGGCCGGAGATCGTCTTGCGACGTCCGTCGCCGTGGGCGTCCACCACTGCGGTTGGGGCGGAGGGAGGACACTGTCCTCTCTCTCACGCGGCCCGCCTCCTCCTTCGCGAGCATGACTGCTTCGCAGAAGGAGGCGACCGCTTCCCACTCCGTCTCGCCCCGCAGCATGGCCGCAACCAATGCCGGGCGCGAGAGGTCTCCGCCTATCGCCGCCGTGAGGACACGTCGGTGCTCTGCCCAAGCTGGGCAGTCTTGCACCGTATGCTCTACTGTGTCCTCCGGGCGATCTTCGCAGTGGTGACACCCAGGCGTTTCCTCCTTTCTCCTTAGACACAGGTACCTCCCGAAACTTCCGTGTCCGGTGAGGACCTGCGTCATGCGGTAGGTCAGGACGCCGTGACTCCTATCCAGCCACTCCTCAAAGAGGGGTCTTACCGCCGCGATTGCGGCGTGCCCGATTGCTCTGCCACTTAAAAAAAATATTATTGCAGAAACTTGTACAACTTTTACAGTAAATCTTACATTGAAACACAACACTAGGAAGTGTGGGACGTTGAAAAAGTGTTAGTAATCTGAATATACTATTTAGATTACGAGCGATTTTGATGGTAACAGCCAAGTAGCCTGGCCTAGAGAATAGAAAAGAAACAAAGAATTTGGGAGTCCTTTCCATCTGCCCGTTTAAACTTTTCAAGGCTGAGGAAATGGGTCAGTTATTACGGCATTACAGTTTCAGCTTGAAATTAATTGTGATCGCATTCTACAAACATAATCAACAGGTTGGCTATTTACATAAAAGTAACCCAGCTCTGTTTCTAATAGGAGCCATTGGACTATTAAACCTAGATGAGGTTGATGGATGGAGAGGAAGAGGAAGGCCAAAGAAAAGATGGATGGATTGTCTAAGGAATGATATGAAAGAAAAAGGAGTAAATGATACTGTGACGTCTGATAGGGGAGAATGGAAGAAGAAAACGTGTTGCGCCGACCCCAAGTAGAATGGGATAAAGGCAGGAAGAAGAAGAAGAAGGTGATCCGACAGAGAACTTCTTATGTAACTGTTTAGCCCGAAAGATCGGCCTATGCTGTGCGGCTGTAATATTTAGCCACGAGCTCTTCACAGGTATTTCTTATGTAATGTAAGTAAATAGTTTTTATCAAAAACACACGTGACGATAAAACTGATTTATTATTACTATCGTAGTTAATTTTTATGTCGCACTATCACATAGTCAAAATGTGTAATCAACATTGATTTTTGTGATAACGATAGTAGCATGAATGTTTTTAACGCTCTGCGTGTACCTAGCTGGAATAATGTTGTTTTGTATTAAATTTTTGTTAGTGACTCATCATCCCGCCCAAGAGGGCCAAAGCCTGCCGGGGTCGCGGGACTTATCTCATTACCGTGACCCCGGAACATAAAAGGCTATTGAAGGACACCGTGGATTTTAGTCAGTACAAGTCTGACAGTCCCTCCCGCCCTGCCCGGGGTGGGAGGACTCATTTGATGATTTTACCACGCTAAAAAAAAAAAAAAAAAAAAAGTGACTCATCATGTTACCTTTTATAATGGGAATGGCTTCCAGTCTAACCGTAAGCAGATAAAATATTTAAAATAAACTTAGCTTATAATCACTAAGCACGCGTAGAATGATACCGTAGAAACGGGTTTTGTCGACGGGAGAATAGAAAAAAATACAGTATTTAGAAAGATTTCTATCGTTCTAAGCATGGAGATTTTAGAATTGCAGAAATGTTTCTATTTTTCAGTAGTCTACGTGCGTGCCATATTCAGACATTGTTAGATAAAAACCCGTTCAGGCAATTATTATTTTTTGCCCCACACTAGGGAAATCTGTATCGTGGGTGCGTTTACAAACATATAAACTCACATACACAAACACCCAGACCCGAAACAACTACTTGTAGATCATACAAATATTTGCTCCGTGCGGGATTCGAACCACCGACACGCAACGCAGCAGTCCAATCGCTCAGCCACTACACCATTTAAATTTAATTGACTTTGAATCGCCATGCTTTGGATCTTTATAAATTCTGTCATTTAGTCTATACTTCGGTCGACAAAACCTATAGCTATGCGTAGCTACGGTATCATGCTACGCGTGCTAGTGAAAATTATTGAAAAAAACAAAACGATGCTACGACGATAACTCTTCAAGTTTTTGTGAAGTAAACGGGAACTTTGACGTTAATTTTATCGTACATTATAGGCGGTTTTTCAATTAGCTTAACAATAGACGCAGTAAATACTGCAAGTGCGCTGTAAATGAACAGAAATCTTTTCTTTTTTTCGTGGTAAAATCATCAAATGAGTCCTCCCAGCCCCGGGCAGGGCGGGAGGGACTATCAGACTTGTACTGACTAAACTCCACGGTGTCCTTCGGTAGACCTTTTGTGTACCGGAGTCGCGGTATACGTATGTCCCGCGACCATGAACAGAAATCTTGTGATATCCTCTGAAGAAGATGAAATCCGCCATCGTGGATAACAAAATAACCTAATAGTAGTTAACTACGTAGATAGATTATAATTCACCTATTAATTTGGCATGATAAACTGAAACTGATGTAAAGTACAAGATATTAATTTAATTATCAATAAATAAGTATTAAGTACAGGTTAACCCTCAATAAACCGCAATCACACAAGTCGACCAAGGATAACGGTGATATCACATGAATTTGATATTCTAGCATATTATATTTGTTCAGGATTAAAATAGCTAAAGTTTATGATACGATGCGCTGGTGTTGCCAAAACACAAAATAATAAATGAGTTGGATAAATTCATAAGTGCTTGATGTAAAACGGGCTCTCGAAGTCTCGATACTAGGCGGAACTTTCATTCAATACTTATATTATAAATAAAAAAGGTAGTTTGTGAGTTTGTTTGCATTTGAAATCAGTGAGCCAATTTTGAAAATTCTCCAAAATAATTAAAAAAAACTTTTTCAAAAAAAATGTAACCGCCTTCAAAAACAACCACAAAAAAGGGTAAAATAACCTACAAAATAACTTTTCTTTCAGAAGTCGGTGCCTTTGTTTTTTTTCATTTCATTGTTTTTTTGCCACCGACTTCTGAAAGAAAAGTTATTTTGTAGGTTATTTTACCCTTTTTTGTGGTTGTTTTTGAAGGCGGTTACATTTTTTTTGAAAAAGTTTTTTATTTTACTCTTTTTAGTTTAAATATTCAACTCAAATTCTTGTCAAATAAATCATCCTCTCTCAAGTGCACAATAAGCTAATAAAATGCCTTATCTCAAAAACTACTGAACCGATTTTGATGAAACTTACAGTATTCCATAAGTTGAACAATACTTAGTACAACAAAAAAAGAATTACTTAAATCGGACTTGTAGTTCCAGAGATATGCGAACACAAACTAAATCAGTCGATGCCTACTCCAAGCCGTTGAGGACTTGTACCTTCCATCATCAGCTCATCCACCTGAGATGATGATTATCAGATGCAAATACTTGAACAGCTTTAGAAAATATATGAAAATGGTACTATGTGCTTATAAAATTTGAAGGTTGCCCTCGATTTCCCTGGGATTCCATCATCAGATCCTGACCTGATGATCATGGGACCAATTGGAAAGTATACCCTTTCAAACAAAAGAAAAATTTTCCAAATCGGTCTAGGAGTCTTCGAGAAATCGGGGAACATACATAAAAAAAAAAAAAAAAGATTCCGACGAATTGAGAACCTCCTCCTTTTTTTGAAGTCGGTTAATAAAAGCCAGGGCGCTATAGTCTCCGCCAGATAAGTTTGGAATAAAATTCGTTGACCCCCGTGTACCAATGTATTCCAATATTTCAAAATCATAAGAAAAAATGTAAAGTATCGTAACACGATCAAAACAAATGTATCGTGGTAAGATGGGTGCTAAGACAGGAAACCTCAACGTGCGCCCGTGTACTGGAGTTCCCTCTCGGATACGTCCGTGGGGAAGACCAGTTTTTCGGACCGGTGCACCCTGGGATGCGGGCAAAAACTCTTCCTTAGGCATTGTGTGCCTGGGGTCTCTTTGCCCGTATGCGAATAGCCTGTCGGGTTGACGCTCCAACACGTGTCCCTCTGATTAGCAGAGGGCACAGCGGCGGAGCCGGCTTGCGGAAGGTGAGTAATGGGTAGCTCGCCGTCCGACCAAGGACCAAGCCCGGGTCGGTGGCGCGTCGTGTCGTGTTTCGCGCGTGCCTTCGGGGAAAACTGACGGGGCCCCTTATGGGGCCAAATGCCTGCTGGGGTCGCGGGTTTTTCTTAACCCAGGATACCGTGGCCCCGGAACGTAAAGGGTATCCGAAGGAACACGGGTGGATTTTAGTCAGTAAGAGTCTGACAGTCCCTTCCGCCCCACCCAGGGTGGGAGGACTCATTTGATGATTTTACAACCATAAAAAGAAAAAAAATCGTGGTAAGATGCGACCTTGACCTTATATTTTATTTTGAAATTCGAACGATGGTATTATGAAATTCGAACGATGCATTATTAGGATCAATGACCTTTATTCCAGACTTATCTAGCGGGAACTTTGGTAATATTATAAATATTATAGGATTTTAAATGTTTATTGGAGGTATGAAAGGATGTTTGTTACTCAATCACGGAAGGACTGCTGAGCGGATCATGAAGCAATTTGGCTCAAGATAGGTATAGTCTGGAATAACACTTGTGATACCCCTTAGCCAGTATATATTCGTATTATGTTCCCATAGGATAATTTCAAAAGGTAGTGACTACTAAATTCTTGGTAGTATAACAACACTACCAGACCCTGTATCTTTGTAGGTGTAGATGTAAATGTTAATTGAATTCGTGTATGTACATATTTAATATTTATTGTAAAACCGGTTTCAGTGACCTCATATTTGCGTAATATCTTCGTAAGGTAAGGGAAAATTAAAATAGCTTAGCTTAAGCATAGTCAAGCTTAAATTCCCATTACTGGAACATACGCCTCCTTTAGTTCTTATTCTCAAGTTTGTTTTAAGTTGTTTTTTTTTTAATGTGTGTTTGACACCATAGACGGGTTATGTCGACGGAAGAATAGACAAAATGACAGAGTGTAGAAATATTTTTGACGGTGTTAATCAAGAAAAAATGTCTTTTCTTCAGTTTCTATTCTAAAGTCGTTGGTTGAGCTATGCTCAAGCAAAAAAATATCGAATTTTATAGAAATAATTTAGTCAATTCATGGTAAAAAAAAATGATAATAAATAATATTTATTTTAGAATGATATGATAATTATATTTATTTGAAGCTATGTAAACTTGAATGTCACGAGTGGCTATCACAAGTAGACTTGTCAAGCACACCGATAGCTACAAACTTGACGGTAAACTGAATCGTGTATGGCTAGCATAGCATTCTCAGCAAGGTTTTTTTTTTGCTGTAGTCTCGCGTTTGCGGCACCTCGCCTAATGGTAAGCCAAGATATGTTCGAATGTGAAGCAGGCTTGCCTAGAAGTAAGGGGCCGTCCATTAGTCACGTGATGTTTTTTTTTTGCTTTTTTGTACCCCCCCACCCCCTTGGTTATACATGGTGAGGTTTAAGACCATCACCCCCTTCTTATATCACGTGTATTTTTAGTACCTAAAAATTGTGTAACTATTTTTAAATATTCATAAAATGCAGGTTTGGGTATAATCCTATTTTATTACTTATAGAAAATTAAAGACTACAATTATTATTATTATAACGTTGAGATGTCGAATTTTATTTTTGCTATACAACGTTTACGTGAACAAGAAAAGTGTATTGTATGCGTAACGCCGCTTTTCGGTTAAGTATCCCAAAAAAATAAATACACGTGATATATTACTACAACCCCCCGCCCCCCTGTGATACTTCGTGATTTTATGTAGATCCCCTCCCCCCCATTTCGAACCTCACGTGATTAATGGACGGTCCCTAGCATAGTCACTCTTGACACTTGGCGCTTGGTTACTTGACGCTTGGTGCTTGGAAAACAAACTCCCGAAGCGAACCCAATAACTCACGTTGAGCGTCTACCAAGACCATAAAGTTTTTTTAAAAACGTCATTATACTGAAATTGCTTTTTCAAAAAAATCAACAGAAAATCACTGTATTATCACATAATATATACTTATCTCAAAGACTTGACTTCACTATCAAAATTGAACCGTATCACTACTGACATAGCAACTAAATCATATCACAAGTGCACTCATATCTGAAACCATCAAGGAATCATCTAGAGCTTAACATAATCCGCATTCGGGTGCCGCATTCAATAAATTGACATATCTACCGTAATCCTTTTCGAAAACGTGATAACGTCTAATGTACTGCAAATCCTTATAGAGTGGCCAATATAAGTAATTATGATAAGGTGAAAATGCAACTTTTGATGTCCTATTGCTGCTGTAGATTTCGAAATGTAACGGAATAGGATAGTTGCCCTAAAAATGTAATTAGTCCGTCTTTTAGATTATTCAAAAATAAGGGACACGTATTTTTTAATTTGTAAATTAGACTAAAAATGACAAAGATATAGCCTGTTAAAGTTACGTGTGACGTCACGCCGTGTGGCATTTTTTCGTGCGGGGTGACGTCACGCGTAACTTTAATGGGCTATTTCTTTGTTATTTTTTGTTTAAACGAAAAAATAAAAAATACGTGTCCAATATTTTTTTATAATCTAAAATACGGACTAAATAGAATGTAATTATTTTGACCCTGGAAACTACCCTATTGAAACAGGATTGGTCACATCTAATAGAGCGCTTCGTTTCGATCCCGATTTGTTGACCTTTGAGTAGGTTAGGTGGCAGGGTCAGCTCACACAGAGACGCGACGCGACGCGACGTGACGCGACGGTACTGGAAATGTGTATATTCTTTTCGTGTAGTAAATAAAGTTAGATTTTGAATCGCTTTATTGTAATGTGCGCGCAGCGTCGCGTCGCGTCTCGGTGTGAATTGAGCCGTAGAGTAAGATGGTAGTAAATTTTGCCATCCTTGGATGAAAAGAGTGTCCATGGCGTGTCTTGCCCATTCTTCTCCATAGAGATCAACGCTTTCGAATGTGCAACTACAGTTTCATGCCGATGACGACACTAGCGGGCTCGATGATACAATTTTTCCCATCTAGCCCGTTGTGACGGGGCAGGGCCAGCGGGCCGAATGAAACCAACCCGATTGTAAGTAATTAGCTAAAAAACTTTTTTTTTTAAAGTACCGACTTCAAAACAAATACAAAAAGTTTAAAATAACTTTTCTTTCGGAAGTCGGTGGAAATAGTCAATGACACAACAAAACAAAGCCACCGACTTCCGAAAGAAAAGTTATTTTAAACTTTTTGTATTTGTTTTGAAGTTGGTAGGTACTTTTTTAAAAAAAAGTTTTTATTTTACCCTTTTTATTAGTTTATTTATTACATATTCAACCCAAATTCTTGTAAAATACAAAATTTTCTTACTTATGCACTAATCTTGTAATCCGTCACAACATAAAAAAATCCATATCTCTAAAACTACTGAACCGATTTTGATGAAACTTGCAGTGTACCCTAAGTTGAACAATACCTAGTACAACAAAAAAAGAATTACTTAAATCGAACTTATAGTTCCGGAGATATGCGTGCACAAACATAAAAACATACATACATACACTTATGAAATTTGGCACATTTGTTCAGACGCTGATATAGACTAACATATATGAAAACTGGGCAGTTCTGATAATATTACATACATACGGGTCGAATTGTTAACCTCCTTTTTTTTGAAGTCGGTAAAAATAACGGAACAATCTCAAATGTAGGTAGGTAGGTACTATCACCGACATAAATTAACGATATTATTATAAGTATTGTTTTTTATTTTGACTACCAGCTATTATTGACTGTATTGTAAGTAGGTACGGTGTGAGATAATAATGCTCATATCCTTATCACTGGAACAAAGTGCAATGGGCATGATAGTAACCCAACAACAGCAAACTTTTTAGTTATTCATTATTATTAATGAATAATGGTTTTAATAACTAAAGAGCTGAAAGACAAAATAATAAAAATAGCTGTAATAATTCCATAGACACATAAAGTGATTGGTGTTATTACAAATAAAATAATCAAAGTGCAGATAATCACAGAATCTGATAATTAAAATTAAGTTACATATTATAATTAATAATCAAAAATATTATATTAAATATTTGCGATAATCAACGAGTCATGAAAAATTAAATAAAAAAAAAACCGATCAAGTTTGATTCGCGCTCTCGTAGGTACACGGTCGTACTCTTTAATAGATTTTTAACTTTATCACAAAAGGTGGTTGGGTAGATTCATGTGCTGGCGTCTGTACTTCTAAAAATACGCTACTGGTTTAGATAAAAAGATGCCAAGTCATTTTCTATATTGAATGATGACCACTTCAGTTAGTTTTAGTCTATTGTCTAGAATTCAACTTTTTTGTATTCCGTACCATCATGCAAAGTCATCATTTTATAGGTTTCATAATATCCATAGAATCAAATCTGCATGTATTAGAATTACCTATTCATTAACTAGGATATAATATAAAAATCAGATTTAACACCACTTCTATTTTGAATGAACATTCTAAAATATGTATATTGGGTCATATTTTATCATAAACCTTATCATTGAATTACGTTACTAGTGTATCCACAGATAAAAATGAACAATACGGATTAAAAAAAGTATTAAAAAATAAATTTTCAAAAGGCTTGCGACATTATCTTAGTAATTAATTTAGGTACGATATAATGATAATCATCACTTAAACTTAACAATTAGTCAAATAAGATACTGATCATTGGACACTCCTATTTTTATTAGGTGGGTACTTATTTTGAGTCGATTTTTTGGTTTCACGATAGCAGAGTTCTTGTTATCTCTTACTTGATAAAATCTATGGGACTTTTTGCTTTGTCATTCTCATTACCTACATATTAGTGTGGCCCCAGCACAACATTTATTAAAAGTCACTCCACAATGTTATCTGTCCTGAATACAATAAACTCAAAAATTACTGAACAGACTTTCATATGAATAGCAATGAACGATATAATTCTTGAGATTTTTATTTTAAATTTATAATTAATTATTAAATCTATAGCTGGACATATCACATAGGCCTCTTATATGTTTTCTTCAGAACGCCTTTAAATAAAAAACTTTTTCAAAAAAAATGTAACCGACTTCCCACAAAAAAGTTCAAAATAACCTACAAAAAAACTTTTCTTTCGAAAGTCGGTGACTTTCTTTTTATTTCATTGACTTTTTGTCACCGACTTTCGAAAGAAAAGTTTTTTTGTAGGTTATTTTGAACTTTTTTGTGGGAAGTCGGTTACATATTTTTTTTTAAGTTTTTTTTTTGTCCTTTTTAGTTTCAATATTCAACCTTCTTACATGTATACTAAAATATTGAAATCCGTAGCACCGGTAATAACATCGCCCATGTATGTACTCTTACACAATGAGCTAAAAATAAAACTACTGCACCAAACCAAATGAAAATTTTATGGGACCAAATGGCAGATATACTTTATCGAACAAAAAAAGAATCATCGAAATCGGACCAGAAACCTCGGAGTAATCGGTGTAGACAATGTTGAAAACTTTTTAGGTTTTCGTTGTTTTTCGTTGATTTTTCAAAAAGTGCTAGTCCGATTTCGATAAAATTTTAATGGGACCATTCGGGAAGTAACCCTTTCCAACAAGAATTTTTCAAATCGGTTGGTAAACGACGGAGTTATGCCCGAACAAACATAAAAAAAATATATAAACATCCGAATTGAGAACCTCCTTCTTTTGAAAGTCGGTTAAAAATCGTTTTAAACAATGATATTGTTTTAAAGTTATTATTTGTTTACCATCCTACAACTTCCAATTAATCAAAACTAGAGAGGTGAAACAACAAACATTTTTTGTTCTTTTCGCCTCTTTGGGACAGGCAAAGGGAGCTGAGCCCATACAGCCAAGAAACAACAAACAATTATTTAATTATCGTGACTGACAGCTGTCAAAGTCAAGCGGTTCTGCCAAACGCCAGGCAAAGGAATCCTATTACACAGTTTAGTTATCTAGATCTACAAACGGCGCCAACATGACTGAATGCAGGGTCGAATGGTCAAAGATCACAATTATTTAACACACGGCCAGAGACAGGTTATAAGTTAGGGTTGCCATCATGCGAACAATATAAATAAACAACTATTTTAAAGGTCTTTGGTCTAAAAATTTGGCATTATTTGTGTAAGCAAAGTCCGGGCCTTTACCGTCCAGCGGGGTGACAGTTTAAATGATGATCACTTGCTCTGGTGACCATCAAATAGAAAAAAAAAAGGTAAACTTCGTATTGGCTTTTGCATTTGCAATGAAACTGATAAATATAAATGTTCCCTAAAATCAACTATTCTAACGCTCTTGAGGCACTCCTCAATGGCCTCTTAACAGTCGATAAAATATAAAGGTGTCAAGCCATCCTAGTTCAGTTCACAACTGCTGGTCAGTGACTATCAAGCAAGCCAATAGCCCTGCAGTACCTTTAATTTGGCCTGTATTATAATTAAATGACAACTGTCAAATTCTTGTCCTGTCACTTATGACAGTTGTGTGAAATGGCCGGAACGCGCCAAATGGGGATGGCAGCTGGGGAACTAATGGCGCTAGTATAACTAGTTCCAAGCATCGTCATTGGTTCAAATCTTATAGGTACTTTAAAATAGTACTACCTCATTGGTCGGATTAGGACTTAGCTATGGTGGTGCCATCTACAATTAGCTTTGACCGGCCTTCCCCATTGGTATAGAATGTTTAATTTCTTTTGCTAATATTATTTTTTCATTTCCCTGTGTGGATATTACATAATTATGCCAAATAAGCTATTCAGGAGCATTAAATATATTATAGGTTCTCTTATCTAATACGAAAACACGAATATCTACCGGCTAATCTGTTATTTAAAACAGGTCAAAGTTTCCGGTCCCAAGTAGGTCAGGACAATCAATGGGTCCCTTGAGAATCGATCATGGTCGATAAGTCCTTAGTCATTATTGTATCCTCCCGGCTCCCGCATGCGCTCATTAGGTAACAACTCTTACGGTAGTACAGACGCCAGCAGGTCAACCTACCCGAAACTGTCAGATTTTACCAATCGAACATTAACCTTCCACTATTGTGATAAGGTTGAAAATCTATTGAAGAAATTTGGCATATTGTGGTAGCTTGATGTGCTGGTGTCTGTACCATAAAAAAATAAACATTTGTTGAACGCTTGTCTAAAATAAGTGTAACTGCAAAACGACCCTTATATCAAACGCCATTACTGTCGTATTGACGCTGACGGTTTCTTTAGACAAGTGTTCAACAGATGTTTATCTTTCTTTCTGGTAAGACGAAAATGTTTTAATTTCCAATTTTCGTAATGTACGGACGAATTTAATAAAACTTCATACGCGCAGGATACTTACATAGGTTTAATAAGTTATATACACCGTGTTCTTCACGTTATCCATAAACTTTAGCAAATACTTCTATGGCTTTTACAAATCAAATCCAGCAAAGGAAGTAGTACTTAAAAAGGCTTCGTTACAAAGATATTTGTAATTTCATTTAATGAAATTTAATTGAGCTATGCAGTGAGAAAGTATCTTAATTTGAAATCTATCAAATACTATTTGCATTTCATTTGTTTCAGCCCGCCAAATGTTATGAATGACGTTGCCAATTCGGATAAAGAGGCATGCATATCGGGTTATTTACGTCTAGGTATTTAGTTTGTATGAAAATTAACAAAAAATAAAAAAATAAGAATTTATTAATGTGTCCATAATGAAAAATGCTTACTTCCGTGGTTTGAACATCTGGTCGAAGTTTATGTATATCGTCCGGAACACGGTGTATAAAAGGAAAGCGATTAACGCAAACTGCATTGATTTATGTTTTACGTTTTCAAGAACACAGTATTTCGTATTTTAAATGTTGGAAAGTACCCATGTCTCCTTTGCGTAGTATAGACAAGCAATGCTCAAAAAAAGTAGCGAAATTTCCAAAACGAGATTTAAAAACAATTGAAAAATATAACACAGCAATCAATCCATTCAAGAAGTATTAAAGTAATCCCTGATAAATTATCGAGTCATACACCATCGTAATTTTAATACAAAATGTATGAACAAGATATCATTAATCGCGCATTGTGACAGCTTAATTAATAGTTTCCATAAAGTTATTAAACGTTTACATTTATGTCTAGATAATTACTGATTATTTATATTTAAATTACGTCAACTTTGATGCAGCAATTTAATTCATAATAATAACGAGTATTTCTTTCTTTCAGACTTCTTGGCTATTTAAAATAGTTCATATTGAATTTAAAAAGAGTGCTTTGTAATTTTGAATGAAAAAAAAATCTATTACATAATTATTATTTTTAAACTTAGGTATGTAATCTGTGACTTAGGTCCTAATGAATTTGAGGGTAGTGCAATATTTTTTTAAGGGATCCTACTCAATTGAGTAGGATCGTTATCGAAATAGATCGTAAATTTTCCACTTTGTCAGAATTCGCCTTATGTTATGTCACTGATAAAAAAATATAATTTTGAAACTGAAGGAATTTATGGGTAAAAGGAAAAAATTGTAGTATTCTACCCTACAACAGCATTTCAATTTCAAACTTCAATTACAAATTATCCATTTCATAATCTTCCTGATTTATCTCATTCTGCTTGTAAATTACCGACTTCGAAAAAAGGAGGAGGTTTGCAACTCATGGGAATCTTTTTTTTGTAATGGGAATTCTCTTAGCCCAGAAGCAAAGATGAGACCTAAATGGTGCGATCTCAAGAAGGAATGAAGTGAAACCAAAGTAAAAACAATAAATTAAAAGAGTAAAGATACCTACTATAAAGAGGCTATCAGAAGAAAACTGTGATCTATGACATAGTGAGGTCAAATTGCATTAATAACTATTTTATCAACACAAAACAACTTTTATCAACATAAAATAACTATGTAGTTGGCAAATGCGACCAGATTACGCTATATTTCGCCTTTTTCTATTATCTAGGTATCAGTTCACAGTTGGTAACAATTTAACAAATCATAGTTGCTATCAACTGTAGATAATGTCGTGATTTTCGACAGCGACATTATGTTAGCTAAATCAATCAAAAATGTATTTATCGATTTCGTTTTCGATGTTAGATAGGTAAGTATACAAATATAATATCTAACATCAAAAGTAAGTACAGACTTACTAGCACTAGCTTACTAGCTTTCGCCAGCGGTTTTGCTCACGAAATTTTTTTACCCTAGGTACAAAAAAAGTTACCCAAATTTTTTTACTCAAAAAAATCTGAGGAGACCTAAATAGTCTCTTTTATTCAAATTAATTCAAGAAGTGTCGGAAATCAAAAGTTATTGTTTGTGGAAAATTTAAGAAAAAATACGTTGGTTTTACAGGAAAGTTTTTTTTTTTGTGTTATTGCCAAATTTTCACAGCTATTGGCAATGTTTGGTGCTTCTTAAAAAAAACAAAAAAAACCGGCCAAGTGCGAGTTGGACTCGCCCATGAAGGGTTCCGTAGTAGCAAGCATAGATTAGGGAATAGGAATATCATTATATTGAGATTAGTAAGTAATACACACAAACAATAAAAATAACTTTGTTTTTCATAGTGTTTGTATGAATGGCAAAGTTATATTTGCGGTTTTTGAAAATGTACTATATCTCAAAAACTGTTAACTGTATCTCATCCAAACCAATTTTCGTTGGAAGTTTTTGTTAAGGTCTACATTATTTTTTTTTTTTTAGTTTTATCATTCTCTTATTTTAGAAGTTACAGGGGGGGGGGGACACACATTTACCACTTTGGAAGTGTCTCTTGTGCAAACTGTTCAGTTTAGAAGAAAATTATATGAGTAACCTCAATATCATTTTTAAAGACCTATCCATAGATACCCCACACGTTACATGGGTTTGGTGAAAAAAAAATTTTGAGTTTCAATTCTAAGTATGGGGGGCACCCCCAAAATTTCTTTTGTTTTTATTTTTGTGTGAAAATCCTAATGCGGTTCACATAATACATCTACCTACCAAGTTTCAACAGGATAGCTCTTATACTTTCGACAAAAAGTGGCTGTGACATACGGACGGACAGACAGACAGACATGACGAATCTATAAGGGCTCCGTTTTTGCCATTTGGCTACGGAACCCTAAAAACAAGGAACGTTGTTGTAAGGCACGTGTTTGCTGGAAAACATATTTATAGCTGCATTGCGACGATTTGAGCGATTATCTATTCGGTAAACAGATTTATTATCGTATCACCATTTTAAAACTATTGATATTATAATAACTGTTGAATACATTACAATATTATCTAAAAACGACGCAAAATCAACGAGGTTATGAATTTTATTTACATTGAAGGTAGACAAAAAAGGCAGTAAAGGTTTGATATTTCTCTCCATTTCCCTCCAGAATTTTCATCCTATAATTTTGGTACAAGTCGAAAAAATAAAGGTATTGTTAGAGAACTGATATAAAAACTTGTATTTAATCCTATTGTAGGCAGACAGTAAACTAAATAACTAAAAATACATTCGACCGTGAACCTACCTTCAGAACGCAAAAACAAATCGTCTCATGACGAGTTGACGACTACTTAAGTATGTGAATTTATTAGAATAGCATGTTTTCTTTTTAATAAAAAATATAATAATAAGTTCGTTCAACTTATAATTAAACAAAATGTAAATAATAAAAACAGACACCAATGTATTTTTTTTATTTATAATAAAAATTATTACTCACCAGATTAAAATGTCAAAATAAATAAAAATTAACAACAAAACACAAATTCACTGAACACGCTAGTAAACCAGAGAACGCGTATTTTTTTTTTTTAATTATGTAACGAGATTTGGCGCGGGACAATGTCGGACAGCCAAGCGCGCGCAGCGTCCGCACGATTTTGGAGCACTGGCCGAATTAAAAAAGTACCAACGTTCAACGTTGTTTGTGCGTTAACGTGCGTAGGTAACTAATGTATTATGCAACCTCTTAAAACATAAAAAAAAAACTTTTTATTCATAATCCGACCTCTTTTCTTAAATTGCAAGTAAGAATACTTAGTATTGATTTTGACTCCAGCATTTATAGGAAGCTTTTCCCGCTTTTCGTGTGACGTAAAACAAATATGGAGGCGCGGCATGTTGAGTCAGGCCAGGCAAGGCAAGGTTAGGTAGGCAAGGTTGTAATAAGTACAGGAAAATCCAGAGGAAGACCGAAGTTTGCGGTAACGTGCGTAAATAGTTACCTGCTTGCCTGACGCATTTATTTTTCTCGGGAATGAATATGTAGGTACCTAGGTACTTACTATTCGTATTCATTCATCACAAACATGACATGGGGTCATAATTATCTTTATACTTAGTAGGCTGGACCTGGTAAAGGTTCATTCCCATAATCTTGACTTTGACGACTAGGGCACAAATTGCAATTGGCCATTTATGTGCTTTTACAGTTATGTATATTAAAATTTGTAGGTACAGACGCCAGCACATCAAGCTACCACATCTTCAATAGATTTTCAACCTTATCACAATAGAGGAAGGTTAATGTTCGATTGGTAAAATCTGACAGTTTCGGGTAGGTTGACCTGCTGGCGTCTGTACATGACCAGTAACACTGGTCAGTAGTACATACCTTCCTTTAGTAGGGTGCTACCTAAAGGTTAAGGCGCTAATAGTTCGAGGGACTAAATAAGTAATTTACCCGAGGTAAACACTGTGCTTTTCATTACGAATACGAGGAAAGTAAAACTAACAACATAAATTATTAGCTAAAGAAAAAATGATTGTAGATCGAATTGACACTTTGCCGCTTTTTTTTTGTGCTGTGGTCATCCGGCTATACAGCCAGGATTTTTCATGTTCATTATTTAAAAAAATGTAACCGCCTTCAAAAACAACCACAAAAAAGGGTAAAATAACCTACAAAATAACTTTTCTTTCAGAAGTCGGTGCCTTTATTTATTTTCATTTCATTGTTTTTTTTGCCACCGACTTCTGAAAGAAAAGTAATTTTGTAGGTTATTTTACCCTTTTTTGTGGTTGTTTTTGAAGGCGGTTACATTTTTTTGGAAAAAGTTTTTTATTTTACTCTTTTTAGTTTAAATATTCAACTCAAATTCTTGTCAAATAAATCATTCTCTTACATGTATGTGCACTAAAATTTTGTAATCCGTAGCACCGGTAACAACATCGCTCAAGTGCACAATATGCTAATAAAATTCCCTATCTCAAAAACTACTGAACCGATTTTGATGAAACTTGCAGTATTCCGTAAGTTAAACAATACTTAGTACAACAAAAAAAGAATTACTTAAATCGGACTTGTAGTTCCAGAGATATGCGAACACAAACTAAATGAGGAGTTGTACCTTCCATCATCAGCTCATCCACCTGAGATGATGATTATCAGATGCAAATACTTGAACAGCTTTAGAAAATATATGAAAATGGTACTACGTGCCTATAAAATTTGAAGGTTGCCCTCGATTTCCCTGGGATTCCATCATCAGATCCTGACCTGATGATCATGGGACCAATTGGAAAGTATACCCTTTCGAACAAAAGAAAAATTTTCCAAATCGGTCCAGTCGTCTTCGAGAAATCGGGGAACATACATAAAAAAAAAAAAAAAAAAAAAAAAAAAAAAAGATTCCGACGAATTGAGAACCTCCTCCTTTTTTTGAAGTCGGTTAAAAATGGCAAAGATTTTGTCAAAATCTGTGATATGTGGCATTGCGCAAATAGCGACTTGCCAATTAAAAAAAAAAATCTGTGATATTTTAGAGAAATAGTTGAAACTAAATTATAATAAAGTCATTATTTATATTCTTAATACTTACTTAACTTTATGTTATTTTAATTTTAAATCGCTCTGTAATTTAGTGGCTGTGTAAAAAGTTTGAACATGGTTCAATAGAAATGTCAAAATACTTAGAACTAGTTTTTTTCTGGCAGCTGTCAGTTGAAAGCGATTTTCCCTAGGGCGGCAATGGATAACTTTCAAACGGCTAATCAGACATGTAATGACCTACTTTCAGAATGTGAGTAATGAAAAATCATTAAATGATCTGCCCTGACCTCTTACATACAAACAAATACCTCTCTATAAAATTGATATCGATGCCTTCCGGCCCAAAGGGGGTAAGCGACATTTTTTGCGAAATAGACTTATATATATGGTTAGAATCGGCTTTTTTTTCTGCATCTAATGGTCTAAGTTTCATGGCTCTAGGACAAACTTTTTGTCGCTTAGGCGTTAAAGGAATTGAGGTTCTAACACTAAGTTTTTCGTCATAAACGACAGTTATTTTTGTTATATTTTGTATTATGGTGGTTGGATAAAAATAATATTTCAAAACTGTGAGATAAGCAATTTTGGCTTTGAATATTTTTTCTTTACATGAACGTTAAGTAGTTTGGGCTGGAATATTGGTTTACTAAACTTTCGGTTAGGATATTAGGGCAGTTTCTTTGGATAAAATATATGTCATTTATTACATTTAGGCCTCATTTCCGTGACTTTATTTGGCGCTTATTTTTATTTTCCCTAGTCACCAAATCAATCATCGAAGGCGCTTAGGATAAATCATCCAAACGAATGTCGCCTTAGATTGTCGCTTACCCTTTTTTTCCCTCCCGAAAAAAAAATATCTGGTATGGTGGTTAGACAAGAAGATAAATCAAAGGTTTGGTGGTTAGCTTACACAAGAATGACAAACAGCATCAGTTATCACTCTCTTTCGTTCGAACAAAATGTCGTTAGCGTTGCACACCGATCATACAGTCTGTATACGACCACGGCGTAAGCACCACCGTGCTCGTGGATCATTTTGGCCCAAAGTTTTATAAGGAAAATAAAACGGGAAGTTTATTTAATAGACTTTATGTTCATCTATGACTGTGTATTATTCTACTTAGTTATTTTAGACGATACTGAATAGTTAAATAAGTAGGACCTACAGTTTTGTTTTTCAGTACTTTTGTTTGTTTGTTGGCTAGTATATACGGCTGAGAAACATGATCAAGGGTTCGAATCCAAGGTTGGGCCAGCAAGGAGTTTTGGTTGGGCCAGCATTGGGTTTTTGTGATGAATTCTCTGCAACAGCCAAGAGTTAATCCTGTGCCTGATCTGACCCTTCTTTATCATGGTTAAATCATCCAAGGAGTCCTCCCAGGGCAGTACCTACCAGTGGCGTAGGGTAAATATTCTTGAAAGTGAAGCCGGACCAAAACGTGAATTCCAGTAACTACAGCTTTGGCCTAATATTAGCCTTTTTAGTTTAAATATTCAACCCAAATTCTTGTCAAATACCTACATATCTTTCTTACATATGAACTAGAATTTTATTATCCGTAGCACCGGTTATAACATCGCCCATGTACACAATAAGCTAAAAATGCTCATAAAATAAAAACTACTGAACCAAACTATGATTTTTTATGGGACCAAATGGCAGGCGTCTTCGCCATCAGACCCCTAATGACAGTTGCAACCCGTCTAGGTGAAAAGTTCTTATCAATACAAATTAATCAAGCTCAAACACAAGGTAGCTGCTGTGAATCGTTGAGGAGTTCCATCAGCTGTCTCTCGGCTCCATCATCAGATATTATACTCCAGACCTATATTAAATTGTGGTGCTTTGAAATACTTAATGAAAAAACTTACAAACACACTAGTCGCCCCTAAGATTTTTGAAAAGATCCACTCGATTTCTCTGGTCTTGCATCATCAAACTCTGATTTTCTTATCATGGGACCACATTTGGAATATCTCTTTCCAAGTTCCAACAAAAAAAAAAGATCATCAAAATCGGTTCATTAACGACGAACTTACGAAATGGGTCACCTCTTTTTTTGTGGCCGGTTAACAAATTGAACGCTATTTTTGAACACTATACTATTTTAGAATTCATGTTCACAAAACCTTATACTAATCGCCTACAGATCTTAACACCGCGATTCAGGATCGTGACGTAATTGCACAACGCCATCTAGTTTAAACTTCGAAACTAACATAACACCGTTTTACGGTGAACATTTACCAAAGAATACAATTGAACTGAACTAACCTTGTTATTACTGCACTCACTACGCAAAACTTATCAATTTCAACAATAATACCAAATCAAATGCAAATGTACAGATGAAAACAATAACATACAAAATTATAAATAAGCGTGAAAAAAACGAATGTGAATCTGTCATCCAAATAATACTATCTAAACGAATTACGAAGTCCAGTATCATTCCATCTCATTCTGGCGTACGCATTACATATCTCTGTCCTTATCGTAAGCCGTAAAATCGCGGGTTATAACTTACTTAAACTAGCCGAGTTATGAGCTCACGGTCGCTAAAAGAAATGCAATGAATTAGATAGACTGAATTCCTGGTTCGCGTTGCGGCTTCCTTGCTGTTTTGCGCGAGTTGAAATTGCTCGGATAAAAATGGTAGGCGTTTATTTATTTCTTTGTTATTTTCATAAGCAATAATGTTATACCTGCAAAGTAACTTGAATAGGTAATTAATTTGTTTTAATGATAATTGAAAAGATTAGTATTTGCCAAATTGTCATATTTCGGAAGGGAACTCGATAGGAATCGTTTTGTATTAGAGATTCGCTGCTGGTACCTACGGGAAGGACTGTCAGACTTGTACTGACTAAAATCAACAGTGATCCTTCAATAGCCCTTTACGCTCCAGGGTCACGACTTCTTGATTAGACAGTCCCGCGACCCCGGCAGACTAACGAATACCGAGACTCCGAAACGTAAACAGCTGTTGAAGGACACCGTGGATTTTAGTCAGTACAAGTCTGCACCCGCACTGGGCCCGCATGGTGGATTATGGCCCACTCCCTCTCTCAGAGAGGAGGCCTGTGTCCCAGCAGTGGGAACATTCATAGGCTGATGATGATGATGATGAAGTCTGACAGTCCCTCCTGCCCTGCCCTGGGTGGGAGAACTCATTTTATGAATTTACCTTCAAATTGCCGGCAGGTCTTTGAGGCGCGCGTGGAACACGAAGCGTTACGCGCCTACGGTGACCGATCGGAAATCACCTCGCGACTTCCGATGCCATAGGCATCCCGCAGCGGTTAGGTTGTGAGGTAGAAGCTGTTCTCTCCCTCACGATACCCGATACCTTCTTTGTTAACATGACAGCTTCGTAGAAGGAGGTGACCGCTTCCCATTCTATTTCGCCCCGCAGCATGGCCTCGACCATTGCCTGGCGCCAGAGGTATGTCGCCTCCGTGAGGATATAGCGGTGCTATGCCCAAGCGGATCAGTCCTGCACCGAATGCTCCTCCGTGTCCTCCGTGCGGTCCCCGCAGTGGTGACACCCAGGTGTTTCTTCTTCCCAATCAGACACAGGAACCTCCCGAAACTTCCATGTCCGTTGAGGACCTGTGTCAGGCAGAAGGTGAGGACGCCGTGACGCCTCTCCAGCAACTCCTCGGGTGCCAGAGGTTCATAGCTATCAGAATGATCCGAGGATACCGCACGATCGCCTTCGAATCGGCCAACGTTCTTGCCGGATCGCTGCACTGGGATCTTGAGGCGACAGCCCTCCTGCGCGTCTATCAGAGGCGCGCGGAGGCGCATCGCCGGGGAAATCCCCGCTGCCTCGAAAAGTCCAGAGTAAGAGTCCAGAAAATCAGAGCTCCGGCGCGATCTCAGGGCAGTATGGAGGGAACGACTGTCGCAACCGAGGTTCGGGCACGCCGCAACCGCGGCGGTAAGACCCCTCTTTGAGGAGTGGCTGGATAGGCCCCACGGCGTCCTCAGCTACCGCTTGACGCAGGTCCTCACCGGACTCGGATGTTTCGGGAGGTACCTGTGTCTGATGAGGAAGGAGGAAACGCCTGGGTGTCACCACTGCGAGGATCGCCGGGAGGACACGGTGGAGCATACGACCTCTCGCACCCGGCATTGGTCGCGGCCATGCTGCGGGGCGAGACGGAATGGGAAGCGGTCGCCTCCTTCTGCGAAGCAGTCATTCTCGCGAAGAAGGAGGCGGGACGTGGGAGGGAGACGACAGCGTCCACTCCTCATCCACGCCACAGTGGTAGACGCCCACGGCAACGGACGTCGCGGGACGATCTCCGGCCACCGTAGGCACGGGCATGCGGGAGTCGAGTAATGGGCGACTCACTGCCCGACCATGGACCATGTCCGGGTCGACGGCACGTTGTGTTCTACGCGCGCCTGAAAGAGTGTAAGCATAATGACGGGTCCCCCCCTTTAGAGGGCCAAAGCCTGCCGGGGTCGCGGGACACACGTATACTGAGACCGGTACATAAAAGCTACTGAAGGACACCGTGGATTTTAGTTAGTACGAGTCTGACAGTCCCTCCCGCTCTGCCCTGGGTGGGAGGACTCATTAGATGATTTTACCACGTAAAAAAAGCCACTACTCAAAGAGGGGTCTTACGTTTTGTCATACCTAAGAGGTAGTCCATGAGTATGAATTGCAGCATGGATGTATAACTATCAAGACTAACATACTGTTAATAACTATTGTTTTGTGTTATTCTTTAAAATGAAGACAAAGAAAAAGAGAGATTGAGCATAATATCTTTTTTTTATATCCGCATCTTCGTAAATGTCAGTTTAAAAACTTAAAAAGGTCTAATCTACGTATTTAATTTAAGTGTGGATGTATAATTTTATAAGAATTAAACACAATGTGCTTTCGCGTTGTTTATAAAAGTGCTAATTATATTTCTTATTGATAAGGAACTTATTACAATTTCCTTGATCATCTCTCATTAACTAATAGCCGGTTATATCATATTGGCTGGACTTGATGAACAGAAAAGTCACAGGTATGCTCTTTTTCTTCAATAGAAATAAAACGAATGGTGCACTTAAATCATTTAGGTTGGAACTCAACCATTGAGTTGTTTTCATTTAATACATTTTTTCCTGTTAGTGAATTCGGGACTATTTGAGGGTAAGCGACACTAAATTTTGTTAGGAGTGTGATTTATTTTAATTAACAATGCCATTTCGTAGAGACCTATTCAAAAGCTAAACGGGTAAATTTTGAAACTTTAGGAACGTACAGAAAATTTTATATGATTTTTTTTCACTTTTTTTGAACTTTAAACTACTCTCCTATAAAGTTTGTAAAGTGGCGGTTACCCCCTTTGGGCCGGAAGGCATCGATATTATACCTAAAAAAATAACTAAAACCCGACTACGAAAACAACGCGCACTGAAAAGTATAAAACAAGAGCAATACCTATTCATTTGACCGATATTGTGCTAGCCGTGGTCGTATGCCACCTAACCAATTAAGATTGTGTGTAAAACCGCAGGTGGCATACGACCACGGCTAGCACAATATCGGTCAAATGAATATTGTTCTTGTATTATACTTTTCAGTGCGCATTTTTTTCGTAGTCGGGTTTTAGTTATTTTGAACTTATTTTTTATTTACACCATTTTGGGGTTAAATTATTAATATTATTTTTGATTTAATAATAAAAGCAAAGTAGCGAGTGAATTTCAATAATGTTTTCATTATGCCTTTTCATTGTTGATACCCATGTTGACACTGTTAGAAACATGCTACGTAGCTAGTAAAAGCTGTATAATGTATATATACGAGTATTTCAAATGTGCTCATCAAGCCCTTTAATTTGATACCCATGTCGATACTGTGCGAATTTTTTTTTCCGGTTACGACTTTACATCCCCTAGAGGGCGCCATATTGGATTTGGTGACACGTCACCTACCCTATAACCAGCGGACAACTGAGACGCTTCTAACGACACCTCATTTGTCATGTAGTGATAAGTAGTTTAGAAGTTATGAGGGAACAGACAAACATACATACATACATACGAGTACATACCGGTCAAAATCATAACCCTCCTTTTGGCTTTGCCGTAGTCGGGTAATAAAAATAAAACTTGCTCTCATATTTATGACTAGCTTCCGCCCGCGACTCCGTCCGCGCGGATGTCGGTCTTCGCGTGGATGGTTTACAATGGTGTACAATGACATCTTATAAATATCTATTGGACCCAAATACGGCTAAGCCTACAATAATTAAGGAGATCCCTTTATTGAGCTACTGCTGTTGAGCTCGCGTTCTGTAGTAAGTATTTTTTTCATAGTAATTCCGACCTTGTATTTACAAATAACTGATCGGAACAGTAATCAAAAAGGTCGCGCTGAAAAGCACGGTTTAAAATGACACGCATACAATATTAATTCCACGGACGACCGCTCGCCACACTGGACATGTCCGCTCGCATCAAAATTCAGAATTTATATGCATCGCGCGGCGCGGAACGCGGCTCCTTATATAGGAGTCGGGGAGGCGTGGCCCGCGTGTGCCGCAAACGGTTCAAGCCAAATCCGACTTTCGGCGCTACAGGTTACGGCGCTGAATCCACTGCGGGTAATGCAACGTGTGTTCACAGTTCTACAGAACAACGTCTATGAATAAAACTGAAAAATAAGATTTTTTTTCTACGTATTTTTCCAGGATAAAAAGTATCCTATTTTATGCCCAGGATAATAAGGTATAATTATACCAAGTTTCATCGAAATCGAACCGTTAGTTTTCACGTGATGCCTGCACATACAGACAGACAGACAGACAGACAAAAATTTTTTTAATCACATATTTGGGTTTGGTATCGATCCAGCAACACCCCCCGCTATTTATTTTTTCAATATTTTCAATGTACAGAATTGACCCTTCTACAGATTTATTATATGTATAGATATACTTACATATCAGCGTGGGTAATGTGCTGTTATCCTGCTATGATTGGTACTCGCTCATATTCAGGCCACAAGATAACAATAGTATTTGTATCTATGTAAATTCGATAAAATCATGCGGGTACATTGTTCAATGTCATGGACACTAGCATAACGGAAGACCCCGGTTTACGCCTGTTTTTTGGATCTCTCCAAGGCCTTCGATCTCGTTTCGTATGAAGAGCTTTGGAGAAAGATGGAGGACAGGGGTATGCCGGCAGAACTGTTGAAAATATTTCAATATTGGTACGCAAATCAGACAAATTGTGTTAGGTGGTCAAACTGCCTCTCAAAGTCATACAGGTTGGAGTGCGGAGTGAGACAGGGGGGGTTGTCCTCTCCAAAATGTTTAACTTATATGTAAGTGACCTCATAGTCGAACTCAGCGACATGCGTGTCGGCTGCCGGGTGGGGGGTGTTTGTGTAAACAACATGAACATCAGCCACGCGGACGATATGGTGTTGCTGGGTCCGACTGCGAGGTCGATCAGGGAGATGCTGAAGGTTTGCGAAAAATACGCCGCATCACATGGTCTTATTTATAATATAAGGAAAACCGAGTTCATGGTCTTCAAGGCCGCCGGCAAGTGCCCTGACACCATCCCTTCAATTTCGCTGAACGGCGGCGCCACTATAAAGCAGGTGAATAGGTTTAAATATCTGGGCCATATACTTGTCGATGACCTTAAAGACGATGAAGACGTGGAGAGGGAACGCAGGGCGCTGGCGGTCCGTGGAAACATGGTGGCGCGCAGATTTTCTCGTTGTACCGATCAGGTCAAAATAACCTTATTTAAGGCGTATTGTCAAGGCCTGTACATGGGAAGTATGTGGTTCAACTGCTCACGGGGAACGCTAAGCGCCTTGCGCGTCCAATATAATAATGTTTTCAGGATGATGTTGAAACTCCCTCGTTTCTGTAGTGCCTCGGGGATGTTTGCCCAGTCAAATACAGATGGCTTCCATGCTGTCATTAGGAAAAATGTCATTGTGAGGAGAATTCGAGGGAGTAGCAACAACATCCTGAAAGTAGTGGCTGAGGACCTGAGTGCTCCTGTGCTGAGATATTTCATGCGGAATCATTGTCCGTATGAAATGTCGCAAGACTAAGGTCAAGAGCAAATCCATTTTACATTTAAAAAAAAATGCCTCGTAAGTACATGACTCACTAGTTGTTGTTGTGAAATGTTATTCTTATATTATTATTAATCCTAGTTTATAACTTTTATTTATTTATTTATAAAACTTTATGCACATTGCTGTACAACGGCGGACTTAATGCGTAGGCATTTTCTGCCAGTCTACCTTCGGGTGATGCAGAGATAAAACATAGTAGGTAGCATTGATGTATTCAAAAGGGGAAGATACGGGACTTGCCACAGCGCTTGGTCCTGACCAACTAAGTGATTGCCCGTAGTTGGCACTCACTCACTCAGTCGCGCACGGCACGTAGTCTTGGACGCACGGAACGGCCGACGATCACACAACTCGATAATTTCAGATCTTTGTAACAAATCCGTATCAAAATGACGTCTTGTGTAGCTAAACAGTGTTTTAATAATACAAGAAAGAAAAATAAGATGTATAACATGGGATCACGTACCACTCGTAAGTAGTCAAAAATGTTATTTAACTGGCAAACACATACAATAATTTTAATTGTTTGCTTCGCCATGTTTGTGAGAGCGAGATAGTTATACAAACATGTGGGAGAGACATGATCCGCACGACCGCACGCCATGTCTGTCATGCCGGCTGACGCGATTTCGCTCGCACAACAGCGCCGTCTCCTATCTCTATCCTTGTCTGTAGATTTGCGCCAACCAGTAACACTAATCACAGATGTGCGACTTTTTATGCATGTTGTCGTGCGCCGAGCCCAGGTTTTACTGATTGAGATAATAATAATAATAATAATAATACTTTCAAGTAAACATCTCATCAAAGCTATTAACACCTATGCCATCCCCATATTAACGTACTCTTTCGGAGTTATAAAATGGTCTAAAACTGACGCAGAACAACTAGAGCGAACTACACGTACAACACTCACGAAACACAACAACCTACACCCTAAATCCGCCATAGAGAGACTAACAATAAAACGAGAACATGGAGGGAGAGGCCTAATAGACATACAGCACCTATGGCGGAAACAAGTTAGTCGATTAAAATCATTCTTCCATACAAAATCCCATACTAGCAATATTCATAAAGCCATCGTAACGAATGATATTAACTACACTCCACTTAACCTAAACAATCAGATTGAATACCAAAACACTACCAGTGATAACCCACAAACACAAAAAATTGACGATTGGAAGAGGAAAGTACTCCACGGTCGGCACCCTCATGACTTAGAACAATCCCACATAAATAAGTTGGCTTCAAATAAGTGGCTGAAAATAGGCAACTTATTCCCAGAAACAGAAGGATTTCTAATAGCTATTCAAGACCAGGTTATAAACACAAAAAATTACAGAAAATATATAATCAAAGATCCTGCAGTAAATAATGACAAGTGTCGCAAATGCCACACACACCCAGAAACCATTCAACACATCACAGGCGCATGCACAACTCTTACACAGACCGACTACACTCACAGGCACAACCAGGTGGCCAATGTCATTCATCAAAAACTAGCACTCAAACACGCACTCATTCAAGATGCCAACACTCCGTACTACAATTATACACCAAAACCCACTCTAGAAAACACCACACATAAACTTTTTTACGACCGCGGCATTCTCACCGATAGGACAATTCACTATAACCGACCAGATATCATTCTACAAGATAAAATAAATAATATTACTTACCTGATAGACATTGCAATCCCCAACACACACAACTTACAGAAGACGATCACTGAAAAAATTAGTAAGTACGCAGAACTTAAAGATGAAGTGACTAGAATCTGGCGACAAGAAAAAGTATATGTGGTTCCTATAGTCCTCTCCACAACAGGCGTCATCCCAAATCATCTCCTCCATAGCCTAAAATTATTACAACTAAAAGAAACCCTCTACATTACTCTTCAAAAAGCAGCTATATTAAATACATGCAGAATAGTTAGGAAATTCATGCAGATAGAAGAAAACGAAATAGGACCTCATCAAATCACATGAACTACACACCACACGCTGCATTTGCTTTGGCTTCGGCCCGTAAATGTAGTTAAAATCCAGCCTAAGAGCTGAGAAGTGAAAACACTTTCCGAAAATAATAATAATAATAAATTTATTCATCAAAAAGTACAGTTACAATGTGACATTATGTTCGGTGAGCCACAAACTAAGCGTCGCGTCGCTTGTATCTTGTGGCTCTGGAGTGCAAAGTTTTTCAAAATTTACATACATTGTAGTTTGACAATGAGACATAGTTACAAAAGAAAACAAAAAAATAGTCTTAAATTATGATGGGTGACAATAAAATAAAGAATTCGTACTTCTAACAAAAAATAAGGTAACATTTGAAGGTTAATGTTGGGCTTTATTGTTATTGTATAAGTGAGCGTGTGTGTGTGTGTGTGTGTGTATGTGTGTGTATGTGTAGGTGCTATATCAAGGCTTCGGTGTCTTCGTATGATAGTTTTAACAGTGCCGAAGTTAGGGTTTTCTTACAGGTTGTAGTTGAGCACTCCTTTAGGTTGCAGATTTTCCAAACTTTATTATAAGTGTTGGGTAGTGAGAAATAGGTACAGCGTCTAGCTAGTTCGGATTTTGCATTTGGTAAGGGTACTCTAAAGACGCGTTTGTTTATTATGTCTTCATAGTCGGGCCGTTTTTTTTATTATTGCGTGGTATTTGAGTGTTGCTTGGAGTATGTATATTTGTCGTACCCTGAGTACTTGAAACTCATGGTAGATAAGGTCTGTAGGGAATCTGTAGGGCTTTTTTAGTGCAACCTTGATCAGTGCCCGTTGCGCTCTCTCTAGCGTTATGAAAGTGCTCTTGCAAGCGCGTCCCCAAATTTGGATGCAGTACTGTATGATTGACTGACATAGTGCAGTGTAGACCATTCGTAGAATGTCGACTGGGGTACAGTCGCGGAGTTTTTTTAGGACGTGTATTAGTTTACGTACTCTGGAGGAGAGGGCGTTAATGTGGGCTTTGTATGTTAGGTTGCTATCGATCGTAATTCCGAGGTATTTAATCGTGTCGGTACGTTCTAGGGCTGTGCATGCGCAGTCTTGGTGTGGTAGGTGTGGGACAATGTTGTGTTGCTGTGAGCAGGTGTGTATTTTCAGGGACATAGTTTGGGAGGCATTGGAGGAGTTTGTTTTCGAGAATGCAATGTATTTGCTTTTGCTGGTGTTTAGTGTCAGTAGGTTAGAGTTTAGTGATTGCGCTATCTGGGAAAGACCTTGTTCAGCCAGTTGGTACACTCGGTCCCATGACGTGTCGTGGAAGACGATGGCTGTGTCGTCAGCGTAGGCTATTACTGTAGCGTTTCTAAGCGGGAGATTTACTACGTCATTAATGTATAGCGTAAATAATGTTGGGCCAAGGGTACTGCCCTGCGGAACGCCGAACGCTATAGGGAGCAACTTACTTTGGTGAGTGCCTACTTTACAGTATTGGTACCGTGATGTTAAGTAGCTACGGAACCATTCTAAAGGTGTTCCTCTTATACCTATTGCCTCGAGTTTCTTTAGAAGCAGTCCTGGTGACACCGTGTCGAAGGCTTTTGCCAAATCAAGAAAGACACCGACACAGCGTTCTCCATTTTCTATGTGGTGAGAAACTTGATTTGTCAAAAGTGAGACCGCGTCTTCGGTGGACCTTCCCTGACGAAATCCGAACTGCCTATCTGAGACGAGGTTGTGCTTCTCTACAAAATTCACCAGTCTTTTGTTCACTATTTTTTCCAAAATTTTAGAGACAATACTCAACAGGGCAATAGGTCTATAATTTTCAGGCTTTTCTTTGGGACCGCTTTTGTAAATAGGGGACACTGCAGCAGTTTTCCAGTAGTCAGGAAATACTCCTGTTTCCAAACTTAAATTAAAAATGTGCGCTAGTGGTTTGGTTATACTTTCACGGGAATTTATGAGTAATGGGACATTTAGTTGGTCTGGCCCAGGGGCGCTGTCTATTTTAAAATTGCGTATTATGTTCGACACTTCTTCTTCGTCGGTCGGATGCAGATAGAAGGATTGTGGGATAGAGCTCGGAATTACGTTTGATTCTATTAATGCGAGGTGAGTGGTAGAGAGTTTGTCTAATATCTTGGCTGCGTGTTTTTCTCCAACAGAGACGAAATGTTGGTTGCAGTTATCGAGTGATGAAGTTGGAGAGACACTGGACGCAATTAGGTGTGAAGACGAGTTTTTAAGAGATTCAGTTCCACAAATATGTTTTATGGCCGTCCAGAGCTTTTTTGGGTTTTTCTGGTTTTCTTCAATTTGCTGTCTGTAGTGTAGGTTTCTAAGTTTCCGAAGAAGTGTATGCACGAAGTTCCTATATCTAGTGTAAATAAGATGTTTTGTGTGGTCGTCAGGGTTGGCTTTGCATTCAAGATGAAGTTTGTCGCGTTGTCTCATGCACCTAATTAGACCAGGAGTGACCCAGGGCTGGATATTGGTCATTCTTCGACTAAGTTTGACATTTTGAGTGTGTTTGTCAGTGGCACGCGAGATAATGTCATTGAAGTAGTTTAAGGCAGTGTTTACACAGGATGAGTTAGTAACTGGGTCCCAGTTTGTATTTGTGATCTCGCCAGCTACAGCGGTCCAGTCAGTTCTGACTCTCCATCGTTTAATGGTTTTAGAGCGTTCTGGTTTAATGGGGACACTACACATGGCTAGGTCGTGATCGGTAATAGATAGGTTGCAAACGAGACCAAAAGGTGTTGCTGGTGATTTTATAAATATGTGGTCGATGCAAGTTCCGGATCTTGTTGGGAGAGTTATAGCTGGGGATAAACCGTGTGAGGCCATGAGACAAGCGTAGTTAGAGACTTGATTGTTATTTGGGTCGTTTAGGTTTAAGTTAATATCGCCGGCCACAATAAGTGTTTGTTGATTTTTGAGATCTAGCAGGACGGAGTCCAGCGAGTTAAGAAATGGTTCTGTGTTTGTAAAAGAGGGAGACCGGTAAATGGCTAGGAGGCTTAATTTGTTGTTGGTTTTTATTAATAAACTATCGGCATCGGCGAGGTTTGACTCTACGGTAACAATACTACTGTTCCAGGCTGTTCTTGTGTAAATAACAATTCCTCCGTTTTTGTTTATTTGTTTAGATGTTCTGTATGAGCTGTACCCCTGCAGGTCCTCTATAATGGAGCCGTCAGACAACCAGCATTCAGTGAGCACGATAACATCGATGTTCGAGTCTAGCCGATTTAGAGCAATTTGAAAGTCGGCAAAGTTTTTCTGGTAACTTCTGATGTTGTATGTTAGCACCTTAATATTGTCTTTGGAAGTATTTAGTATATTCTTGCAGCTTTCAAGAGATTCTACTGAGCGGCATTCTATGTTAAAGGTTTCGTCTAGGTCATTGGATACGCTAAGTAAAGCCATTTATAAGTAATATAACATAGGTATAAAAATTGAGACTCTGTGAGGTGATTAGTAGAATGTTTGCTGCTGCGAGACATTTGAGTGCTTTTGTGTTACAAAAGATTCTTCTATAAGACAAGTTCTGAAGTGTATAATTGTGTAAGTGGCTTTGTATGAGTGTGTGCGAAGATGTGAGTGTCAGAATTGGAAAGTAAAGATGTGTGTGTGTACTAGCCCCAGTAAGTATTTTTACAAAATAAGTACAGTAAATAAACAATATTATTTTTTTGTAGAGTATAAAGTTTGAAGGAAATAACAATTTAAACAAGTAATTAAAAATATTCAAAGATGTTTTTAAACTAACAAAAATATTTAAAAGGTAATTAAGTTCTAGCTTTCCTGTGTAGTTGAGGTTTGACATAATAGAGGGACAATAATATTTAAGAAGAACTTTTTCAGGACATGGTAGGTTCTTGTGCAGAAGCGATTTTTTACGTTTGAGCACAAACGTAGTAAACAAACGTGTAGAAAAATTAAGAGATAAAAGTTTGAAACAGAAGTTTGGCATAAGAAACAAGTTATAAAATTCAACAAATATAAAATTAAGAAAGGAACATAACATGTGCGAACATATGGACTGCTCTGTTTCTCTAAACCTCTGGTTGACCAGTTGGAATAGGGCAGTGCCGCGATAGATCATGCAGGTTCCTGATGGCGATGGCAGGGTTTCCTTCTTGCCTGCGAATATAGACTGTGCCATTTTTAATCCAGCAATACTTGTAACCACATTCCTTGGCACGAGGTTTTGCTGTACGAAATAACAGCCGGTTTTCTTTAGTCAGTCTTTCGTTGAAGTACACAGTTCTGCGGGTGCCGGGTATGTCTAGATCGTCACTAGAGAAGTTGCGTCTAGTCTTCCCTGCGCGTAGAAACTCGTTGCGTTTGTCGCGGTGCAGAAATTTAACTACAAAGATGTTAGCGTGTACCCCATCTTCCCCCTTTTAATACATCAATGGTAGGTAGACTTTTAATATCTAAGGTGTGTAGGTACTAACAAAAATGGTTCCTATGTTGTTCCAAATAAAATAAATTATTATTATATTATTATAACGTAATTATAACTTTTTTAAATTTACTATAGATACTAAATGTTACTGGTTGCATTGTTTTTTTTTAATCTACCCAATGATGGAACATTGACAGAAAAAAGGTGCCGTGATGATCTTGGCGCGGGTACTGCGATGGCTGACCCAAGGTGGCGCTCGAAAAGAGGACTTGCAAAAATATGGACTTTTTTTTTCCTTAGCGTGTACTTTCCCACTGCTGAGCAAAGGCCTTCCCCAATTCCTTCCAGGAACTCTTTTCCTGGGCCGTTTCGAACCAGCCCTCATGGTAAACGTCCAGGTCGTCTCCCTTTTACTGTGCCGGCCTCGGGCGCGCCGTCCATCTTCCGTCCATCACCCACTGTGTGGAGATCTTTGCCCAGCGGTCCTCCTGCATGCGACAGACATGACCCGCCCAATCCCACTTCAGCCTAGCAGCTTTCCTGCCAACATCTATTATGCCAGTTTTGGAACGCAGCGTAGTGTCTTCTCTTTTTACACCTAGAATGCTGCGTTCCATTGCCCGTTAGCAAACTCCAAGGCGGGACTTTTGCGATTCGGTGAGTGACCACGTCTGAGCACCATAGGTTAGGACGGGCAGAATTCACATATCGATGAGTTTTCGCTTCAGGGAAATCGGTAGATCGCCCTTCATTAGCGTCTTCATGGACCAGTAGCTTTTCCAGGCGTTTTCGACTCGGCGATCGATTTCCCTTTCTTGCCTGTTTTCGAAAGACACTAACTGGCCCAAGTAGATATACTCATCGACATAGTGTATTCTCTGCCCATCTACCTCGACCCTACGCTTAGTGCTGTTCTGGTCATGATCTGGGTTTTTGACCGATTCATCGCGAGTCCCACCTTGCAGCTGGCTGTGCTCAGTTCTTGAAGCATAGTCTATAGCTCCAGGGCTGTAGGGGCAAAAAGAACTATGTCGTCGGCAAATCGGAGGTTTGTAAGTCTTTTACTGCCGACCACAATGCCCTTGGTCGCTCATGAGGCTGCTAGGGTTCTGAATATCTCTTCCAAAGTACTAGTAAAGACTAGTAAGTACTCTTCCAAAGTACTGTTTGACACCCTTTTGTATGTTAAACTAGCACTCCGCCCGCGACTTCGTCTGCGCGTGTTTCTAACTTCGAACTCAGAGAATTTGATGCCCAGTCACCCTCCATTAAAGGATACTTTTGAAAAATCTAAAAATGGTCTAGTAGTTTCGGAGCCTATTCAATACAAATTAAACAATCAAATCTTTCCTCTTTTTGAATATATTAGGTAGTGTAGACAAACTGATTTTCTGATGTTCACCCCGCTAGGGGTTGGTTTTTGAAATATTAATACGCATCCTTTATTCGACTGAGAGATAATTTATGCCTTCCCTTAAAACTTAATCATCCCATTTCAACAATTTAGGGGGTGATTTTTGAAAAACCTACAAACACGTGTTTGATTATTTTTGTTCTAATTTCTACAAACTGAGTTTCAAATTTATCGGCTAGCGCGTTACGATTTTTCCATATAAACTTTAACATCGTCTAGATTACCAATGGAGGGTAGTTTTAAAAATTGCAACTACCGACCTAAATTCAGGTATTAAGTTTAACCAGGGCCGTCTTTACCAGGGGGTGCAAGGGGTGCGGTGCACCCGGGCGCGGAGCACCCTGGGGCGCCTTTCGGGCGAGTTTCACAGAGTGAGCAGCCTCGCTTGCCAGTTTCCTCGCGCAGTAAATGCCTCGCGAGGCTGCTCGCTCTGTGTGGACGCACCTAATACAACACGCGCGCGCCAAATCTATAATCCAAAGAGAGTGTATAGTACGTTTGACACGTTGCCGCCCGGTCGCCCGCACTTGAAGCAAAATGATCTCTAAGTCAATAGAGTGTAAGTTCATTTAAATGGGCGCGCGGTGCGGCGCCTGTGCGTTTGTCATAGGCGAGTAATTGCGCCCTTTGAGATTGCCGCCCGGTCGCCCGCACTTGAAGCAAAATGATCTCTAAGTCAATAACAATCTCCTGCCGGAGGCTGTACGCCGGGTCGTGCGGTCCATGGCCCTCTACGGGGCCCCCGTGAGGGCCCAGAGCATCCGGTCGCGACCACTAAAGTTGGTCGCATGCCAGAGGGTCATCTGGATGATCCGGGAATACCGCACGATCGCCGGTGAATCGGCCAACCTCTTAGCCGGATTGCTGCCCTGGGATCTGGAGGCGACTGCCCTCCAGCGCGTCTATGAGTGGCGCGTGGAGGCCCAGCGCCGGGGTGTATCCCCGCTGTCTCGAGAAGTCGAGGTGCGGCGGGAAGAGCTCTGGCGCGATCTCAGGGCAGTATGGAGGGGACGACTGTCGCAACCGATGTCCTTGCACGCCGCAATCGCGGCGGTAAGACCCCTTTTTGAGGAGTGGCTGGATAGGCGTCATGGCGTCCTGACTTACCGCATGTCGCAGGTCCTGACCGGATACGGAAGTTTCGGGAGGTACCTGTGTCTGATGAGGAAGGACGAAACGCCTGGGTGTCACCACTGCGAGGATCGCCCTGAGGATACGGTGGAGCATACGGTGCAGGACTGCCCCGCTTGGGCAGAGCACCGCCGTGTTCTCATGGCGGCGATAGGCGGAGACCTCTCGCGTGGGAAGGGGTCGCCTCCTTCTGCGAAACAGTCATGGTCGCAAAGGAGGAGGCGGGCCCCGTGAGGGAGAGGACAGCGTCCTCCCTCCGCCCCAGTCGCAGTGGTAGACGCCCGCGGCGACGGACTTTGCAAGACGATCTCCAGCCACCGTAGGCGCGGGCATGCGGGCGGCGAGTGGCTGTCAGCTGCAGTGTAAAAAAAAACGAGGGCGCAAGCTGAGTTCCGCACCCCGGCGCAGAATAGACTTAAGACGGCCCTGAGTTTAACGGTTAGAGATCCTCCCCTTTAAACTTGAATACCCCTTTTCACTAACATGGCGGGTGATTTTCTAAAAATCCAAAAACACGTATTTAATTATTTCTGATCTAGTACATAAATACTGATTTTCACATTAATCAACTCACGCGTTATGATTTTCCCATACAAACTTTAACAACGCCTAGATAACCAATAGAGGGTAGTTTTAAAAAAATATATAGCCAATCTTCTTCATATGTTCTTATTCGTAGCAAGTTTCAAATGTATAAACCCAAGGAATAAGATTTTTCATACAAACGTTTTCACCCCTTTTCACCCCCTTAGAGGAGGATTTTCGCAAAATCCCGTCTTATTGCTTCCCTACATGGTAGACTGCAACTGCTGTCCAAAATTCAAGTTACTGCGTTTAGCGGTTTCGGCTGTAGTCGAGTCTTAATAAAGACCCTGTTCTTTTATATTTATATATGTATAGATGAGGGTCCTGGAGTCTCAGCCTGGAGTATTCAGTTTGATGGACATTAGGGCCTAACTTAAAGAAATAGGCTATCAACAAATAAGCCCGTCAGCTCGAGGTTTGAAAAATAATGGACACGTATATTTGCATATATACTTACAAAGATATAACGCATCTAAATTTGAGAGTGAGACAAGCAACATAGGTACTTAAGAGAGAGTGGGTTTTCACACCTGGTTATGATAAAAACTAAATCGATTTGATACCTAGTCTGAATTAAGGTTAAAACTACGACAAGAAACAAACACACCCCATCACTGTAATATTGGGGGGGGGGGGCGGTTTAATTAGTTTGGTAGGGGTTCGCTGTCACCTGGGAATTTTAACAGGGGTTCGTGGAGCCGAAAGTTTGAGAAAACCCTGATCTAACTGAATGACGGACTAATTCGACTTTTTCAATTAAATACCCTGTTAAGGATGAAGATAATAAGTGTGCTAGATTAAAACCGCTGTACTGGAGTTATCAAAAACAGAAGGAAAGTGCCATGTCGGTCGAATGATTTTACCTACCACAACCAAAGCGCCTGCTTTAAAATAATAGCAATATGACTACATGTTGCTACTATTCTATAGCCGGCGCCAGGCGCACAGGCGGCTTGCCGCCAGATTTTGTTAATAATTTGCTTATTTTATTATTGATCTACACTAATCTACAGATGTAAACGTTTTTCAGTTATGAATGTTATAATAGACCAGGCCGAAAGGTTTTCAACTAGGTATTCTTCTTTTTCTTAAAAAAGTGCAATTAAACGTTTCATCATTTTCGCTCCAAACACGCAAGTTCTCAAAACCAAATTGGTCAAGAAGCAACTAGGCACGTGGTATCGTGCTGAAGATATTACTAAGGCTGTAGAGCCCGGTTTCTACCGCCCAGCTGAGGAACTGATTCATTTATCATTTTATATTTTTTAAATAAAAAAAAACCATTCACTACATTCACTTCCACAAAGATTTGGTCAAAATTCGAAAAAAAATGCTTAAGTACTAAAACTAGTAAAGCAAACTTTTGAGTAGGTAAACTTGTATCGATTAAAATGTTTTTTTTTACTAAACTGTGCAATGTGATTGCACACAAAATGGTTGATTGCAATTTTTCAAAAATGGAATTTCTGACTTCGCTAGTTCTCTACGAATTATTATATTCGATAGTTAGTACTATCAGTAAGCCAAATTTTCGGAATAATAAAATAAAAACTGACAAGTTATGCTGCGAACATATTATCGGACGCGTCCGTCAGCCGCGGCTGAGGGACGCGGCTTAGCAGTGTGCACGGTACACAACCGGCCAGATTCTGTTCGGACGTCCGAGCGCTCAAGGGCGACTCAAGGTCACGTCCGCGTCTTACGACCGATAGTTTGCACAGTGTAGTATTCAATGTACTGGCTAGATTTTAATAAGCCGCGTCCCTCAGCCGCGGCTGACGGACGCGTCAGATAATATGTTCGCACCTTAACAGGTTTAGAACTTATGAAGGCTATACCTCATTAATTCGTATCCAAATTACTTTTTTTGAAGTCGTTTAAAAAGGAAAAATAAAAAACTTTTTGAATAAAGGGAACCGACTTCAAAACCAAACACAAAAAAAGTGTAAAATAACTTTTCTTTCGGAAGTCGGTGGCTTTGTTTTTTTATTTCATTGACTATGGCCACCGACTTCCGAAAGAAGATATATTTTATATACTTAAACCTTCTCCAGAATTTAATGAACACTGTCCTGAAAAAGTGAAAACCGCACCAAAATCCGTTCAGCCAAACGCGAGATAATCGCGGACAAACATACATACCTACGTACAAACATACAGGTCGAACTGAGACCCTCTTTTTTTTTTGAAGTCGGTTAAAAAAGGGATCCATTCCGTCTAATCATTTCCCGCACATTACCCTTTCGCGATGAAATCACAGAGCTGTATCATTTGGGGCGCCTTCAAAAGTGCTACCCGTCAGCCAAGGAAAAATAAAAGATAATAAATGGTATAAAAATCTGTTGCATTTATTGAATGAAGACGAATGCTTGCTTACTTACTAACTACGATTATATAATCAGTATGTTTATATTATTACTTAACTTACATTACCAAAAACAATTAAAATAACAAAAATAGGCGTTTGAGTTGTCAACATATTTCAAGTAACCTATACCTACTTAAATTATACCTATTCTAAGATAGAAATCCTGAATTTCAGTATTTTCTTCTGTAATTTAGTTTGGATGGAATTTATTAATTTTATAATAGTGTGACTGTGCACTTACATTTTAATATTTTCTGTTTTCTGAATATGTTTGCATGCCGCAAGGTAAAATGTAACGGAACTATTTAATATTATTTAACACCTTATTTTTATACCTACATTGTTAGCAAATAAATGATTTCTATTTCTATAACATTAACATTGTTAATAAAAAATTTTACTTTTTTATAACTGACAACCCTAACATTCAAAGAAAACTATAATAAGTAATAAAAATAATATTCACCAACTCGTAAAAAAGCGGCCATACCCGGGATTTAATCTTCGTATTATAGAAATTATAAAACTTAAGTTTCATAATAATTTTGACTACTCCCGGGCAGGGTTGCTATGTTTAAAACTATGGCCAACTTAAGATTAACACACATAAAAGAAAAATGAAACAGAGTCCAAAATAGCATAAAAATGATCTATATTAGATATGAGCATTTTTCATTATTTATCCGAGAATTTTGCAACTCGGTTGGAACCTTGGAACTCTATAATCAATGGAAATGATCACAGACAGTAACACACACTTATAACTAACACACGAACGATTAAATTCACTCGACATAATGCTGCCAAAATCACGTATAGTTTGTACACAGGGTGAATTTTTAAACAACAGCATCCTTTATCCTTATAACGAGAATAAATATCACTATAGTTGTTACTGAGATGTAAAAAGCTACTGTAAAAAATATTTTAGTAATCGAGAATAGCAGAATACTAAAAAAGGCTAAAGCTCAAGGAAAAATAACGCACAGTCAAAGGCACGCCTGGCCTGATGGTCTAGTGGTTAGTGACCCTGACTGCTGTGCCGGAGGTTGTGGGTTCGATTCCCACCCAGGACAAATGTTTGTGTGATGAGCACGATCATTTTTTCTGTGTCTGGGTGTAATTTATCTATAATATGTTTGTATTTAGTATGTTTCTAAATACGTATGTTTATCAGTTGTCTAGTACCCATAACACAAGCTCTGCTTAGCTTGGGACTAGATGGCGTTGTGTGATAGTTGTGGAATATTATTATTATTAATAACGCGCCTTGTGTAATTTAAATGTATTTTTAATAAACATGCCAAATAAAAATCGACGAAATAGTTTTCCCATTAAAATTGTCGTAACTTTTTCCAACATTGCTGTTTTTTTACATATTCTTGTTCCATTTGACATCCGTCGAAGTCCGGTAAATACAGCCAGTCGGTTCAGAGACTTATAAACGATCGTCGATCGGAAGTGCAGTAAACATAGCCAGGCTCAGATCACAATATTAGAAGTCGGGCAAAGTCCAGTTAAGGATCAGCAAAGACCGAGACGTGACGCTGCGCGCACATTTCAATAGAGCTACTCAAAATCTAACTAATTCCTACACGAAAAGATACACCTATCACAACGCAGCGCGGCGCGGCGCAGCGTGATGGCACGCTGCGTTTTAAACCACTTCTACACGATCAGACCCGACCGCCGACAGAGGTGACCTTGGTCGCGTCAACAGTACCCAACCGTCTGGAACGCTGTCGGCTGACGGTCGGGTCCGACCGCGGACGCAGCCTGGTCGGGACGGATGAGCTCCCGACCAAGGTCATCCAAAGGTCGATTGACTCCGCCCATATTTGGTCGCCCGACCAACGTCTACACGGTACATTTTCACACCCACCGAACCAAGGTCACCTCTGTCGGGCCGTCGGGTCTGATCGTGTAGAAGGGGTTTTAGTACCCACTCAAAATCTAACTTTATAAAATACAAAGATCAGATACACATTTGCAGTATCGTTGTGTCACGTCGTCGCACCGCGTCGCGTCTCGGAAGGAACAAAGGCAGTAGTGTCATAATTAAAAATCGATCGAATCCCAAAGAGCATAACAAGAAAAAAAGTATTTTTAAATTGTTTGAAGCTGTAAACACATAGGGTTGGGCGAGAGAATTATTTAACAAATATTGTAAGTCGTTAGTCCTACCAAAAAGGGAGGATGAAAAACTCGGGAAGCCGCTCAAAACAGCGATTTTTCCAACGATTCAAGATTTGAGACTTCAACTGTGCGTCCGGTCCTTTGAGCCTTACCAATAAATAATAATAACATAAAAAAAATCAAATCTTTGAGTCATCTTCGAGTACCGAGTCTCTGTTGGAAACTCGGTACTCGAAGTTGTTGACTCATATATCTACGGACAAGTAGTCCAATTAGGTAGGTCCAAGTTCGAGAAAGAGGTCAACCGCCGAATCCAACTCGGTTGGGCAGCGTTCGGGAAGCTACGCAATGTCTTTTCGTCCGACATACCTCAGTGCCTCAAGACGAAAGTCTTCAACCAATGTGTGTTACCAGTGATGACTTACGGCACCGAAACGTGGTCTTTCACTATCGGCCTCATCTCAAAGCTCAAAGTCGCTCAACGAGGGATGGAGAGGGCTATGCTCGGTGTTTCTCTACGTGATCGAATCCGAAATGAGGAGATCCGCAAACGAACTAAAGTCACCGATATAGCCCACCGGATTAGCAAGCTGAAGTGGCAATGGGCAGGCCATATTCCTCGCAGAGCAGATGGCCGATGAGGTCGAAAAGTGCTAGAGTGGAGACCGCGGACTAGCAAGCGCAGCGTAGGACGTCCACCAACGAGATGGACAGACGAACTTAAAAAGGTCGCCGGAAGACTCCGGATGCTGGTCGCTTCCAACCGGTATATGTGGAGATCTAAAGGGAGGCCTATGTTCAGCAGTGGACGTCCTATGGCTGAGATGATGATGATGAATTAATAATAATATTATATATGCAAAAGAAGTACACCTAAATTCTAAGTATGATCAAAATAAATTATGCCCGTCATAGTGTGTGTCCACAATGGAAGCCTAGCGCGACGGCGGCGGCGGGCGCGGTGGCGGGCGCGATCTGTGTCCACACTGCCGATCAAGCGTTTGTTTTTGTAGCGGCGAATTCAGGTGTTGCAAACCGGTGGTACAAAGTAGTTTCTATAAATCTTGTTTAAAGAAATTCATTTTAAAATGTTTTATAGGTTGTTTAGGATTGCATACAAGTTAATTATCAATCATTCTACATTTTTCTACTCAAGTATGGTAAAAATAATTTAAATATGTACAAAAACATCCAACGGTAGTATTTTAGTGCATGTTCTGGTAACTAGATGGCGCTACTAAAAGACCGAAAAGGTTTGATACAACTGCCACCCGCCCGTTGTATCGGATGTTGCCTAGCAACGCCTAGGCTCGCAAAATCGCTTGTAGCCATCGCGCTAGGCCCCCGCCTTAGACACTTCAATGTGGCCACGAGCGGCGATTTCATACATTCAATATTTCCGCGCCCGCCGCCGCCACCGCGCTAGGCTCGCAGTGTGTTTGAGCACATATAGGTATAAACACCTTCGTTATGAAACTAAAGAATAGAATAAAATGCAGAACTTTTTGTATGTACGTAATTATTTTCTTTACAGTCTGTGTACATATGATTCTAGTTGGGCCTTATGTAATATATTTTGTCAAGTATCGTGTAAAGTTTGAAAAGTGGCTGGAAGAAAACCGCCTAAAGTGAAAAGATTTGGTGGAAAACGAAACTCGGAAAGTTAGAAGAAGCACTATGAATTTTAGAACGAAAGTTATTTATAACGACGGGTAGAATCGACGATCCGCTGTGACCGCTGTAAGTATAGGCAAATTTCACCAATTAAACGCAGTCAGCTCATAGGCTTCGAACACACACTGCGACTAATTGCTGCAATTAAAATTGAACATGCTCAATTCAAACCGCGGCAACCATTCGCGGCGATTAGCCTGTCACATACAGCGAATATTCGCAGCGATTAGTCGCTATGGTGACCGAAGCTTACGGCCCGCTCACGACCTTGCCGCTGTGAGCGGTAACTTAGCGCGGGGCGACGAGCGGGTAAGATCAAATGTATGGAAATGTTTGACACACGCCACGAGCGCCAGCGTGGCGAATTCGCGTACTTGCAAAGTAACTATAAGTTTACCAATATGTCTTTTTTTTTGCGTAGTAAAATCATCAAATGAGTCCTCCCACCCCGGGCAGGGCGGGAGGGACTGTCAGACTTGTACTGACTAAAATCCACGGTGTCCTTCAATAGCCCTTTATGTTCCGGGGTCACGGTAATGAGATAAGTCCCGCGACCCGGCAGGCTTCGGCCCTCTAGAGAGGGGGCCCCGTCATTATGCTGACGCTCTTTGCGGCGCGCGTGGAACACAACGCGCCGTCGACCCAGGCATGGTCCATGGTCGGGTAGCGAGTTGCCCTTTACTCGCCGCCCGCATGCCCGCGCCTACGGTGGCCGGAGATCGTCTTGCGACGTCCGTCGCCGTGGGCGTCCACCACCGCGGGTGGGGCGGAGGGAGGACATTGTCCTCTCCCTCACGCGGCACGCCTCCTCCTTCGCGAGCATGACTGCTTCGCAGGATGCGACCGCTTCCCACTCCGTCTCGCCCCGCAGCATGGCCGCAACCAATGCCGGGCGCGAGAGGTCTCCGCCTATCGCTGCCGTGAGGACACGGCGGTGCTCTGCCCAAGCGGGGCAGTCTTGCACCGTATGCTCTACTGTGTCCTCCAGGCGATCTTCGCAGTGGTGACACCCAGGCGTTTCCTCCTTTCTCCTCAGACACAGGTACCTCCCGAAACTTCCGTGTCCGGTGAGGACCTGCGTCATGCGGTAGGTCAGGACGCCGTGACTCCTATCCAGCCACTCCTCAAAGAGGGGTCTTACCGCCGCGATTGCGGCGTGCCCACCAATATAATGTCTGGACTTAAAAATAGACAGACACCTCTGAGTTTGTTTCGGCTGTTCCTTCTCAGAGTAGTCAGGTACGAAACACCGGCCTCATCTAGATAGCAAAAAGACGACGTATAAAAGTGTTGATACCTACCTACTTGCAAATACAAATATCGTTTAATTTCAACTCATAACTTATTCGCCCCGCCCTTCGCACCGCTCACCGCTAGACCAAAGTCGTGAACTGGCCGTTAAACACTTAGTTAAACAGCGTCCAAAAGCTGTCACCATATGTCAAACCAATGATGACATTGACAGCTCTTGTGCACAGATTAAATATGCCGCGCAGTTTAATTGATGAAATTCGTTCTTTAATCGATACTTTGTATAAAACATTATTTTTTCACAAATAATTGAAAACAAAATTCCTGATCTTTGCACCGACTTCTGTCCTAGTAGTTCGATAGTCATGGTTCGATGGGTACTCGCGGTGTAATTTCTCCGCTTTCGACTTCTCTCTCTTATGCTCTGAGGTCGCGATATGATCTAGCATGTCGTCCCAATCTTCCTCAAAACTGTTGCAGTAACCACAATGGTACAAATCCTGCTTTATCTGTAACAAATAGGTTAAAATTAATTAGATGAATGAGGATTGCACAGTATCGAGAAGTAGTGGGACCCCTATTTCCAAATTAAAATGGCTACCATTCTGTTGGGGTTGGATTCCGATCCAACATGTTGAATAATATTATTGATAGAATTGCAAGCTCCCTTTAAGTTTGTACAAACTGAAACTGGAACGATGTGAAAGTAAGTATTGAAATGATTGTATTAATTGGAAACAAAACCACATAGTTGATTCAACAATGTGGTCTATAACAAAACAGAGGGTCTTGTAAGTCAGCATTTTCATTCATCTGAAAAGGCCAAGTGAATACACAGGCAAACAATATAAACTAAAAATTCTTGGGACTCACCTCTCTAATGAATTCATCTGGAAAAGAAGTTATCAAACGGCTCTTTTTAATAATGTCTTTGTGATTATCATTTAATACTATATGACCTATAACATTGTCAGGAGTCAAATCAATGTGGCAGCAGTGACAGAAGAATTTATCATTCATTTGCGCGATCAGGTAAAAGCCAAAAGTATTGATCCAGTATTTGTCATTAACAATCATTATTTCTTCGTCATTGATCTTTACACCTTCAACACTATTTATGAATGGGAAGACAGGCTCTTTTACCAGAGTTTTGTCTTTCTCAGTTTTAGAACTCTGTTTCGTGTTTTCCGCGTGAATATTGCTCGCGACGTGCTTTTGTAGGTCGTTGAGTGTGGTAGGGAGTCTCCTACTGCAGGGTCGGCAGTAGAAGCTGTTGTCAGCACGATTGTGACTTAAACCATGCTGCTTTGCATAGTCTTCTACTGACACGGACTTTTGACGCTTGTCCTTGTTAAGCAACACTGGCTTAGTATACAGAGTAGTCTTCTCTGTTCCGTTAGACTTTATGACCGAATCGAGAGTTTCTGGCGACTTTTTGTTGCAAGTCTTCTCATGTTCCTGTATATGTTTATCGATGGCACTTGTATTGAAATCGATGCTTTTAGAACACTTCTTACAAAAGGCTGCTTCGTTGATGAAGTCAATTTTAATGTTTTTCTTTTGGTATCTGTCTACGGATTCGTGAGGTATAGTTCCTTCATCTTTGTTTGAACTAAATACGAACGTGGCTTTCTTTTTAGTATCTTTTTTGACATAATTTACGGTGTTTTTAGCTTTAGTGACGTCGATATTTCCATTGACCAATTTAATGCTATCCTTTACGTCGGCATTATTGTTATTATCCTTCTCATTTTTTGTTTCTTTAACTGCTTCTACATTTTTGCAAGTTACAGAAGCATTTTTCGTTCCATTCTTTTGAACGGAAGGATCATACAATTTATATGCATCTTTATGCTCGACTGTAGTGAAATGACTTGTTTCGTTCCCGACGATGATGTTGCATGTAAGACACTGCTTGGTCTTAACGTCGATCTGAGAAGAAAAATAAAAACGTTGTACAGGCACGTCGAAGCATTATATTGTAAAAGAGCTGAGCCTCCTTAGACAAGTGTGAAACGGTAGTTTTAAAAAGATTTTCAACTTTGTACCCTGTTACATAAGGTTGGAACTCCATTAAAGACTACCTACTGAGCATTGGTGCGAAAAATTGGGGAGTTTGTTCAGCCACTTCTTCCAGAATCCACATTGCACCGGCAATGTGGATTCTGGAAGAAGTAGGTATGAAAAATGAAATATTCTTACCGTTCTACAAACAGTCTTCTTATCTTGATCAAAACTAACTTCACTTTTGATTAAATTCAGGACATGACTCTTGATCTCCTTATGTGAGCCACTATCCTCAAACTCAGTGTTACAAAGGACACAAGTGTCTTCCACACAGCCGTTCCAAGCATCATCAGAGATGAGGTACTGGTTGAAAACTATGATATCATTGTTTACTCGGACGAGCCATGGAGAAATTTTATTTTTTTCTTTGATATGAGATGGTTCGGCTATGTGTAGTTCGACCTTTGTAGCGGTAGGGAAAGTCAGGCTGCATGGCTCGCAGAAGTAGATTCCTGTTATCTGTAATGGAAGTAAATTAGTATAAATTAAAAAAAAATGGGGATGAGATTAGGAAGAAAAGTTCTTGAGAGGCGACCACGGACCGGAAGACGCAGCGTAGGCAGGCCCCCCACTAGGTGAACTGACGACATCTTGAGAGTCGCGGGCAACCGATGGATGCAAGTAGCGAATTGTCGTTCGGCGTGGCTATAGAGGGGGAGGCCTTTATTCAGCAGTGGACGTCTTCCGGCCAATGATGATGTCGATGTTGAAAAAAATATTATTTAGGTTCGATCAGCCTCAAAACGGTGAAAGTAAACATCGTGAGGAAACCGGTATGTCCCAGAACCAAAAATTCGAAGACATACGACATCTACCAACCCGCACTGGACCCGCGTGGTGTATTATGGCCCACTCCCTCTCACAGGGAGGAGGTATGTGTCCCAAAACAAAACGTACCTTTCTGATGAAATCTGCCTTATATTTCTCAAAATACCCGCAAGTGTTCAAGTTCTCCTTATGCTGCGCATCGACTATATGCGCAAGCGATCCGTCTTCGTCCACGAAATGTTCTGCACATATCAGGCAGTAATAGTCTATACGACCTGATAGGATGCCGTTTTTAGAAAATATGGACGACATTCTGAAACATAACATTGAAAAAGTATTATGAAAATACCTGAAAAAAAATACAGAAACGAACAACACTAGAATAAGGTATATTTAGTGAATGAAAAAAAAAACATTTCAAAAATTGTAGAGTACATAGACAATAAAACATACTCTGTTATTAACCTCTCAAGCGATTGGCTAAATGCCCCTAGCACCCGGCTAAGAATCGGTGAAATAATAGCTCCTTTCTCTCCACTTTTCGCTATGTACAAACGGTGTTCAAAAAACGCTCGAGAGGTTAAAAAAAAATTCAAGAAATACAAAAAACCCGACTGACCCGACGTAAAAACTAATTTAAAGTTTCTTTTTCGTTCGATGCAGTATACTTACCAATTGGTCCCATAAAAATTTGATCCAATTTGGTTTAGTACTTTTTATTTTGTGATCTTTACTTTTTTTGAGTGTTTGTTACGCGATTACTCAGCCAATTGTGTACCGATTTTCAAAATTCTTTTTATGTTGTACGAGGAATAGTTCACTTTAGGGAACACTGCAAGTTTCATCAAAATCGATTCAGCAGTTTATGATAGGGAATGTTATTAGCTTATTGTATACACGAGCGATGTTAATCCCGGTGCTAAGGATTAACAAATTCAAGTGCACATGTAAGAAAATGATGTATTTGACAAGAATTTGGTTTGAATATTTAAACTAAAAAGAGTAAAATAAAAAACTTAAAAAAAAATAACCGCCTTCAAAAACAACCACAAAAAAGGGTAAAATAACCTACAAAATAACTTTTCTTTCAGAAGACGGTGGCATAAAAGACAACGAAATATAAAAAAAAAACAAAGCCACCGACTTCTGAAAGAAAAGTTATTTTGTAGGTTATTTTACCCTTTTGTTGTTTTTGAAGGCGGTTAATTTTTTTTTTTTTAAGTTTTCTTGATCTAGTATATAGTGATTTTCGAATTGATGGGCCCGCGCGTTATGATTTTCCCATACAAATATCAACATCGTCTAGATTACCATCACCAATGGTAGTTTAAAAAAATTTAATGATGCCAATCTTTTACAAAATAAACCCAAAGAATAAGATTTTTCATACAAAAGTTTTCAACCCTTTTCACCCCCTTAGAGGGGGGCTTTCGCAAAATCCCTTCTTACTGCACACACTAGTAACTGCAGTTTACTATAAACTGCAATTACTGTCCAAAATTTTGACTTTGCGTTTAGCGGTTTTGGCTCAAGATAGTCTTACATCCGTTAAAGACGTCTATATTCATGACGTCATCTTTGTATATTTTTAACGGTTGGTAGATGTAAATAAAAGAACAGGGTATGGTCGTAAGACTCTTTACAGCCAAAACCGCTTTTTTTTGTAAAAAGTTTTTTTTTAGTTCAGATATTCAAAAAATATCTTCGTATAATCGGCGTCTTTAGAAATCTTTAATCCAAGTCAGCAACAAAAACGGATCTATGCGGTCAACGTCACGAGATATCCATGATTGTATACTAAAACCTTTCCTAGAATGTAACAAATACTTTTGTGAAAACCGCATCAAAATCGGTTCAGCCAAACGCGAGATAATCGCGACCAAACACACAATCGACTTTGAAAATCTACAACCTAAGTAGGCAAAAACCTCCCTATCTCAAAAACTACTGGACCGATTTTAATGAAACTTGCAGTGTACCCTAAGTTGGACAATACCTAGTACAAAAAAAAGAATGACTTAAATCGGACTTGTAGTTCCGGAGATATGCGAACATAAACATAAAAACATACATACATACACTTTTGATATTTGGCATATTTGTTCAGACGCTGATATACAGGGTGTAACAAGACACTTAACGAAGCCGAAACTACGAAATCGTATTCTACCCATTATTTGGATCATTTTTTTCCTTTAGACCATACCTGGGACTCCACGGGTTCTCGAGATATTGAAGGTCAAAGTTGCATTTTTTTAAAACTTTTTTTTACGAAATCGAATTCTAAGTATTATTACAAAACGTTTTTCTAAACAAACATTACCTGAATTTTCGATTTTTCTAAATAAATTACGCATTTGAAGTTACGAACAGTAATGTACGTAAGAAATAAATGCAGAAACGCACGGCTTATGGTAGTGTGCGTTTGATTTACTTTCGATGGTCGATGACCCTCTTCTCTAGACTGAGATTTTCAACTTATTTTTTTTTGATACTTAAAAATAAAAGTCGGTTCCCAGCGATAATTTTAGCGTAAAGCTACTTAGTTAGATGTACAGTATGCGTAGTTAACGGCTTCGTGAAGTGTCTTCTTACACCCCGTAGACTAACATACACACATCAAAAGTGTCTAGGGATCAAGCATTTTTATGCGGATTTCTTGAGATTGAGATGTGGCTTTGTAATAAATTTATGATTTTACTAGCATTTCGCCCGCGACTTCGTACGCGCAAATTTCGAACTTTGTATCTGAATTTTTACTCCCGGCCACCCTTTTTACGGGATATTTTTGGAAAATCTCAATCAATATCCATCAAAAATTCTGTCAACTCCAAAACTACCCCTCGGTGATTGAATTTCGCAAAATGCCATCTTAGTGAGCACCTACGTCCTAAAAAGCAAAATTCGAAACTCTTAGCACTTGTAGTTACCTACTATTTCATACAAACTATCAACTCCAAAATCAACCCCATTGGGATCGAAATTTCGCAAAATCTTGTTTTAGTAAGTACCTACGTCCCAAAAAGAAATCCCTATGCAAAATTTGAGACTCCTAAATATCAACCCCAAAAACAACCCCTTAGGGGTCGAAATTCGCAACATCCCGTCTTAGTGAGCACCAAAAGACCTAAAAAGAAACACCATGTTAAATTTCAAACTCCTAGCACTCGTAGTAATGTACTTTCATACAAACTATCAACCCCAAAAACAACCCCTTTGTGTTTGAATTTTCAACATCCCATCTCAGTTAGCACCTACATCCTTAAAAGAATACCCGTGCAAAATTTGAGACCCTAGTACTTGTAGTAACGAAGTTTCATTCAAACTCAACATTTAAAAGAACCCCTTAGGGATCGAATTACGCAAAATCCCGTCTTAGTGAGCACCTACGTCCTAAACTGAACGCCCTTGCTAAATTTCAAACTCCTAGCACTTGTAGTAGGACTTTCATACAAATTGTCAACCCCAAAAACAACCCCTTAGGGATTGAATTACGCAACATCCCGTCTTAGTGAGCACCAACATCCCCAAAAAGAACGCCCATGCTAAATTACAGACTTCTAGCACTTGTAGTGCGAAGTTTCATACAAACTATTAACACAAAAAACAACCCGTTAGGGGTCGAATTTCGCAACGTTCCGTCTTAGTGAGCTCCTACGTCCTTAAAGGAACCCCCATGCAAAGTTTGAGACCTTCATCTATCAACCCCAAAAACAACCCCTTAGGGGTTGAATTTCACAATATCCCATCTTAGTGAGCATCTACGTCCTAAAACAAACCCCCATGCAAAATTTGAGACTCCTAGCACTCGTAGTAACGAAGTTTCATACAGACTATCAACACAAAAAACAACCCCTTAGGGGTCGAATTTCGCAACATCCCGTCTTAGTGAGCACCAAAAGACCTAAAAAGAACCACCATGTTAAATTTCAAACTCCTAGCACTCGTAGTATTGTACTTTCATACAAACTGTCAACCCCAAAACCAACCCCTTTGTGTTTGAATTTTCAACATCCCATCTCAGTTAGCACCTACATCCTTAAAAGAATACCCATGCAAAATTTGAGACCCTAGCACTTGTAGTAACGAAGTTTCATTCAAACTCAACATTTAAAAGAACCCCTTAGGGATCGAATTACGCAAAATCCCGTCTTAGTGAGCACTTACGTCTTAAACTGAACGCCCTTGCTAAATTTCAAACTCCTAGCACTTGTAGTAATGGACTTTCATACAAATTGTCAACCCCAAAAACAACCCCTTAGGGATTGAATTACGCAACATCCCGTCTTAGTGAGCACCAACATCCCCAAAAAGAACGCCCATGCTAAATTACAGTCTCCTAGCACTTGTAGTGCGAAGTTTCATACAAACTATTAACACAAAAAACAACCCGTTAGGGGTCGTATTTCGCAACATCCCGTCTTAGTGAGCTCCTACGTCCTTAAAGGAACCCCCATGCAAAGTTTGAGACCTTTATCTATCAACCCCAAAAACAACCCCTTAGGGGTTGAATTTCACAATATTCCGTCTTAGTGAGCATCTACGTCCTAAAACGAACCGCCATGCAAAATTTGAGACTCCCAGCACTTTTAATAACGAAGTTTCAAACAAACTATCAACACCAAAAACAACCCCTTAGGGGTCGAATTTCGAAAAACCCCTTTCGTAAGTAGCACCTACTTTCTAAAAAGAATCCGCATGCAAAATTTAAAACTCCTACTACTTGTAGCAACAAAGTTTCATACAAACTATCAACCCCAAAAACAACCCTTTAGGGGTGGAGTTTCGCAAAATCCCGTCTTAGCGAGCGCCTACGTCCTAAAAAGAACCCCTATGCAAAATTTTGAACCCCTACCACTGGTAATTTCCGAGATTTTGTGTCCTATGAGTGAGTGACCTTTCGCTTTTATATATATAGATAAATTTATATGGATCCTTTTTGGTGCATTTCATAATTTGAATCAGGAACTGTGAATCAAATTCGAGTAAAAGATGAAAATCAGCTGTCAATATTTTCCCTATAAAAACATACAACGCATTGAAGACATTATTAGTGCTACTGTTTCCCTACTACTGATTAAAACCAACGTTATTATGGAGCGGCGACGTCATTTAAGCAGGGAAGAAATGCTCAGAGCCGTGGGAATGATAGAAGCTGGTTCCCGGCAACGTACTGTGGCTTTAGCTCTGAATACAAGTCAGAGTGTTATCAGTCGACTTTGGACACGTTACCGAAGCACTGGTACCGTGGCTGAGCGCCATGGAGGACGGTATCGCTGCACCACACGGAGACAAGACCGATACATTCAAACCTTAACTCGAAGAGCTCCAACAATAACCGCCATGATGTTAGCCGTGAGGCTTCATCACTCTTCAGGGAACTTAATTAGCGACCAAACAGTCAGAAACCGCTTGCATGAAGTGAACCTTCATTCCCGAAGACCGCTACGGGTACCACCTATAGCAATGCACAATCGTAGGATTCGATATCAATGGGCTCTTGAACACAGAAATTGGGCAGAAGAACAATGGCGTTTCGTGTGCTTTTCTGATGAGTCTCGTTTCGGTATGAGACCGGATACAAGACGTATACGACACTGGAGAACCCCTGGACGCCAACAGCGATTAAAATCCTGCCAGGAAGTCCATCCTTATAGTGGTGGAACCATCATGGTATGGGCGGGTATTTGGATCGGCGGAAGAACTGAGTTGATTTGGATCAGAGGCAACCTCAACGCTCAAATTTATGCTGAGACGATTGTATCAGACGTCATCGTTCCTCTACAAGTGCAAATCGGTCCCTTATTTCAGTTAATGCATGATAATGCACGACCGCACACCGCAAGAGTTGTAAGACAGACTCTCGCCGCAGCTAACATCAATGTCCTGCCCTGGCCTGCTCAGTCGCCAGACTTGAATCCGATTGAGCATGCATGGGATATGCTACAGAGAAGAGCTCTGCCGAATATGGAGGGTATCCAGTCGCAAGAAGACCTTTTTTTGTTGTTGCAACGAACATGGGCGGCCATTCCACAGCGTGATTTGGATGAACTCATTTTGAGTATGCCAAACCGATGTTCTTGTGTTGTTAGTGTTCGCGGTAGAAACACGGATTATTAATTGTTTAAGTTACCCAATAAAATTTTAAAGAAAACTGTTATTTCAGTCTTTTTTTCGAACTTTTGTGTTAGTGGTTCAAATGTCAAAAATCCCTTTATTAGGAAAATGGCAAATTGTGACTTGGTTTATCGTTACTGTGACAAACGAAAACACTTTATTTGATGAATCCTTAAAGAAAATTTTAATTAATATCAATCAGGAGAAAAGTTATTGCAAAAATATATGTTGATCCCTAGACACTTTTGATGTGTGTATTATATGAAAACTGGGCAGTTCTGGAAATATTACATACATACGGGTCGAATTGATAACATCCTTTTTTGAAGTCGGTAAAAACCATGTAGGTACATTCCAAAAAAAATAATTTTCATTTTTTTTTATCAAAAGCTTTAATTTTTTTTTCAAGCATTTTTCTTCTGGCCTATTAATATGGCGAATAAAATAAGTTATTTGCAAGTATTTTGATGAATTGCCAGTCCAAAGTCTGCAAAATGTGATGGGAAAGTTGGAATCAGCTGTGAACGCTACACATGGGTGAATGACCTCAAAGAGCAATCAAATTCATTAATATGGTCAAAAAATAGAAGATTAAAAATAAAGATTAAGATTAACTAAACATAATAAACATGATGAAACATAGGGTTACAGTTAGTACATTATTTGGTCACCTAAAAATATGATGTCATTATCTGTCTAACCTTTTCCCAATTAGGTAATTAATGGAATTAGCTTCCAGTCTAACTGGATGCAGCTGAATACACGTATTTTACATGGAGCAACTATAATAAATATCCTCAAGCCAGTAAGTACTTGGTAATAAAATATGCCTTCAACCTGCCTTACGGTTGTCAGTCTTTTGGTCTACTGACTACCTAGCTGTTACGATTGCCAATGATCTACCAATGATAGCTAGGACCAGCTCTCCTGCTCAGTATGAAGGGATGTGAAACCAAGTAATTTCCAATTCTTTTCTGATTAATTTTATTGCAGGATCAAAGTTTAATAAATGTATTTTTTTAAGGAGTTTAATTTTTAGTTTATTACAAGCATTTCGAGTTTATATAATTTAATTTAAGTTATTTCCTCTGACATGTATTTTATTTTATTACATTATTTTGCTTAGAATCATACTTCCTGGAATTTTATAAAAACATTCTGCGGTACAGGCTCAGCCTAGTGCAGGTAGACTTTGCTACAGCTAAATTGTAAATCCTTTAGACAAACAAATGTCTAGACAAATGAAAATGTAACAACATATTTCTAAAATAAAATTATTATAATATTATTACCAAAAAGACATTTAAATTCATTCTCCGGGACGTGTCGAGCTTCAATGTGTCAGCAATTTATTGGTGGACATCACAGTTGATTTGGACTTTCGGGGGTTGAAGTGGTATGGGAATAGTGCAGTGGGATAAACTCAAAACAAGCTGACTAGCAGCTTAATGTACTTTTTGAGGTAAGTATAGAAGAAACTTGGTATGTGATATAAATATGGTCATCCACACAGATCCATTGAAAATGTGATTGTATGCATACCTACAATTTGTTTTCATGGAATTTCCAAAATCATGTTAAATGTCATTTTTAATTTGAGAACATTATATTTATATTAGGTACCTATGTCCTTCAGCAAATAGATAAAAGAATTCTGTTTCAATGCTTGTTACCATCTCCTGTGTTCCATCTATTTCTGTACACAAATTCATCAGTGTCACAAAACAACTTGTTATCGCATTTTCACTTTCATTTTATTAACAGTTAATAATAGCTAGGATACTTATTCATGGTATATCAGCATCATGTCTCAGATAATCTGAGTTTTTTTTTCGTGGTAAAATCATCAAATGAGTCCTCCCACCCAGGGCAGGGCAAGAGGGACTGTCAGACTCGTACCAGACTGACTAAAATCCACGGTGTCCTTCAATAGCCCTTTATGTTCCGGGGTCACGGTAATGAGATAAGTCCCGCGACCAGATAATCTGAGTAGCATGAGTTTAAGATATTTTACATAGCCAGCAAAGTAAGATTTTGTTGTATTCAAGTAACTACCTCCAAAAAAAAAAGTCGTTATGGTAAGTAAAAGTAGTCCGATCAAATATCAGCAAACAGTCAAACACCGGCAAAATACTTTGTTATGTTACATATATTGCGATTTCCGGACTACATACAAAATGGAACAAAGTTACGTATAGTTTAGACTTAAAATCTTAATAAATAAGATGAGATGTCTCCCCCAACCGCCATTTTTTAAAAGATTTTACGAACTCCCAATCGGCCAACTCAAAACATAATAGATTGTGTAAAAATATCACATGGTTTAATTAGTGAAATACCGAATAGATTACAAAAATCATGATGATATCAGAAATAACTGGTAAAACATTTAAAACCAAGTACTCTCACCTTTTTTGTTCAGCAAAATATCCAGCTGTTGTACAGTGACCAATAAGCAATAAATAGTGACCACAACAGTGACAGACTGGACAGAGAGAGTTGGTGTGACCAACTATAAATTAGAGGAGATCCTAGATGGTGAACGCACACTTAAGGTGCGAACATATTATCTGACGCGTCCGTCAGCCGCGGCTGAGGGACGCGGCTTATTAAAATCTAGCCAGTACATTGAATACTACACTGTGCAAACTATCGGTCGTAAGACGCGGACGTGACCTTGAGTCGCCCTTGAGCGCTCGGAAGTCCGAACAGAATCTGGCTGGCTGGATTTTTGTATACCGTGCACACTGCTAAGCCGCGTCCGTCAGCCGCGGCTGAGGGACGCGGCTTATTAAAATCTAGCCAGTACATTGAATACTACACTGTGCAAACTATCGGTCGTAAGACGCGGACGTGACCTTGAGTCGCCCTTGAGCGCTCGGACGTCCGAACAGAATCTGGCTGGCTGGATGTTTGTGTACCGTGCACACTGCTAAGCCGCGTCCCTCAGCCGCGGCTGACGGACGCGTCCGATAATATGTTCGCAGCTTTATCCGCGCCGAACGCGCTTTTCCGGGGGGCGGGGCCTCTTCTATACTTTCGGCGCGTTCGGCTCCAGTGTTCGGCTCTGATAAGTGTGCGTATAAAAGTACTCTGTGGAGTGCGTCCACCCCATGGAGATACAGGAGTGCGTGCTTCTTACTAGAAAAACGATCCCAAATCGGTGATCTTGAAATGAATGAAAGGCACACAACAATGCGTTCTGTTTCTTTCTAATAGTGTGTCCATGATACATATATATAAAAGAAAGTCAAATCAAATCAAATCAATTTATTTGTGAAACATAGGTTTTATGATAGATGGATCTTAAAAACTAAATAGTGCGCTATGTCTTGTCAATTTTGACATACAAATATTTTTAGAGGAAGCATGCTTAGTCCATTATCAATTGTAAAAGAAAGAACAAAAATTAACATAATTAATAAAATAGTTGGTTTGGACTAAATTTCAATATTAATTAACATTATCATTTAAAAAGTCTTCAATTTTATAATAACATTTGTCAATTAGCAATAATGTGAGAGCTTTTTTAAACTTTACTAGAGGCATATTTTTAATATTGTCTGGTATTTTATTATAGATCTTTGGCGCAATGCCAAAAAAACTTTTTTGCATTAAAGATGTCTTGCATTTTAAATTACATAGCTGTGACAAATATTGAGCACGTATTGGCTTTCTTTTATTATCAGACATTTTTTCGAATAAGTGGGGGTTGCTTTTTATAAATATTGCAGATTCTAAAATATACAATGCCGGTAGTGTATTTTCAGTGATTTGAAGAATGGTACACAGCTATCAGTAGTCTTTAATCCACACATAGATCTTATACAGCGTTTTTGCATCTTAAATATAAGTTCCCTGTCAGTTGACTGTCCCCAAAATATAATTCCGTACCGAAGAACTGAAGCGACTAGTCCATGATAAGCTGTCAGTAACGTGCTGATATTTACCTTTTTAGACAATTGATAGAGTGCGTACGCAGATTTACTCAGTCTGTTACATAGGTGTTCTATATGTGGTTTCCATGTCAATTTATCGTCTACCATTATACCCAAGAACTTAGCAGTATTAACTAATTCTATTTTTTTATTTTCATGAGTCAAATTAATAGTGGGATTTGCTCGACGTTGATGGAATTGCATGATTTTTGTTTTATCTAAATTTATTACTAAATTGTTACAGTTAAGCCAATGTATTATTTTTGTCAGTGAGTCATTAATCTCGTTTTCATAATTATTGGGATTAGTGCATTCTATTATAGCTGTGCAGTCATCGGCAAAGAGAACCATTTTTTGTTGTGTCATCTTTGGGAGGTCGTTGATATCTATTAAGAAAAATAACGGTCCAAGCACGGTGCCCTGAGGAACGCCATATCTTAGGAGTCTTGGTTTCGATATGTAAGTGGTTTGAATTTTAGTTTTAGGACATAATCCACTAATTTCAGTACATTGGTATCTATTGCTTAAGTATGATTTTAGGAGGTCAAGGACATTACCTCTTATACCATAAGCATGTAATTTATGTATAAGTAGTGTATGATCTACATAGTCAAAAGCTTTACTCATGTCAGTGAAGATAGCACAAACAGGATTTTTATTATCAACACATGACATGACAGTGGAAAGTAAATCATATAGAGCCATATTTATACCACATTTCTTTCGAAAGCCTTTTTGTTCCACACAAAATAAATTATGTTTCTCAAAATAAGTGTAAAGCGAATTATAAATAACTTTTTCAAAAATTTTAGAAATTATAGGAATCTTAGCAATTGGTCTATAGTTTTTTGGATCAGTTTTGTCATTTTGTTTAAATACTGGCTTAACTATAACTTTTTTTAGGCTATTTGGAAAAATACCGTCAGAAATACAAATATTGATAATATGTGCCAATGGAGGCGATATGATTTGTTTTACATATTTTATTACTTTGGTAGACACACCATCATAACCAACAGTATTCGTATTTTTTAAGTCATGTCAAGTCGTGTTAGTTACACTATTTAAGCTGCGAACATATTATCGGACGCGTCCGTCAGCCGCGGCTGAGGGACGCGGCTTAGCAGTGTGCACGGTACACAAACATCCAGCCGGCCAGATTCTGTTCGGACGTCCGAGCGCTCAAGGGCGACTCAAGGTCACGTCCGCGTCTTACGACCGATAGTTTGCACAGTGTAGTATTCAATGTACTGGTTAGATTTTAATAAGCCGCGTCCCTCAGCCGCGGCTGACGGACGCGTCAGATAATATGTTCGCACCTTTATAACTCAAGAACAGCTGACCCGATTTGGCTGAAAATTGGTGGGGAGTATTTTTCATGCCTGTGTGCAATGTTACCAACTTAGTAGATTTCCACTAAAACTGGTAGGAAGTTTAAAGTCCCCATTCATTTGTATGCTACTACATATATTGAGTTTGGTGAGCTAGCTTTCGGATTTTGCGGGTGATTTAAAAAAAGAACTGATTGATATCAGGGAATCATAATAATGTAAAACTGATGGTATTGCTACAGACAAAAAATATTTATCGGAAGAAGACGGATTGGAGTATCTTTATTTTAGATTTTAGATTATTGTTAATGTAACTTTAATAGATTTTTTATTTTATCAAAATAGCAAGTTTTGGTAAGGAGAAACAGGATTCGGTAAGGATTTGACGTAGTAGTTGATGTGCTGGCATCTGTACATAGTGATAATAATTATTATTTACTAAAATCATTATAAAAATCATTCCTTGAAAAATACGTATATCGGCCGGCAATGGTATTGTTACGTCGATCGTATTGCGAGACCAATCTACAGGCTTCTCGAAAGTTCCACAAGGTTCTCGACAATGGGGATGGCAACTCAAAGCTATTCGTAGATGTCGCTGCGATAGTTGTCCCCTATGTCAGATTACTGTATAGCTTGTACAAAAAACAAACACGTATTTTGTTAAAAAAAATTGAGTTTATTCTAAAAAACAAGTATGGGAAATTATTCGTCAATGCAAGTGCATATACTAAAACCAGAACTAAGACGCCGCGGTGCATCTACAAGAGGAAAAAAAAGTGATTTAGTTGAGAGTCTAGAAATTTGATTCTACTACATTAAACACACTACTTGTAGTTGGGATTTAAAATTGTAATTTTTAAGTAGGTATTACATGTCCTAGCCTCTACAAAGAATGTATTACTGCTTCTGACATTCTATATTGAGAAAAATGACATCAAGTTTTGTGTTTGTCTTCTTCATCTAATTTTACATCTATTTTATAGATTGGAGCAATATGATAAGAATTTTTACTTCCTAACACCACCACTATCACAAATCTCGGTCTCGGTGATAATTCTTCCACCAGACGAACCATTTCATGATATAAAGAGCGATGTAATACTTAACCTCCAATAGAAAAGTAGATATTATTTTCAAAGGTGTATTCGATTGTTTAGTTATGGTATAATCATAGAATTTCATTAATAAATTCAACTGATGGCCTGTCCCGGCTTCGCAAGGGTAGATATTTGTTTATAAGAAAAGCTATTATTATATAGCTTTTCTTTATTGATAATACAATTTTTGTTCTCACAGCAGTCATAGCAGCTACCCATTGTTTCTTGATAGTGTGAATTGTCGGAAATTTGTATGTTCCATCATTTTTACAGCCTATTACACAACATCTAGTCATTTTATTTACTTATTTAGACTTCATGTACAAATCCATGGTACATAGGCGGACTTAAAGCCACAAGGCATTCTCTACCAGTCAACCTTTATATATATTTTTTATTTTACATCAATAAAAGCATTTTTTTCAGAAAATTCCTTTGATTTGACAGTTCTTTTGGGACACAGATGTCACTTTTCACTTTGACACTTGCCTTCCCCATTATACTGAAGATTGGTCTGGAAGTTTCTAGAAAATTCTATCCTATTCTAGATGTTTCGAGATGGTTCTGGAATGTTCCAGAAGGTATGTGACTATGTCGAAGTCTATAGATGTTTCCAGAACATCTCCGAGAAACATCTAGTGCGCCCGGCCGCGGTATAAAAAGGGCGCCGATCGGCGACCTGAGTAAGTCTAGTTTTGACTACGATCGAGGCGACTCGAAAGTGAACTCAAGCGATCTCTAAGTGACTATTATGTGTGATTAAGTGTGTGTATACAATGATATTATAAGTCATAGATATGTTATACACGTACAAAACAACAGAAAAAAGCGTACCGCGCAGAGAGGCAGCACACTTACACACTTTTTATTCACACACATTACATTTCACTATAAGTAAAAGGATAGCTTGATAAAACCAATATGAAAAAAAGTGACAGCTAGATGGTGACGCTCTCTCTTTTATCTCACTCGCACTCTCACTCGCACTCTTTCTTTTACGACGCCATATTATAGAAACGTAATGTTTTATTTGTGAAAATATTAAGATAAATAATATATTTACGAATGATAAGTGATTCTTTGACTTTTAGAAGTCTTGCTTGTATAATTTGTACAATATCTCATCACACACGACGGCATTTTCGGTGGTTTTATGTCACTTTTAGTTTTGACTCACTCTGTAGTACGTGAAGTGCATCCGTTGTCAAAGTCAAAGTCAAATCATTTATTTCAATTAGGCCATCAAAGAGGCACTTTTAAACGTCGATTATTAAAATTAAGGAAATGGGATGGGATGGGAATGAATCTACACCCATTCGCAAAGGTAGGTTGTATGAAGAAGAATGGGCAAGAAACTCCATAGGTACTTACTCTTTTTAAAAAATGTTTTACAATATTTTTATAACATCATTTAAAATAAATAATATGAAAGCAATGTACCTTGAAAATCTATACTAAAATTATAAAAATAAAATAATAAGAAATAATAAAAAAGAGCAAAAAGGTACATGGTGTTCATATTTTAACAAAATATTGTAATTACAGCTATTTTACAAATACAACAATTATTATTATAAGTGGGTGAGCATTCAAATTTCAACCAGCTTGATTCCGTTTAAGCCCTAGATTGTACTATGGAGCAGGACCAGCATGTTTCCAAACATTGCGTTGTCGCTGGCAACGTCGGACTGAGGTCAAGGTTTGTGAATCAACCACATTTGAGCGCGTCTGTTTTCGTCGTATCTACACCTTTTTTACTTATAATATCATTGTGTGTATAAGTGTTGATTAGTGTTAAGTGCTTGTAGTAATTAGTGATTCGTGTGTAAATAAAGATTATTTAGTTTTAATTGGTGTTAATTAATTTATCCCGATACCCAGCTCGTAACTATATCGATTCTAAACCATCTCTGAACACTTGGGTATTTTTTTTTCGGAGAGACCTTTTGAGGTTTTGATTTTTGAACTTTTACTTTTTGAAAGTAATAATCATATGTAGGAGAGCTAGTTTAACAATTGGCAACACTGGCAGACTGGCTTGTCTATGGTAGTCTGCGTTTTTCTAAACTTCAACGAACTCTACAGGCGGGAATTCACCCATAGATTAATATACTGTTATAGATGGGCAACTTCGGCTTCGCTCGAGGTCGCGAAAGTGCTGCCGTGTAGTGGTTGCTTCATGAACGAAAGCCACTGCACTACATAGATACATACATATATAGGTATAGTGCAGCTGTACTAGGGTACCCAGCTTTTAGAGATATTATTGTTATTGCATTGTTTTCATAAATTTGTGTTTTCAGGGTAACACAAATCTTGAAAACAATGCATGACATTTTTCTTAAAGGGAAAAAGAAACAATATGATAGGTTATTAGTTTTTATTTCTGGTTTTATGTGTTACATAATAATTATGTGCTGCCACTTTCATCTCATCACTTTCATCAAAAAACGTGGTTTTTCCAGATATTATCTGGTTCATATCCTTGCACCAATTATTCAGAAAGAACAAAATTAGTTTTTTTATCATACATTTTATAGATGAATTTCTATGATTGTTACATGTAATAAAATTGTAGTTGATATTTATTGTTAACAGTAGTTCTAAATAAGCTTTTATATTTTTGCTTTGACATTTTGTCTTTAGAACATCTGTAACAATATTTTCTTTTTAAATTGTTAACAACATCAGAAACATATCTTTATTACAACTAAATATTTAAAACTTAATAATTTCTGAATAAAAAAAAAAATGAAAATGCTTCACGACTTGGGTAAGAAAGCCAAGTTTTTGTGCTATCATATTCTTTAATCTTAATATATTTATGATAGTCTTGGATGTTATGGAGTTTTTACCCAACTCGTTAAAGACGGCACAGTTGCTCTGTGACCAGTTTTTGTGATGAACGTCATGGATTTCAATATTGGTAAACTTCTATACCACAATCTGTGATGTGGAGATTGCCGAGTTACAGCACATCTATAAATTTTTCCTATGTCAGGTCTATGGAAATTGCCATTGACAGAATCGAACAATTTATCGAAAATAGCAAGAGATCGGCTGTGTCCACACTTTTTTTCGGGAGTCTCCCTTCATCTGAAAAGAAAAAAGTTTTTAATTAACTTTAATTTTTTGCATCGATAATGAAAGATTCACTAACGACTTGGCCAGACTAAGGTTTAACATACATACATAAACTCACGCCTTTTTCCCATAGGCAGAAACCACAGAGCGCCACCTAAACCACTATGGTTTAATTAACGTATCACTAACGCAGAGCCTACTACTGAAGCTACAAATTATTATATTTTTTTTACAGTAAGTTCCTTTACTATCGAAGCAGACACTAAAAATATTTTTTGGAAATTCCACCTCCCAAAACCTATGATAAAATGATCACAGAATTTAAGTCAAATGTACTGTTAGTATAAATGTTCAATGAAACAAACCTGCCATGTACCCCATAGTCAGGCCAACTGTGTTGCTAAACACTTGTGTGGCGTGTTTGACTCTCATTTTTGGTATTAGCTGTGGATATACATGCTCAGCTGTTAACTTTTTCATAAGCTTGACTCCTCTATATCTTGGTCCTCGTTTATATAAAGCTTCTATGCGTGACCAGGAAGCTAACTTTATTTTACCATCTTCTTTGAACTGTAAATCTTTGGTAATCAGGTTATTTCTAACGCCCTTCATGAGATGAGGTGGGTCATAAATTGGGTACATGTTTTTTTAATCTATCTCAAAAAAGCCTCCAGGATAATTTTTGCCACACCTTAAATAGTCTCCTTCAGTTACCTTCATCAAAAGATTAAGTGCAGCCATATTGGTTGCTCCTTGGTCGCATACTGTAGCAACCACATTTAACCCAATTTCATTTAAAGAATGAATAATATGTTTTAATTGCTTGCATAAATCTGCTGTTTTAGTGCTTCCTTTACAGAATGAAAATGATATAGGTTGTTTGTATTTTTTACAAATACCCCTTATCATGAAAACACTCACATGGTCACAGAATGTCTTTGATCTCTCTTCACCATTATCAATAAAACCGTGGATAATATCATTGGTCTTGTCATAGGATAAATTAGGTGCTATGGCCATTTCGTCAAAAATCAGGCAGCAATACTTGTGACGGGCGGGCATTTTTTCTACTTTTTTTTTAAATGTTGAAATATTACTTCACTGAATCCTGGCTCTAGATTTATTTTGCAAAGCAATTTCTCCAAAGTTTTTCGCTTGGGAAGTATGCACATTTGACTAAGTATTCGGTATGCTCTAGGGGAAGGCTTGTATAAAGATAAACAGAGAACTTTCTCATCTAGAGTAAAACGCCTCCCTGCAGGTTTCTTTGCAAACTGCTTAATCTGCATTGCGAAAAATGTCTGAGCTGCTGGTGTCATTTTTTCTTTCACCATTTGATAGGCAGATGATTTCATAATTTTTTCTGCCATCATTATTTCCATTTTTAGCTTTTTGTTTGTATTGCGAGCTTTGCGCAATTTTGCTTTGACTTCAGATATATGTCTTTCAGCTTCTTTTCTGTTGCAGTCAAAGGCATGGAAATCTTATAACGACCTGAAAAATAAAAACAAAGTTATGCATTGGGTATTATCTATATACTAATATTATATAGGTAAAATTTGCTTGTTTGTTTGTATGTAGGGGTAATCTCTGGAACAAATTATTCAATTCTAAATGTTTTTTTCTGGTAGGAAGCTACAATATTCCTGACTGCTATAGGCTATAAATTATGCGGGTAGAAGCTAGTTTAAAATATTATTATACAGTATGTGTAGAATATTTATTTTGAACATCATTATTTGTTTACAAGTCTTACACCAATATTCATTACTCATAGTACATACATCACGCCTGTAATCCCCGGAGGGTTAAGCAAAGGTGTAAGTACCTAATAGTACACACACATTTCGCGAGTTATGTTTAAGTCCCATGTATTAGGAGGCGAACCTATTGCCATCAACCGGGCACAAATCCAGACTCCGTGACTGCTACTGAGAAATTCCTTAAGAAAAACCCAATAACACTTTGCCCGACCTGGGAATCGAACCCGGGGCCTAATGCTCAGCAGTCGCGATTGCGCTACTAGATAAATGAGGCATTCTACTTATAGTATTTTAATAATTATTTTGTTTTTTATTTACCTGGATTCGAAGATCTAGATATGTCTGTGTCCATTGGTCCGGAACTGGTCTGGTAGAGGCAGCCATCTCCATTTGAAGTAAAGCAGATGGCATTTCAATACTCATTACTGTAATCACAATAGCAAAACAAAATTAAAAAAATGTATTTTTTATCAATTACCAACCGCAAAATATCTATCAGCAAAATTGGTCAACACTATCTTTGGACTACTGTATAATATTTACCTGGCCTCGAAGATATATCTGTGTCAGTTTGAACTGGTCTGGCTGAGGCTGTCTTTATTTGAACTGAAGTAGATGGTAGTTCAATATTCATGACTGTAAGAACATAATAAATATAAATTAACATTGGGTTAATTATTAACGAAAACCGGCCAAGTGCGAGTCGGAGTCGGACACGAAGGGTTCTGTATCACTGTAAAATATTTAACTAATTATTTATATATTTAACTAGCTGTTCCCCGCGGTGTCACCCGCTGCTCAGCCCCTAAAGGTCGTACCGTGATGTTATATAGCCTCCCTCGATAAATGGACTATCCAACACAAAAATATTTTTTCAATTCGAACCATTATATCAAATAACCCCAAAATAGTGTAAATAAAAAATAAGTTAAAATAACTAAAACCCGACTACGAAAAAATCGCGCAATAAAAAGTATAAAACAAGAACAATCCGTGTTACAGAAATCTTTTAATTAATAGCCGTTGTCGTATGCCACCTGCGGTTGTTTCACACAATCTTTATTGGCTAGGTGGCGTACGATTTCTTGTTGATTCTGTATTGTTTTCTTTTTCAATGCTCTAGTCAAGCGCAACAGGTCATACTCACAGATACAGTTAACATTAGCATGTCGGTGGTGGTGAAGCGAATATATACAGGGTGGAATTTTGTAATGCCACCTGGAGGGAAAGTACTCTTAATACTGCAGATAGAAAATTTTACTCAAAGGAAACTTTCCTTTATTTTTGAATAGAAAGCAAACTGCATTCAAAGATTTTCGAAAATTCTCTTCTCCCACACCCGGGAAACGAACCGGCTAAAATCTGAAAAAATTATACCCTGTACTTTTATTGCATTGATCGTTAGGGTCCATTATAAGGATGAAATCCCTCTAACAAACATGATAAATTAAATGAAAGGAAAACCAGGAAATGTTAAATTAATTTAATTACTTACAAAAATGGTAAACTAACTAATTAGTTGCTCGAAATGGGCTCCATTCTCTTGAAATCTTTGAATGCAGTTTGCTTTCTATTCAAAAATAAAGGAATGTTTCCTTTGAGTAAAATTTTCTATCTGCAGTATTAAGAGTACTTTCCCTCCAGGTGGCATTACAAAATTCCACCCTGTATAATAGGTAAGATTTACCCCTTTTTTTTTTTTTTTTAGCGTGTTAAAATCATCAAATGAGTCCTCCCACCCCGGGCAGGGCGGGAGGGACTGTCAGACTTGTACTGACTAAAATCCACGGTGTCCTTCAATAGCCTTTTATGTTCCGGGGTCACGGTAATGAGATAAGCCCCGCGACCCCGGCAGGCTTTGGCCCTCTTGGGCCCCCGCCATCGTGCTGACGCTCTTTGTGGCGCGCGTGGAACACAACGCGCCGTCGACCCGGGCATGGTCCATGGTCGGGCGGCGAGTTGCCCTTTACTCGCCGCCCGCATGCCCGCGCCTACGGTGGCCGGAGATCGTCTTGCGACGTCCGACGCCGTGGGCGTCTACCATTGCGGGTGGGGCGGAGGAAGGACGCTGTCCTCTCTCTCTCACGGCCCGCCTCCTCCTTAACGAGCATTACTGCTTCGCAGAAGGAGGCGACCGCTTCCCACTCCGTCTCGCCCCGCAGCATGGCCTCGACCAATGCCGGGCGCGAGAGGTCTCCGCCTATCGCTGCCGTGAGGACACGGCGGTGCTCTGCCCAAGCGGGGCAGTCTTGCACCGTATGCTCTACTGTGTCCTCCGGGCGATCTTCGCAATGGTGACACCCCGGCGTTTCTTCCTTCCCCATCCGACACAGGTACCTCCCGAAACATCCGTGTCCGGTGAGGACCTGCGTCATCCGATAGGTCAGGACGCCGTGACGCCTTTCCAGCCACTCCTCAAAGAGGGGTCTTACCGCCGCGATTGCGGCGTGCCCGAAGATTTACCCCTGCCAAAAATCGCTAAACTCGCCTAAACATTTATATTTCACAAATAATAATAAGTATTCTATTAAAATTATAAAAACCTCCACAATAATTTCACTTAGGAGGCCTTGATGCTTTCTATTATTATTTTCCATTAGAAGTTTATGTAGTGAATCATTTACCTGGCCTCGAAGATAAATCTGTGTTGATGGGAATGGGTCTGGAAGAGGAGGCTGTCGTCATTTGAATTGCCGTAGATGGCAGTTCAATATGCCTGCGCTCACCAACATGCACACCTGAAATTTATATGAGTGATTATTAATAGGGATGAACACAACCTTTTGGGATAAAAGGATTTATTCATAGGAAGCCGTTATCATCATCAATCAAAATTTAAAGAACATACTTTTACTTTTATGAAAATTTAATATTTTCAGACACAATTTCTAATAATAAGACTAGAGTAATATTAATCTGCTTAAAAAAACTTCTTCATGAAGTAAGTTTCTATTTTTAAATTGCTTAGTATTTCACAAAACAAAACATTGTTAGATTATTTACCTTTACTTTCTTCCATCAATAAAAAGAGTATAGTATTTTTAAAATTAACAATTTTTACCTGGAATTTCAAGTGTTGGAATTGCCAGTGCAGTTAGTTTCATATTTGGAAATGTGTAAACATCTTCAAAATGTTTATGACACACTTTTCTGTTCTTATATAAGTATGAATTCGTTATTTTCTCCAATAATATCTCCTCCAATTTTCATAACCCAAGTGCGAAAACGTTCTATTTGAGCAGGATTGTTTGGATTTGGAAACCGGTGCAACGGCAATCCTAAAACATGATAATTAAGAACTTGTTGCAAGATGTTCATCAAACATAAAAAAGAAAAGAAAACGTAACATAACACTCAAATTATAATTTTAAACTTGAACATTTAACTGTTTTTTTTTGTCCCATAATAAAATAAACTTGTATCTTCGGTTAGTAAAAAATAATGAGTGGTCTGGAGTCATACACATAATACTACTGACTTTTCTAGCTAACATAATTATATTATGTTTAGATATTTGTTACTCAACCACACTTCAATAGCTGAATAGGTTTGGGCGAACACAGGTAGACCATGACCTGGATTAACTTAAAGGACATTTTAAATCCAGAAAACAGGTTTCCATGGAATAATCTCCCATCACTAAGCAGACGAAGCATAATAGGAATGTGAGAATTGGCTAAGTAGTAATTATCCCACGGGAACGTCATACCGGGATAAAAAGTATCCTGTTTTAATCACGGTTATAAACTATCTGTGTACCCAATTTCATCCAATTCCGTTCAACCGTTTTTGCGTGATTGAGTAAAAACATCCAAAAATCCAAACACCCACACTTTCACATTTATAATATTATTAGTAGGATTATATCAGTAAGAATTACAAGTACCTACATAGGTGGGTAATTTCAGAATTTTATGTAGTAACTTTGAACTAAAACAACTTTGAAGTAGGTACTACCAGTTACTTAGTACGTAAGGAATAATGTTATTCTAAGCCGGAAAACGGGAATTCTATAACATGTCGAAATTCTACACATACGGTGATACGAAATTACGAATAAAAAATATACTCAGACTGAGACAACTTACCGCCTCCAAGTTTCATGGAACAGCCGGGAACACAACAGGACCTTTGAGCCATCTTAAACTCATCGAGTAAAGTAAAGCCGGAGGAACAAAGTTCAACTATACGTACTCTAGTAAAACAAAAGCGAGAAAACACGAAAATACAAGAAAATTAACAGGTTAAGCGCATACACTTCAACCGAAAAAAAATCTTGTGAAAAATTCAAAAGATTCAAAACAATGTCAAATCAAATCAAGTCAAATGTCAACGTCATTTGTCATCAGTTGTCATCGTTATTTCATAGTGCCATCTAGTAATAATCCTTTGATAAAATTACAAACAGCCTTTTTTTTCTTGAAGCGGCTAATAGATGGCAGTGCTTACAGCGTACCGTGCCGTTTGTTCTAAGATACCACAGCATGAATTCACCGCTCTCTCTAATAATTAATTGATTTACTGTTCTACTTGAAACAGGATTTGTTGCACAATTGCATTCGACGGCGTCGTGCGTGGCACTTCATTTCCTCCTGTCACGATCGCGAATCTTAGATTCAACTTGCTGAACAAAAAAGGTGAGAGAACTTGATTTAATATTTAATTTTTGTTTTACCCGTTATTTCTGTTATCATCGTGATTTTTGTAATTTATTCAATATGTCACTGGGTAAACAACGTGATATTTCTTCACAAAGTGTTATTTTTTGGCGGCTGGGTGTTTAATTATTATGTTTAATTAATAATTCTAGCTTTAAAAAAAAATGGCGATGGGTGGGGGAGACGCATCTCATGCTACATAATTAGTTAGATTTTAAGTCTAAACAATACGTTACTTTGTTCCATTGTCTATGTAGTCCGGAAATCGCATTGTAGGTCAGTAACGTTACAAAGTATTTTCTCGGTGTTTGCTGATAGGACTTAAAGGCACTTGGAGACACCAATCTTATGTCAGTGGGTCGTTATTTACTCATTTTGCTGGTTAAGCAAAATATCCTTAACTCCTGCTAGATCCAGCTTGAATAAAATAATACCACTAACAGACTATTAATAAATAATTTAATGAAATGAAGATGCAAAAACTAATTACCTATGTAGTCCATTGACATTGACACACAAAAATCATTAAAATCGATTCAGGAATTTAGGCGTGAAACTAAATTCGTCTGGTAAATGAGTGCTCAAAAGGGGTGTGTGTAAACTTCTCTTAATAACTATCGCTACCAGCGTTTCCTCCAGTCAGTATCAAATGTCAAACCAGACATTTCCTCCCTACCACCAACTGAGGGGGCAGCGATGGAGCATTTTTTCCGTACTTACCATCAGGTCCAGGCTTGGCTTGGACAAGACCTTTCCGAGATAGATATTAAGAGAAGTCTCCTTCTGTTTTGCTCCATACCACCTTAAAAAGCATGTTTCCATTTTTTATGTCATCATGCGATGAAGATGAATGTCATTCTGCGAACGAAAAAAACGAAAGAACGAGACAGAAAATTTAACACATTTTTGAAAATAGGTCATTTTTCGGAGCTCACAGATATGTAAATATTGGAGATAGATAAAAAGTGTGACAAACAAAGTTGTAGAGAATTTTATGAGGTTTTATTATGTAGTACAACAAAATTTTATACGACGCATCGTTTTCGAGATATAAGCAAAAAACCAAAAAACGGGACCTTCTTTGCCCCCCCCCCCCTCCCTTGGGCTCACCTCGGAGGGGTCAGGACTTTTAATATGTTTATCTTCTAACTAGTCCAAACAAAGTTCATAAGTCAGATTTTCTGCTTTCAACTTTTCCAACCACAATCATTCGTTGCCCAGAATATTTAATGATTTTATGTACTCCAATCCAATAGATGGAAAACAGGAGATGGTAACGGGTAATTCTTATTCTTAGACTTTGTTATTAATAGATTAAAAGTTTGGCATTTATGGCATCTAGAATTTGTTACCTAGGTACTTCAAATGTTTTTTGTACTTGAAACAGAATTATTTTATCTATTATTTTGCTGAAGGACTGTACTCAAATTAAAAATGACTTATTAACATGATGTGGGGAATTCCATAAAAACAAATTGTATACAATCACAGTCAATGAATCCATCTGTGGATGAATGACCATGCATGTTTCTTCCGGACCTCAGAAAGTACATTAAGCTGCTAGCCAGCTTAGTTTTGGGACTATCCCACTGTACTATTCCCATACCACTTCAACTCCTGAAAGTCAGAATTAATACTGTGGTCACCAACAATACATTGCTGAGGCAATGAAGCTCGATGTGTCCCGGAGAATGAATTTAAATGTCTTTGATCCTGCAATAAAATTAATCGCAAAGGAATAGGAACTTACTTGGTTTCCATTTCTCGTCTTATCAAGCAGGAGAGCTGGTCCTAGCTACCATTGGTGGATCATACCCAATCGTTACAGCTAGTCAGTGGACCAAAAGACTGACAACCTGTCCTACCAAGGGATATATTATTACCAAGTACTTATGCTCTGGGGTGCTAAGACAGGAAACCTCCACGTGCGCCCGTGGACTGGAGTTCCCTCTTGGATACGTCCGGAGGGAAGACCAGTTTTTCGGGCCGGTGCACCCTGGGATGCGGGCAAAAATTCTTCCTTAGGCACTGTGTGCCTAAGGGGTTTCTCTGCCCGTATGCTAATAGCCTGTCGGGTGGACGCTCCAACGCGTGTCCCTCTGAACAGCAGAGGGCACAGCGGCGGAGCGGGCTTGCGGACGGTGAGTAATGGGTATGCTCGCCGTCCGACCAAGGACCAAGCCCGGGTCGGTGGCGCGTCGTGTTTCACGCGTCACCGACGGGGCCCCTTATGGGGCCAAATGCCTGCCGGGGTCGCGGATTTTTCTTAATCCAGGATACCGTGGCCCCGGAACGTAATGGGCATCCGAAGGAACACGGGTGGATTTTAGTCAGTAAGAGTCTGACAGTCCCTTCCGCCCCACCCAGGGCGGGGGGACACATTAGATGATTTTGCCACCCCAAAAAAAAAAAAGTACTTATGCTCTATGCTCTGTGTAAATTATGGGTATTCAGCTGCATCCAGTTCGACTGGAAGCCAACCCCAACATAGTTGCCAAAAGGTTGGAAGAAAGTTTTTTAATAATATTTAGAAATCGATTTCGTAAAAAAAAGTTTTTAAAAAACTTTTTCAAAAAAGTAACCGACTTCAAAAACAACAACAAAACAAAAAAGGGTGAAATAACCTAATTAATAACTTCTTTCGGAAGTCGGTGGCCAAAAAGTTGTTGTTTTTGAAGTCGGTTACTTTTTTGAAAAAGTTTTTTATTTTACCCTTTTTAGTTTATTTATTAAATAGTCAACCCAAATTCTTGTAAAATACAAAAATACAAAATTTTCTATTATGCACTAATCATGTAATCCGTCACAACATAAAAAAATCCATATCTCTAAAACTACTGAACCGATTTTGATGAAACTTGCAGTGTACCCTAAGTTGAACAATACCTATTACAACAAAAAAAGAATTACTTAAATCGAACTTGTAGTTCCGGAGATATGCGTGCACAAACATAAAAACATACATACATACACTTGTGAAATTTGGCACATTTGTTCAGACGCTAATATAAACTAACATATATGAAAACTGGGCAGTTCTGATAATATTACATACATACGGGTCGAATTGATAACCTCCTTTTTTTTGAAGTCGGTAAAAATGTAACTTTGACCTTCAATATCTCGAGAACCCGTGGAGTCCCAGGTATGGTCTAAACTAAAGGAAAACAAATGATCCAAATAATAGGTAGAATTCGTGGCTTTCGGCTTCGTTAAGTGTCTTCTTACACCCGGTGTATATAAGAATGATCATAACATTCGCTCCATTCACTTTCACAATGATTTGGTCAAAATGAGTTAGTTTTCGGATTTTTTACCAACTTTGACCAAATCTTTATGAAAGCGAATGCAGCGAATGTTTTGATCATTCTTATATGTAAAGTTATACTTGTTATTGTCGCGAATCATATTTTGATCAAGCTACTACTTGCCACTGATAAGCAAATTGCAAAAAACACATGAAAATTTGAATTTCGCGGGCTACTACTGAGGAATCACCTTAAGTACCCATAACACAAGCTCTGCTTAGCTTGGGACTAGATGTCGTTGTGTGATAGTTGTGGAACTAGTTGCATTATTTTTATAGAAGTTTAATAGATAATTATTTTTGTTTGAAATGCTACTGAATCACTACCGAGTCAAGTTTGTTCAATATGCATTAGATATCAGCCTGATAACAGTACACCGAAGTAGTGAAACAATGATGATTTTTAAACACACATGGTTAATTTTGTTATCAATGTGATTCTCTCTTCTTCTTCTTTTTCTGCTTTATGAATTACTAGCTGATACCAGCAGCAGCGGACGGAAAACATCGTGAGGATACCGACATGTCCTAGAACCAAAAATTCGAAGACATGACTGACATCTACCAATCCGCACTGGGCCCGCGTGGTAGATTACAGCCCGCTCCCTCTCAGAGAGTGGAGGCCTGTGTACCAGCAGTGGGAACATTTATAGGCTGATAATGATGATGATGACCAGCGGCTTCGCCCACTTCAACGCGAAAAATTATCTTACCTTCCGGGGTCGCGGGACTGTAAACAGGTAACCGTGACCCTGTAATGTGAAGGGCTATTAAAGGATCACTGTGGATTTTAGTTAGTACGAGTCTGACAGTGTCTCCCGTCCCGCCGCGATTTGATTATTTTATCACGATACGAATAAAAGGTGTCAATCTAGGTTATAAACTACTATATGTATAGGGTGTTAAAAATCAACTGCAGGAATTTCGTGTGCGTACTCGGTATCAAAAACCAAGTTATTATTATTATATCAGCCCATAGTGTCCCACTGCTGGGCAAAGGCCTCCCTCCACTCTTTCCACTTCTCACGGCTTTCTGCGACCGTGGTCCAGTCCTTCATGAAGCGGTCTAAGTCATCTCGCCATCTTCGCTTGGGCCTGCCACGACGTCGAGTTCTCCCTTCTAGCACCCAATCGGATGTATGTTTTGCCCAGCGATTGTATGGCATTCGACATACGTGGCCAGCCCAGTCCCATTTCAGCTTGGCAACTTTCTCTCCCACATCGACAATATGCGTTAAGGAACGCAGTACTGTGTTTCTTATGCGGTCTGAAAGTTTGACTCCCAAAATACTGCGTTCCATGCGTCGCTGGCAAACCGCGAGCGTGGACTTCTGAAGATTTGTCAAAGACCAAGTTTGTGCACCGTACGTGAGGATGGGGAGGATGCAAACGTCCATGAGTTTCCGCTTTAGCGACAAAGGAAGTTCTCCCTTCATCAGGTCTTTCATGGACCAAAAGCTCTTCCAGGCGTTTTCGGTCCGACGTAGAATTTCCTTATCTTGCCTCGCCTGGAATGAGACTATTTGGCCCAAATATACGTATTCATGATACTGTGACGTCTGATAGGGGAGAATAGAAGAAGAAAACGTGTTGCGCCGACCCCAAGTAGAATGGGATAAGGGCAGGAAGAAGAAGAAGATACGTATTCATGGACGTAGTCCACCCTAACACCCTCGACGTAAAGATGGCGTTTTGTGCTGTTGGTCATAAGTTTGGTCTTTGACATGTTCATTTCTAGTCCGACCTCGCGGCTTGCAGCGTTTAGCTGTTCTAGCATCTGTCCGAGCTCCGAAGCAGAAGTAAACCAAGTACATTCCAAAAAAAACCCCATTCTGTCTCGGCTCGGACAACGCGATCCGATGCAAATGGCATTAGTAACACCCTTATTACGTTGACATAAAGGTTTTCTTGACCGGCTTAAGCCGATTCCGCGTCGATAAATGTGGGGGGACCCATAGATCAAGTACTTGGTTTTTGATACACACTTAATTCCTGCAGTTGATTTTTAGGGTTCCGTAGTCAACAAGGAACCCTTATAGTTTCGCCATGTCCGTCCGTCCGTCCGTCCGTCTGTCCGCAGCTTAGCTCAGAGACGCCCAGCACTAGAAAGCTGTAATTTGGTGTAAATATACGGATTTGTTGCGTCAAAAAAGTGGTAAAATAAAATCTCGTAAAACATTTTTTTTTAGGGTACCTCCTGTACACGTAAAGCGGGGATGTTTTTTTTTTTTCTCGCGTACCCCTTAGTGTGGGGTATCATTAAATAGGCCTTTAAAAAATATTGGTAGTTTCCATCAACAATTTTTTGATAAAAAGATTCGTTTGTGAAATATTAAGCTTTAAAGCAGGGCTTGAAATACCGTTAAAAATATGGTATCGTTACAGCCTTTTCATGCAGATATCGTTATCTAATAAATAACGTTACCATATTTAACGTTATATCTGGCACATTTTAACGTTAAACATATGTAACGTTAAAATCTACGCTATCGTTAATTTTATCGTTATGAGTTAGTTTTGTTACCGTCGCTCTCGTGTACAAACGCCACATTGCGTTTCGTCGAAAAAACACACGTCATGCACTTGACGGCTCTGCGCGTGGTGTCCGCGTCCGTGGACGTCGCGCGTTGCTCGTTTAAATATCAACGATACCTATATGTATATACACGTGTGTGTACGAGACATTTGTCGAACGACGCGTGCGCGCTCGGCCGGTATACGTAGAGTGTACCGCACAGAGTATACATTATACCATGGTCTAAAAAAACAAGGTCTGACACTCCCGCAGCTTCACTTGCTTACGTCACTTTCCAGTTGCCACTTTTTTGCAACAAAATACGAAAATGAGGAAACATTTTCAGTCACCATTCTGTTTAAAAAATATATAAAACATTTAAATTGTGTTTAGTCTAGCAAACAAAACAATTCAATACGTATACCAACACAATTGATAAAATAAAACCACAACGGTTTTATCATATTCGCATAGGTAATAAATGTGGTTAGGGAGTTATAACCACACACTACTGGTAACACAGGAACGGGCTGTCTCATTGTCATTCCGCCATTTTGTCGTGTATCGCTATTCTTGTTTTATGCATAAGCCTGTCTCGCTCAGTGACAGTGTAAACAGTGGTTCCCAAACATTTATTTGTGAACGTCTAACAAGTTTGATATATTTTTTTCTTTGACCACATCACACATCTTCGCGCGATAGTGGTCTAACGCGAACCTATCTTCAATATAAAAAAACACTTCGTAAGGCGACTGTTTCACAATGTGTTTTTAGTATAGTTTCATATTAAGCAATATATTTCCAGTATAAGCTGACCTCTCATTGTACAGAAATCATATATAATGCGGTATCAGCTTATACTGGAAGTATCTAGCTTGATAATATTTAGCTGTGTGCACCTTTGTTCTCACAAATAGACTTGGCTTGGAACCCTAGGATGGATAAATAATGCTTTTTGTCACTGTAAACCTACTACGCAGGTGAAGCCACGGGCAAAAGTTAGCAGTAATGTAATAATTAGGTCAATGTTTTATTAGGTTGAATTTCCCTAAACTGTAAAGTTTGAGAACCATTGATAGCGATGATGACGTAAGCAAGTGAATCCCACGTGACCAATGTGTTTCGGAGTGCCATACCTGGCGAAGTATATTATTATACCATGCATTATACTGGTGTACCGGGTCGTGCGTGTCCGCGTGCGGACGTACAAAAGGAACGCGACGGACGTGCGAAAGCACGCGCGCTCGCGACTCTTGGGTCGGGGTGCGACACACAAGTGTCGCCGCGCCGTTACCAGGCCTGGCTCACTCCGCGGTGTAGGCATAAAACTGAAAGTAGATGCGGGGCCATTTTGTCGTGGCCCATTCACTACAGCTGCCACGCGCCACCCGTTCCGCACGCGCTCCGTCTCCTTAATATTTTTGTTACTTTACGTGTAGTTACGCACAAGTTTCTTGCTTTTGGTGCTTTTGGGAAATTAATAACACATAAATAGTACATATTTAATAATAATCAATAAAATTATCTACCTGTTTGTGAAGTATGGGCTTAACTGATCATGAGTAGGTAGGTTACAAGTTTGGAAATGAGGCGAGATACTAAGGGGGGGGGGGGGATGAGCCTACTAGACGACCAAGATAAAAAGACGAATATCAAACCTGACATCACTCTCACTCACCTTAAGCTGAGTACTAAGAATTAGGATCGGTAGAAAGTAGAAAGATGTTTGCGTTGTTGTTTAAGGCGCGGTCTTATCTCAATATTCCCAAAAATTGGTTTCTTAGAACGTCGAGTATGACGTAATGTAATAAAAATAAGCAACGCGAAAAATACAGTGAACAGAGAAGGGTATAAAGAAGAATTTAAACCGAACAGAATAATAAATAAGAGTTTGATATTCCCAATAAAAATTGGGAAGTTGTAGCACAAAAATAAACTTCGTCGTCGAAAGATAATATTATTATAAATATTATTCCTCACGTAAGGTGCCGTAGGTACCTACTATTAACATTCTGTGCTAACAATCGATAATGTACTATGTAGTAATCGATGACGAAACCAAAAAGATATAGGCTGATGATAAATACAAAATTCCTTGAGGAACATAGGTATTTATGGTAATAATGTAATTTAACAAATGCATAAAATACGCATAGGTACCTACGTATTTGTGCCTAAACTCGCAAGTCGCAACCCTATTGAGCTTGACCCATAGTAACCTTTTAATGTCGTTGGCGTCAGATAAACCAAAATAAACTCTCGGGCGTAACCATTCAGTACATTTTTGCTTGCGCACGGGAAGTTTAGGCTATTATAAAAGTAGGTGGGCGGTACAGCTGCCAGTTAAAATGTACTTTATTCTCTCGTACATAGATTTTACATTTGTTTAATTTTTTTTTGGGTGTATGACTTCTGTACCTATAGTACTATTAAGTATTCTGTGGTTGAGTGCAAAATGATAAGGACTGGCTATTTCGCCATAGACGATAACAATCTTTTAAATATTATTCTTTTTTTTTTTCTTATATGTAATGTTCAAAAATATAACAATAAGTAAAAAGATAATATTATTATAAATATTATTCCTCACGTAAGGTGCCGTAGGTACCTACTATTAACATTCCGTGCTAACAATCGATAATGTATGTACAAATACCGGCATGGATCTTGAGCGCTGACCTTCACCTGCGCAGAAGTGAGTTATTAGGTCCCTTTGGTAGATAAAGCGAGGAACGGGGGCGAGGAAAGTGTAGTGATTGGCCCGTGTGGCGTGCCGTAGCGCATCGCGTCATAGACGCCACTCGGGATTCGTTCTTTTGTGCGTTTTATTTGTCGATAAGTGTACGATGCGCAAAGCGATCCCCACTCTTACGTCGAGCGCTCAAGAACCGTGCCGGTATCTATAGTAATCGATGACGAAACCAAAAAGATATAGGCTGATGATAAAAACAAAATTCCTTGAGGAACATAGGTATTTATGTTAATAATGTAGTCAGGGGAAACCCTGATGGAGGGCCGTAGCGATTCTGACGTGCAAATCGATCGTCGGAACTGGGTATAGAGGCGAAAGACTAATCGAACCATCTAGTAGCTGGTTCCGTCCGAAGTTTCCCTCAGGATAGCTGGGGTCGATTTGAACAGTCTCATTCGTTAAAGCAAATGATTAGAGGCATTGGGGCCGAAACGACCTCAACCTATTCTCAAACTTTAAATGGGTGAGTACTCCGGCTTACTCGAACGATGAAGCCGGAGATCTGATGACGGTGCCAAGTGGGCCAATTTTGGTAAGCAGAACTGGCGCTGTGGGATGAACCAAACGAAGTGTTAAGGCGTCTTAAAAATGCTCATGGGACACCATGAAAGGCGTTGGTCGCTCATGACAGCAGGACGGTGGCCATGGAAGTCGGAATCCGCTAAGGAGTGTGCAACGACTCACCTGCCGAAGGAACCAGCCCTGAAAATGGATGGCGCTGAAGCGTTTTGCCTATACACTACCGTTACGGGCATGTGCGACGTTCTCTGTGACGTCATTAAGCCGTAACGAGTAGGACGTGCGCGGCGGAGAGCGCAGAAGGGTCTGGGCGTGAGCCCGCTTGGAGCCTCCGTCGGTGCAGATCTTGGTGGTAGTAGCAAATACTCCAACGAGGCCCTAGAGGACTGACGTGGAGAAGGGTTTTGCGTGAACAGTAGTTGCTCGCGAGTCAGTCGATCCTAAGCTCAAGGAGAAATCTTATGTCGATGTGGCGTGTTTTTTCAAAACGGAACGAGTTCATTTTATTTCATTATGATAAATAACGCCCTTTGAGCGAAAGGGAATCCGGTTCCTATTCCGGAACCCGGCAGCGGAACCGTTTCGTTCCCTCGTTTTTACAGCGAGTGTTCGACGGGGTAACCCAAAGTGGCCTGAAGACGCCGCCGAGAGGTCCGGGAAGAGTTTTCTTTTCTGCCTGAGCGTTCGAGTTCCATGGAATCCTATAGAAGGGAGATATGGTTCGGAACGCGAAGAGCACAGCATTTGCGGCGGTGTCCGGATACTCTCTACGGACCTTGAAAATTCAGGTGAGGGATGGACGTGGAGATTTCGCGCCGGTTCGTACCCATATCCGCAGCAGGTCTCCAAGGTAAAGAGCCACTAGTCGATAGAATAATGTAGGTAAGGGAAGTCGGTAAATTGGATCCGTGACTTCGGAATAAGGATTGGCTCTGAGGATCGGAGCGTGTCGGGTTTGGACGGGAAGCGGATGTGGCCGGTGCCGGGCCTGGTCGATGCTCTAGCGTCTCTCGGGGCGCGAGGGCGGACTCCGGACCCGCGTTCCGGCCTTCCGCGGATCTTCCTAGCCGTAAGGCCGTGTCGGTTTCGTCTCGTGCGCGATTGGCACGGTTCTGTACGACCGCCGTTTAACGGTCAGCTCAGAACTGGCACGGACAAGTGGAATCCGACTGTCTAATTAAAACAAAGCATTGCGATGGCCCTCGCGGGTGTTGACGTAATGTGATTTTTGCCCAGTGCTCTGAATGTCAACGTGAAGAAATTCAAGCAAGCGCGGGTAAACGGCGGGAGTAACTATGACTCTCTTAAGGTAGCCAAATGCCTCGTCATCTAATTAGTGACGCGCATGAATGGATTAACGAGATTCCCAGCCATCCACTCCCAGTTGAAAAATTCACCCTGCATAATACGAGGGCGGCACTGAAAATTTCGGGAATCAAGGAAGTGACACAACATTACTATTTAAAATGTATTAATTATTGCTTTTCGAAGTATTCTCCGCGAAATTTGACACATTTTTCCATACGATAGAACCAATCATTGAAGCAACCATTCCATTTGGAAGTTGGAGTCTCCAAAATGGCCGTTTTGTAGGCGTCCACAGCTTCTTCAGGTGATTAAAATCTCTGTCCACGCAATTTATTCTTTATTTTAAGGAAAGTATAAAAATCATTAGGACTTAGGTCGGGGCTGTACGGCGGATGGTCTAATAATTCTATGTTTCCATGCTCTAAAAACTCTTTTGTTCTGTGCGTGGTGTGAGAACTCGCATTGTCGCGATGGAGGATGATGCGGCGGTTGCAGTTCTCTTTACGGAGTTCAGAAATGACCTGTGGCAAACAAATGCTAGCATATCATTCTGCATTAACCGTTCTATGCCCCCAAGAGGAATAGTCGTAACATGGCCGGTTTTGGCCAAACGTGGCCACCATTTTTTTTTTACAACACTCCGTGAACGAACAATTTTTGTTGCCTTTAACTCATTTTCGAACACCCAAACTCGTGACTTGTTTTTTGTTTCGGGTTCGTACGCGTATATCCAGGATTCGTCACCTGAAACGATGTCCCTATCTTCTTGGGCGGCTGAAGCCGAACTGACACACATGCTCGGCATGTGCGTTGCCGAGGGTACCTTCCCCGATGTGTGGAAGTACGGGAGGCTCATCGTCATCCCCAAGGGTAACGATAGGCCTCTGACCGACCCGAAGGCATATTGGCCCATCACTCTCCTCCCTGTTCTGGGGAAAATTTTGGAAAGGGTACTGCTTCTCAGCGCACTCTGTATTACGGGTAGCGTGTCGTCGAACCAACACGGGTTTTCTCGGGGTTGATGGTCTACTTTGTCGGCCCTGACGGACATCCAGCGCACAGTTGCTGAGAGCCGGTGCAAATATGTGCAGGCCGTCTTTCTGGACATCTCAGGGGCTTTTGACAACGCGTGGTGGCCCATGATCCTGCTCAAGGCGAAGGGTGTGGGGTGTCTGCCAAACATCTATAGGATGCTGGCGGCATACTTCACAAACCGGCGCGTCGGTCTCTTCGCCGGAAGCAGGGTCGTGCGGAAAACCTCGACCATGGGTTGCCCGCAGGGCTCTGAAGTGGGACCGCCACTATGGAACCTCCTTATGGACGACCTGCTTCGGTTGCCGTACCCAGCGGGAGTGAAGGTGGTCGCGTACGCTGATGATGTTACGATATTCATCGAGTCTGACTCCCAAGCCGGCATCGAGGCCTCGGCCTCGTGTGCCATGACGTTAATCTCTGAGTGGGGGGTGCGGAACAGGCTGGCCTTCTCCCCTTCGAAGTCACATTCGTTGACCTTGAAGGGGAACATGTCCAGGCGCCCGCCCACGGTCAGACTCGATGGGACCTCAGTCGGAAGCGTGCGCTCGACCAAGGTGCTGGATGTGGTGATTGACTCAAGTCTCTCATTCAGGGAACACGCTCAGTCCATAGGCGAGCGTGCTGCAGCAGGGCTGGGCAAGATGTCGCGCGTCTCTGCAACATCCTTAGGTGGTTCGGTACAGGGCCCTTAAGGTCCTGTACAAAGGTATCTTTGTTGCGACCATCACCTATGCGGCGGGATGCTGGTGGAGACGCGTGAGCGTGTACATAGTCAGGAGCGTGTTGCTCAGAACCCAGAGGCCGGCCCTCGTCCTTCTGACGAAGGCCTACCGGTCTGTCAGCACAGCCGGCCGTGAGAGTTGAGAAGACGACAAACGAAATGGCAACCGTGCGCCGCCGCGCAGTGTGGGAATTTCGCAATCTAGCGGGCTTTAATTCCAAATTAAAATAAATAAAAGAAACAAGTGTAAAATGATATTGATTGGTATTCAAATAAACAAAATTCATCATTTACGATGTCTACCGATTGTTGCCAATTTTTCGTTAATTTTGATAAATAAACTTTTAAAAAAGCGCTTACAGCTTGGCCAGAACGTCTTGAAACGGAACTAATATTTTTATTTGCTGACAACGTTTTAAAATATTTGATGTAAACAAAGATGCAGGTTTGTAAAATTTACCTATTATTGTGCCATAAAACTAACGTAATAAGTGAAAATAAATAAAATCATTCAAAGTGCTGGTAGCGAGAAGACAGTGGCGACTTCCGGTTTTCTACTGTTTTTTGCCAAGCTATAATTTCATTTTTAGTATCTTCCAAAAATGTAACTTGCTGGTAATGTACCTCTTATAAAAGCAAAGATAGCTTCAATTCGCTTCTTTTCCACATTTGAGATCAAAAAACTAGTTTTTTTGTAACATTGGAGGTCATTACGAAAATCGAAAAAGTATGTTGGCGCAAAAAAACGCAAGTTTTATCAACTGTTCTCAAAAGTTTAGACTCTAAACTATAATTTGAAACAATCAAAACACCGGGACCTTCTGGCCATTTTTTTGATACACCTTTTATGTTGCAAATCATCTCTAAAAAATGCTTTTTTCAACCTTTGCTTTCACATGTTGTTATAAGAGTAATGTATTACTATTACTTTAATAAAATGCACTCTAAGTGACCTTGACAAATATACACAATGGAATAATAAACCAATAAACAAGGCTTTAAGTTAATTTTATCAATAATCTCAAATGAAGATGACACTTGGCACCGCGACCCTGGAACGCAAAGGGCGACTGGCCCTTTGCGTTCCAGGGTCGCGGTGTATGTCGTATGCACATTGTCAGTATACAACGACTATTATCAACCCACTTCAAGATTTTTTATTATTTTTTTCAAGCTTTAACAATTTCTAATATGTAGCTTTGACCAATAGGGTCTTAGGTATAAATACGTTATTTAATAAATATGTTATAAAATATTAACATTTATATTTTGATTTAAATCCAATTTTAGATTTCGAAATTCCCAAACTGTGCGCCGGCCGCCATGCCGCGCCCGCGCGGCCTTGGAGAAAACGACAACGTCGCATAAAATAACCAAAATATACCGTTTACTTATTACCGCTATTTTCTCAATAACATTAAAAATACCGTTAATTTTTAACGCAATTTTTAACGTTCTTATAATGTTATGCTACTAATTAACGCTACCAAATCATACCGATATGCAAGTATCTCTATGGAAATACCGTTATTTAACGTTATTTTTAATGTGAATTGGTAACGTTTTCAAGCCCAAAGTGCTAATTTTTGCCCTACTCGAGTGTCCCCCCCCTCTACCAGCTAAACGGTTATGTTTGGGGGTGTGAAAAAATTTACAATAGTAGTATATATAACGAAGTTTAAAAGAAAATTACCATGACTAAGTGGGCTTTACAAGTTTACGAGTAATAGTTGACCAACTTATAAAACGTACTGGGATAACATTTTCCTAAACAAAATGTATCGGAGAACAACTGCAAATGTAAGTTTGTCAACTTCATTTTTACAGCTATAATAGGTAGTGGAGTGGAGTGGAGTGCAGTGGAGTGGAGTGCAGTGGAGTGGAGTGGAGTGGAGTGGAGTGGAGTGGAGTGGAGTGGAGTGGAGTGGAGTGGAGTGGAGTGGAGTGGAGCGGAGCGGAGTGGAGTGGAGTGGAGCGGAGTGGAGCGGAGTGGAGCGGAGCGGAGTGGAGTGGAGTGGAGCGGAGCGGAGCGGAGTGGAGTAGAGCGGAGTGGAGTGGAAGGGAGTGGAGTGGAGTGGAAGGGAGTGGAGCGGAGCGGAGCGGAGTGGAGTAGAGCGGAGTGGAGCGGAGTGGAGCGGAGTGGAGCGGAGTGGAGTGGGGTAGTGTGGGGTGGAGGGTCGAAAATCGCTTGAACCTTTTTAACAGGTTCATAGCGATTTTCGTCGTGCCTTGACACCTCTCAAGTTTTTTTTTTTAATACGTCATAAATCGTAAACCTTTCAAAGTTGGAACCAACTACAAGAACTTTTATAGTATGTTATTACTTGCTGCTACGGAACCCTTTATGGGCGAGTCCGACTCGCTCTTGGCCGGTTTTTAACACCTTATTTATATACCTGGCACATTGGAAATAATAAGAAACATCCATCCATACTCCAAATAAACTTTCACGTTTAAGATAATAGGTCTGTTTGGGTACAGTCAGCCACACTAAAAAGTTTTGTAGGCTACAATTTTTAAATGGTATTTTTTTTATCGTGGTAAAATCATCAATGAGTCCTCCCATCCAGGGCGGGACGAGAGGGACTGCCAGACTTGTAATGACTAAAATCCACGGTGTCCTTCATTAGCCCTTTACGTTCCAGGGTCACGGTTACCTAATGAGACAGTCTCGCGACCCCGGCAGGCTTTGGCCACGGTAATATTATATTACCGTGCTTTGGCCCTCTAAGGGCCGCGTCCCCGGCCCCGTCAGATTACAGACAGATCTTTGAGGTGCGCGAGGAACACGACGCGCCGTTGACCGGGCATGGTCCATGATCGGACGGCGAGCCACCCATTACTCGCCATCAGCATGCTCGCGCCTACTACGGTGACCAGAAATCGCTTCGCGACGTCCGTGTCGTGCCGTTGGCGTCTCCATTTTCTTCTTTTTTTTTTCATTATAATACCTTGTTCTAGTGTTGTTCGTGACTGTATTTTTTTTTTCAAGTATTTTCCTAATACTTTTTTTTTATGTTACGTTACAGAATGGCGTCCATATTTTCTAAAAACGGCATCCTATCAGGTCGTATAGACTATTACTGCCTGATATGCGCAGAACATTTCGTGGACGAAGACGACTCGCTTGCGCATATAGTCGATGCGCAGCATAAGGAGAACTTAAACACTTGCGGGTATTTTGAAAAATATAAGGCAGATTTCATCAGAAAGGTACGTTTTGTTTTTACATGGTAAATGGAAAAATAAACTGTCATCATTATCATCATCAGCCTATAATGTTCTCACTGCTGGGACACAGCCTCTCTGTGCGAGGGAGTGAGCCATGATCCACCACGCGAGCCCAGTGCGGGTTGGTAGATGACTCATGTCTTAGAATTTTATGGTTCTAGGACATGCCCGTTTCTTCACGATGTTTTCCGTCACCGTTTTGAGAGCAGTGGTAGTTTGTTTGTGTACCGTAAAACATGGCAACTTTGCCCTCGACATATGACTTTGCCCAGTTGTGTATTTTTTAAAAAACTTAATACATACCAAATTTGTCTATAGTTAGTAAGAACATTTTATCTATGGTAAAAAATTCATCATTTTTCTGGCAACACTGTGTGACGCACTGTCACAGATGTTGCTTCAGTTGTCTGTCAGACGTCGTTGAAGTTAGAGTGTTTTTTTGCGGGCAAAATCTTTTGAAAAAACTTTTTCGAGAAGTGCTACTTGGAGTTATCGCAGGTAAGTAATTTTTATACATCCGTTATTACATTGGAAATGAATAATATAGACTAGCTTTCTTCGCTAAATGCGTCATATAATCGTAAAATATAACGGTGGGCAAAGTCGGAAGCATATTTTTTTGATATCGTTGACAACATTGCCCAACGTTTCTTTTTCACTAGGGTTGTCACCTGAGAGACATTTTTTAACCGAGTAAAAAAAGGAAGGTTCGGATTTGATGAACAGTTAGTAATGTTGGTAAACATATAAAGTTTAAAAACACAGTCGGGATTTAGAAGATACGAGGGCTCGTTTCTTCCAAATCCTGACTGTGTTTTAAAGTTTCTTGTTGATAGGTTTTAGGTTCTTAAAAACTATATGTATTTACATCGAAATCAAACTACCTAGGTACTCTTTTTTTACCGCTACCGCGATAAAATTCATAAAACTTTTTTTAAAAATAGTTTTCATTTTACCCTTTTTAGTTCAGATACTCAACAAAAATCTTTGTATAATCGGCGTCTTTAGAAATATTTAATCCAAGACAGCAACAAAAACGGATCTATGCAGTCAACGTCACGAGATATTCATGATTGTTATATACTAAAACCTTCCATAGAATACAAACAATGTAACAAATACTTTTGTGAAAACCGCATCAAAATCGGTTGAGCCAAACGCGTGATAATCGCGACCAAACATACAATCGACTTTGAAAATATACAACCCAAGTAGGCAAAAAACTCCCTATCTCAAAAACTACTAAACCGATTTTGATGAAATTTGCAGTGTACCCTAAGTTGGACAATATCTAGTGTAACAAAAAACGAATTACTTAAATCGGACTTCTAGTTCCGGAGATATGCGAACACAAACATAATAACAAACATACATACATTTTGAAATTTGGCACATTTGTTCAGACGCTGATATATGAAAACATAACATAACATATATGAAAACTGGGTAGTTCTGGAAATATTACATACATACGGGTCGCATTGTTAACCTACTTTTTTTTGAAGTCAGTAAAAACCGAGATATGTACATACTTTTTAGTTTTTTTTTTTAGTTTTTAACACTTTACAAATAAAGCATATTATGTAAAAAATGATGTTATATTATTTCCCTTTTTAATTTATTTATCATTATATATAAAAAATAATATTCCACACTAAAAATATTAAATAGTTAAGTATTGTCAATGGTGACAACCCTTGAACAATCGCCATTTTGTACGAAAAATGTTCTAGAAGGCTTTTTGACTTTGCCCACTCATTTTTAAGGGTCAAGGAATGTGAATATTTGGCGTATAATTTAATACATTATTGCATTGCTCAGTATTTTTCATTCAGTCCTTTTCGAATAGTGATAAAGTTCATAGTAACGGAGATCTGTAATGTGGGCAAAGTTACCAATTGTATAAGATTTTTTGCCCAGCACCTATAATTGTTATTTTCACTAATAAATATGCTTTCTTTTTACTATTTTTAGCTTTGTGTATCGAGACATGAGTATATAGTATTATGTGGCACCGAAACAATAATCAATTTATTAAAATTTTCCAAAATATCATCAGTTAAGCATTTATTTTTTAAATTTATGGGCAAAGTTGCATGGTTTTACGGTATTTGTTTTTAATTAATAAATTCAAAAACTACTCATCCGATTTTGAAAATTCTATTATCGATATTGCTGGTAGTGGGTAGGTACTATTTGCTTACAAAGCATTGTCGTATGCCTAAATGAGCTGTGTGCAAAAAGAACCACAAATGTGGTTTTTAATTTGCAATTTTAAAGTTAAAATGTTTTGGAAGGAATACTTCAATGAGAGATCTAAAGAAAAAGGAATCTGGTACAAAATGATCCAACCGCATCCCTTGGGCTCACCGTGGATAGATTATCAGCTTTTGAACAGATGTGATACTGTTACTGCACTGAGACTTCGTTCTGGCCACATTCCGTGTAATAAGTTCTTATATCTAATTGCTAAATCAACATTGACTAATTGTGAGTTGTGCATTGATTCCGTTGATGATGTCCGTCACATATTGACAGTGTGTCCGCACGAGGAATTTAGAAATAGCCTAGGTTGTAAGATTGGGGAGATAGGGTACTGTAATAGTGTTCTAGTTGTACCACTTTCTGATGCAGCTAGAGCACTAGCTCAGCTATTATGACTCTGTTAAATAAGTACTTTGTAAATCTAAACTTTGTAAACCTAACCTAACCCAACCAGAGTGGCATAATCGCATGTGCGACAAAATCTTTTCGTCAAATGTTTCCGTCTATGAGAGGCGAACAATACATTTTTTTAAAATACATATTAGTTTCGCGTTTGACCACTATATCGCCAGATAATAAACGAACATGTGGTCGATGGTAAAGTAACCTATTCACTCTTGACTTGAAGACCCCAAGGTTATGGCTGTCAGGAAATACAGACCCAGGCAGGAAATTCTCGTCCTTAGCTGTGCGTACAAGAAAAGTCAATCAATTCAAGTATATCTACTGTCCCGGGTCCAGTTTCTGTCTCTGCAGATGCTGCGACACCGTTCCGGCTTCGCACAGGAGGACTTATCTTTTATACCATTAAATATAGCCTGTAGTAGCTTTCTAATGGTGAAAAAATTATTAATACAGTCAAATACTAACTGGTCATTAACAACAATTATTAAAAATCCTTATCAAAATAACAATAAATTCTCCGAAACTATTTAGCAACATTGATTACATCGAATAATAGAAATTCGGCGAATTATTAATACAGTCAAATACTAACTGGTCATAAACAACAATTATTAAAAATCCTTATCAAAATAACAATAAATTCTCCGAAACTATTTAGCAACATTGATTACATCGAACAATAGAAATTCGGCGAATTTCGTCGTTAGGATATTGAATTGAGCATTATTGTTATATGCAGGGCCGTCTTTACCAGGGGGTGCAAGGGGTGCGGTGCACCCGGGCGCGGAGCACCCTGGGGCGCCTTTCGGGCGCTGAATTTTTGGATATTTCATTAAACTTAACGCCATTGCACAGTTTTATATACTTGTTACTTACGACAAATATGTAAGCGCAAGCAAAAAAATTGTTTTTTTTTTACTTTCATTACGCTTGTGGCGCTTGTCATACCGCATTACTACACTACACAAATAACAATTTTATTTAATAGGTGCGTCCCCACAGAGCACGCAGCCTCGCGAGGCATTTTCCGCGCGAAGCAGATCGGTTGGTGTGGACGTGTCTCGGGCGAAGCAAGTGACAGCGCTATTGCGGTCGATCGACCGAGCGCCGGAGCCATCCAGTGTCGGCTTTTGTTTTGCTCGCGTATATTGTTTCGTGCCTCGGTCCAAAAACAATAGACGCGTCCACACAGAGTGAGCAGCCTCGCTTGTCAGTTTCCTCGCGCAGCAAATGCCTCGCAAGGCTGCTCGCTCTGTGTGGACGCACCTATAATACAACACGCGCGCGGCAAAATCTATAAAAAGAGAGTGTATAGTACGTAGGCGGGCCCCGTGAGGGAGAGGACAGTGTCCTCCCTCCGCCCCAGTCGGAGTGGTAGACGCCCGCGGCGACGGACTTTGCAAGACGATCTCCAGCACCGTAGGCGCGGGCATGCGGGCGGCGAGTAACTGTCAGCTGCAGTGTAAAAAAAAAAAACGAGGGCGCAGGCTGAGTTCCGCACCCCGGCGCAGAATAGACTTAAGACGGCCCTGGTTATATGTTACCGTTAATTTGCGTAAATCAGTTAGCGTGCAGATTAATTAGGGATTCTGCAGATTATCTGGCTAAGCCAGTTAAAGTGGAAAAAAAAATTCTATTCTTACGTCAACTAGATAATTTGCAGAATACCTATGTAATCTGCAGACTAACGACCATGCATACGGTAAATTGCATAAATCAGGTTCTGGTTTGAATAAAACATGTAAATTAGTTGTCTCGCCCTTGCATCCTTAGTCTTATTGCTGATTACCACCTATCAAGGTAGGTCAACGGAGCCCCGCTTCGCGAGGCTCCTATTTCTGTTTGCAAGTTTTAACGTAACCTAACACGAAGAGGATGGCGGGGTCTTTCAGGCCCCGCCATCCCCTTCTAACCTAACCTGTCCGAGTCGGGGTGCCCCAAGTCCCGAGCTCGCTACGCTCGCTCTTGCATCCTTAGTCAAATTGCTGATTACCACCTGCCAAGGTAGCTCGACGGACTTCGGATTTTGATTTTAGGACATGTCAGTTTCCTCACGATGTTTTCTTTCACCGTTTTGAGGCTGAGCGAACCTTAATAATATTTTTTTTTCAACATCAACATCATCAGCCGGAAGACGTCCACTGCTGAGCATAGGCCTCCCCCTTAGACCGCCACGCCGAACGACAATTCGCCACTTGCAACCATCGGTTGCCCGCGCCTCTCGCGATGTCGTCGGTCCACCTAGTGGGAGGCCTGCCTACGCTGTGTTTTCCGGTCCTTGGTCGCCACTCGAGAACTTTTCCCCATCCAATCCCCTTTTTTTATTCATACTAATTTTCTTCCATTACAGACAAAAGGAATCTACTTCTGCGAGCCATGTAGCCTGACTTTCCCTACCGCCACGAAGGTCGAACTACACATAGACGAACCATCTCATATCAAAGAAAAAAACAAAATTTCTCCATGGCTCGTCCGAGTAAACAATGATATCATAGTTTTCAACCAGTACCTCATCTCTGATGATGCTTGGAACGGCTGTGTGGAAGACACTTGTGTCCTTTGTAACACTGAGTTTGAGGATAGTGGCTCACATAAGGAGATCAAGAGTCATATCCTGAATTTAATCAAAAGTGAAGTTACTTTTGATCAAGATGAGAAGACGGTTTATAGGACGGTAAGATTATTTTTTAATTTTTGTACCTACCGGCAATGTGAAGTTTCAGATGTAGATTAAATCGTGGCCCTTGGAAGACCTACTTTTATTCTGGAAGAAGAGGTGGAACAAACTCCCCAATTTTTCTCACCAATGCTCAGTAGTATATAATGATGAAGTTAAAGTTGGAACTTCATCATTATAGACTACTGAGCATTGGTGAGAAAAATTGGGGAGTTTCCATGTTACAGGGTAGCTATTTTTTTTTCTTTATTTTTGGGTTTTATCACTCAGTGATAATGTCACCTTTTTTTTTTTTTTTTTTTAGGGTGGCAAAATCATCAAATGAGTCCTCCCGCCCTGGGCGGGGCGGGAGGGACTGTCAGACTTTTACTGACTAAAATCCACCCGTGTTCCGTCGGATGCCCTTTACGTTCCGGGGCCACGGTGTCCTGGATTAAGAAAAATCCGCGACCCCGGCAGGCATTTGGCCCCATAAGGGGCCCCGTCGGTGACGCGTGAAACACGACGCGCCACCGACCCGGGCTTGGTCCTTAGTCGGACGGCGAGCATACCCATTACTCACCGTCCGCAAGCCTGCTCCACCGCTGTGCCCTTTGCTGTTCAGAGGGACACGCGTTGGAGCGTCCACCCGACAGGCTATTTGCATACGGGCAAAGAAACCCCTTAGGCACACAGTGCCTAAGGAGAGTTTTTGCCCGCATCCCAGGGCGCACCGGCCCGAAAAACTGGTCTTCCCCCCGGACGTATCCGAGAGGGAACTCCAGTCCACGGGTGCACGTGGAGGTTTCCTGTCTTAGCACCCCGTGATAATGTCACCTTAGTACAAAGTTGAAAATCTTTTAAAAGCTGCCAAGCGTTTGACACTATTCTAGGGACGCTCAGGTGGCCTACCATGACGTCTTAAAGCGTGAGTAGTTCAGCTGTGGGAACGTGATGGCGCTAGATGATTTGTATAGCTCTGTCGCATTCCCTCAGCGGAACTACTCACGCTTTAATATGTTATGGTCGGCCACCAGCTCTTTAATATGTCATGGTAGGCCACCAGCTCTTTTACAGTATTGCTGCCATGTGCTGTAAAACGTTTTATATTTCCTTACAGATCGACACTAAGACCAAGCAGTGTCTTACATGCAACGTCATCGTCGGGAACGAAACAAGTCATTTCACTACAGTCGAGCATAAAGATGCATATAAATTGTATGATCTTTCCATTCAAAAGAATGAAACCAAAAATGCTTCTGTAACTCGCAAAAATGCGGAAACAGTTAAAGAAACAAAAAATGTGAAGGATAATAACAATAATGCCGATGTAAAGGATATCATTAAATTGGTCAATGAAAATATCGACGTCACTAAAGCTAAAAACACCGAAATTGATGTAAAAAAAGATACTAAAAAGAAAGCCGCGAAATCTCTTGAAAAAGAAGCCACCAAACCTCTTGAAAAAGAAAAAGTCAAAGAGAAACCCAAACAATCACCTAAGAAAGAAAGCTTAGCAGAACTCGACAAGATTTACTGCAAGAATTTAGGGGCTAAAGACTACATAACTGAGTCAGGCCCGCCCACCTTCTGCATTCTATGTGAACTCCTATTAGAGAATGAAACTCGCGAAACCCACCTTCAAAGCAAACATCATCAGACCTTACTAGAACTCCATTTGGAGAGACTAGCAGAAAACAATACTTCAAGTAAAGATGAAGGAACTATAATACCTCATGAATCCGTAGACAGATACCAAAAGCAAAATATAAATATTGACTTCATCAACGAAGCAGCCTTTTGTAAGAAGTGTTCTAAAAGCATCGATTTCAATACAAGTGCCATCGATAAACATATACAGGAACATGAGAAGAATTGCAACAAAAAGTCGCCAGAAACTCTCGATTCGGGCATAAAGTCTAACGGGACAGAGAAGACTACCCTGTTTACTAAGCCAGTGCTAAACATGTCCTCCTTTTTAAAGCGTCAGAAGTCCGTGTCAGTAGAAGACTATGCAAAGCAGCATGGATTCAGTCACAATCGTGCTGACAACAGCTTCTACTGCCGACCCTGCAGTAGGAGACTCCCTACCACACTCAACGACCTACAAAAGCACGTCACGAGTAATATTCACGCGGAAAACACCAAACAGAGTTCTAAAACTGAGACTGACAAGGCTCTTGTAACAGAGCCTGTCTTCGAATTCATAGAGAGTTTTGAATGTGTAAATACAATGAAGGAAGAAATAATAATTATTAATGACAAATACTGGATTAATGCTTTTTGCTTTTTCTTGATCGCCAGAAAGAATGAAAAAATCTTCTGTCACGGCTGTCATATTGATTTGACTCCTGACAATGTTGTAGATCATGTCGTATTAAATGATAATCACAGAGACATTATTGAAAAGTGCCGTTGGGTAACTTCTTTACCAGATGAATTGATTAGGGAGGTGAGTCCGAAGAATTTGTAGTTTATATTGTCTGCCTGTGTTTATTTATTCGATCATTCACTTAGCCTTTTCCGGTTAGGTTGGAACCCAATGGGCGTTTTTCCACCAGCACAGACACCGGTACCGACACCGGCGCCTGTGCCGGGGTAGCAAAAATGTATGAAGATATGGCTCGCTTTTGCACTTATCGGCGCCGGCGCCGGGTCGCCGGGGAGGCATGCTTTGGGCGTTTTTCCATTAGCCGGCCCGGCACCGGCATGGCCGTGGCTAATGGAAAACCGGCCAAGTGCGAGTTGGACTCGCCCATGAAGGGTTCCGTAATAGCAAGCATAGATTAATGATATAATTATATTGAGATTAGTAAGCAATATACACAAAAATAACTTTGTTTTTCATAGTGTTTGTATGAATGGCAAAGTTATATTTGCGGTTTTTGAAAATGTACTATATCTCAGAAACTGCTAATATATCTCATCCAATCCAATTTTCGTTGGAAGTTTTGTTGAAGTCTGACCTATCCATAGAGTCCCCCACACGTATGGGTTTGGTGAAAATTTTTTTTTGAGTTCCATTTCTTAGTATAGTTAGTAAAAACAAATTTTGGAGGTAACCCCCCGTACCTCCAAAATTTGTTTTTTTTTTGGGTGAAAATCCTAATGCGGTTCACATAATACATCTTCTTACCAAGTTTCAACAGGATAGCTCTCATACTTTCGAAGAAAAGTGGCTGTGACATACGGACGGACAGACAGACATGACGAATCTATAAAGGTTCCGTTTTTGCCATTTGGCTACGGAACCCTAAAAATGACCAATTCCTACTGAATGGTAGCCATTTTGGTTTTGATATAGGCATCCCCCTTTTTCTGCCATGCTTCTCTGTTCTGTGCATCCCTCATTCATCTAATTCATCTTAATGTATTTGTACAGATAAAGCTGGATTTGTACCATTGTGGTTACTGCAACGAGTGTGAGGAAGACTGGGACGACATGCTAGATCATATCGCGACCTCAGAGCATAAGAGAAAGAAGTCGAAAGCAGAGGAAAAACTCCGCGAGTATCCACGGAACCGTTTTAATCGAATTACTATGATAGAAGTCAATGAAATTATCAGAAATTTTGCTCGACGCAACCGCGTGTTTGAACAAAGGTTTTAAACAAAGTATCGTTTATAAAAAGAACGAATTTCATCAATTAAACTGCGCGGCATATTTATTTAATCTGTGCACAAGAGCTGTCAATGTCATCATTGGTTGGACGTTTGACATAATGATGGTGACAGCTTTTGGACCCGGTTTAACCATAGACAATCGGCTTTATTACAAAACGTGGTTTAACTTAGACCAAGCTTTAAATCAAAAATGAATTTTTGAATTTCGAACTTTATTTCTACTGTCGTAAAGTTATTAATACAAAAACCGAGTTTAGATCCCGGTCTAAGTTGTCAATGTGCATTTTAGAATTTTATAGCAGTTGGAATAAAGTTCGAAATTCAAAAATTCATTTTTGATTTAAAGCTTGGTCTAAGTTAAACCACGTTTTGTAATAAAGCCGAATGGGTTTAACGGCCAGCTCACGACGGTCTAACCGGTGAGCGGTGCCAAGGGCGGGGCGAATGTTGACTTTGACTTCTTATACAAATTATGACTGATCCTGCTTTTGTTAACTGGACTTTGTTTGACCGACTTCCAATATTATGACTGACCCTGCTTTTGTTAACTAGACTTCGAACAACTTCTAATATTGTGATCTGACCCTGCCTATGTTTATTGGACTTGTGATCCTCTAACAATTTACTTAATTTCTCACTATGTTTACTGGAATTTTGATCGGCTTGTAAAACTCTGAATCGACTCTGGCTATACTTACCGGACTCCGACAAATTTCTAATGTGATGATCTGACCCTAGCTATGTTTACAGGACTTTGAACGATTAATGAAACTCAGACCCAACTTATGCTACGTTTTCTGGACTTCAGACGACTTCTACTCTGAACTTTGAACGATTTATTATTATAAATTGTTTCTTGCTATGTTTATTGGACGTAGAACGACTTCTAATACTCTGAAAAAAAAAAAAACAATTGTGAAAAAGTTAGGATTATTTTAGTGGTAAAATTATTTCGTCGACTTTTTTTGGCCCTGATGCTGTTCTGTTTACTTAAAATACATTTAATTCACACAAGGTGCGTTTCTTTGACTGTGTGTCATTATTCCTGGAGCTTTAGCCTTTTTTTGTAATAGTATTCTGCTATTCTCAACTAATATAATATTTTTACGGTAGTTTTACATCACAGTAACAATTATAGTGATATTTATTCTCATTATAAAGTTATAGGATGCTGTTGGTTCCCTGTTGTCAGATGTAGCAGGAATTTGAAGGGACTGTATTTTAATAAATGTACAGAGGCCAGCACATCAACCTACTTCAATCAATCAAATATATTTAATAGATTTTCAACCTTATCACAGCAGTGGAAGGTTAAGGGTGCTCCCACATTAATCGACGCGGAATCGGATCGCGTCGTCCGAGCCGAGCCGATGCGAATGGCATTAGTAACACCCTTATTACGTTGACATAAAGGTTTTCTTGACAGGCTTAAGCCGATTCCGCGTCGATAAATGTGGGAGCACCCTAATGTTCGATTTGTAAACTTAACAGATTCGGGTAGGTTGTCCTGGTGGCCAACCATAAAGTCTTAAAGCGAGAATAATTCCAGTGTTATAAAAAAGACGTGTAAAAGTGTTGATATAACATACTTGCATAAATAAACATCATTTCAATGTTCGAAAGTGACAGAGCTATACAAGTCATATAGCGCCACCTCGTTCCCACAGTGCTCCAATTATTCTCTCTTTAATAGCGGCCATACACCATACTGCCTATCGTACAATCGGCATGACGCTGCCGATTTGATCAGTTAGATTTGACCGTGTGTGGGCGTGGAATCCACCAAATTGGCATTACAATAGGCTTGATCATGCCGATTTGATTATGCCGATTTGATCATGCCAATTTGATCAAATCGATTTGATCAAATCGGAATGATCAAACTTCAAATTGGCAGCAGTGATACCAACTTAGCAACTTTATAGCTAGATCTAGCTAATATTCGGTAGCTACTTTTTAACCGACGTAAAAAAAAGGAGGAGGTTCTCAATTCGAAACGTATATTTTTTGAACGAAGTTCCTTATGGCGCGTTGCGAGAGGGGCCTAGGCGGAAAAAATCGTAACGACACTTTTTACAGACTGCGCGACGCAAAGGAGGGTAATGTGTGTATTACCATGGAATGGAATGGACTGTAATGGAGTGGAGTGGAATGGAGGGTCGAAAATCGCCTGACCCTTTTTTAACTTGCTATCGTTAAGCAAGTTTAAAAAACAGGTTCAAGCGATTTTCGACCTTATTGACATTCAAAATTTAGTTTGTTTTTTCTTACATTCTCTATAGCCAACATTGCTCCTTCATTAAAATCCGGTGTTTGAATAAAGTCGAAAATCGCTTGAAGGTCGGAAAACATTTGCTTAACGATAAGCAAATGTTTTCCGACCTTCACTTGTATTACCAACTGATTCCCACTAGTGAAATAAATCGGTAAAAAAACAAGTCTGTAAAAAAGTAGCTAAAAAGTTAAGCCACAAGTTTTATAAAATTGTAGCTGTCGGTCACCGAATAATAGCTAGATCTAGCTACTTATAAAGTTGCTTAGTTGGCATCACTGCTGCCGATTTGAAGTTTGATCAAATCGATCGTCATGCCGATTGGACGATAGGCAGTATGGTGTATGGTGTATATGGACGAACTGCCAATTTGATCAAATCGATCGTCATGCCGATTGTACGATAGGCAGTATGGTGTATGGCCGCTATAAGACGCCATGGCAGGCCACCTGCTGGCGTCTGTACAAAGTTTATAGTGTACAATCTTTAAGTGGGCTTCTATGACTGCAAAGCCAAATTGTGCAACGATAATTGCACAATCCATTGAAAGATTCACATTGTATATAATTATTTTTTATTTTCCAAGTTACATTTTTATAAACAAAAGAAAAGAACGCGTACATAAAAACTTATGTTATTTTCGCGTTAAAATTCGTGTGTTAGGTTTATTTATGATAGTGTCAATTGAATATAGAGTTCAAACCGAGTTGCAAAATTCTCTGATAAGTATACTTTTGAATTGAATTAGATATCTGCAAAATGCACGAGTATCTACAATTAATAATTTTAATGCTGTTTTGGACTCTGTTTTTCAGTTATATTATTTTTTATGTGATAGTTTAAAACATAGCAACCCTGCCCGCGGATAGTAAAATTATTTTGAAATTTAAGTTTTATTATTTCTTTAATACAAAGACATAATCTCGGGCATGGATGTTTTTCACAATTTGACGACATTATTTAATTGTTAAGCAAAATATTATTTTTATCAGTTAATAAGTTCTTGAATGTTAGAGTTGTCAGCTTTATATAAGTAATAGTATTTTTAAAATACAATATGCTCATATTTTTTATTTACAACTAGCTGTGCCCGCGACTTCGTTCGCGTGGATGTCGGAACATAACAATCTATATTTTAGTGCGAAGCGGTGTTGGAGGATACCGATACAATCTTTTATATAAGCTATAGACCCCGCCAAATAAGTCTGGAATAAAGGTCATTGATCCTAATAATGCATCGTTCGAATTTCATACCACCATCGTTCAAACAAAATAAAATATAAGGTCAAGATCGCCTCTTACCACGATGCGTTGCTTTTGCTCGTTCTACATTTTTTCGAATGGTTTTGAAATATTGCAAAATATGGGGGTCAACGTATTTTATTTTATTCCACACTTATCTGGCGGAAACTATAGTGCTTCTTTAATATTAACAATATTGTGAACAAATTAACACAGCTGTGAACCATAATTCTGGAGCGTACATAAATATCCTGTCCCATCTTGTCCCGTCCTGTTCCGTCCTATCCCGTCATATCCCGTCCTGTCCCGTCCTGTCCCGTCCTGTCCCGTCCTGTCCCGTCCTGTCTCGTCCTGTCCCGTCCTGTCCTGTCCCATCTTGTCCCGTCCTGTTCCGTCCTATCCCGTCATATCCCGTCCTGTCCCGTCCTGTCCCGTCCTGTCCTGTCCCGTACTGTCCCGTCCTGTCCCGTCCTGTCCCGTCCTGCCCCGTCCTGTCCCGTCCTGAACTGTCTTGTCCCGTCCCGTCCCGTCCTGTCCCGTCCTGAACTGTCTTGTCCCGTCCTGTCGCGTCCCGTCCCGTCCCGTCCCGTCCCGTCCCGTCCTGTCCCGTCCCGTCCCGACCCGTCCCGTCCCGTCCTGTCCCGTCCTGTCCCGTCCTGTCCCATCCTGTCCCGTCCTGTCCCGTCTTGTCCCGTCCTGACTATCCTATGATTCAATAAAATCGCTATAATTAAATTACATTTTTTATACGATGTAAAAAAAATCTTAGTAAGCAACAAAAAACCGGCCAAGTGCGAGCTGGACTTGCCCATGAAGGGTTCCGTAGTAGCAAGCATAGATTAGGGATATAATTATATTGAGATTAGTAAGTAATATACACAAACAATAAAAATAACTTTGTTTTTCATAGTGTTTGTATGAATGGCAAAGTTATATTTGCGGTTTTTGAAAATGTACTATATCTCAAAAACTGCTCACTGTATTTCATCCAAACCAAATTTCGTTGGAAGTTTTTGTTGAGGTCTACATTATATATTTTTTATAGTTTTATCAGTCTCTTATTTTAGAAGTTACAGGGGGGGGGACACATTTTACCACTTTGGAAGTGTCTCTCGTGCAAACTGTTCAGTTTAGAAAAAAAATATTTCAGTAACCTCAATACAATGTTTAAAGACCTATCCATAAATACCCAACACGTATGGGTTTGGTGAAAAAAAATCACCCCCAAAATATATTTTGTTTTTATTTTTGCCATTTGGCTACGGAACCCTAAAAAACAATGTTACTCCAATTTAAACACCTCTATTCCAGGTTTTCTTTTAACGCCATCTACCGTTTTATCGTTGAAGTACATATATGTTTAGATGAATTATTTGAAAATGTAGTTTTGCTATTCTAAGCTAGATCGCGCTACTGAACTGCACGTCTGGTGTGATTGACCGTAATTTTACTTCTGAAACACTTTCAATTCAAATAACTTTTGATAGAGTGAACCGATTTCGATGAAACAAAAACTAAGTTAAACCTCAAGTTGCGTATAATTTTTGTATATAAACATTGTCAGCATTGAATTCGTAGATTTTACGTGATGTACGCACAAACAAACAGACAAACCGACAAAAATTTCAAAAATGATGGAAATGGGTTCTGTTACATATCTTTTCACACGCTGGCTATTTTTTGTTTCAATTTCTTCAATGTACAAAAATTACTTTTCTACAGATTTATTATATGTATAGATGTTAAAGTAAACCAACTGAAATTGGGAATTTCTGTTTTGGAACATAAGTGTAACTTGAAATAAGTTGACAACTCTAAACGCCTACTGTTATTTTAATTGTTTTTAGTAATATAAGTAATAATTAATATAGTATCAATGTACTGATTATATAATCGTAGTAATTAAGCATTCGTCTTCTTTCAATAAATGTAACAGGTTTTTATAATCATGTTTTTTTTATTCCTCGAATCGTGGGCGAAACTTTTTGAAGGTGCCTTAAAAGATACAGCTCTAATTCCACCGCGAAAGGGGAAATAGACGGAACGGACTCCTTTTTAGGGTTCCGTAGCCAAATGGCAAAAACGGAACCCTTATAGATTCGTCATGTCTGTCTGTCCGTCCGTATGTCACAGCTACTTGTCAAAACTATAAGAGCTATCCTGTTGAAATTTGGTAGGTAGATGTATTATGTGAACCGCATTAGGATTTTCACACAAAAATAAAAACAAAACAAAGTTTGTGGGTGCCCCCCATACTTACAATTGAAACTCAAATATTTTTTTTCACCAAACCCATACGTGTGGGGTATCTATGGATAGGTCTTTAAAAAATATATTGAGGTTACTAATGTCACTTTTTTCTAAACTGAACAGTTTGCACGAGAGAGACACTTCCAAAGTGGTAAAATGTGTCCCCCCCCTCTAACTTCTAAAATAAGAGAATGATAAAACAAAAAATATATAATGTATCCCTCAACAAAAACTTCCAACGAAAACTTAAAAAAAAAAAATTAACCGCCTTCAAAAACAACCACAAAAAACCGCCCAAGTGCGAGTTGGACTCGCCCATGAAGGGTTCCGTAGTAGCAAGCATAGATTAGGGATATAATAAAATTATATTGAGATTAGTAAGTAATATACACAAACAATAAAAATAACTTTGTTTTTCATAGTGTTTGTATGAATGGCAAAGTTATATTTGCGGTTTTTGAAAATGTACTATATCTCAAAAACTGCTAACTGTATCTCATCCAAACCAATTTTCGTTGGTAGTTTTTGTTGAGGTCTACATTATAAATTTTTTTTAGTTTTATCATTCTCTTATTTTAGAAGTTACAGGGGGGGACACACTTTTTACCACTTTGGAAGTGTCTCTCGTGCAAACTGTTCAGTTTAGAAAAAAATGATACTAGTAACCTCAATATCATTTTTAAAGACCTATTCATATATACCTCACACGTACGGGTTTGGCGAAAAAAATTTTTTTGAGTTTCAATTCTAAGTATGGGGCCCACCCCCAAAATTTGTTTTGTTTTGATTTTTGTGTGAAAATCCTAATGCGGTTCACATAATACGTCTTTTTACCAAGTTTCAACAGGATAGCTCTTATACTTTCGACAAAAAGTGGCTGTGACATACGGACGGACAGACAGACAGACATGACGAATCTATAAGGGTTCCGTTTTTGCCATTTGGCTACGGAACCCTAAAAAGGGTAAAATAACCTACAAAATAACTTCTCTTTCGGAAGTCGGTGGCTCTGTTTTTTTATTTCGTTGTCTTATATGCCACCCAGCACGCCAGCACGCCAGCACCCTCATGAGCCATGTATGGGGCACCGAATCATAGGCCTTCTTATAATCTATCCAAAATGCGGACAGATCTTTTCGGGAGCGACGAACCTGTTGGCTAATGGCCATATCAATGAGGAGGAGCTCCTTAGTACCGCGAGACCCGTTCCTACATCCATTCTGAGGGCAATTACCATCAGCCCCCACGATGTAGCTTGTGCAGTCCATCCGTTGCTTAATTGGAAATCCCCAGGACCGGATGGGCTGCACAACTTCTGGATCAAATGGTTTAAAAGATCACACGTCCGCTTGGCATCCCAGTTCCAATTAGCCTTAGAGTCAGGGTCACTGCCCCAGTTCTTGACAACAGGAATGACCCACCTGCTCCATAAATCGGGTAGTACTCCGGAACCCAAAAATTATAGACCGATTACTTGTTTACCAACGGTCTATAAAGTACTTACATCCATTTTAAGAGCTAAAATCAATCAACATATTGTGACTAATTCTATCATGTCTGCCTCTCAGAATGGATGTAGGAACGGGTCTCGCGGTACTAAGGAGCTCCTCCTCATTTATATGGCCATTAGCCAACAGGTTCGTCGCTCCCGAAAAGATCTGTCCGCATTTTGGATAGATTACGGGCACTACATGGACCCGATGTAGACTTTTTAGCATCCGTATCCTGGCTGCGTTTCGGTGACCTGTTTGGGGAAACCCGAAGGTTTTGTCTGTGCAATAATGGACGAAGTTATGATGACGAATAACTACCGGAAATACATTGTGAAGGATGGCACGGTTGACATATGTCGGGCATGCCACCGTCCGGGAGAATCGATCCGACACATTATTTTTGGATGTTCTCGTCTGGCTAACGGAGAATATTTGCATAGACACAACCTCGTTGCCAGGATTATCCACCAGCAACTTGCTTTGAAGTACAATCTTGTGGAATCGGAAGTGCCGTATTATAAGTATGCGCCCGACCCAGTTCTCGAAAATGGCAATATCTCGTTGTATTGGGATCGACCTATCATCACTGACAGGACTATTGTTGCCAATAAGCCTGACATTGTGGTGATAGATCGATCGGAGCATCGCGCAATGATTGTTGATATAAGGGTCCCACATGATGAGAACCTCGTGAAGGCAGAAAAAGGTAAACAATTCAAGTATCTAGATCTGGCTCGCGAGGTTGTTGACATGTGGGACGTGAATACGGCAGTCATTGTGCCGATAGTGGTTGTGGCCAATGGCTTAATTGTCAAGAGCTTCGAACAACATCTGAGGAGGCTCTCGCTGGGTAGCTGGATCAAGCGCCTGATTCAGAAGGCAGTACTTCTGGACACGGCGCGTATTGTTAGGAGGTTCCCCTCTCAGGAGCCCTGACCACCGGCAGCCCGGACTCTGTTCCCGATGCTGGTGGACTGTATTATTTCTTTTTTGTAAAAATACTTAAAAATGTAACAAATAAGTGTATAATATGAATAGAGATAATACGAGGGCGGAGTGATAAGTCTGGTAAAAATGAAATAAGGAAACTACTTTGTTTAAAAATAATGATTTATTTTTCAACGTAATTTCCACCTAACTCAATGCACTTCATCCAGCGTTTCTCAAACTTTTCGATCCCTTCCGTAAAGTACGACTTAGGCAACCCTTCGAAATAGGCATTGGTTTCGAGTATGATCTCCTCGTTGGAGCTAAATCTTTTACCACCGAGCCTTCTTCTTCTTCCTGCCCTTATCCCATTCTACTTGGGGTCGGCGCAACATGTTTTCTTCTTCCATTCTCCCCTATCAGACGTCACAGTATCATTTACTCCTTTTTCTTTCATATCATTCCTTAGACAATCCATCCATCTTTTCTTTGGCCTTCCTCGTCCTCTCCATCCATCAACATTCATACTCATCACTTTCTTAGTCACATGGGTGTCATCCCTCCTCATCACATGTCCATACCAAGATAGACGATTCCCTTTCATTTTTTCTGTAACAGGCGCCACTTTCAAACTTCCCCTTATAAACTCATTCCTTACTTTATCCATTCTTGTCACTCCACACATCCATCTCAACATCCTCATCTCCGCTACATGCAATCGTTTCTCATCCATCTTTTTCACAGCCCAGCATTCCGATCCATACAATACGACAGGTCTAATCACGGATTTGTATATTTTCCCCTTTAACTTGAGGGGCATCCGTGGGTCGCAAGTTGTTCCGGTGACCTGTCGCCATTTCATCCATCCCGAGTTGATCCGGTGTGTTATGTCCCGGTCTACATCGCCGTCTCCTTGGACAAGCGACCCGAGGTACCGAAAGTCGGAACAGACTGGTATGGGCGTTCCTGCAAGAGTAATGGGCACAGGACTGGACCGAGCCATTTTTTTAAATTCGGAAACAGAAAATACCTAGTCGCAAGGGGCCAAATCTGGCGAATAGGGTGGGTGAGATAGCAACTCATATTGCAACTCATGTAATTGGGCCATGGCAATCGCGCAGGTGTGCACTCGTGCGTTGTCTTGGTGGAAGAGGATTTTCTTCTTAGCCAAATGCGGTCGTTTTTCAGATAAACTTTGGTTAAATTGGTCCAATAAATTGGCATAATATTCGCCATTGATCGTTTTACTCTTCTCTAGGTAGTCAATATGGATTACCCCACGTGCGTCCCAGAAAACTGTAGCCTTCACCTTATTGGCCGATAAAACTGCTTTGGCCTTCTTCGGAGCTGGTTCGCCCCTAGCAATCCATTGTTTCGATTGTTCCTTGGTTTCTGGTGTATGGTGGTGGATCCACGTTTCGTCTACCGCGCAACGCCAAACCTGCCTTCGAAGTGGTAACTCGCATGCGTTTTTGATCAATAGTCAGTAAACGCGGCACCCATCGCGCGGAGACCTTTTTCATATCTAAATGTTGGTGTAAGATATTGCGCACACGTTCGTCTGAGATGCCTACTATCTCGACTATCTCGCTCACTTTTACTCTTCGGTTATTCAACACTGTCATTCATTTTAGCGATCATCTCTGGAGTAGTGACCTCAACTGGGCGTCCTGGGCGTGCAGCATCATTTGTGCTTGTACGACCACACCAAAAATCCGTAAACCATTTATGAATCATTTTAATCGACGGAGCAGAGTCCCCATAATATTTATCAAACCTTTGTTTAGTTTCCGTAAGTTTTTTTGCGCAAAAAATAATGTAATACTAATAACAATCACACATCAACACTCGAAATTCACTTTTCTCCATCTTTGCGAAAATGCCGTTAAATTGTTTTTATTTAATGGCTTTCAAAAAAAAAAACTAACCAGCGGTACTGGTTGAAAATTTAAATATAGTCCCTCAAGAGTTGTGAACAAGGTTACATGCAATTTGCGATAATTTTATTCCAAAATAGATTTTTACCAGACTTATCACTCCGCCCTCGTAATATTCCACAACTATCACACAACGCCATCTAGTCCCAAGCTAAGCAGAGCTTGTGTTATGGGTACTAGACAACTGATAAATAAATATATTTCTAAAAACAAAAGAATAACAAACCATTTTAATTAAAAAGGAGTCCGTTCCGTCTATTTCCCCTTTCGCAGTGGAATCACAGAGCTGTATCTTTTAAGGCACCTTCAAAAAGTTTCGCCCACGATTCGAGGAATAAAAAAAACATGATTATAAAAATCTGTTACATTTATTGAAAGAAGACGAATGCTTAATTACTACGATTATATAATCAGTACATTGATACTATATTTATTACTAAAAACAATTAAAATAACAGTAGGCGTTTAGAGTTGTCAACTTATTTCAAGTTACACTTATGTTCCAAAACAGAAATTCCCAATTTCAGTTGGTTTACTTTAACATTGTAAATAAAAAAATATGAGCATATTGTATTTTAAAAATACTATTACTTATATAAAGCTGACAACTCTAACATTCAAGAACTTATTAACCGATAAAAATAATATTTTGCTTAACAATTAAATAATGTCGTCAAATTGTGAAAAACATCCATGCCCGAGATTATGTCTTTGTACTAAAGAAATAATAAAACTTAAATTTCAAAATAATTTTACTATCCGCGGGCAGGGTTGCTATGTTTTAAACTATCACATAAAAAATAAAACAACTGAAAAACAGAGTCCAAAACAGCATTAAAATTATTAATTGTAGATACTCGTGCATTTTGCAGATGATTCAATTCAAAAGTAAACTTATCAGAGAATTTTGCAAGTCGGTTTGAACTCTATATTCAATTGACACGATCATAAATAAACCTAACACACGAATTTTAACGCGAAAATAACATAAGTTTTTATATAGGTACGCGTTCTTTTCTTTATAAAAATGTAACTTGGAAAATAAAAAATAATTATATACAATGTGAATCTTTCAATGGATTGTGCAATTATCGTTGCACAATTTGGCTTTGCAGTCATAGAAGCCCACTTAAAGAATGTACACTATAAACTTTGTAGACGCCAGCAGGTGGCCTGCCATGGCGTCTTAAAGAGAGAGTAATTGGAGCACTGTGGGAACGAGGTGGCGCTATATGACTTGTATAGCTCTGTCACTTTCGAACACTGAAATGAAATGATGTTTATTTATGCAAGTTTGTTATATCAACACTTTTACACGTCTTTTTTATAACACTGGAATTATTCTCGCTTTAAGAATTTATGGTTGGCCACCAGGACAACCTACCCGAATCTGTTAAGTTTACTAATCGAACATTAACCTTTACTGTGATAAGGTTGAAAATCTATTAGTATATTTGACAGATTGAGGTAGGTTGATGTGCTGGCCTCTGTATATTTATTAAAATACAGTCCCTTCAAATTCCTGCTACATCTGGCAACAGGCAACCAACAGCATCCTATTTTATAATGAGAATAAATATCACTATATTTGTTACTGTGATGTAAAACTACCGTAAAAATATTTCAGTAGTTGAGAATAGCAGAACACTATTACAAAAAAAGGCTAAAGCTCCAGCTATAATGACACACAGTCAAAGAAACGCACCTTGTGTGAATTAAATGGAACAGCATCAGGACCAAAAAAAAGTCGACGAAATAATTTTACCACTAAAATAGTCTTAACTTTTTCAAAATTGTTTTTTTTTCAGAGTATTAGAAGTTGTTCTAAGTCCAATAAACATAGCAAGAAACAATTTATAATAATATATCGTTCAAAGTTCAGAGTAGAAGTCGTCTGAAGTCCAGAAAACGTAGCATAAGTTGGGTCTGAGTTTCGTTAATCGTTCAAAGTCCTGTAAACATAGCTAGGGTCAGATCATCACATTAGAAATTTGTCGGAGTCCGGTAAGTAATACCCAGAGTCGATTCAGAGTTTTATAAGCCGATCAAAAGTCCAGTAAACATAGCAAGAAATGAAGTAAAGTAAAAAGTCCGGTAGGCATAGCCAGAGTCGGTACAGTTTAAATTTGATCGATATAAGGATAGGAAGTCCAATAAACATAGCCACACGCACTGATCATAATATTATAAGTTGGTCGAAGTCCAGTTAGCAAAAGCTGGGTCAGATCACAATATTAGAAGTCGGTCGAAGTCCAGTTAACAAAGGCAGGGTCGTGTCATAATATTGAAAGTCGGTCGAAGTCCAGTTAACAAAAGCAGGGTCAGTCAATATTAGAAGTCGGTCGAAGTCCAGTTTAAAAAAGCAGGGTCAGTCATAATACTCATAATATTAGAAGTCGGTCGAAGTCCAGTAATCATAGCCAGGGTCAGATCACAATACTAGAAATCGGTTGAAGTCCAGTTAACAGAGGCAGGGTCAGTCATAATATTGGAAGTCGGTCGTAGTCCAGTCAACAAAGGCAGGGTCGGGGCATAATATTAGAAGTCGGTTGAAGTCCAGTTAACAGAGGCAGGGTCCAAATATTAGAAGTCGGTCGAAGTCCAGTAAACAAAGGCAGGGTCGGGTCATAATATTAGGAGTCGGTCGAAGTCCAGTAAACAAAGGCAGGGTCGTGTAATAATTTTAGAAAGTCGGTCGAAGTCCAGTTAACACAGGCAAGGCCATAATATTAGAAGTCAGTCGAAGTCCAATAAGCATGGCGTGAAACAAGTCTTCAAGAAATCCGGTAAACAAAGCAGTACTAGTCGAAGGTATTATAAATCGGTCAAATCCCAAAGGGCACAACAAGAAAAAAAGTATTTCTAAATTGTTTGAAGCTGTAAACACATAGGGTTGGGCGAGAGAATTATTTAACAAATATTGTAAGTAGTTAGTCCTACCAAAAAGGGAAGAGGAAAAACTCGGGAAGCCGCTCGAAACAGTGATTTTTCTAACGATTAAGGATTTGAGACTTCAACTGTGCGTCCGGTCCTTTGAGCCTTACTAATTAACCCCTGACGGAAAAAGAGGGGTGTTATAAGTTTGACGTGTCTGTCTGTTTGTCTGTCTGTGGCACCATAGAGCCCGAACGGATGAAGCGATTTCAATTTAGTTTTTTTTTTTTGTATTTAAGATAGGCACGCCCGAACGGATGAAATGATTTCAATTTTTTTTTTTAAAGGTGATTTACGGGCGAGTGTTCTTAGACATGTTTGATGAAAATCGGTTGAGCCGTTTATAAGTTATGGGGGTGAAAGTGGGGAAGGGTAACCGAAGGTTTGCAAATAAACTCGAGTGGGGTTTTAAATGTAAGCGCACTGAAAGGGAATATTGATGATTTAATCGAGAGTGTTCTTAGCATCGTTTGATGAGAAAATTGGTGCTGGGAAAATTGGGAAATGGAAATCCGACGGTCAAGTGAGAGTGTCAATTACTACCATCTCAGTCTTTGCAATTCTGTTAAAGATGATTTGTCAATGTGCTGTAACCGCCCAACAAAAATGATATAAAATAAGTATGTACTTATAAAAAGTATGAAATAAATAATTAAATTAAAAATTTAAAAAACCCCCGACAAAAAACCAAGTTCCCTTTAAAAAGTAATAAATAATAAAACAAATAAAAAATACGTCGCGTTGGGGGAACGGGAAAAATCGTAGATAAAAAATAATTTGAAGCGGTCCCCCAACGCAAAGTATTTTTTATTTGTTTTATTATTTATATTGTCAGCCTATTGCCGTCCACTGCTGAACGTAAGCCTCCCCCAAAGAGCGCCAACCATCCCGGTCCTGGGCAGCCCGCATCCATCCACTGCCAGCCACCTTCCTTAAATCATCGACCCATCTTGCAGCAGGGCGTCCTACACTGCGTTTGCCCATTCGCGGTCTCCACTCTAGCACATGTTTGCTCCATCTGCCGTCTGTCCGCCTACAGACGTGGCCGGCCCACTTCCACTTCAGCATGCTGATTCTAAGCGCAATGTCGGTTACTTTGGTTCTCTGGCGAATGACTTCGTTACGAATTCTATCCACCAGAGAAACCAATTTATTATTTATTACTTTTTAAAGGAAACTTGGTTTTTTGTCGGGGTTTTTTAAATTCTATGTATGATCAAAATAGATTTTGCCCGTCATAATAATCACCTTCATTAGGAAACTAAAGAATAGAATAAAATGCTGAACTTTATACGTAAGTAAAAGTGGCTGGAAGAAAACCGCCAAAAGTGAAGAGATTTGGAAGAAAAATAAACTCGGAAAGCTAGAAGCACTACAAATTTTAGAACGAAAGTTATTTATTACGACGAGTATCCGACGATCCGCTGTGACCGATGTAATTAGCGAATTCGCGTACTTACAAAGTAACTTTGCCTTTACCAATATGTCTGGACTTTAAAAGAGACACCTCTGAGTTGGTTTCGGCTGTTTCTTCTCAGAGTAGTCAGGTACGAAACACCGGCCTCATCTAAAAGACGACGTGTAAAAGTGTTGATACCTACCTAAGTGTTGACCTACTTGCAAAAATGATATTTTAATAAACATTTCAACTCATAACTTATTCGCCCCGCCCTTCGCACCGCTCACCGCTAGACCAAAGTCGTGAACTGGCCGCTACTGGCCGTTAAACAGCGTCCAAAAGCTGTCACCATACGTCAAACCAATGATGACATTGACAGCTCTTGTGCACAGATTAAATATGCCGCGCAGTTTAATTGATGAAATTCGTTCTTTATACGATACTTTGTTTAAACATTTTTCTTTTTCAAAAACGGTTGCGTAGAGCAAAATTGATGATAAATTCACTGATTTCTGCCCTAGTAGTTCGTTGGTGATGATTCCGTGGGTGCTCGCGGAGTCTATTCTCCGCTTTCGACTTCTCTCTCATATGCTCTGAGGTCGCGATATGATCTAGCATGTCGTCCCAGTCTTCCTCACACCTGTTGCAGTAACCACAATGGTATAAATCCAGCTTTATCTGTAACCGTTTAAAATTAATAAGATGAATGGGGAATGCACAGTACTGAGAAGTAGTGGCTGGGACCCCTATTTCTAAATCAAAATGGCTACCATTCCGTTGGGGTTGGGTTCCGACCCAACATGTTGAATAATATTATTGATAGAATTGCAAGCTCCCTTTAAGTTTGTACAAATCAAAACTGGAACTTCGTGAAAGTAAGTATTGAAATAATTGTATTAATTGGAAACAAAACCACATAGATGATTCAACATTGAGGTCTATAACAAAACAGAGGTTTATTCGTCTGAAAAGGCTAAGTGAATTATTGAATAAATATACACAGGCGGACAATATAAACTACAAATTCCTGGGACTCACCTCTCTAATGAATTCATCTGGTAAAGAAGTTATCAAACGGCTATTTTCAATAATGTCTCTGTGATTTTCATTTAACATGATATGATCTATAACATTTTCAGGAGTCAAATCAATGTGGCAGCAGTGACAGAAGATTTTTTCATTCTTTCTGGCGATGAGGAGAAAGCCAGGAGCATTGATCCAGTATTTGTCATTAAATATTATTATTTCTTCGTTCATGCTGTTTACACCTTCAAAACTCTCTATGCATTCGAAAACAGGCTCTTTTACCAGAGCCTTGTCGGTCTCAGTTTTAGAACTCTGTTTCGTGTTTTCGGCGTGAATATTACTCGCGACGTGCTTTTGTAGGTCGTTGAGTGTGGTAGGGAGTCTCCTACTGCAGGGTCGGCAGTAGAAGCTGTTGTCAGCACGATTGTGACTGAATCCATGCTGCTTTGCATAATCTTCTACTGACACGGACTTCTGACGCTTGTCCTTATTTAGCAACACTGGCTTAGTAAACAGGGTAGTCTTCTCTGTCCCGTTAGACTTTATGCCCGAATCGAGAGTTTCTGGCGACTTTTTGTTGCAAGTCTTCTCATGTTCCTGTATATGTTTATCGATGGCACTTGTATTGAAATCGATGCTTTTGGAACACTTCTTACAAAAGGCTGCTTCGTTGATGAAGTCAATATTAATGTTTTTCTTTTGGTATCTGTCTACGGATTCATGAGGTATAGTTCCTTCATCTTTGCTTGAACTATTGTTTTCTGCTAGTCTCTCCAAATGGAGTTCTAGTAAGGTCTGATGATGTTTGCTTTGAAGGTGGGTTTCGCGAGTTTCATTCTCTAATATGAGTTCACATAGAATGCAGAAGGTGGGCGGGCCTGACTCTGTTATGTAGTCTTTAGCCCCTAAATTCTTGCAGTAAATCTTGTCGAGTTCTGCTAAGCTTTCTTTCTTAGGTGATTGTTTGGGTTTCTCTTTGACTTTTTCAAGAGGTTTGGTGGCTTCTTTTACAAGAGGTTTCGCGACTTTCTTTTTATTATCTTTTTTGACATAATTTTCGGTGTTCTTAGCTTTAGTGACGCCGATATTTCCATTGACCAATTTAATGCTATCCTTTACATCGGCATTATTGTTATTATCCTTCTCATTTTTTGTTTCTTTAACATCTTCCGCATTTTTGCAAGTTACAGAAGCATTTTTCGTTTCTTTCTTTTGAATGGAAGGATCATACAATTTATATGCATCTTTATGATCGACTGTTGCGAAATGACTTAACGAATTACCGATGATGACATTGCATGTAAGACACTGCTTGGTCTTAGCGTCGATCTGTGAAGAAATATAAAACGTTTTACAGTACACGACAGCAATATTGTAAAAGAGCTGAACATCCCTAGACAAGTGTCAAACGCTTGGTAGTTTTTAATATATTTTCAACTTTTTGTTGAAAATCCATTAAAGACTGCTGAGCATTGTAGCGAAAAATCGGGGAGTTTGTACAGCCACTTCTTATAGAATACACATTGGCGGTAGGCATAAAAAAAACTTACCGTTCTATAAACAGTCTTCATAACTTGATCAAAAGTAACTTCACTTTTGATTAAATTCAGGACATGACTCTTGATCTCCTTATGTGAGCCACTATCCTCGAACTCAGTGTTACAAAGGACACAAGTGTCTTCCACACAGCCGTTCCAAGCATCATCAGAGATGAGGTACTGGTTGAAAACTATGATATCATTGTTTACTCGGACGAGCCATGGAGAAATTTTGTTTTTTTCTTTGATATGAGATGGTTCGTCTATGTGTAGTTCGACCTTCGTGGCGGTAGGGAAAGTCAGGCTACATGGCTCGCAGAAGTAGATTCCTTTTGTCTGCAATGGAAGTAAATTAGTATGAATAAAAAAGGGGATTGGATGGGGAAAAGTTCTCGAGTGGCGACCAAGGACCGGAAGACACAGCGTAGGCAGGCCTCCCACTAGGTGGACCGACGACATCGCGAGAGGCGCGGGCAACCGATGGATGCAAGTGGCGAATTGTCGTTCGGCGTGGCGGTCTAAGCGGGAGGCCTATGTTCAGCAGTGGACGTCTTCCGGCTGATGATGATGATGTTGATGTTGAAAAAAAAAATTAAGGTTCGCTCAGCCTCAAAACGGTGAAAGAAAACATCGTGAGGAAACTGACATGTCCTAAAATCAAAATCCGAAGTCCGTCGAGCTACCTTAGTAGGTGGTAATCAGCAATTTTACTAAGGATGCAAGAGCGAGCGAAGCGAGCTCGGGACTTGGGGCACCCCGACTCGGACAAGTTAGACCCCGCCATCCTCTTCGTGTTAGGTTACTTTAAACCTTGCAAACAGAAATAGGAGCCTCGCGAAGCGTGGCTCCGTCGACCTACCTTGATAGGTGGTAATCTATACATATATGTAATAAATCTGTAGAAGGGTCAATTCTGTACATTGAAAATATTGAAAAAATAAATAGCGGGGAGTGTTGCTGGATCGATACCAAACCCAAATATGTGATTTAAAAACTTTTTGTCTGTCTGTATATGCAGGCATCACGTGAAAACTAACGGTTCGATTTCGATGAAACTTGCTATAATTATACCTTATTATCATGGGCATAAAATGGGATACTTTTTATCCTGAAAAAATACGTAGAAAAAAATCTTATTTTTCAGTTTTATTCATACACGTTGTTCTGTAGAACCGCGAACACACGTTGCATTACCCGCAGTGGATTCAGCGCCGTAACCTGTAGCGCCGAAAGTCGGATTAGGCTTGAACCGTTTGCGGCACATGCGGGCCACGCCTCCCCGACTCCTTTATAAGGAGCCGCGTTCCGCGCCGCGCGATGCATATAAATTCTGAATTTTGATGCGAGCGGTCGTCCGTCGAATTGATATTGTATGCGTGTAATTTTAAACCGTGCTTTTCAGCGCGACCTTTTTGATTACTGTTCCGATAATAAACCATCCACGCGAAGACCGACATCCGCGCGGACGGAGTCGCGGGCGGAAGCTATCAGCAATAAAACTAAGGATGCAAGGGCGAGACAACTAATTTACATGTTTTATTCAAACGAGAACCTGATTTATGCAATTTACCGTATGCATGGTCGTTAGTCTGCAGATTACATAGGTATTCTGCAAATTATCTAGTTGACGTAAGAATAGAATTTTTTTTTCCACTTTAACTGACTTAGCCAGATAATCTGCAGAATCCCTAATTAATCTGCACTCTAACGGCTTTATTACAAAACGTGGTTTAACTTAGACCAAGGTTTAAATCAAAAATAAATTTTTGAATTTCGAACTTTATTCCAACTGCTATAAAATTCTAAGTGCCTAACCGAATGCGAAACTGTGGACGAGATTAACAATGGGTTGGTGGAAACTGTCCAAGCTGTGGGGTCCAAGTTCTTTAAGACCCCGCGCCGCAATAAGCCTCAAAAGCTCTCGAATGGAACCATCAAGTTGATGCAAGACCGGGCCGAGATGAGGCTGCAATCTTCAGCTGACATGTCGGAATATGGCAAACTCAATAGACGAATCTCTAAATCAATGCGACGTGACCTGCGTGCCTATAGTGCGGCACGGATCAAAGAGGCAATCGAGCGGAACCAGGGCTCAAAAGTCTTCGCAAAGAATTCGTCTATTGGGCAAAGCCAAATGACAAAGCTAAAGATTAACGACGGCAGCATCATTTCGACGAAGCCGGAGATCCTGAGAGAGCTTGAGAGGTTTTACGGACAGTTATACACATCAACACGACAACCCAGTGTCGGTACAGTTCGAGACGCAAGAGCTAAACTGACTCGACACTACACTGAGGATATCCCGGACATCAGCCTGTACGAGATTAGAATGGCTCTTAAACAGCTAAAGAATAACAAGGCGCCGGGTGAAGACGGAATCACAACAGAACTTCTGAGAGCGGGTGGAAAACCGGTACTTCTAGTCCTCCAGAAGTTATTTAATTCCGTCATACTCGAAGGTACTACGCCAGAAGCATGGCACAGGAGTGTGGTTGTTCTTTTCTTCAAAAAGGGTGACAACACCTTGTTGAAGAACTACAGGCCAATCTCACTTCTGAGCCATGTATACAAGCTGTTCTCAAGAGTCATTACGAACCGTCTCGAACGCAGGTTTGATGACTTCCAGCCTCCCGAACAAGCCGGTTTCCGAAAAGCTTTTAGTACTATAGACCACATACACACGCTCCGCCAGATTATACAGAAGACAGAGGAGTATAATCGGCCATTATGTTTAGCGTTTGTGGACTATGAAAAGGCCTTCGATTCAATCGAAACCTGGGCAGTATTGCAGTCCCTCCAACGATGTCATATCGACTATAGGTATATCGAAGTGTTGAAGTGTTTGTATAGAAACGCCACCATGTCCATCCGACTTCAGGAAGAGAGCACGAAACCAATCCAATTGCAGAAAGGCGTGAGACAGGGAGACGTTATTTCTCCGAAACTGTTCACGAACGCGTTGGAGGACGTTTTCAAGCTCTTGGAATGGAACGGATTCGGCATCAACATCAATGGCGAATACATCACTCACCTTCGTTTTGCCGATGATATAGTCATCATGGCAGAATCGTTGGAGCACCTCAATGCTATGCTCAGCGACCTCAGTATCGTTTCCCAACGGGTCGGCCTTAAAATGAACATGGACAAGACGAAAGTCATGTCGAATGTCCATGTGGCACCCGTACCGGTTGTTGTTGGGAATGATACTCTCGAAGTTGTAGACCATTACACTTACCTTGGACAGATTGTTCAGTTAGGTAGGTCCAACTTCGAGAAAGAGGTCGCCCGAAGAATCCAACTCGGATGGGCAGCGTTTGGGAAGCTACGTGATATCTTCTCATCGAGAATCCCACAGTGTCTCAAGACAAGGGTGTTTAACCAGTGTGTGTTGCCAGTGATGACATATGGCTCTGAAACGTGGTCTCTGACTGCTGGCCTTTTAGAGAGACTAAGAGTCACTCAACGAGCGATGGAAAGAGCTATGCTCGGAGTTTCTTTGCGGGATAAAATCCGGAACATGGATATTCGGCGAAGAACCAAAGTCACCGACATAGCTCATAAAATTTGCAAGTTGAAGTGGCAATGGGCAGGCCACATCGCTCGTAGAACTGACAACCGATGGGGAAGAAAAGTTCTCGAGTGGCGACCACGGACCGGAAGACGCAGCGTAGGTAGGCCTCCCACTAGGTGGACCGACGACATCGTGAGGGTCGCGGGCAACCGATGGATGTAAGTGGCGAATTGTCGTTCGGCGTGGCGGTCTAAGGGGGAGGCCTATGTTCAGCAGTGGACGTTTTCCGGCTGATGATGATGATGATGATAAAATTCTAAAAGCACATTGACAACTTAGACCGGGAATAAAGCCGTAACTGATTTACGCAAATTAACGGTAACATAATATAATAATAATGCTCAGTTCAATATCCTAACGACGAAATTCGCCGAATTTCTATTGTTCGATGTAATCAATGTTGCTAAATAGTTTCGGAGAATTTATTGTTATTTTGATAAGGATTTATTGTTGTTTATTACCAGTTAGTATTTATTTCAACTAGTTGCCCGTTCCGGTCGGTCATGTCCTTTATTGGTATTAAAGATAACTCCACCTTTGCGAAGCCGGAACGGGCAACTAGTTGATAAACGTCTTTCGGCTATGTCGCAGCATCTGCATAGACAGAAACTGGACCCGGGACAGTAGATATACTTGAATTGATTGACGTTTATTGTACGCACAGCTAAGGACGAGAATTTCCTGCCTGGGTCTGTATTTCCTGACAGCCATAACCTTGGGGTCTTCAAGTCAAGAGTGAATAGGTTACTTCACCATCGACCACATGTTCGTTTATTATCTGGCGATATAGTGGTCAAACGCGAAACTAATATTTAAAACAAAAACAACAACAAAACAAAAACTTTTTTAAAAAAAAGTACCGACTTCAAAACAAATACAAAAAAGTTTAAAATAACTTTTCTTTCGGAAGTCGGTGGCAATAGTCAATGACACAACAAAACAAAGCCACCGACTTCCGAAAGAAAAGTTATTTTAAACTTTTTTGTATTTGTTTTGAAGTCGGTACTTTTTTTTAAAAAAGTTTTTATTTTACCCTTTTTAGTTTATTTATTACATATTCAACCCAAATTCTTGTAAAATACAAAATTTTTTACATATGCACTAATCTTGTAATCCGTCACAACATAAAAAAATCCATATCTCTAAAACTACTGAACCGATTTTGATGAAACTTGCAGTGTACCCTAAGTTGAACAATACCTAGTACAACAAAAAAAGAATTACTTAAATCGAACTTATAGTTCCGGAGATATGCGTGCACAAACATAAAAACATACATACATACATACATACATACATACATACACTTATGAAATTTGGCACATTTGTTCAGACGCTGATATAGACTAACATATATGAAAACTGGGCAGTTCTGATAATATTACATACATACGGGTCGAATTGATAACCTCCCTTTTTTTGAAGTCGGTAAAAAATGTATTGTTCGCCTCTCATAGACGGAAACATTTGATGAAAAGGTTTTGTCCAATACCCTATCTCCCCAATCTTACAACCTAGGCTATTTCTAAATTCCTCGTTGCGGACACACTCTGTCAATATGTGACGGACATCATCAACGGAATCAATGCACAACTCACAATTAGTCAATGTTGATTTAGCAATTAGATATAAGAACTTATTACACGGAATGTGGCCAGAACGAAGTCTCAGTGCAGTAACAGTATCACATCTATTCAAAAGCTGATAATCTATCCACGGTGTGCCCAAGGGATGCGGTTGGATTATTTTGTACCAGATTCCTTTTTCTTTAGATCTCTCATTGAAGTATTCCTTCCAAAACATTTTAACTTTAAAATTGCAAATTAAAAACCACATTTGTGGTTCTTTTTGCACACAGCTCATTAGGCATACGACAATGCTTTGTAAGCAAATAGTAGGTACCCACTTCCAGCAATATCGATAATAGAATTTTCAAAATCGGATGAGTAGTTTTTGAATTTATTTATTAAAAACAAATACACAAACACAAACAACTACCATTGCTCTCAAAACGGTGACAGAAAACATCGTGAAGAAACGGGCATGTTCTAGAACCATAAAATTTAAGATATGAGTCGTCTACCAACCCGCACTGGGCTCGCGTGGTGGATTATGGCTCACTCCCTCGCACAGAGAGGCTGTGTCCCAGCAGTGAGAACATTATAGGCTGATGATGATAATGATGACAGTTTATTTTTCCATTTACCATGAAAAAACAAAACGTACCTTTCTGATGAAATCTGCCTTATATTTTTCAAAGTACCCGCAAGTGTTTAAGTTCTCCTTATGCTGCGCATCGACTATATGCGCAAGCGAGTCGTCTTCGTCCACGAAATGTTCTGCGCATATAAGGCAGTAATAGTCTATACGACCTGATAGGATGCCGTTTTTAGAAAATATGGACGCCATTCTGTAACGTAACATAAAAAAAAAGTATTAGGAAAATACTTGAAAAAAAATACAGTCACGAACAACACTAGAACAAGGTATTATAATGAAAAAAAAAAAGAAGAAACTGGAGACGCCAACGGCACGACACGGACGTCGCCGTCGCGAAGCGATTTTTGGTCACCGTAGTAGGCGCGAGCATGCTGATGGCGAGTAATGGGTGGCTCGCCGTCCGATCATGGACCATGCCCAGGTCAACGGCGCGTCTTGTTCCACGCGAACCTCAAAGATCTGTCTGTAATCTGACGGGGCCGGGGACGCGGCCCTTAGAGGGCCAAAGCACGGTAATATATTACCGTGGCCAAAGCCTGCCGGGGTCGCGAGACTGTCTCATTAGGTAACAGTGACCCTGGAACGTAAAGGGCTAGTGAAGGACACCGTGGATTTTAGTCAGTACAAGTCTGGCAGTCCCTCTCGTCCCGCCCTGGATGGGAGGACTCATTGATAATTTTACCACGATAAAAAAATACCATTTAAAAATTGTAGAGTAAGTGTATCATATTTCTATGAAACATTCTCTGCTACGAAAAATGGGATAACTGGCTAAATTGCTGTTATACTTAATGCCTACAAAACTTTTTAGTGTGGCTGTACCTAAACAGACCTATTATCTTAGAAAATCAACAGCAGGAATTTCGTGTGTGTACTCGGTATCAAAAACAAAGTACTCGTACCTTTCTCATATCAAAAAAAAAAATATTTTTTCGAGCATTTTTTTCAAGATTTTTTTTTGACCATTTTAATGAATTTGATTGTGCACTTTGAGGTCGTTCACCCGTGTGTAGCGTTCACAGCTGATTCCAACTTTCCCATCACATTTTGCAGACTTTGCACTGGCAATTTATCGAAATACTTACAAATAACTTATTTTATTTACCATATTAATAGGCCACAAAAAAAAAGCTTTATTAATTAAATGAGAAAAAAGAAAAAAGATTTATTAATTTTGAAAAAAAATATCATAATTTTTTTTTTTTGGAAAAATGCTCAAAAAAAACTTTTTTTTGGAATGTACACACGGCTACACATTAAGCTATCCAAATCCAGTATTAGCTGACCGTACGTTGACAGGAAAGATCGTACAAAGCGAGACCAAGATAAACTGGTTTTGTATAGCTTGATGTGTAGCCGTGTGTACTTGGTTTTTGATACCGAGTACGCACACGAAATTCCTGCAGTTGATTTTTTAACACCCTATACATATAGTAGTTTATAACCTAGATTGACACCTTTATTTATTTATTTATTTATTTAATCATTTATGTACACACAATATAAAATATAAGGACATACGTAATCTTAATAGTACAAAGGCACTGCTTATTTCATAAGAAATTTCTACCAGCAGACCTGCGACAGGAAGAGTGAAAAAAAAGAAATGTAGACAGTAGTGTGTGAGAACAAGAATACAGAGATAAAAAAGAATGTCTTAACTTATTAAATATTAGTACACATATAAATTATAAATAATATATAAGTACTTATATAAATACAAAATCCTAAAATATATATAAGTAAATGAAGATAAAAAATTAAATTAGTCAATTTTGAGAGGAAAGATAATGCTCTTTGACTCTATTTTTGAAAGTAGAAATTGATTTTGACTCTCTAATGCTAGGCGGTAGCGAATTCCATAATCTTACAGCATGTACAGTAAAGGAGTAAGAATAATAGCTCGTTTTATGAGGATGGGATTTAAGGAGGGATTTAAGGTGTGATCTGCATAGAGCGTTGCTGGGGCGAGCGTAAGTAAATCGCTCACGGAGATATGTAGGATAAGTGGGGTTATGAAGGATGTTGAAAAGTAGACATAATATCCGAGTGTTCCTGCGAAGACGGATTGGGAGCCACTTGAGTTCTTTGCGAAGATGAGAAACATGGTCATACTTACGAAGTCCATAAACAAAGCGAATACATAAGTTTTGCAAGCGCTCAAGCTTGTTTAATAGCTCCTCAGTAGCATCCAAATAACAGGCGTCGGCATAATCTATAATTGGCTGAATAAGTGTTTGTGCTAATGAAATTTTCGACTTTAAAGGTAAAAAACTCTGAAGGCATTTCAGCGAATGGAAAGAGAAATAAACCTTTCGACTGACTTCGTTGACCTGTGCACGCCATGAAAGGTTAGAATCGATTATTACACCTAGGTCTTTGGCGGTGTCAGAATAATTAATAGGAACACTATCAAGGTAAAGCGGCATCAAAGTAGAAACGACAGCTGCATTGCGAACGAATCTACTGCCTATTATCATTGCCTGAGACTTACTCGGATTAATTTGTAAACCAAATGACTTAGCCCAAGCGCTGATAGCAGCCAGGTCAAGATTCATAGCCGCAATAGCAGAATCTGCCTCAGCTACAGTAAAGTGACGGTAAAGCTGCAGGTCGTCTGCGTAGAGGTGGAAATTCGAGGAGATAACACTGGTAACACTATTAATAAAAATTGAGAAAAGAAGAGGAGAGAGAACGCTACCCTGAGGAACACCCTCGGTGAGATTACACCAATCAGAGAACGACTCATCAAGGCGAACACACTGAGAGCGTCCTCGAAGATAAGAATTGAACCATGCCAAAGCGGGAGGAGAGAAATTTAAAGATTTGAGGATACCAAGCAAGATGTCGAAATCCACTGAGTTAAAGGCGCTACTGAAGTCAAGCAGTACGAGGACAGTAAGTGACTTGTCCTCCATTGCCCAGCGGATGTCGTCAGTTACTTTGAGAAGTGCAGTTACAGTACTATGGCCGGAACGGAAACCGGATTGAAAAGGGCTTAGTAAAGAGTTTGACGTCAAGAAGAATGATAATTGCCTGTGAACGATGTGCTCAAATACTTTAGAGAGAAATGGAAGAATAGAAATAGGTCTATAGTGAGTTGGTAAAGTTGGATTATTAATTTTAGGTAAGGGTATAATGTGAGCCTTCTTCCAGACAGACGGAAAGGAGCAAGAGGAGAGAGAGTGATTAAAGATGGAGGTGAGAACAGGAAGCAGTGACGGAAGGATGATAGTAATCATTCTTGAGGACAACTTGTCATTGCCCACTGCAGTGGAAGTAATCGCAAGTACAGACTTCTTAACGTCATCCTCCGTAACAAGAGCAAGGTTAAAAATAGGACAAGATGGCAAGGGCACACTGGCAAGGCTCTCCAGCGTAGCAGCCTTGACACCCGGATCAAGTGAAAAGGGAAGATAAGAAAAATGATTATTAAGTTCATTTAGATCCGTAAGTTTACACTGATCAGATGGAGATTTGCCTATGCCAACCGACCTAAGAAATTTCCATGTATCTGAAGAACTGCGACTATCAAGTTGGTCTTGGAAATAGCGTCTCTTTGCACTCTGACACAAACGACTGCAGCAATTACGTAACGATTTGTAGCAAGATAGATTTAGTTCTGATGGTCTACGTTTACATCTGCTCTTGGCTTTATCCCACCACCACCACCTTTTATTCGTATCGTGATAAAATTATCAAATCGCGGCGCGACGGGAGACACTGTCAGACTCGTACTAACTAAAATCCACGGTGATCCTTAAATAGCCCTTCACATTACAGGGTCACGGTTACGGTAAGATAATTTTTCGCGTTGAAGTGGGCGAAGCAGCTGGTCATCATCATCAGCCTATAAATGTTCACACTGCTGGGACACAGGCCTCCTCTCTATGAGAGAGAGTGGGCCGTAATCTACGGATCTACCACGCGGGCCCAGTGCGGATTGGTAGATGTCACAGTCATGTCTTCGAATTTTTGGTTCTAGGACATGCCGGTTTCCTCACGATGTTTTCCGTCCGCTGCTGCTGGTATCAGCTAGTAATTCATAAAGCAGGATGTGACATCCATCACATTGATAAGAAATTAACCATGTGTGTTTAAAAATCATCATTGTTTCACTACTTCGGTGTACTGTTATCAGGCTGATATCTAATGCATATTGAACAAACTTGACTCAGTAGTGATTCAGTAGCATTTCAAACAAAAATAATTATCTATTTAACTTCTATGCAACTAGTTCCACAACTAAAGACATCTAGTCCCAAGCTAAGCAGAGCTTGTGTTATCACAGAGTACTACAGAGGGGTCTCTATGCGGTGTAGGTATGAAACGGCACGCACACACGCGCACACCGCCGGCGGTGTCGTTACATGCGGCTTCCGCGCGCCGCCCGTATCGCACGCGCTCCGTATCGTTATTATTTTTCTTACGTGTGTTCACGTAAAAGTAAAAGTGAAGATAATAAAATATGAAGACAAGCAAATACTGCAATTTACTGCATAGCGTTTGGTTGCCTAAACGACAACAGTGACAAGAGCCTCACGTTTCATAAACTCACGTTCATACTCAGAAAATAGCAGCTACGCATTCAAGGTCAGCGATCGTAATTGGTTGCGCGACTTTTTTACCATTACCAAAAATATCGTTTTTTTTTAATCTATACATATAGTACTGAATGGATTCAGTGAATTGATACTTCACCCTTGAAACGAGACATTCGATTTTATTTTTTGCTATAAACCATAAAAATATTTACAATTAATTGAATGTACGCAGATTACAAGAGTGCTGCCGGTTAAAGGGTTAATTATTCAAAAACTCGCGAGATGGCTGTATGTTTGGATTCTTTCGCCTCTCTTTAATAAAAATCCGGCCAAGTGCGAGTTGGACTCGCCCATGAAGGGTTCCGTAGCAGCAAGCATAGATTAGAGATATAATTATATTGAGATTAGTAAGTAATATACACTTCGATCATTAAAATAAACTAGATACACAGTCCCGTACAAAAACGAACTTAAAACTGTCCTCAAGTAGGTTCGTAGAATAGAAAGAGAAAGAAACATAACTGGTCAACATTTACTAAAAGAAATTAAACCTTATCCGAATGAATGAAAGTCGGATTTAGAACGGACATGAAAAATTTTATGACCGCGACTCGCTGCCGCCTCGGCGCCTGCCCGTCTCGCCGCTCGCCCCCGAACATGGAATAGTGGAGTCGAACTGTAGATATTTTTATGCGGTTATTATTAATGATCGCTTAATTTTTTTTGGGTGTATGCTTTTTATGGGTTCATGTGGTTATGCATAATGAACATAATTATAATTTACCTGAATTTAAGTACTTATATAATATTTTTTTTTCAATGAAACTAATACCTATATTATAATATTTATATAATCATTTATTTTTCTTGGTTTTTGAGATAGATTAATGTTGTGTTTATTAGCAACTAGAAGAACACATAAAATACAAATACAGTTTGACAAAGGATCTTAACTAAAATTTATAAAAAATAGGTTAACAAAGCTGTTTTATGTAGTCTTTTGAGGCCTTTATTGGTCAGATATACATCACTTTCTAATTAATACTTTGAACATATAACGCTCTATTGGGTCGGCTTAAAGAATTCTTCGGTTCTTTCACGTGCTACAACAGCTATCCATTTTCCACACCGCACGGGATCTCGAGGAAAGCTAAAAAAAAAAACAAAAAAGCACTCAAATTTTCAATTACGTAACATATAAAATTATGTTTATAATAAAAAGTTTAATTTAATAAAAGTTACTATAGTGGTGCCAATCCTCTGCCTAAACCTTCGGAAATACAGGCGTGATGTTGTATTTGTGATTAATAAAACAAAACAAATAATTAAATTTTAAATTAAAAAAAAAACAATAGCGTCTCCACCAAATAGAACAGGATCAACACATGTTACCCGAATAAATCAAGTAGCCGTGCGACAATGTGAATTGTACTTTTAGTAATAGTAGTTTATGAAACTGGTACATAATGAGGGGTATTATACACGAGTGTGAGTTTAAAAAACGAGCGAAGCGAGTTTTTTAAAAGTATCACACGAGTGTATAATACCTAGTTATGTACAGTTTCATACACTACTTTATCTACTTTCATTGAACACGAATTTATCAAAGATAAAGATTGACACAGTATTATGGCGCCAAACTTCCCGTTATCACCGCGCATGGGAAACAGCGCGCGCAGCCACAGATAAAAAATCAAATGGATGTATCTATGATCTGTAATCTGTATCGTAATGAAAAAAAAATTTATTATAACATTATTTTGTTAGAGAAATAGTGTCATAATTTAATTTCTTAATTTCATTTCGATATACTGTGTGTAAAGTACGTCATTATAAACTCGTTTTGAGTTTTGTATTTTGAATTTAACGATATGAGAGTAGATAAAAGTCTTTTCAATTTAGGTGCTTTATAAACCCCGCTGATAATTTCGTCAATTTTAAAATAAATGTTTTACCGCGATTTCTGGACGAAATATCAGTATTTATAGTACAGTGATAGTTATTATATGGTAATATTAGTACTTACTGAAAAAGTGAAATTCCATCCATTTTTCCGGTCCTGGAAGAGTGTTTTTTGCACTTTTTAAACGAGCACGGAGGCATGTTTACGTTCCGAGCGTTAGAACAGTACTAAAAGAAAAGGATGACCGATCTCTGATTTGGTCATTCTTTTGGTGAGGACGTTTTTTGTCGCTCATTGTGTATCTAGTTTATTTTAATGATCGAAGAATATACACAAACAATAAAAATTACTTTGTTTTTCATAGTATTTGTATGAATGGCAAAGTTATTTTGCGGTTTTTGAAAATGTACTATATCTCAAAAACTGCTAACTGTATCTCATCCAAACCAATTTTCGTTGGTAGTTTTGGTTGAGGTCTACATTATACTTTTTATTTAGTTTTATCATTCTCTTATTTTAGAAGTTACGGGGGGGGGGACACACTTTTTACCACTTTGGAAGTGTCTCTCGCGCAAACTGTTCAGTTTAGAAAAGAATGATGTTAGTAACCTCAATATCATTTTTAAAGACCTATTCATAGATACAAAAATTTTTTTTGAGTTTCAATTCTAAGTATGGGGGGCACCCCCAAAATTTGTTTTGTTTTGATTTTTGTGTGAAAATCCTAATGCGGTTCACATAATACATCTTTCTACCAAGTTTCAACAGGATAGCTCTTATACTTTCGACAAAAAGTGGCTGTGACCTACACGTACAGACAGACAGACATGACGCAAAAACGGAACCCTTATAGATTATAAGAGTTCCGTTTTTGCCATACATTTAATAAAGCCTATAAACAATAAAGCCTAACATTTCAAATATTTTTAAATAATATTCGTTTTTGTTTTTGTAAGATGAAATGTTTAAAATATTACAATAATAGGTAGAAACGATAAAATAATTACATATTATTTCTAACGTAAGGTGCCGTAGGTACTATGCATTAACATTATGTGCTAACAATCGATAATGTATGTAGTATGTAGTAACGAAACCAAAAAGATATAGGCTGATGATAAAAAAAATAATCCCTAAGGAATATTTATGTTAATAGTGTAATTTAATAAATGCATAAAATAGACCTACCTACCTAACTGTGCCTCCTAAACTCGCAAGTTGCAACCCTATTGAGCTTGACCGCACTTGACCCACAGCACATCGATAGCAACATTGTAATGTCGTAGCGTCAGATAAACCAAAATAAACTCTCGCGCGTAACCATTCAGTACATTTTTGCTTGCGCATGGGAAGTTTAGGCTATTATAAAAGTACGTGGGCGATGCCGATGCTAGTAAAAATGTACTTTATTCTCTCGAGTATAAATTTTACATTTTTTTGATTGTTTTTGGGAAGTGACCCAACTGTTACAGTTCTAAACTGTGGTTATGGGTACTTAGGCTGCGTTTCCACTGAGGCGGAGCGGAGCAGAGCGGAGTGCGATTCACCAATCACAAGGCTTGAGTGGATAAGAGATGTGGATTTCAAGCCATGTGATTGGTGAATCGCTCTCCGCTCTGCTCCGCTCCGCCTCAGTGGAAACGCAGCCTTGAGGTGATTCCTCAGTAGTAGCCCGCGAAATTCAAATTTTCATGTGTTTTTTGCAATTTGCTTATCAGTGACAAGTAGTAGCTTGATCAAAATATGATTCGCGACAATAACAAGTATAACTTTACATATAAGAATGATTAAAACATTCGCTGCATTAGCTTTCATAAAGATTTGGTCAAAGTTGGTAAAAAATCCGAAAACTAACTCATTTTAGCAAATTGCAAAAAACACATAAAAATTTGAATTTCGCGGGCTACTATTGAGGAATCACCTTATGACAACTGACATTAGAAAGAAAGAAAGAAAGAAAAGAAAGAAAGAAAATTGCGTTTATTGGCACTAAAAACTTAAAACTAAATCAATACAAATAAAGTAATAAAGAGAGTAGGTAGTAAAATAAAAAATAGAGGAAATTAAACTTAATAAAAAATGAATGCCAAAGGGCCTCAGCTCAGCATAATGCCAGATGGCAACACAAAGTTTGCCACCTGACGCTGATTTTCAGCTGCAGCCCACGAGTGCCATACGCTCGAAAACAAATACGTAAACTAAATATAGGTACTGAGTTTGTGTATATCAAAATGTACAGACGCCAGCAGGTCAACCCACAAGAACGTCAAATTCCACCAACCGAACACCAACCTTCCACTATTGTGATAAGGCTGAAAATCCATTGATGAAACCCGACAGACCGTGGCAGCTCGATGTGCTGACGTCCTTACCAATATAATATTATGAATAAAATGTGTAGTGAAAAACATACGTAACGAAAATAAGTAAATAAAGATTGAGTGCAACAAAAAACAATTCAAGAAATAAAACCAGACTAAACCAAGGAATGAGACAGACGTATAGGTAACAATGTACTACTTAGCCCTATTAAAAACCTGTTCTGCACGTTGCCGCACTTCCGATCCACGTTTATTTAAATCTGTATAATAATGTTGCTCCTTCGCCCGCAAAACGCTGCAAGCAGCCAAGCGAGGCGCACTAAATTACTTATATTATTTTCGGATTTTTTCTCAACTGTGGATTACATAGCCATCCAGTGAATATTATTGGTGATACGTTGGTCATGGCACTATTTAGTGAGTAACATACGTGTGAAATTAGTACAATGTCTACAAAAGAATGTGGAACAAAGCGTAAAATGTACACTTAAGAAAAAGAAACAATATTAAAACAACAAATAAAAAAGAAGGTAAGCGCTTAATAGTTGCATAAAAATAAGATGTCATGAGTTATTTAATTACGATTACAGAGAATTTACTTTATATTCCCTTCTTACAGGTTTGCTACAAAGAGAAAGTCACAATAAAACGCACATACACAAAAACGGAATAGGGGTCGCCCAGTTCCAGATTCAATCAAGTAAAACGAAAACGATGGCCGAGGAGGCGCCACCCGAACACCACGCCGCCGCCGCCGCTGCCGGCCGGCCGGCCGGTCCCATTCGCTTGTTCGTAGGCCAGACACATGGGGTAAGTTGAGATAGAAAACGCTGAGCAGTAATGCGTGCCATATTGGTTGAGGTTATTATAGCGACTTGTTTTGTATGTCACAGTTCTCACGATTTGCGACGGGACACCAACGGCGCCGGCGGCGCCATCGGTGTCAAAGGGCGCATCCTTTAGCCAGTTACGAGATTTGCGGAGAAGCCGAGCTAGACAAAAAAACCCACGTAAAAAATAGCTGGGACAACAGTAAAATACTAACCACATTTGTATTTACAAAAATATACAGTGCACAGTGTACTTACCTACAATTTAACTGCCTGAGATATAAGTGAGTAGCTAGGACCATACCTCAAAAATGGACCAAATATTAATATACTCATAAAAATAATCATAATAATATATAAGTAGGTACATTACAGGTTTCTCAAATAGCTGACATGTCGGCTCGAATGTCTTCAAACTCTTTTTGGTGAGTTAGTAAAAATTTCTTCAATTTTGACTTAAATGTCGAAGAACTTTTACTGTATCTAATGGGAGGAGGGATATTGTTCCAACACTTACTAGCTGCGTACCGAAAACTGCCTCTAAAAGCCGCCGACTTATGCTGTGGGATGGAAAGCTGTTGCGAACACTTTCTGCCCTGACCAATTCTATGTCTACTAGTCCATGACAGCCTATCGAACAAGTAAGAAGGAGTCTGGGTTCTGATAACTCCAAAGAGTAAGCTCGCCAAGTGCAGTTTACGTCTTGCTTTCATTTTTAAGATACTGTGCTCGTTGAAAAAAGGTGTGACATGTCCTCTAAAGGGAACTTTAAAACAAAAACGAGCACAGGCATTTTGAAGTCTTTGGATCAGTTTCTCAGTTTTTGAAAGTAGTCGCTGACCGTACACTGTATCCGCATAATTCAATTTAGACAAAACTAAAGACTCCACAAGCAGCACTCGCAACTCTTCACTGAGATATGGACGGGCTTTATATAAAATCTTAAGCCTATAAAAACAGTTACGGATACACTGAGTCACGTGTTTGTGGAAACGAAGTTCCACGTCCATCACAAGACCCAAATTACGTGCTTCATAGACTCGTTCGATAGGCTGACCCACAACAGTTACACAGTAGGCACAGGGTTTAATTTTACTAAGCTGGTTTGCAGTACCAAAAAGCATATATTTGGTTTTAGTAGGATTCAATGCAAGCGTGTTGTCATTGGCCCATTGTACTATGCCCTCAAGATCCGCATTTAGATCATGTAATGCTTGTTCGTAGTCTTCTGGCTTAAATGATATATAAACCTGAGTATCATCCGCGTAAATATGGTATTTACATTTATTTATGACTTTAGCTATATCTGCACAATATAAAATAAACAATATTGGACCGAGTATCGAGCCCTGCGGCACTCCCCTTTCCACTGAGCAACGCCAAGAAACAACCCTTGACCCATCTGCGCGTTGTATTTCTACAAATTGCGTGCGATCACTAAGGTAGCTTTCAAACCATTTTATTGTGTCTTCTCCAAACCCATAGAAAGACATTTTTGACAACAACAATTTAACGTTAATACAATCAAAGGCACGTGAGAAATCAAGTAAAACCAACAGCGTACACATTCCCTTATCTTGAGCTGACAATATATTATCCGTCACGTCCAACAAAGCCGTTGCCGTACTACGACCTTTCCTAAAACCTGACTGAACGTCTGGAAGGATTTTATTGTCCTCTAAATACTTGACCAATTGTGCACATACTACTTTCTCCAACACTTTCGAAAGCACTGGTAGAATACTTATTGGTCTAAGATCTTTTATCTCCAAAGCATTAGGAGTCTTCGGCAATGGGTGCACTTTAGCAACTTTCCATGGCTCAGGAAAGGATGAGGTTGCGATAGATGTGTTTATTAATGCGGTTATGACGTCTAAAGTCGCGGGTAGTGATTGTAAAATCATATTTATAGAAATGCCATCATAACCTTCGGCATTGGTTTTAATAGTACTCAGTGCATTTGCGATTTCCCTGTGCGTTATGGGCGACAAGTTAAAAGTAGAACCGTTATTTCGATTGCATTTAAAAAAGTCAAGCATTGAGTCACTAACAGTATCCGCTCCCGGCACACTGAGAAAATGATTGCAAATTTTGTCAGGGTCGTCAAAGTGCATTGGTAATTCGGTACGTTTAGATGGCAGCAGATTCGATTTTAAATTTCTCCAGAGTGATTTGGTATCATTAATTTTACTGTTGATTTTATGTTTGTAGTATGCAGACTTTTCGTAAAATAAAGATCTAGAAACGAGTGATTTTAATTCTTTATAATAATTCTTTTTGCAAGGTGTTTTGTCCTTTAAATAGTCTGCATGTGCTTTGTTTCTCAAACGCATCATAAGTTTAACATTGTCAGTAATCCAGGGATAACAACACTCTCCAACATAACTTGTTTTTAGAGGTGCATGGGCATCCAATAGTGTAATTAAATTTCTATTAAATTCATTGACCATATTATTGACGTCTTGCAGCTTGGTAATCGCTTTCCAGTTTATCAATTCGAGATCCTGATCAAACGATTCCTTATTTATATATTTAATTGGTCTATAGGTAATGGCCCGACGCGGGATTTTTGGGCGTTTAAAACTAAATTCACCGGAAACGAACGCGTGCGCACCTAGATCCGGTATTATGTCAACTGATACAGATCGTGGTTTAACATTTGTACAAATGATATCTATCAGAGAGCTGCCGTGTACAGTAAAGTGTGTGGGTGATTGCACTAATTGCTTAAGGCCTAGGCAGTTTAAAAATGAGAATAACTTGTCCGTCTTTGAGTTTGAGTCATTTAGCACGTTGATATTAAAATCACCCATCAATATTGTGTACTCACACTGTGTTAGGGAATTGACTGAGCCAGATACAGCGTCTAGGAAAAAATCAACATCCTGCCAGGGCGGACGATAGGCAGTTCCTATTGCGAGCTTGACTCCGCGGACACTAATTGTGATCCACATCTGCTCGACAGTGGCGTGGGATGCACTAGTAGGTGTTGAGTGGCTTCGAACGTTAATACCACGCTTGAAATAAAAACCAACACCGCCACCCCGTCCCCTCTTAACAGACAAAGAGCGCGGTATATGCCGCAGCCTATAACCCGGTACTGTGGGCGCACGCCCCTCCTCACCTGTTCTCAACCACGTCTCATTAACAGCCAAGACATCTACGTCTAGGTCCAGTAAAGCTGCTATAAATTCGTCGTGTTTTGTGCCCAAAGATCCCGCGTTCCAAAAACCAACCTTAAGGTATTTATTAGACAACATTTGTAAAACAATTTACTAACGAGAAATAAAACGTCGCAGAAAAAAATACAAAGTAGAATAACTCAAAGATCGATTCAAGGGGATCCCTAAGTGCTTTTGAAAACTGTTGCTGTTGGATAAGATAAAGCGCTTTTAAAACATAGTTATTGTAATAAATAAATAAAATGTAGTGTAAATTAGTTATTTCAATCAATAAAAAAACAATACATATATATTGCATAGCACCGTGGGCAGCATAATTATTAAAAACTAATACACATCTTAAAAATCTAGCAACGTTAGTAGAATGACACAAAACACATAATAAAAATGAAAATAAGTTAATTAGAAAATTCTTACGTGGTACTATATAAAATCTCCACACATCAGAAAAAACGTCGACATCAAACACTCTGAACGTAAACATAGACAAACCTATTGTGTAATAAAAAAACGCGAAATGTCTTTTTCCATTCTTATGTGGACGGCTGACTTTCCCTCCTCCTTACGCGCTAGTATGCGGCCATCTTTAGTCCAGGCGTATTTCCACTGTAGGCGACCAGCAGCTAGACGCGTTTCGCGGAATAATTGCCTGTTAATTTTTGTTAGGCGCTCGTTGAGGTAGATGCGGTGTGGCGCTCCTGGTACTCCGACGTCAGCGGTAGTGAGGTTGCGGCGGACGCGCGCCGCGCTCAGCAAATTGTCTCGCACCGCCCGCTTTGCTAGTCGGACAACGATGATTCGAGGGCGAGGCGCTTCGCCTTCGGTGTGGTCACGAAGAACGTTGCCAACCCGCTTAGCAAACACAATGTCGTGGTCCTCGAGTTTAACCGCTAGTTTAAGCGCTAGGGTGTTCATCAGCTGTGCTGGATTTTCTCCGCTAGTCTCCGTAACGCCTGATAACTGAACATCATTCAGTAGCGACTCTTGCTCCCGCTCGTTTAGCTGCTGCTGAAGTTCCCCAATCGCTTCCTCCAATTTCATTATACGTGGGGAATCCGGGTTGTCGGAATTCTCCTCGAGTTCTTTGACACGTAACTCTAGGGTGTCCATGCGGTTACAACACTGATCAATCTTAACCGTCATACCCGAGAACTCATCTCGAAATTGGCGTAATTCCTCGCGCATCGCAGTCACCTCGCTTCGCAAACAGCGGATTTCCATCGCGAGGCTGATTTCGACTTTTGACTGAGTTTCGGGTGTATTTTCGTTTGTCATTTTATTTTCAGTGATGTGGATCGCTGCATGACTGGTGGACGAACTCTGCTCATCGATTCCCTTGACAGGAGTCTGGGAGTTGTCCGTTCGGGGCACCTTCACCTTACATCCAGGGCACATCCACTTTGCAGAGGCTGGTGCCGTGGGGGCAAGGTTAACGCAGGCTCGATGATAAAACGCTGGACATTTCGAGCATTTCATGCCCTCATTCACTGCCAAAAATTTACCGCAGGCTCCGCACTTCAGCATTATCTTTCGGATTAACCAAACAAAAACAACAAAATTTTTGAAATCGCAAAAAGAGTTCTAGCGCTTGGCTCAGATTCGAACCCACGAGTAAGAGGTTAGTGAGCTACGAGGTAGGGTCCTAGCTACGCTCGCTATTTCGACACTTATGTATTGTGTCAAATTAGTGGTCCGCCTAGCACAGGGATGGCAGTTTTTTGAACAAGGAGGGTGTGGTATAAAAAATCCTAGTTCAAAGACACAAAACACCGTACACTGTTCACTGTATTGATATTTAGCATTTATTGTTTTTTGATGTTTATATTATGTCCACTGTTTATTTTATTATATATTGTTTGTAAAATTAAAGTTATTGTCACAATCACCGTTTTTATGTATTGTTCAAGTCCAAAAATTACTGATTTTTACTATAAAATATTTTTTATTACGGAGCAAAAAGAAATACGTATTCGCAGTTTCGAGCGTACGACGCGTCCCCTTATTATTAGTTTCATGCAATGGTTTCATGACACTAATTTGACCAGTAATTTCACGTGTAAACGTTCATGCATTACTTTCATGACACTAAAGTAGTTTCGTGCTAGACACATATTTTTTTGTAAAACTAATGTCATGCAGCTAGTTTCGTATAATGTAAATCCGGCTTTACAGTTTGTAGTATGTGCTCTAACTTTACGTTTATAGGATTCATTTTCATATTATGGAATGCTTTTGTCTCAGCTTAGGGTCTGGGTCTGACGCACTAGCACATAGACCTAGCTAATTTGGGCCCTATCAGAAAACCAGCGCTACATGCTGAGATACGAGCCTTTTGGCCTCGCACAGCAGGACTATCCATGTTATTTTTGTTACGTTTATCTTTTTTTAATATAATGTATAAACTTGAATTTCCTTTGTGTTTCTTTTTCTTATATATATATAGGTACTTATTGTATAATTATTGTTGTTCTGTCCTGTGCGTGTCAATAAATCTTTTTCTTTTTTTCTTTAAATCTGCCAATCTTTTCACAATCGAATATGAACCTTATAATATTGTGATAAAGTTGAAAATCAATTAAAGAAAATTGAGAGACCAATTTATTCAAATACCTAGGTTTAATGTGCAAAAGCTCTTTATCCCTTAAAACGCTAAAAATATTTCTACATTCTGTCACTTGTCTTTTCTTCCGTCGACAAAACCCTGCTGGAAAGTACTTCAACAAACCATATTTATCTAAAACCAACAACTACTTAAATAGGTAATTGAAACAATTATTATCTAAAACCAACAACTACCTACACAATTAACACAACAAAAAATAATAAACAATTGATAAACAATGATGAAACTTGTTTACCCTGTTTATGTAGAATTCCAGTTTAAACTATTTCAAAGCCTGTTTTGGGGCTACCATTAGTACATTATTTGGTTGTTATCTAAAAATATGATGTGATCATGCCAATGATCACGTTGAACCGAACCTTTTGGCAACTATGTTGGGGTTGGCTTCCAGTCGAACTGGATGCAGCTGAATACCCATAATTTACACAGAGCATAGAGCATAAGTACTTGGTAATAATATATCCCTTGGTAGGACAGGTTGTCAGTCTTTTGGTCCACCGACTAGCTGTAACGATTGGGTATGATCCACCAATGGTAGCTAGGACCAGCTCTCCTGCTTGATAAGACGAATAGTGGAAACCAAGTAAAATCCTATTCCTTTGCGATTAATTTTATTGCAGGATCAAAGACATTTAAATTCATTCTCCGGGACACATCGAGCTTCATTGCCTCAGCTATGTATTGGTGGTGACCAGTATTGATTCTGACTTTCAGGAGTTGAAGTGGTATGGGAATAGTACAGTGGGATAGTCCCAAAACTAAGCTGGCTAGCAGCTTAATGTACTTTCTGAGGTCCGGAAGAAACATGCTATGCGATAAATGGTCATTCATCAACAGATGGATCCATTGACTGTGATTGACTGATTGTATACTTGTTTTTATGGAATTCTCCACATCATGTTATTATGTCATTTATAATTTGAGTACCTACAGTCCTTCAGTAAATAGATAAAATAATTCTGTTTCAATTAAAAAATACATTTGAAGTAGCTGTTTTCCATCTGGTGCACAAAAATTCATTAAAATCGATTCAGGATTAGGCGTGAAAGTGTCAATGGACTAAGTAATTCGTTTTTGCATTTTCATTACATTTAATTTTTATTAACTCTGTTAGGGTATTATTTTATTCAAGGTACTTAGATCTAGCATGAGTTATGGATATTTTGCTTATACCAGCAAAATGAGTAAGATTGTTGTCTCCAAGTGCCCCTACATCCTTTCTAATATCAGCAAACACTGGGAAAATACTTTGTAACGTTACTTACAATGCAATGTTATTTTAGTTTACAATGCGATTTCCGGACTACATAGAAAATGGAACAAAGTAACGTATTGTTTAGACTTAAAATATAAATAGGTAAAATGAGATGCGTCTCCCCCACCCATCGCCATTTTTTTAAAGCTAGAATGTGGCTAGAATTACGAACACCCAACCGCCAAAAAATAATACCTAGTTTGTGTAGAAATATCACATTGTTTATCTAGTGAAATATTGAATAAATTACAAAAATCACGACGATAACAGAAATAACGGGTAAAACAAAATATTAAATCAAGTTCTCTCACCTTTTTTGTTCAGCAAGTTGAACATCTGGTGCTATCGAAGATTCGCGATCGTCGGGAAGAAATGAAGTGCCACGCACGACTAGAAGGCCGACGAATGCACTTCTGCAACAAACCCTGTTTCAAGTAGAACAAATCAATTAGGTAATTATTTTAAGAGAGATGTAGTGAAACTGGTGAATTCCCGCCTGTAGAGTTCGTTGAAAAAACGTACGGACTACCATAGACAAGCCAGTGTTGCCAACTGTTGAATAGTTTCTCCACCTGATTCAACTTACAAAAGTTCAAAGCCTCAACAAAAGGTCTCAGTTTTGTGAAAAATGATCCAAACTTTTAGAGATGTTTTAGAATCGATACCATTTCCGATACATGTATTTTTCAAGGAATATTTTTTTAAATGACATTTCTGTCGTAATACACCAACCGCGCGGATATCAACGCCAGTACATCAACCAATACGTGAAATCCTTACCGAGTTCTGTTTCTCTTTACCAAAACCTGCTATTTTGATAAAATAAAAAATCTTTCACAGTTACATTATAACAATTATTCTAAAATCTAGAATAATGATTACTCCAATCCGTCTTCTTCCGATAAATATTATTTGTCTGTACCAACACCATCAGTTTTACATTAATACTGTATCCCAAGATTTTTTTTAAAACCACCCGAAATAATCCAAAAGCGACTAACTAACCAAACTCAATATTGAAGCATAAAAATGAATGGGGAATTTAAACTACCTACGAATTTTAGTGGAAAATCTACTAAGTTGGTAACATTGCACACAGGCTACTTGAGGGCCGTAGACCAATGATATATAAACTATAGATACGTTGTCCGCACTCTAAAATGGCAACAAAAAAAGAAGCCAATTGGCCACATTGCGCGTAGTTGCGTCTCCCTCCCGCCGTACGGTGTCATATTTTCTTTCTCTTTCTTCACGCGTATAAGTAGTTCTAGTATTGTCGCCGTTTTTAAGCGCCCCGATGTTCGTTCATGGCGTGTACAGCTTGGCAAAAAACAGTAGAAAACCGGAAGTCGCCACTGTCTTCGCGCTACCAGCACTTTGAATGATTTTATTTTATTTATTTTCACTTATCACGTTAGTTTTATGGCACAATAATAAATCTTACAAACCTGCGTCTTTGTTTACATCAAATATCAAATATTTTAAAACGTCGTCAGCAAATAAAAATATTAGTTCCGTTTCAAGACGTTCTGGCCAAGCTGTATAAATAATACGTCATTGCCGTAGACAGAGAAAAGTATAGACGAGTTGATAACTTCCTTCTCTTTCCCTCAACAAAGAAAAACAAATCGACAAACCTCTTAAGAAGAAAAGGGACAGAGTTTAGCTATCTCCATCTCTCAGCGTGTACCGTTTTTTTTCAAGGTCAGCACAAACATTTTGCTGAACAAGTTGGACGTTTAGGGCATGTTTAGGGATACCAGATTCATGGCTTTATATTTCCCGGTCTGTACGATAATATTATGAAAATCAATAATTATTTTTTAGCAAACATTCTAAATGTTATACTAATACACAGGAATTTGAATGCCTAGGAGATATAAAAATAACTTGGTAGGAGACTTTCTTGATGCAATTTTTTTTTGTGTTTTTATTTTTGGTCAAGTGTAAGTTGTCCGCGAAAATGAGTGAGATAGGTAAAAAATTCTAAAGTTCCAGGATTATAATTATTTAATTCATAAGTATCTCTTTTTTTGTTAGATCAGCTCATAAAATGTATTATTTTAGTGTTATGAAATCTGTTTTTAACATGACACCAAGATTTATATGCATTTTAAAATAGGAGTTTGTATAAATAATAAACTGGTTTTTCAACGGTCAATAAAATAGTTAAAAAAAACTTTGTTTTTTCTTAATCTTTCAGCATCCGTCTGCTGGGATATAGACCAGGGTTGGCATGATTAAAACAAGTTGTTTTAAAACTCATGTTTAAAACGGTTTGAATTTAAACTGTTTTTTTATCAAACGTTTAAAAACAAAGATTAAAACAAGTTTTAAACATTGTATTTAAACAAAGTTTAATACTACTTTTCATGGTGAATGACTGGATATACAATGGAAATAAAATAATATATAAGAGTCTAAATAGCTTTTTTTTTATCGTGGTAAAATCAGAACTGATACTGGTATTACTACAAGAGTATTGATTAGAGTTTACAATGACGTTTTTGAAAAGATCTAGTCTTGAAAAAAATATTTGCTCAAATTAATTTGAAATAATGCCCTGTGAATGAAAAAAAAAACATTATTTAAAATAAATTGAAATGTTTGTTTTATAAAATTATCAAAAAACTGTTTTTTTTTTTCAACCCTGATATGGACCTAACATTTAAGGGGTGGGTCACATCATACTTCACCATGCTTAATGCTGACTTAGTACGGCTTAGCAGGTTTCACAAACTTACGCCATTAAATTCTACTCTGAACCTAATTAGGCAGATTAAGGAAAAAGTCACATGCAATGATGTTTTCCTTCATCGAAAGGCCATTGGCCTGATAAACAGGTTATCCTTTTTGACATATTACTCATATCGCAGTGGTAGCAGTGGTGGCCCAGTGGTATCGGCCTCGACTTACGAGTTGTAGGTTGTGGGTTCGAACCCCGTCAGGCGCATTATTTTGTGTAATTTATTTCAACACCACTGCTCTCAAAACGGTGAAGGAAAACATCGTGAGGAAACCGGCATGTCCTAGAACCAAAAATTCGAAAACATGTGACATCTACCAATCCGCACTGGGCCCGCGTGGTAGATTACGGCCCACTCCCTCTCACAGAGAGGAGGCCTGTGTCCCAGCAGTTGGAACATTTATAGGCTGATGATGACTCATATCGACCATTACGATCACGCGTGATAATAATTTACCCGCCCGCTAATCGGGTAAAAGTTTGCAGTATGATAACACTCCTCATTCGTGACGTCAACATTCTCTATCTCATGTGGCTACGCCAAACCTTAATCTAGAGGATACTCTATCTACGTTGAGGGCCATAGAGAAAATGAAACCAAAATGAAGAAAAATACAATTTTTTGGATGCATTTATTTTTCTTTGTCAAAAGAGTCAGTTATTTGGTCAGTTTTTTTAGTCTAAATTAAAAGTGAGAAAAACATTAAATAAGTTTATTTTGTTCGTTTATACAACCAAAGATTTTTTTAATAATACACAAATTATCGCTTTTCTTTCAATTAACCATAAAACAAAAGAAATAAGTCGAAATTGTTTTGTTTCAGAACCATAAAAATTAATATCGATCACTCTCTTCAACTTTGACAGGCCTGTTGGTCTAGTGGTTAGTGACCCTGACTGCTATGCCGGAGGTCGTGGGTTCGATTCCCACCCAGGACAAATGTTTGTGTGATGAGTACGATCATTTGTTCTGTGTCTCCGTGTAATTTAGCCAGGGGCGTAGCTACCGCCGTATCTGCCGTATCAATTATACGGGGCCCCGGGCCACAGGGGCCCCCAACGTGCGTAAACAAAAATTAATAAAAACTTAATGATTTATTAAATAAAATATTTATTTACTTTTACACAATTTATTTGTCTAATCTATCTCTGGTGTTTTTATTATTATTATTTATATTTATATGTAATACTGTTTTAAGCACGAGATTGTCTGTTAGAAATCCCGGGAAGATCCATATTAATTAATATCTATTAATATGTATCAACATTTCTATGCAAGTATTAAAATAACTCTACCTAATTCCGACCTCTGGACTGATCAGTCGCATCTTGAATTTTTTTGATGTTCTTTGTTCAATTTTTTGTTTATAATATTTCGGCGTAGATACAGGGAAATGCTTTTTTTTTTTAGTGATTAATCTTTACGATACCTAAGGGCCCCCAAACACGGGCACGCCGCAATCGCGGCGGTAAGACCCCTCTTTGAGGAGTGGCTGGAGAGGCGTCACGGCGTCCTCACCTTCCGCCTGACGCAGGTCCTCACTGGACACGGATGTTTCGGGAGGTTCCTGTGTCGTATGGGAAAGGAAGAAACGCCTGGGTGTCACCACTGCGAGGATCGCCCGGAGGACACGGTGGAGCATACGGTGCAGGACTGCCCCGCTTGGGCAGAGCACCGCCGTGTTCTCACGAAGGCGATAGGCGGCGACCTCTCGCGCCCAGCATTGGTCGAGGCCATGCTGCGGGGCGAGACGGAATGGGAAGCGGTCGCCTCCTTCTGCGAAGCAGTAATGCTAGCAAAGGAGGAGGCGGAATGCGTGAGGGAGAGGACAGCGTCCACCTCACGACCCAGCCGCCGCGGGAGACGCCCACGGCAACGGACGTCGCAAGACAATCTCCGGCCACCGTAGGCGCGGGCATGCGGGCGGCGAGTAATGGGTGATTCGCCGTCCGATCATGGACCATGCCCGGGTCAACGGCGCGTTGTGTTCCACGCGCGCCTCAAAGAGCTGTCAGCAAACTGACGGGGCCCCCTAAGAGGGCCGGAGCCTACCGGGGTCGCGGGATTGTCTCACTCGGTAACCGTGACCCTGGTACATAAAGGGCTATTGAAGGAACACCGTGGATTTTAGTCAGTACAAGTCTGACATTTTTTTTTTCAAGTTTTTTTTTAAATTATTAATTTTCTTTCAAGCATTTTTCTTTTGGCCTATTAATATGGCCAATAAAATAAGTTATTTGTAGGTATTTCGATAAATTGCCAATCCAAAGTCTGCAAAATGTGATGGGAAAGTTGGAATCAGCTGTGAACGCTACACACGGGTGAACGACCTCAAAGAACAATCTTTATTAACCGTATAGTTCGGTACAGTTCGATTCAAACTTAATGGCGGTTCGGAAGTTAGCTGCGAGTGCAGTTACGCGCAGGTACAGTCAAGTTGACAACAAACATACACCGCGTCGCGCGAGTGCGAGAGAGACAGAGGGTGCGCGGGATGTACCCCGCCCGTCTACACCCCGCTGATACCCAAAATTGCGTTTTGCGCATCGGAACGCACGATGTTCCGAGCCGCCATTAAGTTTGAATCGTACTATACTGGGTCCGAAACGGCCGCGACAAGTAAACCTACGCTGGCTCAGTAGTGGGTCCGAAATGGGCAGACGTTGTAGTCATACGACATCCTCATTAAAAAATAAAAAAATATAATATTCTCTGCGTTAAATCCTATGAGTGCGCATTAATTAAGAATGTTAAATAAAAATCTGATTTGTTTACGCCATTAAAACTTCTACATTTATAACGCATTTTCTTAATTTAACATTACAAAATCCAAAAGTGTAAATACGATCTACGCCATTTTGATGGCAGTGCTGGGTTGGGCTAAAAATCATAAAAAATGTGGTTTCCGGACATCCAAGGTATCACTATAGAAGGGATGAATAACTCGTCATTTAGTATTGTAACGAATTCATACGTAATTCAACATAAATTAGCAGTGGTAATGAAGAATTTGATATCTGAACTCGAAGTTTCGCGCCACTTGTGTTTGTTTACATTTTTATTTTTCACTTGGATCACACACACGCGCTTATACTCAATAACAATTACGATAAATATCATGCCAAATTTTATAAATAACGTAAAAAAGCCCAGATCTTAGCTTAATTCTCTAATACAGGGCCAAAAACACGAATTTTTCATTACCACTACTCAATTTGTATTCGTAATCGACAACCATGTTTATTTTTTTTATCGTAATGATGTGTGAAAGCGAGTATTCTAATCGATTCCATAATTGAATTTTTTGTCAACTCGAGTGAAATAAACAAGGAATTTAAGAAATCGATTCATAAAAATTAAAATAAATTCGTTTTAAGCTTAGAATACAATTATTATCCATTCTATTCTTTTTTAAAGCTTTATAATAATTTTACGTGCATTGTAATTACCAAAAAACAAAAATAGACAAAGGAACAATGTCAGTAATAAATGTTTGAATGCGCGCCAATTTATTAATTCCAAAATTTGAATAAGGAATGCGCTCGCTGATGTACTCGCTATTCAAAATAATAACATTTTAATTTATTAGCTATTTTTTCATGTACGCCAGGCAGATCAACCTACCCCAATCTGTCAAATTTTACCAATCGAACATTGACATTCCAATATTGTGATAAGGTTGAATATCTATTAAAGTTTGTCAGATTGAGGTAGGTTGATGTGCAGTGCTGGCGTCTGTACATACATTTTGTTTTGTACAATAATATTATAATTAAGGTTGAATGAATAGGTAGGTATAGAAAACCACGGATCTTAATAGGTTTATTTGAAATGAGTTTGTTTCCCACCAAAAGATAGAGAAGTAAATTATGTTATTCTACAAAATTAGTTTGATCATGTCATCATGTGGTCATGTTAAGTATAGAGGCCTGCACATCTACCTACCTCAATTTGTCAAATTTCTTCAATAGATTTTCAACCTTTTGGTAAATTTTGACAGATTTGAGTAAGTCCTCCAGTTGACCTGCATGCATACAAATCAATACTGACGATTCGTCAGTATCAACACCAAATATTTTTAACCGACTTCAAAAAAAAAAGTAGGTTCTCAGTTCGACCTGTATGTATGTATGTATGTATGTTTGTCCGCGATTATCTCTCGTTCGGCTGAACCGTATTTGATGCGGGTTTCAGAAAAGTGTTTGTTACATTCTGAGGAAGGTTTTAGTATATAACAATAATGGATATCTTGTGAAGTTGCCCGCATAGATCCGTTTTTGTTGCTTACTAGGATTGTATATTTTCAAAGACGCCGATTATATGAAGATTTTTGTTGAATATCTAAACTAAAAAGGGGAAACTAAAAAACTTTTTGAAAAAAAGGGAACCGCCTTCAAAACCAAACACAAAAAAAGTGTAAAATAACTTTTCTTTCGGAAGTCGGTGGCCATAGTCAATGAAATAAATAAAAACAAAGCCACCGACTTCCGAAAGAAAAGTTATTTTACACTTTTTTTGTGTTTGGTTTTGAAGTCGGTTCCCTTTTTGTTATTTAGGTATTTGCTATTTGTTAAGGATACTTTAGATGTGATGCTGTCGCGACTTAACTTCAGTAAAACACACTGTTATAGTTTAAAAACTTTTAATTATTCTCTTCCTGGGTGGAGCGGAAGGAGAAGTCAGAGACTATTACTTACTAAAAACCACCCTGTTCCTTTACATGCCTTTTGCGTTCCAGGACCGCAGTACCCTTATAATGGTTTCAATACAATTCCGTGAGCCCGGCACGCGTTTGGCACTATTATGGCCTCGTCAGTTCGCTGATAGTTCCTTGAAGGTCGCTTGGAACACGACGCGCATTCGTCTCGGGCCTAATTCTTGATCGGACGGTGAGTTACCCAATACTCGTCGTTCGCAAGCCCGCAACTACAATCGCAAAAATTAAGTCTGCGTCTTTAGATTTTTGTAAAATCAATTTGCTTGTCAGGAATCGAGCTTGTAAATTAAAATAAGAACATGCTATATTTACACTATTCGTTGTTAAGGATCAAATTCGGTGAAGTTTAATCAATAATTTAATCATCGTACGCAGATCAAAATTCGCGCCAATTTACTTAAACTTCGAATTTCAAAAATTACGTTATGTATTTGTACCGCGAGGTGATTATAAAAATTTGAAATGAGAACACGATGTAGTGAGCTACGGCCACTAACTAAAGTTTGAATCGATTTATTTTAAAAAACCTTTTACCATACGATTGTCGCATGTAATTACTTCACAGAACATTGATGGTTGGCTTGCTGGAAATTAATATGTCAATTTAATTTTTATGCTGTAATTTTATTTTTTATCAAAATCGGCCACGAGACTTCTTTCAGTATTTTTCGCTATTCCTCATACTTAGATTCGAATTTAGCCATTCACGCCCAGTTGGAAATTCAATTTGTTTATTACTGCAAGGAATCATTTGGAAGTACTCCCATCTCTTACTCCAGCATTTGATCCGTACCCGGTGTTTGTCTTTCCACGTTTTTTAAATTCGTTTATTATAGTGAAATAATCAGATAAATTGAAATTAATTACCGAAGACACAGTATGGGTAAAACTATATGGTTGAATTAAAATTTAGAAGACACACACACGTTTGGCCTCTATTGAAATACCGAAATTTATTTCCATCGAAATCATGAATTAAAAATTAAATAATTTATTGTGTAATAAAAAATCATCAAACGAAATAATACTCAAAATATTATAAAAAATAATCTTCAGGTTCAGTTTCATAGATGTATTGCATGGACTAAGCTAACTATTGTCAAATAAGCTGATAAATCGGTCCATGCTCTATGTCTTGTTTTACTTTTTTTCCATGTTCGATTATATTGCGAGTATCGATTAGACTGAATGAACCTTTTTAATCGTTTTATTGAACATTGGGATTACGGCAGCACTAAGAAGTGTCATGTTGCAACATAGTTTTTGGTCATTTTTATCAAGACTTTGTTTCGTTATTATTATGAAATTATGTATGAACACTGGCAAATGCAATAATGCATGTAGTAAGTTACTTTATTTATTTCACTGTATAACCGTTTTTTTATCACGTGAGAAGCTTGTTTATGTTTTGCCGGTAATGTGAGTGCGTGAGTGATTGTTGACAGAAGGGGCGGCAAAGTGATTTTTTTTTTTCCTCTCTTCGTCCATGATTGGACAGGCGAAGGTCATAGACCATACTGCCTCGTCTTCAGTCAAGGGCGGCAAAGTGATATGCGTGTTCTCGGTTTGAAGTTTATTGGACGACTGTGTCGAAATGTCTGACTCCAGTGAATTTATACAGTAACTTAATCTAATGTGCCTTAGACTAAATAACCATATTGTGCCTACGCGTTACAGTCCTCCCCCCTTAGTTGAAGCTAAATTTTATTGTTGAACCCCAATACTAAATTATAACTAGAAGTACAATATATTTATGTCTACGAAGATAAAAGTACTTAAACGCTACGGTTGTCGGACACTATTAGCGCGCACTTTTCACTTTATGCCTCACTATATGCTGTTTTAGGGTTGACGCACGGGTGGTTTGTCTGCATGATGGGCGGTGCTATATTGCTGGCGTGCTGTGTGATGGTGCGGCTGATTCTTGTCTCTATGGCGGTTTAGACGCGACGTTTGCAGTATCGCCACCCCACGTAGAGTACGCAGAGGGTTACGCCTGTGCTGATTAAGACGACTACGGCCAAGGGCATCTTGAAGCTGTTGCTGGAGTTCTCGTCCTCAACCTTGGCTTTGCTGCTCGCAGCTGCGCTGTTTTGTGCTACGTTCATACGTCATTTTGCTGGCTGGTTGGCCCATTATAGAGTCGAGGTGTTTTTTCAGACTTGGGTGATGCGTGCTTGTTGTCGTGTGGCAGTGAAGTGCTGATGTGGGCTGTGGTTGACGACGAAGTGACGGTTCACATGTTGAATCTCACGGTCTTCTTAACGATGCGACCTGATCTTGTAACTTGCTGTGAATCGGACTTTGCGGTGTCGGATGACGTCGTATCGCTTTGCGGCTGTGGAACGGTCTTGAGTGGCGTCTTATCGCTCGGCGGGTGTGAAGTGTTGTTATGAGTGGTCGCTGTGCTCTCCGGGCGTGGGACCAACACGTCGTCATACCTTAATAAATAGGCTGGTTTCAAGCGATCAAGTGACACCGTGATTTGTTTACCTTTACATTCCAACTTAAAGAATTTATTATGCCGCGATAAGACTTTGAATGGGCCCTCATACGGTGGTACTAAAGCTCGCCTTGCCTCGTTTCTAATAAATACATGAGAGCAAGCTGATAAATCTTCGTGAACGAATACGTTATTGTTTGTGTTGCTATGTGAGCTTGAAAGGCTAAGATTTGGGACTGATGATAAAGATTGCGTTAATTGTTTTATAAATTCGCGATCGTTAATATTGGATGAAGGTTTAGATTGGAATAGGTCGCCTGGAAGTCTTATACTACTACCATACAAAAATTGTGATGGGCTGTATCCTAAATCTATTTTAATCGCTGTACGTAAACCTAAGAGTATTATAGGCAATTCATGTACCCATACTTTGCTATCTGAGCATTTTGCCATAATAGCGGCTTTTAAAGTACGATGTAGTCGTTCGACCATACCGTTCGCCTTTGGGTTGTACGCTGTTGTACGGATGCGTTCGATACCGAGTATTTTCAATAATTGTCGAAACAAATCGGATTCGAATTGACGACCTTGGTCTGAAGTTATTCTTACTGGACAACCGAAACGAGCGATCCAATGTTCAACGAACACCCTAGCAACTGTTTCAGCTGTTATTTCTTTTACTGGTATAACTTCAGGCCATTTCGTAACTCTATCTATAATGGTGACGCAATATTTGAAATCCTCAACAGGTGGTAAGGGTCCTATAATGTCTATGTGTACGTGTTCAAAACGGTTTCCAGTGTTAAATTCGCCTAACGGAGTTATTGTGTGGCGTTGAATTTTACTTTTTTGACATGGAATACACGTTTTAACGAAGTTTTTGACATCGGTGTTCATATCACTCCAAAAGTATCTAGATTTAACTAAACGTTTCGTAGTGGCGACGCCGGGATGACTCACGTTGTGCAATGTTTTGATTGCGAGTTCCCGGAATTGTTTAGGTAGATAAGGACGTATATCGTTCGTAGATGTTTCGCATGCTATTTTTATCTCGGTGTCGGGCATAGTAATTAATTTAAATTGAAGATTGTTACGTTTGCGTAGACTTTCTAATTCAGAATCGGTTTTTTGTAATTCAGATAATTTTTGGTAATCGAATAAAGATGGCATGGTGATCTCTTCAATTCTAGATAAGGCGTCGGCTACTGTATTTTTATCGCCCTCTATATATTTAATATCATCGCAAAATTGAGAGATGAAATCTAATTGCCTCAAACGCCTTGGTGAATCTGATGGTGAAACTTTCTTTGTTAGTGCGAAAGTCAATGGTTTGTGATCCGTTAACACGGTTAGTTCTCTACCTTCTATCATATGACGGAAATGTTTTATTGACATGTATATAGCTAGAAGTTCCCTGTCGTAGGTACTATATCTTGTTTGGGTATCCGTAAGCTTTTTTGAATAAAATCCGAGGGATTGTAATTTTCCGTCGACTCTTTGATTTAAAGCTGCGCCTACACAACTACCAGAAGCATCTGTCATTAATACTAAGGGTGCGGTTGCGTCTGGGTGGGCTAGCATGACTGCATTGTTTATGAGTTGTTTACATTGACTGAACGCTTTTAGTGCGCTTTCGTTCCATGTTATCTCAGTTTTGTCGCGTTTTTTTGAGTTATGCAGGTACGCGTTAAGTGGTGCTTGAATCTCTGCAGCTTTTGGAATGCTTTGCCTGTAGAAATTCATCATGCCGAGAAAACGTCGAAGTTCCTCAATTGTTTTCGGTTGTGGATAGTCATTAATAAGTTGTGTTTTTTTCGCACTCGGTTTTACGCCCTGTGAATCAATATGGTAACCGAGAAAATCTAATTCGGATTTACCAAATTCGCACTTATTTGTGTTAATTGTTAAGCCATAGTTATTTAAACGATTTAATATTGTTTCTAGATGTTCTAAATGCTTAGGTTTTGATTCCGATCCGATAATAATGTCATCTAGATATGGGAATGCGAAATCTAGAACTTCCAGTGCTTTATTGATTAATCTTTGGAAGTCTTGTGCTGCATTACGTAATCCAAAGTTCATTCTTGTAAATTCGAATAAACCGAATGGAGTTATGACTGCAGTTTTGGGAATATCTTCGGGTGCCATGCGAATATTAAAATAGGCTTTTCGCACGTCGATTTTAGAAAATATGGTTTTGCCTCTGAGTAGATAAGTGAAATCAAGTAGTCGCGATAATGGGTAACGGTCGGGTATAGTTTGTGCGTTGAGTCTACGATAATCTCCGCATGCTCTTATTTCACCGTCTTTTTTAGTAACACACACAAGTGGGTTAGCCCAAGGACTATTTGAAGGCCTACAAATACCTAATTGCATCATTCGTTCGAATTCAGCTTTCGCTATTTTGTATTTCTTCGGATTGAGTGGACGTACTTTTTCATGAACCGGGGGACCGGTGGTATAAATGTGGTGTTGTGTCATGTTTGGGGTCTGTCATAAAATTTTCTAGTTTGGTGATGCTAGGAAACTTTTGTAAGATAAGATGGTATTCGTCATTGACATCTATTGTACGAATACTCGGTTCGTTGGATGATATTACGTTTGTGGTGCGCGATAACAATGTGACTTTGTCGACTAATTTCCTACCATGTAGGTCTACCAAAAGTTTGTTTGCGGCTAGGAAATCGGCACCTATTATCGAACTACGTACGTCGGCTAATATAAATTTCCATCTAAATGTACGGCGTAGCCCTAGATTGACCGTAATGACTTTTTCACCGAATGTCTTTATTTTTGTGCCGTTTGCTGCATATAACACATAGTCTGACGTCATACAGGAGTTTTGCTTATTTGCGGCTAATACGGAGACGTCAGCACCTGTGTCGATTAAATATCGCACACCTGTTGTAGTGTCTGTAACGCACAAACGATATGAATGTTCGACACCGGCGACATTATTTATTCGTGCCGGTGTCTGAATTAGTTTTCCGAATTTTGTGTAGGGTGTTTGCGGCAATTAACGAGATCTCCGCATTTGCGCGCATTATTGCCGTAGACGTAGTGATAAAAACACAGAAAATTTGAATCGCCGGGTTTCGCGGACTGGTTCAAAAACTTTTCTTGATTTATTTGTGAATTTTCGCGACTTTTGGAACGCGGTCGAGACGGGCCGGGATTATAATAATAATTTTTAATAATAATAATTTTATTTCTTAGATTTTAGCAATCATTACATCAATGTGGTCTCGATCCCTGTACTAGGACAGCCTGTATCACAGGGATCGAGGTTTATCCGGTTACACAATAGATCTGGATGTTGCTACATAGACGGTATTTACTGTTATAGCAGTTGACAAAAGTTGTAAACTCTGGTATTAGATAAACAAAATAAAATAAAAAGAATAAAAATGGTTAATAAAATTGTACAAAAAATTCTAAAGGTAAGGGGGTAGTGTGTGTTTGTGTATGTGTATATGTAAGTGAGGTGTGTTGATGTTCTTTTTTTTTTTAAATAGTTATGTCACTAGGTTAGATTGCTGATTATGTTTTCAGTTTCATCATAGCTGTAATTTTCTAGCCAAAGTAAGATTTCCTTTTTTATCATGAAATTGCACAGGTTTCTAACTATTTTTTCCTGATTTAATTTAGAGTAAAGACGCGGCGCTAAGCTGTCATAGTGCTTTCTGGCAAACTTGTTTCTTGTCCGTGGTATTGGATATCTCTCTGTTCTTTTGTTTGTTTTTGGCAAATATGGGACCGTGAGCCGATGATATCTCCGTAGGCACTCATAGATAAACATTTTCCTGACACTAAGGACCCCTGCCTGTTCGTACACCAAACTGGTAGGGGTTCTGTAGTTTAGGGACAGAAGCACCTTCAGGACTGCGCGCTGAGCTCGCTCTATTTCCATCATACAGGTTTTCCCAGCGCCACCCCATGCACATATACCATAACCCAGGACGCATTGGCACAGTGCTTTATACGTTTGTATAAGAAGTTTGTGACTGGCAACTTGTCTCAGGTTTTTAAATATGTAGATAAGCTTACGAGTTTTTTTTGCTGTGATTGTGATATGATGGTTCCATTTTAAGTTTTCATCGATTGTGACACCGAGGTATTTGATGTTGTTCACTCTGTCAAGCTTGGGGCAAGCACACGTTGTGTGATAGCTTCTAATACCTCTATTACACGGGAACGTGTGGATAGACACCTCAAAGTCTGGACTGGGGCTACCTTTCCTTGACATACTAAAGCACATATATTTTGTTTTGCTTGTGTTGATTGTAAGTAGGCTGTCTTCAAGCCATGCTGTTACACTAGCGAGCCCTCGCTCGCTAACCCGAACCAAACCTTCCCAGGAGGTGTTATGGAAGAGCAGCACTGTATCATCGGCAAACATTGTTATTTCGGCTTGCGGGATTGAGAGATCGCAGAGCCCATTAATATACACCAGGAAAAGTGTAGGGGCTATAGTGCTTCCCTGAGGAACACCGTACGTGCATAGAGCTTCATCGCTCAAATGCCCATCAATGCGAACTCTTTGATGCCGGCCAGTGAGGTAACTTTTAAACCACTCCTGGGGTATACCCCTTACGCCAATGGTTTCCAATCTTTTCAATAGGATAGGAATTGACACAGTGTCGAAGGCCTTTTGTAAATCAAGGAAAATTCTAACACATTTGTCCCCCTTATCGAGATAGTTCGTTATAGCCGTGGTAAGCCTTAGGACAGCGTCATTTGTGGAGCGTCCTGTTCTGAATCCAAATTGTTTTTCCGATAGCAGTTTGTTTTTTTCAAGGTATCCAATTAGTCGCTTGTTCGCTAGTTTTTCCATGACTTTTGAAAGAGTGCTTAAGAGTGATATTGGTCTGTAATTGGTAACTTCTGATTTATCACCGGTCTTGAAGATGGGAGATACAACGGCTTTTTTGAACGCTGTTGGAAAAAGACCCCTCATGAAACTCATGTTACAAAGGTGTGCAAGAGGCATAGCAAGTTTATGCTTGAATTTTTTTAATACGGAAACATTTATGTTGTCCCACCCGGGAGCACTACCATTCCTAAGGCCAGCGATCACATGGATAACCTCTGTCTCGTCTGTTAGTTCAAATGTCAACGAGTTTGGGGGGCTATGTGACTTCAATTCAAGTTTTGCCAGTTCATCTTCGGCCATGTTCAGCTTAGTGAGAGTTTTGTGAGCCAGTGCCTTCCCAATTGACGTAAAGTATCTATTAACAGTGTTTAGAGAGTTCTGTGGGCTATCTTCTGTTCGCATGAGTTCCGAGGCACTTTTAACGTCACTTTTCGCATAGCATATTTCTTTGATGGTATTCCACGTTTCTTTGATGTTATTTTGATTCTTTGCCAGTTCTGTTCGATAGTGTAGGTGTTTTAAACTTTGTGTTATTTTTTTGCAGGTATTCCTGTACTTGATGTACTCCTTTCTTAATTCATCATTGTTAAGGGTCTTTCTTAGTTCCATGTGCATCTTATCTCTTTTCCGTATACATTTAAGGATGCCAGCGGTTATCCAAGGCTTAAGCGGCTGTTTCTTTTTAGAAATTATTTTTGTCGTGGTGTTTATAGTGATCACGTCTTGTAACGATTTTATTAGGTAGTCCGCTGCATCATCTACGTTTGGAATATCGTAAAAGAGGTCCCATTTGATGTTACTAATGTCAGTTTCTAGTTGCTTGTAGTCAATCGTCGTTTTATAGTGTTTTGCATTTGATCTCACATTATTCAACTTTTCCATGTATAGCAGAACTGGGCTGTGATCTGTGAGAGGCTCAAACACGAAAGTTTTGACTCTAGTTCGTGTTTTAATCATCAAGTGGTCAAGGCAATTGTCAAGCCTGGTTGGTATATCAATTCCCTGCTTTAGCCCATGGGACGCCAGCATGTTCAAATAATCTGAGGTATAACCACTAGGACTTTCTGACAAAGTATTAATATTTATGTCTCCAGCAAAGATAATATTTTCACAATGTGTATTGAGGAGTAGTTCGTGAAGTGAGTTAATAAAATTGTTTGGATTCGTAAAGCACGGAGGTCTATACGAAGCAATCACTGTCACTTTGTTGACCTCAACTACAAGGCAGTTACCGTCCACAATCAAGTACTCCTGCACTTTCACATTAGTGAGGTCCTCTCTCACATAAACAACCACACCATCATTCTGGTTATGACTGTTTTGGGTATTAAATTGCAAGTAATTATTTATTTTTTCAATCTGCGAGTTACTGTCGGACCAGCATTCTGTTAAAACTATGATGTCAATTTTTATGACTATGTTGGCAAGGAATACGATAAGAGAGTCAAAATTCTTTTTGATACTACGGATATTTACGGCTAGTACCGTAAATGCACCCTTGTCTGAAGCTGGGTTTACAAGTGCACAAGTAGTGGATGGATCTTCAATTCTAGAACATTCAATATTGTCACTATTTACTATATCGTCGGTAATATCAGCGTTAACTGGGTTGAACTTTGGATACTTTTGTTTCGGAGAACGTTTTCAAGGAGTAATGTAGATCTAGTCTATTGTAAATAATGGAGGAAAACCTGCTTTTTCTCAATGTGGAGTTGATGTGATCAAGAACTTTAGCTTGTGATTGACGTGTGGGTGTATGGGTGAGAGAAGTGTCCAGTGTAGTATGAATGTGGAAAATGTAAATATGTGTAGTAGCTACCCTTATCAAATAATACAGGAGTAAATATTCAAGAATAGGAGAATGGAGCGAAAACAATTGCTCAGATAAGGTGACATGGTTCGTAAATCTGACAGTGTGGATATGATACAGAAACAGCAAAATGCACACAACAAAGGGAAAAAGAATACTTAGATCTAGTCACAGCGATTTTTGTAGATTAGCAAGGGTGTCTTGGTTTTGAATACGGCAGGCTGCGTCACCTTCCTTCTTCCGAATGTAGATGCATCCGTGAGCTGTCCAGCAGAACTTGTACTCATTCACCTTAGCAAATTCGCGTGCAAGGGAATACAGACGTTTGGCAGTAGTAGTTAGGTTTTCTGAGATGTAAATAGGTAAAGAAGGGCCATTAATGCTGATTTGCGAAGTAGAAGGTAGCTCATTATACTTTTTTTTATAGGATTTTATGGAGCTGATGATATCCTCTTTTTTTAGTACTGAAGTGAATTCGACGATAATGGTGTTATTTGACGGGCCTTTGGAGTTAATACGGAAGATGTCTCTTATTTCAGTTTCAACGACAGGCGTGCTCAAACAGTTACCAATGTTTTTTATTATTTTTACCAGGTCATGTTTGGTTTCCTGCTGCTTCTTTGGTATGTTGCGGACCTCAATGCTTCCCGAACGTGCATTCTTTTCTAGAGATTCCACTTTGCTCTCAAGTTGTCTAATATAAGCAGTCGTTTCATTGCGCTCCATGTCCATCTTGATCAGCTGAGCCTTAACTTCATCGTACATTGCTGATATGAATTTGACATTCTTATAAAGTTGTTCATTCTGAGTTTTTATTTCAGATACACTAGCTTGAAGGGAGAGTAACTTTTGTTCCTGTTCCGAACTTGTTTTTGAGAGCAAGTCTTTCATGTCGTCTATTTTTACGAAGAGCTCTTCCATGCTGCCAGCCACCCATTTACGTTTTAAATTCTGTGCCTTTTGTGATTTTTGACGACTGGTAATATTGTGGTCGCATTCGTCAGTTAGAACTGTCAGGTCTGGTGTAGATACCGACGCTGGCGGGGATAGACTGACAGACATTATGTTTCAACGGTATTAAGAAACTTAGAAATTATAGAAAATTCACAAAAAGTGTAGCATGTGGCTGGGATCGAACTTGCGCCTCACAGGTTTCACCGAGTTTTGACCGGTAGCTTGGGCCGTTACGCCACGGGCTCGTTAGACAAGTGAGTTGAAATTTCCAATCGTTTGTTTGTCTGTTGGTCTTGGTGAACGATTAGTGATGATATTATTGTGTTATTTTTCACACACCTTCCTTTTGCAAAACTGACTTTAATATTTTTGCACTTTTATTTGTTGATTTACTTGGTCTGTTTATAATTGTTTTCATATGTTAATACGCACTACACTATTGAACGCACTATAGTAATGTGATGTGGTAGAATATTACTTAGTTTTGGCTTTAATACTTTTATACACAATTTTTTATACGTAGCACAGTAGTACACGTCTTTATCGCGGCGCTGTCACCGGAATGCTCGGATTATGTCGGTTTCGTCTTCGCGGTTCATGATGATTTTTTTTATTGTTTTCGCCTAGTTTGTTATTTAATGTTGCAATTTCCATTTTCATTTTGTTTAGTTCGTTTAATATTTCGGAAGTATTATTTTCTAAATTCTGAGAAGTCTTCGAAACAGAAGCTACCTCAGACGGTTTGGTATTCTCTATAATTTTATCAGCGATTTTGGCTAGACTATCTAATTTTACTTCACCTGAATCACATGCCGTTAAGACGGCTCTAACGGAATGTGGTAGGCGCCCGGTCCACAATAATTTTAAGGTTTCATCTGGGACTCGGTTTTTTCCAAGATTTTGCATTCGTCTAAGTAGCTGTGACGGCTTTTGATCCCCGAGCTCTATCTCGTTTAAGAGTTGGTTTAATTGTTTGGTTTCCGACTCCTCGTAAACGGAAATTAACCTATTTTTCAGCGTTTCGAATTTATTTGATTCGGGCATGTTTTCTAAAATATCACTAATGTCACTTAATTCGCTTTGTTTTAGCCTAGCTATTAAAAGTTGACTTTTGTGGAGGTCACTTGCCTTTTGAGAGAAGGGGCGGCAAAGTGATATGCGTGTTCTCGGTTTGAAGTTTATTGGACGACTGTGTCGAAATGTCTGACTCCAGTGAATTTATACAGTAACTTAATCTAATGTGCCTTAGACTAAATAACCATATTGTGCCTACGCGTTACAATGTACATATTTTCAGCACATCTAAATTATCTAGTTTTTGGAATGATGTAGCATTTTGTATGTTAAACATATTTTATAGTAGAATCACGCAGTTTTAGTGACCTCAACACGTTCTTAGAGATATTGTTCACAAACTTATCGTATGAAATAGCTGTAGCAATATAATTTTGATTGAAAATCGGATGCTGAAAATGTACAAAAAATCTTGAGTGTCGTCTTAAATTTCGAATCACCCGGTCGGCTCAGCTGATGTGTCATGTGTCAAAATGTTGTCGTGCAGAGTGGTTAACATGGTCAAAAAAAATGCTTGAAAAAAAAATTTTTATTTGAAAAAAATTTTTTTTTTTGGAATGTACTTGGTTTTTGATACCGAGTACGCACACGAAATTCCTGCAGTTGATTTTTTAACACCTTGTATAAGTTTAGTACGTTTATCAGTTGTCTAGTACCCAAGTCTGCTTAGTTTGGGACTAGATGGCGTTGTGTGATTGTTGTGGAATATTATTACATAATTATTATATTATTAATACTCTCGATCGTGGCACTCATTGCCACAGTCGTTGCACATCAGTGTGCACATCAGCCAAGGAAGTTGCAATAGGTTTATTTTAGTAAGAAAAGGCACCCTACTGTGGACAGCACCTAGGGCATGCCCTACCTACCACACCCTAAGAATTAATGCGCTGAAAGCCTAAAACCAACCTTGGCCAAAGTTGGAGAACCATGCAAACCATTCTAAGGTAAACGGGTTCAACGGGTCTTACCCAACCATCGACATTTTTTTTCTCTCTCTTCGTCCATGATTGGACAGGCGAAGGTCATAGACCATACTGCCTCGTCTTCAGTCAATCCTACCATAGACAGCTGCACTTAAATATTTGTACCAAAAAAAAAAATGTCACTGTTGCCAAAATAACGTCAATCGATTTTGAAGTTTAGTTGACCTTGACACTTCATTCCAGCGTTGCCGGCGCGGAACTTTTGTTCCGAATTCGGAACTTTGAAGCCCTTGGTGGAACTTTTGCGGAACCTCCGCTTTGGCGGAACTTTTCGGAACTTTGGCACAAACCAACCAACAAAAAGCGACATTGGAATGACAATATTGTCATAATTTTATTACAATTGTTACCCATCATCATATTTGTCGTAGACTTGGCTGTATGGACTCAGTTTCCTTTGCTTAAAATAATATACAAAATAAACTCGACTGACAGGATTAGCTATAGATATTTTCGTTGTTCACTTACATGTCTATCCCTAATCCCTACATAGATGTTAAATACTTTGTTGGAGTGTACCCATAGATATAATAATAAAGAAGAGTGTACCCCTAGAAATCAATGTTGCCGTTTGTTTTTTCTGGTTTGGTGCATATGTATCATTGGTTTGGTGTTACGTTACGCTGGTCTGTAGTCTACTACATACCTACTACATACTCTAAGGTATCATGTTAATACACTTATTTGTAAAAAATATTGTAAAATGTTGTAATAAATAAATACTGAATATTACTACAAGTACACGTAAATCGTTGATCTGATTATACAAAATGATCTGCGCTAGATTCACGATGCAAACTGCAAACAGACTGGCGATAAAATCGCGGCGATTTAACGCGCGCGGTACCTATTTTATTTCCGTTTCGACTAATCGTAAGTAGCGATACCACAGATTATATGAGATACGCACTTCTGACTGTTTCGCACGAAAAAGAATGATCGCGCGTGTTAAATCGGCGCGATTTTACATACGATTTTATCGGTAATATTTTGACATTATTATCCGAGGCCATAGACATGACATAGGTACATAACACAAATGTTTTTAGAGCATTTTTATTTTCAGATCGTCTGGACTAAATTGATGGTTGTAAAGAATTAATGTATAATGATAAAAAAAATAAAAGGTGTGTTTTATTATCGTTTTTTTATTTTACTCGGGCGGAACTTATCGGAACTTTTGAGATGAGGAATCGGAATAAATTGAAACTTGCTGCCGGCAACACTGCTTCATTCTCATGTGCACGTGTTTACAGTCTTACTTTCGTTTACATCAAATATTTGTTGTTAACAACAATAAAATCCTAAATGTGATTGCCAAAAAAACAAAATGAATTCAAAGAAAATCGCCAAGAATCCGTCTTTGGCTTACACAAGTCACCCGGACTATCGGAAACCACCAAAAATCGCAAACCCGGTGCGTAACCTATGAAATTGTTTTTTACTTGATTTTACGGTGTTATAATGGACATGCAGCTTATTCTGTGGATTGAATATGACTTTTTCTGTTTTTCAGCATCTACAATGTCTTGGTGCGCCTCACATAGACTCATTTAACTATATGTTACAAGATGGTTTGCAAGCGGCTATCGCGGACCTCGTTCCGGCTGAATTTGAGTTACCGACCGGAGAAAGGGTTAAAATTACTATTGATGAGGCAGGATTCGCGAAGCCCAGTGTCCCTATGGAGGCTATTGGTGTCAAAAACCAGATTGTACTTCCAACGGAGTGTAGACAGCGTGCTGCAACATATAAAGGGGATTTTAAGATACGGATGACTTTGACTATTGATGATAATTCTGTTACTGTGGATAGGTCTTTGGGATCTCTGCCTATAATGGTTAAGGTGAGTGTTTTATTCTTAGTTAAAATTTTAGTATTTGTAGTTAAAGTTTACATTGTTTTAAGTGGAGATGTAGGTACTTTCAACTCAACTATGTTGGGGTCAGTTTCAGTTTTTCTCTGTGAATGTATTATTTTAACATTAATAAGTATAAAACCAATGTATTGTTTAATAGTTAAGACTCTCACAGTTATTTTTATCAAGTACTTATCAAAATCCTCAATTTTATATAATAGTGTAAATAAATCAAACTGAGTCCTATTGTTTTTCTTTACAGTCTAAAATGTGTCACTTAGCAGATCTATCGCCTGAAGAATTAGTGCAACATAATGAACATTCTGACGAGTGGGGAGGATATTTTATTGTGAAGGTAATCATCAGGATTCTATTACATTTTATGCATAATAATAAGTGATTCTTGAGTTCACTATAATAGTATGAGCCGAAAGGTAAAACGGTAAAACTGCTGCATGCTACGGATCTTAACACGTTGACAGTCCCATCTATTTTGTAATCTTGTGGTATGTCCAACAGTTTTTTTGTCATAAACAGCTTTGTTCATACATCCCTAGAAAATCATAGTTCTAGCTCACATGTCCAGCCCAGAAAACGCAGTTTAGTTATCTTTGCCAAATGCATTACATGTAATGCACGGACGTGACAGCTTTTAGAGTGGTAAAATCATCAAATGAGTCTTCCCACCCAGGTCAGGGCAAGAGGGACTGTCAGACTTGTACTGACTAAAATCCACGGTGTCCTTCATTAGCCTTTTACGTTCCGGGGTCACGGTATTCATTAGTTCCGCGACCGGTTGTGACAGGTAGACCAAAAATGCATAACATGTATTCTACGGACAGTCAACGTGTTAAGATTGGCTTAAAGATGATCAGATTACTTCACAATTTATTGCTTTAATAACCTGTGAACCCTAAACCCTGAACTACTGGGCGTTGTGTCTCATCATTTCTGTGGCATAATATATTAGTTTTCCTTGTCTGCAGGGACATGAGCGTCTAGCCCGTATGCTACTGGTGACCAGGCGGAACTACCCGGTGGCTATCAAGCGGTCAGGATGGAGGATGAGAGGAAACCTGTTCTCTGACTACGGAGTTATGGTCCGCTGTGTCACTTCGGATCAGACAAGCACTGTAAGTATAATAATAATCAATTTATTTATCAAACCTTATATCAATGTGGTCAAAAGTTTACAGCACGACCCCATGACTTTTCCGACGTTTTTATAACGCCAACTGGAACATTAATTTGAAGGAAAAAATTAGTTCTTCATTAGTTCACTAGTGACACCTTTTCATTTTTCCATACAATAAACACATTAAAATATTTAAGTATGCTGTAAATAAAATACAGAAATCTTGTTATAAGGGCTCTGATCTAAGTTAACAATCAATCTTAAGCCTTATGTGTCACCACATTTGTCAGTTACTAACTTTAATATCAAATATTTTATGGCGTTTTCATAATATGAAACAAAAAAATAAAACAATTTAAACTATCAATAAATGCATATTGGAAAGAAAAGATTTGAGTAGCTTTTTAGGGTTCCGTAGCCAAATGGCAAAAACGGAACCCTTATAGATTCGTCATGTCTGTCTGTCTGTCTGTCTGTCTGTCTGTCTGTCTGTCCGTGTATGTCACAGCCACTTTTTGTCGAAAGTGTAAGAGCTATCCTGTTGAAACTTGGTAGAAAGATGTATACTACTCAAAACAAAATAAGGGCCACCTGGTTTTTATCGATTTATTAAATAATGTTTAAATATTACTAGTTACAATGACTGAATCTGATTAATATTAATGGTTTGAAGATGGAAATACACAAAAATTAATTATGAATTCCAATAAATCGTTAAAATAAACCAAATTGAATGAAAAGTGAGGAATTGCAGGAATGTATCAAGTTACATAAACCATAAAAAAATCGAAAAAATAACGTCTTTAATGTTCCAAAGTGTTCTTTTAAGCTTCTCTTTTAACTGTTTTCTCTCTGTTCTGCTCATTTTATGGGAGGTGGAATGGTCTGGATTAAATACCGAACATTTTCTTATGGGATGCTCTACCAGCAAGTTTTCAGACAATTTATGAGATCCAGCTGCGTGTTGATGGAAATTTTACTTTCTTTTTCACTCTTCTATAACTCATCTCTTAAATGCTCAATAGAACTCAGGTAAAAATCCTGAGAGTCCACTGTAACATCGTAATTCGAGCGTAAGGGAATGTGTGCACTGTTAGTCACGTTGTGTTCGCCCGAGCATTATCCTGCTTCAAGAAGAACTCAGGTATTCCTTGCTGTGCGAATGGGATAATGTGGAGTTGCACCACATTCTCTACGCAATTTGGAGGAGTTACAGCACCCTCGTATAGAAGTGCGAGCTCAGTTTTGCGTGATAGAGATAACCGCCCCAGAGCATAACTCAGAACTCACCAGAACAGTCTGATTTAAGAGTGCAAGGATCTGAAACCTGTTGTTTAGATCTTCTCTACACTCTTATGAATCAATTTTAATTGAAAAAAAATAACCCACCAGTCATCAATAAAAAGCAATGAAGCCCAGTCAAAACAGTTCAATAAATTTTCTCCTTCGCAAATGTTTCACGATTTGCACCATACGCTGCAGTTAACTGGAGGCGAACCAAGCATCTTCTTGAGCATTGTTAGTCTTTATGGAGTCGATTCGGAATAGTGTAGTCAATTATAGGGGTGCCTGTAGCTCGACGCAATTGAGTTTGTACGGTCCGCGCAGTAGATTTTCGCACTATTTGCGCGGTTAAACAAACTTAATGGTCTTCTTGGGCTTTACTTACTTACTTTCTTCCTTGATCACGGCGTCTGGTGATATTACCCGTATTTTAAGACCAGTTTCAAGCATTTCGAACCACTGGTTGGGAATATTCCACCATTAAACCTATCTCTTCTGGCTACGGGCCCCCTGGATTAAGGTGACACCCCAAGTGGCTGTTTTTGCATCCATATGTCTCCAAATACATGACATTATGAGATTGAAAGATCATTATAGCCTGCTTGCTGTATTAGTCGAAGAAAAGTCCGTTAGAAGTTTGAAAATTAAAAAACACCATACCGTAAATTCTAAGTAATCTCAAATATCTAATTAAAAAAAAAGTTATGAATTTCCAATTTTGCAGTAGACACAATAATAATACTTGAAAGAAACCATAACAAGATATTTAGTATTTATTATGTATGTACCCAGAATAAGAGCAATACTTGTTTAAAGTGCAATTTAAAAAGTGGCCCTTATTTTGTTTTGACGAGTATATTATGTGAACCGCATTAGGATTTTCACACAAAAATCAAAACAAAACAAATTTTGGGGGTGCCCCCCATACTTAGAATTGAAACTCAAAAAATTTTTTTTCACCAAACCCATACGTGTGGGGTATCTATGAATAGGTCTTTAAAAATGATATTGAGGTTACTAACATAATTTTTTTCTAAACTGAACAGTTTGCGCGAGAGACACTTCCAAAGTGGTAAAAAGTGTGTCCCCCCCCCCGTAACTTCTAAAATAAGAGAATGATAAAACTAAAAAAAATATATAATGTAGACCTCAACCAAAACTACCAACGAAAATTGGTTTGGATGAGATACAGTTAGCAGTTTTTGAGATATAGTACATTTTCAAAAACCGCAAATATAACTTTGCCATTCATACAAATACTATGAAAAACAAAGTTATTTTTATTGTTTGTGTATATTACTTACTAATCTCAATATAATTATATCTCCAATCTATGCTTGCTGCTACGGAACCCTTCATGGGCGAGTCCAACTCGCACTTGGCCGGTTTTTTGTAATTTTATGTTCCCCGTTAGTCCTGGGTTATTGAACCCAGGACTAACGGGGAATTGACCCGGGTCGGGTTAAAATGCTATTTATTGCATTCTGCAGCTTAGAGACATACTACCAATGGTGGTATGAGACCCCAGTGCCTAATAAACTGATCTCTCTCTCTGGTCTGTGCCTTGTTCATTATTTTACCAAGCCATGTGCCAGGCGGAGACCTCTCGCGACCGGCATTGGTCGAGAAGGAGGAGGCGGGCCGCAAGAGGGAGAGGACAGCGTCCTCCCTCCGCCCCAGCCGCAGTGGTAGGCGCCCACGGCAACGGACGTCGCAAGACGATCTCCGGCCACCATAGGCGCAGGCATGCGGGCGGCGAGTAATGGGCAACTCGCCGCCCGACAATGGACCATGCCCGGGTCGACGGCGCGTTGTGTTCCACGCGCGCCTCAAAGAATGTCAGCATAATGACGGGGGTCTCTAGAGGGCCGAAGCCTGCCGGGGTCGCGGGACTTATCTCACTACCGTGACCCTGGAACGTAAAGGGCTAATGAAGGACACCGTGGATTTTAGTCAGTACAAGTCTGACAGTCCCTCCCGCCCTGCCCTGGGTGGGAGGTCACTTTTGATGATGTTATCACGCTAAAAAAAAAAAGGCATGTGCCGATGCTTAATCCCCGCTAAGACTGGCCGTTGTGTCTGAAAAAGGGGGAGAACTATTGTAACTATTTTTGTTTAAATATTATACGCATTAACGCATGGGTCGCGAATATCAAAGATTTTTTGTGGAAAAAAAATTCGACCCGCCATCGCCAGCGGGATTTGAACCAGCGACTTTCGGATTCGGTACACTGAAAAAAGTTTTGAGTAACAAATAACAAACAATTGAGTAACCTATTACATAAAAATAGTGACTACATAACTATAGTTCATATTAGACAAATTCAGTTTTGTTAATAGAGTTCTGTTATTAGTAGCTCGACAAAAATGATAACTTCTTATCAAATTTATTATTCACGTTGTACCAAAGTGTTCTAGAATAAATAACTTAATATGTGTATTATGAACAAAAGTGTTATGTAAAAATAGCCACGTTTTATTGTTAGCGCGTACAAAACCGTTTGGTTAACACTTGGTGATGGGTTTGGTACTGTTCAGTTATTAGTTACATCACTATAATATTATTGTAACCAAACTATTTTGTTATCTGTAAATGAACTTGTTGAATAATTTATGGCTGCCCCTCATATTACTTGCAACAGTACGGAATTGTCATCTGTAACTGAACTTTTCGGTTAACTTTTTAGTGGTGAATCCAGCCCGACCAGCCCGCGAAATTTAAATTTTCTTACGTTTTTTGCAATTTGCAGGCCAGTGCTAGGTTGTATGTTGATTAAAATATTGTTCGCAATTGTAAGACGTATGTAGTTACAGAATTATAATTTTCAAAAGCATAAATACAATCCTCCAAGTTCATAAAGGTCTAGCAAAAAAAAGATTTTTTCAAGGATTGTACTGATGCTTTTGATGATTATAATTCTGTAACTACGAGTACGTCTTACAGTCGCGATCAATATTTTAATCAACATACAACCTAGCACTGGCCTGCAAATTGCAAAAAACGTAAGAAAATTTGAATTTCGCGGGCTACCCTGTAGCATCAGCTTATGTGTTTTTTTTTCTTATAAGTATGTATTCATGTACCTAATTATAAGAAGTTTTAGTAAGGTATATCCTTCCCCAAATCTTACCTACTAAAACTCCTCATATACGGTACTAATTTCGGTTACAAACTTGAGATAGAATAAGAAAAACAACTTTATTTGTTACAATTATATTTATTTATTAAGTATCAGATCAATTAATTTTAGTAGGAACTTATCATAAATTCAGACAAAGAGCTAGCACACTACACTAGCCAAACCTAGCTAGATACACTAAAATAATATTTAAAATTCGATAATTTCCACTAGTTTCACTGAAGTTCCAACATGAAACTAATACAAACTACTTTTTCCCACTAGTTCCATTCCATCAGGGTATGTTACAACTGGCAAGTCTTCCACTGTATACAGCATTATTTTGTTGTTTGAGTCCGGAGTAGTATGACACTGAAATATAAAATAATAATAATAACCTCACCAAACTCTAACATGGTTTTGTATAACGAACGACCACTGTCAGAGACAGTGAAAGGGACTGATGGCTGAACATGCCTTCCAAAGCACAGGATATCTTACTTAACAGACAACAACACTGGATTTGGTTCGGCCTGCATTATCCTAATCAAACTGGGAACAACTTCACAAAATGACTTTCATGCACTAAGTATTTTCCATGGGATTCAATTCCACAACCTCTGATGATGATGAAAGGATTTTTGAAATAAAAAACTACTAACTACTTACTACAAAAACTACTGCGCCAAAATAAATTTTTGGCGCAGTAGGTTTTGAGTTTATTAATTACAAACATACACACACTCACAGAAATACAAATCTTTTCGCTTTATAATATTAGTGTAGATTTAAATGACTAATTAAGTATTAATTATTGTTTATTATTACTCACAGTTTTCTCAAAAGCATTATTTTGACATTATATTGGTCAAAAGTTTGATTTGTGTTGTCAGCTTAGCCCTGTGTCCAATAATTGGCACTAAGTCTTTCAGATCAGCCTCTGACAACATTTGGAGGGTCTCCGCATCAATGGACTCTTCTGAAATATTAATGAAAATTGGTAAATACAAAAGCAGATACTTATTATAGGTACCTACATCAATTATTGGTAAAATTGATGTTAGTCACATGAATTATAAGTTTATTATTGTCTTTTTATCTCCGCACAAAGTCAGTTATTCAGCTTGTTTACTAGTACCAAGGGACTTTTCTAAATAAAAATCAGAGTTGGTTGGGAGAGGACAGGCCCTAGGTTATGTAGGTGCGGATGCGGTAGGTATGCAGTTAATAATATCATACACTAGGAAAGCAAAAGACCTGCTTAAAGGTCTTTAAGGTTCACTCAGTTGGTTGAAGAGTCAAAAGTCAAACAATAGCTCATAACAGTCCAATGCTGAACATAAGCATTCTCCAATACTGGAGGGTACTGTCATAACCTCAATGTTTGGTAGAAAACGCTGCTGCCCGTTTCTTGGCCTACGAAGGTACCTGTTAGGCGGTAAACCTTGGCATCAGTCGCCTTGTGCGACACCCTGATGTGTAGTATAGTATGGTGCTTGTTTTTCTACTTTGCCGAACACTACGCATCTAAGTAAGAAGAATAGCAGAAGTGCATCTAACGGGAAATGCCCTGTTTAAAATAGTGATTTTATGAATGAAACACTATTGTCCTAATTATGTAGGTACCTAAGGAATGGAAGTTAAAACACTCACCCAAAAATTTTGGAATGTAAGCTTCTAATCCCCAAGACCGCAGATAGTCAGAGATTGTTTTCTCTGCCGGCCGCCTCGTCTGCCGGCGGCAGGTCCATTTTTTTTTGAAATTTTCTTGACGTTGCTTGATATATTCAAATACATGCATAAAATCAAAACTTACAAAATACAACGTAAATTACGGGACGCGCCGGCGCGGCGGCGTTCTCACTCGCCTCGCAACACGAGAAGAACAGGTTTCTACAGGTTCCGTTTATCCGTGATTTAACACAACTGTCAGCGAGCGGGAACAAAACGTTTCACTATGTGCAGCATAACTTTAATCACCACCTATTATATTGCTGTGTTATTGATAACCAAAAATATTCTAAAACCAACATAATCAAAATTAGTTGATCTCAGCCAAATTTTTTGTTTATTTGTAGTAACTTTGCAACACAAATCTCAACAATACTTTACAGCTGATAACAAACAAATAGCAGAGTTGAAAAACAGCAACTATTCGTTAAAAAAATAGATCAAGTTGGGTCAACTGTAAAGTCACAAGTGTGTTCGAGTATAGCAAAACATATTATGTTGCAAAGTGCCGAAACCGAATTTTGTATTAGATAACATAAACTTTAGTAGCTTATAACCAACTCAAATAACTAAAATATTTTTGTAAAATGCAACAAAAGCAGTTGATCAATACGTAAATGAAATTCGTTTGTTAGTTAACAAAGTTTGGCTATTTGTGAATTAACTCAACTAGTTTTGTAAAATACTTTTTTCACATTTGAAGCTCTTACCAACCGAGCCACCGAGGTTCTTACCTACAGGAGTCGAATTCTTTAATCCAGTCTTATAGTCTTACAATGACGGCTATTGCAGAGTCATCATCATCATCATCATCAGCCGGAAGACGTCCACTGCTGAACATAGGCCTCCCCCTTAGACCGCCACGCCGAACGACAATTCGCCACTTGCATCCATCGGTTGCCCGCGACCCTCACGATGTCGTCGGTCCACCTAGTGGGAGGCCTGCCTACGCTGCGTCTTCCGGTCCGTGGTCGCCATGAGAGAACTTTTCTTCCCCATCGGTTGTCAGTTCTACGAGCGGTGTGGCCTGCCCATTGCCACTTCAACTTGCAAATTTTATGAGCTATGTCTGTGACTTTGGTTCTTCGCCGAATATCCATGTTCCGGATTTTATCCCGCAAAGAAACTCCGAGCATAGCTCTTTCCATCGCTCGTTGAGTGACTCTTAGTCTCTCTAAAAGGCCAGCAGTTAGAGACCACGTTTCAGAGCCATATGTCATCACTGGCAACACACACTGGTTAAACACCCTTGTCTTGAGACACTGTGGGATTCTCAATGAGAAGATATCACGTAGCTTCTCAAACGCTGCCCATCCGAGTTGGATTCTTCGGGCAGAGTAATAAGTAATATTGTTTTCAGAACAATGTCCTCCACTTCTTAAACAACGGTACTTGCAAGCTGATGTTCTCGTACCGCAAGATGATGTACTATGCTCCTCTGCTCCTTATCATGAAGTGTCTGGTAGACTGGCCCGACCACTACATTTACAGACTGCTGCTGCATGGGAAGAAGAACGACCTCTACTATGTCAAGTAAGAAAAACTGAGTTATCCTTACAGTAGTTGCATAATATAGACGGCACCGACGCGAGATTGGCGCAGTGGCTGAGCGATCAACTCCTGCGCAGTGTGTCACGGGTTCGATCCCCGAACAAAATAAATATTTGATGTTTTGGGTCGTTATGTTTCAATTCTATATTATATTAAGAAAAAAACTTTTATTTGAATAGCCAACAGGAGTACAGTCACGAGCAATAACATGTAAACACTTAACAAAATTCAAACGCAATTGACTCGTAAAATACTGGTTTCCACTTTGAAAAGACCTATTTCGTAATAGTTTAGGTTTAGTAGGCTTTTAAAATAGAAGTCTAAGGGCCTATGCACACCACGTTTTTTAAACGCGCCGTCGACGCTCGTTTTAGAAACGCGCGTCGACGGCGTGCTTTTGTCAAAAAGAGCAGTTTGTTGTCGCGATACAAAGCGTCAAACGCGCGTTTGCATCGCGTCTGTATCGCCACAAACGCGCGTCAACGGCGCGTTTAATAAACGTGGTGTGCATAGGCTCTAATGAAAAGGCAAAAGTTTAATCAATGTAGCACAACATCGCTTTTGAATACTGCTTAGTGTATACATACTATTGCTCGTGACTGTACACAACATAACAAAAAAAAGTTAAATCTAAGCTAAGATAAAAATTTACCAAGGCTCTATAAATCTGCCTGCCGGGGTCGCGGGACTTATCTCACTACCGTGACCCCGGAACATAAAGGGCTATTGAAGGACACCGTGGATTTTAGTCAGGACTCATTTGATGATTTTACCACGATAAAAAAAAGGCTATAAATCTCAACAGTTGCATCCAGAACATGCTCCGCGAGCTTCACGAAGAAGGCCTGCACTCGTCCCTGGACTGCCGCTCCTACCTGGGTCGCATGTTCAGGCCCAAGCTGTACGAGTTACCTCCTTGGGCCACGGACCTGGACGCCGCCACCTTCCTCCTGGACCGCTGTGTAATGATCCATCTGAAGGGACACAAGGACAAGTTTCATGCGCTCGTTTTTATGGCGCAGAAGCTGTATGATTTGGTGCAGAATAAATGTAAGGTAAGGATGGGTTTTCTCTGTTTTTGGGGGTCTTCTAGAATGAAGTTGGGCCAGGGAAACCAACTGATACTGCTAGCTTGCACTATCCCACTGCTGGGCAAGCGTATTTTACCATTCCTCCACTATTCTTACTGATTAATTTCGGTGCAGGATTCAAGACAGACTATTCAATCTCCGGGACACGTCGAACTTCATTGTCTCGGTGCTTTTCTGGTGGTCAGTCCACTGTTGATTCGATTCTGGCTTTCAGGAGTTGCAGTGGTTTGGGAATAATGCTTTGGAATTGTGGGTCAAAGGTCTCCAAGACCAGTTTTTTGGATCCAGGGCTAAAGTGGACCACTGGTTGGTTTTGTCTAGCTCGTCCTGCTATCTTCTACGAGGTCTGCCCCGACGCCTTATGGCTGTGTTAGGGCTCCGGGACCGCGGGGCACTCAGGGCGATAGGATTCATTTGAAGATTTTATCACAAAAAAGGCTACAGAAAGTGGAGCCCTAACTTAGGAACCCTTTTTTAAACTTTACCTTCTTACCAGGTGGAAGGTGCTGACGCTGTGATGATGCAAGAGCTCCTGGTGGGCGGGCACCTGTACCTCACGATCTTGAAGGAACGTCTGCAGCAGCTGATCTCAGTCGTCAGGATACAGGTCTTGAGGAAGGCTAAGGCTACCAAGAAACTTGTTATAGGACAGGTAAGTTTCAACTTTGGGGAAGTAGGAACAGAGTATAAAGTTCCTCTATATCCCATTGAAAAGGAAACTTATGGAAATAGTTGAATTTTATGAAATTGCTATTTTTCTATGTTTGCTTTTAATGTTTCACTAGATTTGACGTCTCAACAATCCCCCTGTATTCAGTAATACGAAATTATTGAGTTGAACAAAAATTTGCATTATTTCAAAGAAGGAATGGTAGAGTCATTGCTTTCATCAAGATTGATCAGTTTTTTTTTTAATTATACGTTTTCCTTAAGTTTGCCGTATATCATTACATCCCAGAATTTGATCCTCATTAGCAACACTATCGAATGGTGTAATAATACAGGTGCGTTTTTTTTCCAAAATCAGCGGGCTCGATAGCCTGACCAGGATTATTGTTTTTTCTAAAATCCAATAATGCAGTCTTAGTTTTCGTCAAAATCGGCCTGGAGACTCCTTTCAACGTTTTTTGATATTCCTCATAGTTTCGGAAATAGCCATCCACGCCCAGTTGAAAATATCACCCTGTATATCGTTACTCATCACGTCATCAGGGTTCAACTATCTAACTTAACTTCACCTCCTCTAGCACGAGCTCCAACAGATCCTGCGCAGTTCAGGCAACCTGGAGCAAAAGATGGAGACGTTTCTAGCGACTGGTAACGCTCCGTCCAACAATGTCAACCTAGCTCAGTACAAGGGACTCACCATCGTGGCTGAAAACATCAACAGGATGCGATACATGTCGCATTTCAAGTTAGTCATTTATTTATTAAGAGTACTAGCTGACCCGGCATACTTCGTACAGCCTCAGAATTTGATTTCTGAACGACTTTTAAATTTATTTGATTTCTGAACGACGGGACGAACATCAAATATTTGACAGGTAGGAATAGTTTCTAAGGGAAAACCAAATTGTTGGTTTTACTATATTCCTTATATTTTAATCATTTTTACTCACCTTTTAAACCTTCCCTAGACCACCTAGACTTCCAAAAATAATTTAAAACCAAAATTAGCCAAATCGGTCCAGCCGTTTTCGAGTTTTAGCGAGACTAAAGAACAGCAATTGATTTTAACCGACTTAAAAAAAGTAGGTTCTCAGTTCGACCTGTATGTATGTTTGTATGTTTGTCCGCGATTATCTCGCGTTAGGCTGAACGGATTTTGATACGGTTTTCAGGAAAGTGTTCATTACATTCTAGAGAAGGTTTTAGTATATAACACTAATAGATATACCGTGACGTTGCCCGCGTGGATCCGTTTTTACTTACTTGGATTGTAGGTTTCAAAGACGCCGATTATATGAAGACTTTTGTTGAAATAGTCGGTGGCCATAGTCAATGAAATGTTGTATAGTCTATAGACTTCCTAAAACAAACGATTTTTTCTATTCGAACCAGTAGTTTTGAGATTAGCGTGTTCAACTAAAGAGACAAACTATTCAGCTTTATAGTCACATACCAGGACCTGACGGACTAATTAGATTTTTTGAGTCGAATACCATTATTCTGCCATTTCTTCCAGCCAAAACACCAGAAAGTGGCGTTCTGTGGAGTTTTTGGGGGATAGTATTACATAATTTTTGACTTGTCTCAAATATAAAAATATCGTGTTGTACAGGTCCATCCATCGAGGTTCGTTCTTCATGGAGATGCGCACAACTGAGGCCCGCCAGCTCCTCCCGGACGCGTGGGGCTTCGTGTGTCCCGTACACACACCGGACGGAGCGCCTTGTGGACTGCTTAACCATCTCACTATGACCGCGCAGGTACTACACTCAAGGGGTCACGGGACTGTGTGTAAAGGTCACTGTGATCCTGGAAAGTAACGGGCTACTGAAGAGTAGGGTTGATTTTTAATCAGTAAGTGTCTGACAGTCCCTTTGGTCCACCCAGAAAGGGAGGATTCGATGATTTTACCACACAAAAAAGTACTAGAGTCAAGACTTATCGTCCTCATTTGCCTAGCCTTTGGTCCTTTGGCCTACAGATAGTTGTTCCAGATGTGCCTGTTTGTGCATATGCGCGCCAACAACGTACCTGTTATACAAAAGGAATTCATAGAGGTAGAGCTTTTAAAAAAATGTAAAACACTGATTAGTATTTTTTGCAGGTAACCCAACCTGCTGATCCGAAGCAAATAGCAACATTACCACAAGTGTTAGAACGATGCGGTAAGTATACACATAATTACAACTTATTTTTCAATATACTCGTATTTTTTTTTGTTATTAATTTACCTAATGATGGTAATAGTGAGCGTTTTCCCAAACATGGTGGGGGTCAGCTTTTGGTCGAACCGGATTCAATTGAATTACAATATTTAACATGCAACGACTGCCTATTTTGTAAAACTGGTTGTCAAACTTTTATACTTCTGACTTACAGCAACGACTGTCAAAACTCTACAAAACAGCCGGCTCTAACGGCTTTACGTGCTTTTCGAGGTACGGAGGAAACTCGCTATGACAGATGGTCACCCATCCACAGACTTACCTCGACAAGCGCGGTTTAACTGTGAAGATCGGCATGTGCGGTTGATATAGGGTATTTGAAAGAAAAACCTAATTAGTCTTCATATAGGATATTAAAATATAATTGACACCATTTTTTTTCTTTTAAAATTGCCTATACGTCACAAACAAGTGCAGTTTTCACTTGCTTCTGTCGTCACGAGCCCCCACTCCCTAATTTCGAAGCGTTATATCTTTGTAAATATGCATTAATTCAACAAATGAAAAAATACGTATCAATTATTTTTCAAAACTCTAGCTGATGGACTTATTAAATTTGCATTTTATTGATGTTATGCAACATGCCTATTATTTGGCCACGTCGAAAATAAATACCTACAGCAACCTAATTTCTCCACTCAGGAATGGAAGCCATAAGCTCAGTAGCCCAAACCCCTCTGTCCCGCGACGTGTACAAGTACCCGGTGTTCGTGGACGGACGTTTGGTGGGGTACCTCGCGGAGGACACAGTGGACAAGTCCGCCGCATACCTGCGGACTTTGAAGATAAAGGGAGAGGAGGTGCCTATTACTACCGAGATTGTGGTCGTACCGAAGAAGCAGGTGAGGTTTTAACCTACCTTTAAAGGAGTTTCTCAATAGGGGGTTTCACTGCGAGTTTTAGCCGTCAGTGGCGCTACAAGCGCATAACGTAAACAACGTACAAGTGTAGCTTCGAGTGTGTACATTTATATAATCTGTGGTGTAGTGTATGTCAAGTTAATCATACAGTAAATGACATCATGCGCTGGTAGCGCCATCTGAGCCGAGCTTTGCGTGAAACATCCCATTCGTCGATATGTTTTTTGTTCCATAATAAGCTATTTTACTTAATAAATTTAATTAGTCCGAAAGATACTCGTAGATTATCATAAAAATATTGGACCCGTTTTTTTCTTTTGTTTCGTAAACCAAAATGGACGAAGATACAACGCTTCTAAAAATCACAAAACGTCACTCTGTTGGTATAATTTAACAGGCGTTATGACGTCACAAGCCCCCCACTCCCGAATTTAGAAGCGTTTAATCTTTGTCAATATTCATTGATTAAAAAAAACATAAAATAGATTTAAAAAATCTAAAAACCCACGTTTTTAAATGTCCTAAAAAGAAGAAAATAACCCTACGGGGCTGAAAGAGGGGCCACTCAAAACGTGGGGGCGTATATTATAAAAGGGATTATTTATGGGATATATTTACATGACGTGAGATCGTAGGTGTAACTTGCAAAGATACGCCCCCACGTTTTGAGTGGCCCCTCTTTCAGCCCCGTAGGGTTATTTTCTTCTTTTTAGGACATTTAAAAACGTGGGTTTTTAGATTTTTTAAATCTATTAATTATTTTTATCATTGTTCATCGGGTTTGAAGCTACCCTGAAAATTTCAGCCTGCTAGCTTATCGGGAAGTACCTCAAAGCCTGTCCGCCATCTTGGACGTCCGCCATATTGGATTAATAGCCTAGCCTAGCATAAGCCACATGACTATTTTTTTCGTATTCCTGACAGCAAACCCTTTCATTTGATACCCATATCACGGGGGTGGATTTCAAACAGCCAGTCTACCATCTTGGACGTCCGCCATATTGGATTTAAGTCACGTGACTATTTTTTTCCTACTCCTGATAGCAAACCGTTTCATTTGATATCCATATCACAGGGGTGCATTTCAAATAGCCTGTCTGCCATCTTGGACGTCCGCCATATTGGATTTAAGTCCCGTGACTATTTTTTTCGTATTTCTGACAGCAAACCCTTTCATTTGATACCCATATCATGGGGGTGGGTTTCAAACAGCCAGTCCGCCATCTTGGGGAGGCCGCCATATTGGATTTGTTATGACGTTTCTTAGCTAGTCATGTATTGTCATCAGAACTCAAAGCGTGTACAAAATTTCAGCCTGCTAGCTTATCGGGAAGTGCCTCAAAATTGAGTTGCAAAAGTCCAACCGGAACGACAAACAAACAAACAAATAAACAAACAAACAAACAAGAAAAGTGAGTGTATAAAAACGTGGGAAAAAACGTGGGAAAATACGTGTTCATTATTTTTCAATACTCTAACTGACGGACTAAACAGTTTTTGAATTTATTTATACAATAAACTACCCTATTATTTTTACCCTTTTTCGAGCTAGCTCGGATACGAATGGGGTTCGAGTAGTTAACTACTTAGTTAAAAGGAAAGAAATTGAACGTCATGGTTCTCTTTTATTTCTGGTAGAATATTGTTTTATGCGCGACACGCGACGTAGAATCCAAGGGCGAGTCCAAATTCTTCTCCTTTTGCCAGATGCCTTATTTTTTTTCCTTATTAACTCTCATCTATTAACATGTCTGCGACAATCCGATACTATTTCGCACAAAATCCGCCATTTTTCGATGTTGACTCTGAAAAATAGTAAATGATCATACATTCGTCTGAAGCTTACACGTACGAGTCCACACGGTCCGAGTGTCGACGCGACTATATGTTATAATCAGAGGTCGGAATTCAGTAGAGTTATTTAAGTACTTGCATCGAAATGTTATGGATCTTCCCGGGATTTCTAGTAGACAATCTCGTGTGGAAAACAGTATTACAAATAAATAATATGTATTATTAAAATAAAAACATCAGAGATAGATTAGACATGGATATGGATATGGATATGGATGGATTGTCTAAGGAATGATATGAAAGAAAAAGGAGTAAATGATACTATGACGTCTGATAGGGGAGAATGGAAGAAGAAAACGTGTTGCGCCGACCCCAAATAGAATGGGATAAGGGCAGGAAGAAGAAGAAGAGATAGATTAGACAAATAAATTGTGTAAAAGTAAATAACTTTTTTATTTAATAAATCACGGGGTTTTTCTGCTTTTTATAAGTAATTCCGGGATTTGGGGCCTATCCACTTTATTCTTTCGCTGTATGAAATCGATGTAAGTACAAGAATAACTTTACCTAATTCCATCCTATGGTTATACGAATAGTCGACTCTTCGCGAGACCAGAAGGCTGGCCTATTTCTTGGTCAAAGAATTAGCATTGCCATCAAACGTGGCAATGCTGCCAGCGTTCTGGGCACTTATCCCGTTGACAGCGATGTGGATGAATTTTTTGATGCTCTTTGTTAGTTGTAATAATTATTATTAGGTTTGTTAATTTAGTTTTTTAATGTACATAAATAACATTATAAGTAATCCCTAAATTAAATAAATAAAAGTAACTTATTATTTAAAAAAAAAATGGTTATAATGATTGATTTTAACGTAGGTATACATTTTCCACAGATATGCTCTCAATACGCGGGCGTATTCCTAATGACAAGCGAAGCGCGCATGATGCGTCCAGTCATCAACATCTCCACCGGACAGCTGGAGCTCATCGGGACCATGGAGCAGCTGTACCTGGACATAGCTGTCACACACAACGAGATACTTAAAGGTAGAACCTTTTTTTTACCGTGGTAAAATCATCGAATGAGTCCTCCCACCCATGGCAAGGAAGGAGGGACTGTCAGACTTGTACTGACTAAAATACACGGTGTCCTTCAATATCCCTTTACGTTCCGGGATCACGGTATTTGTTAGTGCCGCAACCGCGGCAGGCTTTGGCTCTCTAAAGGCCTACCCGCACACAACAGTGCCGGCACGTGCCGACACGTGCCGATCCGTACCGTTTCGATCAGTGTCAGTGAAATATTATGATATTTTTCCATACATTTTGTACGACGCTATCCGTACTCATCAGTGACAGTAACGTTCCGTACTGTTCATTGATCACTGAACAGCATACATAGGACATAGGACTTTAACCTTTTGACCGCCACAGTCATGTATAGATGACAAGCCAAAAAGTGCCCAGCACGCCACTGTCACGACTACATGACAGACTTTTAAACACAAATAAATCTTATTAAACAACATTTATTTTTTTATTTCTTTTGCTAATTATGTTCCTTGACTCATTCTTATTTATATTAATAAACCTCCTTTCTTTATATTTCATCTATATTTACATAAGATGACAAAAACTTAAACCAATTCTAAAGTTCGAAAAACATAGCTCCCTCCACGCCACAGTCACGATAGGATGACAAGTAGTGATGTAGCTAACAGGCAATGTAACAAGAATATCGACCTAACCGGTAACCTACATTACAGTTAATTTCTTTAAGTTATTCTTTAAAATTTAAATACAAACGTTGATATTGAAGTTTCATAATTGAGAAAACATGTAAGTTTTTAATACCGAGCCATTTATCTGCTCATCAAATGTCGGTGTCAGTTGATCGATAAATCATAACGACCATAATGCCCATCCCCATCACGCTGTCAAATTGTCTGTGCCTGGAACGCCACTGTCGTCTATACGTGACAATCCCCTGACGTCATACGCGAAAAGTATTTAAATAGAGGTGCACCTTTATTATTAAATTTTAATGATAATGATGCGTGAAAATAATAAGAGTATACTTACTGAGGAGTTAATAAATATATTACAAGGAGTCGACAATGACAATCATGGAAGGAAGTGCGGATTTGAAAAAGATTTTGAAGTAAATTGAACTTACGTACATACAAACTTAAAATACTATAAAAAATATTACGTAAATCATGTATTGTCTTTGTTTATTTTATTCTTAGTGATATTTATGAATGTTTACACATATACCAAATATTAATGAATAATGTCCCAAATGGAGCTATGATTTAAAATGAAATTACAAATTTTATAAACAAATAATAATTTTTAAAAAGTTTTATAAGACCTTGTATGGAAAGTTTCATTTTTTTTTTTGAAATTGCATTCCTGCATTATATTTTTATTATTATTTCATCTATATTTTATTACAAGTGACTAATTATATCGCAGTATTACAAATGTTAGATTCTACCTACAATCTAATTAAAAGACTAATTTTTCGTTTATTTTAATTTCTATCCCCTTTGTTTCCTCTTTTCTTAAACTGCTATAATGTTATATGATATTTGGAATAAAAAAAATATTAATAGCGATTTTTTTCGATTTGTTTATAAAATATACTATCTAGCTTAAAAAGGCTAATAAGCGAGATTTTTCTCAAAATGTAATTTACCTTTTTTATTTTGAACTGTTTTTGTTGAGTCATTACTATATTATTACTTAATATCCAAAACCCACTGCTATTATACTACAAACATTTTACAGAAAACCGCATAAATTTAAATCTTACAAACCGTTGTGAAGATAAAGGTTTGCCCACATAAACTACAAACAAACAACCTCTCACCTCAAACGTATGTATACTACTACTCCGTTCCGTCGTGATTATAAATACGAAACCATAAAAATCGATATTATTAATACATCATATCGGTTGCAAACCTCTAGTCCGGAGGCGAGCAAGTTTAAAAAATCGGTGCCAGCTACGCCACAGTCATCATAGGATGACAAAAAAGTACTTCATGGTTGAACATAGTGCTGTGATCGTATTGTGTTGATTATATCGACTGTTGGTTTTAATTGTGGATTTAAATGATAAAGGGCGCCGAAATTTTGACACAGATCATTATAGAAGGACACAGTGGGATAAAATAAAACTCCTGTATATTTTATTACTGTACTTTAGCGTTTATTTAAAAAAGAACATGTCGTTTAAAAATGAATAGTCAGTTTTATCGATATCATTCCGAACACATTCCGAACTCACTACTGTTTTGTAGGTATTTAAGTATGAATTCTTAGCTTGGCGCTGAGGGCACGTCGTGGTTTTTTTGACGTGGCGGTCAAAAGGTTAAGTCAAGTTAATATCATGTATGTTGTGTGCGGATAGGCCTTAAAGGGGATCGTCCTTATGCTGACACTCTTTGAGGTGCGCGTAGAACACAACGCGCCGTCGACCCGGACATGGTCTATAGTCGGACAGCGAGTCGCCTATTACTCGCCGCCCGCATGCCTGCGATCGGACAACTAGAGTTAAAATTAATCTAAATCCTTCATACTTCACAGTAAGGCAGGTTCAGTCACTTATTTGGTTTATAAAACTTAGTTGTACATCATTTCCTTTCACTGTAATTTATTTACAGCACGGTTAGTGCAGTGACTGAGCGATTGGACTGCTGTGCAGCGTGTCTCCGGTTCGATTCCCGGACGGACCAAATATTTGTTTGACCTACAAGTAGTTGTTCCGGCTCTGAGTGTTAGTGTTTTTGTGTTTGTAAACGCACCCACGATACAGGAAAAATTCCAAGTATGGGGCAACTTTTAATGGGTCTTAAGACAATCGTCTACCGAGCGCTCGTCCTTACTAAAAGAGAAAACGTTTTCCTGCCCCTAGATGTTATCCTATCTCAATGTTTTTTTAGAATGCTTCTGACACAGTAAAAAACTAGGTTTATAGGTTTTCATTTTTTCAAAATTTATAATAGTTTGAAAGTTACAGGCGCCTAAGAGTTACTATTTTTTTTTTTTTTTTTTTATGTGTAATGGGTTTGCTCTTGACCTTAGTCTAGGGCAAGAGTGACTAAGACAAGGTCGACGATGGAGCGAGCTTACTCAGAAGAAGCCTGTTTACTCTAACTTTGAAGAGATTAGGGTTGTATGCGTTTGGAAACACAGACGCAGGCAGAGAGTTCCACTCCTTCGCTGTCCGCATTATAAAAGACGTTTGGAAACGCTTAGTGCGAATTGATGGTATGGCAATAAGGTAAGGATGGTAATTTGCCGTGCGTCTAGATGTGCGATGATAGAAAGGGGCTGGTGGGATGAGGTCGTGGAGTTCTTGGGCACACTCTCCGAAGTACAATCTGTAAAAGACCGACAGGCAGGCAACTTTGCGGCGATGAGTCAAGCTATGGAGCTTGGCATTCACCAATTTTTCGTCGCCAACGAGCCCTTTAGCTCTGCGTTCCACTGAGTCAAGAGCGGCAAGTTGATATTTAGCTGAGCCATCCCAAAGGTGGCTACAATACTCCATGCAGGATCGGACTTGTGCTTTGTAAAGAGTTAAAAGCTGTCCAGGCGTGAAGTACCGCTTTTTATGACAAAATGTTCATGGAAGTAAAACCTTTGTATTTTAAAAACAAAAAAGTTTTAGAAAAAAAAAGCAAAACCTACAAACCTAGAAAATAATATGCTGAAACGATTGACGCCAGAATCTAAGAGATTGGTCGTGATTTAGTATGTGAAAAACGTTTTCTCCCGAGAGCCAAATTACATATAAAAATACTTACAGTCAGTCGCGAGCTGCAACGCTCTATATCGCACGATCGGGGGTCGGGGAGGTGTGGTAGCGACAGCACGAGTTTTTCTAAATACCTATTTTTTTTAAATGGCAGCCGGTATACTTTCCTCTTAAATATGCGTTCCCTTATAAATTACTTGTTTCAGGTAAAACTACCCACTTGGAGCTATCACAAACTGCGTTCATGAGCAACTTGGCCCAACTAGTACCGATGCCTGATTGTAACCAGTCGCCACGGTAAGTTTACAAAAAAAAAACAGTTATGACTTTATACGGACAGCTCAAGTATCTGTAATCAATCGCTGGTCTATTATTTAAAAAAAAATATATGTACTAAATATTTCCAAAGTCATAGTCAATCGTGGGGCAGTGATTTCAAAGCATTTTCAAACTGTTGGCAGCACTTTTAAATCTCTTAATCTTTAACCAACCAACCGAAAAAGGGAGGAGGTTCTCAATCCGTCGGAATCTTATGTAGTTTTCCCGATTTCTTGATAATGCCTGGTCCGATTTGGAAAACTTCTTCTTTTGTTTGAAAGGGTACACTACACTGATGGTCCCAGGTGGGTGGTAATCAGGTTGAATTGAGGGAACTCCTCAATAAATGACATCAATTAACGGCCATTGCTGCTATCGCATATTCAAGCATTGTTAATGTAATCACACAACATAATATGTCTCATTTGCCCACTAAAATAAGTGTAAAATAAAATAAACATTTTGAAAAAATAAAAACAGACTTTTTAAAAGCACAAAAAGTGGTAAAAAAGCCGAAGAAATGAGAAACAAAGTTACCGACTTTTTTTCAATTATTTGTTTTAATCTTCGATCATTTTAATAATCTTTTGGTGTCAAATACCGGATTTTATTAAATTTCTACGTTACAATTTCACAAAAATGTTTATAAACAACCCCGGTCGTCGAAGCGACGGTCATTTATGGTCACTGTTTTGCAACCAAATTCAATTTGTTCCAGTAACATGTACCAATGTCAGATGGGTAAGCAGACCATGGGTACTCCGATCCACACGTGGCTGACGAACGCGGAGACCAAGTTGTACCGACTACAGACTCCCGCCACCCCGCTGTTCAGAGCCACGCACTATGATAACATCGGGCTGGACGACTACCCGTGCGGGACCAACGCTATTGTCGCTGTTATATCTTATACTGTAAGTAATAAATATGTACAGATACCGGCATGGATCTTGAGCGCTGACCTTCACCTGCGCAGAAGTGAGTTATTAGATCCCTTTGGTAGATGAAGTGAGGAACGGGGGCGGGGAAAGTGTAGTGATTGTCCCACGTAGCGTGCCGTAGCGCATCGCGTCATAGCCGCCACTCGGGATTCGTTGTTTTGTGCGTTTTATTTGTTTTATTGTGCGTTTCATTTGTCGATAAGTGTGCGACGCGCAAAGCGATCCCCACTCTTACGCCAAGCGCTCAAGAACCGTGCCGGTATTTGTAATAGTCCTCCTGGTCGATTTCAGCCACGGCGGCCAATCTCAACGGAGATTCTCAACTACGCAGGACATATTATAGTGCACAAGTGTGTACGCAAGCACAGGTGCACTCTCTGTTCCTTTGCCCTCATAGTTCGATGGGACGGCAATCTGACACGACCGGAGAGAGATCTGGCGCAAGACCAACGGCGACACGTACTTTCCGGGACACGGGTGTATTATACCGCCAACTTCCAAACTTCGGGCAGCTACAAAGAAATTCTTTTTAGAAAAACCCAATAGTACTTTTTGCTAGACCCGGGAATCGAACCCGAGACAGACAGGGCAGTTAGAAACAAATTAGTCGTCCCCGCCCTGAATTGACTAAAAACCACCGCGTTCCTTCTGCTGCCCTTTGCGTTCCATGGCTACGATACCCTGGTTAGACAGCCCTGCGACCCCGGGCATTTTCTATCAGTCTACTTCAGGTAACCGTGGCCCTGTAACGTGAAGTGTTATTGTAGGAACACGATGAATTTTAGTCAGTACGAGTCCCTCTCCGCGAGCATTCACCTGTAATGTAACGTTACAGATTCGAACAATTCATCTGTGATGGCAGACAATCGAGCATCACAATGCGCATTTTGATGTTACATTACACGCGAATGCTCCCGGTGAGGGAGCGCCTTTAGAGTCCCTCTTGTTCCACCGGGAGGACTCTGAACTGATGATTTAACCACAATAAAAAAAGAGCGATGCAGAAAACTAAACATGATACTTTATACTTCCAGGGTTACGACATGGAAGACGCAATGATCATCAACAAATCTGCCTATGAGCGAGGTTTCGCAGCAGGATCTGTCTACAAGGCAGATTTCATAGAGCTGGCACATGCTGCCTCCTACTTCTGCCGGGACCCCTCTAAGCCAGACCTGGCTGAACATATAGATGAGGACGGTCTACCTGCAGTTGGAGCTAGGGTTAAACCTGAGGATCCATTCTACTGGTAAGACTTGTGTGTTTAATTGCTTTAGGAAAATACCACTCTTTTCAACGGCGTTGTTGTCTAGAGTCGGTCAGAAAGAGCAAATGTCTATGTAGATGCAAGGAATATGAAAAAGATCTAATTCGCTTCGTTTTGGTTCACGAGGTAACTCGATACCGAACTAAGTCGAACTGTGAAGAATAATCAGCAAAAGTTTAATTTTTTAAGCTGATTCCACTTTCGTGCTCAATCCTTTTCACTACCTTCACGAAATAACGAATGGACGTAATTTCGTGCGATGGAATAGTTTTTTCTTAGCCTGCTCTGACCAAACTCACTTATGGGCAAACTCCTTCCGCTTCTCAGTCCCCGGATTTCTTTCCAATTCTGCCGGTTTTTCTATTCAGTTCATCCCGTCATTTCCTACGTGACTTATCGCAACGCAGTCTCGGGACACCAGTTTTGTATTATTATCGCCCATCACAGTTTGTCTGACATGCGAAAGACATATCCTGCACAGTCCTATTTGATTTGGGCAGCAAAAATAGTTTATACATATTTCGAATATTTATATAGCCTACTGAAACAAACCCAGATTGTTAGTAGTTTTTCATTCATTCATTCTTCATTCAGCCAGTATCTACTTTAGTAGTTTTCAACAGAATAAACTCCATTTTCGGTTTTCATTCACTGTTTTCAATATCAGTCTCATTTTTTCAACAGTTACTACGACGGCGAGAAGAGTATATTCATAGTAAGCAAGTACCACGGTAAGGAGGAGGTGTTCGTGGACAGTGTGAGACTGTGTGGCGACTTCAGCTCACGACCGCTCAAGAAGGCCTGCGTTATGCTCAGGCTACAGGTATATAACCATAAACTAGTTTTTGTACTGATATGGTCGCTAATACTATCATTAGAATTTAATATTGCCGAATTTTCGGAAATTCAAAACAAAAAAACCATGGTAAATATTCCGTTTTATGCTAAGGGTGCGTCCACATCTGGCGAATGCGCCGCGAATGTGCAGCTCTCGAGCCGTTAGCGAGCTGCGCACGTGCACTCACTGCAATGGTGTGGTGCACCTCTTTACCGCAACAAATGCAAGGCTCGCAAAAGGCGCGGGCGCCGTTTGCGACGAGCGGATGAGTTAGTGCGGGGTGTGAGGGGTTCGGGCGGGAGGAAGTAGGTGAAGCGCGCAGGCCGGGCTCGCGCGGCTCATGCGTCAGTCGCGAGCCGCGCACGCACGGCGCGTAGAGTGCGCGCGAGCGGCGCAGAAGCGACACAAGAGCATAAAATGCGCGCGCGCAGCTCGAAAACGGCACGCGAGCTGCGCATTCGCCAGATGTGGACGCACCCTAACATTATGTATGTGAAAGTGTTAAAAACATTCAAACATTGGTTTTTCACACATAAAATAATCAACCTACAATTTTACGCTGGGACACAGGCCTCCTCTCTGTGAGAGGGAGTGGGCTATATTCCACCAAGCGGGCCCAGTACGGGTTGGTAGATGTCAAATGTCTTCGAAATTAATGGTAGAACCATCAATTTCAGGACATGCCTGTGTCCTCATGACGTTTTCCTTCATCGTTTTGAGAGCAGTAAGGGTCAATTCACATCGAGACGCGACGCTGCGCGCACATTTCACAATTCAAAATCTAACTTTATATTTACTACATGTAACACATACACATTTCCAGTATCGTTACGTTACGCCACGTCGCGTCAAAATCAAAATATTTTATTTCACATGGGCTTCAATGGGCACTTATAAAACGTTGAAAAATTTACACGGTTCGGATTGGTCATTTCCATGGAGAAGAACCGACAAGAAACTCTATTGTTTGTACTCATTTAAAAAATATTTGTTTTACAATTTTTATTTCGTCATTATGTCGCGTCATGGTGTCAACTGACCTTTATGACACAAAGTAATGCGCTTGACTCGATCCGAACCCACATCCTACAACTCGTATGAATGAATGAATATTTATTTGTAAGAATATAGGTTACATAATAATAAGTTCTTATGATTGTAAGTCAAGTTCCCTTACCACTGAGCAAACACTACTCATTTACTTAAACCTAATTTCTTTCAGCGTAACCCAACAGTGGGAGACAAGTTCGCCTCCCGAGCTGGTCAGAAAGGCATCTGTTCCCAGAAGTGGGCGGCCGAGGACCTGCCCTTCACGGAGTCAGGTCTGGTGCCGGATGTGATGTTCAACCCTCACGGCTTCCCGTCTAGAATGACCATCGCTATGATGATCGAGTGCATGGCCGGGAAGGCTGCTAGTATACATGGACATGTGAGTATTTTTAATTAACTGAATAAAAAAAATGAACAATTTTAGGAAAACAATTTAAAATTGTTTTTCATTTAAATTTTACCAAGGTACATTTTTAATACTTTACTATGTCTAGCATTGGTTTAATAACATTTTATAAAAAGAAGAAGGGAGAAAACACGTATTTGTTTTTGCTAGAGGGCCATTCATTAATAACGTGAAGCGTTTTTGGCAATTCTTCGATCCCCTCCCCTTATGGTGAAATTTTGGTCATTGCCCTTCACTAATCTGTTAGAAACACACTTTGTTCACTCTTGCACTATGGATTGCACTCTGCTGTTCTTTAGTACTGTACTGTACTCTCAGTCCATGCAGAGACTCGCCTACTACCACGCGTGTCCCCCCATCCCTTCAAATTCCTCACGTAATTCACGGTCGCCTCCTAGGGTTTTTTCTTTGATATTAAAATTATTTCAAGAAAAAGGAGTAAATGAAAGTGTGACGACTGGTAGGGTAGAATGAAAGAAAAAAAAAGTGTTGCGACGATCTCAAGTAAAATGGGATAAGGGTAGGAAGATGATGATGAGATTATGTTATACTTGAGAACTTGACTTGAGACGCTACCGCGTGTCTAGATTTCAGGCATAGTCAAATTTTATTAATACTATTTTTTTAATATAAAAATCTCTCCCAAAAGGTCCACGACGCGACTCCCTTCCGCTTCAACGAGAAAGACACAGCGATCAACTACTTCGGTCGTCTGCTGGAGGCGTCCGGCTACAACTACTACGGCACGGAGCGGATGTACAGTGGAGTGGACGGGAGGGAAATGGACGCCGACATCTTCTACGGGGTCATACACTACCAGAGGCTGCGGCATATGGTGTCCGACAAGTGGCAGGTCAGTGCTAATGTATACCGTACGGGAATTTAACCCGGGATATAAAGCGCAGAAGCCAATCGATTAGCCACTACACCAACCGTGCCCAAAGACTTTTTTTACGTGGTAAAATCTTCGAATGAGTCCTCCCACCGAGGGTAGGACGGGAGGGACTGTCAGACTTGTACTGACTAAAATCCACGGTGTCCTCAATAGCCCTTTACGTTCCGGGGCCACGGTTACCTGATAAGACAGTCCCGCGAGAGTCAAAGTGTTAATTATAAAAACTAGATTGTGCAAAGAAGTAAAAATTAAAAATTCAATAAAGCATTTTTAATAGTTTCTTTGCCAATTCTTTTATTTGATAGTTTCACCACGACAAACTGACTCGGGAGTATTTTTTTCATGATCCCTTGGTTTTTTGGGTAAATCCCGGCGTCAATTCTCCTGAAAATCTCATACAGGACACCATTTTATTATTAAACATTCCTCTCCAGGTCCGTACAACAGGCGCAGTAGACGCCCTGACCCGTCAGCCAGTGAAGGGTCGCCGGCGAGGAGGAGGAGTGAGGCTCGGGGAGATGGAGAGAGACGCGCTCGCCTCGCACGGCGCGTCCTTCCTGCTGCACGACAGACTGTTCCACTGCTCAGATAAGACTGAGGTATGTACATACAACAAGAATATTCGCAGAAGAACCGGAGTCACCGACATAGCTCGTAAAAGTTGCAAGTTGAAGTGGCAATGGGCAGGCCACATCGCTCGTAGAACTGACAACCGATGGGGAAGAAAAGTTCTCTCATGGCGACCACGGACCGGAAGACGCAGCGTAGGCAGGCCCCCCACTAGGTGGACCGACGACATCGTGAGGGTCGCGGGCAACCGTGCGATGCAAGTGACGAAAAGTCGTTCGTCGTCACGGTCTAAGGGGGAGCCCTATGTTCAGCAGTGGACGTCTTCCGGCTGATGGAGGGAGATACCAGATACAAACCCAGAACTCCGTGGATGCTACTGAGAATTTCATAATGTAAAGCAAAACCCAATCATTTTTGCGACCACTAACCCCCGCGGTAAGCGCCTTTAAAGCGAATTGTCCTCAAATATCTATAATTTCTATTCCAGGCAACCCTCTGCTCAAAATGTGGGACCCTTTTAGGCCCAATCATCGGCAAGAGTGAAACGAACAAAGAAACCTGCCGCTTATGTGGAGACGGCAACCTGGTCTCCATAGCCATACCGTACATCTTCAAATTCTTCGTGACGCAGCTCGCATGCGTCAATATCAACGTTAAGATCAATTGTAGCGAACATCTCGCTATTACTGGATAGCTAGAGAATTAAAAATATAGGAGTAGTGTTAATATGCGATTCCACAAACCAAATGTTCGCTCAGAGGCCTCACCACGAGCTCTTAACGCGATCCAGTTTAGGTTGTGGGAAAGAAACAGAGCTATACAAGTCATCTAGCGCCATCTCTTTCCCACAACCTAAACTGGATCGCGTTAAGAGTTCATGGTAGGCCACCAGGTGGCCTATCACTCTTAACCTTTTAACCGCGCGAGTCGTATACATGGTGTAAGAGACATCGACGCACAAACGGATACCATGGGTCCAGGAAATGATTCTGGAATTCCCCGTGTTCGAATTTTTCGTCGGATTTTTCCGTGGTTTTCTTTTTCTTTATTTTTATTTTTTAGGTTTGTTTTTTTTTTAATAGTGAGCCGCGCTTAAAGTACTACAGGTACTGTGGTACTGTACACAGAATTTAGGTATACGATGACCTTTCAGTGTGGGAACGAGATGGCGCTAGACAATTTGTATAGCTCTGTCTCTTTCCTACAGTGGAATTGCTCTCGCTTTAAGACGACGTAGGCCACCTGGTCGACTCAATCAAGCAGACACGAACAAATTGTGCACACCTGGATACTTTTGTACGCGCTCATGTGAGTAGTGGACTCGTTATTTGTGCGCGCACGTTGCTAGACTCAGTTCAAGTGTTCGCGCATAAATGTGCTGTACTGTGCGCGAAAAGTTACGCACAGGCTTGCCGGTAGACACAGGTTAAATGCGATGTTTATTGTTGCTAAAGAATGTGCGCGAACAAACGTGCCGCATACTATTTTGGTGGAATCGTACCAATACACGGGTCTTGTGACCCTTGAATGACAGTGACAGGAGAAATTGTGAAATTCTATGGAAATAAAGATGGCGGCTTTAGTGCGTCAAAACATAAAATGTATATTTATATTTACTATCGTGTCATAGAGTAAAAGTTGCATAATTTAAAGAGAAAGTGATGTTACAATAAAATTAAATATGTTGTCATCAATGTTTTTCTTTTATTTAGACTCTGGAATTTACTTCTCACCCTTTACTCGGCTTAAAGAGAGACCTGTGTCCCAGGGGAATCTTCATGAAACAAATAAAACACAAACTCCTTAAAAATAATGTATTAACTGCAAAATGAATCCACATCAATAGATTTATCTGAAAAATAAGTAATCACTATGGCTTATAGCTAAAAAAGAACGTGTCACTATGACATTGGAAGATGAGCTGTCAATTTGACATTACAACTGTCACGATGACACTAACTGACGACGCGATGCGACACCATTCGACCGATACCAACTACAAGTGAAAATCATCCTTACCACTACGACATATGACATAAAACGTGCGGTTATCTACGGGTAGATGAAAAACAAAACACGCTCGCCACGACGACGTCAATCGAATTGCATCATTATATCGTAGTAGCAAGGACGATTTTCACTTTTAGTCAGTAGAAATTGCAAATCGCGTCATGCTGAAGCTTCCTTAGTCTTCATCCATAGGTTCTTCCTCCTTCTTCTTCTTCTTTTTTTTCTTCTTCTTGGCACTGGCTTCGACTTCCATTGACTGTTGTAGTTCATCCAAGGCCTCTTTCATTACTTCTATGTTTTTCTTCGGAATGTCACCTGTTTCATAGAACTTCAGACGGTCTTCCACTTGCTGACGTAGCTTTTCGCCGAAAATTGATGATTGAATTTCTGGAAAAATAAAATAGTTGAGGTTGAAATTCAGTTCAGGATTGCAATTTAAACTTCATGGCATTTTTTTAAAATATTTTTGCAAGAATTGAAATCTGTTTGGAGGTTAAAAATATCATACGGGAAGATACCAGAGCGATAAAAAATACAGTGTTACGTAAAAGGGAAAAAAGTCACAGTTGTTTATTTTTATAATTTTCGCCCCACTATGAATTTCTCCTTTTAGCCCAGTCAACGAATGCTCAAAATAGGGTATAGAGGGAAAGTCTTGGAACACAATTTTTGACTTTGTAACTTTGTTTAGCCTAGTTAGGAGGTGAACATATCAAAAGTCCCCGCCCCTAGCCCTTGAGCTTTGGGGGAGGGGGGGGTTTGAAGGTACCATTTTTTGGTTTTTCGCTTATATCTCGGAAACCTTGCGTCCTAGCGACATAGTACCACGGAACAAAATAAAAGCTGATTAAATTTGCTACAAGTTATACTAAATAAGCATTTCGATATCTTCTTCAGTTTTCGAGATATATACTCCTGAAAGTCTGTCATTTTGAAAAAATCATTCTAACTTTACATTTTTAGAACGGAAATCTTCAAAGATGCAACTAGTTAATAATTGCCGGCAAAAAGCTTTTAGAGCATTACATTTTCTTCAATAAAACTATATTATTTTCCTTCAAATGTTAATGTAAATGCTGTATATTATATTTTTTATAAAAGGTAGGTACCTGGTCTTTGAAAAAAGGTCTTTGTAAATCAATGTACGAGTGTGTATCAATGTAATGCTGGCACATTACATTAGCTTAGACTAAAGCACATTTTAATGAAAATGGATAAAATATTATAGTATTATTAAAGGAAATTGAGTGTTCCACAACCCCTTTGCCAGCATTTACTTATGGTTGTATCGTTAAAGAGTTATCCGGTAAAAAAGCGCAAAATTGTAAAGTTAGTTTCCTGAAAGTCTGTCATTTTTTCAAAATGACAGACTTTCAGGAGTATATATCTCGAAAACTGTAAAAGATATCGAAATACTTACATACCATAACTTGTAGCAAATTTAATCAGCTTTTATTTTGTTCTGAGGTACTATGTCGCTAGGACGCATAGGTTCCGAGATATAAGCGAAAAACCAAAAAATGGGACCTTCAATCCCCCCCCCCCCTCCCAAAGCTCAAGGGCTAGAGGCGGGGACTTTTGATATGTTTACCTCCTAACTAGTCTAAACAAAGTTATGAAGTCAAAAATTGTGTTCCAAGACTTTCCCTCTATAATCATTCGTTGACTGGACTATTATCGTTATAATAATGTGGATTTTTGATAAATAATGTTTAGGAAATAATATTGTAGCAATAAAATTAGTACATGATACACATTGTGTCGTTCATGTGTGGATACAACTGCATTTTATATAGCACTACTGTTATTACCACAAGCGCAGGGTACACTTGCAATAGATCAAAGTGTGCATATTGAATAATTCCATAAAATAGACTGATTTTAGTCCCGAAAAGCATGAGGCTCAGGTGGCCCACCATGACGTCATAAAAGTAATTCCATTGTGGGAACGAGATGGAGCATCGAGCATCTAGACAACTTGTAAAGGTCTGTCTCTTTTTGATGTGTCAAGGAGTTTTAGTTGGGCAGTTGTAGTCCTAGACTCAGACTATTCTTACCAGTGGGCCATAATATTACCTACTACTGGGTATTCAGCTAGGTAGTTGTTACGAAACAAGGGGGAAAGGGAAGCAGTTACAACCTTCTGCGAAGTAATGCTAGCGAAGAAGGAGACGGAACGGATGAGGGAGAGGACATCCTCTACCTCCCGAACTAGCCACCGCGGTAGGCGCCACGGGAATAAATTATCCCTGGGCGATTCAGTGCCTTCCGCTCCAACCAGGTCGGTTGAACTCATTTGATGTTTCTCCAACCCCAAGGTAAATACTGGCATTTACGTATACTAATATTGGAAGCTGATCTATACATATAATAAAATGGTAGGAAAGTCAAAACTGTACAAAAGGTGCATCCACACAGAACGAGCAGCCTCGCGAAGCTGCTTGCTCTGCTTGGACCAAGCAAAACAAAGCCGACACTGGATGGCTCGGGTGCTCGGTCGATCGCCCGCGGCAGCGCGCTCGCTTGCCTCGGCCGAGACACGTCCACACCACACTAACCGAGCTGCTTCGCGCGGCAAATGCCTCGCGAGGCTGCTCGTTCTGTGTGGATGCACTTATTGAATATTTTTTAAAAGAATACTTGGGATGTGATCTACAATCGATACCGAAGCCAAAAATATAGTTTTTAGAATTTTTGTCTGTTTGTATGTATGTCCGGGATAAACTCAAAAAGTTCTGCATGGATTTACTTCAAATTTGGCACGAATATTATTAAGAAGTCGGGTCAACATAATAGGCTACATATTATCACGCTATCACCTACGGGGAACGAGCAGTGAACCTTAATTCGTACTCTTATTGCAAAAACCGATTATCTGCATTTTTTACCAATTTTAGTTAACCTTTTAACCGCGCGAGTCGCATATATGCGACAAACATTTCTGTGCCCCTACCGCCCGTGTCGTATTTATGCGACAGAGAATATTCACTACTTTTGTTGTTTTCTTCGATTTTATTGCATCTATTCTATATCTCTCTATTTATGTACATAGACAGATAGAATACTTTTTATTGTACACCATGATACTTAACAAATCGGAGCAGAAAGAGAGGAGAAGAGGAAAGGACGATTCATAGCCGCGCGCTAGGGGCACGGCAACTGATATTTAGCCGCGCGGTTAAAAGGTTAAATATAGATATCGAATCCTCAAGTCACGACGAAGCTACAGGTAAAACCCAATCACTCGAATTTTTATGCAGATAATCGGTTTTTGCAATAAGGGTACGATTTCTTCAACGCATTCACGCAGACGACGTCGCGGTCAGCAGCTGATCCTAAATAAACTGAGGTAAAGGCAGTTATTTTTTATCGTGGTAAAATCAAATGAGTCCTCCCATCCAGGGCAGAGCGGGAGGGACTGTCAGACTTGTATTGACCAAAATCCACGGTGTCCTTCAATAGCCCTTTACGTTCCAGGGTCACGGTAAACACGATACGACGCCGCATCGTGGAAATCTACGACGCGACGTCGTAACGTGTTATACTATGTGAAATAAAAATTTTTGATTTTTATTTTGTTAATGCACGATACGACGTTGTGACTCACGATGCAATCGATGAAGTCGATCATTTAATTACGCTAGTCGAGCAGCGTCCCGTACTATGGAACACAATGCTTCTAGAGCGGTCCATTTTTCGGAATGAACTGAAACACCACCCCACTGTAATGATGCTCATCGTAGATTTCTACGACGGGACGTCGTATCGTGTTTATGTGTGGGAGCCCAAAGGCAGTAGAATAACGATGATCTTACCAGAGAAGCAGTCGATCCTGGAAGCTATGGAGCACTTGTTGGCGAGGTAGCGACTGATGCGACCCTTGTTCTTGACGCCAGCGCGGCCGATGAACGTCGAGTGATACAGAAGGCCGTACTTCGGTGTGTTCGAGCGGGTCTTTAGAGCGCGGAACAGCGCTTTCTCAGCACCTGAGAAAAAGGATTCGTTTATTAATAAAGTCATGATTATTAAGTACTAGCTGTTGCCAGCGGTTTCACCCGCTACAACTCAAAAATCATCCCGTAGGAACATAAAATAGGGATAAAAACTATCCTATGTGTTAATCCAGGTTATAAACTATCTATGTACCGAATTTCAACCAAATCCATTCAGTAGTTTTTGCGTGAAAGAGGAACAAACATACATCCATCCAAACAAACTTTCACGTTTATAATATAAGTAGGAAGTAGGATAGTTCAAAACTTGGTTTTATACTGAACAGTAGCTACTAGTGGTTCAAGGTGGAAAATATGTAAAGTATGGTCGACACTAACAACGTTTGCTCTCATACAGTTCGTTAGGAAACGACATCTTTATAAAACTATTCTTTCAATGTTATATTTTGTCAAAGACTAACAAATGTGGCAAATAATTTACCTTTATGAAAACTAAGTGAAGAAAACTGCCGATTTTTAGTGCCCTTATTTCATGATTTCCATAATACCAACAAGCACATAATTGTTTGGGTGCCACTTAGCATTATTAAAAACTTATTATATGAGTAGAAAGACCTAGTCTAGTTATAAAGCAGGAACACAGGCAAAACTAGGAAGTGGCGAAGGGCAGGCTATTCGATGGACTGCCTCATGTAAAATTTATGTTTAAAAGTATATTGAGCCTAATTTGAATAAATGATTTGATTTTAAAGCTAAATACTTATCCAATGGATGCCAGAGCGAAGGTTACAGTAATACATACCCAAAATCTGCAACGTAGATGCAGGATACTTGGCAAGACTGGTCAGAGAGCCAGCCTTGGATATGAGTCGCGCGCCGACCTGGTCACCAATCAGGGTCGTCAGGTTGGGAGCCACCGACTGCATCTTAGTGTGAAGGTACTCTGATATCTGCCTCCTAAGGATTTAAGGTTTTAGTTAATAACATAATATCGACCAAACGTCTTTTATAATGCGGACAGCGAAGGATTGTAACTAGAGAGTTACAATCCTTCGCTGAGGCAGAGGCCTGCGTCTGTGTTTGCGAACACGTACAACCCTAATCTCTTCAAAGTTAGAGTGAACAGGCTTCTTCTGGGTAAGCTCGCTCCATCGTCGACTTTGTCTTAGTCACTCCTGACCTAGACTAAGGGCAAGAGCAAACCCATCTTCTTATATATAAAAATCAATTGCTGTTTGTTAGTCTCCCTAAAACTCGAGAACGGCTGGACCGATTTGGCTAATTTTGGTCTTGAATTACTTCTGGAAGTCCATGGAAGGTTTAAAAGGTGAGGCGGTACGAAGTTTGCCCGGTCAGCTAGTTACAGATAAAAAAACGACTAGTGATCCGCCCTGCTTTCGCATTAGTGCAATTACAAAAAAATATCTTATGTCACTCAAGAATAATTTAGTTTTCTACTGGAATTGCATCTATAGAGTTTGAAGAATGGTTTTTTTTTTAATGTTTCGTGTTTAGGTATAATAATATGGACTGAAAATATAAGAAATTAAGCCCTAGAAAATACTGGAATGGGATTAACCATTTTCTAGTATGAATAAAAGATGCTATGCAAGGCTAATAGTATCTTCTCTTTTTCTTCAAATAAATATGGCAACAAATCATAGAGGGACTATAATATTTGTAGTTGGTTTAAATCTTTTTGGTTGCTCACCTATAATTACTGAGCCCAACAACTCTTCCAGCAAACATCTGTATATTAATCAAATCAACAGGCGAAATATCCATGCCCATAGACATCTTAGACGCATCTATAATAGCCTGGGCCTTCTCCGAATCCCCGAGGATCTCTGTCAGAGGCTCTACTGACTCCTCGCTTAACGTCTTCCGGTCCTTGATGAATTCAGCACACCTGGTGTAGAGCTGGTTTTCTGGGACTATGTTGATCAGCTCTGGGAAGTGGTAGGAGTACCATTCTCTGTAAGGAAATAGTTCGGTTTGATGACTTTTGTATAACAATTTTAGTTTTAGTCTGAGTGTTGAAACTGGCCTCAAATATTTCGAATATTTTTAGCATAGAATTCAAAAATGCAAATACTCTATTTTTAACCTAGTATTGCCAGTACATTAATCTACCCCAAAGTGCCAATTTTCCATTGAGAAAATTTTAAAGTTTGGTATAGATTTATGATAATTACTAGTGTCAGTACTATTACATTTTTATTCTATTTTTTTTACATACATGCAAATTTACACACATTTTGGTGATTTTGTGATTCATTCCATAAGTTCTATATACGCCACACTAATGATAATATTTGACAGTTTGGATTATGGCAATTTAATCTCAAAGATTCAGATATTCACCTTATCCGCATAGAAAACGTATTAATATCCTTGTCCAACTGATCCAGCAATGCAATAGACTGTATGATCATGTTGTCAACTCGGTGCACGTTGAACTTCACACGGGCTCTGGAGTATGAGTGGCCTAGACCGAGCTGTGCCACGCTGCATGCCTTCAACGTTAGACCCTTGATGAGCGAGTGGAAGTGGTAGCGGATACCTGAGTAAGAGAAACAAGTTTTATTACCCTTTTAAGTGCTTGGCTAAATATCAATTGCCGTGCCCCTAGCGCCCGGCTACGAATTGGTGAAATAAAAGCTCTTCTCTTTCTGGTCCTCTTAAGCTCCATTTCTTGAATATCATGGTGTACAGCAATAAATGTTTTCTATCTGTCTATCTACATAAATAGAGAGATATAGAATAGATGCAATAAAATCGAACGAAAAAACAAAAATGGTGAACATTCTCCTCTGTCGCATAAATACGACACGGGCGATAGGGGCACGGAAATATTTGTCGCATAGATACGACTCGGTGGTTAAAGGGTTAATATTGGCTCCTATTTGATATACTGTGATGTTCCATACATGGTTGCTTCCTTGATAAATGGACTACCCAACACCAAACTATTATAATTTTAACAATTTTGTTTTAGCATGGTAAAATCATGAGTCCTCCCACCCAGGGCAGGTCAGGAGGGACTGTCAGACTTGTACTGCCTAAAATCCACGGCATCCTTAAATAGCCCTTTACGTTCCAGGGTCACGGTAGTTCGTTAGTCCCGCGACCCTGGATACTATTAACTATCAATTTAAGAAATTGTCTGATTTATTTCTACCATGGACACAAAGAAAATTAATTCTTAAGAATTGTTGCAAGAATTTTCATACACAATACACTTATTGTTTAGGTACATGTGTGGATAAAACTGCATTTACTCTAGCACTTCTGTTATTACCACAAGTGGAGTTAGGACACTTGCAATAGATCAAAGAGTGCGGATAACAGTCATATTAGACAGATCAAAACAGCCACACGGATGTTGGCATTAACTCCAATAGTGTCAGACACATTATTGGTATCAAGCAATGAGGTAAATGGAGTTTCTTGACCATTGGTCTTCATTTAGAAGATACTAACTTCTACCTATAAATTAACCCACTACATTGCACCCCATCACCGTCCTCAGTATTACTAACCAAATATTAATACAATTTACAGCCTATAGTACTCAGAAATAATGCAGCTACATCATAATTATCATGTTCCTGCCCTCATTCCATTTAAATTGCTCAGCTAACACCAACGACCATTTATATCTAGACGCCTCATGCACGATCCGACTAACGAAAATTATTCTGCCAAGTCGCTGAGGTACGACGTAAGCGAGGGGGACGGGGTACTGCGTTCTGATTGGCTAACTGGAGGGGGTACTGCGTTCCGATTGGCTAACTCAAGGTCAGTGCGACGAGGGGACTCACAGGAGTGGTCGAGTCACAACGGTTATAAGACTTTTTTTACCTAATGTGTTGACAGACATCGGTTGCCTGTGATTAGGAGTCTAGATATAAATGGTTGTTGGCTAACACATTCTCCTGTCAGACATCACAGCATCATTCAGTCCTTTTTCTTTCATATTATTCGTCACACCACCCATCAATCTTTTCTTTAGCCTTCATCTTCCTCCCATCTATGAACTTTCATACCCATCACTCCCTGAGTTACATGATCGTCATACCTCCTCATCACATATAACCCTTATACATATGGAGAAGAAGCTAGAAGATAATATTACAAACTAGCTTCTGCCCGCGACTTCGTACGCAGATCCTGTTGCTTATGCCAGCGACAACGGAGTCGTCAAAATCGAAGATCTGAAACGTCTGATGTCCAATAGAGCCCGGGTAAATAATAATGGGAGTTCTGGCCAGTAGAGTCAGATTTTTAATGATATACCATCGTCATCGAAAATCAGTCCTAAAGTCTTACCGCCTTCACCGCGTGGAGGTACTCCCTTTCAAGCATTGGCCTTGTGATTTGTTAATGGTCATGGCGAATGCAAGACGGATCGGAAATTGAGGTCGTTTAAACTCAAACCGTTTGGGATCCTAGAAATGAGAACTTCCTCACCTTCGAATTTTCCTTTGAGTATCGTCGCGTAAATCACATTGTTCATCAATTTTCTTACCACCAAACGCGTTCTGTTGCACAGCTTTGGTTGGTTTATGTTTCGAAGCACGATGACTACGAAGCCAACCTTCATGAATCGTAAATTGTGCGGTGGTAAACCATATCCAAGGAGTTTTAATTCAATTGGAAAGTTGGTGCCTAAACGCAACTGAATATTTTTTAGCGAGGTAACATCATCATGTGAGTCCTCCCACCCACGGCAGAGCGGGAGGGACTGTCAGACTTGTACTGACTAAAATCCACGGTGTCCTTCAATAGCCCTTTCTGTTCCGGGGTCACGGTAAATCGTAAGTCTCGCGACCCCGGCAGGCTTTGGCCTTCTAAAGGGTCATAATGCTGACACTCTTTGAGGCGCGCGTGGAACACAACGCGCCGTCGACCCGGGCATGGTCCAAGGTCGGACAGCGAGACCCATTACTCGCCGCCCGCATGCCCGAGTCCGGTGGCTGGAGATCGTCTGGCGGCGTCCGTCACCCGTCACCGTAGGCTGTAGTGTAGTGTAGTATGTAGTACCACTGCGGCTGGGGTGGAGGGAGGACTCTGACCTCTCCCTCACGCGGTGCGCCTCCTCCTTCCATTGCATGACTGCTACGCAGAAGGAGGCGACCGCTTCCCACTCCGTCTCGCCCCGCAGCATGACCTCGACCAATGCCGGGCGCGAGAGGTCTCCGCCTATCGTCGCCGTGAGGACACGGCGGTGTTCTGCCAACAGCGGGGCAGTCCTGCACCGTATGCTCCACCGTGTCCTCCGGGCGATCCTCGCAGTGGCGACACCCAGGCGTTTCTTCATCGTACCTATGGCTGTATTGAATTTATGCAGTTCTAGTATATTTTTTGAGTATTCAGTACCTATTCGCCGAAATACTTTTTTAGCATTGAAGACCGGTGGGCGTTGGGCGGCATGAACATAATTATTCTTCATGTTTCCTAGTACTTTTTGTTCAGATCCCTTATTCAATTTCGGCACTAACACCTTCGTGATCATGTTACTACGTTTTATGTCACGTCTCACGGAAACAGGATAAAAATTTGATCATCTTGGTGGCGGCATCGCATTGATAATTATGATAATATCGGCACAATAAGCTTAGAAACTCAATACAAACACATCGACCGGTCAATTGATGTTTTGATTGATACATTTTTCATTTTGCTGTCATTCCATGTCAGTTGCGTTTTATGTCACGTCACACGGAAACCGAAAAAAACAAAAAAAAGACAAAAAAGTTAAAAAGTATCCTATATGTTTTTCCTGGTTCTAAGCTACCTCCCCACCAATTTTCAGGCAAATCGGTTCAGCCGTTCTTGAGTTATAAATAGTGTAACTAACACGACTTTCTTTTATATATATAGATTAATGATTAAAAATTACCTCTTAGAATCTCTGGGACAGCCCCAGTGTGTGAGCAAGGAATCTCCAGTGCTTCGCTGATAGCTGCCCCCAATTTGGGGTCCAACACACCCAGGGTGCATTTGCTTCGCTTCTTGCGCTTCGGCAGCGCCCCCTCCAGGAAAAGGTTCAAGTCTTCTGGCAAAATACCTGTTTGACAATCATGAGTATGTAAATACGAGAAGGTAATCGCGATTTCAATGACGTAAATCAATATAGAGTGCATTTGTTTGCAAATAATAAGCGTAAAGTATGCACAAACGACTTGCACCTATTATAGGCACAGGTTTAATAAGAAAATAAGTCATTGTGGCCATAGGTTCATAGATAGGTAATTGTTTATTTATTTTTTAAATTACAGCCCGTACGATGACCCATTGACCAAAAGTGTCGACTACTTTTTTTTTCATATAAAAGTGAACATTTTCATTACAAATTCATAAACAAGCGTGGTGTGTATGCACATAATCTAAAACACGCGGAGAATACTAACCTTCGGACACCGCATTGATATTTTCCAAAGCAACTACCGCAGATTTGAAAGGCTGGAACCCGCTTAGCGTCACAACTGAGTTGAATCGCTGCAAATCAGTCACTGACTCCTCAACTTGAGGCAGGAACGCCGCCAGCTCTTCAAACTCGGTGACTTTGAACAGCGCGTAGCCCGCGCTGTGTTCGTATAAAACATACAATTTACTCTGAAATGACACAAAACTTTATCACTACAACCCGCCACACATTGTTATTAAACTAATTAAGAATATTACGCACCATTTTGTTTATTTTATTTCAATTTATTTTCATTTTTCGGGGAGAAACAAACACGTGAGTTTTGTTTGCTCCCCCGAATGAAATGTTTGTGAGGTTAGAATGTTTCGTGTCACGTAATCACACGAGTAAACAAAGTTGTTATTTTGCCATATTAGTTATAGTAATTTCATTTATTAAATAAATTTTATTTTAACGGAAGTTTAGTGTAAGATTCTTTACAAAATGCATAATTTTCAACAAAAAAATATTTAGATTTGTATTATTGAGCTATTATTCTGTCATTTTTCGTGTGACGGAACGTTGCAATAGAGTTCTCGTTCAGAAACACCAACAACAAAATGAGATTTTAAGTATTATTTTCTCTGCAATTTCACTCTGTAATTAATATTTTCTATGGAGGAATACAAACAATTATTAAACATGACGAGTAGGTACAAAACTCTGAAAAAAAGTTTTCTGAGCGGAACCATTTCTTTAGTGTTGGGCAACAGTGAAATATTGGCTTAAATCGAATAACCACTATTCTACTACTATCCTAATAAGTATTGTTAGCATTTGATAAGATTGATTTGCTCCTAAGCTTCTATGGTGTAAAAACGTCAGTGATTAATTTTATTAAATCAAACTTACCGTCTTCCCTTTTGTATACTAGATGCAACCGGGTGTTTTGTTGGTGAACCACCAAAACAGAATTCATTTTTACATACATTTTAGCTTTTATTGAAATATTATGTCCTCTCCCCCACTGATAATGATCATAATAAAGCATGGACCTGTTTTTAGGTCCATGTAATAAAGTATTATTTTGACTTAGATTTAGTCGAGTCCTAATAGTCGATTTTCATGCCAATCCTGGACAACACTACATGGCATCAACGGAAAAAATTGACATTTCAATTTGAATTTTCAACCCAGAAAATGCTTATGGGGTTTGTTGTTGTTCGTAAAATATTGTAAAACTCTTCAAAATATGGTTTGAAACCACACGCTAGTGTACAAAGTTATGAAAAATAAGTGATTTCATGTTAAAAAGTGCATGTATGTGAACACAAAGTGCTAAAATGGCTACAATAGCGATGCAAAGGGACCTTGTTATCTCATTCAAAAAAGAGACGATTTTGAACTTGGGAATACTGAGTAAACTACAGCAAATGCCTTCAGAGCTCAGCAGGCAGATATTCAAAGACAATTCTTTAGAAAAACCTACTCAGAACTTCTTTAATCACCTGTCTTACTATTTGGTGTCAATAATCGATATTCAGGCGTCTAATTTACTGCCATGGCCACTATACGATACAAAAACTGAGAGAACCTACAGGAACGAGCTGTCTAACTTCATCAGCGACTATAGCAACAAAGGTTTGTTGTCTCCAGTCATGTCTTCTTACCTTGTGAATCCAGGTTGCTACAAAGTTACCATGTTGATTTTCCAAATGTCGCAACTTGCAGTCCAAAGAGTATTAATGTCCAAAATGGTCAAAGAAACCCAAAAGAAACTATACAACGATATGACTGAGAATTACAAAACAAAAACAGAAGAATTTATTGACAACATTGAGAAAGAAACGGTGACAATATCCAGTAAATTTTCTAACTATATATGTAAAAGAGCAGCGATGGAGAAAATAGCAGAGTTGTTCCGTAAGAAAATAACTGAAATGGAGAATAAAATGACTGAACTGAATGCACAGAGATATTTAGATGAAATAGTTGATGGGTTCTTAAAGACGCACAAAGTAGACGAGACTACAAAAGCAGAAATACTGAAAATAAAAGATGTCCATAAATCATCCTCATTTTTTGATGATTGGTTGACAGAGACAGACAGCAAAATCACACAATTGGAAAATGAATGGGATACTAAAATGAAACCTTTTCTTGAAAGCTGTAAAGAAACACGTGACTGCACCGAAATGCTGATAGCCAGGCAAACGGGTGAAGCAGAAAAGAGTTCGTACACATTAGAGTACAATCCGAAGACCGATGATATATGCACAAAAGAATTACAAAGCCAAGTCAACAGTGAGCAGAAATACATCCTCAAAAACATTGTAAAAGATGATAAATTAAGTTTCCCAAACTTGATAAGAGGGTTTTTGATATCAATATGCTTTATGCTGAAAAACGCTGAAATTGGTGATGAAATTTACAAGTTTAATGAGTACTTGGATGGTGGGAGACGGAACTTTACGGAGATTGTGGCGGCCATGAAGATACTTTTGAACCGTGTGATGAATGCTGAAGCCAAATTACAGGTGAGTTCCAGCTTTTGTTATTGTTTAATTTTCATATAGGTCTTAATGGATTTGCTTAGAACTGAAATTAAACAGTGCAAAGGATTTGAGGTGACAATTTGATGAAGACCGCAGAATCGCTGAAGCTGCTACCAATAATTCCTAGGTATTGGAAATCTATGGGGGAGGCCTATGTTCAGCACTCATCCTATGGCTGATCTTATGATGATGATGGATTTGAAGTTTAAGGGGAAGCTGATCATATTAATAATTTTATAACATTTAATAATTTTATATCATATTTAAAAACATTAAAAAAATATCGACGGGTTCCGGGCTAATTGTATTAAGCGACACTCTGAGCGATATAGACTTTTATACATATTTGGAATCAGCGAATTTTTCTGCGTCATTTGAGCTGGGTTTGGTGATGATCGGAGCACTTTTTTGTCGCTTAATACAACCGCATTTTTTGGGCCCATTTTGGACTGCAATGAATGAAGCGACATAAAATATTGACAAATTTAAGAACTGTGTACTTAAGCTGACTATCAAATACTAGGCAGTCGTTTAAACTTTTTTTCCTGGAGCAACAATTTACAGGCAACGTACGTTAAAGCATTTAGCCTGACATTAAAAATATATAGAAATGTCGCTTCATACAATTAGCCTCTTTGTTAAATTCTTATCCGGTGTCGCTTAATACAATTAGCTTTACCTTGTAAATATACAAGAATGTCGTTTAATACATTTAGCCTCTTTGTCAAATTCATACCCAGTGTCAATCCATACATTTAGCTCTGTACATGAAATGTTAAATGTTGTATTTCAACCATTTAGCTTGCAGTAAATAATGATGTGTCGGTCGCATGAACTATTTAGGATTTCAACAGTAAACATTTAAAGATTACGGTTAAACCTATTTGTTTTATTCAATATTTGATTTGCAGTGTCGTTTCAGTTATATCAAAAGTAAAGTTCTAGTACTTCAAACAGTTTAACTTAAACGGAATAAGAATAGAATACCTGATTATGTCAGAAAATGGCGCCGGTTACTGCGGTCTTTATTCAGTTTATTCTAGACTTTAACGGCGAGGACTAGATAATAATATCAGCCTGAAATAAAAGCTCTCTAATCGCTTTGCTTGCCTTGAGAACTTAGTTTCAGTGGACGAGATCAACGACGGTCAAGTGGAAACTATCCGCACGGTAGGGTCTAAATTTTTTAGACCCTGCCGTAAAGATAGACCTCAGAAATTGACCGAGCAAACCTTAAACCTCATGGCTGAACGACGCTTGCTACAGTTGCGGTCTTCCGATGACGCGAAGTCATATAGGCAGTTCAACAGACCTCCATCTAAGTCCTTGCGACATGATCTGCGTCTCTTAAATACGAATCGTGTTACAGAAACCATACAGCGAAACCAAGGCTCCAAAGTGTTCGCAAAGGACAAGTCTATTGGGCAAAGTCGGATGACAAAGCTGAAACGGGAGGATGGTAGCATAGTGTCGACCAAAGTAGAGGTTTTAGGCGAGATCGAGAGGTTCTATGGACAGTTACACACTTCGGTCGCAAAGCCCGTTGACAGGAGATCCAAGAGCCAAGCTGTCCCGACATTATACCGAAGATGTCCCGGACATCAGTCTGTACGAGATTTAGGATGGCCCTGAAGCAGCTTAAGAACAATAAGGCGCCGGGCGAGGACGGAATCACTTCAGAGCTTCTGAGAGCGGGTGGTGGACATCTTTAATTCCGTCCTGTCCGAGGGCAAAACGCCTCAAATGTGGAGCAGGGGTGAGGTGGTGTTGTTCTTCAAAAAAGGTGATAACAGCCTATGGAAGAACTACAGACCCATCACGCTTCTGAGTCATGTTTATAAGCTGTTTTCAAGGGTTATCACGAACCGTCTCGAACACAGACTTGATGACTTCCAGCCTCCCGAACAAGCCGGTTTCCGAAGAGGCTATAGTACTATAGACCATATCCATACGGCAAGTTATACAGAAGACCGAAGAGTATAACTTGCCATTATGCTTAGCGTTTGTGGACTATGAGAAAGCCTTCGATTCGGTGGAAACATGGGCGGTACTTGAGTCACTCCAGCGATGCCGTATTTACTATCGGTACATCGAGGTGTTGAAGTGTTTGTATAATAACGCCACCATGTCGGTCCGAGTACAGGAGCAGAGCACGAAGGCGATTCCATTGAGAAGAGGCGTAAGACAGGGGGACGTTATCTCTCCGAAACTGTTTACTGCCGCAATGGAAGACGCCTTCAAACTCCTGGAATGGCAAGGACTTGGCATCAACATCAACGGCGAATACATCACTCACCTTCGGTTTGCCGACGACATCGTAGTCATGGCAAAGTCGATGGAGGAACGCAGCATGATGCTCGATGGCCTCGACCGAGTTTCACAACGGGTGAGCTTGAAAATGAACATGGACAAGACGAAAATTATGTCAAATGCCAATGTTGTGCCCACCTCAGTCTCTGTTGGAAACTCGGTACTCGATGTTGTTGACTCATATATCTATTTAGGACAAGTAGTCCAATTAGGTAGGTCCAACTTCGAGAAAGAGGTCAATCGCCGAATCCAACTCGGTTGGGCAGCGTTCGGAAAGCTACGCAATGTCTTTTCATCCGACATACCTCAGTGACTCAAGACGAAAGTCTTCAACCAATGTGTGTTACCAGTGATGACTTACGGCACCGAAACGTGGTCTTTCACTATCGGCCTCATCTCAAAACTCAAAGTCGCTCAACGGGCTATGGAGAGGGTTATGCTCGGTGTTTCTCTACGTGATCGAATCCGAAATGAGGAGATCCGTAGACGAACTAAAGTCACCGATATAGCCCACCGGATTAGCAAGTGGCAATGGGCAGGCCATATTGCTCGCAGAGCAGATGGCCGATGGGGTCGAAAAGTGCTGGAGTGGAGACCGCGGACTAGCAAGTGCAGCGTAGGACGTCCACCAACGAGATGGACAGACGACCTTATAAAGGTCGCCGGAAGACGCTGGATGCACGTCGCTACTAACCGGTATATGTGGAGATCTAAAGGGGAGGCCTATGTTCAGCAGTGGACGTCTTATGGCTGAGATGATGATAGGAGATAAAAATTATTTTTGTTACTGAAGAGAAACTAGGGATAAATAGGTAAGAAAACTTCTAAACTTTTTTTTAACGAGAAATGTTTTTGATTTTGATTACTGAGAAAGTTAGAAAAAAATATAGAAGAAAATAAGTAACGAAATGAAAACCTAAGAAACGCTCGTAAGTATTTTATTTTTTTATGTGATTATTTTTAAAAGAAGTTATTTTATAGATAAACCTTTTTTTGTAATTGAAGAAAGCTCAAAAAAGAAGTTTTTATATACTTAAATGTTAAAGTTTAGGAATGAAAAGGAATGAGAATAATTATTTCAGGTAATAAGACTGTAGGCTACGTAATAAAAAGACTGTTTAACTTCTGATTCCTATAAAATTGTGATAAAAACTTTAGTTGTTACCTTGGTAAGGTGAGAAGTTACTGCTGTTCCTAGGTGATTGTCATTTTAAATAAAAAACTTATCTTAAAACATTTTACAATGTGTTTTATTTCTCATTTCATGTACCTTTTAATTTATCAATGTTTTAACCGCCAATTTCTGCAAACTTCATTATTCAAGTATGACTACAAACAATTTATTTTTAAAAAAATCAGTCGCATAAACTAATTAGCCGTACATTAATAAGTTTAGGATATGATATTTAAATCAATTAGCTTGGGTTTGAAATATGACCAACTCTTTGATTAAAGCACTTAGCTTGGAGCCATTATTTGCATGCCTAGGCGGTTAAGTCATTTAGCTTGGAACAAGAAATAATAAACCTAGGCGGTTTAGTCATTTAGCCTGGAATAAGAAACAATAATCATAGGCGGTTAAGTCATTTAGCCTGGAACAAAAAAAAGTAAAATATGGGTCATTTTGTATTAAGCGACATTTATCTTCCTTAAAAATAGGAATATTAGAAAAAAATAATAATCTGATTATGGGGAATATGTTATAAAAACAGTACTATCATTCTTTTTAAAGAAATAATGCGATTTGTTAAAGTTATTATTTTTTTTCTAAAAATCGAAACTTTAAACTGGTCTGGTGTAAAGTTTCAAAAATGTCGGTTAATACAAATAGCCCGGAACCCGTCGATATGTAAATAATATTTTTTTAATGTTTTTTTTTGTATACTTAAATAGGTATTTAAAAATGTACTTAATAAAGAATTTTAGCAAAAAGGCAAAAAAGTTTGATGGGTTTCTCTAATTGATGATTTTGTAGTAACTCTTTGTAGTAAGGTTTATTCTGTTATTTTATATTTAATTCTTTTGCAATAATTCTAAGCTTTAACTCTTATTTTTCAGCCAACACAAACATCGTACAACCAATCCATATCCCTAAAGGAATTCTCAGAAATACCACCATTACCTGACTTAACAGATCTAAAGATGGGCAAAGACTTGCAGTCTCAAGTTATATTTGACACATTTACACCACTCAACATAACTAAACACCAATTCAACTTGCGCAGAAGAGCCACTGCTTTTGCAAAACCACAATCACGCTCATTACTCATAGCTCCATTCTACCAAGGACCTAGAGATGATTTCCTAAAGAGCCTCATTTCCTGCCGCATCAGTTCCTATGACCGTCCAAATGCAACACAGAACTTTAATATGTCAATACTATCACAAACAAGCTGTAGAAATAATGAGACTATTGCGGAATGCTCCTCAGGATTTACAAAACAACAGATCATGAGGTTGTTGTCAACGAAAAAGTCGAGTAGCTCCAAAAAGTTTAAATATAAAACTGAAAGACCAGTAAATGTGAATGTAAAGAAAGGTGGACTGTTTAATCAGTCGGTAGCTTCAACGGATAGTAATGGCTTGGTCAGAAGTCACTCATCACCAAATCTCTTTGAAAACATGGAAAAAAAGGCCAAATCTAAGATTCCGATTCCAAGGAAATTATCTATCATGCAAGAAGACAGTCCAATTCTAGAAGTTTCTGGCATCTTGGCAATAGAAAATGATACTAGTTATGGAACTCCAGACGGTGTAACGCGATTGGAAATTAACAAAAATATATTTGATGCTACCAGTCTACCCACTATATCTGTAACTCCTGAACCAGATAAAGTTTTAACGAATATTCCGGAAGACTCAAATAAGGCACATTTTGCTGATCTGAATGTTCCGAAACTGCAAGAAGATATTCTTGAAAAAGAAGATATTAAGACTGAAACACCCAAAACTAATAATCAATTGATAAGAAAAACAAGTTCTTTAGAGAAAATCATCAATAGATTTAAGAAAGTTAGAGCTAGCGTCTTGCCATGTGACAAAAGCTGCGAAGACGGAAATGAGTTCAAAACTATCGTAGAAGAGAAAGAAAATCTGAACACAGTTAATGTAGATGTGTTTACAGCAAATAGGGTCTTACTACCTGATCTTTTAAGTCCAAGTTGCAGCGTGATACCAAAGAAGTCTTCAGACTTTTTGGATCCATTGAGCTTTGACGACGAACCTCCTTGCAGAAAACCGCGGGAAAGTCTTGGAACGGCATTAGGTGTTGACCACACATTCCTGGACCAGTTTGATTTGATAGACTAATAAAAATAAGTTTTAATTTAAGGAGTATTAAATTAAATATTTAAAGTCCAGTATTTTTGAAGTTTGCATAAAAAAACAGTAAATCTTCAATACTAATCTAAAATGATGTACAAATACTAAAATGATGTAGTTTTCAACTATCACGCAGGAGGAAATCGCACATTTTTCAGCTCTTTTCAAGTTATGGAACTAATTTTCTAAATCTAGTGAAGTGCAGTGTTTTTATCGATAAATCGTGTGACGTCTGTTTATCGATAACAATAGTGTAGTCAGCACTTAATTAATATACTAACTTCTATGAAAAAGTCCAATTATAAAGACTAGTTGCATGTATGTGTGAAGTGAATTATAAAGCATTTATTTACCTTAGATGAGGTTGGATGAATATATTTATTTTTACATTGTATAATAATATAAAAGCTAACACAGTGGCTTATTTATGTGTACACATTTTTCTTGTTTCCTAGGTCTTTTCTTTAAATAAAGGACAGAAAAGGTAGAATTTTCAAGAAAACAAGAGAACCAAGATTTGGCAAGACCCTACAAAATCTAAGTCCCTCCGGGAAAATTATTTTTACTAAATTATGGATCTGTGAAGCTAGATTGCTAGTTTAACTTACCCTAAAATTTGCCACTGTGTAATAGCTAGAATGTGTAACTGAATAATTTTAAAAGCTTTACAATCATGAAATATGATGATATTAGTTTGATAATTTACTTCAGAAGGTAGTTGTTAATTGTTATCCATTATGTAACTAACTAGTTTTACTAATAAAATGAATATAAATCGACTGTAATGTTTTTAATTTTATGTCCCTAATTGTCAAGGTTTAAGAAAGAAAATCGTCCTTTTTAATACAAAAACTTTAATAGGTACTTAAATAAACACTAGCAAAATACATCGCTTATTTTGTTATTTATGTTAAAAAATTAAAAAGTAACCATTTTTAAATTTACAGTTTGTTTATAAAGATCGAGAATTCGCGGTATATGGTCAGATTCCACCAAGAGAAAAAAAAATTCATGTACCTACATTTGTGTTTTTTCTGAGCGTTAAAAAAGCGTTGAATTGGAACAAAAATGTTAGAAAAAAAGCGCCGCGCTTTAAAAACGCTGACTTGTGAATGGATACATAGAAATGCATTTGTTCAATTGCGGCGCTTTTTTTAACGCCCAGAAAAAAAAACTCTCGTGCTAATGGGGGCTTCCGTCGTTTTGTACGCCACGATAATAAGGATTACCATTCGTCTGGATTTATCCGGCCATCTTTTTAACACTCTCGCTGCCCGGGCTTTAAAAGATTTTTTATACAGTAAAGTAAGTAACATACTACACAAATTACTTAATAGACATTAAATAGTGATAATATCCGGACTTTTTACAAATACCTATCCGGTTTTTTCAGCACTCCTCGGTAACCAATAATAAATAAATCGTTCTCCAATAAAATACTAAATTCTAGGATCGTCTTCACCCAACTTGACCATTTTCTCCGAAATCTCCCAAAGTTTCTTCGCTCTGGCCATATCACTGACAGAACTCGACAATGAACTTTCGTGACAATCAGAGAAGTACTTTCCGGAGACTTTTTCCAGTTTTTCATCAACTGCCAACATGACTGTTGTCTGACAACCTTGTACAGGGGTTTTGAAGAAGCATTTGGATATTGGGTAGAGGAACCAACTCAGTGGTGCAGGCACGGATCTCCAAATTCCGGTTTGTATCAAGCCGGGATGGAGGCAGTTTGCAGTTACTCCTGTACCTTCCAATCTTCGGGCTAATTCTCTTGTGAACAGTATGTTGGCTTCTTTTGAAGCGTAGTAGAGATACCCTGGTAGAGTATCTACTGGGTTCGGGTTATCAATGTTGAAAGAAGCTAGACGGTACAAAGACGAGGCTACAACCACGATTCTGGATGGGGCGCTCTTCTTCAGCAGATCAATCAGAAGATGTGTTAGTAAGAAAGGTCCATAATGATTAGTTTCCATGGTCATCTCAATATCATCTACAGTTTTCCTCTTTGTAAATGTGTCGGCGTATCCAGCGTTGTGGATCAAAACGTCTAGTTTTGTCTCAGTTTTATTGATATCTGCGGCGAATTCTCTGATGGATGCGAAGGAACTGAGGTCTAGTTTCTTCACGATGACTTTCGTGTTCTTCGTTGTATCGATGATGTCGGCTGAAAGTTTAAAATATAGATGTTAATTGCCAAAAATCTCATCATCTTCATCAAAATTATTGTCAATGTAGTTTCTAGACTTATTGAATACCTAATCAAAGTAGGTAAGTAAGTTAGTAGGAAGGTGTTTCCAAAAGTTATTAAAAAACGTTTAAGGTCATAGACTTTCATAGTTATTTAGGTCCTTTGAAATATACCTACCCATTAAGAACACATTAAGCTAATTCTAACGAGGATATTAGAGTTGTTTTAAAATGACCTACCTACATTGTGGTACAATATTGTCCGCAGAAATTATGTTAGCTACCAATATTTTAGAATCGTTTCACTGCTGGGACATTGGCTTCCATTCTAAGTAGATATGGCTTATTATTGATACGACACTTTTAAAATTGCCAATACGTCACCAAGCAAGTGCAGTTTTTATTTGCTTCTGTTGTCATGAGGCCCCACTGTCGAATATTGATGCGTTATATCTTTGTAAAAAATATGCATATTGCATTCATTCAACAAAAGAAAAAAATACGTAGGTGTCCATTATTTTTCAAAAGACGGATTAATGCAATTTAATGATGCTGTCCATATGCCCATTGAATAAAGTAATCACCTTTAACTTTCTCCGCAGCTTCCAAATTCCTGCAAGCCATAATGACCCTGGCTCCTCTCTTAGCCAGTTCTCTCGCTGTTTCCTTCCCAATGCCACCAGTGCACCCAGTCACGATCACGGTCTTCCCGTCCATCCTGGTGGTCTTTCTGAACTGCCCACAAGTGTACTTGGCGAAGATTCTGATCGCGAAGACGACTCCAAAAAGACCTAGGATCGCGAGTACTGTTGCGATGATGAGGACTGGGAAGACCCAGTAGAGGTAGCTTGCTTTCCAAGCTTCGGCGACGATCATGTCTGGAAAGAGAGGGAAAGATCTTTTTAAAAGATGGTTATGTTGAGATAAAATATCATGAACTGTGGCCATTTTTTTAACAATTGTTTTGACAATTGAATGCCGACCACAGGAAAACAAAATAAAAGTATAATAGATGTTTATTGCTACTGACATTATGAAGTTGTATTCTTCGGAATTATGAACATTAGAGATGGAGTAGTTATAGGAATTGTGATTCTCCATCATCCTACATTTTTCATCCTAACGATGAAAAATGTTAGGAAGAACATTTTCGGATTTCCAATTAACGGAGTTGGGGTGAATTTTGGCGCACCCCAGTATGCAGACTGCCGATCGGACCTCCCAACCCAGTAACTGGGTTATACGATACCCCATGGTAAGACTGGTTGTCAGACTAGAGCTTCTGACTAAGGGCTCACACATAAACACGATACGACGTCGCGTCGTACAACGATGTGGCGTGGTTTCACGATACGACGTCGCGTCGTAGAAATCTACGATGAGCATCGTTACAGTGGGGTGGTGTTTTAGTTCATTCCGAAAAAATGGACCGCTCTAGACGCATTCTGTTCCATAGTACGGGACGCTGCTCGACTAGCGTAATTAAATGATCGACTTCAATACCATCCGTCATCTTTGAATTTCGAAAAACTTCTCCGAAACACGGAGGAAACTCGCTATGACAGTTACACAGACCAACTTCGGCAAGCGCTGTGCGGCTGTAATTATTTAGCCACGAGCTCCCTATAAATAAATTATTATACCTAATTCAATTAAAATCCTCAATTCCTCACACACATAATTTCAGGGTTAGAACTGATAATCGTCGCGTTTGATGTAATCTCTATGCGTGCATCTGACCATCAGATAAATAAGCAATGCTACCTGCCGTGACTTCTGATTAGGTAGGTGCTTAAGAACATTGACCTTTGTGATCTCTTCATTGTACATATTGTATTCACAGCGAGCGAGTTTTGTACCTTGAGGACCTAGCAATAAGATTATTATGTCTTGTCAAAATAGTACTGAATTTGCTCATATATACATATGTATATCTAAGTTAACTAGCTGTTCACCCCCACTGCGCGGCTGCTTTTGGTCGGAGCGTGATGTAATATAGCCTATAGCCTTCCTCAATAAATGGAGTATTCAACACAAAAATAATTTTTCAATTCGAAGCAGTAGTTTCAGAGATTAGCGCGGTCAACCAAACTAATAGCATAGATTAGGTAAATAAAGAAGTTATAATACATCGTTGATTTATTTTTTGATATGGTACAGAATCAGGTGGTTTGTGATCAGGTGTAATTTCCTGGTTTTTGAATCCAATGAATGGTTGGCGCAGTGGTTGAGTGATCAACTGCTGCGCAGCGCGTCGCGGGTTTGATCCCCGCACGGAATAAATATTTGTAGTTGTCTCGGCTCTGGGTGTTTGTGAGTTTCTATGTTTGTAAACGCACCCACGATACAGGAAGAAATTTCTTTTTTTTTTTTGCGTGGTAAAATCATCAAATGAGTCCTCCCGCCCAGGGCCGGACTGGAGGGACTGTCAGACTTGTACTGACTAAAATCCACGGTGTTCCTTCTATAGCCCTTTATGTACCAGGGTCACGGTTACCGAGTGAGACAATTGAAATTGAAATTATTTATTTCAGGACGGTCAGACCAAGCACAAGTACAAGTCCATATTATGTTAGTAAAAGATACTTATAGCTATGTTAGTAGAATTTAAAATTATTATTACTACGGACATGCATGAGCGACCAATGCCTCAGGAATTGGCTGTCCACTCTGCCCGACACCACGCTCAGAAGCGTGTTGGTGCTACCCCTCACCCGCGACCCCAGGAAGAAGTTCCTAGTGTCGGGGAATGGTTTAAAAAAAATGTACAGTCATCAGCGACACAATGTGGTCACAGTCATGAAAGAAAGTGTAGTGTCTTTTTGATTTTTAACCGCATTTCATCGTCACGTTGTCTGTATTTTTCCAATTTTTTTTTAAATCTTCTCCACACAAGGAATTTCTCTTGTATCATAGGATGGTCAGTGCTAAAGACTCCGGGCCGTAACCAACCTATTTCGGTTAGTATTTAGGTTAAAGTCAATCAAAACACTAATTAATTCTATGACCTGAATTCAGCCGCTGCGTGATGATACCATGATGAATAGGTAGGTTAGGTAATTAAAATAATTTCGTAACAACATCTACTAATTGTTTGTACTTACATTTGAGAAGGTTAGCGGTTTGGTAATGTATTGTTTAGTAGGTATTTAGGTAAATATAAGTATAATTAACTAATATATTCCGTCAATCAATATCAAGAAGATTGCTCTTTATATTCCCGGCTCACGGTAACCAGCTTGGTAAATCCAGTCCAGCGAACTTTGGGCAGATACGGAGAAAGTAATGGAAAGACTTAATAGCACTTTTTGCCTGTCCCGAGTATCGAATATTTGAAACAATCAGGACTCCATACTCAACACTTGCGTCTTCGACCTCGAGACTAACCACCATGTAAACAAAAGGGTCGCTAGCCTGTCTCGGGGCTGCCCGTCTTATTAGGTACCTGACCCTGGAACGTAAAGGGCTATTGAAGGATCACCGTGGATTTTAGTCTCCCGCCCCGCCTGGGGTGGAAGGACTTATGAGATGATTTTACCACGATAAAAAAAGTTAATTTTGCTAAAACTCGAGAACGGCTGGACCGATTTGGCTAATTTTGCTTTTCAATTATTTTTGTAAGTCCAGGGAAGGTTATATGGTAAAAAGAAATTGATTCAGGCGGTACGAAGTTTGCCCGGTCAGCTGGTACAAAATGAAAATGAAAATACTTACAATGTAATCAGTGATTTAAATCTAATCACATCTAAACACAAAGTTATGTAAAAAAAAAGAAAAATTAACACTAATTTTCAAGACCACTGGTTCACTAAATTAAATTCAACCTCGACAAAATTCAAAAGGTTAAAAAAAATGCAGACGTTGTCTATCGCCTTGTGCTTACAGCACACTGATGGATCTTTAACATTTAAACTTAACAACATACCTCATTAAAATAGAGTAAGTATATTCAAAAAAAAAATTTTAGGCCTTGTTCACATTGGTGGAATATTTTTTTTAATCGTTTTGTTTATTTTGTTTTCAATTGACATAATTAGTAAATTTAAATAGATTTTTAATGAGCCCTAGTAGTTCTGTTATAGTCATTTGATTTATTAATTTTACATAATTTTGCAATATTATGCATAAATTGTATCCCCCACATCACTTAATTCTCCTGTATCGTGTCGTGGGTGCGTTAATAAACCTTTAGATACTACTTTGTGTGGGCATGCGGACGGCGAGTAATGGGCAACTCGCCGCCCGACCATGGACCATGCCCGGGTTGACAGCGCGTTGTGTTGCACGCGCGCCTCAAAGAGCGTCTGCAAGATGACGCCCCCCCCCTTTAGAGGGCCAAAGCCTGCCGGGACTTATACCTTTACTGTGACCCTGGAACGTAAAGGGCTAATGAAGGACACAGTGGATTTTAGTCAGTACAAGTCTGACAGTCCCTCCTGCCCTGCCCTGGGTGGGATGACTCATTTGTCGATTTTACCACGATAAAAAAAAGGTACTACTTTGTGTACTCATAATTATTTTGTTCCGAAAAACCCTCATCAGACTCATCACGAATCATAACTACTGGTTACATAAAAATGCCACATAAACAGAAAATATGCCATTATGATTCTGGTAAGGCGTGTTCGTGCATGGCGCAAGTGTGGACGCGGCTTAAACTACAATGTACAAATTAGAAGTGAATTCAAGGTTCAAAGTATAATTCAAACAATTGCAATTATATTACATAAAACAATAATATTACATTGTAAACAAAATTGTTACAAACAATAAAGTTATAACATCTATAGATAAAACTCGAAGAGTTTGTTTGTTTGCGATAATCTTAGGAACTGCTCGTTCGATTTGAATAAATGTTTTTGGGTAGATAGTCTATTCATCAAGGAAGGTAAGAACATCACGCCACGAATATTAGAAGCTGAGCAGAGGGGTGAAACAACGCAGAACAGCTAGTTATTTAAAAAAAAAAAACGTTTTCCCACACTATAATTATCATGCAAGTCGTGGGTACACTAACACCTATACCCGGAACAACTACCTGTAGGCCATACAAATATATGTTCCGTGCGAGAATCGAACCCGCAACACACAGAGCAGCAGTCGATCTTTCAACCACTGCGCCATCCGTGCCGGCCACTCCTACCAGAGCCGGGTCGACCTCTGCCCTTTCAATTGAAAAAAACTTGTTAGGAATCAATAACAAAAGGCGGCTTATATAATCCATAGAAACAAACTGATAAGCAAAAAATATCTTTTGTACTTTGATGCGGTTTCTTGGGTTATACTTCCTTAGTTGTTACGTAATTTTTAGGGTACCGTATCCAAAGGGTAAAACGAAACCCTTATTACTAAGATTTCGCTGTCCGTCTGTCACCAGGTTGTATCTAATGAACCGTGATAGTTAGACAGTTGAAATTTTCGCATATTACTTACTAAAGCTTGATTATTAATTCCAGTCAGTAAAATGACAAGTGCAACTGTCACTGATACAAAAAAAAGGGAACAAACCTGCAACACTGGAAATGTCATTTTACTGACTGGAATTAAATAATCGTATTTTATGATGTATTTCTATTGCTGCTATGACAACAATTACTATAAACAGAATTGAATAATATTTAAGGCTGCTCACATACATCATACATGTTTTACAGGCTTTTATTTAGTCTTAACCTTAGACTTGGCACGATTTTGTCTAGATTTCATTCATTCATTTACTTTTTAGAGATATAAACAAGCAGCTCCATCGAGTTTTGGCTAGTTTTTTATTACATTATGTTTTTGGTGGGATTTATGTTGTTAATTTTACTTTCCTCGTATTCGTAATGAAAAGCACAGTGTTTATTGGGTAAATTACTTATTTAGTCCCTCGAACTATTAGCGCCCTCGCTACGTTACGGGCGCCAAACCCCGTCTCGGGACGACGAAAATAAGTAACTTTCACGCCTTGGATAACTGACAATGTACTATTAAATTGAGTTCACATTTTTAGGCAGTCGGCAAAAAATCAGCAAACAACTTTATCGGGGGGCACGGCAGTGTCCCCGCCAAAGTCGAGCGCAAGGCAAACACTGCCGTACCACCCTTTACTGGAACCATTTCGCCTATATGACCGAACCATAAAATCTTTCCTCTTTACAATATTAGTGTAGAAGATGCCTATGCCTAGGTTTATTTTTCCAGGAATTTTTGCCCAAGTTACAAGTAACCTGTGATGGACCTCTACGACAGAGCTCCCACTTTACTACTTATTCCATTTTTTATTTTAAATCGTAAAAATTCTACATGAGATACTTACTGAATTTAGGTCATCGACCCACCTGGTCAAGGTCAATGGCCATTGAATACAAATTACGTGCGTAGTTTAGGTACGGACAAATGTCGCAATTTTGATTCACAGACAAAATAGCCGACTGTATTGTTATTTGATATTCAAGTCAGGAATGGCGAACTGGCGTAACTTGATGTGCTAATTCGATACTTTTTTGGACTTAGTGTTGCCCTTCACGATATTATGTTTGCAATTTTGCATATTGTATGAGCTGTTGGCAGCGGCTTCGGCCGCTTCTACTCCGAAATTATCCCACGAGAAGATAAAATCGGGATGAAAACTACCCTCTAATGTATTAGATTATAAACCATCTAAGTATCCGTGTACCAAATCTATTCATCTATCCTCACAAACTTTCGCATCTAAAATATTAATACCTATAAGGATATCGTTTATGACTTTGGACTCTTCTACATTATGTAGAATAGAAGTAACTACCTTCTAAATACTAACTTCTACTTTTTTTTTATCGTGGTAAAATCATCAAATGAGTCCTCCCAACCAGGGCAGGGTGGGAGGGACTGTCAGACTCATCATCAGCCTATAATGTTCCCACTGCTGGGACACAGGCCTCCTCTCTGTGAGAGGGAAAAGGCCATAATGCACTACGCGGGCCCCGTGCGGGTTGGTAGATGTCGCATGTCTTCGAATTTTTGGTTCTAGGACATGCCGGTTTCCTCACGATGTTTTCCTTCACCGTTTTGAGAGCAGTGGTGTTGAAATAAATTACACAAAGTAATGCGCCTGGCTGGGTTCGAACCAACGACCTACAACTCGTAAGTCGGGACCGATACCATTGGGCCACCACTGCTCTCTGTCTGTCAGACTCGTACTGACTAAAATCCACGGTGTCCTTCAATAGCCCTTTAAGTTCCGGGGTCATGGTAATTCATAAGTCCCGCGACCCCGGTACTAACTTCTACTTAATGTCAATTTTGAGCCCCCAAGATTCTGCTGTAACTTCGTATACCAATGCACTCCATAACTGGAATTGTTGACGGGCTTAAAATTGGGTTGTGCGGGTCATGTCTGTAGGATGGATGACCAGATTCGTCATGCAGTGGATACCAGAAGGTGGGCGTCGGGTAACTTGGTAGGTTCAAACCTACATAGTTAAATCTCCAAAATAAATGGAAGTAAACTTATGTTCCACAAGTTTTAAGTCACCTAGGTAGCTTATGACGGGGCCCCCTTAGAGGGCCCAGCCTGCCGGGACTTGGGGATCTTGCCGCTGGACTAACGAGAAACCGTGACCCCGGAACATAAAGGGCTATTGAAGGACACCGTGAATTTTAGTCAGTACAAGTCTGACCGTCCCTCCTGTCCTGCCCTGGGTGGGAGGAACTGTCAGACTTGACATCATTAAATTTGATAAAAAAAAAACTTTTTTTTTACGTGTTACCTAATGGAAAACCTTTTCAAATCGAAGTGTTTTTGTTTTGTAGGCATGGGTACAATTCGTAGGCAAAATTGTTTCTTTAACAACTTTCTCCTTCACTACAAATGTTGACACAAAAGGTTATCAAGTAGATGCTGTCGGATGTTGTTATAAGATGTTAAATAAAGACGAAGACATCATTTTCTAGACATAGTTATATCAACAATGTGTTGACAGACCCTTTACACCTAGGGTTGCCATCTCTAAAATTTGGAAACCAGGACAAGACGCCTGAAAACCCCGGATTTTAGAGTACAGAACCCGGATATGTCAACAGGTTTTTTTAAACATAGTGTAATGGAAAACAGTTGAAAATGTAATAAATCACCTTTTTATTTATTTTCTTTTTATATTTTTTTAAACCCGGACTACAAATGAAACCCCCTCGTGACGCTCCCCGGACGCTCTCTAAAGTAGGACAAATCCGGGGAAACCCAGACGGATGGTTACTCTTAACACCCGTTATCATTCGGGTTCGGTAATCCGTGGAAATACCTACGTTCCGTAGTCTTTGCCAAACTGAATAACTCTCATTCGGACCCCACACACAGCCTTAACAGCCCCAGACGCAAGTCTTCGATACCTTATGACTTTAATATCCAGGTGACTATCGCAATACAAATCCATAGAGGTTCGTACACAAGCACGCGTCCATGGATACCAAAGTCGTAAGGTATTGGAGACTATTGCGTCGCCTAGTGTACGAATGGGATTAGAGTAATACTTCCCAGATAATTTAGAAATTATCTATATATACTTCTCTCTCTTCCGTATCTTTAACTCTGCATAATAATTATGCTTCTATGCAGGTATTCCAGATATAAAAGACCGTATAATTAATTAATATCTAATCTTGCGTTGACTAATAAGCTACCATTACATATTGATGTAATTACCGTGTTAATAAGTAATGGCAATGTAATTAATGACAAGGGAAAGTGGGATTTTCCTCAAAATCAGTGTTGCATAGTCTTTCACATTTTAGAGAAATGAGGAACTAATCAGGGGTCTACTCTCTTAGTCCGTAAACGAACATACGGAAGGAAACTCGAAACTTTTGAGTAAAATCTACCTCTCTAATATTTCTGTATTCATAGTTTTGACAACATATCAGAGTCTAGACAACTGTCCAATCACGTTGTCGCCAATTTTTAGTTCGTATCTTTAAAAATTTTATGTCTGTAACTGATAAAGAATACGAAACGTCCGAAGCTACGGCCGAAGTCACGGGTTTCGTGCGTAGATAGTAGTACCTTTGAAACAAAATAGAAGAATAAAAAGATACTAGACTAACAATGGCCCTGCGGTTGAGGAAAAAAGATATAATATAATAGGCTTAAGAGAAAAAAAAAAATATACCTACGGCCGCCATCGTTATCGAAGAATGAAAATTAAAAGTCATTCGTTCAAATGATGTATGAACTACCTATACGTTCAGAGTTTGACGGTTGTGCGATAGCGTTGGCGCAGTGGCTGGAGCGATCTATTGCTGCTTGTCACAAGTTCGATTCCCGCACTAAATGAATATTTGTAAATTTTGATTGTTGACGACACGGTTAGCACAGTGCCTGAGCGATTGGACTGCTGCGCAGCGTGTCGCGGGTTCGATTCCCGTACGGAACAAATATTTGTATGACGTACAAATAGTTGTACCGGATCTGGATAGAAACTCACATAAACTAACACCCAAACCCGGACAACTACTTTCAGATCATGCAAATATTTTTGTTCCGTGCGGGGATCGAACCCGCTACACGCTGCACAACAGTAGATCCCACAACCACTACGCCAACCGTGTAATTACAAAGGTATGATGTTGTGTTATATAACACAAACTCACCTTAATCTTCAATTACTGTTTCTGAGATGTTCAGTATTCCCGTGACACTACACTATAAAGACACGCGAGTGATTCGGACGGATGTCGAGTTAGCACTGCCAGCCTTTGGCTTTCGACTCTCGTTTGGGAATAGAACGCTAGCTAAGGTGGGAGTCACAGTGCAAGCTATTTGAAGCGACAGATATCGCTTTGCTAGCGCGCTACGACGTTTTAAAGTGAGAATAATTCCAGTGTGGGAACGAGGTGGCGCTAGACGACTTGCATAATAGCTCTCTCTCTTTCACTGGAATTACTCTCTTGGTAGGCCATCAGGGGCTTGATTCACAGAGCTGTACTTCCGAACATGGTGTGGTTTGAGGAGGTTCCTTTCTCTGGAATCCTTACCACATATTTTAAAATCATGAAAGTAAGTTTTTCTACAACCATTTTTTTTGTATGGTAAAATTTTCCAATGATTCCTCTCGCAATGGGTGGAACGAAAGAATATGACAGACTCGTACTGACTAAAATCTACCATGTTATTTCAGTTGCTCTTTACGTTCCAGGGTCATATTATAGTAAGCTGCTTAGAAGTTTAACTCAAGGTATTCTCATTCTCAAACAATATTGTCCTAGGCTAAAGATTACCGTTTGGAGATTGGCAGCGATAAAACGCTTTCAGTGTGTCCAATCTTTACAACTTTGCGAAGACGAGAGCTATTGGAAAACCACAACGTGAGTGTGAATAATCTATCATCAATTCATCACGCTATTGTTAGTGGTGCTAAGCAGAAATAAGCTATGTTAAAGCTTGATGGTATCTTGTGCTTTATTGAATAATCTCTAAGTTTTGTACTCATGTTTTAGGAAAATCAATACAAAATTAGGAACCACGATGATAAATTGGAATTAGTGTGCTTAAAAATGGTGCTCAAAAGAATTTAGAATCCTAACTTCCTAACTAATAATACAAATGCAAAGTATGTTTGTTTTTTAACGTTTCACATAATGATTTTGTCAGATGTACAAAGACGGACTTGGGGTCTTAGGAACCTTTCATCCTGAAATGTACGATCCGAAATGGTTGTGAATTAATAAACGCGACGCGAGCGAAATAGCTGTCTAAGTATAAAAAATACGGGGCTATTGAAATTGATTCAGGCATAACAGCAGACGCCCACCACATTGGTATGGCAGAGAAGTACGAGTGGAGAACTAAACTTCTGAACTTTTCTTAGAAAATTGCTTTTGACATTAAGTAGCCCTGAACCACAACTGAACATTGAGAGCTTCTCGAAATATGATTATAAAGTCGTTAGTAAGTAGCTGTAAAGCTGTGACTATCGGCATGAATGCATGATAATAGTGATGGTTATTTTATTGTACTACTTTCCTATAATACTGAAGTTTGAAGCGCATTTCGGAGATAATCTCATAGGTTTAGAGATGGGTAGGCTACTTTTAACCTAAATAAGTATATTAGTAACTTATTATTAGCTCAAAGCGATTTCACCCATGTCTATCTCGAAAATAATATCACGGGACTTTTTCTTTTTTTTATTCGTGACTATTCCAAAATTCGTGGAACACTCGTTGTCCACTGTTTGACCACGCATTGTCAACTCGTTGATCACGGGAGGTTCACTAGTTGACCACGCGACGTGTACTAGATACTGCTTCTAGACCGCCAGTCGACAACGTAGACACCATTTTTAGGGTTCCGTAGCCAAATGGCAAAAACGGAACCCTTATAGATTCGTCATGTCTGTCTGTCCGTCCGTATGTCACAGCCACTTTTTGTCGAAAGTATAAGAGCTATCCTGTTGAAACTTGGTAGAAAGATGTATTATGTGAACCGCATTAGGATTTTCACACAGAAATCAAAACAAAACAAATTTTGGGGGTGCCCCCCATACTTAGAATTGAAACTGAAAAAAAAAATTTTCACCAAACCCATACGTGTGGGGTATCTATGAATAGGTCTTTAAAAATGATATTGAGGTTACTAACATCATTTTTTTCTAAACTGAACAGTTTGCGCGAGAGACACTTCCAAAGTGGTAAAAAGTGTGTCCCCCCCCCCGTAACTTCTAAAATAAGAGAATGATAAAACTAAAAAAAATATATAATGTAGACCTCAACCAAAACTACCAACGAAAATTGGTTTGGATGAGATACAGTTAGCAGTTTTTGAGATATAGTACATTTTCAAAAACCGCAAATATAACTTTGCCATTCATACAAATACTATGAAAAACAAAGTTATTTTTATTGTTTGTGTATATTACTTACTAATCTCAATATAATTATATCTCTAATCTATGCTTGCTGCTACGGAACCCTTCATGGGCGAGTCCAACTCGCACTTGGCCGGTTTTTTTTTTTTAGCGTGGTAAAATCATCAAATGAGTCCTCCCGCCCCGGGCATTGAAATTTTGCCATTGCGGGTGGGGCGGAGGGAGGATGCCGTCGTCTCTCTCTCACGGCCCGCCTCCTCCTTAACGAGCATTACTGCTTCGCAGAAGGAGGCGACCGCTTCCCACTCCGTCTCGCCCCGCAGCATGGCCTCGACCAATGCCGGGCGCGAGAGGTCTCCGCCTATCGCTGCCGTGAGGACACGGCGGTGCTCTGCCCAAGCGGGGCAGTCCTGCACCGTATGCTCTACTGTGTCCTCCGGGCGATCTTCGCAATGGTGACACCCCGGCGTTTCTTCCATCCCCATCCGACACAGGTACCTCCCGAAACTTCCGTGTCCGGTGAGGACCTGCGTCATGCGATAGGTCAGGACGCCGTGACGCCTTTCCAGCCACTCCTCAAAGGGGGTCTTACCGCCGCGATTGTGGCGTGCCCGAACCTCGGTTGCGACAGTCGTTCCCTCCATAAACGTAGACACCATACGAGTCGGTACTACGGCGCTATTCTGTATAGGACGCAGCGCTGAAACCACAGCCAGTCTTTTGTGGATTTACAACTTTATGCTCGAAGCATAAAGTTGAAAATGTTTTGCTGGTTAGGTTCCGAGTGGGTGTGTATTGAGTTTTATTTACTTCAGATAATATCTTTCAGATGTTCGGGTGAACACTCATAAGTCATAAATTCAAAGGCAATTCGAAGAGTTATTTAAATATCATGGAGGTGGGCACCTCGATGTCTAAGTAAATACAGTGTTGGGCAAATTGTAGGACTAACAATGTTGAGTCAGCTTTAACGCAGACTTGTACAGTCAAGAAGAAAATTCTCATTTTTAATAACGCTTACAACCTTGGTTTTTGTTCACCAGTAATCATCTAAATCTTATTTTGTCGTCATTATGTTTTTTTTTCATCGAAATCGCCAGAAATAAATCAGCCTTTCTTGGGTTGAGAAATTTTTAAATAGGAATATCAAACTCGTCTATTACAGATTACAGAGTAAAATCAACTCTGTTCTTAATAAAAAAACCGTGCCCTTTCCGTTCCAGGATCGCGGTAACATCTTAGAAAATTTCCATACATTTGTGCTCATGTAAATACTCGTAATTATCAAAATGTCTCCTACGTTTCGACGACTTAAATTATAAATCAGACAGCAGATTGATATATTGATTGATAATTATTATGATTTATGTAAATATAGAGGTATTTGTGTACATTATAAAAGTATCAATAGTGTTAAATTAACGCCTACTTTCCCGCACGAACTCTTTGAACAACAAAAGAAAATGTTGACACAAAAACTTTTCTACTCGACTGTACAAAAACGGAACTTGTCATCTCACCGTTGTTGTCGCCGCTTGCGCATTGTGAAAACGCAAATAATTGTAGAAAGTGACGTTTCGGATTCAAGATGGCTGACATGGTACCTACATAGTAATGTACAGGAAATGGTACATTGTACCGGTACCCTGACCGCCTGGGTACCTAAGTTATCATTTTCTCATTATCAATTCAGTTGGCTATTTGACAGTATCAATAAATTACAAAATTAAATATAATATAATAAGGAAGTTTCCAATTTTTTTTATTTATTTTTAAAAAATAGTATTAAGCTTGCAATGAACCCCATTGAATTTTTTTTTCAATTATCTTCATAAATGACGAAGTTATGATACTTTTCCCGTCCGCTTTAAAACTTCTCGGCGCGCGGCCGGTCAACAATCTCATGACGTCACAAGTCTCATCACTCGCTCGAGTCGAGTAGTCGTCAATGCGCGGTCACCTCAGACGGTTATTACTTTTGGTTCAAACAAGACGGAACAAATATTATCGTTGTGGAATCATTATGGAAACCGTGCAAACTGATGTGAAAGTACATTATAAATATTGTATCTTTCCCAAGTGTACAAATACAACCATAACTCTCTGTAACTCTGTAACCATAAATCTGTAAACTACATCAAAACAAATTCAACCTTACACGCATGTTTTAAGGTCAGAATTACAAAGTGTCGATAAAAAGCAATAAAACCGGCCAAGTGTGAGTTGGACTAGCCCATGAAGGGTTCCGTAGTAGCAAGCATAGATTAGGGATATAATTATATTGAGATTAGTAAGTAATATATACACAAACAGTAAAAATATCTTTGTTTTTCATAGAGTTTGTATGAATGGCAAAGTTATATTTGCGGTTTTTAAAAATGTACTATATCTCAAAAACTGCTAACTGTATCTCATCCAAACCAATTTTCGTTGGAAGTTTTTGTTGAGGTCTACATTATATATTTTTTTTAGTTTTATCATTCTCTTATTTTAGAAGTTACAGGGGGGGGACACATTTTACCACTTTGGAAGTGTCTCTCACGCAAACTGTTCAGTTTAGAAAAAAATGATATGAGTAATCTCAATATCATTTTTAAAGACCTATCCATAGATACACCACACGTATGGGTTTGGTGAAAAAAGAATTGAGTTTCAATTCTAAGTATGGGGGGAACCCCCAAAATTTGTTTTGTTTTTATTTTTGTGTGAAAATCCTAATGCAGTTCACATAATACATCTACTTACCAAGTTTCAACAGGATAGCTCTTATATTTTCGAAGAAAAGTGGCTGTGACATACGGACGAACAGACAGACAGACATGATGAGGGTATCTATAAGGGTTCCGTTTTTGCCATTTGGCTACGGAACCCTAAAAATTAACGTCCGAGCCTCGTTGCTTTAAGGACAAGGAATGATATTATGTAAAACCTACGACTTATTAAAAAAAATGTTTTTACGATGATTTCTTGATAAAATATCAGTATTTACAATACAGTGATAGAGAACAATTAAATAATATTAATATATACTTAGGTACGGTACCGAAAATTTGTATTAGTGATCGATGTGTTTATATTATCCAAATATTATCAATCAATGGTGAATGAAACTTTAAACAAAACTAGGCGGATTACCTACACAGATTTAGGTACCTAAAACGAATAAAAGCTGCAGCAAACTAATGGGAAGTTATTACGTGTGATGATTGTTACGGTATAATAAAATTATTATGTAGGACTTAGTAGATAGGTATAGGAACATACCTACGTTGAAAGTTTCACTCCTCTGACCTTTGCACTTGTGTACAGTGGATTGTTTGCCAGAAAATCCAAAACCATAACCATGTTCACTTTTGGTAAATTGTTAGACTGTCCACGCACAAATCCACTCTCCATCGTCTAAATTTTACTTTAATCTAGTTTTTACTTAGCTAAAAGATAGTATATTATACGAAATATATTAATAAGGTTACTTAATACTTCACACAGACACTCAAACACCGCATTCCATGTACTTACTGTGAGCAACAAACCACGAAATACTCAAAACAGCCGCTAAGCGCTACCCGCCCCACCCGCGCGTAAAGACTTGTGACGTCACAGACCAAATGCTCCGCGTGCATTTCAAAATTAATTCGGGATTCAGTAAAAGTGGATTAACTTTGTCATTTTTCAAGTTATTAAAATAATTCTTTCACCATATATATTATAATTTCTTTGCCTTACAATTTTAATAAGTATTTTTAATTTTTGTTAAAATGGAAACTTCTTTATTACTTAGTCGGTTATTAAAATAAAAAATAAAATTATTAATATTTACCAAGATATAACCAATGTTACTTAAATATTATTGGATATAACTCGTCAAAACTCGAGAGCCGGGCAGGAAATTCCACTCCTTAGCTGTGGGCACAATAAAAGTACCTATTGGCAAAACCCTTTGTACGTACTGGAGGGATGTCCACCATAATATCGATGGCGCATTGCCATATTGCCGTACATCCTTTTGTCCTATAATGGAAAGAGCTTGGCGGAATCAAGTTGTACAGTTCCATCGCACACTCTCCGAAATGTAACCGATAAAAAACCGACAAGCTGGCAACACGGCGTCGATGTTCAAGGCTCTGAAGATTAGACGAAAATGAAAGTTTATTAATTTTCATAAACGCAATCGAATATTTGGACGAAAAAAAAATTCAATTTTCAATTAAGTGTGACGGTAAGCCTGCCGGGGTCGCGGGACTTATAGAATTACCGTGACCCTGGAACGTAAAACTCTCTTGGTGGACACCGTGGATTTTAGTCAGTACAAGTCTGACAGTCCCTCCCGCCTTGCCCTGGGTGGGAGGACTCATTTGATGATTAAATCACTATAAAAAAATACATTTGTCGCGTGCTGCGTCCTCCAAAACACTAGACTTGCCTCATGAAACACTAAATACCTACGTCTATAGCCTTCCTTTGTTCCTCACAGCTATTAGCATAAACGGTACGCATATGTCACTGACGTTCAGAAACGATGGAAAGCTAAATTTCTATAGAAAATGTGCAGTTATAACACCGCTACGACCACTCTAAATTGACACACGTAACTGCATTCTTTCTGCACAAATCTTGCGGGATGCTTTGAACACAGAGGTCTGTATATAATGGTTGTGTGTTGTATATAATATAGTAAATGCGATGCACTTTATGCGATGGACGTGAATTGCAAAATGATGCTTTCTAATGGAACGAGAGAAATCTGAAATGATTAATTTAACGAGGTGATATAAAGAAAACGCAAAGCCTTTCGGAAATTAAGGCTTTATTCTACTTAAAGAAATTAGCTCAAATACATGAAACTAGAATAAGATAAATTGTCAATGTAATGGCATTACCATAGATATAAATCTACGTCATTCTTCCCAGCAGGGTTTTTATATCTCGCAAACATAGTCTCTCAAGTAGCCGGGCGGTTTCCGGGACCTGCTTGAGTGACGCCTCTCGTCTATGTCAGGTTCTTCCCGGGCCATCTCTTGTTGGCTTTGAGTAACCTCAGATTCTTGAGGAGTTCCAGACTCTTGCTCAGTAGCTTCTATGCCTGTAGGTGCTTCATCACAGATTCCGGCTTCGTCATTAGGTAAAGGAGCTAATTGATTATTTGAAACGGTAGTTTCTCTACCATCAGAATATCTTATAAATGAATATGCAGGATTAGCTTGTAAAAGCTCGACCTCTTCTACAAGAGGGTCATATTTTGACTGTCGAACATTCTTTCTCAAGAGGACGGTACTGGAGGTTGAAAGCCATGACGGGATTGATTGGCCATTCATTGACCGTCGTGGGTGGTAGAATAACCGTTCATGAGGAGTGGTGTTCGTGGATGTACACAACAATGACCGAATTGCATGGAGTGACTCATGAAGAACCTTCTCCCAATATGCGACATCCAAGTTTTTTGATTTTAGAAAAAGTTGTACAGTCCTCCATAAAGTGCCATTCAGGCGCTCCACCTGTCCGTTTCCTTGTGGGTTGTAGGGAGTAGTCCGGCTGCAAGCAATTCCTAGAGACAGCAAGAATTGTTGGACACGTTCTGACATAAACGCAGATCCTCTATCGGAATGAACAAAAAGTGGGGTTCCAAACATAAAGAAAAGATCCCTAAGGCTGTTTATTACAGACTCTGCTGACACGTCTGGACAGGGGTAGGCAAACGGAAATCTTGAATATTCATCAATTATAGTTAGTATATATTTATTCTTCGTATTTGTTGGTAGTGGTCCCTTAAAATCAATACTCAGACGTTCAAAAGGGGCCGTAGCTTTTATAAGACTGCCTTGGTTTTTATTAAATCGTGGCTTAATTTCAGCACATATTTTACATGATGACGTTACGGCTCTGATATCATTGACGGAATATGGCAAATTTTTGGTTCTAACCCAGTGTGTCATTCTCGTGATACCGGGATGTCCAAGAGCGTTGTGCAGATTGGCTAAATTATTTGTATTTATGTGAGCACAAACACGAGATAGAGCGTCCGCCGCCAAATTGAGTTTTCCGGGCCTGTATACGACGTCATATTTAAAACAAGAAAGTTCGAGTCTCCATCTTTCTATTTTTTCATTTTTTATTTTACTTGTGTGATGAGAGAGCATAAAAGCAACAGACTGCTGATCAGTTATTAAGATGAAATGCTTTCCAGAAAGTAGATGTCGCCATTTACGGAGTGCCTCTACGATGGCGCAAGCTTCTTTTTCAATTGATGAATGACGTCTTTCGGGTGCAGATAATGAACGTGAAAAATAGGCTACAGGTCGTTCATTCTGTGATAAAATAGCCCCGATTGCAAATTCCGAGGCGTCTGTTTCGACCGTAAATGTAGCATTATAATCAATTGTGTTAAGACTTGACTCTGCTAATTCAGTTTTAAGAGCGTTGAAATGAAAAATTGTTTCCTTAGTTAGTGGAAATCTGTTTACGTCAATCAAAGGCCTTATTTTATGTGAGAAATTCTTAACCCATGGACTGTAGTGAGCAAATAACCCCAAAACCTTTTTGAGGGTCTTGGCATCTTTTGGAACAGGTAAATCTAATAATGGTTGAACCCTTGTTTTATCTGGTCTGATAGTCTGGTCGCTTATTGTGTGGCCTAACAGATTAATTGTCTCTGTGCAGAAAGTACATTTATCCTTATTTAAGGTAAGTCTATATTTCTCAGCCGCCTGTAAGAAATCATGCAGATTTCTATCGTGTTCTTCTTTTGTTCCTCCACAAACAGTGACGTCATCAAGGTACGCGTAAGTTCCTTCTAAATTTTCGTTTTCAATAATAAATTCTAAAGTACGCTGAAACGCGGCTACCCCGTTAGTGACGCCAAATGGAATACGTGTGAATTCATATAGCTTACCACAAGCTTCAAAAGCGGTGTTATTGGCTCTTTTTTTAATATAGGAACCTGGTGATACGCACTTTTTAAATCGATTTGACTAAAGTATTTATATTTTGATACCTTGGAAATGATAAATTCAATTTTAGGTAATGGATAAGCATCGAGCTCAGTAAATCTATTGATCGTCCTCGAATAATCGATCACTAGGCGTTTCCGGTGATGGCCCCCTCCTGCAACTAAAGTTTGAGCCCTCCATGGTGAAGTGCTAGGTTTGATGACACCATCCTTTAGTAGCTTTGTTATTTCTTGTTTTATGAATGATTCGTCTTCCTCATTATATCTTCGAGATTTAACTGCAATGGGCTTTATAAAGGGTGAAAGATTTGTAAATATCGAAGCAGGAGGCACAGCAGCTTCCATGACGTTACACATTATGTTCAAAGGTTCGTCTTTACCACCAAAATTTAGGACAACTGATGAATGTGTTTTCAGAATATCGTGACCGATGATAATATCAGCGCATAAGTTGTTCACGATCAACAAAGTCTTCTGTTTGTAGACGTGTTTATTGACTTTTAAATTTGCAACGCACGAACCTTTTACAATAGAAGTATAACTTAGCGACGCTAAGGTGACCGTCTGGTTGCAATGATTTTTCTTTAGACCCAATGTTTCTGCTAAGCTTTTATCAATAAAGCTCACTGAGCTGCCAGTATCCACGAGAGCGTCTGCAGTGTAGTTATTAATTAAAACAGGGACAGTGGCCTTTTGGAGGCTTCCCGGAGAGGCTGCGATTATGGTTGCAGTGTTTAATGATGTCTCTTCAGAAATCGCATTTGTCGTCGAGACACCAGCGCTACTGCTACGACATACGTTAGCAAAGTGACCCTTTCTTGAGCAAAGTTGACATGTCGCATGGAATGCGGGGCATTTTATCCGTTGATGGACGTTCCCGCCACAAAAGAAGCAACGTCGTGTCTTTTGTCCATAAGAACGGGGAGTAGTAGCAGCTAAATGGTTATGGATCTCTTTTTGTTGTTCTACTTGTGGTTCACTGATATTAATACTCCTTTGAGAAGTGATTGCATTCAGCAATGAGTTTTTGTTTGGAGTTGAAAAAGATAGGGAACTCGTTTCAGCGCTCTCAAGCGTCAATGTTTGATTTATAGCTTCATCGAATGTCAATGTCATATTCTCCAAAAGTCTTTGGCGGATTTTTTGAGAACATAAACCCGATATGAATGTGTTACACATGAATTCGTTTTGATATTCTTCAGCGGATACGGCACGAAAATTACAGTCTTGGGCTAGCAGCTTTAAAATACGAATGTAATCGGATATAGATTCATCTGGTTTTTGAAGTCTAGTAGATAGAATATGACGAGCCAAAATACGATTTTTCTGTTTTTCGTAGGTTTCCTTTAGTGTCTTAATAGCCTGGTCGTAATCTGTACAATTTTTTATTAGTGCGAAAACTGTTGGCGTCAAGTAATTTACTAATAGCTTCAGTTTCAACTCTGGAGTAGAATCTGGTATCTCTTCGGTAATAAAATTTTTAAACGTATTATACCAGTGAGTCCAATGGAGCTCTGCGCCAGAATCGCTCGGATCAGCACCAAACCTATCTGGATTTAAATATTTCGTTGGACGAACAGCCATTGTAAATTTTGAATCTTGATTCTTTTCCAGTATGTCAGATTTTTCTCCTTCGTTAGACATCAGCGAAAATAATTGTTATTGAATAGCTTTGAATAGCGTTTACATTAAATTATATTTTAAGTAGAATAAATTGATATAAAGAAAACGCAAAGCCTTTCGGAAATTAAGGCTTTATTCTACTTAAAGAAATTAGCTCAAATACATGAAACTAGAATAAGATAAATTGTCAATGTAATGGCATTACCATAGATATAAATCTACGTCACGAGGTGAGCTTAAATAAAATGTCTTCAACTGTCTGTATGACACTAATGAGTTTTTGTAATAAATTATGCCTTCATTAATACATTGTAGTATAGTAATTATACTTTAATATTATGACTGTCGTAGGCAGGCGACCACTAGGTGGACCGACGACATCGTGAGGGTCGCGGGCAACCGATGGATGCAAGTGGCGAATTGTCGTTCGGCGTGGCGGTCTAAGGGGGAGGTCTATGTTCAGCAGTCTTCCGGCTGATGATGAAGATGATTATGACTGTCTCGTATGATCTCGTTGCGTGACTGCCGAACAAAAGGTCGTTTATTCGATTTCTAGCTATGCTATTCTCTATAAAAAACATCGCTGGACTCGACGATGTACTTTGAGATCGTCCGACAGTGCAGCGGGAACGGTAAGTGCTAGTGTCGCTGTCAGTAACTTAGTGAATAGCGTCCACACAGAGCGCGCAGCCTCGCGAGCCATTTGCTGCGCGAGTAAACTGACAAGCGAGGCTGCTCACTCTGTGTGGACGCGTCTATTGTTTTTTGACCGAGTCACGAAACAATATACGCGAGCATAACAAAAGCCGACACTGGATGGCTCGGGCGCTCGGTCGCTCGACCGCGGCAGCGCTGTCACTTGCCTCGCCCGAGACACGTCCACACCAACCGAGCTGCTTCGGCGGAAAATGCCTCGCGAGGCTGCGCGCTCTGTGGGGAAGCGCCTAATAGCAAACTTTAGTCTATCACAAGGCTGTGTTTATAGAAAATAGCACAGGCACGTTGGTTAAACACGCAGAGAAATGTATACTAGAACTTCTGGTTGCAACCGTGACAGCAAGACTAAGTAAGGAAGTAGTAGAGATAACTAGGACTTAGTATTTATTACTAGAAATGTTGTAAAGTCAACTAGTGAGTCTTGCTGTCACGGTTGCAACCAGAAATTCTAGTATAGGTAGTCAGACATTTCTCTGTGAAGCGCTTTTGGAATTTCCATCAGAATTTCACACTAGTAGCCTCTAGATTTGTGCCCGGTAGATGACACTCTCATTGAACTCTCTTGTAGCTTGAAAACCAGATTCACGAGTTCTGATTTAGTGGAGTTTTCAAACAGCAGTGTTAATGTCTATGTATAAACAGCCAGCGCCAGCGTTATGACACTCACTAAGCTCACCTCCCGCGCTGCACGATCGGACGATCTCCAAGCCGCCTCGTCCAGCGATGACCTTTTTTGTAGAGAATGGCATAGCAGGTATCATTGTCATGTTATATCGAGTAGCTAAAGCAAAGTACTAAACCAGTAAGTCATTACCTGAAAAAGTTTGGCAACTGTGGACTAGGCAGAAGATAATAAAATAGGCTCTAATAACAATGCAAAATTGCAAACCTCTTTACCATACCTAAAAAACTGGCCCAAAAGTATAGATTAAAAAAATCATCAAAAACGTATTTGACAACCTCCAACATTTAACAAACACGAAATTCCTCCTGTCATACAATCAATACTAATTAAAATAAAGAATACAAATAAAATAATTCAGTACTAATAATATTTAAATGAAATATGATGGCTAATATCGATTCTCCTATACCACTAGCCGATATCGAATCAGTGTTGGCGTGGGTCGATACTTTTAAATTATCTAGACCCACGAAGAAAATTAACCGGGACTTTTCTGATGCTGGTAAGGCAATCTCTCTTTAGTATTTGAGTTTTATGGAGTTATCACGTATATGTTACCGATGTGCACTCGACTTGAACCAGACAGTAACAGAAAATACCTATTCTGTTTTAACGAGGATATCGTCGAACCAAAATTGGAAAAGATTTCAGATCACCAGCATTGGTTACTCAAAGCAGAACAACTCGCCTTTGTATAATACATTTTTAATTAGATATTTTAAATGGCTTTGCTAAGAGCCTATAAATCTAGACCAGAAGCAAACATGGAGTAAGACAAATCATCGCTTAGTGTTAAGGTTGTGAACGGACACCCACATTTCATCAGTTTTCCTGATAAACCACGAATTTAATAACACTTTGCGGGAGTCTTTCCCATGACTTCTTTCACTTACGACCTAGATGAGGAAGCAATCTGATCACACTGGAGTCTTTCCCATGACTTCTTTCACAGCAGTTGCGCTAACGACCTAGATGACGAGGCAATCTGATCACACTTTTTTTTACGTTGTCAAATCATCAAATGAGTCCTCCCACCCAGCGGGGCAGGACGGGAGGGACTGTCAGACTTGTACTGACTAAAATCCACGGTGTCTTTTAATAGCCCTTTACGTTTCGGAGCCACGGATATCTGACAAGACAGTCCCGCGTCCCCGACAAGCTTTGTCCCTCGTCCCGTCATATTGCTGACAGCTCTTTAAGACGCGCGTGGAAAACGACGCGCCGTCGACCCGGTGAATCTGAACCTACCTTTACAAAATTAACAACTACTTTTTCCACCAGTTCTCTTAGCAGAAATCCTGAGCATTCACTACCCGAAGCTTGTGGAGATGCACAACTACCCTCCGAGGAACAGCCACTCGTTAAAGCTGAACAACTGGATGACCCTCAACAGGAAGGTGCTGAAGAAGATCAAGCTGAGCCTCTGCTGCAACACGATGGAGCAGTTGGCGAACTGTACCCCGGGGGTGATTGAGAGGGTACTTGTAATGGGTGAGTTGTTTCGTAAAGGGAAATTGAAGGAACAGAGTGGATTTTTAATCAGTAAGTGTCTCAAGTGGGGACTGTCTGCCGGATGCCGTCACAACTGTAGGTTCTCGAATATCACAAGAATGGAGCCCTGAGATAGCTAGGCGGGGTCGCGGCAGGCCTAGGAAAAGATGGTGGGACGCTTTGGATGGCTTCCTTGACGCTACTTTGACGGCGTGAAGAGGCACACCATCGAGAGAAGTGGAAGGAATGGGGGGAGGCCATTGCTCAGGAGTGGGACAGAGAAGGCTAGTAAAAAAAGGGAGTCCGATAGTTCTTTACGCTCCACCCAGGGTGGGAGGACTCATTTGATGCTTTACCATCCAAAAAATGGGCTAATGTGGATCTTTGCCTGGTCTTTGGTATTCAAGCAAGTCCTGCCGTGCCGACTTCTTCAAGTTCTACTGCGATGCTTTCTGGTTCTTAGGGATCCACATACCTAGTTGCTATGATATCTCACAACTAATAAGCTGTCTCTTCGTGATCTGCCGGAAGACGTCTACTGCTGAACAAAGGCCGCTAGCCTAGCCTCATTTCAGTACGGTTTGCATAACGTCAGTAATTTGTGTTTTGGAGCATTGGATCGCAATGTGGTTTTACGATTACGGTCAGTAAACTTGATGCTAGAATACTGTACTGTGTTGGATGATGCAAATTCTTTCGATTGAATCTTTTACAAACGGGGAGGGTTTTTAAGTTTAGCTTGAGGTTTGTAGGGCGTTTACAAATGAGTCGCAAATAATTCAGTTCGCGAATTTCTTTCCCATTCGTGTTCATGGCCTTAAAGAGACATTCTTGTTCAATTTAAAATAGGATTCATTCATTTCTTTCATGCCAGTTAAAATCATGAATAGGAATGTCCGAATGGTAACAAGTTTTTTGTTAACGGCTAACTTTATTTTGCTATTCCAGTTCGAGACAAAATCCGCCGTGATGAAGATTTGAACAAGTCCATGAGAGAAGCTGAACAGAACATGTCCAGCGGCGGTAGCTTCTATGAAGCCTGCGGCGATGACGGTACCTACCATTTTTTATAACAAGACAATGGCTGACATCAGGCGGACTGCAGTGCGCAGTGGTACGTTTGACTTCGATACAGTTGTGAACTCAACTTGACGCGATTGGCTGCAGTCAGGTGGACACGATATTAACTGCATATTTATCAATCGTGACTTCAACACGTGTCTTAAATATTGCACATCAACCCTTGGAGAGAGATACTCGGCTAGTTTTGGCTTTGTAGATCGTTATATACCGTCTTTTATTATCATCGCCTCATTTTCTTAGCATTTTTATCTATATGTATTTAATTGAGGTCAACTTAGCATGTCGTTTTCTTCTACACTTAGATCACGTACTGATGGTGCCAGTTAAAGTAAGGGTCAACGGCGTATTGGAGACTGTACAGCAGAAGGTGATCAACTATGAAACGCACTGCGCCCTCAAGGAAGAACTGAAGGACGCCAAAGAAGCTGCAGATGTGCTCAAACAAAAAGTGAGTAGAGTCGACCACATTTATGAAAACATAAAAAAATATTAAGAAACTATACTTATATTATAAATTCTAAAATTTCCATTCACACAGGTAGAACACCTAGACAGTCTACTGAAACTAAGGGAAGAGAGAATAAATGAACTGCAAAAGCAGCTTGAAAGGAAACAAACGTGGCGAAAGGAGATAGAGGTCCTAACGAGCAACATGACAATGAATTCTGACAGTGTCTCTTCAAACCTGGACGTGAAACATGAATGCATCATAATGCCGGTCAAAACTAACTCCCTTAAAATTGTAGGATCCAAAATTAAGATAGACGAAACGAAAATTCCTGTTTCCAAAGATTCGTTTAAAACGATCTCCATTGCTAGTCTTACCGATGTTGCCAACACAGAAATAAATGATACTGTGGACAGAATTAAATCCGACGTATTCAAAGAAGTAGAAATGAGCGGCGAGATTGAAGAAAAAATGGAATTCTACCCAGAAATTTTCGAAGATTTCAAAGACAGTGTTACAAAACAAGAAAATAATAATAATTTATCAACCATTAATGAGGGATTACAGGCACAAATGGGTGATATGACTCGAAAGCCTATAGAATATAAAGATGGCCTGACTAGTATGGTTTAATTAGGTTCAAATTCGTATACTCCAACTCCAATCGCTGGAAATGCTTTTGAAAAAAGACATTAATAAAAGAATAAGTTATTCCCACTTAGAGAATAGAAATCCTCAAAATAAGTGCATCGTTGTTTGTTGTATTGTATGTAAAAGCTTTAAATTTTTCGAATATTTAGTGATCGTGTTTGTCTTTAAAATAAATGTTTTTGGATGTTCTAAATTATATCATGTATTCGTTAAGTAGTAGATATAAAATACGTCTGATATATTTCAATGTTTTTATTAGGTTTTAGTTTGTTTGTTACTATTGATTTAGAAATAAAATGTTTACACTAGGACTTTCGTTTTCTTTTCATTACTTTGTATTAGCTTGGAATATGTCCAGCATACTGGGATGTTTCTTTAGTATATCAGCAATTTCATAATATCTGCTTTCTTTAAATTCTTCATCGGGTTGATGCTCATGCCTGAAAAGAAAATTTCAGATTATTTTCGGGTTAAACGTAGAACCTACTGGAACTATTGATTCCAGGGTCAATCTTCAATATTTGAGACATCCGTTGAGGATAATGACGCCATTAAAATAATTTACATTTTTAAAAACAAAAATTTTAATTCATCTAACTTAAATGAAATTAAAATAATTTATATTTTTGTTTTTTTGTCAGTGGATGGTTGCACTAGTAGTAAAAGATCGGGCGTCATTATCCTCAACGGATGTCTCAAATATTGAAGATTGACCCTCCAGTGTCTTGTGATTGTATTTTAGTCCATCCTTTGATTCTGCTTGGTTTACACAGTAGCTGCTGGCTAGGCAGTAGATAGATGCCTGCATTGTGTACTCATATGTCAGTAGCTCGGCCGGCTTCGGGCTTTTATAATACGAGTTGTTGCTTGTCTGGGATCTTGCAAATATTGCAAATGATGGGGCGAGCAGGAGTCCAACTTTCCACTGTCCAACTATCATAGCAAGTATCTCGCATGATATAGTCAAACGTGGTGAATAGGGAGGCATGGGTAACTCGGGACAAACCTTTAACAGGGATTTTAATATTGAAATAATATATGATAGGTTACCAACAACTACTCAATTTTAAATATTGAATCATACTTCATTATTCTTTGTTGGCAACATACCATTATAATTTATCGTTAAAATCCTTTACAAAGTTTTGTTCTGATTCACCCCATTTTACGGTACAACCACACTGCCAGATGCTACTGATGTAAGGTATCAAGGATCAAAACCTTAGCAGTGGGTTGTCCTGGATAGAAATGAAGCTAACCTATTCAGCCCGTTCACAACTTTGCCGTGAGCAGCGAGCGGTGCTGAAAGTACGCGAATTCGATTCGCTTCTGACGGCGCCCCGGCGCGCGGCGCCTCGTTGTATTTTTCAAACATTTGATCTACTGCTCGGCGTCCCGCGCTACGCTAAGTCATTGCTCACAGCGGCAAATTATTGAGTGTCACTGTCACGGGTCAGATAACCGCACACTGGTCAAATATTTGTATTTTTTATCAAGAAATTTCTCCTGTATAGTGGGTGCGTGTTCAAACATATAAATTCACATACACAAACTCCCAGACCCGGAACAACTACTTGTATAAGTTGTATATCATACAAATATTTGTTCTGTGTGGGAATCGAACCCACGATAGCAGTCCGATTGTTCAGACACTGCGCTTATCGTGCGCTAAGCGCTACCTACAAGTAGTTGTTCCGTATCTAGGTGTTTGTTTATATGAGTCATGTTTGTAAACACACCCATGACTATATGAGAATTTCACAGTATTCATAGAGGGCATCTAAACAAATGACATGACGAACTTACTTCGGCTCCCTGCTGTCCGTGTCCTTTCCGATCAGCTTGAACCTGTCGAATTCTATTCTGTCGTCGAACATGCACTCCCGGTGAATAGCGTCCATAGCTAGTTTCACCAGGTCCAGATCTGCCACTATACATATATGAAAAATACGTATTACTTGAATTGTAATAAGAGTAATAGTAGATGTAGTAGTAGTAGTGTAGTGTAAGTAAGAGACAGATGGGTGTACCACAAGGTTCGGTACTGGGTCCTTTCCTCTTTAAATATAAATTAATATAAATACTGATGAATAGTAAAGTATATTCTATTCTATTCTACAGGGTTATTTGATAATTGGGTGAAATTCTTGAAAATAATTATTCTAAATCTAATTTGCAACAATTTTAATCCCGATAAATTGGAGTCTAAACTGGATTGTTTTGAACTGAACTCAGTTTTTTCGTCAATTTTCCGCTCCTCCTATAAGCTATTCTGTAATATTTACGACCTCACTTCACCCAAATGAGCTCACAATCGAACTCTTTATTTAAAAGTGAATCATTCAGATTCTGAACGAAAGAAACTAGAAAAGTTCTGAGTTAGAGATTCTACACTATAAAAAGTCAACTTACAGTTCAACACCAAGTCCTTAGGATCAGGCGACTTCGGCGGCGTTCTATGACAAATACACGGCGGCATAATATCGACAGCAGACGTCTGCACCGCGACCCCGGTGCTGAACCACTCGGTCAATGGACTCTCTCTGCCGCTTTCTGACTCTTCTTTTTTTATTTCCTTCGTAGACTCCTTCTTCATCTTGTTTTCAATGCGTTGTTTTAACATCTCCAGTTGTTCTGGTGGTGATATACCTACTCGTTAGTTTCAAAGCTTTTTTTTATAACATTAGTGTTTTTTTTTAAATCAAGAAACGAGCGCTCCCACTATCTAGCACACCCACACACAACCCTGTTCCTTTAGTTTCCCTTTTCATTCCAGTATCGCGGTGCCCTTTTAAGACAGTCCAGAAAGTGGCCTTTGGGCCACAGGAATGTTTACCACAATTTAATCGGTAGAGTAGGTTCGGATGAAATTGACTGTGAAGGGTGCACAAAAGTACACACGAGTGATCTTTATGGGTTACTACGTTTTTTTCATTCGGACTTACAGAACCCTAAAAACCAATAAGTCTTAGCCCGACCCGACCTGGAAACCCGGAACATAATTATGATAGGAAAACAAATACCTGGAGTGCAAGTCTCATACTCTTCAAAGTTCTGTTGGAAGTGCGTGAAAGGATTGGCAGTCATGTAAGGTGGTAAGGACCTCATGAAGGCGTCCACTTGCATATGTTGGCACTTTTCCATGGGACACACCTGGATTATAACAATGGTTATGTAATAATTATGGCAGATGAAAAAGAGTGTCTATGGCAGTGGCGTAGCTACCTCCGTATCAGCCATATCAATTCTACGGGGACCCCAAGTGTCAAAGTGCTCCCGACGATTGGAATAAAAATACTTGGTGTAAGGGACAGCCCTCCGCAAACTTTCAGGGCTTGCTCAGTAGATGAAACTGAACAATCTTCCACATTTTTTTTTATAGCTACCTTGGTAGGACCACCTAAATCTAATCTTTAGTCAAATTACCTTATTCAAATTTTCCTTAGTCAAATTGCAGACTACCAAGTCGGCAATTTGACTAAGGATGCAAGGGCGAGCGTATATTACTAATTACCACCTACCAAGGTAGCTCGAAGCAAGCTTAGGGATAAAAGCGTTATGAAACAAAACAGTAGGAGTTTAAATATATTTTCAATAATCATATTATTAATTACAATTTTCGGAAACATGAGTGTTATGAACATCGCCGGTACTACGAAAAATATGAATGAAAACTTTAGGATGAAAAATTTTAGTAAGAGTGATCATTCGGATTACAAATCGTTAGGAAGAACAATTTCGGGTAAACAACTTTAGGTGAGCCAATCATCATCATCATCATCATCATCATATCAGCCCGGGATCACCCACTGCTGGGTATAGGCCTCCCCCTTTTTTCGCCATATCTCTCGGTTCTGTGCGTCTCTTATCCAATATGGACCCGAAAACTTATCGCGGCCATAAAGCTCCAATTATCGAACTCCTAACATAGCTTTATAATAAAAAAGGCTAATTATGTAGTTGTCATAAATGAGCTACGATCAGTCGATCAGCATTCTCAATTTTCTAGCTCCTGCTCTATGGCATTAATTACACGAGTCAGGATGCTATTGTCTTTATTCTGCAAAACTATACACTTAGATTAGAAGGGCCCCAAACAATTTTTGATACGGGGCCCCTTCTGGCCTAACTACGCCACTGGTCTTTGGAGTATTTTTATTTTTCTATTTCAGCATCCCTTTTGAATACACTGAGCATTCGAATGCGAACAACAAGTTCTGTTAAATGTTTGACAGGCGCTATTGAAATCAACTCCCCATATTTCAAAATCAGTATTTATAAATTGGATCAAAAATAATCATACACGATTTTTCTTACCTTCTCGTAGTTAATCAAGTGGTCTGTTTCTGGGTGTCGACTCTGTATCACTGTCAGACTGTCCGTGTGGAGGCTACTGTGCACAAGAAGAAATAAGGAAGACAATTTATATTATATTCAAACTTACTAGACTTGCTGATGACGCTCTAGCGGCGAATTCACACGCGATAGCCCTCATTGCATTAATAAATCGTATAGTAGCAAGGACGATTTTAATTTTTAGTTATTAGAAATTACAAATCGCACGAATTGCTTCATGAACAAGTTCACTAAGACTACTTGATGCCTTAATTAAGCAATCCAAGCCTATAATATAGGCCCCTATCCACTATTGAATAAACACTTTGCCTGATCTTGAAATCCAGGATCTCTTGCTCAGTGGTCGACGGTGAAGATCGCTTGGCTTCTATCCTATTCACTCTTGACTTAAAGACACCAAGAGGGTTGTCGGGAATGATGCTTTGGTCGATTCTAAGCTCCACGCCGAGTTGCCAGCCTGTCGTTTTTTATCGGTTACATTTCGCTGGTGCACGATGGAAATGCACAACTTGCAATGATTCCGCCTGGCTCTTACCATCATCGGACTACAGGACGTACGGCAATCATCATCAGCCTATGAATGTTCCCACTGCTGGGACACAGGCCTCCTCTCTGTGAGAGGGAGTGGGCAGTAATCTACCACGCGGGCCCAGTGCGGATTGGTAGATGTCACATGTCTTCGAATTTTTGGTTCTAGGACATGCCTATTTCCTCCCGATGTTTTCCTTCACCGTTTTAAGAGCAGTGGTGTTGAAATAAATTACACAAAGTAATACGCCTGACGGGGTTTGAACCCACGACCTACAACTCGTAAGTCGAGGCCGATACCACTGGGCCACCACTGCTCTCGCTGCTGTACTGCTCTCACGGCAATGCACCATCGTTATAAGGTGGACATCCCTCCGGTATGTGCAAAGCGTTTTGCCAATACTTTTATTATGCGCACAGCACAGTGGAATCTGTATTTTCTGACAGCTATAACCTTGTGGTCTTCAAGTCAAGAGTGAACAGGTTACTTCTAGGCAAGGGTGCTTCACCGTCGACCACAATCTTCGCTTACCATCAGGTGAGATAGTGGTCGAAGCTATCGTTAAATTACAAATATAAAGACGTACATACCCCAGTAAAGATACATTTCCGTCATTTATTTCATCTTCATCTTTAGTCTTGGACAGACTTGGTGTGGTTACGCTAACGTGCTTGCTGTAATTAGAAAGATGGCATTAATGATGGATTAATTAGCATTCACAGTCATTATTAGCAGTCATTAATATGTTCGTGTAAATATCCATCGTCGCAATAATAAACGAAGAAGAAACGAACGAAGAATTAATGAACATTTGCCTGCTAAAAAATTCGGTACAAAACTAAACTGTATAAAGCGAAGTTTCAGCCTAAGCTAGGCTCCGGCCCGGCTCCACCAAAGCCGAGACGAGTGGAGATGTTTTTGAATAACCAATCAGATTTCTACCGAAGCCAAGCGGAGAGAAGATGTGGATTTCTGATTGGTTATTCAAAAACATCTCCACTCGTCTCCGCTTTGGTCGAGTCCGGTCCTTAGAAGACGCACCTATACTGGTCACCGGGGAGAGTGGCACCGGCGATGTGCGGTGTCCCACAGGGATCGGTTCTAGGGCCGCTCCTGTGGAACATCGGCTACGACCGGGTTCTGCGTGGTGATCTCCCTGACGGTAATTCGTTATTGTAGCAACTATGCTATATTCTTATAAAAAATCAGATCTCTGAACTCTAAGATGTGCTCTTCGATGCGGGAGGGACTGTCAGACTCGTACTGACTAAAATCCACGGTGTCCTTCAATAGCACTTTACGTTCCAGGGTCACGGTAATTCGTGAGTCCCGCGACCCCGGCAGGCTTTGGCCCTCTAAAGGGGGGGGCCCGTGATAATGCTGACCCTCTTTGAGGCGCGCGTGGAACACAACGCGCCGTCGATCCGGGCATGGTCCACGGTCGGACAGCGAGTTGCCCATCACTAGCCGCCCGCATGCCCGCGCCTACGGTGGCCGGAGATCGTCTTGCGACGTCCGTCGCCGTGGGCGTCTACCACTGCGGCTGGGATGGAGGGAGGACGCTGTCCTCTCCCTCACTCGGCGCGTCCGTCCGTCTCGCCCCGAAGCATGGCCTCGACCAATGCCGGGCGCGAGCGGTCTCCGCCTATCGCCGTCGTGAGGACACGGTGGTGCTCTGCCGCGCGCAGGGCAGTCTTGCACCGTGTGCTCCACCGCGTCCTCCGGGCGATCCTCGCAGTGGTGACACCCAGAGTAGCTTAGAGCATAGCAAAATTTAGTCACGCGGTCACAAGATAGCACTGCTGATTACGCTGACGACACGCTTGTTCTAGTTGTTCTGGCGCAGGTAGAATCGCACCAGCATGCTCTGTGGATCTTGCTTTAATTACGCTTTACTATGTAATAAATAAAGATGAATAATTACGGAATCTCTAGTAACGAGTCCACGTCGTCTCCGTTTTCAATAAACACTGATGCCTGGAAAAAATATAATAAATTATAAAGATGTAGTATTTTTTTGGTTGAACGTAGGTACTAATCTCAAGAACCACTGGTCGCAATTGAAAATAATATTTTTGTCAGACAGTCCATATTCGCTGGGTGCGAAGTACTAGGTGGGGGTAGTACTATTCGATTGCAGCGCCCATGGTGGCGAAAAGTAAAACTAATGTGGGATTGTCTAAGAGCACATTCACCTTTGCCAACTATTAAAAACGGGCTAATCTCAGGAAATTGTGGTTCGATTTGGATAATTCTTTTTGTGTTGGATAGTCCATTTATCGCGGTAGGCTATAGGCTATACAGCATCACGCTATGACCAATAGGAGCAGAGCAGCAATGAAACATGTTGTCAAATCGGGAAATTCTTATTGAGAGCTTCCATTGCGTGCGCTGCGTAAACGGTTTATGTTACGCAAAAATTATGTATGACGGAATTTTTCCTCATGAAACGTTCTAAAATAAAGTCCGCGACAGCATATATCTATATTTTAAGGTTAACTCACCATAACCTTTTTTATGGAAATCAAATTGGTTTTAAAATAATACGTTACTTGCGACGGTATTTTTATGAACATAATATTAATCCTTACCCAAATAAATACGTTAATCATTACAAACATTTAATTTTGAACAAAATTTCCCTTGACATCATTTGATTTCAATGAATATCTGACGAGATATCGTAGTTTCTTCAACGGCAGGTGATGGGGAGCAGTCGGAATACGACGGCTCTGTCTCAGAGTTCATTGAACTCTGTCATCTGTCAATTTCGAATCAATTTGTCAGACATATCTGTACGTAATTTTTATAATCGCGTTATTCCGCCAGAAAAACATAGGTCACAGCAGTTGTTGTGTTGTAAACTGCAAGAATACTAGCAGAAATAGTAAATTTAAATATTATTGATTCCCAAGCGGTTCTTGGAAAGATGAGCAATGCAGGAGATGGTTAGCTGCCGGGAAGAGAAAAAAGTAAATAAATCATAATCCTCATTTTAATCCTGTATTTGACATTTTTCTTATAGAATACATTTTGCCTATGTTTATTTAATTTTATTCAGAGCTGATGGATCGCCATGGAATCCAAAACCATGTGTTTTGTAAAGAAATCTTATTTCAATTAGAACGGTCAGAGCCGTCAACAGTGCAAACGCTAGGTGGCGCTAAAGTCGTGCACGGTGCCAATAACATCATGCTAAAACCAATATGAGCTGAGCAGCGGTGTGAAACCACGGGAAACAGTATTATACCACGATAACAACAAAACTGTGATGTAGCCATAATTGTGACGTCATACATGAGTTTCTCTAACACTTGCACGCTCTTAAATAAACATTAAACCTTAAGAAAATGCACGGGCATGCGGACGGCGAGTAATGGGCGACTCGATGTCCGACAATGGACCAAGCCCGGGTCACGGCGCGTCGTGTTCCAGGCGCGCCTCAAGCAGCTGTCAGCAATACGACGGGTCGCGGGACTACCGGGTAACCGTGGCGTGGCCCCGGAACGTAAAGGGCTGATGAAGGACACTGTGGTTTTTAGTCAGTACAAGTCTGAGAGTCCCTCCCGTCCTGCCCTGTGTGGAGGAGGAAAAAAAAACATATAAAAATATAATCATTGCCAATTAAGATAATCTAGACCAGTGGTTCTCAAACTTTTTTGGTGGCGGAACCCTTTTGAAAAGCAAAATTTTTGACAGAACCCCAAAATAAAACAAAAAGTTACAAAAAAAAATCTAATGAGATGAATGAAACTGTTTATTTTTCATAAAACGGTTTATATTAGGTTTGATCGAAGAGAGTTGAATTCTTATATCAGGGTTAGACATCCAGTCTATTGCGATATTTTTTCTTTGGTAGTTATATTTTCGTGGAGCCCCCAAGAAAGGCATAGCGGAGCCCCAGGGCTCTGCGGAGCACACTTTGAGTATAGCTGATCTAGACAAATAAAGCAGAAGAGTTGGTTTGTTTGGTTGAACGAGCTAATCTCAGGAACTACTGGTTTGAAATGAAAAAATATTTTTGCGTTTGATAGACTCGAGGAAGGGAATGCTACAGCTACAGCTTTAAAATTTTTGAAGATCAAATTCAAGAACTGCATTGGACACTTTGTGCGGACGTTTTATCAATTTACCGATAGATGGCATTGTTCAAATACGTTATTTTTCTGAACCGCGGTGTTAAGATTTTCCGCGGATTAACGACCCTCTCTTGTTGTTTAATGTTCGTATGATATAGCTGTTATTTTTAAAATATACGTATTTTTGGCTACCGTTATTTAGATACGAGTAATAACGGTAAATTATTTGATATCATGTATGTGTTTATTACTGTTTGTTTGTAAAGACACCTAGCTTCTGTCATAAAAACAGTAACCGATTTTGATGAAACTTCCAGTCTTCCACTCTTCCCTAAGTTCAACGATACACAAACGAACAAAAAAAGAATAATCCCAATCGGCCTTCTAGTTTTCGAGAAACTCACTCACATAAATCGCGCAAGTGTATGATATGAAAATAAATAAAAATGAATAACTAAATTTTAAATAATAAAAATATTATGCGAGGCCCCCTCAAGCGCGAGGCCGTCGCAGACGTCGCCGACGCCTAGCGCTGCCACTGAGCTTCTGCCTGCCTCCTCGGTTTCACCGGTTCACTCGTAGGGTTACCAACTTTTTTTCTATAAAATATATTATTTTTGAAGATATTACCTTAAAAAATATAGTAGATGGCAAAAAATGAAACAAAATATAGTTGTGGTTAAAATATGTACTTTATTTAAAACCGACAAAAAAGAAAAAAAAACTACAAAATAACTTTTCTTTCGGAAGTCGGTGGCAAAAAAGACAATGAATTAAAAAAAAAACAAAGCCACCGACTTCCGAAAGAAAAATTTATTTTTTAGTTTTTTTTGAAGGCGGTTATTTTTTTTTAAGTTTTTTTATTTAAAATAATATTTTTTGCTGCTCTGCGCCTTAATAATTAAATTTTTATTCTTTAAGAAACATTCGTAAGATTGATTGCAGTCTAAGTTTATATTAAAAAACACAAATTTTATTAAATTTAAAGAGCTGTTGCGCTCGTCTCTCCACTTCGTCTTCATCACAGAAAATATGCGTTCTGTGAACACTGATGTTGCAGGAATTGAAAGAAGAAATGATACTTTTTTAAATATTTTATAAAGAGGCCCTACCGCGAAACGTTACGAAACGTTTCGTTAGTCATTGGAATAAGATTCATTTTAGCTTGGATGCTATCGTCGCGATCGCGTGCGTGTTATTTCGCCGTAGACCCACAGAGAGAGCTTTAGTTAAGGTTGCGTTCCGCTTTACGCAAAATATAGTAGTTTCGCCTACTATGTTTATTTTTCAGAAATATAGTAGTTGATCCCTTTATATAGTAGGATACTATATTATATAGTAGGGTTGGCAACCCTATTCACTCGCGTTTTTTCAGGCGTACCGTAACAGTCAATAAAATAACAACAAAGCCACCGACTTCCGAAAGAAAAGTTATTTTGAGTACACTTTTTTGTGTTTGGTTTTGAAATCAGTTCCTTTATTTTTCAAAATGTTCTTAAAAAACATAATATTAATCCTAATCCTAATAAACACGTTGATCAGATCGGGAGGTACCTCTTAGTCAACGGCGGGAAATGGGGAGCAGTCGGAACACGTGAGGGAAGAACATGCTCTACCTCACGGTCCAGCCATCGCCGAAGGAGTCCAGGGTTTCAAACATCGCGAAGCGAATTCCGGCGACCGTAGGCATCAGCTTGCAGACGGTAGGTAACGGTTAGCTTGCCGTCTGATCAAGGAAAAGATCAGGTCGAAACCGACGCGACGGCGCGTCGTCCTCCACGCGTTCCCCAAGTAACTGACTGGCCTCCATAGTGTCCGGTGAAACCACGGAGGCAGGCAGAAGATAGTGTACTGTCTTATAAACAGTAAAATAAAATAATTAATAGATTTAAAATAATCTAAAAACCCACATTTTTGAGTGGCCCCTCTCTCAGCCCCGTAGGTCTATTTTCTTATTTTTAGGACATTTAAAAACGTGGGTTTTTTGATTTTTTTAAATCTATTAATTATTTTATTATTTTTATCTTTGTTCATCGGGTTTGAAGCTACCCTGAAAATTTCAGCGTGCTAGCCTTGTCAGGAAGTGCCTCAAAGCCTGTCCGCCATCTTGGACGTACGCCGCATTGGATTTAAGTCACAGACTATTTTTTTCGTATTCCTGACAGCAAACCCTTTCATTTGATACCCATATTATGGGGGTGGATTTCAAACAGCCAGTCTGCCATTTTGGACGTCCGCCATATTGGATTTAGGTCACGTGACTAGTTTTTCGTACTCCTGACAGCAAACCCTTTCATTTGTGACATGCTTGTTGGTCTAGTGGTTAGTGACCCTGACTGCTATTCCGGAGGTCGTGGGTTCGATTCCCACCCAGGACAAATGTTTGTGTGATGAGCACGATCATTTGTTCTGTGTCTGGGTGTAATTTATCTATAATATGTATGTATTTAGAAATATATAAGTATGTTTATCAGTTGTCTAGTACCCATAACACAAGCTCTGCTTAGCTTGGGACTAGGTGGCGTTGAGTGATAGTTGTGGAATATTATATTATATTATTAAATTATATTATTATTATATTTGATATCCATATCATAGGGGTGCATTTCAAATAGCCTGTCTGCCATCTTGGACGTCCGCCATATTGGATTTAAGTAACGTGACTATTTTTTTTCGTACTCCTGACAGCAAACCCTTTCATTTGATACCCATATAATGGGGATGGATTTCAAACAGCCAGTCATCTTGCCATCTTGGGGAGGCCGCCATATTGGATTTGTTATGACGTTTCTTAGCTAGTCATGTATTGTCATCAGAACTCAGACCGTGTGCAATATTTCAGCCTGCTAGCTTATCAGGAAGTGCCTCAAAATTGAGTTGCAAAAGTCCAACCAGAACTACAAACAAACAAACAAGAAAAGTGAGTGTATAAAAACGTGGGAAAAATAACTTTGTTTTTCATAGTGTTTGTATGAATGGCAAAGTTATAATTGCGGTTTTTGAAAATGTACTACACACATCAAAAGTGTCTAGGGATCAAGCATTTTTATGCGGATTTCTTGAGATTGAGATGTGGCTTTGTAATAAATTTATGATTTTATAAATTTATATGGATCCTTTTTGGTGCATTTCATAATTTGAATCAGGAACTGTGAATCAAATTCGAGTAAAAGATGAAAATCAGCTGTCAATATTTTCCCTATAAAAACATACAACGCATTGAAGACATTATTAGTGCTACTGTTTCCCTACTACTGATTAAAACCAACGTTATTATGGAGCGGCGACGTCATTTAAGCAGGGAAGAAATGCTCAGAGCCGTGGGAATGATAGAAGCTGGTTCCCGGCAACGTACTGTGGCTTTAGCTCTGAATACAAGTCAGAGTGTTATCAGTCGACTTTGGACACGTTACCGAAGCACTGGTACCGTGGCTGAGCGCCATGGAGGACGGTATCGCTGCACCACACGGAGACAAGACCGATACATTCAAATCTTAACTCGAAGAGCTCCAACAATAACCGCCATGATGTTAGCCGTGAGGCTTCATCACTCTTCAGGGAACTTAATTAGCGACCAAACAGTCAGAAACCGCTTGCATGAAGTGAACCTTCATTCCCGAAGACCGCTACGGGTACCACCTATAGCAATGCACAATCGTAGGATTCGATATCAATGGGCTCTTGAACACAGAAATTGGGCAGAAGAACAATGGCGTTTCGTGTGCTTTTCTGATGAGTCTCGTTTCGGTATGAGACCGGATACAAGACGTATACGACACTGGAGAACCCCTGGACGCCAACAGCGATTAAAATCCTGCCAGGAAGTCCATCCTTATAGTGGTGGAACCATCATGGTATGGGCGGGTATTTGGATCGGCGGAAGAACTGAGTTGATTTGGATCAGAGGCAACCTCAACGCTCAAATTTATGCTGAGACGATTGTATCAGACGTCATCGTTCCTCTACAAGTGCAAATCGGTCCCTTATTTCAGTTAATGCATGATAATGCACGACCGCACACCGCAAGAGTTGTAAGACAGACTCTCGCCGCAGCTAACATCAATGTCCTGCCCTGGCCTGCTCAGTCGCCAGACTTGAATCCGATTGAGCATGCATGGGATATGCTACAGAGAAGAGCTCTGCCGAATATGGAGGGTATCCAGTCGCAAGAAGACCTTTTTTTGTTGTTGCAACGAACATGGGCGGCCATTCCACAGCGTGATTTGGATGAACTCATTTTGAGTATGCCAAACCGATGTTCTTGTGTTGTTAGTGTTCGCGGTAGAAACACGGATTATTAATTGTTTAAGTTACCCAATAAAATTTTAAAGAAAACTGTTATTTCAGTCTTTTTTTCGAACTTTTGTGTTAGTGGTTCAAATGTCAAAAATCCCTTTATTAGGAAAATGGCAAATTTCTTTATGAATGCAAAGGTGACTTGGTTTATCGTTACTGTGACAAACGAAAACACTTTATTTGATGAATCCTTAAAGAAAATTTTAATTAATATCAATCAGGAGAAAAGTTATTGCAAAAATATATGTTGATCCCTAGACACTTTTGATGTGTGTATATCTCAAAAACTGCTAACTATATCGCTTCCAAACCAATTTTCGTTGGAAGTTTAACTAAACTGTTCAGTTTAGTAACCTCAATATCATTTTTAAAGACCTATCCATAGATACCCCACACGTATGGGTATGGTGAAAAAAAAAATTTTTGAGTTTCAATTTTATTCTAAGTATGGAGGCCACCCCCAAAATTTATTTTGTTTTTATTTTTGTGTGAAAATCCTCATGCGGTTCACATGATACCTACATCTACTTACCAAGTTTCAACAGGATAGCTCTTTACTTTTGACAAAAAGTGGCTGTGACATACGGACAGACAAACAGACAGACATGACGAATCTGGGTTCCGTTTTTGCCATTTGGCTACGGAACCCTAAAAACGTGGGAAAAAGTAATAAATACATAGTTACTCGATATCAAATTATTCGCCGACAATTAGACATGGGTAGGTAGCTCGCGAGTCGCGAATGAGAGATAAAATTGAACTAGCTCTTTTCTTTGACCGACTTCGGCGTTCATTAATTACAATCTAGCTCTCAGTCGCTCAGTCGTTCACGGAATAGCTCAATAGTTCATTCATTTAGCTCAACGGCTCTGACTCTACTCTGTTGCTTTGCTAGTTGGAGAGGTCCATGGCATGGCACGATAATACTATCTTAGTTATTATTAGGTATCGTGTCCATGGTTACACGAGTGATACGTCATTATTCTGAGAGTGATACCGACCGACGAAACGCCGAGAGCAGCGGCCCGACAATGCCCGAACTGGCCCGAACTTCCCCGACGAACAGGTGAACGATTTCGCATGTCGCTGTGATGTCGCTCTGATCGAAGTCGCTCACTGACCGACTCTTCGGCTCAATACGTCATTGTAAAAATAACTCATATTGTCATTGTTTTAAAAGAAAAAATGCTTTAGCACTTTTACATAAGTATGAAAATCCTTAGGGAATAATAGTATGTGATTTTGTAAAAAAACAAATAGGTATTGTTGTTTTTTAAATGTATTAAAATTGTTTCGGCGGAATATCATATCATTCGTGTCGCATATTGCTAAACGCAGCAAACAATTACTGTAAAAAGCCTCTGATTTTTAACCGACTTCAAAAAAAAGAAGAAGTTCTCAATTCGGTCGGTATTTTTTTTAAAATAGGTACTCCAATCCAAATGATATACCTACGTTCATTCATTACATTATACTGTCAATGAATTAGCTTTTCAAATACCTATTTATTCATCTAAATATTGACAGTCTTAAGCCTGTTCTAGTATGAAGGAATATCATTGGCTTTCATAATTTTATTTATTTGTAAAAAGAACAAGACAACCCAATGACTCGCAAATATGTTAAATGAACTAAAGAACTTCAAAGATTTTATAGAGCCACTAAGTTAGCTGTCTCGTTTGACTTTCGTAAAGTAGCGCGGCTCAATTTGATCTGTAACTCGCAAGTACATAAATCAATCATTTGAGCTCAAGAGTTATTCGGTGAGCTACAGAGCTTACATGACATTGAATTAACCGTTAACTAAATAACAAATAACGGTTGTCAAAAATAATGATTGTTATTTTCTTGTAGTACTTCAGACGTGACATTCCAAAAATAAACAAGAGAGGGTTGTTAATCCGCGGACAATCTTAACACCGCGATTCAGAAAATGACGTATTTGCACAACGCCATCTATCGGTAACTTGATAAAACGTCCGCACAAAGTGTCCTAATGCAGTTTTCGAAAATTTTAAACCAATAAGGGGAATAGTACATTGTTATCCAAGGCGTGAAAGTTACTTATTTACGTCCCGAGACGGGGTTTGGCGCCCGTAACGTAGTGAGGGCGCTAATAGTTCGAGGGACTAAATAAGTAATTTACCCGAGGTAAACACTGTGCTTTTCATTACGAATACGAGGAAAGAAAATAAAAAAACAACATAAATAGCTAAGAAAAAAATGAGTGTAGATCGGATTGTCACTTTGCCGCTTGTTTTTTTTTAATTTTAGTGCTGTGGTCGTCCAGCTATACAGCCAGGATTTTTCATGTTCATTATTTAAAAAATGGCAAAGATTTTGTGTGATACCTATTTAGAGAAATAGTTGAATCTAAAATAAAAATAAATAAGAAATAGTTGAGTCGAAAGTCGGTGACTTTCTTTTTTATTTTATTGACTTTTTGTCACCGACTTTCGAAAGAAAAGTTTTTTTGTAGGTTATTTAGAACTTTTTTGTGGGAAGTCGGTTACATTTTTTTTTGAAAAAGTTTTTTATTTTATCCTTTTTAGTTTCAATATTCAACCTTCTTACATGTACACTAAAATATTGTAATCCGTAGCACCGGTGATAACATCGTCCATGTATGTACTCTTACACAATGAGCTAAAAATTAAAACTGCTGCACCAAACTAAATGAAATTTTTATGGGACCAAATGGCAGATATACTGTATCGAACAAAAAAAGAATCATCGAAATCGGACCAGAAACCTCGGAGTAATCGGTGTAGACAATGTTGAAAACTTTTTAGGTTTTCGTTGTTTTTTGTTGATTTTTCAAAAAGTGCTAGTCCGATTTCGATAAAATTTTAATGGGACCATTCGGGAAGTATACCCTTTCCAACAAAAAAAGATTTTTTCAAATCGGTTGGTAAACGACGGAGTTATGCCCGAACAAACATAAAAAAAAAAAAAAAAAAAAATACAAACATCCGAATTGAGAACCTCCTCCTTTTGGAAGTCGGTTAAAAATGGCAAAGATTTTGTGTGATACCTATTTAGAGAAATAGTTGAATCTAAATTATTTTAAAGTCATTATTTATATTCTTAATACTTAACTTTATCTAATTTTAACTAGTTTTTTTTTCTTAAATTTGGCAGCTGTCAGTTGAAAGCGATTTTCCCTAGGGCGGCAATGGATAACTTTCAAACGGCTAATCAGACATGAAATGACCTACTTTCAGAGTATGAGTAATGAAAAATCATTATCAGCTCTATGATGTCGACGTGATTTTAAGTTAACTTTTTGTTTGATGAGGTAAGCAGTGAGCAAAAGTGAGCACTTTGTCTTTAGTGGATTTTCAACCTTATAAGTTAATTTTTAACCGACTTCCAAAAGGAGGAGGTTCTCAATTTGGATGTTTATTTACATATATTTTTTAGCCGACTTCCAAAAGGAGGAGGTTCTCAATTCGGATGTTTACATTTTTTTTTATGTTTGTTCGGACATAACTCCATCGTTTACCAATCGATTTGAAATTTTTTTTTTGTTGGTATGGGTATACTTCCTGAATGGTCCCATTAAAATTTTATCTAAATCGGACTTTTTGAAAAATCAACAAAAACCTTCGATCAATATATTGATCGAAGACAAAAACCTATAAAGTTTTCAACATTGTCTACACCGATTACTCCGAGGTTTCTGGTCCGATTTCGATTATTCTTTTTTTGTTCGATACAGTATATCTGCCATTTGGTCCCATAAAATTTTCATTTAGTTTGGTGCAGTAGTTTTCATTTTTAGCTCATTGTGTGAGTACATACATGAGCGATGTTATTACCGGTGCTACGGATTACAATATTTTAGTGTACATGTAAGAAAATTATGTATTTGACAATAATTTGGGTTGAATAAAGTTAAAGAAAAGTATTAAAATTTCAAAAAAACTTAATTACATCAAAGAGATGAACGCATCAAAAAATAAAACGAAAACAATGTGGTCTGTCATCAATAACATTACCAAACCTAATAAAACCAAACCAAAACAAAAGAACATTACTTTAAATGTAAATAACATGATATTAAAAACTCCACAGCAAGTAAGCACCGCATTTAATAATTACTTTGCATCGGTAGGTTTAGACAATAAAAACACGGCGGCAGCGGCGCAAGCGCCGCCGAGTGGCTCGTCGATATCTTCGGTGCACATGCCCGCAATAAACTCCATGTACATCGAACCGGTTACCGAGCGAGAAGTTTTTAATATTATACGCGATATGCAAAACAAACGTAGCTTTGGAGTAGATGATGTCCCACCGCTTTTACTTAAAACATGCGCTAAAGAACTAACTTTGCCTCTTACTAAACTTATAAATATTTCTTTTGACCAGGGAGAATTCCCAGAAAAGCTTAAAATAGCAAAAATACGCCCAATTGCGAAAAAGGGTCGATGTCCAGAAAATCCCAGTAATTATAGGCCCATTGCACTACTACCCACTTTCTCAAAAATTTTTGAAAAAGCCATGGCAACTCGAGTCAATAAGTTTTTGGAAAAATATAATATTTTAAGTAAAAATCAATTTGGTTTTAGGAAAAAATGCTCAACAACCTTAGCGGTTTACAACTACATACAAGATATTTTCAACTGTATTAATGAACGTAAGTACGCCATTGGACTATTCCTAGATATGACGAAAGCGTATGATAAAGTGTCACATAAAATTCTATTACAAAAAATATATAGTTCAGGCATTAGAGGACAGGCTTTTAATTGGTTTAAATCGTATTTACAAGACAGGATACAATTTGTAGAAGTGGAATATTTCGATAGCAGCAAGAATGAAACGTACAGCATAGGATCAGACACGGTCATGATTAATACCTCAATACCTCAAGGAAGTGTTTTGGGATGTCCCCTTTTCATATTATATGTGAATGATTTGCCTAAAAAGATAAGTTCGTCCTGTATATTGTTCGCCGACGATGTCTCGTTATTATTTAAAACGCCAGCAAATGTTGATCATTTAGCTATTACCAAAACATTCACTGACACTGAACAGTGGTTAAATGCACACAATTTAGAAATAAATAGGTCTAAAACTAAAATATGTCAGTTCAGAACTTACCAAAGAGCATCACTAAATCTAAATATACTCACGCAACAATTAAATTTGGAAGAAGTAAATGAATTCACACTTTTAGGATTAACGTTAGACTCAAACTTAAATTGGAAGAAACATATAGAAAACACTAGTGCGAAACTGTCTCAATTTATCTATGCGCTAGGCGTTCTGAAGCGTAACACAGATTATAAAACTGCCTTATCTGCCTATTATGCGTACGCTTACTCGTGGCTAAATTACGGCATTATTTTATGGGGAGAAAGCACCGATTTTTTTGACCTCTTTATTCTACAAAAAAAATGTATTAGGATACTTATGAACATTGACCAAAGAGACAGTTGTAGGCCACACTTTATTAAACAACAAATCCTTACATTGCCAGCTATCTACATACTCCAAAGTTGCTTATTTGTTAGGAAAAATCGGCACCTCTTCAAATCCAATAATGAGCTGTATGAAAATTATAACCGACGGAACAAAAATAGATTAAGACTACCCATCACGACGTTGAAATTTATCGCGAAAAGCCCATACTCAAGACTTGTTAAAATTTATAATAAGCTACCAGAGCATTTTAAATCCCTATCTAAAGATTCAATATTTTGTAAACAGTTGAAATCTCTGCTAATAAAAAAAGGCTATTATACCGTAGACGAATATATAGCTGACAAATTATTGTAATAATGTATTGATTGACCTTGCGAGCTGACATAACTTAGTAATGTAAATAACGTAGCATCCACCCTAAAAATTTGTATCTGAATGTGTACCTAATGATAAATGTATAAAATAATTATTTTGAATGACATGTATTATTTTATCTTATAAATTGTATTTGAATTGGAATTAGTATTGACAATTAACATTATATAATTTATTGTACCATGTTTGATATAAGTATTGCTTAAAATTTGCAGTGCCCTTACAGGGTGCACATACTAATACTGAGTCATGAAATTCTAATGCATGCCTACTAATCAGTGTTGTGTATATGTAAGCAAATAAATAAATAAATAAATAAATAAAAATAAATAAATATTGAAACTAAAAAGGATAAAATCAAGATAAAAAAAAACTTTTTCAAAAAAAAAATTGTAACGCGTACAAAAAACTTTTCTTTCGAAAGTCAGTGATAAAAAGTCAATAAAATAAAAAAGAAAGTCACCGACTTTCGAAAGAAAAGTTTTTTGTAGGTTATTTTGAACTTTTTTGTGGGAAGTCGGTTACATTTGTTTTAAAGTTTTTTTAACGTTGAAAATGTATTGAGGACCTTGAAATAATTATGCTTTGTTTTGATTTATTCTTTGTATTTTTTTACATTGCTAGTTGCTACGCGTGGCACAGATTAACGTTCAAACTCATTATTATAATATGTTAATACTTGCCATCTGCCCATTTCGCACAGGAACAATAAAAAAATGTAGGTACTAATAAATGAAAATCCGTAACTGGAATCCCAACCCTACGCAGCTTGGTACATCCCTAGAGGAGCGGGCAGAGAGAAGAATAGGCAGGATGACGTATGTCAGCGCGGTGTGATTTGACAAGACCGGCAAATTCGAGAGTACCTACCTAGTACCTACCTACAAGCTATGATAATGAGGACTAATCTGAGCAGTTCCAAAAATGTCCGCTTGGGCAGCGCCACTGCCTCTGGAGACCTGTCAAAATGTCAAACTATCAAACTCTTTATTGAGGACTAATCTGAGCAGTTCCAAAAATGTCCGCTTGGGCAGCGCCACTGCCTCTGGAGACCTGTCAAACTATCAAACTCTTCGAAGTTGTTTGAATTTTATTTGTTATTTGATATTTTTATTTCAGTTGAAAATAAAACAAACATAATATTGAGTCACAAAGTCACAAATGAATTTAATAAAAATCATGACTTGTTTACAGCTGGGCCAGAACGTCTTGAAACGGAACTAATCTTTTTATTTGCTGACAACGTTTTAAAATATTTGATGTAAACAAAGACGCATGTTTGTTAGATTTATTATTGTGCCATAAAACTAACGTAATAAGTGAAAATAAATAAAATAAAATCATTCAAAGTGCTGGTAGCGAGAAGACAGTGGCGACTTCCGGTTTTCTACTGTTTTTTGCCAAGCTGTACCTTTCAATTATTAACTCTGCCACAGTCCATGAACCATATTAATCACTCATTTTTAAAATATTACTTTGTTATTACTATTAGCAAATCACAACGAAAACAACCAAAATCTCGTTTTGATACACAGGTCTCCACAGACACTAGCGCTGGCGGCACGGCATAGGCCCCATTCTTTTTATTTTAATCAAAGGCCCCATTACATATATTTTATCGAAATTGTTGATTCAGTAATAATTCAGTTTTCCATTCAACAGTTAGGTACCTATATCAAACGCAAAAAACAGTCGTTTTAAAAACTAAAAGCTGAAGAGTTTGCGCTAACCTCAGGAACTACTGGGGGCCAATTCTCGGTTTTAGAGATGGTGTCGAACTCGACAAAAATATCTAATGACGTCATTTTTTCGACAAATTTTAAAAGTTGCTATTCTGGGGATGTCGAATGCGACATTTGTCGAAGGCTAACGTTAGAATTCATGTCGAGTGCTTCTGAGCAGTAGAGATGTCATGTCGATTGTAGAGATACGTCATTTCTGAGTGAATTCGTTGAGTTTGGCTTGTACGCTGTGTTTTCTTTTCTTTAGATTTTAAATAAAATACGGCTTGGCATCCCATACTTACCGGTAATTCGATTTAGGTATACTCTTTGTTTTGTGCATTGTGTTTTCTTGAAACGACGACCTTCGCGCAATTATCAGACTATGTAATTTGTGTACCCACGATTGGACTTGACACCACTGAAAGATGGACGAGTACTGGGGTATTTTTTCCCCTCCATGTTAAAATAAAAAATATGAAATGTAAAACAGCACAGCCCACTATTGATGTAAACAGAAACACAGAGTAAATGTAAACATAACAAAAGTTTTGAAGGAACCGCAAAAAGGCGCAAATTCTGACACTGACAGGCAGTCAACTGTCAAACTGATTTTACACTAAACGTTTCGTTTTATACTTAAATAGTTAGGTTTAGTCAGCGTTATAAAACAAAATTATTCATTCACTCATAGCTACCTAAAACGGAACGTGCGATTCTTCATAATGGTAACATTATCTTCACTCGACTCGACATTTTCGTGACATTTATTTCTATTTTGGCTGAGAATACGGAATTCTGCTCAATTCGACATTTTTTGGTAGAGATGGAGATATTTTTGATAGACATAGAGATAGACTTACAATCTCGAACTCGAGATAAATGGCGAAAATCGAGAATTGGCCCCCTGGTTCGAAACGAAAAATATATTGTGTTGGATATCTATTTATCAAGGAAGGCTATATGCTATATAAAATCACGCTCCGACCAATAGGAGCTGAGCAGGAACATCTAATAGCACTAATAATAAATATGATCACTCGATGTTTATTAATTACTATCGAACATGAACCTCGTGAAAGCCGAGAAGATAAACAATTATCATGACTTGGCGCGCGAGGTTGTCAACATGTGGAATGTGAGCTCGGCTATCATTGTGCCGATTGTTGTAGCGGCCAATGGCCTGATGGCCCAGAGCCTCGACAAACGTCTGTCGAGACTCTCGTTGGGTGGTTGGATCAAGGGCCCGATTCAGAAGACTCCTCGATACGGCTCGCAATGTGAGGAGGTTCCTGTCTCTGGAGCTCCAACCACCGGTAGTTTGGACCCTGCTCCCACGTCCCGGCGGACTACTATTTATATTTTTTATGTGTTTTTTTTTTCAGGAGATATTTATTCAATGATATGATTAAAAAAAATAATAAACGATAATAATTTATTATGGGACTTACCCGTTTCTTCCCAATATTCAGTGTCACATTGGCTTCAGGGTGATGGTGTGCCTCCGATTTTCCTGTATCCGACTTCCTTGTATCCGATTTTGCCTTTTTGACGGACTTTGAAAAAAAGGGGGAGGTTATCCAATTCAGTCGGTTTTGTGTAATAGGCACACATGTAGGTATTTTTTATGAAGTGCGGATATAAGATTAAATAAATATTTTGTTTTGAAATTTTTGAAATGTCTTTTTTTTTTAATGATAGAAAGAAGAAAGAAAGAAAAAAACGTTTATTTGGGAGACCTGCCCCTGCAGTCTTGACATTAGACAGCGACAAAAATCGGTCGCTAAGTCGTATCGTTATCAAATTCCTTTAATAGAATTTCAACTATTTCCAAGAGGTAAGGTTGAAAATCTATTAAAGAAATTTGACATAGATTAGACTTAACGACCGATTTTTGTCGTTATATTTGTCGAGACTGCAGGGCCTGTATAAAAAAAATATGCCAAAAAAGTGTTTTGTTTTTTTGTCAGTTGTTGTACTTTGCGTTTCAGGCCAGGTCACGGTGTCTTTTTAAAATAATGCGGTAAACTCGGCTAGCATCAGTACAGTACGTCGTATGAGCATTCAGGATCGGGGAAACATGTGTACCTATTACATTTCACAAGCGCGTGACACGTAATACAAACAATTGGTAAAAAAAAAACACTTTTCGTTAAGCAATAACATACTAAAATGAGGCTGGGCAGGACATGTTTGCCGCAGGACAAACAGGCCGTGGGCCAAAGGGCCAAAATATCTCAAAACTGGTACCCTGAGACAGTGAGACGGGGTTGTGGCAGGTCATGTAGGAGATGGCGGAAGGACCTGGACAGGTTCCGTACGAACTGGAAGGAGGAGGCGTCCTCCTTCCAATATCGCGAAAGGTGGAAGGAGTGGAGGGTGGATATTGCCCAGGAGCGGGAAATAACAGGCTACTAAAAAAAAAATTACACACTAATAAATATCCGCACTACATAGAAAATACCCTATATCGGTCTGACTACATCTTACCAGTCTAGTCATGGAAGTAATTTCAATAGAATCCCTGGCGCCCAGGAGTTCAGTCTTGGCTGGCACGGGTGCCGTTCCTGGACCCGAGGTGCTGCAAAAGGCTTGGCCATTTATTCATCCATCAATACATTTGTGTCGAACAGTGGTTTTAACAGTATAAGTAACAAACAAATCAAAATAATCTACATTTAGCCAGGAAAAAATAAAAGAATTAGTGCGTTCTGCTTGATATGAATGACCCCACTGCTGGAACATAGGCCTCCACTCTGTGTTGGGTCGATGGAGCCCCGCGAAGCCCCGCGGAGTTTACTGCTTGCTTGAACGACTTTCCGCGCTCTCGTCTTTTTCACACATTACCGGCAGCACATTCGGTATTGTATAGAATAACTAGGGAAAGTATAAAATAAATTAAATTATGGTGGCCTACCACGAAGTCTTAAATCGAGAGTAGTTCAACTGTGGGAACGAGATGGCACTAGAAAACTTGTATAGATCTGCCTGATCTTTCTAGGCATTCTAAGCTTTCTAACATTTTCGGTAACAGATATATTAGGTATTAGGTACATTTGATTATTTTGATGGATATTTAACAAAAAGCTGCATAAAATTTGTGGTGGTAGATCCAATGAGGATACAAAATAAAAGAGACTCACATGATCTTGAGAATAGAGCCCATAGTCCCGCGTATGTCTAGACTGGCTGTCCGATTTGTGTTCGGAATTGACTGAAAGAGAAGTTAAATATGTATGTCTCACTCGTTAAGCAAATTCACTTAACGGGGATGTAGTACCGGGATTAACACCCTATGAGTTATTCAATTCTAGATATCGATTTTTGAGCCTTTCATACACATCAAAACACTGGAATTCACTACTGCGTACTGCCTGTGCTACTGCCATGTTTCCAACGCATATAATAGGCTATTTGACTAAAAAAATCTAATTAATCCGTCAGTTAGATTATCAAATAATATTTGACCCGTATTTTTTCTTTTTTTACGCAAACCAAAATTGACGGAGTTAATTAAGATGCTTTCAAAATTGCCAATACGTCACAATTCAGTACATTTTTTACTGAATTCTGACGTCACGAGCCTCCACTCTCGAGTCTTGATGTGATATATCTTGGTAAATATTCATTGATTTTACTTAAGAAAAAATATGTGTCCGTTATTTTTCAAATCTCTAAATAATTAAGTATAATTGATTGATACTGTCAAATAGCCTATTCGAATCTTTTCAAAATTAGAGTGAACAGCCTTTTTCTGGGTAAACTCACTCCATCGAAGGCTTTGTGTCTGTCACCTCCTCTCGTCTAGGCTAGAGTTAAGAGCAAACCCATTTCAAATAAAACAAAAATAATACCTTCAGTTATTTTCAACATGCTTATTGGCACTACAGATTATATGGAACTCCTTAGTAATTGAAATGATGGAATTAGGAAATGAAACGGAATTATGAAATGAAATTATATTTATTTATGCAAGAGGGTTCATTGAAAACACTTTCTCACGTCATCTGTTTACAAATTAGATGTGGCCGGTGTTTCGTACCTGGCTACTCTGAGGAGAAACAGTTGAAACAAACTCAGAGGTCACTTTTAAAGTCCAGAGATTGTTAAAAATGGTACCATTTCAAAGATTTAACTGTTAACTTTAAATTGTAAGCAAATTCATACAAATCACGCCTTTATTACCCGACTACGGCAAAGCCAAAAGGAGGGTTATGACTTTGACCGGTATGTACGAGTATGTATGTATGTTTTTTTATCTATCTAGCTATCCCGCATCAATTCCAAGTACAAGAGATTCCATATATAACTATACTATGGCTGGCTAGTGTACCTACTATGGAAGGACTTACCAATTTAGAATTCATTCTTATGTCACCGTTGCCCGGTGAATGTAGACATTCCCACTTGATCGGCACCGGTAGCCGATCTTTGTACATAGACTTGATATTATCCAAATGTACGCATTTTGAATGCTCGAACATGTCCTTGAATGCTGGTAAAAAAAAACAATTTTTTACCATAAATTAACTGAACTAAGAAAGAAAAAAATAAAAACGTGTGGCACTCGGTGACTGCCGCGGTAAAGCTATTGCATAGCATTTTTATCAACTTATGCAATTATAATTATTTATTTATTATACCTATTTATTACTGTACTAATTAGGCTATGGTCAGCCACGTCAATCAAGTGAAACGTTCTCCTCCTCCTCCTCTTCCTCCTCCCTTTACTCCTCTTCCTCCTCCCTCTCCTCCTCCTCCTCCTCCCTCTCCCTCTCCCTCAATAAAATTGCCCCTTGCTCAATAAAAGCATGCTTTCGTGCTAGTAATGAGCACGTCTGTCCGTACCTTTATAAGCACGTCTGTCCGTACCTTTATGATTGCCGAAGTCTCCCGAACTGAAACGACGTTAGACGATGCGTGCTGTCAGATGTGGTCAGGAAATTTCCTTAGGATTTTTCGTTACGTTTTTCGCGCGCGCCGAGCTCAGAGCCTGCGATAAAAGCTATGCAATAGCTGCTCATGTCAATTTCCTAAATAGCATCGGAATTGTATACAATTCTTAGATATTCTACGTTTCCGTAATACAGGTCAGGTCCAAACCCATTTCAGAGGCCTGTGGTGTGCCTAAACGGCTCTGATACCAGACGGTGGCTACATACACACAAGAAAAAGAAAAGAAATATAGCTACAACACCGAAAGAACTTTCTATCAACAACATACATAATTTCTTCCACTCCTTTGGCGTAGTTTTCTTAGCCCTTATTTTCTGGGTCTTAATATTTTTTAGGACCTCTCTTCTTTGTCTAGGCTGAAAGTCAGCCATGTCACCAAACATTACAAATGGACAATCCTCCGAATCCAAGTCTTGCCACCACTCTTTCTCCACAGTGGGTGCTGATGAAAAAGGATGCTGGGTTAGTACCTATATCATTTACCAGTTCTTTTCCATAGAGATCTACGCTTTGGAATGGGTATCTACAGTAGTTTTACAGTTATAAAAAAATACAAGCGGCTTCCAAGACAATCCGCAGTATTTATGACACCATGAAGGATTGTAAAGAGATTAACCAAACTTGGTGAATATTGCATTGTCCTTGTTCCGACAAGCTATACTGTGCTCTTGAAACAATAGACAGAAATGCCTTTTTTAGGATTAGAAAGGTTTAACTTGGTAACAGCTTTACGACCTTTTCTTACTTTGTCTTAGAATTATTATGAATAGAGCTAGCAACCTGCCCCAAATTTGCACCGGTACCGAGTCGGCTTTGTGTTTCTAACGTATCTTCAATAACTATCGTCGTATTTTAGCCAATTTACACGAAACCGCAATCAGTCTAAATCTTACTGTGATGTTGTACCTGCTGTATATGTATATTATCTTTTATAACTAAAACCCGTCTACGAAAAAAACGCGCACTGAAAAGTATAAAACAAGAACAATATTCATAATGACCGATATTGTGCTAGCCGTGGTCGTATGCCACCTACTACGGTTGTATCACACAATCTTTATTGGTTAGGTGGTTCGATTCCCGGGTGTGGGAGAAGAGAATTTTCGTAAATCTTTGAATGCAGTTTGCTTTCTATTTAAAAATAAAGGAATGTTTCCTTTGAGTAAAATTTTCTATCTGCAGTATTAAGAGTACTTTCCCTCCAGGTGGCATTACAACACCCTGTATACTTTATTGTACACCAAAATTAGTTACACAACTGTTTTATAATGTTGCTAATTCTATGCTACAATGGCGGTGTTATCGCTAATAGCGATATCTTCCAGGCAACCTGTTAATGAACTACGGATTTAAAATAAAATGGGGAGGTAGTCATTGATGCTAAAGTCAAAGTCTTAGGTTTAGTAAAATGCCGCATACGTAAGTACTTCATCGTCGATCACATCTTCGCTATTTTTTTTTTTTATCGTGGTTAAATCATCAAATGAGTCCTCCCACCCCGGGCAGGGCGGGAGGGACTGTCAGACTTGTACTGACTAAAATCCACGGTGTCCTTCAATAGCCCTTTATGTCCCGGGGTCACGGTAATGAGATTATATAAGTCCCGCGACCCCGGCAGGCTTTGGCCCTCTAGAGAGGGGGCCCCGTCATTATGCTGACGCTCTTTGAGGCGCGCGTGGAACACAACGCGCCGTCGACACGGGCATGGTCCATGGTCGGGCTGCGAGTTGCCCTTTACTCGCCGCTCGCATGCCCGCGCCTACGGTGGCCGGAGATCGTCTTGCGACGTCTGTCGCCGTGGGCGTCCACCACCGCGGATCACATCTTCGTCCATTGCTGAACATAGGCTTTCCCATGTAAAAAAAATCAATACCTACCGCATAATTCGACATAATCGCATCGTGATAAAAACACGCGTATGCATTTTTTTTTATCGTGGTAATAAGTCATCAAATGAGTCCTCCCACCCCGGGCAGAGCGGGAGGGACTGTCAGACTCGTACTGACTAAAATCCACGGTGTCCTTCAATAGCCCTTTACGTTCCGGGGTCACGATAATTCGTTAGTCCTGCGACCCCGGCAGGCTTTGGCCCTCTAAAGGGGGGCCCCGTCATGTCTTGTGTATGCATACATATTTAATTATGAAAACTTATTAGTTACGCAAAGACTTCGCATGAAGTTCATCTAACTCCTTGTCTTCATCATCATCATCATCACAATCACAGGGGTCCTCGTTAGGGTCGATGTCTAGTGGCGCCTCGGTCTTCAGCAGATTGGGGAGGTCTATGAGGTACTGGTTCGTTTCAGGATCACCGCCTGCGAAGTGGTAGATGAAGGCCAGGAACTGGGGATAGAGGCATGGAGGTTAAGAACTGTTATGGTTGCGTCGAAAAAGACTATTTTTAGTTTATATATTGAGGAACGCTGGGTTACCTATAAGGGTCCCCACATACATCAGTTTTCCTGATCGGGAATCCTGATCCGTTTTCTATACGAACACAGTGAATTCTTACAAGTGTGTGTGCATGTTTTGTGTGTGTTGTTCACATTTCATCGTATTTCATTCATCATTTCGAATTCCGTTCGGAATTCCTGATCAGGAAAACTGATGTATGTGGGGACCCTAAGGGTGTTACCACACCAATCGAGCGATCGTCGATCGATGGCATCGATCGATGGTAGAATGGATTGGGCGACGTCGATCGATAGTTTCTACTAGACCAATCAATTGATTGTCGATCGACGATCGAACGATGGCAGAATGGATAAGTAGACGTCGACCGAGCTGCTTCATCTCCCCATGTCACGTTAATCGATCTACGTCGACCGATGCCGTCGACCGATGCCATCGACCGGCAATGGATCGATTAGTTAGTCGACCGGTATCCGTCGACCGTATATCGATCAATTGGTTAGTCGACCGGTATCCGTCGATCAATTAAAGCTACCACACCAATCGATCAACGTCGACCGATGGCATCGTTCGACTATCGATCGATTGGTGTGGTAACATCCTAACGCTTTTTTTTATCGTGGTTAAATCATATAATCAGGGCACCCGGGCCCCCTCTAAGGGGGGCCCCGTCATTGTGCTGACAGTCTTTGAGGCGCGCGGTGAACAGAAAGCGTCGTCGACCAGGGCATATACCATGATCAGACAGCGAGTCTCCCATTACTTGCCGCCCGCATGCCCTTATGACATCATGCTACGACCAAAAGGATCTGAGAAGCTGGGTGTAAACCATAGCAGCTGCTATTCTAGTGTAAAATTGTTTTACATTTCGCACGATATACCTACCTATTCAATCTGGGTGTCTCTTGTCTTGATTGACCTTGAATAGTCATGATAACACTTTTAGATAAGCATAGGTGGATTTATTGTAAATACCTAATACCTACTTAGCTATCCGTCATGTCTTATCTCATAGAACGCGATCCGCTTCAGAAATAACACTTTCTTACTATAAAACTGTGTGGTTATAAAATCTCAAAGGAGCTTGCCCATTATGCGATTTGCAATTTCTACTAACTAAAAATGAAAATCGTCCTTGACACTACGATATAATGATGACGGCACGGTTAGCTCAGTGGCTGAGTAATTAGACTGCTGCGCTGCGTGTCGCGGGTTCGATTCCCGCACGGAGCAAATATTTGTAAGTTCTACAAGTATTTGTTCCGGGTCTGGGTGTTTGTGTATGTGAGTTTATATGTTTGTAAACGCACCCACGACACAGGAGAAATTCCTAGTGTGGGTTGCCCCACACTAGGAATTTCTCGTGTGCCGTGAGTGCGTTTAAAAAAAAAAAACTAAACTAAATGATGCAATTCGACTGACTTACATAGTCGTGGCGAGCGTATTTTGTTGTTTCATGTACTCATAGAAAACCGCACGTTTTATGTCATTAGGTCGTAAGGATGGTTTTCACATGTAGTTGGAATCGCTTCATTATCGCGCCATGTGTAAAGTACAAATACCGGCATGGATCTTGAGCGCTGACCTTCACCTGCGCAGAAGTGATTTATTAGGTCCCTTTGGTAGATGAAGTGAGGAAGGGAGCGGGGAAAGTGTAGTGATTGGCCCGCGTAGCGTGCCGTAGCGCATCGCGTCATAGCCGCCACTCGGGATTCGTTGTTTTGTGAGTTTTATCTGTTTTATTGTGCGTTTCATTTGTCGATAAGTGTGCGATGCGCAAAGCGATCCCCACTCTTACGCCGAGCGCTCAAGAACCGTGCCGGTAACTGTAAAGTCCCTAAGTTTTAAGGTGAAACCGCACTAGGCGGAACTGCACTGCAGTGGAACTGCGCGACACGACGACGCGTAAAAATATTCTTTATATGAAATTATACGACATCACGCACTAAGCGGCAAGGGAACTGCACTGCAACCAAACTGCGTGGCAAAGAAACGCGTCGTGTCGCGCAGTTCCGCGGATGCAGTTCCGCCTAGTGCGGTTTCACCTTTACTTCAAAATATAGGTAATCTGTGACCTAAAGCAGCAGTGGTGGCCCCGGGTGGCCCAGTGATATCGGCCCCGATTTATGAGTTTTACGAATTACGAGTTACGAGTTGTAGGCGAACACCAGCCAGGAATTTCATCACCACTGCTCTTAAAACGGTGAAGGAAGACATCGTGAGGAAATTGGCATGTCCTAGAACCAAAAATTTGAAGATATGTGACATCTACCAACACGCACTGGGCCCGCGTGGTGGATTGTGGCCCACGCCCTCTTACAGAAAGGAGGCCTGTGTCCCAGGTGCGTTTTTTTACGTGGTAAAATCATCAAATGAGGACACATTTATATCCTGGACCCATCCAGGGCAGGGCGGGAGGGACTGTCAGACTTTTACTGACTAAAATCCACGGTGTCCTTCAATAGTTGAGCTCCTTCTGTTCTGAGTCGAGCTACACGCTAACCGACAATTAATGCTTTCACTGACTGGACAGGTCCACTCAAATCTATGTGGTTATTTCCTCAAAAAACCATCTCAGACACCCGCATGGTCCTCGTATGACCTGAGCAAAACAATGTCTGGACTTTAAAAGAGACTGTGACCTCTGAGTTTGTTTCGGCTGTTTCTTCTCAGAGTAGTCAGGTACGAAACACCGGCCTCATCTAGCTTTAAAAATATTGGTTGTGACGTGTAAAAGTGATTTTTATAACCAACTTACAAAATAAATATCATTTATCATTTATTTAGCCCTTACGTTCCGGGGTCTTGCTAGCTCGTTAGTTTCGCGACCCCGGCAAGCATTGGCCCTCTAAGGGGGCCCCGTGTCCCACGCCTGGGAAATAATTATACGGCTGTTGATGTGACCTAAAGAAGCTACAGTCTATTTATTTGGGATTGGGAGTTGGGACTTAGAAACGCACCTGGCTTACGACTTTTTTCATTTTTTCGCGCCATTCGTGATCCACTCGAGCCGCAGTCTTGTATCCTCTCGATAAATGAAGAATCAATTCCTGTCCTTTAACCAGTATATCATGCAATGTGTTGATATAATTCGTGTAATCTGTTGAGAAAACGAATTTAACGTCGACACATTTAGACGTTCATTGTTCATTGCCCAGAGCCGGTGAGTAGGCGTACTTAGCGATATCAAACGTCAAAAATAAATCGTAAATGCCAATAACCACGTGAATATTTTCTCCTTGAAATCTTAGTGAGAAAGTACAACGTTCGGAGAATTTGCCAAAGTTCCAGGCGTGGTGAAAATAGTGCGCGAGATTTTGGTTCGTTTCACGCACGTTATAAACCTGCATGGTGATTGCATTGCTGGCAGTGTTGCCAAAAATATATTTTTATCCACGAGGCGTCTGTTAGGGATGTTTTACTTCAGTTTTAGTGATTAATCGATTACAATCTCGATATTTCAGTTTCTAAAAAAATACTACAAAATCACTCCTTCGCGTAATATTTTTAGAACCTTTCGATTATATCGGTCCACAGGAATGGTGGTTTTAAAATAACGATGATTTTAAACTAAAATTAGTTATAATTTTACCTTCAACAATCTGTAGTTTTTCAAATCGACTTCTTCTTCTTTCTGTGCACATGACATACATTAAAGCTGCTAAGTTTTTACATTGCAATTGTGTTTGTAACGCATTTATTTTTTCTTGTCTTTCTCTGTGTGCTTCTCGAAGCATGTAAGATGCGCGGGTTTGCTCATTTCTATATGAAAAAGAATATTATTTAGTAAAGTTATATTTCCGATTTCGACACAAAAAAAGAATGTTTTATAATTACAATAAAATGAAGTTAAATTTTTCCTTAATTTGTTCCTTTTCTCGTTGTAATATCCTGTCATATTCTTCACGCAGTTCCTTTTCTTTTTGTCTTAATATCTCCTCAACGTGTACAGGAGATATTCTTACTTGGGAAGACTAGACGTAAAAAAGATAGTCTATTAATAGAAGTAATGAGGTGATTCCAATATGGTTAAAAATAATACTTAGTGAAGAAGTTATTACATTAACTACTATTTTTTAAATATTTAAATGTTATTAGCATATAGATTACATTACATTTGCAATGCCTGAGTTTAGCGACTTTACTAGACTTCATCAACAAGTGATTTAGATAATTTATTGTTCCTTATCAACTTACAAAAGACACGCAAAACACAATATTAGGTAGGCATTCCTTAAGTATGAGAAAGAATTGAAATTTATACTTTAGATAGATAGGAGACCAATTAAATATAAATAAAGTTCCATGTATACAAGCTTTCCTTAGTTCGGGCAACCTGAGTACGAACTATTCCAAATTACCAAAGGCAACTCATGCCCAGGTGGCCTTCCATGGCGAGAGTAATTCCATTGTGGGAACGAAATGGTACTAGACGACTTGTATAGCTCTGTCTCTTTTCCACACTGGAATTACTCTCGTTTTATAACCCACCAAGTATGTTTTTTTTTTTAATTTTAAAGGTTTAGTTGATTAAAATATACAAGTCTTCTGAAAACTTGCGATCTAATAATGCAAATAAGTATTTAAGTTATTACAACTAATATTTACCTCATCTCCTGTTTTTTTACAAATGCATTGTTCTCCAGCATATTTTTCAGTAAGCATCGGAGCCGAAGATGGTAGAGGAATACTCAGTTCTTCTTTGATAACTTCCAAGGACTTGTTTTCTGAAGTCTTGCCATCACTTGAAATAATGCTATGAGTGCTCTGAGACATCTTGAAATAAAATAAGTAATTTATAATATCTTTCCAAAACACATTCTCAAGAAAAAATATTTTTCTTGTGTAGATCTGGAAATAGGTCATTTAAACGCTTCAAATGAATATTCTTATTTAACATTTTGTTTTCAGGAACGACTTCAAGTGATAAACAAGACAGAAATCCATTTCTCCTAATTATATTTGTTTGACTGCATTCTTCATGTTTATGATTTTAATACATTGACGATCGATGTTAAAACCGTGGTAAACCGTTTAAAACGATAGTTTGCCGTCCTATAAATACTCAGCTTATAAGCAATCGAATTTGATCATTTGTAATTTGATTTCAGTACAAATTGAATCGATTAGAATTTCAGCTGACGAAATGAAACTTGCTTTGCTTGTACTCAACCTCTACAGTGTCTATGTAGTCTGTGACCTCTACAATGAATGACAAGTGGTGAGAAAAATTATGGCAACACACAGTTTTGCTGTCGTGAAGTTCGTAACATGTGATGTTTCGTGAAAAGTGCTAATTTTTTTACGAAAAACCTTTTATAATTATACGTAGTGCATCTTAAAAGTGTTAAAACCATACGTTTGTGCTTTGTGTGCTGTGTATATTGTGTGAAAAGTGTTGGAATACCGCAACAAAAATTACATGGATAAAGCCGTCACCTGAGGTTGTAAAGGTTAGTGCTTTTTTCATCTGTTGTTTGTCTTAAAATAGATTTCTGTGCGGGTCGCAATGATATTTCAGTTTTGTTTGTGTAACGCCTTCATGTGACTTTTCAGTTCTTTCATAGGACCTTGAACTAGAAATCTATCAGGGTGCCGTGATCAAGGTTAGGTTCGCGCGGGCGATTCATCTCGCATAATCATTGTTTATTCCTCCAATTTTGGTTATAAACTTGTAGTTTTTAATCAAAAAAGCTAGAAAAATACATAATTATGGTGTTTTGCGGGTTAAAATGTGGTTAAAAATGTAAAAATCTGGTTCCGTGAACCTAACCTAAAAACGATTGTATTTAGTGCAGTTTTTTTGCAAGTAAAGCGATACGATGGATTAACCGTTATCTGGTCGGTGCGCGTGTTATTACGGGTATTGGAAGTTGAAGCTGTTGAGTACATTTAGAGCAGAAATTGATGCGGTCACGTGAAATTATTTCGGTTCCACACATGGTTTGACAGTTATTCGAGATTATTTTGGTCCTTATCGGTGACAGCAGTTGGCATGGCGAGTTTTGGCGTCAGATTTGAGATAAATGTAACAAAACAGTGACTGCAAATACTAACTTCCCTGATATGTGTTTATAAAGATGTAAACATTAGTGAAGCTGTGCAAAATCATTTTGTGATGTTTGTTTAGTGCCAGAGTTTTAAGGTAAATGATTTAGTTTTAAAATAGATAACATTGACATGCCATGTTGTTCAAAATAGCCATTTGATCTTAGGGTCTGACGATCATCTGTTGTTTCTAATGTAATTATTGAAATAGGTTATTTTATTTACATAATTAGTTCCTCTCAATATTTATATTAATTTTAAAAACCTTACTACTAGACAATCATTTAGCTTTCAATACAAGAACAATGAAATAAAGGCCTTTTTTAAATTAAAATTAGGAAGTAAACTTAACTAATTGAATTGTATGACTAATTTAGTCCAGAATAATAATGTAAAGGCAAGAATTAAATAAACCATTACTTCCTGAAAAAAAAACCTTATCAAATTAAAAAAAAAAAAAAAAATTAACACTATTTAGGTTAGAAAAGGTAGCACATGTTAAAGTAAAAAATGTGTGTTTCATTGAGAAGAGTTAATTGAACTACTATAGTAATTAAAAATGTTACTTTTGTAATATGCAAGATTTATGGAAAATGGAACATCATCTCTCACTAAATAAAAATAACTGAAACTAATAAATGCAAAAGGTTTATTATGATTTTATGCCTAATCATTGGACTTTCAGTACAAATAAAGAAGGCACATTGGAGACCGTTATAGACTATATGCGGGGAAAATAATCATCATAAATCATCAGTTTAAGCCTATTCAACAATATTGGTGTCAGTTTTTCATCTTAGGATGCAGCTGGAGAGTGAAATCTTTCTAAAAATATAGAATTTCCTATGACAATAAATCTACCACATTCAAAATTTTCCTCAAAGTATTAACCACAAAATTCTTTGTATAATGAAATCCTATACTTTCCTTAAAAAAACTAAGAATTTTTACATAAAACCTAAATAATGGTGTTATCTGGCAAAATTTGGGTGTAGGTACACCTCTGCCTATTTTTAGTAGGTTATAGGTGTGATAATGATATTACAGAGTATTTTTACCTGTCCTACAAGTAGGGTGAACCAACTTTTATGCACGCCAGTTTAGTTTTTTTTTGCGAAACCAGAGCTTTTAAACATTCCGTCATTGTACATTTGTTTCAAGTAGCTGTTTCAAATGAAAGAAAATTGATGGTTTGACTATCTGGTCCATAGGTAAAAATACTCCAGATAAAGACCGATTTTGCTTGATGCGATAGACCAAAATTAAACGCATTAACTCAAAAAGCTAATATCAGATAGCAGTTTGGACAAAAACCACAGAAAAAAAATGTTGGGTCGAAACATTATAACCGATTTTCTTTGATTTACTACTTTGTCAGGAACAACCCTAATTTTCTGGTAAGACACTAACTAAAAGTGGATACTGTGGCACCATTTTAGAAAGGTAATGAGACAAGGAAGTTTTTTCTGTAATTTGTACACCAAGTGGCATACAAATATTTTAAAAAATATGCTTTGAAAGACAAGGAAAGTTTTCAGAAATCTTCAAAACAGAAACTTTATGACACTTAATTTCCCAAGATATGATTATTTTTATAACAAACTTGTAATCACTAGATTCAGTCGTTCATATTCTATCAGAAAAGCATAAATTCTAAGTGGTGACTATCATTACTTTCTAACAATAAGCACTTAATGAGGGAGAGGTAGAAATTTTTCGAAAAATCTTTAAAGTTCGATATCTCTAAAACCAGTCAGTTTAGACCCCATATTGTCGGGGTTAAAATTGTTGCAAATAAGGTCTAGTATCACCCATTTGAAGGACTGCATCGAATAACAAATCACCCTGTATATACCCAGGGTGTTAGGGACATCGACGCACAAACGGATACCATGGGTCCAGGACATGATTCTGGACTCCCCGTGTTGGAATTTTTCGTCGGTTTTTTCCTATTTTTTTTTTATTTTTATAAGTTGGTTTTTTTTTAATAGTGAGCCGCGCTTAAGGTACTACAGAACACCCTGTATATATGTACTCGTGTTTGCAATAAAATTGAATATTCCATTTTACCAATTTTATCACAATTTGTATTGAAATTTTGCTAAAGTGGTCTTTTTAGACCCCTGATTGATTACCAACAGCAGTAACTCAGAAATTCTCCTACATTTCGCTTAAATTGTGTTATTAGTTTGCATGCAATCATAAACATTTTGTTCTAAAATAAACAACAACAATTTTGTAACTCCAACGCTAATTAAAATCATAAACAAACGGTTCATAATTAACTTTAATAAGTTCATTGACTTTTGCGCATGAGAAAATTTTTATCAAAACACGTCTAGAAGTTCCCGATATGATCTAAAGTTAGCACGAAAACAAAGGAACTTACAACGGTTTAATTTATTCTAATGATTCATCAGAAGGACAGATGTTTGAGACATTTAAATGTGGAATTCAAATAGAGTTTTATTTACGAGTAATTTGCATTTTCCTGCAATATTGTTTACCTTAACACTTCCTGTTAGCCTAATTGTTTTGTATTATTGGTTATTTCTTTCAATTAATGTGACTACTGCCTACTTAGTAAAATTACCTATATTGTGTATCTTTTTTATAAAAATACCTTTTAGGCCTAGGCGTTCTATGTTTGACAATTTAAACATCATTGCACTGCTAGATTTTCAGTACTCGGTACTAAGTGGAGTGTTGAGAATCCTGCTGAACTGCACTTTCATTAAGTTTCTAATTAATGAGTTGCCTAATGTTATGAAAAATTTTGCTTCATAATGCTACTTGGCATTAACTAGATCTCTCTAGGGCTCTGTCTTTGGTACTGAATTATATTATGTGAAAAGCATCAGTATTGATTGTTGTAGTTTTTGTAATTCAGACTTGACTAAATCCTGTTTGTTACGCTTGTGATTACTGAATCGTTTTTATCAAGTTGGTACAGAGACATAATTATGGGACCCTAGAAACTAGTCCAAGTTAATCTTTTTCATTAAACTTGAAGTGTAAAGATGTGAGGAAGCAGTGAAACCGCAGGCAAAAACTAAAAACATTAAATTAAATGGGTCACATCTATTTCAATTCTTTCTTTTTTTTTTGTATAAGAAAAAATATGTAGTAAAGAAAAGTCATTGAAAGATTACAAAATAGTTTATAGGTAAAAAGTTTCAAGGCTGCTCAATAGAGATTCAACATTTGTTATTGATCTTAATTAGTTTTTATTGCTTAATTTACAGTAATTTAGTAATTTGTTTACTAGATTAGGTATATGAAATTAGCCAACTAATTAACTCTTTTTCATATTTGTAAATCTTGACAGTTATTTTAGGTAGTTGTTAGCCCAAATATAAACAGACTGTGGATCTATCTAAAAGAACCGATTTAAGCAATGTTCCTAATAATTCACTTCATGCATTTTTTCTATTATTCATTGACAAAAAGATTCAGTAGGATTATTGCTAAGACCCTCAGATATAGACCCACTTTTTCTCTTTGTATGAGTAATGGTAATCTAAATTTATTAGTAGATTAACTTAATAGATAATGATTATGTAGGTATTCATTCTAAAAACTGATATCTAGAGCAAGTTTCAAGCTTTTTTGCTTAGTATGAACTAAATTATTATTTTAAGATTTAAGTCAAATACCATACCTTGTATTATTAAAATTACAGAATATTATCTAAAAGTAAAATAGTAGTCTAAGTTAAGTAATATTATTTTTACTATTTTTTTTCTAAATATTTTTTGTTGATTTTTATGATAGTTTGACATTGAAATCAGCTGTGTTGTGTCAAATGTCGATTGTTTTCGGCCAGCTATTAGTCATCTATTTCCAGAAAATGAGGTTTGAGATTCCATTGCACAACTTCACATAATATTATGATTCATCTTGTGTTGAACTGCTTTTGAAGAAATCCTCTTACTTCCTACTAATATTATAAATGCGAAAGTTTATGAGGAGTGATAGAAACAGACGAGTTTACTACGTGAGTTCGACAAACGCGACATATGTGCGATAGACGCTTGTGCGACATAACTGTACTGAGCAGTGGCGTAGCTAGATCAAAAGGGGCCCCGTATCAAAAATGTTTTGGGGCCCTTATAATCTAAGTGTATTGTATTGTATTGTATTGTATAACGGGCTGGTATCCGCAACTCCACGTCATATGCGCGTATTTTGCGTGCGGGTGGGAAAGAAATCATTCGATCCACCCCAGCTCCCCGAAGAAGGCCAGCAGCGCCTTTGTGTTGCCGACGATCTCGTGGAGAGTACCTGGGTTACCGAAGTACTTTGCCCTCTATGTAGCAATCTCAGGGCAGTGTAGGAGCACATGAGCTGCTGTCTTGTCCTCCGCCATGCAGGCTCTGCACAGGGGGCTGTCTGTGATACCTAGGACAAAGAGGTGTTTATTAAAGGAGCCGTGTCCCGTCAGAGCGGCTGTCATTGTTCGTAGCTGCTGTTTGGATAACCTGAGCACTAGTTTGGTGAAGCGGCTATTGATGGAGGGTAGTGCCTCCTTGGCTTGTCTGCACTCACCCTGATCCTGCCACAGGCAACGGTGTAAATTACCTGTGCGTTCCCTGACCAGAGTACGTATGTATCCGAAGGGGAGTGGCACTATAGGTTCGGGTCCCACAGCCGTCAAACTAGATCCGCTTTGAGCGAGTTCATCCGCTGCATCGTTGCCTCGGGAGTCGCTGTGTCCTTTGATCCACTGAATGGTTATTTTGATGTGCTCACCTACCTGGTTTAGGCTCTGGTGGCACTCGTATATTAGTCCAGAGTTGACCGTGTGGCTGTCAAGCGCCAGCAGAACGGCCATGCTGTCTGATAGTATGCGAATTGACTGGTCCTTCACCTCTCTGGCTGCGACCGCTGCCGCCGCCAGAATGATGCCCATGCTTGGAAAACTGTGTTATGGACCCCCAGTGATTTGGCTATGCGGATGTTGAGGTCTTCAGAGAAGACTCCAGCACCGGTACCGCTACCTGTTTTAGACCCGTCCGTGAAGATTCGTAGCTCCGCCGGGGTCAGCCCCTCGCAGCGGTGGTCCTCATGGAGTTGGATTTTGTATTTCTTATCGAAGATAAACAGTTTGTTTGGGTACTCGGTCTTTAATGGCCATGGCCATTGGAAATTCCTCATAAAGTCCTTGTAATACCGAGGTGTATTGTGACTCCCTCTTACCCCAGAGTTGTATTGTTTCGAGACGGACCGCCGCCAACGTCGCTTCTTGCTGTATGAACAGGTGCAGCGGAGGGAGGCCCAGCATGGCTTCCAGAGCTGCCGTAGGCGTAGTCCTCATACAGCCCGTAGTCGCCATGCAGGCCAGTCTTTGTATGCGTTGTAACTTGTTTGAGGCGGTGGCTAACCTGGTGCGAGGCCACCAGACCACGGCTCCGTAGGTGATCATGGGTCTAATGACCGTACAATAGATCCATAGTATGATTTTGGAGGATAATCCCCATCTCTTACCCAGGGCCGTCTTAAGTCTATTCTGCGCCGGGGTGCGAGACTCAGCCTGCGCCCTCGTGTTTTTTTTACACTGCAGCGTGGCACGCGACCGACGACACAATGCAGTATGAAAGGGGGTCCCGTAATTTATTTATTACTAAAAAACAAATCATCTGCCTAGTGCCTAGCTTTTTCCCAACTATATTGGGGTCGGCTTTCAGTCAAACCAGATGCAGCTGGATATCAGTATTTTACATGGAGCGACTGCCTATCGGACCTCCACAACCCAGTAATTGGGTAATACGATACCCCATAGTAAGGCCGATACTCCACCAAAGCTGTGTCGAGCTGTGCGGAGTCGAGACGTGTTTTGAACAACCAATAGAATTGCGTTATTGACACAGCTCCACTCTGCGAAGCTTCAGTGGAGATCGTTGTGCTGGCTGTGTAAAATTTGTATGGCGAGACGTGAGATGTGAGCGGTGTGCTGTGAGTCGTGTGCTGTGAGACGTGTGCTGCGAGCGGTGTGCTGTGAGACGCGTGTGCTGTGAGGCGTGTGCTGCGAGCGGTGTGCTGTGAGATGAGTGCTGCGAGCGGCGTGCTGTGAGACGTGTGCTGCGAGTAGGGACACGATATCGAATCCGATACTTTACTCATATCGCTATATGCGGTTTAATTAAGTTATGTAGGTCGTAGAATATATTCCTCGGTAGTCTGTAGGACTTTTTTTTTTAGGTGGTAAAATCATCAAATGAGTTCTCCCGCCCTGGGTGGGGCGGAAGGGACTGTCAGACTCTTACTGACTAAAATCCACCCGTGTTCCTTCGGATGCCCTTTACGTTCCGGGGCCACGGTATCCTGTGTTAAGAAAAACCCGCGACCCCAGCAGGCATTTGGCCTCATAAGGGGCCCCGTCAGTTTGCTGACAACTCCCCCAAGGCGCGCGCGAAACACGACACGACGCGCCACCGACCCGGGCTTGGTCCTTGGTCGGACGGCGAGCTACCCATTGCTCACCGTCCGCAAGCCCGCTCCGCCGCTGTGCCCTCTGCTATTCAGAGGGACACGCGTTAGAGCTTCCACCCGACAGGCTATTCGCATACGGGCAAAGAGACCTCTTAGGCACACAGTGCCTAAGGAAGAGTTTTTGCCCGCATCCCAGGGTGCACCGGCCCGAAAAACTGGTCTTCCCCACGGACGTATCCGAGAGGGAACTCCAGTCCACGGGCGCACGTGGAGGTTTCCTGTCTTAGCACCCCAAGTCTGTTGGACTTGATAAAAATTTCATCTAACGCATTAAATAAAATAAAAAAATCTCCATGACTGGTATGGTAATTCAAGTGACTATTTTTGCCTGCGCATACGACTACATAATTGTCGTAGGTAAGTAACAAGTATTTAAAACTGTGCAATGGCATTAAGTTTGAAATATCCAAAAATTCAGCGCTCGAAAGGCGCCCCCGGGCGCTCCGCGCCCGGGTGCACCGCGCCCCTTGCACCCCCTGGTAAAGACGGCCCTGCTCTTACCTATCATTCTCCTGCATTGCCAGAAGGTGATGCAGGCCCTGTTTAGCTTGTTTTCAAGATGGCCACTCCAGTTTAGCTTACTGTCCAGGATGACACCTAGATATTTGACCTCGTTGGCTAACTGGAGCTCTGTTTCAAATAGTTTTGGTAGACGAAACGGTTCAAGTGATCGTTTTTGTGTGTTGTCAGGCTTCCGGAGAGTGACGGTACCAGGAGAGTCCTGCTCTAAGTGTATAGTTTTGCAGAATAAAGACAATAGCATCCTGACTCGTGTAACTAAATGCTATAACTGATGTCATTAAGAGAATTTTGGAGGAAGCTAGAAAACTGAGAATGGTGATCGACTGATCGTAGCTCATATAGGGGAACAGTGTATAAGACGGGGACACGAGGTATGATGGGAAATCACACACCTAAGGCAAACTTATCACAAAACTAACGTAGCACAAGCGACAACAGGACGCCATTTGCGTCTGGTAGCTTGCAAATGACGTCCTGATGGCGCTTGTTCTACGTTAGTGTTGTGTTAAGTATGCCTAAAGAGTGTATGTCCTCATTATGCCTCGCGATTATTAACGTCCCCGTCTTATACACTGTTCCCCTAAGACAACTACATTTTGCCTTTTTGAAAGTTAAGCTATGTTAGACGTTCGATAATTATAATTGGAGCTTTATGGCCGCGATAAGTTTTCATTTAACAGCAAAATTTTATGTTTTTTTTTATATTTATTTCAATCGTCGGGGGCTCTTGACACTTGGGGGGCCCGTATAGTTGATATGTCTGATACGGCGGTACTATACGCCTCTGGTACCGAGACTATTATATTAGTCACAATATAGTTAGGTACCTACTTGAACTATACTCCGCTGACCTTCCGTCTGTCACCAGACAGTATCTCGTGAATCCTGATAGTTAGACAGTTGAAAATTTCACAGATGATGTATTTTTGTGGAAAGCATAATTCGAGAGCGGACAGGACTTTTTCCTGCGATTTTCCGATTCAGTCCACCGGACGCTTTTCCAATTAGGTACGCCACCGCAGTCTTATCCTATAGATTGAATCTTTAAAACCCTTGTTAACATCTTACGTGTGTTCGATGTGATCGATGTTTGATGGTGATCTTTACGATTCGCGACGCAGGCGTATTGCGTATAAAATATATCTTCTATCTATCTTCTTCTATAATATAAAAATGGATCGCTAATTATGTGTTGCTAAGACCATAACTTGAAAACGGCTGACCGATTCGGATAATTCTTTTTTTTGTTGTATTTGTAAACATCAGGACCAGCGTGCGAAGCCGGGACGGGCCCCTAGTAATAAAATAAATATCTGGGCTCCCATATAACAGACATAATTTTTTTGCTGCATTTATAAATCATGTTACGGAACCAAAATCGTACGGGATTGGGAAATATCAGGATCCGTGACGCGTGACACGTGACACTCGTTGTGTGTAGCAAACCTTAGAAATATGGAAGCGGCTTCTTATTTTTGTGCAAATATAAATCCCGAAAGTACAGAAAATATGGGAAACCTCAACTAATTGTATCGATAAATTATATGTAGGTATAGAAACGACTTCTTAACATGACGTGGTGGTATTATTCATTATAAAAATACTGAGACATTGAGGTTACATAACTATTATTTACATATTGAAATGTAACGTACAGTGTATCATACCTAAATAGTACTAAATGTATAAATTCCGGAATCGCGGGATTTTTACCATCGATACAAAACTGTATTCCATGTTAGCCAACACTTGAACGTAGTAAATAGTATTCGATTCTATTATCAGATCTCTTTATTTGTTGACTAAACTACTCTAAACTTTATAATAATCCAATTACCTATATCCTCAAAATATTTCACGTAAAACAAAATAGTATCCTTCTTTTTCAACCCACCAACCAAAAATAGTTTCGCGAAATCGCTATAATTATAAAGTAACCAACAGTTTCCTGGGTGGTTCACATTCCACATGACCGCTATTTGATTTTATCGTTTCTTAACAAGGTTTAATACATTCGCGTCTTCATCCCAAGTTGTTTTTTATAGAATTAATCATAAAGAAATATTTTTGATGAGTGTTTGGGTTAAGTTCCAAGCTTCTAATCGGAACGAATAAGCCGTATTTTATATACTGTGTTTCCGATTTTCACCCCGGTAGGGGGTAATTATTGAAAACTTTTTTAACACACCTCTTTTGATTCCTATTTGATAATAGGATTACTATGCCAATTTACGAGTTAATCTTGAAGGCTGATTATTCGGAAATTCCCTTCTTAACAGAGTTATAAAGTGCAACTACTATAGATCTATAATTCATGTTTCTATGTTTCGTGGTTTAGACTGTGGGAGAGTTACAAACATAATCCTGTTCTTTTCTAATAAAAAACTTTTTAAAAAAAATGTAACCGCCTTCAAAAACAACCACAAAAAAGGGTAAAATAACCTACAAAATAACTTTTCTTTCAGAAGTCGGTGCCTTTGTTTTTTTTCATTTCATTGTTTTTTTGCCACCGACTTCTGAAAGAAAAGTTATTTTGTAGGTTATTTTACCCTTTTTTGTGGTTGTTTTTGAAGGCGGTTACATTTTTTTTAAAAAGTTTTTTATTTTACTCTTTTTAGTTTAAATATTCAACTCAAATTCTTGTCAATTAAATCATCCTCTCTCAAGTGCAATAAGCTAATAAAATTCCCTATCTCAAAAACTACTGAACCGATTTTGATGAAACTTGCAGTATTCCGTAAGTTAAACAATACTTAGTACAACAAAAAAAGAATTACTTAAATCGGACTTGTAGTTCCAGAGATAGCGAACACAAACTAAATCAGTCGATGCCTTCTCCAAGCCGTTGAGGAGTTGTACTATCGCGAGCTTTTCCGCCTGCCCAGTTAAATTTTTTTTCGCATAAATCATGCGGAGGCGCCGAGCCACGCCCCCTTAAAGTTTGGGCCTATTAGGAAAGCCGAAAAAAAAAAACCTCTCGTTTGGCGTGCGTCGTCAGTGCGCTCGGCCGATCGGTATTTCATTCATTATTTCTATACAAAGGAAACCGCCAACGGGGCGGGGCTAGAGAGCGTGTCTATGTTGTAAGTGCAAGCAAAAATGAGCTTAGTGGTGGTCAGGCGGCAGTGCTCGCGATAGTACCTTCCATCATCAGCTCATCCACCTGAGATGATGCTTATCAGATGCAAATACTTGAACAGCTTTAGAAAATATATGAAAATGGTACTATGTGCCTATAAAATTTGAAGGTTGCCCTCGATTTCCCTGGGATTCCATCATCAGATCCTGACCTGATGATCATGGGACCAATTGGAAAGTATACCCTTTCAAACAAAAGAAAAATTTTCCAAATCGGTCCAGGCGTCTTCGAGAAATCGGGGAACATACATAAAAAAAAAAAAAAAAAAAAAAAGATTCCGACGAATTGAGAACCTCCTCCTTTTTTTGAAGTCGGTTAAAAACTGATAAAGCGATGGTGCAAATCGTGTTTTGTCAATTGCCTACCTGGAAATGAATAATTTAGCGGCGCAAGAAAGGGATACTTTTTACAATACGAGAGTACGAGACTTTTAAAAAGAGTGTGCACTATAATTTTCTTATCAGTTGTAGTCATAAAATCATCATTTTGTTGTTGTGAATCACTAATATTGTAGCTATTCAGTTATTCAGATCTCGGAATGAATTCTTTTACCAGAACGGAGCGGCCAGTTAAGTTAGGTTTTGATTTATTTGACCAAACTTCCGCAATGTTTTTTTTTAAAGTCATGTCTGGTCTGTATAAATCTATAGTATCAACATAATACAAATAAGTATTGTATGAGACTAAATCATCTCCAGTGTCAAAATCTATTCACTGCATGGAATCTTCAGCACTACTTGAATTTTTTATCCCACATCAAATCAACAAAATATAGACATATACGTAAATAATTCGTATCTCATTCGCTATGACCGAACTTGATAGTCTCCAACTGTCAAAACGATAGCAGCGCGCGATTTGTCAGTCGGTAAATAATAACTCGGGACTCTCGGGAGTGACTTGTGTCAAGTTTAATATGCACCACAATATTTTTAAGTACTGGTTTTAATTTTTTAATGAAAAACAAGCCGAAGAAAGAAGAAAATGTGTATCAAAACATCTACATAATTGCAAAGAATTAATAGATCTTAAGTCCCGAAACTATGTTGCGCTTGCGGCGCTGTGGCGGCGTATGCGGCTGGGTTACAGAGGGTAGGGGCGCGGCAATCGCATGTACCTCAACGATGCGACGACCGCTTGTCGTCAGTATGCATCGCATCGCGACCCAGTGACGTCGTTTATTCGGTAACCAATAGTGACGTTCCAAACCTGTGAGTGTCTGTTAAGTGTCTTCGTAAATGTTGATGGTTAGTACAGGTTTGAGCTGTACTAACTATCAGCAAATATTATGGCGACACGGAACAAGCCTGCGAAAGCAGGTATGCAGTCAAATGTTATACTTATTAATTTTACTTCTTATAAATAAATGCGATTTTATTTTAAGGATAATGGATTTTTTTACCTTTTCCTATCGATCTTTTGATCAATCTGGATTAGCGCATAGGATACTTTTATTCCGGCATGGCAGTAAAACAAACTTACTTTCGCATATAATATTAGTCATGAAGCAACGATTAGGATTGATTCTAAAGACCAAAGCTTAGACACTTGTGTTCTTGGGTTGGGAGATTGGTCGGAGAAAACAAACAGAAGAAAGAGTGTGGCAGGCTATGAGGGATAACTATTGCCCCTTTAACTGTCAGAAACACGCTCTTTCCTACTTTCTTCAAACCCTGAAAAAGGGCAAAGGAAATACCGTGAATTTTAGTCAGTCAGTCAGTCTGACAGTCCCTCCCGTCCTGCTCTGGGTAGGAGGACTCATTTGATGATTTTACCACGATAAAAAAGTAAGAACTCCACGCGGGTGAAACCGCATTTAAATTATGTTGTGTATCAATAGGTTCTTAAGTACGTTTTTCTATATACCTACCTTGAAGGGGTTTTCCGAAAATCAACCTTTAAGGGGTGAAAATTGCTAATATGACAAACCCAATTCATTGGTTTCATCGAAATTTGGCTCTTATAAGAACACAAGTAAATAAAGCTTAAAAAAAACATTCGTGAGGCCACAATGTATGCTTTTTAATTTTGTTCATTTTGCTCATATTTCGGGAACGTTTTTGAATATTATAATATTTTGTCTCTCATAATCCTTGTTGTTTTCATACTAGTTACCGATTTATTTAGAAAACATGCATAGCCACAACTTTGAATTAAAATGACGTAGGTAGGTATGGCCAAATAACTCAAATTCTTTTACTCTTGATTTCGTTACAATATTAAGTATCAAAGAATGAGGCCGATTCATAAAAATAAATCTTCGGGTGTAACAGAAAAGATCCTTATTATTAGGCTTTCTTGTAGTCATTTGCCTACGGAACCTTTAAAAAAAATAACATCAGGTTGTTTTCTTTCGTTCTTATCACTTAATAAAAGTATTCCGTATTGTTGACTCTATTCCTAGATTTGAATTTAGTCCCCGGGTAAACAGTTTCCTTCCAGATTTGATAGTCATCTCACTTTGTGACAATTTGATAAATGTTCCATATTAAAAGTAATTTCTCTTAACAAAACCTTCACTTCCTATAACTGATGACAGTTTAAAAAACCCCTTAAAAATTTAGAATCTTACGAAAAATTTCCAGGAAACCCTAATAATTTTTTTTTAAGCTGTTACCAAAATTGTACCTTTCTAATCCTTAAAAAAACCCGACCGCGTAAAAACTAATTTTAAAAAATACGTGAAAAATTAACTTAAATAAAAACTAAAAAGAAAGAAACAAGCCCAACAGAACAGCAGGAAGAAGCTGAACAGAACGACTCACAGTCGGGGCCCCTTGGGAAGATTTGATTGGTAAAATTTGAATGGGCCCCGACTGTGAGTCGTTCTGTTCTGCTTCTTCCTGCTGTTCTGTTGGGCTTGTTTCTTTCTTTTTAGTTTTTATTTAAGTTAATTTTTCACGTATTTTTAAAAATTAGTTTTTACGCGGTCGGGTTTTTTGTTTTTCTTTAAATATTTTATTTATTTTATACTTTTTAGTTACGATTCATTGTTCACTGTTTTTTATTGTTTGTATATCGTTTATAGTTGAAATAAAAACTTAAATCAATAAGTAAGAGAATGATTGTTTTGTCAAACAACTTTAAATCGTTATATATCCTAAACTATTATTTAAAATGAAAAACGATGAAAGAAACCTAAAGATGATTTTAAAATACCTATTCAACGACATCCCACTTCAGTTCATCGACTTTTTATTTTTTCATTTTGACAATATGGCGTCTGGTTGTCGCTGTGGTGAATTTTGATTACTGTCATGTCTTTAGTGACACTCGCAAGGTAAACACGAATCGATTGACGTAAGAATCATCAAAATCGGCCTACGCATTTAGTCTCTAGAACGCCACATAGAAACAAACATACATACATACATAGACGGATAAACACATTACCCTCCTTTGCGTCGCGCAGTCGGGTAAAAAGGGAATTCGTTTCTATTGTTTAAAAACGACAGTACTGGCTTGTTAGTAATAGAGCAATGCAATATTTTTGATATTTTAACAATCTATACATATAATAAATCTGTAGAAGGGTCAATTCTGTACATTGAAAATATTGAAAAAATAAATAGCGGGGGGTGTTGCTGGATCGATACCAAACCCAAATATGTGATTAAAAAAATTTTTGTCTGTCTGTCTGTCTGTCTGTCTGTCTGTATGTGCAGGCATCACGTGAAAACTAACGGTTCGATTTCGATGAAACTTGGTATAATTATACCTTATTATCCTGGGCATAAAATAGGATACTTTTTATCCTGGAAAAATACGTAAAAAAAAAATCTGATTTTTCAGTTTTATTCATAGACGTTGTTCTGTAGAACCGCGAACACACGTTTCATTACCCGCAGTGGATTCAGCGCCGTAACCTGTAGCGCCGAAAGTCGTATTTGGCTTGAACCGTTTGCGGCACACGCGGGCCACGCCTCCCCAACTCCTATATAAGGAGCCGCGTTCCGCGCCGCGCGATGCATATAAATTCTGAATTTTGATGCGAGCGGACGTGTCCAGTGTGGCGAGCGGTCGTCCGTGGAATTAATATTGTATGCGTGTCATTTTAAACCGTGCTTTTCAGCGCGACCTTTTTGATTACTGTTCCGATCAGTTATTTGTAAATACAAGGTCGGAATTACAGAACGCGAGCTCAACAGCAGTAGCTCAATAGAGGGATCTCCTTAATTATTATAGGCTTAGCCGTATTTGGGTCCAATAGATATTTATAAGATGTCATTGTCAGAGTTACTCAAAATGGAGAAATAAACCATCCACGCGAAGACCAACATCCGCGCGGACGGAGTCGCGGGCGGAAGCTAGTCCATAATAAATATAGTGTCATAATTTCTTTTTGTTGTTCCACGAAATTTTTTTTGCTTTGTGTCAACAAGGATTATTAGAAATTGGGTGCATTCCTAGAACTGAATGATAGTAGAGACCTAATGCAACAACTTAGTCTTATAACTTGGGGTTCAAAATGGATTGTTTTTTTGTAATAGAACTTTAAAAATTCTTTGGAAATTTACCACCTTTCCCCCTTAACCTTACTTATTGAGAAAATTAGTTTCGTTCAGGGCGTTTAACTGTATTTTTCTGATAGTTCATGAACGATTTAATCCATTAAAAATCTATTTGGTAAAAAATACTCATATCTTAACGAATTGGTTTTCTATGGATTCATTCGTTAACTAAATACTTAACCATTACAAGATAGATGCACTTAAATACCAATCCCCCTGTATAATGACTTACCATTACATATTAATTAAATGTAACGAGTTTGCATCGTGATAATAATTTAATTATAATAATATCATCAACATAGACAACGAGTCTACATTTATTTTTGTCTTAATTCATTTTGTTTTAATATGTAATCAATCGAACTGATCACACATTCTATTTTAAACGTGATTTCTGCTCATAACTACTTACTCTTCTTAGGGATTTCTCTTGATTTATCTACTATTATCCCCTTAGTATAAATCTTAATAGAATGCTATGTCTTTCATCAGTTCAGCATCATAAGATGACTTGCAATGGAACTGGTACTAATAGAAGATTCCTCTAACTTTGCCTCAAAAGTCAAAATAAAGTAACGCAAATATTCTAACCTGTTGAAGAGTTAAATAAATAGTAACGCAATTGCTTTTATTGGTTCGGCATCAATATTAGAACAAAAAAAAAATCAAATTGGCAGAATATGGATACAATTGCATTCCTAGGTAATATCAATGAGTGCGAGCGAGCGAGGTAGCTGGCGCAGGCGGCGGGTTTGCGGAGGGTGGGAGGCACCGGCCGTGTGTACCTCGGTGTTACAGCGACCGTTTATTATCAGTCAAATCACGAACGCGTCACAGTGACGTCGTGTCCATTCGGTTTCCGCGCAACAGTGACGTTCTTACAGCGCGAGTGTATTTTAAGTGTCTGCTGTGTATCTGTGAAGTGTCTTCGTAAATGCTAGTGATAATAATTAGTGCTAGTACAGTAATGAGTAAACATGGCTTCTGGAAAAGTAGACGTAAGCGCAGGTACACTCAAGTGTTACAAGACTTATCTTAGTAGTTCGGATGATAAATGCGAATTTGAATTGGAATTTGGCACACTGGTAGTTTTTAATCTGGAATACCCCAGGGATATATTTTTTATCCCGATAGTCTGAACTTGTAGTATGTATCTGAATCGATAGCTGGTATCAATTTTTATTTAACAAGTTTTGTATAAGACAAAAAATTATCTAAAGCTTCATGTTCTCCATATTTTGATTTTGTTTACCTTAGAAGATTTTGTCCAATGTTCCTATAAAATTCTTGTTTGTATTTTTGACCTATTATTATAAATTAAAATATTGACGGTAGGTGAGGGTACTGAGGGTAGATGTAACGGGGAACGCGATTCAGTTATAGCACTACTGTCGCCTTGAGCGGTCGTGCGCACATGGATATTTGAAAATCAAATTAGTGTTATATTTATCTACCGTTTTGACAAGTGGACTTTACAGTATTTAGAATAGAATGTAATTATTGTAGGTATTGATTCCAGCTATCGGTTAATGAAGGTTTTGCTGATCAAAGTTAATGTATTCTAACTTTGATAGCTCATATATCTCGGAAACGTGACGCTTTAGAAGATTTTTTGTCTGATTGAATACTTGTTGGTATTGATAACAGTTATATTTTTCTATTTTTTTCATTATACTAACACGGCTTTTTGAAGCACCAAGGCTTTATACAGAAATCTTCCAAGTCCTTTTCTAAAGACAATGCAAGCTAAGTAAGGGCAATGGCACACGTGTTCTAGGTAATAACAATAAAGCAAGCCGGCTGTTTACAACTTCAGGTATATTTCATTGGTAATATCGGCACCTCAAAGAGAACGTCGGAGTCTTTTGTTGACAGATAAACAAAAAGATTAATTGCAACAATAGTTTTAGCTAAATTTTAAAGGGAACAAATTAACAGTACCTATTGTACCGTGTCATAATTTTTGCTAAGATCATAGCCGCAGTAATATGTAGTAGGCAATATAAATCTAATACATAAAGCTGGGTCCACACGGCACAGACTTTAGTCTGCGCAGCGTGTCTGTACAGATTTAAGTCGGTGTCAATGGGACGTGTGGACGTGAAATCTCAAGTCTGTGACGATATCTGTGCATCTTTGTTCTTGGTATCAAAAAGTCGGACACATGCGTGTTTGCGCAGACTACTGCATTGTGTGGACGCATGTTCAGACTTGTGGGTCAACTTACGACAACTTTGGTTATTTATGAATTCATGTGTACATGTGTCTCTTTTTTTGACAATAATGAAGTAACAAGGGATAACAATTCGTTATAAGTGGCCAAATCCATTCTCAAGTAATTTCTAAAATCACCTTCTTCGCTAGTTGCCAATTCCTTCAGTAAAGTTGTATGCGAGTACATTAATTTGTCTCTTTGATAACCACTTATTCGACCATTTATAGCGCTTGGTATGTGTTTTTCCTAAAAAACCGTAAGAGCAGCTAGTTGTAGTAAACGACGCCGTCGATTGATATCTGCCATTGCAGCCGTCTGCACACCACGAGATTTAAAGAACAACTAACATGTCTGTATCGTGTGGACGATATGAGCCGCACATACTTTTGTCCGTGCAACAGTCTGCGCAGCGCAAGTCTGCACCGTCTAGACCCAGCTTAATGTGTTGTTGAATAAGTTTTATGAGTTTATTATCTACTTTGTTTTTACCCGACTACGGCGAAGCAAAAAGGAGGGTTATGATTTTGACCGGTATGTATGTATGTTTGTATGTATGTATGTATATTCATCTGTTCCCTCATAACTTCTGAACTACTTATCACTACTTGACAAATGAGGTGTCGTTAGAAGCGTCTCAGTTGTCCGCTGGTTATAGGGTAGGTTACGTGTCACCAAATTCAATATGGCGCCCTCTAGGGGATGAAAAGTCGTAACCGAAAAAAAAAAATCGCACAGTATCGACATGGGTATCAAATTAAAGGGCTTGATGAGCTCATTTGAAATATATATACATTAAATAGCTTTTACTAGCTACTTTGCCTGTTTCTAACAGTGTCAACATGGGTATCAAATGAAAAGGCTTAATGAGTACATTTTAAATTCACTCGCTGCTTTGCTTATTATATCAAATAACCCCAAAATAGTGTAAATAATAAATAAGTTAAAATAACTAAAACCCGACTACGAAAAAATCGCGCACTAAAAAGTATAAAACAAGAACAATCCGTGTTACAGAAATTTTTAATTAATAGCCGTGGTCGTATGCCACCTGCGGTTGTTTCACACAATCTTTATTGGCTAGGTTTTTATTTCTGTAACACGGATTGTTCTTGTTTTATACTTTTTAGTGCGCGATTTTTTCGTAGTCGGGTTTTAGTTATTTTAACTTATTTTTTTCAAATCTCCGGAATAGGCAAAGGCCTTCCTAAAGTAACCGTTTTTACAGTACTAAAACAATGGTGGTGATCTTAACAATCAGATAATGCATGAAGATCAGGTTCCAATAGGTACCATAAATATCTACGTGCAGACTTATAACATGTTTTTTACTTATATGAAAATCAAATAATTATGACGTACCTAGGTACTTACTTAATACACAAACAGATTTTTAAATAACACATTATTGTAACCGCTTTTTTTATACTTGTCTTGATATGCACGGAAACTGAAAATCGTTTTTGGGTACAGTCCCGTGTCACGGTGTAGTTTGCCCACTTGTTTGCAACCACTTGCAAGTAACCAATTGATGCACTCTGAAACATAACTCCGACGAACGTTTCTCCGCTGAACGATTCGCCGACACAACGATTCATTCATAGGCGATTCGACGACAAAATCTTTCACCGAAGAACGATTCGTCGACAAAGACATAGTTTGACATTATAATACTAGTAACTAAATCCGACATCAGGGACACCCAGTTCGGTTAGCTAGGTTCCTTTAAACCCTGAACACAGAAATAGAAGCCCCGCAGCGGCGCTTCGTCTAAATGGCTTCATTTATACATCATGAAACACAATAATCATGACTTAATCGTTCTGTCGGCGAAACGTTCGTCGTGGAAAGGTTCTGTCGTCGAACCGTCCAGGAATGAATCGTTGTGTCGGCGAATCCTTCAGCGGAGAAACGTTTGTCGGAGTTATGTTTTAGAATCCAGTTGATGAAGCCCACAGTAAACGTGATATTTATAAAATAATAAGTTCGTGATTTTCTTTATTAAATATTGTCACTTCGCTGTTGAAACTAACACCTGCATTTAGCCTTTCCAAAGCAGTCATACAATTAAATAAAACATGTTTCAAGTCCTCTAAAAGGCTGAAATTTAATTAACACAATGCAAGCAAATGACACAGTTACCGACATCAATATCATTTGTAGAATAAAACACTTGAATCAATAAACTCTATAGTTGCCGTGTCTATGATCCAGTGGTATTGTAAGATGTCAAATAATAAAAAAAACTTTCAAATAATATTGTTCCAAAAATGTGACAGGCGCATGTATCTGTGTAGGTGAAAGTAGGAGATTGAAGATGCGTATGCGGTTGCAAAATTTGTACAAAGTGCATCTAATTTGCAGTCACACAAGAAATATCGCAGCTCTACCGAACTGTACCCTAATTGTCTCATTGTAAATGCCATTTTAGTAAATCTAACTTCTGTGATGCTTTGTATGTCGTTTACATGAATAAAACTTTATTATTATTATTACTAATGGCTTAAAATAAAAAAAAAATAAAAATAAATAAAATAATCGACAATCGGGTATCGAAAATGTTCATGCAAGAATCGTAAGCATAATTTCAGTTGTAGCTCTAAACTGCCTGCATGTTCAGTAGTCTGGCGAAAAGCTGTGAATTTCTCTTCGTTTAATTGAGAAATTGTTCATGCTTTCGGCTCAATACGGTAACAGCAGGTAGCCCAACCGTGAAAACAATATCTCCTCCAAAGCTTTGCCACAAAACGCCAGAACAATGAAACTCTAAAAATAATAGTAGCGGACATAATAAAGTCGTCAACATAAACTTGTGAAATCTATCGGTGCATCCACACCGCCGGTAACATTTGTAGCTCAACGTTTCCAAATGTTGCTCGGTAACATCCGCCAACAAAATGTTACTAAGTGTTGACGTGTTACTGTAAGTCGAGTAACGTTGCTCGACATTCGGTAACAATGTTACCCCCATTATCTAACAATTTTGCCGATTGTCGAGCAGCGTTACTCGACATACAGTAACACGGCAACATTTGTTGTCGGATGTTACTGCGGTGTGGATGAGTAACAATCAACAAATAGTAACAAGGAGCCACAAAAGTTACCGAATGTTGCCGAATGTTACCGTGTTGCCTTTCGTTGCTCCACAAATGTTACCGGCGGTGTGGATGCACCGTATGAAGTAAATTAAGAACTACAATCGAAATCCTGCTACGTGAATTCGTGATGATAATAGAGTCCTCCGCAAATTGAGAACATAAATAAACCCGAAGACTCTCGTGTAGGAAACCCACCAGATCACCAGACATAACTTCGCTATACTGCACCGGTCTGATTGAAGAATCCTCCTATATCAACTGGAGTATTGGAAAACCGGAACTCTCTGTTCCTCATACGGCCATCTTCATTCTTGAAGCATCATAAACTATTTCTCATCAGACAATACGTACGAGTTGCACTTTATCACATTACGCGTCTGACATTGATCTTGAAAAGTTTATCAACCCGTGACAGGATACGTCGTGTGTTTGCGTAACGTACACGATGTTTCGTGTACGTTACGCAAACACATGTATTAGTATTTGTTCAATAATTTATATCGTTTGTTAATTTATGAGGACATTTAGTGGCGTCATGATAAATTGGCTTGCGTCTGAAATCGATCTTATGCCAGCCAACACCTTCCAATCTACACGCGCTTAAAGCAACGACGTTTGGTAAACTTGACGGTGAATGGCTATTAGTAGTAGACTCATCATCCACACTTGATGGCGCGTTACTAAGTACTAACTTGCCCGTAAAGTGGATCGTGAATGACTGACTTTACTATCTGTTCACTAATTTTAGTTTTGCTTGCTGTCCTGCAAGATACACCGCCCGTTACATTTGTTTCCTTCTTGTGGGTACTGTCACTTCGCAACGATTCGTAGCGTGCTTTAAGCAACTTGTTTCATTTATTTTATTTGCAGTCGCTGTTCCAACAGCGCGCTTCAGCGCACAGTTCGTGGTCCAATGGTAATATTTGGAAAAATTCTGTCTCACAGTAGTTATAAATCTTATATAGAACGCCTTCTGCTACATTTCTTCTAATCCTTTTTCTTCGTTCGCGTTCATACATCAGATCATACAGTACAAGTCGGTTATTATGTACCTGATTTTTCTGAAAACGATGAGCGGTGTAATCTATATTTTCGTATTACTGACCGAGTAACTTTGACTCCTGATATTTGCAGTATTATCGTCATTTCAATGTTTACCTTACGCAACGTGTCAACGAGTGTCGTACAACTCCCTAGTAAAACCTAGAGCAAACTTTTCCGAGATCTCGAGCAGGGCGCGTGTTCCAAGTTCCAACGCCTCGTGATTTTCTCCCTTCTATATTGTAATTATGAAACCAAGATGCTGAGTTATGCTTTTTAAGTTGTATCACGAGCTTGCGAACCCGCCATTCTGTGTCGGCCTCCCGGGACACTAGCTTAGTGCTACGAAGGCCTAGATTTTTCAAACGTGTCCTACATTTCGTGGACATGTTCTGCCCCGACCAATTTAAGTAATAATGCCCCAAAGAATGGCGTCATTTGTACTTGGTTATGTTTCGACACAAAATTGTTAGGTAATATTTTTATGTATTTTTTGACACAAACGTAAAGTAGCAAAAAGTTCGAAAATTACTTTGTCACGAAATGGCTGGCCAAAATGGCTTCTGTGTATTTATGACCTAAATTAACACGTCTTTTTTATCGGACAAAACTGTCGTATTCTGTTGATAAATAATTACTATATCATTTGCTTATCTTCAGGGGACAACAATGATTCAACTAAATACCTACTTTTAACTTATGATAAACTGATTACATTCATCAAAACAAATGTTACGGATGTTGCGTATAAGTAGTTGGAATTTCGTGGAAGTAGGATATGGATTTACTCGAAATTCTTATCGGAAATCTGAGGGCTTGTTCTGGGTTTTCGGATAGTCCGTGATTGTAAAATAACACTAAATTGGTGTAGGAGACTAAGGTATTCGGCTGACGAGACTAAACATGTCCTTTGTCTTTTCTTATTACACCTTAAAGGTCTCTAATGATGGCCTTAATTTCTGGCTGATCAATAATAAATGAGTTTCTCAGTCTTCAGTAAGCGCATTAGTTATCTTGCCTGTCTTTTATTTTCTGCACAATGTAAAGTGCCTTCACATCTGGCATTGGTCCAGCGTAGGCTAGGCATGACGTATTTAAACGTAGCGTAAGCGTGACGCTAAAACCGCATTTTCAAACGCAGTCTTTGCATCATCAACATTTGGTTAGGGTAAATGGTGATGTTGCGAAGACTCTCCTGAGTTCAGAGCTTAGATATCAGTATGTGTTTAATATAATATGATGGAGCTATATTTCACATTGCAATTATATCAATGTTTAACGATAAAAAGTTGTATCTCTAAGGCCCTGGTAAAAATTGTTGAAGTTACAAGGGGACATCATTTCTTAAAGTGGTGCAATACTGTCCCTAACATTATTCCAACTTACAAAAGCAAAACACATTCGGTTTACGCACACGGTTGATTCCAATGCGTCACATATTTTAAACTCACGATGATAACGTTAAAAGTAGAATGTTGATGGCCGGAATACGGAACTTATTCTTGCCGTTTTCCCATGTTTCAGTCGGGAAGTGGCCGGACGACAGTAGCTTACCTTATCTATCTTATTACTGAACTATGTTTGTGGTTTATACAATAACCTTGGACAGTGTCAATCCACAATATCATGTTATAAAACTGTTTGGCCATTTAGTACATTGTGTAGTATTGCGTACTTATAAATATCATTGCTCTTCTGGAACCTTCTGTGTTCATTTATTTTATATTCCTTTAAAAATTATTAACTCTATCTCCATCTTCCACAGACATGGAGTCGCACATCCTAAATACGTATCACCACGCACGTTTCCGTCCCATCGGCCACAAGATCCTCCGTATGAAGAGTGACTCCTTGTCTTCTGAGAGCAGCTGCAACCAGAACAGTCCCGAATACCCCCCGATCAACGTGCCCCAGACGAGGCATTCAGTGGACAGCGGCAATGGCGATTGGTGCCAGAATCAGACTGTGAGTAAATTTTTCTATTAGTATTATAAAGGTTTATGCTTACAGTAAATTTGTGGTTTCCAAGTTTCAATCAAGCATAAACTTTTTTTATTTCATTTCAGTTGAATACAACACAATCGAGTCAAGACTCTAGTTCCGACGACGAAAGCTCGGGTCTAGAAGAAAGTATGCGAGAAAATGACGTGCAAGAGAACGCAGACGACAGCGGCGAGGAACTCGAAGAAGCTATAGAAATACATGAGGTTAACGTTGATGTTGTTGATGACGACGAAAATATCGATGTCGATGATGATGTTGATGTTGTAAATTCACAATATAACATACATATTAACGGGTCTAACAGTATAGAAGATACTTCCTTAGTAGAAGGCCATGATTACGATGTCATCACTGTGTACACGGTGAACCCTGATCTAGACTTAATCGAACCTTCTTCGGATGAAGATGCCGACACAGAAGATTATGCAATCAGTGAAAAAGAGGTGAAGGTGGAGTGCATAAATGATGACGATAGTAGCTACAGAGAAGTCAATTACGAAGAACGGAATTCAATAAGTGAGGATGGTCTTGATATTAATTTAGACACTCCAGTAGTTTCAAATGTCGATGAATATTTTATAAAAAATAACGACAAACATCTATTAGACACTTATGGTCCCGTTGTAAGAGACGTAGACGAATATTTTATAAAGGATAAAGGTAAAGAAACGGTGCCAGTGCCAAATATAGACGATTTTTTCGTAAAACACAAGTTACCTGAAGAAGAGAGCACACAGTTTCATATACCGGTTCCTATACCTAATGTAGAAGAATTTCTTGTCACTGATGTCAAAAAAGATGTAGAACAGAAAACAGATACTGAAAATAAACCCGAAAATAATGACCAGGAGAACTCAGAGAATGTCACAGATATCTCAATAAATACATCTGATTTAGGTTTACCCAACATAGAAGAAATAAAACGATATCTGCTCGACGACATTGGATACAATAAATTCAGAAACATTCAAAAGTCGTGTTCGGTTCCACAGTCGCCCATGCAAAATCTTTGCATGGACATCGATGACGTAAAAACTTGCATGAGCTTTGAAGACTTGAACTTAGATCTTTCTGACCTTACATTTGATAACGACAAGGACAAGTCGGAGAATGCTAATAAAAGTGATGACTTACCACGAACGCTGACCGACGAAGATGTAAACAGTTTTTTAATAACCAACAACAAAACTGAAACCAAGGTTGAACCAGGATACGATGACTTGAGTCCTCAAGATATGGAAATTGAAAGGCCACTTGAAGCTACCATCGAAACTGCACCACCGGTAGTAAATTCACCTCTATTACAACGAACATCAACCCCAATACCAACTGTTTTAGAATTCTGCATAGAAAAAACAGCTGTAAAGAAGGAAACAACAGCAGATTCAAAGGGTGAATTGGAAGACTTTGTGGACGTAGAGTCTTGCAACGATACCGTCATACCGGTTCTCGAAGCAAATAATCTAAACTCTTTGCTGGAACAGTTTGAAGCTACAGAAAAACTTAACACTAAGAAAAAAGTGATACCTGTAGACAAAACTGAAGATCCAAAAATCAAGAGTTTCAATAAGAATGCTCTAACGAACGGTATGAGGCTACAAGACGCAGGCGTGCAGCTAAACAAAAATAAAATGCGGCAAATTCTGGTAAGTAGTTTAATGTCTTGTTTGCTTCTCAGGATAAAGGTTAAAGGACACATTCAAATGCAATGCGTTATTACAGATGCCGACGCCAATTAACACTACCGTCAGGCGGTCACAAAGTCCTGTACACTCGGACCATGACTACTGTTCGTCGAAAAAGCGGCACAGTCTGCCCAACCTCAAGGGCGGACAGAGTCTACTCAAACCGGAAGTGTTGTCTAGTAATAACCGAATACTGAACTCAAGACATAGGTCGTGTAAAAGCAAAAAAGTAGTGTACCATCTCAGTAGTGACGAGGAGACTGACAATAATCCTAAAAACAAAAAAGTGACGAAACCAGACGATATAGACGCTAAAAAGAAAAGTGTGAAACCGCCTGTCCAGTCGAACTGTCGTAAAAAACTTTCCCCACCCCACAGTGCGCCCGATAGTTGTAAAGATAAATCTAACAATTCTGTGATGATCAAAAGTGCTTCTAAAGCGAGTGATAATTGTAGTCAAAATTCTAATGGTAGGATTAAATTAACGATTAAAAATAAATCGGAGGTAATACTTAACTGTGATCACGTAGACTCTCAGAAAGATAAAAATATAGAAAAGTGTAAAAGTGTTAGTGTTAGTGAAAAAACGAACAATGTAGAAAAACAAGAAAAACATATTAATAAAGAATTAGATAGGAGCAAAGTTAAAGTTGTAAATAACATAGAGACTGTTACTGTGAAGGAAGAACCCCGTCCGAAAAATGAAAATTTTTATACAGCTCTATTTAGTAATAAGCAAGATGTACAGATACCTCAGGCGTTGCAACCTAAAACGGAGAAGAGGCCGTTTGACGATGAACTGAATAAGTGCATGCTTGAGGTTGCTATTAAAAAGGAGGTAGAACAACCTCAGAAAAAAAAGAAACTCAATCTACAAGAGTATAAATTGAGAAGAGGCGTCTGTTCGAATAACAGCTCTGCGACCGTGAGTCCAGAAGCGATATTCCCAGACATGCCTAGTCCCTTACTCGACAAAGCGGTAAAATGTCCAATGACACAGACAACACCCAACGGCTTACTGAACACAAACGACAAAGTGCACCAGGAACAAACATTATTCGACCCAATCAAAGAGGCTTCTAGGAAAATATTAATGAACTCAAAAAAACAAAAGGCTGAGGCTATGAGGAAAAGAGATGAAGATATAGTTATGAGTAAGATACCTAAAATAGAGAATCTGCAGTTGCAACCGTTGATTAGTGATGCCGAAATGTTAAAAATTGTTGGAATGAGCCAACCGGAAGTATTGCCAGTACCTATGGAAAAGCCTCAGTTGTCAGCTGATTATGAAGAAATTATTCTCGTCAGTATAGGAACAAACACTGATGAAAATATGTTCAGTCACATTGAAGAGCCTGTTGAGAAAGTCACAAAAACTACCTCTCCGACAGCTGAATGTAAATCTACGATTAATTTCAAAATCAAAAAGTCTGACCATGTACTGAAACAGAACGTGTTTGATAGCGTGAAAAGAGATAAAAGGAGTCCTGTTGACGAGAAAAAGCATGCGGACGTAAAAATAGACAAAGAACGATACAAGGATATAACAGCTACATTGAAAAGTGTGGGGAAACAAGTTGAGACTAAAATACTGAGCAATTCTTTATTCTCTAGTATACAAGATGTAGTCATGAAGAAAGCGCCCGGAGAGGTTGAAAAACATGATGACAGGCACAAATCTAAATCTCCAAAAGAAAAACGCGTCTTCAGATTTGCTAAGACGACGATTGTTAGAGAATACGATCCTAAGGCTGAACACGGGGAAGACAAAGTCATTTTACATTTAGGCAAGCACAGAAGTAAACCAAATTTCTCATGCATGGTCGTACAAACCGATCCGGTTGCTGAATTTGCCGAACTGCCAGTATTAGCCTCAATACCGAAAGACCGTACCAGTCCAGTCAGTAGAAAGCGAAACGACAGTGACATGTCGTTATCGAGCGATGAAAGTCCCACACGTAAAAGCGACGATCGTCAAGTAAAGCAGAAAATAGATGATAGAGTATCTAAACCTAAAGAAGTGAGAACAGAACGGACTGAAACAAAAGACAAGAGATCCAGATCGAAGGACCGATATGATTCTAAGTACAGACGGCGATCGAGGTCGTTGTCGCGTGGTCGTAGAAGACGGTCGCGTACTCGCAGCCGGAGTCGGTCTAGGTCCCGTGGACGCTACAGGAGATACAGACGGTCTGACTCTCCTTACAAAAGGAAACGTAGGTCCAGATCCCCGTATCACAAAAGAAGATCGCCCTCAGTGAGACGCGATCGTTCAATCCGCTCCAGATCTCGTTCAAGACCCACAGAAACTCGCTCAAAGAGTCCTGTTACCAGGAAGACGAAGCTTAGTCCTCATGTGAATGGCAATGACAGGAAAATTGCCAAGTCAATGACTCCGCCGCTGAGGAAACCGACGGTTTCTGAAAGTTCGGATTCGTCTTCTAGGTAAGCTTTTTTTGCTGAAGCGAAGTTTTGTGATAAGAGTGAATGTCTTAATTTTTTTTAGACGTTGCCTTATCATACTCCCTTCTCCTGTATCGTAGGTGCGAGTATCTGTGTTGTGTAGGTACAGGGAATAAGGGACATCACATCGCACAAACGTTTACCACGTGTTTAGTACATCACGATCCCCTTAGTTTCCAATAAAAGTAAAAATAAATTCTTTTGTAATTTCTGTGTAATCGTTTGTGCATCGATGTTCTTACCTCCTGTATTTGGTATAGTACCCTTATTCTCGGTTATATTATATCTAGTACGTAAATAATAAAATTAAAGACGTACAAAATAGGTTCAAGTATATTAACAAAAAAAAAAACACGTGTTGTCTCGTCCTAATTACAAGAACTCCTGGCTAGATTTGTCACTAATTTATTTTAATCATTTATTAGAACCACATGTGGTATTCACTATCAGCAATGCGTAGGTATGTTAATCAACACGGAATTTTGCTCGAAAGATATTTATTCGTTATTAATTTTACAATAATTGAGCATTACAAATACATTTGTGTAAGGAATCATAATAATATGACAAAAAAAGGAGTAAATGCTGCCGTGATGTCTGACGGGGAGAATTGAAGAAGAAAACGTGTTGCGTCGACAAAAAGTAGATAGGGAGATGATGATGATAAGATGATGAACAATACAATACACTCATTATTAGTAGTATATATCGTTATTCCATCAAGGGACGATGGAATGGATGTCTAGTGTCTACCTACCTACACCACAGATTCCCAAATTTCTATGTAGGTACTACTTTCTTCGGTTCAGAATCTTTTTTTTTACACCTATCTCACTTGTCATTAAATATTCTTTAAACATAAAAAATACGAAGTTAGCTTTCAATATTGTAAGACAAATCATTCCTTATAGCTTTTCTAATACGTGGAAGGACTTGAGAAATATGTGATTCTATTTTTTCAATAAAACAGGACATTAGGTAGACATAAAATGCTTAGGTAAATGTACAATTAATTTATTCATGAATATACTTTTCCTTGTAGTAAATTGTGTTGTAGGTAACTAAAAATAAACAAAGCATAGGGTATTTCTAGTGGATAGATGATTTGTAGTTCGTCTGTAGTCATGTACTGTCCCATTATCGAGCAGTCTTCTTTTCCTTATGTTCGTAACATTTTTTAAGATCTAATTCGTTTGAAGTAACTTAAAATGAAGACTACTAACATTGCCTCTTAAGGAATTTCTGCTGTATAGTACGCGTCACGTAAAAAGAACGCTGAAAGAAAGTGGTAGGGATGTGTTTGCGCATGGGTACAGTCTCGCATGTGCCTATTGGATGTGGATTCTGCGCGGGAAGCAAAGCTCAACTGACGAACCAATAGCGCACCGGCAAACATGCAGCGCGTGGCTCACCCGCCCCGCGTCCTACCTCAAACCGCCAAATAGACCGATAAATCGCCTATGCGCAGCTTGACCGCCAGCGTTCTTTTTACATGACGCGACCTGTATCGTGGGTGCGTTTACAAACATAGAAACTCACATACACAAACACCCAGACCCGGAACAATTACTTATAGGTCAGGGGTGGCCAACTTGATTAGACATAAGATCTACTATTTACTAACGAAACCCTGTGCGATCTACCAATTACATACTTCTTGAAATCTTAAATGAAACAGCATAGTTTAGTACACCATCACGTACCTAGTATTTTTATTGATCATTCTTAGGAGTTCGTTTTCATATCACATGTGATTTTTTTCCTTTTTATGCGAATAGAGGATAAATACCGTGACGGAACAGTGCTGGAAAAATGATACAAGATGATGTTGGTAACTAATTACGTTGCGCAGTCTGGTCTACTTATAATTTTTGCCTTGCCACGATCGAAGTCACAGCTGCGATCGACCGGTTTGCCACCCCTGTTATAGGTCATACAAATATTTCTCAAAAAAAAAAAATATACATGTCGAATTGAGAACCTCCTCCTTTTTTTTCGTCGGTTAAAAAGTAGCTGTTGCCGCGACTATGCTCCCCCTCCCCCCCTTACATAGCCTATAAACGCTTCTAGGGTTCCAAAATTCATCAAAATCGCACTTTCGTATTTATAATATTAATAGGGGAAGTACCTATGGATTTTGTAAGCCATAATGCTTTTAGAGGGCTATTACATTTTTTGTAATTGAGTGTTTGACTCGAGTTTTGATTATTTATGGATTATTATGGTCAAGAATATAAAAAAAATAAGAGGAAAAAATCTGGAAGCTGTAAGTAGTGTTTCCATTGCATTGTGTTACGCAATAAAAGGGTGCCGTCGACTGACGACCAGTGAGTCGACACGTGGCTCGACAGTGTACAACAATAGCAGACGGAAAGTTAATTTTTCATGGCTTCGTGTCACAATGATGGCGGAAAGTAGCTTTTTGTGCGACTTCCTTTAGATTTTATTTCGAAGGGATTTTTTGGTAAGATTTTCTTAGGCAGTAACTGTGTAAAACGTTCACTTTCTAAATGATATTCCAATAATATTAATTACATAATTTGTCAGAGGCGCAGCGTGTCTTGGCGGGGCCCCGTATAAAAAATTGTTTTTGGGCCCTTATTAGGTACGGTAGGGTAAAGATTTATCACTCAAGAAAAAAAATGCATTTCTCTGTATCTACGCCGAAAAATAAACAAAAAATTGGACAAAGGTCATTAAAAAAATTCAAGATGCGACTGATCAGTCCAGAGGTCGGAATTAGGTAGAGTTATTTTAATACTTGCATCGAAATGTTGACAAAACTGTATTACCTACGTATAAATAATAATAATAATAAAAACACCAGAGATAGATTAGACAAAGAAATTGTGTAAAAGTAAATAACTATTTTATTTAATAAATCATTAAGTTTCTACTAATTTTTGTTTACGCTCGTTGGGGGCCCCTGTGGCCCGGGGGCCCCGTATAATTGATACGGCGGTAGCTACGCCCCTGTAATTTGTGCTGTAATAGAAGAATTTTTCAAACAAAAATTACATTGTCGAGCAGATCTTTTCATCATTTTCATTATATCTTTATGAAACATAGCCTATACACTCAATGAATCTTACTACTGTTGAAATAATTTTCAAAATCGGTTCGCTATTCCAGAGATTACTTGCTACAAGAAAACTCACAGACTTCGAACTTTATCTCTTTATAATATAAATTAAGTACAGATTGGGTATGTTTTTCTAAACTTTACCTTTCCTATGTCTTCTGATCACCATCTAATCACCACCGTCCTGTTACAGCTCATCATCCTCGTCTTCATCGTCATCGGACTCCAGTTCATCATCAGCCAGCTCGAGGAAGTCGCGAGGGTCGAGGGTGTCGCGGGGATCCTGCAACTCTTACAAACGGGATGAGCTGTATAACCAGAAGGGGTATAGAAGTTATAGCTCCGAAGATAGGTGAGTTACTTTGGCCTTTATTTGAGCTTGAAAGGTTGATTGAATGTTGGATTGCTGTTAAATTTTTGGTCAATTAGAATTAAAATTAAATATTAAAGGGTAGTAGGATAGAACATTCTGCTTGTGAGTTGCTGTAATCCTAATTTGCCTAATTGGTAAGGCATCTGGAGTACTTACAAAGAAGACGTGGGTTCAAACACCTCTCGCAGCTGAATTTTTCTTTCCTTAAGAATCATCGTGTCATGATTGTCATGTCATACATGGTGTCATAGAGACATTATAACTTGATTATACTTTTAACGCTTTTTTGGAAGAACATGAACTTTAAAAAAACGTGGGAAAATTCATGTCACTTGTTGTATTTTATCTCTAATAGATTAGATTTTTTATTTATCATTTTTTTTAAAATATTTATCAAAACTTCTTTTACCCCAGGTAAACGTAAGAAAGGAATCTAGAATAATAGTTTGTTTTTGTTTTTTTTTTTTTAAATGGTCTTTCTATGCTGTTAACAAATTAACTAGTCTAAGACGTTATCCTTAGTATGTGGTCACTTAGTTAGTAAATTTAGTTGTAAGGCCCTGGCTGGAGGCCTTAGAGTCATTTAAAGCATCCGCAGAAAAGGTTAGGCTCACAACGTCCTCTAGTTTTACCTGCGAGATGCAACTCCAAAGAAAAAGTAATTACTGAAATCATCGTCTCTTTTAAACTAAAGAAAATTACTGTTAGTGGTCATGGGAACCCTAAGGAGTTAGATGGTAAATAAATAACCCTGTACCTTTACAGGGAAAGCAACACGCCAGTGGAGGAGCGTCGGATAGTGTTCGTGGGTCGTCTGGACAAGGACGTCACCAAAGTGACGCTGAGGAACCAGTTCTCCAAGTTTGGGCATGTTGTGGAAGTGCGCCTTCATAGCAAGGAGGACGGGTGAGTCTTTGTTTTTGTTGTCAACTTCTGGGGACTTCCTAATACGGGAAAAAAAAGGTTTTTTTATCTGGAATTTGTCAGCGGTGTCTTGAAATCGTGCTCAGTTAGTTAAAGGTAACAAACTCTCTCATTACCGTGACCCCGGAACATAAAGGGCTATTGAAGGACACCGTGGATTTTAGTCAGTACAAGTCTGACAGTCCCTCCCGCCCTACCCGGGGTGGGAGGACTCATTTGATGATTTTACCACGATAAAAAAAAAGGTAACAAACTCTCCAACACTAATACGAGGGGTGTATTATTGGCATGATGTATGAGAGATGATGAGATGTAGGTAAAAGGTTCGGGTATTAAATGAGAAGATTACTGCTTGGTTCCCATTGGAAAAGTATAATTAATCTAAATAATGAATGCATACAAGTAGTACTTACATAGCGCTCATAAACAATAACATGAGACGCTAATATAAGGGTGGGTTCATATCTGACGGAACATGCGTCGCGGATCATCGGTCGCGGAAGTGTGAACGGTCAAGTGTTTTTCTATACGTTTTTCTGTTCTGGTGTTTCGCGACCGATGAACCCACCCTAAAGGAGCATACTTACTAACAATTTAAATGAACATACATCACCACTGGCAATGTACAGTAAAAATTCATATGTTTTTTTTTATGCTGCGGAATATTGCCATGATGAAATATTATCTAATCTAACTACTATTATAAACGCAACGGATGGATGTTGACTACACGAATCTTGATAAAATTTCAAGATCAAGGGCATATTCAGGAATAACGTAAATGATACCGTATTACCCCGCGACGGGCGTCGAGTAATGGACGACTCGCTGTCCGACCATGGACCATGCCCGGGTTGACGGCTCGTTGTGTTCCACACGCGCCTTAAAGAGTGTCAGCACAATGACGGGGCCCCCCCTTTAGAGGGCGAAAGCCTGCCGGGGTTGCGGGACACACGTATACCGCGACTCCGGTATATAACCCATTAGTGGCCAAATCAAAACTAAAGACCGGATTTTCAAAATTCTTTTATTAATTGAAATTTAGTAGCTACAAGAATAAACAGTATCACAGAATAAAACAAATGGAATAATTTTCATGATTTTTCAGTGGTGTTCCCAAATTGGCACAACGGCTACTTATGAGTGAAAATTTGCAAAACATGATTTTTCAATTCACAAGGTTTTCTTGCACTTCTTGCAACCCCAGCGACCTCTGATATGGCACACAGCACATCGCACTCGTTTTGGAAGCTTTTCAGGGACGTGATCAACCCCATCCAACTGTAAACTTTCAATATTGGATGATGAAGGGCGAGCAGAACATTTTTGGGGTGATAATTTGAGGTAGTCTCTGGCGACACTTCGGCGGAATAGTAATTGGTCCATCGGCTCTTTAGCCATAACATGCAATCGCCATGCATTTGACATGGTCATATCAATCATATAAGTGAATAAGACCCACCACCATTTTTTGCCGTGTACATCCTCATCCAATGACCAGTACATTATGTTCACGAGGTAGTTTGTGATATCCCGACAATATCAGTATCCCCATAAAAGTTTTCAGTTCTGTTGCAGTGACAATGAAGTTGTGCCGATTATTTTGATTGGCATACAACATGCTATACTCAGCAATCATTGTAAAAACTTCGTCGTCAAAAAGCTTCTCAAATATTGCAACGGGTGTCAAACCTTGTAGTTCCTGCTTGACGCGATTTTGCAGAGCTAATGTGTCGTCAGTTTGTTCATAGATTGTCGAGTAATTAGGTGAACACTTTCGCCAAAGCGGAAGACTGGATGACTGTCGGTGCGCAGAGACAGTGGGCTGCTCTGGTTGGGCCGATCTAAAGGAAGGTCGTGACCTTTTAGCAGCCAAAGGTTCATCATCACTGCTATCCTCGGATTCCAGAGTATCCACGTTGCGAACAAATATCTCAATATTACCTGGGACATCGTTTGGTAGGGTACTAGGTGACACATCATCATCTCCTTCTTCTTCGTCAGTCACAACGCTTGGCTCTGGTGGAATGATCGCTAAATCATACTCCAAGCCGTCGTCACTATCCTCAGCTATTGTGTTGATAGCTTCATCTAAGCCCCTGAAGTCATTGGTACCACTAAAATATTGCTTGCGATTCATATTGATTCTGTAAATGAAAAGTTATTTTTAGTACACTTGTAGCCGTTGTTCCCGAACTGGCACACCTATATTTATGTCACTATGTTTTTATTTACATGTAAAATAACTGCAACAAAATAACTTTAGAGGTTAGATTAGGTACCTATTTTACGAAAATATCACCAATATTCACGATATTCATCATCTGTAATGAAAAATAGGAACAAAATTACACTTACCTGTAGTGTCTTCCGGATAACGAAATTGAATGTATCCAAAAGGAAAGATTTTTGAACAAATTAGTAAAATCCGATATCTTTACCTAATGAATACACCTTCGACTGCACAACAAAGTAACACAATATTTACTATTGTCAAAACTTTTTTTATTTACCCTCTTTAATTAAGTGTTCCCAAATTGGCACAGTGGTCAAGAACGGGATAAAAGGCTTCTGAAGGACACCGTGGATTTTGGTCAGTACGAGTCTGACAGTCCCTCTCACTCAGCCCTGGGTGGGAGGACTCATTTGATGATTTTACCACGTTAAAAAAAATACCCCGGTATTACGTTCTTTGTATAACTTGCGGTCGAAGCCGCTAGCAACAGTTCGTATGCAATAAGAAGCCACAATGAGTGATGTAACAACACTTTTTATATGCCATTTGAACTCTGCCAAGAGAGGCACCACGTTTTTTAATATCGAGTTCCACAATAACTTCAACCAAAGGCGTTCCACCATCAGTTTTGTGCAGCATTACTTTTCGTTCATAGCTGTCCATTAAAATGATCCTTCATTGTATCCCACAGTTCTCGTTACGGCTTCGTGACGTACCAGCGAGCTCGCGACGCCTGGTCGGCCGTGGAAGCTTCGAGCACCTTCCCGCAGTACGACGTCGGATTTGGAGGCAGACGCGCCTTCTGCAGACAGAGCTATGCTGATCTTGGTGAGTTTATATTAATGTACCATTTTTTTTATTGGGGCACACCCTGGGCTTTCAGGAATTGCAGTGGTTTGGGAATAGTGTGGTACTATTCCCAAACCACTGCAATTCTTGAAAGCCAGAATCAATAGTGGCAACTACCAGAAAAGCGCTGAGACAATGAAGCTCGACGTGTCCCGGAGAATGAATTTACATGTCTTGGATCCTGCAACGAAATTAATCAGAAAATAATAGTGGAGGAGTAGGAAAAATATGTTTCCACTTCCCTCCATGCAAGCAGGAGACAGAACAAAACAAGGCCAATAGGCACAAAGGGACTGATGCAATAAGAACAAAGGCGTTTATATAATTTATACTATGTATTTAACGAGTAACTAAATATAACGGTATGACAGTACACAATGTATGCAGACAAGAGAAAGAGCCTAGAGAATTGACTTGTACAAGTTCGGTATATAAAAAGGTTTGCTATCTATTTAGCGTAGGCGTCCACACTTCTAACAGGGACATTACAACTGGGAGAAGCCCAGTTGCCTAGTACGGCATATTAATGTACTAGTGCTGCGTATTGTTTTTCGGTATTACTCTAAGGGTTTCACCATTTTTTTTATAAAAAAAAGTCACATTCACGAACACCCAGACCCGGAACAACTGTTTGCCGATCATAAATATTTGTTCATTGACTTATCGATTGATCAGTCGGACGTTTGATGGAACAGATTCCGTCGATCAATGTTGATCGATCTATTGGTTTGGTAGAAGCTATTGATCGACGATTGACGGATTGATTTGGTAACACCCTAATGGTCTTACCTAAGAATCTCTCTCTTCTTCAACCTTTAGTCACCCAACGGTAAGTGTAGGTCTGTTCCAAATCTTGCCACTTCTGGCAGTTTTGTGTTATGGCTCTTCAGTTTCTTCCGGCCACTTTAACAAGATCGTCTGTCCACCTAGTCATGTAAGAATCACACTGAAATAATTACAAGACTTGACCATCTTGTCACCTATCCCCTACCCTTTTTATGTAATTTCAACATCAATAAATCTTTATTTCTCCTCTTTTCAGATGGTCTCGAAGCCAAATACACGGAAAGCGCCTTCCACGGTCAAGTAGCGCCGCCACCAATCAGAAGAGACGACAACATGTCCTTCGAGCAAATGCTTCTAGAAATGAAGAAAAAACTCAGCCAACGCAAGAATGACATGAAACGCCCCGACGATACCAAGCCTTGACAGTTACTCACACTTGGCCGGGCAATCATCATGGCACTGACATTAGCTGTCAAAGTGACAGTTGGCTTAATCTAGTGGCAAAGGCATCAAATAGATACAGCCGCAGTGATTCAAGTGACAGTGGTGTAGTTCAATAAGACTGTGAAAATCTTGTGTTATTTACTAGATGCTGGCTTCTGATTAAAAACGGTTTTTCGGTAAGCACATTATACTTTAGTATTTTAACACGTACCTCGGTAGAACTTTCAGTCATAGTTGGTAAGCGATTTAGGATGACTAATATGATTTAAAATGTATACAAGATGATATTACGTACTGATTGACATTTATTTTATCCTATCTTATGTATACCTTGTCAATTTAAGTATTTAAATTGTGTCAGGTCAAAATATTATAAAGAAAAAGAGTGAGATTATATGAATTAGGATTTACAACCGAATTTATTCATGAAATTCTTATAACATTCGAGCCAATCATGTGTAAATGGTATTGTCTGTTTCAACGTCTTTGGTTTCTGAGGGTGTGTGCAATGACAGCGACTGTCAAGGATGACAGCTGTCAAAGTGACAGTTACCTAGATGTGCAATCTAAAAGACAGTGTTGTGTTGCGAACAAAATTTTGCTCATTATTTGTGGTTTTTAGTGATGATTCACCATTATATGTTTCTTATCAAAAAGGTAGTATATTTTTACTGATTCCATAATTATTGAAAGCCACAAGTTGCCACTTCTTCTCCATTACCGTTTTGTTGTAGTTAATTAGTTTTATAACTTGGTTGGATTACCTCATGGATGTAAATATTTGGTTTTTTTTCTGTGTAAATTATGTTTTAAGTTTTGGCGCTACCTCTTGTTTTAAATTAGGGTCTGCTAATTTTCTGACAGATAGGGTACTCTGTAGATTCCTCTTTGTACAAAGCATAGACAATTATAGAAGAGTATTTGGAAATAATACAGCTTTGCATTATGAACCGTTTCTAATTGGCAGCGGCGTTCATACTCTTTTTACTTATTTTTTTCACCATTTAAAAAGCAAGGTCTCTTGTCTCTGCTCTAAAAATGCTTTTCATCCCTTGAGTTCTCTGTTGCAAATAACCAAATAGAATTTTCCTAAGTTGCACATGTAATAATGGTCAAGAACTGGACAATTGTATAGACTGTGCCCCACAGGAATAGAAATTTCTGGGACCATTTGGAGAAATAATCTCTTGCCTATGAATATGTCTTTCAAATGAATCTTAAACTTTAGAGTGATATCTTGCCATCTTTATTGGGGGACTGATTATTTCTATCTTTTGCTTTACGTTGTATGACCTCAAACAGGGAAGTGGTTAAGATCGACTGCTGTGCATCGTGTCGCGGCTTCGATCCCCGCACGGAACAGATATTTGTATGATCTACAAGTAGTTGTTTCAGGTCTGGGTGTTTGTGTATGTGAGTTTATATGTTTGTAAACGCACCCACGATAAAGGACAAATTCCTAGTGTGGGGCAATGTTTTAAAAAACAAAAAAATCGAAATTAGTTTATTGAGTCATTCTTAAACGAGTGTTCGTGTGTTCTTAATTTTCGATCTTAAGCTCTGTAGCGAAGATTTGAAATTCAGTGCAATAATATTCAGGCAGTCATGTCACTTAGGCGGAAGAGGTATCACACTAAAGTTGAAAATTGTGTAATATAAAAAATCTTTTCATTTTACCTATATATTTAATTTTATGTACGAATGTGTTTCATTTTACTACTGTTACCAATACTTCAAGTTCTTTATTTACTTCAACTCATGTAATTTCTATTTACTTAGGTTTATGTATACTAAATATAAATATTAAGACAGCTACAAAAGACTAGATAGGAATTGAAAATGGTGCCGATTGAGCCGTAACTACCTATCTCTTACTAGCAGACATAGAAAGAAAGAGATGCGTTAATCACGTCATCACGTCCTTTTAGAGACCATTCGCACGAGCGCTGTTTTTCAGGCGTTAAAAAAACGCCGAGTTTTAACAAAAAGGTAAATTGAACTTAAATGTCACCGCCCAGTACTCAAATTCAAATAGGGTACGAAAAAAAGTTTTAAAAGCGCTGACGTGTGAACAGATACATGGGAATGCATTTGCTCTATTTCCGGTGCTTTTTTAACGCCCAGAAAAAAAACGCTCGTGCGAATGGGCACTTAGGCGCCAACTAATCTGACAGCTGCCACTTTTGACATATCTTTTTATTTTATGTGTAAGTAAAGGAAACAAGTATTAGTTTAGTCTGAATCGGGGCCATAGCTTTAGTTTACTTGAGAAGTATAAATCTTGCACAATAATACTTTTTATGACGAAAGCTTCCATTGAGATTTTAAGTGCCAAAATTAGAAAAAAAAAACACTGTTCCTATTATGCATTAAAATAATCGAAACACCGAAGTGAATAGACAAGCAAAACATTACATAGACACCATTTTAAGCCCATTCCTACAAAATTCGTGGTGAATGAGCAACACTTTATATTCCTAGAAAAGCTATACATATACTTAATTGGGCCGTATTATATGGGATTTGAACATAACTGATGGCCTGCCATGACGTGTTAAGGCGATGACAAGAGCTAATGAACCTCTCGCTCGCACGTTTCGACATTTTGAAAGATATAAAATCACTGATCCCATTTTTGAAAAATTGCAATCAACCATTTTGTGTGCAATCACATTGCACAGTTTAGTAAAAAAAACATTTACATTAGCTCTTGTCATCGCCTTAAAGTAAGAATAGTTCCGCTGAAGGGAAAGAGACACAGCTATACAAGTCGTCTAGAGCTATCTCGTTCGTTCAGAGACATCATGGTAAGGCCCCCTGGCCTATAATGTCGCCATGTTTGCCCGAATTTTGTGGGAAATACTCTGTTTTTATTAAATATGTAATTGTAAAGCTCATTATACAGGGTGTAAGAGACATCGACGCACAAACGGATACCATGGGTCCAGGACATGATTCTGGACCCCCCCGTGTTGGAATTTTTCAGCGGGTACTTCCTAATTTTCAAAAAAAAAAATTCTTTAGACTTCATAATTGTTATTCTTACCTAACCCAATGACATTTTTAATAAAAAAGTAATAAATTCACTACTTTCACTAAAAGTAGCAATGTAAATAAAACTAGAAATGGTGTCTTCTTAGATGTTTATAATGAAAGGTCATCGTATACCTAAATACTGTGTCCAGTACCACAGTACCTGTAGTACTTTAAGCGCGGCTCACTATAAAAAAAAAAAACAAATAAAAGAAAGACAGGAAAAAACCGACGAAAAATTCCAACACCCCGTGTTGGAATTTTTCGTCGGTTTTTTCCTGTCTTTTTGTTGGTCCAGAGTCATGTCCTGGACCCATGGTATCCGTTTGTGCGTCGATGTCTCTTACAACTAACTTGTGTTATAACCAATTTAGGTTTTAACTATTATCTCGTTTTGCGTATATGTACTTGTCTAGACCAATTTACTATTGTAAGTATAAGAATTCTAAGCAACGAAGATGGCGCCACTGCAAGTTGTTCTTTTAGTTCCAATTTAGATAGAATAGTACTGAAACCCAACTTTAGTTTTAAAATAGATACTGCCAAAGGAATTATAATAAATAAATATTTGACAACACTTAAACATAGTCTGTTTTTTTTTTTCTCTCAACAAAGCATAAATATACCAGATTTTTTAGCGGGCAACATTTCATCAGCTTGCTAAGTTGCCAGTGTAGAAAAACAGCAATTAGATTCATTTTCAAATCTAGTCAGTGTTACTAGATGATATTTTTTTTTGTTTTATCTTTGTGGTGATAATTTATTTAAACGTAAAGTTAAGCTTATTCTAATGGTTTTAAGTTTAAAGATTTTATTGCATAGTTTCTGTCTGGCTAGCAAAGTGAAGTTATTAAAATGGCGACTAAAACTAAAATAAAGTATTGCGGTTTAATCAGTTTATGTTTGTTAAAATATTGGTCTTCAATTAATACGAAGTTTTTTTTTTTTGTAACGAAATGCGTTTTGAGTTCCATTAGTATTGTAATTTATTTCAGAATTTTGTTCCACCGACAGTTTAAAATCAACTCTATTGTTGTATGTCTTAAGGTTAGCATTCTTAAACTTTTTGTATGAAGTAAACCATACACTAGGCAATTTATTTACAGACATCTTTATTTTGATAATTATAATCATTTCGTTATGTCCTCGTCTTTGCATACTGATATATTTTGTAAATATAGACGTATTACATTCGTAAACTATAAAGAACTATCATCTATCAATAACAACATCTGGCGGTAAATTGACAAGTGTATGGCCCACTTGACTTAGGTCATTCCCGCCAAATTTTGACAGCTGTCAAAACAGCCTGCACAGATAAAACATTTCTTTTTTTTTATGTTAACTTAGCACTAAGGAATGATAAGTAACGTGAATGAAAAGGCTATTATAGTACATAATTTTGTACGTATTTTTAAATTTAATCAGGTAAACAAGTCATTACGAACATAGTATCAATACTCTTTAAAAATAAGATCATGGCTTCGTAGCATTTAGGAATTGTAAAGATTACGGTAATAGAGAATATATAAAATTATTGTTTTGTAATTCATGATGAGTAGTGCATATTGATTTCGTTATTGTGACTAATATTCTGATTGAACACGTGTTTTGTATTAGAATTTAATACATTTCGGTTTTATAAATCTTAATTGTTAGCTCTTAAGATTAAAACGTATGTTAAAAATGATAAATTGACCTTAAATACATTGTTATTACCTGTGGCGCTGTTAGTAAAAAAAAAAACAAACTAATTATGAATGTTAACGAATGAAATGAAAACGGGAGTAAAAGCGCACAGTAGCCACAGGAAATCATGACGTGTTTTGGAACTAACGGTTCCTATTTTTCTTTAAAATGACTTGTTATCCAAAATTATGGGAATTGAATAAATAGAATGGAAACTATACCCGTATTTGAAAATATTATTAAAAAAAACCGTTAAACAAGGTTCTTTATTCAAATTTGACGGTAGCTTATTAAAATATGTTTTAAATGCGGGTATACATAATTCGCTTGGCTTGAATCTTATTCGCTTGTGAATAGAGTCGGAATTCATACACTACGGGGTTTGTAGTTACATATTGAAAGTCCAACATAGTGTTGATGATAGTACATAGTGAGAATGTTTTATACATAAAGCTGTTGATAAATAAATAAAAGTATTTTGGACATAATTTTTCTGAATTTTATTCATTTTCCCTGGAATAAAGTTAATTTGTGGAATTTCCAAGCACTAAAAAGTCGGAGAGAAGACATGTCCAGAAGAAACTATATTAAACGCATGTTTCAGTCTTACGTTGACATATTAGAGTGTTATGATATCCAACAAGCTTGTTCTCAGCAATACGTGTGTTAGTGCAGCAGTCTCAGCAATAAGTGGCGGCTATTATCTATGTGTTGCAACCCGCAGGTTTAAAACCTGCAAGCCAATAAAGTAGTTTTTGTCTAAAAGGTTAATTTTAAATAATGATAACTATTTTCCATTATTTTGCGCAATACTTTGTTATCGCAGCGCAGCACCGCTCGCTGCTTTGAGATGCGATGCGCTGCGCCGCGAGGCGTCGCGCGGCGCATCGCGGCGCATCGCTGCGCATCTCAAGGATAATAATTATTGAAAGAAAAACAGCTTGAAATAAAAAAAAAACATACCAAAAAAAAACTTTTTGTCCACCCACTAGATGGTGCTGATTCGAAATAGATATGAAGTGCAAAGAAAAGATACGTTGGTGCTATCAAACCATGGACCACCCGATAGATGGCGTTGCTAGAATGTAATTCTATGCCTCTTAGTTTCCTCAATACTTACATAGATGTCGCTACAATGCAAGTGACGACCGTAATAAAGGTGGCGCTAGTTGTGGTAAAATACGATTATTAATTCGAGTCAGTAAAATGACATTTCCAATGTTCCTGGTTTGTTTCATTTTGTATGTATCAGTGACAGTTGCACTTGTCATTTTACTGACTCGAATTAATAATCAAACTATAGACTTATTTATGTTGTTTCGAAGTACACGGTGTCCAGTGTGATTGAGCCCGCCATCTTTTCTTTACAATAAAATAAAATTGAAACTTTTTTCTTTCTTTTTTTTTTATTTTTAGAGAAACGTTGACCCACACTAAGAATTTCTCCTGTGTAGTGGGTGCGTTTACAAACATATAAACTAACGTACACAAACGCCCAGACCCGAAGAAACTACTTTTGTATTTCATACAATATTTGCTCCGTGCGGGAATCGAACCCGCGACACGCAGCGTAGCAGTCCAATTGCTCAGCCACTGCGCTAATCGTGCCGTCAAACTGGTAATAAATTAAAAAGAAATCAAAAGGCAATTATTTTTCAGATTAAAACGTTCGACATCTTTATTGTCGTATGAAATATTTATTTTAATTCAGGTAAAGGTCCAATCGGAAGCAGATGAATTATGAACTCTGTACTAACGAACAGTAGGTAACACTTGAGTTGCATTTACTTCGTTAAAATATACGAAAATCGGCCATCTTTACCCTTTCACCCTTACAATCAGATTATTTTCATTACAAAAAAAAAGAACCGACTTCAAATCAAACACAAAAAAGTTTAAAATAACTTTTCTTTCGGAAGTCGGTGGCTTTGTTTTTTATTTCATTGACTATTGCCACCGACTTCCGAAAGAAAAGTTATTTTAATCTTTTTTGTGTTTGATTTGAAATCGGTTCTTTTTTTAAAAAAAGTTTTTATTTTACCCTTATTAGTTCTGATATTCAACAAAAATCTTCGTATGATCGGCGTCTTTAGAAATCTTTAATCCAAGTCAGCAACAAAAACAGATCTATGCGGTCAACGTCACGAGATATCCATGATTGTTATTATAAACTAAAACCTTCCCCAAAATATAACAAATACTTTTGTTAAAACCGTATCAAAATCAGTTCAGCCAAACGCGAGATAATTGCGACCAAGCATACAATTACAACCCAAGTAGACAAAAAAACTCCTTATCTCAAAACTACTGAACCGATTTTGATGAAACTTACAGTGTACCCTAAGTTGGACAATACCTAGTACAACAAAAAAGAATTACTTAAATCGGACATGTAGTTCCGGAGATATGCGAACACAAACATAAAAACATACATATACACTTTTGAAATTTGGCACATTTGATCAGACGCGGATATAGACTAACATATATGAAAACCGGGCAGTTCTGGAAATATTACATACATACGGATCGAATTGATAACCTCCTTTTTTTTGAAGTCGGTAAAAAATCCTTTCGTCTCATCCATAAAAAGTTACTTCCTTAATCAAATTCCCCCTTAAACTACCATTTATTTCTTAAACAAACTAAAACTATTCCGTACCTAGCTGACGCCACCCCAAATGTACCTACAAGGGCAATTATAAGCACAAATTAGTCATTAGGGCGGCATTGCACTGACGGGGACGCAACGGAATTGCTCGCGGGCACCACACTAATTTAGACTGTATAGCTTCTAGCCATGGAGTATAGAGCTATGGAGGGCTATCTTATCGCGTCGTTAGAGAAGCGTTGAAATTGAACAAAGACATTCCCAAAACTAAGTTAGTACATATTATATTCACATGTCAGCGTTTTTAAGCTATACTTATTTGATTTTAAGGGCTGAGCGGTGACCGTTAAGTTCAATTTGCTTTTTTTTTTCCTAATTAAGCTATTTTTAACGCACTTTAATAAAGCGCTTGGCCTATTGACCCTTATTATCGTTGGAAATTAATCGTTATCCTCAGCTAGATCATTTTCTGCATCATCGAAAAGTCCGTTGTTGAAAGAGTCTATTGATAAACGAATCGTCATGTTGGCGAAAAGTCCCAAGGTGAAAGGTTCTATCGATGAACTGGACATAAATGAATCGTCCTATCGGCGAAAAGTCCAAAGGTGAAAGAGTCTATCGGTGAAACGGCCATAAATGAATCGTCCTGTCGGCGAAACGTCCAATGGTGAACCGGTCGTCGGTGAATGGTTCAAGAATCATAATTAACGGCCGAATTTGCCTATCAGAGTGTTAAAGATGTCAAATCAGAACAGCCGTCATAAACAAAGGAACAATATTTGGATTGAAATAGAATACCTATTAATTTCGGACGTATGAGGAATATAAGTTGGAAAAGTGTCCAGTTGTATGCAGTAAATAACAACAGTCCAACAAAAGGCGCTAGCGTAGCTGTAAGGCATGGTATGAATGTAGCTGCTGCAGACGGATTGAACCATGACGAGGAGTAGAGTTAAAAAACAATGTTGACGGCCAGGATCGGAATGCTGGGCTGTGAAAAAGATGGATGAGAAACGATTGCATGTAGCGGAGATGAGGATGTTGAGATGGATGTGTGGAGTGACAAGAATGGATAAAGTAAGGAATGAGTTTATAAGGGGAAGTTTGAAAGTGGCGCCTGTTACAGAAAAAATGAAAGGGAATCGTCTATCTTGGTATGGAAATGTGATGAGGAGGGATGGCACCCATATGACTAAGAGAGTGATGAGTATGAATGTTGATGGATGGAGAGGAAGAGGAAGGCCAAAGAAAAGATCGATGGATTGTCTAAGGAATGATATGAAAGAAAAAGGAGTAAATGATACTGTGACGTCTGATAGGGGAGAATGGAAGAAGAAAACGTGTTGCGCCGACCCCAAGTAGAATGGGATAAGGGCAGGAAGAAGAAAAGTTGACCACCAGTCAAAATTGTTTTTTTTTGGTCTAGTCAACCTTGTTTCATTGTTACAACATAATTAAAAACTTCAACGAATGAAGTATCTAACTAAATAATACAAAAAAAATGGCGTTATTTTTTAAATTGACCCGTGTTTTAGTGGTAAATTCAGCAAAAGGGTCCTCACGTCTTATGTTGAACAGAAGGGACTGTTAGACTCTAACTGACTAAAACTTATTTTGTTCCTTTACTTTGAATCCTAGAGTCACAGTTACTTTTACGGACTGTCCCGTGATTCAAAATGTTCACTAATTTATCGCAATTCGACGGACACTTCTTTCATTTACGTAGTTAGTCCTCCATGCCTCTCTATACTCCGTGTTTTTGCCATAAGGCCGGGGCTATTTAGTGTAGTCGTTGCCTTAGGCTTGGCTATTTAGGAGGAAGGATCTCACTTTGAGTGAAGTGGGGACCTAGGGATACTTGGGGTGAAATTGTTGGTGGAAAAATATGGTTTGGATTATTGCAGTTGGTTGTTTTGTAAGTTTTTTTTTTTTCAAAATATTTGGATGCATCGATGTTTGTTACAGGTTTTTTTTTTTTTTGTGCGTGGTAAAATCATCAAATGAGTCCTCCCACCCCATGCAGGGCGGGAGGGACTGTCAGACTTGTACTGACTAAAATCCACGGTGTCCTTCAATAGCCCTTTATGTTCCGGGGTCAAGGTAATGAGATAAGTCCCGCGACCCCGGCAGGCTTTGGCCCTCTAGAGAGGGGGCCCCGTCATTATGCTGACGCTCTTTGAGGCGCGCGTGGAACACAACGCGCCGTCGACCCGGGCATGGTCCATGGTCGGGCTGCGAATTGCCCTTTACTCGCCGCCCGCATGCCCGTGCGTACGGTGGCCGGAGATCGTCTTGCGACGTCCGTCGCCGTGGGCGTCCACCACCGCGGGTGAGGCGGAGGGAGGACATTGTCCTCTCTCTCACGCGGCCTGCCTCCTCCTTCGCGAGCATTACTGGGCGCGAGAGGTCTCCGCCTATCGCCTGCGTGAGGACACGGCGGTGCTCTGCCCAAGCGGGACAGTCCTGCATATACGAAAGTAAGTGAAAACTTTTGATTGAGTCAACACAGCTGAAGTCGGAACAACTGTCCAATACCCAAAAACCAATTTTCAGTTCGGACCACTAACTTATCTTATGTCCCTAAGTGATGGTCGCGGGACTTACGAATTACCGTGACCTCGGAACGTAAAAGGCTATTGAAGGACACCGTGGATTTTAGTCAATACCAGTCTGACAGTCCCTCCCGCTCTGCCGTGGGTGGGAGGACTCGTTTGAAGATTGTTTCACGCTAAAAAAAAATGACCCTAAGTGATAAAGAATATGAAACGCCCGTTACTAGGGCCGAAGCTAAGGGTTTCGTGCTTAAATAGTAGTACACTCCAAAAAAAATTGGTGAAGTGTTTCAGAAACGCCGAATGCGTAGTACTCGCAATCATTGATGACAGGACATATTATATGTATGACAGGCCTGTTGGTCTAGTGGTTAGAGACCCTGACTGCTATGCCGAAGTTCGTGGGTTCGATTTCCACCCAGCACAAATGTTTGTATGATGAGCACGATCATTTGTTCCGTGTCTGGGTGTAATTTATCTATAATATTTATGTATTTAGAAATATAAGTACGTTTATCAGTTGTCTAGTACCCATAACACAAGCTCTGCTTAGCTTGGGACTAGATGGCGTTGTGTGATAGTTGTGGAATATTGTGGAATATTATTATATTGTGCTTGTATCACTTGTATAACAAGATGTCTGAATGTGGATGAGGCGAAAGGAGTTTGGAAGGATCGTAGCAGCGTTATATTACAGATATTTTATCTTTATCAAGTAAACTGTTGACCTTGATAGAGACAAAATTCATCATCATCATCCACAGCCCGTCTTCACCCACTGCTGGGTATAGGCCTCTCTTTGTTTGTGCCAAGCTCCACGGTCTTGCGCCAGCCTCATCCAGGACACTCCCGCAATGGCAACAATGTTGTCTGCCCATCTCGCCGCCGGACGACCAACACTTCTTTTTCCATTCCTTGGACGCCACTCTGTCACAGCTTTACTCCACCTGCCGTCACCGCACCTTGCCAGGTGTCCTGCCCAACTCCATTTGAGTTCCTTAACTCGATTACCAATATCTAATACCTTCGTTCGTCTCCGGATTTCGACGTTTGGAACTCGGTCTATTAATTTTATGCCGAGTATGGCTGTATACAGCCTCCTGTGTGAGCGTCCACGTCTCAGCACCGTACGTCATCGTGAAAAAATTCATCATCATCATCATCTCAGCCATAGGACGTCCACTGCTAAACATAGGCCTCCCCTTTAGATCTCCACATATACCGGTTGGAAGCGACCAGCATCCAGCGTCTTCCGGCGACCTTTATAAGGTCGTCTGTCCATCTCGTTGGTGGACGTCCTACGCTGCGCTTGCTAGTCCGCGGTCTCCACTCTAGCACTTTTCGACCACATCGGCCATCTGCTCTGCGAGCAATATGGCCTGCCCATTGCCACTTCAGCTTGCTAATCCGGTGAAAAAATTACTGTAATGTTATTATCCATATGGTAATATTGATCATAGTTAGGTATAATTTTATTCACATACCTAAGTAATTAAATCTCCACTCAAGAAAGCTTTTACACATTGCGAAAACGGATTCAGGTAAATAAACCAAAAAAAAATCAAAGTATCCGCAGCGGATCTGTAATTTTTCGATACTACTTTGACTAATCTTTAAGAAGTAGCGACAGTTTTATTATTTTTGAAGGAGCCTAAAAATACAGTTTGCCTAGCGATGACCCGAAGGATGGGTCGAAAGTCAAAACAGAAGAACACAAAAAATTAAGGTTACGTAGGTTGAATATGTTTAATTTGGTCTTTTGACATCAATAAATACGTACAGTGTCTGAAGATGACTTTGTAATTACGACACCTAGGAGAAAGCTCTATTCACTGAAACTTAATTACATTTGTTGATAGTCTGTTCAAATTATATATAGATATAAAAATATTAAATATCTTACGAGTAATTTACGAAAGTGTTCAATCTCTTGCCCCCATTTATTACTTTGATACATTTTACATAATTTCCTGTACCCTGAGCACGTGTTTTCAGTATTTGAGACGTAAAGTAAACTGGAACTTTGGCAACTTCAAATTGACAATTTTCAAGGAAAAAATTAGTTCCTTCTTCGCATACCAGAGGCGCTGTTCCATTTTTTCATACAAGAAACGCTGTAAATATTGAAAAGACGCTGTAAAGTAAAAGAGTGAAAACTCGTGCTAAGGGTACTGTATCTGGCTGAATATAATAAATAATCAAGACCATATTACGAGACCTTGCTTTAATTACAACAACGAAACCACTCCTTAATCACCTTTCAAAATTCAAACGACAATACCGCTCTTAATTACAGCAACAATCTTCATCAAACAAGGGAATTCCATCCTCATACCATTTAAACTTAAATAGTTTTATTTACATTAACGAAAAACGGTCTGAAATAAGTATCGTCCCACCACATTTACCATTTATAAACCAGAGTCCACCAAATTTAACAAAAACACGGGAACCGTTTCAGCGATTTAAAAGCTAAAGTGCGGACCCTTAATTGTGTTAGACTCGTCTCAGCACGGCCACTTGAACGATCGATGATTTCACAAAACAAACTTATCACGCAGTTTACTTCAACTTTAACAATATAACACAAGGTTGAATATCTAATGAATTGTGTCGGTAAATATCTTGGTATTTTAGTAGGAAAAGGATGGGTATAAGGTACTACGGTTGGTTGATATAAGGGGTGGTACTTTCAAAGAGTGACGCCCCAAAATCTAAGGGTAGTCCTGTCAGTAGCCGTGGTACAGTCACCCGCGGCGCCGCGAGCTTGCAACCCCGACATGTTTTAATAAAAATATCAATTTTTCTCGATTTTTAAGGACAGTGAAAGGACTTTCTGTGTTGTGGTTTTAAAAGAAAGTTATGTTTCATAGAGTAGTGTGCCTGTGTTTCTGAACGGAGGAAACTGCTGATTTTTTTGACAGGTTAGATTTTTTATTTGTTTTTTTTTTCTTGCGATGAATTTTGGTAAAAAGGCCTAGTGAATCTTCAGGTGTGTACTGAAGTCTGTATATATGTATGTTCAGGTTAATTTCAGAGACTGTAAAAGTCGATTTTGAGAACATTTTTTCTAGTATTTATTTATTTGTATAAAGGGGTGGTAGGTAACTAAAACAACAGTGTAAGGAGGTTGTCTAAGAAAATATTACGCGTTTAAATCTTTTGAGCGGGGCATTTTGAGACGATTCAATTATTCTGATTTAACTCTTAATCTTTTATTACAAACCGTAGTTTTGTATCAACCAAATTAATATAAGAAAGTAGGTATATTGATAATTATGTCATTATTACAGTGACCGCGTAGTTTTTTTTAAACGCTGAAATGTTATTGAACATTATAGTTTTTATGAAACAGAGCTAGATACATATTTACGATGAGTTGTTTAACCAGTAACTAAGCTACATTTTGTTAAAATACTAAACATTTTTTTGCCATTTCTGAAATAATGTATAGCTGAGATTTTAACAAGTAGTTTAATTTAATTTCGGAGAAAACAAGGCATCTTAAGACTGTTAGGGCGCGAGAGATATCTTCGTTATGAAATAATAATTTGATATTTAAGAAAGCGAATCGGTCGTAGCACATTCGTAGCGCGGCGTAGCAATATTCGTAGCATTTGATAACGTAGCTGTTATCAAAGCAGTTTATCATTGGATGTTCTTTCTTTAAATGATTACATATTTTATATTTAAACAACTTATGATATTGGTGATAATATTGGTTATTTATTATTTTTATTACTTAAAAAAGAGATTTCGTCGTGGGTTTTTTAGGACTTTTTTTTGCTACATTCTTTTGATGATTTTATATAAAGATTGAATTCTTATATTTTTTAGTGGAACGCAACTTAATTTATTTAGACACGTTACTAATACTAAAATTATGAACAAACTATAAATAAAAACTAACTAGTAATATGTACAAAAAAAAAAACATATTCTTATATTTTGAGTTCTTTAAGTTTTACTAAACTATGTTTGTTTTAGGTATTTATCTGTGTTAATATTGTGACGATTTCATTTTGTTTGGGTTTTCACCTTTCTAAATAAATACCGACGGGTATAAAAAAGTAGGTACAATAATCTTTAGGATCTGTGCCTTTCACTTTTACTAAAATAAGTTACGTATGTATTTATTATGTATGTAGTTATTTTAAATAAAATTCTAAACGGTTGTAAATTTCAGTAATCTACGAAGGTGTGTATTGCGTAGCCAAAAATAACGATTTTCAGTCGTTTTCACCGTACTATCAAAAACAATTAGCTACACCCTAATTTTCGCCTTAAAAAAAATAGTCTAATTAAAAAACCGATTTGTCAGGCAATAAAAAAGCGAAAGTACATAAAATATTAATTAGAAAAAGTGTTAATTAGTAAGTGGTATATTAAACAAGTGAAAAGTGTCATGGCCGGCGACAAATGACAGTAATATTGTGTCCATAGAGAATTGTGCTTAGTTTCGAATAAATTGTCTATGCGAGTTCGACTTATTTATGGTTTTTTATTGTTTTGAAGCAAGGACGTGTCATGTATTATATTTAGATGATAAATTACTTGAATAATATCGTCGTTAATCTTTGTCTAGAGTGATTCATAGATTAATTTTAGAAAAGTGTTATTTTTTTTTCCTAACCGCCTTTTTTAACGCGCCTCTTACATATGTTGACATTAATGCGACGGCGTCGGTAAAGTTATAATATTATACTGGTCTTAAGCTGCCGCAGCACTGGCCCCCATCTCTACAGGTTTATAAGAGATTAAATTAGGAGCTTTTCAGCAATGCAGCAGCAGCATTACTGTGTAACAGCAGTACTGGATAAATTGGCCCAAATTCAATTGAAGATCCCTTTATTTAGTTAGAATTTGAATAAAGATCTAACAAATATAAATAACAGGCGATTATTCGACCATTCAGGTGACCAGAGGGCTGGCCTATTCCTAGGCCAACGAATCAGCATTGCCATACAACGTGGCAATAGCAGCATTGCGTTCTGGGCACTGTTCCCGTTGACAGCGATGTGGACGTATTCTTTGACGACTTTGGAACGTTTTTTCTTTTTATATTTTGTGCATTTAATAAGTAAGTTTTTTATTTATATTTTGTATTTAATATTAGTTTGTAGAATATATTAGTAATATTAAATAGTTTCAACTGGTTTATTAACGAAAAATAAATGTTTTGTAGAATCAAGTTTGGTGTTTCCTATTTAAAGGCCGAACTGTAGGCTAATAAAAACTAGTTCATCATAAAATTTAAAATCGATTCCGCCAGCCATCGCTTGGCGGCAGAACAAAGTTCTAATTAAGTCGTTCCAACCCATAGTTAATTGAAAGTGTTCACCTATTAAGTTTAACTCAACTCGCACTGTATTTTAATTTATAAATGAGTTTTTAACAGCCGCCCGCTAAGCCATAAACTACATTACAAAGTATAATTTTAATAACCCTTTAACTTTAACTAAGATGCGGTGGACGTCACTGGGTGTCTATTACACCGAAGCGTAACGTAACTTAAAAGCGTTAATACATTAACAAATGTCTGCGGTTCAAACCAGCGATAGTGCATAGTAAAATGTCGCGGAACTGTTCAAATTAGTAACCGTGACCTTGGAACGTAGACGAAGACAATTGAAGGAACACTGTGGACTTTTTTTTAACACTTGAGTTCCTGTGGATTGTTGCTTCTATAAAATCAGGTAGTAAATGAAGAGGGCTTTAAAAGTCTAACTTTTTACTTTCTCTTTTAAGTTAACAAGTGGAAGAAAGGTTTTATTTGCGGAGGTTCATCTTTCAGTGTAAGTTTGGTTAGTTTGTTGGAAGCGCCAGGCGTTGCACTATCAATGAGATAGTTAGGTTTCTAAATGATATTCTGCTTTATTTGTGGCTCATAATTTAGGAAAAACCGCTGTGTTATTATACGAGTTCTAAAGATAAATTAGAAACTCATTATACTAACTGTTAATAAGTAAATAACTCATTTTTAAACCGTTTGCTAAAAGGTGATAAACTAGCATTAATTTTATGCTTGCCCATCGTAACACACTATCTAATCTAACTCAACGGGAATGTTAAGATGGATGGATGTATGTATGACATGTTTGTTACTCAATCAAGTCAGAACGGCTGATCATATCTTGACAAAAATTGGCTCAGAAATAGATTTTATTTTCGTCTGCTAGTAAAAACCATTCCAATTTCAAACTGCCAAAATGACATCAGAAAATTAGAAAAACAACATTCTAATCTAACCGTCAGATCGCCACGGTGTGTAAGCCGGCCGAATTAACACTGTCCTGCGATTAGCATGCAAAGGGTTAGCTTTACTACACACTAAACGATAGTATCGTCAAATGAACATCTGCTTGCAATCTTGTTACTTAAGTTTTGGTAAAATGTTGTTCGAAATACGTTAAATGTTGCTTTAAAGTAGGTTTTATGGGAACAGGTGAGGGGTTTATTGATAAATTGAGTCTTTTTTAATCGAATTAGTGTCTAAGTGAAAAAAGCGCTATTTTATTTGCGATGCATGGAAGTTATGTGTTGAAGAATGAAAAGTTTTCTACTGTTTCTACTTTTTAAATTGATACTTGGATATTAGCTGAATATTATATGTGTTGCAAATAATATTTTATGGATTTTATGGGGTATGACACTTTTGCAGGCTTCCAGAGATGATTCTGCCAAAGTTCACAAAATCGGATCAATGGTTTAGGAATTCATAGAAGGCGAACGCTATTTTATAATTTTAATGAAGATAGATAATGGTTTTTGTTCATTTCAAATTGGGTGTTCTAGATTCAATATAATAGAGTAACACATTTTTGGAGAGATCAGAAATACCAAACCAATTTCATTTTGGAAATTGTATCACCATTGAAAATCTCAGCTTATGTTGAATGCTTCAAAACCAAACAGAATAAAGTTGATTTCAACATTCTTTTTTTGTTTAGGTATTCTTTTTTTTTAAGTTTCATTCAAAAAGGTGCGATCTAAAAATCAAACATCTTACAAAATTCAAAAACAAATTTAAAAAGAACTATTCCCACAAAGAATATTATGCCAACAAACTAAAAAAGTTTAACGTAAACTTTTTAATTAAAAACTTAAAAGGCAAAGGTATAAAAGTTGTATGAAGGCTAATCGATAAAAAGTATCGTTTACACTTCGATTACGCGTCACTGAATCGGGCACACCCGGCGTTGTTTGTGATTTTATCTTGAGTATTTTGTTACTGGCAACACAATGTGGTTGATGATTGTAAAACAATCGTTTGAGGGCTAAGAATTTTGCAATTTTAACAAATCAAATCATTTATTTCAACTAGGCCGATTACAGTCACTTTTGAATTGTCAAAAGACATAAAATAAAACTAATACAAAAATAGTTATGGTGCAAGAGTCCAAGATATAAAAACTGTGAAAGTACCGTAGGTACAAAACAAATTATAAAGGTATTATTATTATGATGGCTACTTTAGATACCTATAAAATGGATCACTTATTAGACATGGATCGGACTTCAATTTGTAAAAGCCCCGGTAGATACTACTTCATTATAAAGATACTGGATAGTATTATAGTAATTAAATAAACTACCAATAAGATAATATGATAAGACTACAACGAAATTATCTGCAAAAGTACTTGCGTGTACTTGTGGCAACGACCATTTATAACTAGACGCCTCATGCACGATCTGACTAACGAAAATTATTCTGTCAAGTCGCTGAGGTACGACGTAAGCGAGGGGGACGGGGTACTGCGTTCTGATTGGCTAATACTGCGTTCTGATTGGCTATCTCAAGGTCAGTGCGACACGGGGACTCACAGGAGTGGTCGAGTCACGACGGTTATAAGATTTGTTTACCTAATGTGTTGACAGACATCGGTCGCCTGTGATTAGGAGTCTAGTTATAAATGGTCGTTGACTTGTGGTGACAATTATTCTACTTATTTTGGCACAGCAAAACCATGCTAAACTTCGGACTTTTGAGGAGGCGGACCAATTATCCATTTTTTAAGACTTTCGTTTTCTTTCATTAACTAGATAGCTCGGCAAACTTCGTACCGCCTATAACTAACGTCACTCAATAATTGTTTTACAAATCATTTGTAAAGGAATATAGAAAAGTTGTTTTTGACTTTTTCAGGCAATTTATTCAATTTTTCTCTACGTAAGAACCATTCCCGTACTTCAAGGAATATTATAAAAAAAAGAATTATCCAAATCGATCCAGCCGTTTTCAAGTTTTGCGCTTAGCAACACATTTACAGCCTTACTACAAAAACTTAAACATCTGTTGAACACTTGTTTAAAAAAAGTGTGACTGCAAAACGGACCTTATTTCAACGTCATAATCTGACATTTTTTTAGACAAGTGTTCAACAGACGTTTAAAAGTTTTTGTGGTACGACGGTTAAGCTTTTGCCAAACAGACAGGCGAAGCGAATGCGATCTGAATCCTGTCATATAGAAAAGCGAAAGCGGTCCGATAGTCTATGTGACAGGCTTCAAACAATTCCATACATTACTAACAAAAACGCTACGCCACGGATTCGGTTCGTCTGTCAGTTTGACAATAGCTTTAGCGATCCATTTTTTTAAATAGATAATTGTGTGAAGCACTCTCAATTTCATAATTTAATTAGGCAGCAAGGTCTAAATAACAAGCTTAAATAGAGACTTATTTACAAACTCAAAAAACAGTCCTATAATTTGATAGCCAAAGTACATTCCTGCTGAAACTGCCCTTAAAACCTTAAGCCGTCACTTAGCATAACATATTAGTTAGTAACATGTGATCTGATTGATAGGCGCGCGGCATGCGTGCTGGTCATTTTAATTACCTAATTATATCGCCATCTTGTTTGTTTCGCGATAATAACTAGTGGTCATACTTAGCTTTAGTTAATTTTGGTCTCTATTGTATATGTTTTTAGGGTTTCGTAGCCAAATGGCAAAAACGGAAACCTTATAGATTCGTCATGTCTGTCTGTCTGTCTGTCCGTCCGTGTCACAGCCACTTTTTGTCGAAAGTATAAGAGCTATCCTGTTGAAACTTGGTAGGTAGATGTATTATGTGAACCGCATTAGGATTTTCACACAAAAGTAAAAACAAAACAAATTTTGGGGGTGCCCCCCATACTTAGAATTGAAACTTATTTTTTTTTCACCAAACCCATACGTGTGGGGTATCTATGGATAGGTCTTTAAAAATTATATTGAGGATTATTTTAAATTGTAATTATTATTTTATTTTACTGACATGAATTTAACGTTATAGTATTCTTTGTGACTTTTTAATTTTGTTGCCGTATTTGCCTGTGACAATATTCTGTTATTTAAATTAATTTATTATTTTTGATTATTTTAATGCTACTGTTGACATTTTGTTGAATTGTTGTGCCCGACAGGGTCCATGTGAACTAACTTTAATTTTAAGAACTTTTAATACACATGTGAATGCAATAAAGAATTGAATTGAATTGAATTGAATTGAGGTTACTACTATCATTTTTTTCTAAACTGAACAGTTTGCACGAGAGACACTTCCAAAGTGGTAAAATGTGTGTCCCCCCTGTAACTTATAAAATAAGAGAATGATAAAACTAAAAAAATATATAATGTAGTGTAATGGATGAGATATAGTTAGCAGTTTTTGCCGCAAATATAACTTTCCCATTCATACAAACACTATGAAAAACAAAGTTATTTTTATTGTTTGTGTATATTACTTACTAATCTCAATATAATTATATCCCTAATCTATGCTTGCTACTACGGAACCCTTCATGGGCGAGTCCAACTCGCACTTTGCCGGTTTTTTAGTGTTCCATGCCCAAAAGGTGAAACGAGATCTCCACTGCGCTGTCCGTACGGCTGTCTGTCTGTCTGTCCAGGCTGTATCTTACGAACCGTGATTGTTAGACAGCTGACATTTTCATAACAGTTAATACTATAAAAAATATTATAATCCCTACTTAATATTATAAATGCGAAAGTAACTCTGTCTGTCTCTTTTTCACGCTTAAACCACTGAACCGATTTGGATGAAATTTGGTAGGATGATAGTTTGAGAACCGGGAATGGACATAGGATAGTTTTTATCCCGAAATTCCCACAGGAACGATAAAAAACATTATGCGCGTACGAAGTCGCGGGTTAAAGCTAGTAATTAATGTAAGTATTTAAGAGGCTCCCATACAGCATACAGCTCTTTTCCATAGAGATCTACTCCTTGGATATTCTGTTATTAGTTATTATGTCTTGTGACAGTATGTCTTTGACAATTCAAAAGTGCCTGGTCCACTTGAAATAAATGCTTTTGATTTGATTTAGCAGACATGTTTTTTGGCGTTTTTATACTTAGATAATGGTACAGAACCCTGCGCGCGTCCGACTCGCCCTTGGCCAGTTTTTTTGTTTATTATAGTAGCGTACTATTAGATTATTTTTGGTAACAAAAAAAAGGTGCATTAATTAGGTGCGTCCCCACAGAGCGCGCAGCCTCGCGAGGCATTTTCCGCGCGAAGCAGCTCGGTTGGTGTGGACGTGTCACGGGCGAGGCAAGTGACAGCGCTGCCGCGGTCTAGTGACCGAGCGCCGGAGCCATCCAGTCGCGGCTTTTGTTTTGTTCACGTATATTGTTTCGTGCCTCGGTCGAAAAAGAATAGACGCGTCCACACAGAGTAAGCAGCGTCGCTTGTCAGTTTCCTCGCGCAGCAAATGCCTCGCGAGGCTGCGCGCTCTGTGTGGACGCATCTATTCGAGTCTGCCTCTGTGATTTCGGTTAATGATTACGTAGATAATTATATTTTTGGTACTACCAACCTTTCAAACATAACATGATCTACCTACCTAATAACATTAAATACACATAATATGAATAAATAAGCAATTCTTTGCTAATATCAGTCGGGTCAGTCGTAAAGACATTTATTTACGAGCTAAACACATGACCCACTGCCGGTGTTCGAATATTACCTTTTTACACGATAACTATGTACTTGTAATTATAATTATGTTATCATTATTTTGTATTACACACTCGTGTTTAAACTGAGTCAATTTTGTTCGTCTGTTGGAGTATTAACCCTAAATTGCTGAACCGATTTTTGTAAAGCTCATCGGTTTATTTTTTATTAGCGTATCTTATACCTGAAGTGTATGTAATTTGTATTATGCTCCTTAGGTAGACATTACCTCCCTGCCGGGGTCGCGGGACAAACGTATACCGCGACTCCGGTACGCAAAAGGGCCACCGAAGGACACCGTGGATTTTAGTCAGTACAAGTCTGACAGTCTCTCCCGCCCTGCCCGGGACTGGGAGGACTCATTTGATGATTTTACCACGATAAAAAAAAAAAGGTAGACATTACCTATTGCGTGTACTAATTTATAGTGATATTCAATATTATGCTTAGTGCTTACTATGTACTTTACCTGAAATGCGCATTACTTTATAATTAGTGTTTTACTAATTAAAAGGAGGTCAATCAAGGTGGTCGTATACTTCTTTACGATACCATCGGTCTCCCAACATCACATACCAATGCTAAGCAATGGAATTAAATATAATCTTGTTAATGTTATTTTCATAATTATGATTATTGTTAATTTTAACTGTAATGTGACAAAATCGGAAATAACTTGGAATATCCGTCCTAAAGCGTAACGTAACATAATGCTGCTATTTGTCTAATCTAAGGCATTACAACGAAAGACCTTTGTGCATCACTAGTTATATAGCATTTTCAATAAAGATATTGGGCTGTGAACTTAAATCATAATCTTAATAATCCTCAGAGTTAACACCTCGCTTGTCATGCAAGATTTTGTTAGTTCAAACCCGGGCTGTACCCATTAGTTTTGGCCATCACTGAGTCCTGGAAAATATCATGAAAAATTCTGGATTTATATAAATGTCGAAAGCCATGTCAGAGAACTGTGGTGTTGCCAGAGGCGGCTTCATTAAATTTGAAACCAAAGGACAGCCACATCATCACATGAAAAAGTAGTACGAATTCTAATTTAATAGCGCGTGCATAACACAATATGGCGTCAAGGTCATCCTATTCTTTGTTGAAACGCATAGTAGGTATATTGTTTGTGAAGATTAGTAGGTATGTGTCATTTCACAACTGTCATCTGACCTTCTTCGTCCTCCAAACGAGGGTGCTGCCGCCCACAAGGCACGAGCTACGAGGCACGAACCCTCTATATGTTTATCTTAGATCTTGAACGCGTGCCTCGAATTATAATTACTGGCGGTACATATTTAATTAGTTGGAAAATGTTGGTGTTTTGTTTCAGTAAAACATTCTTTATTTGTGAAGCTCTTGTTTTATTATTGTTTTGGCAAGTTAGAAAATAGTTAGTTGACTTTTAATTGAAAAATATTTTGAGAAAGACACAAAGATGACTGTGGTTCCAAACCCAAAGATTGTATTGAGTAGACTATACTTACTTTCTTCTTTATTTTGATAAAATTTATCACGTCATAGTCACACATGTTTTACTTTCTTTCAGGTCAATGAAAATACGTCACCGTGCTTGAAATCGAATGTAATCTACCCACTTTCTATTAGTTCTGAATTCATAAGTTGTGACAACACATCGGGAGTCGAGACAACTGTTTTAATCATGTTATCAGCAGTTTTTAGTTCATACCACTAACTAATCTTAAGATAAACAGTTTAAAAAGCCCGAATCTAAGCGACGGGTTTCGTGCTTAGATAGTAGTACCCCAGTATCTCGAGGCAATAAGTGAAAGAGAAGGAAAGAAAAGCCTCGAAAAGTAAATTAAACGTGTGGAAAAACCTATTATACCCAATATACCTGTACTAATCTAACATAACTCAATACCTCATCATAAAATACTGCAATCTAACATTCATATCAAAACCCACATTACAAAATCTAATACCACATTCACATGCAAATATAGAAAAAAACTGACTCAAATGCAACTCATTGCATTCGAGTAAAAACTCAGCGGTGAATACAGGAATGATTGCAACTGAAAACATGCCATTTCAGCGGTATTTTCAGGGCATTTATCATTAAATTGCCGTATTGTATGTAACGTGTGGCAAGCCTGAACTGATAGTGTCCCTTTAAACTTAATCACATTTGATTTTTCGATGCCAAATCGTTTTTGCGATTCGTTTTAAAAGGTCTGAATGTGGTTTGAAACATTTTGTTGATAAATTGGGTTGTAATTATTTGTATTGCGAGGTAAATAACATTTGCAGTACTGTATTATAGAGGTACCGAAGCCCTAGAACGAAAGGAGAAGGATTAAGGGTGCAATTTGAAGGTACTGGGTGGTTTTTAGCCAGTCTGAAGGTACAATTCTTTGGTCAGTACCTGTCTAACAATCATTTTCGCTTCACCTGGGGCGGTAGGATTAATTTGATGATTTTTCATCACATAAAACGATAGATTAAATATACTGTAATGTTGTTCTTTCTTTTTTGTATAAAGGAGAAAGTGAGTTTGTTACGGAGCGTGAAACGCTTCAACCTCTGAACCGATATCGAATAGTTTTGACATAAACATATATTTAACTTTGCAGACGGTTACAGGCCTGTTTTTTAACATGGAAAAATCATTAAATGACTCCTCCCACCCAGGGCAGGACAGGAGGGACTGTCAGAATTGTACTGAATAAAATCCACGGTGTCCTTCAATAGTCCTTTACGTTCCGAGGCCAAGGTTACCCGATAGTCCCGCGACCCCAGCATGCTTTGGCCATATAAGGGGGCCCCGTCATATTGCTGACAGCTCTTTGAGGCGCGTGTTAGATATGATATATAACCCCAATGTAATAAATAACAATTGAATATTTTTATCGATTTAAGTTAAGGTTAAAAATAAATACTTACTGAATTTCTAATTTATTTAATCAAATTATAAAATGATAATACTGTACAAGATTTGTTTACTATTGTGATAGATGTGGTATATAGCCCCTATGTAATAAATAATAGCAATATATTATTTAAAACAACTATCAAATAATTTCTGAACGAAATCAGTTGATGTTCAAATATTTATCAAATTATGTCCAGGATGCAAATAAATCTAATCAAGCTTTAAAATGAATCTACTGTACAAGATTTGTTTATTATTGTGATAGATATGGTATATAGTCCCTTTGTAATAAATAATAACAATATATTTAAAACAACGATCATGACTTCCGAACGAAATCAGTTGATGTTCAAATATTTATCGAATTATGTCTAGGTTACAAATAAATACTTACTGAATTTCTTAATTATCTATTCAAGTTTTAAAATGGTTCTACTGTACAAGATTCGTTTATTATTGCTTATTTTATTACTTATTTAACTGCAATGTATGAGGATCTGTGATTGGTTAATAATGGCGGTAATATTTCTTGGGGGTGGTACAATTCTAGGTTTATAAAAACAGATGTACCCTCACATTCGTGGTCATTATTCTTCAATCGCTATATGAGATAAGCCGTGCTCTGATTGTTGTTCTGTTTGATAAATGTGAAATAATAATAGAGAATCCAAGTGTGTGAAGCTGAAAGTTATAATTTGTGTTCTAACGTTCTACAGTGAAAATGTAAGTTAATAGATATTTATTATGATCTGAATATTATTGATAATGATAATGTATGTTTTAAAAATGTGTACTGATATTGTATGTTTTATAACTGTGTAAAATAATTATGTTGCCGTGGAGTTTCTTTCTCCGTTCTTCTCCACGAAAGACCTAGGGTTTGCGAACGGAGGTAGATTGGTAATAAATACCTAGTCTTGATTTTGTGCTTTCCTTTATAAACCCATTCCTGTACAAAAGTCCTTAGACATACCTTACATACAGTAAATAAATAACATTAACCATCCTGATATCTAAAACTTGATAATAAAGTCTATATTAATGTCAATAAAACTAGAAATACATATCCTATTTATCACACACACACATCCATTTTCTAACACGCGCGTAGGACATGACACGCCGTCGACCCGGGCATGGCCCATGATCGGGCAGCGAGTCGCCCATTAACGGTTATAGGCTACTTAAAAGCGTAGCAAAGGTAAAAATATACAATAAATCATAACATTGTAACCACTAAGAAATAATATAAAAGGATCCATTTAAACAAATATTATCTTCAAAAAACGTCTCAAACCTGATCTTAATAACGCGATTATCTTACGACAAAATACTTTTTTCATCCAAAATCCTTATAATTCATTATTTATTCAAAACAATGGGGGTTGAAACCCTCGTTATATTAGTCCTATGCCCCCGGGACGAGAGTAAATAAAGCTCAACAATAACGCACTTAAATCACATGAATTATAGATCATGTTAAACGTCTTAGGAGACTTAGTTAGTTTAGAGGTACTGGAGTTTCAATGGTTTATGTTTTAGTGAAGTTTGGGGAACAATGGAGAACTTATAATTTTTTTTATTTCGTGTGGAGCTCCTACAATATATGGTTGTAAACGCACCCACAGCACAGGAGAAATTCCTACCGTTTTATTACAAAAAGAGAAACATCTGATGAACGCTTGTCTTAAAAAAGTGTAACTGCAAAACGATATCAATGTGAAATGTCGTTGTGCCGTCGACAGTTTTTTTAGACAAGTGTTCAACAGATGTTTATCTTTCTTGTGGTAAGACGGCTAGTGTGTGGCAACGTCTTTTTTTAAATTATATCATCTTACCATCGTAATCCTGTACCTAATAGTCTCGGAACCAATAAGAATACAATAATACATAATTATCGACACGTTGAGAAGAAGTCCTTCAGGCTCCTTCTTAATAGAAGTTTAAGATTACGAATATTAATCGCTTTTGGTTTAGTCTCAGTGCTAAAATTGGCACGTTAGTTTCCGAAGTTAACCTGAACGTAACATACAGACAACTTTATTGATTACACAAAGTGATAAGTTGAGAACTTAAGAAAACGTTTTGCCCATTCTATTAGCTTCTCCTTTTAACTTTGTGTTATTAACTCTGCCTTATGTATCACCAGTGTACATGAAAGAATAAATTAACAATTTTTACTAATCAACTACTTCTTATCTCAAATACCAGGTCAACATAAAATGAAGCAGTAGCCATCAAAATGGACTCGCCCGTTTCCTCACAAGATGACCGGGACATTGAAGTGAACGTGGTCTCCGGTGCGAGCAGCCCAGACATCACTTCATCTCCCTCTAGAAAGGACCAGAAGAGCCCATTCTATGAGTTGAAAAAGGACAAAGAAGAGAAGGCGACGGGCAGCGCGCCGTATACCAGTTTTTCTATCAGTTCGATTTTGAACCGTGCGGAACCGAGAAGAGAGTCTAATGTTCTGGAGGCAGCGTTAGCGGCGAATCATTTTGGGAGCGCGAATGATGCTATGTTGTCGAGGTGAGTCGAATTTTGAATTTATTGTAACCTCTTTAGCAGTTATGTTTGCCTAGTACTTGGACGGATCTATATCAACTGTAGACGTATTTTGGGATGGTGTTTTTTGTAAGCCAGAAAAGTTTCATCTTTATTCTCGTGTTAGATTGATGTCTATGATGAATCAATAATAATATAGAAGCGTTGAATCATCATCATCATCATCTCAGCCATAGGACGTCCACTGCTGAACATAGGCCTCCCCTTTAGAACTCAACATATACCGGTTGGAAGCGACCTGCATCCAGCGTCTTCCGGCGATCTTTATAAGGTCGTCTGTCCATCTCGTTGGTGGACGTCCTACGCTGCGCTTGCTAGTCCGTGTTGAATAATATGACATTAATATAAAGGATCTATTTCATTGCAAAACACGAATAAACAGAAAGGAAATCCAAAGACAGATTAAAGTAGGAGAAACTACAAATCACTATAGACATAAATGTTTCTGTACAGCAGCTCCATGATGTCTATGGTCTTTAGTAACCATAATAGACCAACGCGTTTAAATGTGGTGGCCCAGAGAGCAGTGGTGGCCCAGGGAGCAGTGGTGGCCCAGTGGTATCGGCCTCGACGTACGAGTTGTAGGTCGTGGGTTCGAACCCCGTCAGGCGCATTACTTTGTGTAATTTATTTCATCACTACTGCTCTCAAAACGGTGAAGGAAAACATCGTGAGGAAACCGGCATGTTCTAGAACCAAAAATTCGAAGACATGTGACATCTACCAATCCGCACTGGGCCCGCATGGTAGATTACGGCCCACTCCCTCTCACAGAGAGGAGGCCTGTGTCCCAGCAGTGGGAACATTTATAGGCTGATGATGATGATGATGTTTAAACTGAACTGAATTACATAGCATAAGAAATACATACAGAAAACAGCTTAAAGGTACGACAAAATATCTATAATATATTTTATTTCATAGCGTATGTCCCACTTTTCAGCAAAGGCCTCTAACGGCCTTAATTCTTCCAAAACTCACTGTTTTTAGCGACTATGTCATTAATTTACAGCTCTAAACCATCAAATGAGTCCTTCTACTACTCGACGGGCTGTCAGAATCTTATTGACTAAAACACTCTGTTTCTACACATACCTTTTCGTATTCCATGGCGTTTTTAAGACATTTCCGAACTACACGAAGTCTTATCTTATGACTGAGACTACCTCATAATTCCTTGCCATCTCTAGAATACACTACGCTACCCCAACACAACCACTAACAATAGAGGAGTGTTTAAACTCGGTAATCTATTCAAGGCGAGTAACTGGCCACTTGTCTGCCGGGTATAATGCTGGGATCGATCGGTGGTCGACCGACGCGGTTGTGGCAGACTTAATCTCAGATAGAATGTGGGTTTGTGTTTGCGAGTTACTTGACTGGAATGTCTGCTGGCTTGGGCGAGTAATGAGTAGAGTTAGTGCTGACGGGAATTGGTCTTGTTTGTGATCATATTTTGTTTGAAGACGAGTTAAAACTATTGAGTTTTTTTTAAAGAATTAAATTACAGACAATAGTTTTCGGATTCATATAATTAATAAACCTTTACGAGGCTGGTACAGGAATGTAGGGATCGAGCAAATAAAGTCTTTGATACAATTTAGGAGCTTTTTACTCACCACAATGTTTATTCATTTAGGTAAAAATACAAAAACCATTGTAAAGATATAATTTGCTAATCAAGCGATAAGCTCTTTAAAAATTGCATCTAGTAGTTTTTAATCAACAAATTAATTAATAATGACTAGTTGAACGTTCATACTTAATAACCTTTTATTTGCAAATTGCATTATGCCAGACCTACGGATGACGTTACAATGTTATTTATTAAGACTGGTCAGTTTTGTAGCCAACATTATTTGATTATGATGTATTTTTCTAATTAAATTCACCCTGCTAACAAATTAAGCCTGCTATCATATTACTATAAACGATAAATAAAGGGTATAACTATTGACGTAGTTTGTGCAATAATAAATACCATTTATTTTTTAATTTTTAATTTAAAACCGTTAGTCGTAAAAAATCCTGCTAAGTCTTTAGTAAAAGTGTTAGTATGTAATATTCCGTTCACGTTAAAACGGCTAAAGCCATTTTGATAAATTTTGCTAGAAAGATATATAGGATAGACTATTAACGGATATAACGGTTATAGGGGGTCTGAAAACTTATCATCATCATCTGTCTCTAAATGTTCCCACTGCTGGGACGCAGGCCTCCTCTCTGTGAGTGAGAGGTCTCCCCCTCTCCACATGTAGAAGTCACATGATGTCGATTTTGCTGGTAAAACACAACAATGTAATTTAAATACAAATAGAAATACAATCAGGACCAAAATAGTACAACGACACATTATTTCACTGCCCTGTGTTAACATTAATATACAAAACTAGTGGCCCGTCCCAGCTTCGCACGGATACCCGTGCGAATTAAGAACCGCTCGTCCGATTTTGTGCAAACTTCACATAAAGCATCTACTAAATAGTTCGAACAAAGCCTAAACATTTGGTTTGGATAGGTGAGCCCGTTCTAGAGTTATAAAGTTACAACGAAAAGTGGCATTGATTTTTATATATTAGATATAGATAGATATATTTTTTTCTCTCTGCCTCTTTTTCTTCTCTATCTCGGTCTCTTTTACTTAAAATTTTGAATATTTTCGTAAACAGAACCGCATAGTACCAAAATTCAACCATTCCACTGCACTCGCTACAGACACAAGCCAGTAACTACCCCGTCTAAACGCAGCATAGTCCGCATAAGATCGGTTTAAACCTAGTTGGGGTAAGTACGGCAAGTTTACCGTAATATCCTGGACTATTAGCTCTTGGGCAAGGCTAACGAGTTACCAATCGCTTGTTAAGTTGAAACTGAAGGTTTTCGTTGAGGAATTTTAAATTAATGGAAGTTTTTTGTTTATTGAATGGTGTATTGTTTAACTGACGGCACGATTTGCGTAGTAGCTGAGGAATTGAACTGCTACGCATCGTGTCGCTGGTTCGATTCTCGTACAGCAACAACTATTTGTATTACATATAAGTAGTTGTTTTGGGTCTGGGTGTTTATACTCACGATACAGGAGAAATTCCTAGTGTGGTAACGTTATTAAAAAAAAACCGGCCAAGTGCGAGTTGGACTCGCGTGAAGAGTGTTCCGTACGATGTTACCTACGAGTATCACGTTTTTTTTAAATCTGACCCAAATTGGTACGCAAAATATTGAGTGATTCACCATGTTATTTTAATATCATGGACTTCTTATAGGTTTTCCTATAATCTATAAGTAGAAAACTAAGTTCTGTATTTTTTTTCAAAATTTTAGGTTCAGTAGTTTCGGAGATAAGGGGGGGAATGGTCAAATTTCGTCTATTTTCTTGAATAACTTGGAAACTATTTATTTTAAAATTACAAAAAAAATACATTTAAGATCTTCTCAACAAGACCTTTTATTTGATATATCACACGATGCAGTTTTTTTTTTTAATTTACCCCTTCCCCCCCAAAAATTACCTCCCACATACAGATTTCATCTATTCGCTTCACACCTCTGTGCTTAAGTCACAGGAATTGATATGTGTACCAAATTTCAACTCAATCGATCTAGTAGATTCGGAGATAATTGACTGTAAGCGACAGACAGACGGACACACGAGTGATCCTATAAAAAGGTTCCGTTTTTTTATTCGGACGTACGGAACCCTAAAAATATGATCGGATATGTTTTAAAATTATAAAAGTGGTACCGGTCTCGACTTACGACTGGCGCATTTGTTTGTGTAATTTATTTATTTAATCACTGCTCTTAAAACAGTGAAGGAAAACATCGCGAGGAAACCGATGTCGAAGTACCAAAAAATTTGAAGACATGTGACATCTACCAACCCGTATTGGGCCCGCGTGGTGGATTACGGCCTGCTCCCTCTCACAGAGAGGAGGCCTGTGTCCCAGCAGTGGGAACATTATTTTGTTGATGATGATGAAAGGTTGCTCATGATGATGCCAAGAGTCGTTTTCTTATCATTGACTATCATAAAAACATTTTCGCTTTGCAATAGGCAAGTAAGTACAGTTACTTCCAGTTAATATGCCTAAGGCTAGACTGTAATTTCATCTTCATTTTTGTGACTTAATAAATGATAAAAAACCGTGTTGTAACTAAATAGGGTAGATTAGTGCAAAAATAAATTGAAAAACTGTTTATGTTAAAAAAAACTTATAAATAAAAAATCTATACATATAATAAATCTATAGAAGGGTCAATTCTGTACATTGAAAATATTGAAAAAATAAATAGCGGGGGGTGTTGCTGGATCGATACCAAACCCAAATATGTGATTAAAAAAATTTTTGTCTGTCTGTCTGTCTATCTGTATGTGCAGGCATCACGTGAAAACTAACAGTTCGATTTCGATGAAACTTGGTATAATTATACCTTATTATCCTGGGCATAAAATAGGATACTTTTTATCCTGAAAAAATACGTAGAAAAAAAATCTTATTTTTCAGTTTTATTCATAAACGTTGTTCTGTAGAACCGCGAACACACGTTGCATTACCCGCAGTGGATTCAGCGCCGTAACCTGTAGCGCCGAAAGTCGGATTTGGCTTGAACCGTTTGCGGCACACGCGGGCCACGCCTCCCCGACTCCTATATAAGGAGCCGCGTTCCGCGCCGCGCGATGCATATAAATTCTGAATTTTGATGCAAGCGGACGTGTCCAGTGTGGCGAGCGGTCGTCCGTGGAATTAATATTGTATGCGTGTCATTTTAAACCGTGCTTTTCAGCGCGACCTTTTTGATTACTGTTCCGATCAGTTATTTGTAAATACAAGTCGGAATTACTATGAAAAAAATACTTACTACAGAACGCGAGCTCAACAGCAGTAGCTCAATAGAGGGATCTCCTTAATTATTATAGGCTTAGCCGTATTTGGGTCCAATAGATATTTATAAGATGTCATTGTCAGAGTTACTCAAAATGGAGAAATAAACCATCCACGCGAAGACCGACATCCGCGCGGACGGAGTCGCGGGCGGAAGCTAGTAATAAATAAAATAAAAAAATAATAAAATAATATAATGACTGGCCTGTTGGTCTAGTGGTTAGTGACCCTGACTACTATGCCGGAGGTCGTGGGTTCGATTCCCACCCAGGACAAATATTTGTGTGATCAGCACGATCATTTGTTCTGTGTCTGGGTGTAATTTATCTATAATACTTATGTATTTAGAAATATATAAGTATGTTTATCAATTGTCTAGTACCCATAACACAAGCTCTGCTTAGCTTGGGACTAGATGGCGTTGTGTGATAGTTGTGGCATATTATATTATATTATTATTATATTATATTAAGTATTGAAAAATATTGTACACGTATTTCTTTTTTTTTTGACAAAGATAAAACGCTTCAGAATAGGCTATTTGACAGTATCAATAAATTATAAATCTAATAAGTCCGTTATTTAGAGTTTTGAAAAATAACGTACGCATATCTTTTCTTATGTAAAATCAATGAATATTTACCAAGATATAACACATCAAGACTCGAGAGTGGGGGCTCGTGACGTCAGAATTCAGTAAAAAATGTACTAAATTGTGACGTATTGGCAATTTTGAAAGCATCATATCTCCGTCAATTTCGGATTGCGTAAAAAAATAAAAAAATAAGGGTCATATATTATTTGATAATCTAACTGACGGATTAATTCGATTTTTTTAGTCAAATAGCCTATTCGGGAGTGTGGGCTTGTGACGCCATTTAAAGCGTTGTATCTTCATCAATTTTGGTTTACGTCATAAAAGCTTAATAAAAGAAAAATTACGAGTCAAATATTTTTTACAAAACTGTATTTCGGACTAATTATTAAAAAAAAAAATAGCCTATTTCATATCTACCTTTCATTTTAGCTGAGTGAACACATTAAAAAATTACACGCAATTCTATTTCATAACAATTCTGCGAAGTTAAAACAAAAAGCGATCGCTCATGTTTTGATCGAACGGATCGGTAGCCATTTTAAAATGCACTTTGATAAAGCTGTACAATGGCAAAACATTTAATACTTAAATAATTTTTGCAATTTGCAGCATTTCAAATATTTGTGTTGTATTGGATAAAATCAATAACTTTTGGCTTCTCGTCAATTCATTGATCATGAGTGTGTTAAACAAATAACTGTCTTACTGCCCTAAGGTAGACTGGTAGAGAATGCCTATGGCATTAAGTCCGCTTTTGTGCAAATTTGTGCATGAAGTTTTAATAAATAAATAAATAAAAAAAGTTGGTCACTTGTCTAAAAAAACTGTCACCTTCAAAATGGCATTCGACGTTGATATTATAAAGGTCGTTTCGCAGTCACACTTTTTTAGACAAGTGTTCAACAGATGTTTAACTTTTTGTGGTACGACGGTTAGAGTTTATTAGAAACTAAGTGTTCCCCGTGGTTTCATTCTCGCGGTTCTTAATGGTCGTAGCTTGATGTTACATAGCCTAAAACCTCCCTCGATATTAGTACAGTAGTTCCTGAGATTAGCGAGTTCAACCGAACAAACTAACTTTTCAGCTTTATAATATTACTATAGGTAGATGTTAAATTAATTGAAATTATTCGTTTACTTTTGACATCGTTTCAACCTAGGTCTCTGCTTGCCAGCGGTTTCTCCCGCTACAACTCAAAAATTATCCCATGTGAACAAAAAATCTGGATAAAAACTATCCTATGTGTTAATCCAGGTTATAAATTATCTGTGTACCAACTTTTGTCCAAATCCGTCCAGTAGTTTTTGCGTGAAAGAGCAACAAACACCCGTGCATCCAAACAAACTTTCACGTTTATAATGTTAGTAAGATAGTACTTTAAAATTGAAGGGTTTAAATCGGTTAAAATGGAGAATTGAAGATCGCACTCAATGGGCCCATTGTTGTAGCAGTAACTTAAAAAATAACTTTAAATTTTTAACGAAATTATCATGTACTGGTCTGGTTTTCTCTTTATCAAAAACAAACCAACCCGCAATCACAACTAAACCCAAAAGACACGTTCCAAAACTACTCGAAAAACATTCCCTTTCACGCAACTCATTACCAGGCTTCTAAACAGCCAAACTGACGTAAAACTGAATCCTTACATCCACAGTAATACGGGCCGACATCCCCTTGTAATCAGCTGTCTTACAAAACATCCCAACATCCCTTTTTATCTTCAACACCCCTTAAACCCTTCGAATGGGGGTAAGAATGTAAGAGAGTAACAAATTACGAATTGGATGGACTTGGCCTTTCACTGACAGAATTAACAAGATGGCTGACAAGTTTTGGCGCGCTTTTTTGATGATTTGGTTCTAGGTGAATTAGGTTTTTGTTAGAGTGTTTAATTATGTTGGTAGTTCGTGTTGGTAATTTTAAGTCTCTCGTGATTCCTATAATAAACAGATAATGTAATTGAAATTGAACAGAGATCGAGGTCTATGTGAATCCAAATAATTGATAATGTAGCGTGTCATTTAGTCTACTGTTTCTGTAACCTGTGATAAACAAAAAAAAAATTGCAGGTTTAGTAGCCTTGAACAAAAAATGCATGGAAAGTCTTATAACCTTGTCATAATATAAGCTGAGAATAAAAAGATTGATGTCATGAACACAGTATCACAAACAAAGACGAAAAAATCTTCACGGTGTCTGCGTCCCAAAATAAAAAAAAGTAATCTCGCCATTTACAAGGAAACACCATAAAAACCCAACATCTGTTAGTCTAAACATTTATTCGCGCCTTTTCCTTTCCCCATCTTAATTTACAGTGGCGGGACATTTTGTATCTGTGTAAACGATCTGTCATTGTTGCCGCCATCTTGGAAAACTTTTTTTTTATGTCTAATCTGTGTTCATCCTTGTTTTGACAGCCTACTAATTAAGTAAAAAATACGTTGTGAATTTATTTAGAGATTACGACGAATTAGGGTGAATAATTTCTGTTTTAAAAGCATTTTGTTGCTAATTAAGTAAATGGTTTTGATGTTAATTGGTGTTTTTAACGTGAAGGACGCTGTTGAATATTCATATGTCCCCGTTTTTTTATTAGGTGTTAGAGATTTTTCGAAATTTTTGCTGGTTTTTATTTTCGTGTGCAGTTTTTATTTAAATTGTAACCATTTGGGGCTTTAGGAGCATTGTGTGTCATATAGTCATTATCATTGACCTTTTTAGAGACATTCACGTGAAAATGTCGACCATATTTATTATTATTTTCCAATCGAGATCGATTATATTTTAGTCACAGAATTTGAACAGTGCTAATTAATAATGTGAAAGCATTGTTGACATACAAAAACCTAATGGTGTAGTTCCTTCTTCGGTCCGTATTACGGTCCTTGAACGCAAATGAGCACTTGAAAGAACACTGTAGATTTTAGTCTGTCAGTCGCTCCAGTCGGGGCATGATTCAATTGACTATTTTACCATCAAAAACGAAAAAATGGTGTGTTTCCTATATAGTTATGTATAAAAACTTATCACATAAACTAAAGTCCCTTTCCCACTTGGGATGGGGGCAGAGATCGTCAAGTTTTCCGAAATCCGAACAAAATTCAGACTTTGGGACGAACTCGTCCCCTCGTAAACCGGGACGGTGTTGATCCCGTATTATGTGTCGTTGGAGTTATTTACGAGGTTCCCGGAATCCCGCGGGATAGCAAGGTTTAACCTGTATCTATTGATTTTTATATTTATATTCACAATGCCTGCTCTGAAGTTGGAAAAGTTTTTTGGTTGATGTAATTTCGTGAAATTGTAGCTTCAGGAATTTTGAAATTGTTAGAGTTTCAATAAAATTCATAAATTATTTTTGCTTGCAACGGTGGCGTGCCTTTTTTTGGGACAAACCCACCACACTATTCCCAAACCACTGCAACTCCTGAAAGCCAGAATCAACAGTGGCAACCACCAGAAAAGCACCGAGACAATGAAACTCGACGTGTCCCGGAGAATGAATTTAACTGTCTTGGATCCGGTGGCGTGCCTGTATGAACAGATGTATGAATGTGGATGAGACGAAAGGAGTATGTTAGAATCGAAACAGGTGACGCTCTGACGTTTCTGCCTACCTCCAAGGAAAGAAGGCGTAAAGTTTATGTATTTATTAAAAATTCGTAAGAGTTTTGTGGTCCATTAACATTAACATAAATAGATGTATGATTGTGGAGGAGGTGAAAGTCCAATGTAAGGACCGTAGCAGATGACGAACATTTACGTTTTCAGGTAAAAGGTGACAAACAATTCGTATTTTTTGCAATTATAACTTTTCTTTCGACAAGTGTGTAATCCTGATTTTCTATTCTTCTACCTAAAAAGTTTTCAAACACTAGGGACTTCTATGTCGTGGGTGCGTTTAGAAACATTTAAACTCAAAGTCCCGTAAAAACTACGTGTAGAACATCCAGAAATTGTACCGTGCGGTAATAGAACCCGCGACATGCAGCGCAGCTGTCAATCGCCTGGCCACTGCGCTAATTAAGGCCCCTCCCCGAGCAAAACGCAGCGCCAGCCGTTTTTGTGCAGTTTTTTTGGAGCTATCTACTCTTTAACCAAAAGAAATATCATATATTATAAAAAATACGTTAAAGTTCTACATAATCTTGGCTACAAAATGGTACATTTCTTTTTTTTTAACTCTGCATAAAGCCTCCTGCAGACACACGCGATTAATCGCGCGGGGCAACATGTCGCGGTCCATTCGCAGTATTTTTAGAGTGGAAATTAGCTTGGCTCGTTGTCCCAGCGCGATTAATCGCGTGTGTCTGCAGGAGGCTTAATGTTTTATTAATCGCCTCACAACGAAACCACTGAAATGACAAATAATTATTGAAACCATGCATCTTCTCGGAAACTAACCATTATTTTGAATTTTGAACTTAAACTAATGGATAGGCAATTTAATTATGAACATTATGTTAGAAATATTTTTTTGAAAAGACCAAAGTTAGATTTTATATAGCTTTTATTCTAAAATCTGAGCGTATTCGTTATATTATTCGTTTATCTCTGTCTCTCTCTGATTGCGCTGGGCGAAGAGGGAAGGAATTGCTCAAGGTCATATAAAAAAATATACATATGATAGGCTCGCGTTTGTCCACTTTCTCGCCTGATAGTAAGCAATGATGTAAATACGAGTAACCGATGGTGAAGCACGCTTGTCTAGAAGTAATTGATAACTAGAAACATTTCCTACAACCAACTACCAATGCAACTCTTAAACTATGCACTCATCATACTTAGCTCCGAAATCACACCCAAAAAGTAATGATCCAATCTCCTCCCAAACCTCGACTAGAGCAGTACTCTGCTCTGCAGCCCCCTTACAAAGTTAATAGCGTAAAGAGCAGACATCTTGTGCGTCCCCACGATCCGGCCACTTCGACGGGAGCGTTAAATGTAAATAATTTAATGCGATGGTATATGCTCCGAGTTATAAGCGACAGCGGAGTGAGATTTTGTGTATGTGGGTAGTTTTTTTGATTCTTTGTGAAAGTAGAACTTGGCAAGTGATACAGGGGAATTTGTACTGCAAAGTGAGTCGTGTTATATTTTTTGTGGTATAATAACTCAAGTGTAATTTCGTTTGTTCGTAAATCACAGAGAAGGAGCAAGTGTTTGTTTGTATATTCAGCACAATGTTAGCAATTAAAACTTATATAGCTAAATTTGGTTTAGTTCAATTTATCATCTGTCGTCTCACACAACAGCATCCAATATTATCTTCTTCCATTTATCAGCAAATATGTCCAATTTAGGGAAAGCAAAAGGCATTTGAACAGGGGTAAAAGGTCCGACTGTCCCTTCTGCTCCATCATTACTTTACCTTATTAACACCATAAAAAGAAAAGGTTGTGTGTGTGTGTGTGTATGTATAATTGTGGAATTTTTAGGACTTGTCATTTTGTTCCTGTAGTTTATTATGAATATACTAGGCAAGACTATATATACAATTTACCATTTTCTCGTCTAGATATTGATTCACAAGAAAACTAAGCACACTAAACTGCGTTTCTCTTGAACGCATTTAGTTTTATAGGTAAAGTTCGTCCTACTTAATTAAGCCTAAAATGATCTTTCAAAAACAAATTAATGCAAGTTTCTATGTCTGGGGAACAGTTACCTACAAGTAGACAAACTTTTACTGGTCATAAAAGTTATTAATTAGGGTACGAGATGGCAATATTTCTCCCCTTCATATCAAATGAAAACTCGCTTTTAATTAGCTGTCATGAGACTAGTCATCTCAGTATAGGCTTTATATTTTTACTTACACTAGGGTCACACTAACGGGAAATACCGTTAATTAACATTGAACATTTAAAGACTATTATCGCGCAAATCAACGGGAAGTGTCGTTAGTGTTCCCGGATATTAGAAGGCTTTTGCCGTGCATGTCTTTTTACATCGTTCATATATGCAAATATTCTCAACATAAATATTGTTACCAACATTTTACATAAAATTATGCAACTGAAGTATTTTTAATGTAATGTAAATTTTTGATGTAATGACAAAAATCAAGGACGCGAGGTTTCCAAAAGTGCCTCATGGAGCTGTCACAAAACTGGCGTAGCCTCAATAGATCCAAACACCTGCTGGGGTCGCGGGACCGTCTTAAAGGCACCGTGGCTCTGGAACTCAAAGAGCAACCGTACAAACAGGGTAGATAGAGAGAAGTAAGAGTCTAATAGTCCCTTTCACTCAACCTAGTGCGAAAATACTCAGTTGATGACCAAAAAAATAATTAAATAAATGCTTCGAGCTTGAATTCTCGCTTCGCCCATGACTTGGACCATACAATCTTCTCAGTCTATATACAATCTTAAGTTAAGGGAAGCCGTGCTTACCTACTTATTGGTTTAGACGATTTCACATAAGGGGTGTTCTGATTTTTACAAAGGAATGCGGCTTATATACAGGGTGAGGGGAGCGCGGTTTTATACTTCAACGATTTCTTTTGAAATTATAAAGAGTTGAAATTCTTGTTTGATGTGAATGTGTTTAAGGAAGTATTTATACTCAGTTTTGTTTCACTTATTTTGATACTGAAAGTTTTAGGAGAATGTGATAATGAAGTGTGCATATATTTTGTAGCATTTTACTAATGAGATAACAGAATTTTGACATGTTAATGAACTTACAATTTTGAAAGTCATATATTGATTGTAGAGGGTCAAGTTACAGTAGAGGTTTTGTTAAGGCATAATTATCTGAGGTTTTTCACCTTTTTTATTATTTTTTAAGATGTCGGGTCTACCCGCCCTGATTGGATTTGAAGTGACTATGAGACTCTTTTCTGACACAGATTTTAGGGCTGAAGGAAAAGGATAGATATTTTAGTCAGTAAAAGTCCGATTGTCCTTTTTTCTCCACTCAGGTTGGAAGATCTGATTTGATGATTTTACCACCCAAAAAACAACTGTACCAAACTGAATGAAATTTTTAGGTTCACCCAGTCCTAAGTTATGAGGTAACAAACATAAAAACAAAAAATACATTCGAATTGAGCACCTCCTTCTTTTTTGAAGTCGGTAAAAAAGAGTTGTAGCGTTTTGTAGTTTCTGCCTACCTTCATAGGATCAATTAATTTCGATTCATGAGCAACTATGAATAAATTAAGTGATTTAATTGCAGCAATAATTAGTTCGAGTTAATTCACATTATAGCACTTACAATAAAATGTTGTAAAATCGGACAATTTTACAGAAATAAATTGAGCCGATATCGATGATTCATCATTAAAATCATATTTCTTTTATCTTCCATGTTTAATACTTATTCTACTAATATTATAAATGCGAAAGTTTGTGAGTATGTATGTGTGTGTGCCTTTGTTACTCTTTCACGCAGAAACTTCTGAAAGGATTTGGTATACAGATTAACACAATACGATATTATTATTCTGATTTTATCTTCCCGTGAGACAATTTCAGCGTGTCGCGGGTTCGATTCCCGCACGGAAGAAATATTTCTATGACCTACAAATAGTTGTTCTGGATCTGGGTGTTTGTGTATGTGAGTTTCAGTGTTCGTAAACGCACGTTTTCAAAAAAACTTTGGAAAGATCTGTCAGACTCTTACTGACCAAAAATCCACTCTGTTCTTTCAGTTGCCCTTTGCGTACCAGGGTCACGGGCTCCTGCTTAGACAGTCTTGCGACGCCAGTAAGTGTTTGGAACCCTGATCAGATTTATGATAGCTCTTTGAGGTGCACGTGGAACCCGTTCCAGAACTTTTTTTTTTTTTTTTTTCGTGGTAAAATCATCAAATGAGTCCTCCCACCCCGGGCAGGGCGGGAGGGACTGTCAGACTTGTACTGACTAAAATCCACGGTGTCCTTCAATAGCCCTTTATGTTCCGGGGTCACGGTAATGGTATAAGTCCCGCGACCCCGGCAGGCTTTGGCCCTCTAGAGAGGGGGCCCCGTCATTATGCTGACGCTCTTTGAGGCGCGCGTGGAACACAACGCGCCGTCGACCCGGGCATGGTCCATGGTCGGGCAGCGAGTTGCCCTTTACTCGCCGTCCGCATGCCCGCGCCTACGGTGGCCGGAGATCGTCTTGCGACGTCCGTCGCCGTGGGTGTCCACCACTGCGGGTGGGGCGGAGGGAGGACACTGTCCTCTCCCTCACGCGGCCCGCCTCCTCCTTCGCGAGCATGACTGCTTCGCAGAAGGAGGCGACCGCTTCCCACTCCGTCTCGCCCCGCAGCATGGCCGCAACCAATGCCGGGCGCGAGAGGTCTCCGCCTATCGCCGCCGTGAGGACACGTCGGTGCTCTGCCCAAGCTGGGCAGTCTTGCACCGTATGCTCTACTGTGTCCTCCGGGCGATCTTCGCAGTGGTGACACCCAGGCGTTTCCTCCTTTCTCCTTAGACACAGGTACCTCCCGAAACTTCCGTGTCCGGTGAGGACCTGCGTCATGCGGTAGGTCAGGACGCCGTGACTCCTATCCAGCCACTCCTCAAAGAGGGGTCTTACCGCCGCGATTGCGGCGTGCCCGGCCGTCGGTTGCGACAATCGTCCCCTCCATACTGCCCTGAGATCGCGCCGGACCTCTTCCCGCCGCGCCTCGACTTGTCGGGGCAGCGGGAATTCTCCCCGGCGCTGCGCCTCCACGCGCCACTCATAGACGCGCTGGAGGGCAGTCGCCTCCAGATCCCAGGGCAGTAATCCGGCGAGCAGGTTGGCCGATTCGCCGGCGATCGTGCGGACCCGTTCCAGAACTTGGAACGAGTTTAGCGACGCTCAGAACCCTCCTTTAGGTCCTGTAATGCAATACAATGGATGGATGATTTTAAGTGCTTTATCATTTGTGGAGGAGCTCGTGGCTAAATAATCACAGCCGCACAGGTCGATCTTCCGGGTTAAGTCGCGCTTGCCGAGGTTGATCTGTGGATGGGTGACCGTCTGTTATAGGGTGTTTCCTCCATTCCTTGGAAAGCACGTAAAGCCGTTGGTCCTGATTGTCATTTGTAGATCTTTGACAGTCGTTAATAACAGTCAGAAGCCTGACAACCAGTCTTACGATGGGGTATTATATTACCCAGTTACTGGGTTGTGGAGGTCCGATAGGCAGTCGCTCCATGTAAAATACTGATATTCTTTTTCGGAAAATAGATTTTCATCCTATCAAATAATATTTTGTGAGTCCCCTTTTAGTCAGTAGTACCGTTACCGATACATTTTTAGTTGATATGTCTATCGATACAATTTCTATTATTCACAGAGTAGTCCTAAATCATATCGATACCATTTTCCATCTCTAATGCATGTCACAACCTACTTACAAGGTCCATCTGCGTCCACAACATTACTCGCAGCACACAAAGCCTTATTGTGCGGTCCATCGCCCGAGTGGCCTCGCTTACACCAAACACTAGCATCTTAAACCTAAAATTGAAAAGAACACAATGCTTTTAAAAACATACAAAAGAACCCAGGAATGAACGGACAACAGATACAACTAAACACTTTAAACCTATAAAAAGATAGCACAAAAGCTATTATTAGTAACAAGTGGAAAGTGTCGGTTGGCGTGCGACACCAAAAAGAATAACGTGTTTGCAGCGCGCATCGATTTTTATACCCCCAGCGGGAGGCGGGGTTAGTGAGTGGGCCAATCAGAGCGCGGTGTGCCGACCAATCAGACGGCGGCGTAGTGCTCCGTTTCAGCGTCGTTTTATCGTGTAATGGAATTTGTTCGCAGTACGCCGCCTGGATTACTGTGGAGCCGAATTGGTAATGCTGGGCGACGGGATTTTTTTTAAGGATTTTCTTTTCTCTGTTACGTATGCCTCTTTTTCTTCTTATTGATTTTTGTTGGACTATTTTGAGGTTATTGGTTTTGTTAGTTTGTGATTGAGTTTGGATTTACTTTGTTTTGGGATTAGTGGTTTGAGTTTCTTGGCGCATTTTGGTAAAATTGGCTAGGAGCTTATTTTTAACGAATGTAACATTCTATTTTGCTCACATAACAAAATAAATAATGTTAGTAACAACACAATATTAAAAAAAAGAATTTGACCTAAAAATAAATCTTTTCTCGTATTACTTTCCTGGAGAATTCAGAACTAGGTGCGACGTCCAAGTGCGTCCATTATGTCCCATTGTGTACACCCATTAGTCCATGCTCCACCATTCAAGCCGCAAGTGACAACACTGAAATCTTCCAACAAAGGGCACTTTTAAAATAAACGCTATACGAGGCAACGAGAATTTTTTCATTTCCCCATTATACTACACTCGGCGCTTTCCAACAATAAAATATAGTCGATAAAAGACTCGCAATCGTTATTGTTATTTGGAATATCGATAAAAAATAAACTTGCGGGGAAATGGGAAAATATGGAATCGATTTTTATAGTGGTGGGAGATGGGAATTGAAAATAGACAATTTATCGAAGTAAAGAAATTGTTATCCATAAATATCTCATCAAAACAAGTTATAAAACTAAATTTTTCATCGCTACGTTCGGGATCTGTTTAACTATTTATTAAGCTGATTAAGATCGTAGCGGACACAATATAACATAGCAATTCGTAGGTGGTGTTGCTACGAGCTACGCACGCCTACGCCGTAGCGCGTAGCATATTTCGTAGCAGCGTAGCGCTTGATTGTGTTTTACTGATTTGCTACGTTCATTAGTGATGCGCGTTTGTGTTGAATAGTTTCTCAGTGAATTAAATAATTGTGTGTAATGGTTATACATTTCAGAGTTGATTTTATTATTCTTTTTTGCAAATTCGGTCCTTTAATGGATTATTTGATAGATATGACATATTGAGTAGGTTTTAAACAAACTATTTTGATTTAGTGTGTGTAGCCTGTGCGTTTTTTGAAACTTCCACTCTATCCATCTACGCGCTTTCAATGGCCTAAAAGAAACCGACATATTTGTATTGAATAGTTGAAGGATTTATTTAGTGCAATGGAGATACAACAACAAATAGGTACATAAAATGAAACACAGAAACAAAATATAAAATAATAAAAACAAACGATAGATATACAAAAGAAGTGAAACATTATGATATTTTTATCATATTTGATGTTAGTATGACAAGCTAATGAATTCTAAAATATTTATATCATCATCTCCTTCATATCAGCAGCCGTAGAATGTCCACTGCTGATAGGCCTACCCTATAAATTTCCAACAGAACCATTCAAAAACGGTTTGCATCCATCGCGATTCTGTTTGATTCAATTATTTCTATATCAGTACTTTATTGTTCCCATTATTGTATTGTATTGTAACAGGCTGGTATCCGAAACTCCACGTCATATGCGCGTATTTTGCATGCTTGTTCCCATTAGTATTAATTTTAACAAACTCTTTTCCAAACTCATTAACAAAATTAAAACCGAAAATCTATCGACACTTCCCCCTCACTAGTCAACTATTTCGTCCCCAGAGCGTAGTGCTGCAATCCTCTTTGGCAACAATCGATATTTATACGCGCCTCCAATCGCTCGGTAAGCGAGAAAGCTTGTTCTTAACAATAGGGACTACTCTAAAATCTAACATTTTGCCGCCGATCTCTAGAGTTAGTGATTTATGGTGCCTCTTACTTTATATTGGTTCTTTCTTTAGTTTTGTTTTGTTGGTACTTGGTAGTGTGGTTTTTATTTTTTTGGTGCTATTCTTGAGTTCTCTGTGGTGTCGATGTGAATTGCAATTCTTTCTTCCTACTTAAGGGCCCATAACCAGAAAGTTGACAACGTCGCAAATAGCTGTCAAATATTTACAAGTTTAAATTAATTTGGTAAATTTACTGCATGAAAATAAGAAATATAGCTCTGTAGTGCACTAAAACATTGATTAGGGAATGCAATAATTTATATCGTAAGACCGAATATAAAGTTTTAGATGTAAAAAAAGGATTTGGAAATCTTCCAAATGCTTTTTTTACACCTGAAACGGTGTCAACATCAAATTCAGTATTTTAATTGCATTCCTATATCAATGTTTTAGTGCACTACGGAGCTATATTATTTATTTCCATACAGTAACATTGCTAAATTAATTAAAACTTGTTAATATTTGAAAACTGATCAATGCGCTCTTAAATATATTATACATGTGACAGTTTAGATGGGTACTTGTTACTCAATCATGTCTCTGGATTTTTGGATTTCTATCTGTACCTGGATTTTTGGTACAAGGTAGGTTATAGTTTTAAATAACACATAGGATACTTTGTACCCCGTTATTAGGATCCCTTGTATTTTACAATATTCCTTGTATTTGGCAACAGCTACATTTATTTTAAGTAAAGTCATGTTAGCGATGAAATTTCGGAATTTCGAAGCGGACCTTTTGCTATTAATCAGGCACAAGTAAAGCGATCCAAAGTCGTTGTGTTTAGGTAACTATTTTGTATTAAATGTATTTTATACAATACGAATTTGGTAAATCTATTGTATTGCCGTCCATTGCTGGACTTAGGCCTCTCCAATCTCACGCCATTACACTCGATTAAGGTTTACCGCACCTTCCAATGCAAGACTAATTCAGACAATATGGAGTTTCTTGCCCATTCTTCTCCATACGAACCTACCCTTACGAATGGGTGTTAAATCAATCCCATCCCATCCCTTTTCCTTTCATTTTAATACTCGAAGTTCAAAAGTGCCTCTTTGATAGCCTAAGTGAAAGTGCTTTGACTTTAATTTTAATTAGACGACCAAATTCATCTGGGGGCTTGGCAGCGCTCTCGCCAAGTTGAGCAAAAATGCATGCCGCTTTTTTGCCCGTACCATCCTTTTCTCGAAGTAATAACCTAAACCTTTACCTCCATAACATAGTTATCAAGGTTAAAACTGCTACATACATTACTAAACTGATTACGAACGGGTCATTGCGTACCTACCAAAAACAAAACACATGACAAGACATTTTTAAGGTGTTTCCCAGTAAAGCTTATGACAGTTTAATGGGATTTTAACAGCCGTGGTGTGACAAGATTATGTGAAAAATATCAGGTTACTGTTGACAAAAATATGGACAAACCGTGCTCAGTCATATACACTAATGTGGGTTTAGGCGATTATGAGATATAAGACTGGGTTTAAAGCGGAGAGCGGTGCGACAAAGTTACTTTGTAAGTAGGCGAATTAGCCATTAGCGGCGCCTTGTGATGTGTTTCAAACATTTCTTTACGTTTCATTTTACCGCGCGTTAAGCCACTGCTAACGGGGTGCTAAGACGGAAAACCTCCACGTGCGCCCGTGGACTGGAGTTCCCTCTCGGATACGTCCGTGGGGAAGACCAGTTTTTCGGGCCGGTGCACCCTGGGATGCGGGCAAAAACTCTTCCTTAGGCACTGTGTGCCTAAGAGGTCTCTTTGCCCGTATGCGAATAGCCTGTCGGGTGGAAGCTCTAACGCGTGTCCCTCTGAATAGCAGAGGGCACAGCGGCGGAGCGGGCTTGCGGACGGTGAGCAATGGGTAGCTCGCCGTCCGACCAAGGACCAAGCCCGGGTCGGTGGCGCGTCGTGTCGTGTTTCGCGCGCGCCTTGGGGGAGTTGTCAGCAAACTGACGGGGCCCCTTATGAGGCCAAATGCCTGCTGGGGTCGCGGGTTTTTCTTAACACAGGATACCGTGGCCCCGGAACGTAAAGGGCATCCGAGGGAACACGGGTGGAATTTAGGCAGTAAGAGTCTGACAGTCCCTTCCGCCCCACCCAGGGCGGGAGGACTCATTTGATGATTTTATCACCTAAAAAAAAAGCCACTGCTAACAGTGGCAAAAATTAGTACCAAGGTCAATTTTTTTAGAACCGAGGAATTCCTCCCGTTTCATTTACACACATTTAAACTCTCATTCACAAATAGCCGGAACTATTGTCAGCACTCCATCCCCCAACAACTTTGGAAAGCATGTAGGGCTCACAACGGCTTTACGTACTTTCCGAGGCATGGAGGAAACTCGCTATGACAGATGGTCACCCATCCACAGACCAACCTCGGAAGCTTTATCCGGAAAATCGGTCTGTGCGCCTGTAATTATTTAGCAACGAGCTCCTCTCATGATGCAATCAATATCTGATCGTCAATTCATTGTTACAGATTGGGTTTGATATCACAGTGGAGTGCCCTCGCAGGAAGGTACGGAGGTTTGGTGCCCGCACCTTGGTACTGGCAACGACCGCAGGACAGATCCACTCCACCTAGAGGTTGGTATAGCAGTAATAAACATTTTTGTTTTTCAAAGCTAGTTTTTTTTTTAAGTCAGGTTCGATACTCCTTTTGAATAAGGGGTTTGAAAGTTTTGGACCTAACATCAGCCGCCATTTTGATTTTTTTTTCACCGTTGCGGTGCACAACGAAAGTTATATTTTTAGATAGAGGATACTTAGACAAACAAAAAATAACCAGGACATAATGTCCTAAACCTTCAGTTTTCGGAGTTATTTGAAAAAAATTATTTCGAAAACTGAACTTTGGAGAAACCACTTTTTCCGCTTTTTTTCCATGCCCGTATGCATATTGAGTTATGACGTTTTTGTTTTGTTACTCTTTCAAACAGAATTAGCTGAACCGTATTTAGTGAATTTTGGCGTAGGATGCTTTTTAGAAAACTTGAAAATGATAAATGGAGGCGGCGGGGTGGAAGCAAAGCCGTCTATAAAAGCTAGTTTCTCATATTCTCGGATTTAGCCATCCACATCTACTTGATAAATTCAACCTGTTTATTGTGCCTCTTCATCATTTCATTGACATTTCTACGCAATGTTTTGGCCTTAACATTTCATAGACCTAAGGAGTACTATAAACCCCAGAATTGCCTATACAACTCAACCAATTCATCCCAGATCAGTCACCTAAATAGTTTAGTTAGAAACTAGAGATTCAGTATACAGTTCAGTTATATCCCCACTTGGTGTTCTTGATACTTTGATGACCACTAAATGTATCATGTCTCTCAAAGGCAAACGATGTATTGACGTCTTAAGAGACAGCTGTCAAAGCAGACGTATCTATGGCACTCTAGATGGTCTATGGTCAAACATAGGAGTATCTGTTTCAATTGGACCATTTGCTGTCTTTAGTTTAGATTGCGTTTTGTAATTTGTAAACCAATTGATGAGCGAATCGCACATCACGTTTATTAAACGCGCCGTTGACGTTTTTTCTTTGATTTTGTATGTTTTGAAATATTAAGGCTACATAATACATATTTTTGATTAGTTTACTATTATCATCAAAAACAACTTATGGATAACAAATGACTAACTGACAAATAAAATTCGTTGTTTAAATTTTCGAAAACTGTCCAAAAGACAAGGTAGTTACCGAAAAGCTGTTGGTACTGGCAATCATTATAGAAAAACGAAAAGGTTTTAATTCAAATCGATTGTGTCAATGTTCAAATGTTGTGTTTCGTTCTTAATCGTCACAATTAACTATTGTTTCGTACAAAATATACCTCCCTCAATAAACAGGCAAAACACAACAATTTAACTGTAACCCAACCCCAGAAAATCCATTCCCATTTTCCCGCGTAATTTCTAAACAACACAGCCATTACTGTCTATTAGTCGACCACAGATAATAAATGATGTCAGCAAGCTACCGGGAGAGATTAGCGCACTAGTGGGGCGTCCGGACCTAATCGATTCTATGCGATGTATCGAGTTACCGTACGTGATTTCGGTGTCAGGTTGAAAGGATTACTGATGCGTTTTGACAAACTGTCAGTTGAGTCCGGTTAGTGATTTCGGTTTATTTGAAAATTATTTCGAACGTTGAGTTCGACTTTGGAATGGGATTTTGAATTGCGTTCGATTTGATTTTGTGTCGAATTGTTAGGTGCATTGTTTGTGAATGCAAAAACTGAAATAGGTACAAGAAAACTACCTATACTATAATGTGCGGTGCTTATTAAGATGATTCTTAGATTTAGGTGCTAAGCTTGAGAGATAGTTTAACTGTCAGTTAAGACAATCGTCTACCGAGCGCTCGTCCATACTAAAAGAGAAAACGTTTTCCTGCCCCTAGATGTTATCCTATCTCATCTCATGATTTTTTAGAATGCTTCTGACACAGTAAAAAACTAGGTTTAAAGGTTTTCATTTTTTCAAAATTTATAATAGTTTGAAAGTTACAGGCGCCTAAGAGTTACTATTTTTATGACAAAATCTTCATTGAAGTAAAACCTTTGTATTTTAAAAATAAAGAAGTTTTAAAAAAAAATGCAAAACCTACAAACCTAGAATATAATATGTTGAAACGATTGACGCCAGAATCTAAGAGATTGGTCGTGATTTAGTATGTGAAAAACGTTTTCTCCCGAGAGACAAATTTCATATAAAAATACTTACAGTCAGTCGCGAGCTGCAACGCTCTCTATCGCACGATCGGGGATCGGGGAGGTGTGGTAGCGACAGCACGAGTTTTTCTAAATACCTATTTTTTTTAATGGCAGCCGGTATACTATCCTCTTAACCATAGACAATGCCAGTAGGTAGGTACTATCATACTATGTCTTAATTGATGGCATAGAGTCCGCGCCACCACTCATGACCTGCTGTAAATTCAAGGCCGTCATAATAAATAAATAAAAATGAAAATAGTTTATTTCGTTATCATTTCGGGTACAGCATATTGGGGATAGAACCACCCAGGAAGCATGTAGAACGCTTGTGTTGGGTGAATCTGCTCCTCCCTAAGAATAGTAAAGATATTGGTATAACTCTCGAGTGTGCGTGTATGTTTATGTGCTGTATGTATATGTGTGAGTGTGCGTGTGTGTGTGTGTGTGTTGTATATGTGTGTTATTTTATGGGTATGTGTGTGTGTGTGTAGCTGTATCATGTGTGTTGTGTGAGTGTTACTTTTTCTTGTATTGGGAGACTTCTAGCCCTACGATGCAGTATCTTGGGATCAGTAAGTATACCACTAGAAGTCGTGGACATTGTCTAGTGTTCGTATTTAAATAATATAAGTTTTCTGTTTCACAGTATCCAAGCGGTTCAAGTTCTTGGACAATTGTTTTTTACATTCACATTCGTCATAATCTGTTAAGGGCGCATAACCAGAAAGTTGGCAACGTCGCAAATAGCTTCGTATTTAAATAATAAGGTTTCTGTTTCACAGTATCCAAGCGGTTCAAGTTCTTGAACAATTGTTTTTTTACTGTCAAATATTTACAAGTTTGTAAACATTGCTAAATTAATTAAAACTTGTTAATATTTGACAACTATTTGCGACGTTGCCAACTTTCAGAATATGCGCTCTTAAGACACTATTGGGCCTCACCGTAACAATCTGAGTCCAGTTTTCATGCTAAGAGTATTTAATGTACAGAACACAGAGTATAGAAAATTTTATGCAGGGTGTCTCTAAAAAGGTAATCTCATTTTAGACGCTCATTCAGCCAACCTAACCTATTATGCCACGGAAATGTGACGCAACAACAACTGTCAACACAAACTAACATCAAAAACTAACATAAACACACACACGTTGCCTCTAAACAAGCAATCACCGTAACATGCTCTGCCTCTGCCCCCACTCGACGCGGCTTTAATTTTCCCAAACCCATCTCAGTGACGAAACAAAAGCGGAGCCATTTCACGCGGTCCAAACCGACCGAACAATGCTTTTCTGTCACAGTGTTGGTAGGTTGGGGATGTTTTCCCATTTTCTGGGGAAAATATTGTTTTAGGGGAGGTTTTTTGGGGTAACTTTAACTTGTTTTGTGGACGAATGAAAGATTTTTTAGCGTTTTAAGCGTGGCAATGTTTAAAATGTCCTGTTATTCTTTTGCAAAAACTACAGTTAGATTATCATCGATAGTTTGAATTCATTTGCAGTTGTGTATAGGACTATCTCCACGATTTTTTGTTTGCCTAGTCCATATAAATCAAACCTAAAAAATTATAAAGATTAAGAAATGAAGATACATTTTACAGCTTGTGAATAATAGAGACCGCATGTATTGTGTCGTATGTGAGCCAGAATGCGAAATATCTAGAAAGACACTAAATTCAGTGAATAGTGGGACCCTTTGTGAATGAACATATTTTTACGTCGTTCCACTTGTTTAAATGAAAATTTAGTGAAAAACGATAAAAATCATATACTTTGAGAAAAAAAAAGATTGAATTTGAGGGCAAATTCAAAACTCAACATAGCAACCCTGTTTTGCCATCACAGCACAATTACTGACGAAACAACAAACGTATATCCATCTCTTTCGCACCCACGACATTCCGTATACGAATCAGTTCGCGCCAAATGCGGTGTCGTCGCTATGTTAGAGTGATGTCGCGCGCGCTCGTTTTAATTTTCGAATGCGGTTTATACGGAACGCTGTTTTGTTTGATTGCTCGGTTTTTAGGAGAGTTTTTTTTTAATTTTTGTGATTATTGACGAGGGCACAGGTGTGGGGTGCCAAACATCAAAAGAGGTTGTTAAATGAACATCGTGGGGAAAGCTGCAAGAATAATGTTTAAATTTTTACATCTTCATTATTACTACCGACAAAGTATTTGGTCAAGTTAATTAAGACTTGTCAACTTTATCAAAAAGTCTCCGTTATTAAAAAAAAGATTAGTATCTTGTCTTTCGTCAAATCGTCGCCTTTTAATAAAAAAGAGACATTTACCTTGCAATTTTATTTACCTGGAATTCACTGTAACACTTCCATAACTAAGTATTGTATAATATGTCGGTCTGCAAACTCGTAAACTGCTTAACTAGTAAGCGTTTGTGTAAACAGCAAGCGAGCACTAACACAGGATTACTGGCATGGCTTCTAAAATCAATGCAAATCACACATCACTAACAACCAGCCACAAAAACCTCATTGTTAGAACGTAATCTGTGAAATAACAGGTCAACTAACACTGGTTGTGTATTGTTGTACGACCAGAAAACAAGAGCTTTCGAATCAAGGCTCGTGTATACACGTGGAGAACTTCATTATACTGGTTTTATTATTGCTTAAAGTTATAAATTAACGAAAAATTTCAAATTGAACTCTGTTTTGAGTGTGTAAAGGTGCAAAGTACATTGAAAGTATTTCTAATTCGAATGAAGTGATTCATAGCTGTGTAGATTACAATTAGAGTCATTCCATTTTCAAATTGAATTTTCTAGTTTTTAGTTGTCACATTGTTTAGCCTTTTTTATATAATTATACCTATTTCATTTTAACATCATTTTCTACTACGAATAAAATCGTTAATTTTGTGGAGATCTGTCACGCAAAAAACTCTACGGATTTACATGAAATTTTACTGAATGGCTTAAATCAGAATAACAAGGCTATCATTTTTAAAATTAATTTACGTGTAATCATTGAATTTCCGCGTGCAAAACTGCGGACAGAGATAATAGGTAATGATACAGTTATGTTTTTTTTTTAAAACTATTGCATAGCTTTTATCACGGGCTCTGAGCGCGGCGCGGCGCTGCGGCGACCGAATTCCCAAAAACCTAAGGAAAATACCTGACACCACGCATCGTCTAACGTCGTTTCAGTTCGGGAGACTTCGGCAATCATAAAAATATCCGTCATGAAGACAATTTACTTTTTCTTTCTGATTCTAAACGGCCAGCTACAAAAGGTCTTTTCACAATGAAACCTACTTAGAAAATTCTCCTACAACAAAGAAGTTCTTTATTACAGTAGTGCACCACAAACAATTTTTGTAGGGACTGACATACGCTGTGCGTAAAAGCCTCTTTAAACAAATAAAAAAAAAAAATTTTAAATAAATTATATTCTCGTTAAATATAAAAAATGTTATATGCAACAGCTTCACCGCGGCAGTGTCCGAGTGCCACATGTATTTTTTATTTGGTAATTGCACATTGAATTATCATCTCGGTTTGGCATAATAAAAGCTTTGAAGCCTTTCTAGAAACGTTACAAAAAATCTAAGTTTTGCTTCACCATCCTCTAATGAATAGCCTAAAGCAAAAGTAAATTTTAAGCCAATTAGCCAGTTGCTTAGTGTTCTACTAACGGACTAGTTAACTAGTACTAACGTTTATTACGTATTAAGTCTTCGCTTCACTGCACTGGCTTGATCGTGTTAGGTTGTCTTTAGATGAGTCATTGTCTGTGGTCTAATTTTGATCTTTTTACGTGGAGGTTGCATTGTTTATGGTATTGAACATAACCGGAGTATTTTGTTTTCTTAACGTGTAGAGATATTTGATTTACTGAGAGGTTAGGAAATTAAAATTTCTCTGCGTAATTACATCCTATAAAATAACGATAGTTACCTCGCAAAGTGAGCGCACTTATTTCGAGTGCAAACTATTTTGTTTTAAAGCAAATCATGGCTGATTCTCACCGAGACACGACATTCGAAATTCGAACGGTGCGTTCGAATTTTGAATGTGATGTTTAGAGAATTTATTCCATTGAGCGTGTTCACACTAGACGATAATAGTAACGATACGACACTTCCATATCGTCCCCTCTCGCTCATTTTTCCTAGAAATTTAAGAAACTGCCAATATCGTGTCGTTATCGTCTGATGTGAGAGCACTCATTGTCTTTAAAGACGTTTCCACGTTCTATATTTAAAATACAGCTTAGTTGCTCCTTTTAACCTAATTAAATAAACTTCTAGCGCAAACGAATACATTTATTGCTTAGACAACACCCTCTTAAGTCAATAGAGCTTCAAACAAATCAGTGCGGATTAACGAGTAAGGATTCCTTGCGGTTACAATATACTGTTAATTTCCAATAATCCAATTTCAACCATAAAACAATGGAAATAATGATCATTTTCATTTTAACAGAATTGTCAGTACCAGCAACTTGAAATCAACCTTGTTGTAAAGATTGTAAAGATCAGTTTATATTGACAGTGACGTAAGATCGGAGGTAGAGTAATTGTGTAAGGACTGTACCGACATATCCAATTACTGTTAGTCGATTTAATCCAAATCGAACAACGCCTTTGATTGGGCAATTTGACAGGTTTGTTTAGAATTCGAACGCGTTTTGTAGTTTTTAAAAAGGTCTTTATTTAGGTTAGGAAACAGACGAAAAGAAAAAATGTTATTAAAAGATGCTTTTAGTTTTAGTTTGAACAATCAATTGACATACTTTTTATGACCTGTCAAAACGCAAAATGTCAAAACAAATTGTACGTCACTATTGCCACTAATTAGTTAACTCAATTATCTTACTATTTAGTGATTTCAGAGCAACAGAAAATATAATTTAACAGTTTTATGAAAGTATACCAGTTTTGTTTTTTGGGCATAAAATAGAGTGTGTTTTGGAATTATTGGAGTGTCAAATAACTTTCCCTTTCTACTTTTATTTTATATTCCATGTAGTGGACCTTTTCTATTCAGTTTTGATTTCCACATGTTTCACATAACATCAAGTTATCTGAAGGTAAAAAAATAGAGAAGAGAGAGAGAGAAAGAACGATATTTTATGTTAATATCCTTGTCCCACGTACGGCTAGGGTAACATTTTCCAAAATACAATTTTCTTCTTACTAACCTCCACATTCTTGTTACAGAAGACTCAACCACCAATGAAGAAGGTTCAGCCGGCGGATCCCCCCGCATTCGGAGTCCAACAAGAGCACCAACTCCTCCCTCTCCCTCCCGCTCCTCCCCGCGCTCCCCCCGCCTCCATCCAGCCCTCTACCCTCAACAACCAGACGTGCAGGACTCAGATCCTGACGTCGACGAAAGCGATGACTTCGACAAAGACGAGAAACGAGACCCAAACGCCAATTTGGGCAAGAGAAAGAAGAAAACTCGCACTGTCTTCTCCAGATCCCAGGTCTTCCAACTAGAACAGACCTTTGACATGAAAAGATACCTTAGCAGTTCGGAAAGAGCTGGTTTGGCAGCGTCCTTACACCTAACAGAGACGCAAGTGAAGATCTGGTTCCAGAATAGACGGAATAAGTGGAAGAGGCAGTTGGCTGCGGAATTGGAAGCTGCGAATATGGCTCATGCTGCCCAGAGATTGGTTAGAGTGCCGATACTTTATCACGAGTCTCGACCGACCTCGATGCCTCATACGCCAATGCCACTGCATCCTCAGTTCAACGATGGCGTTGGAGGGGTCTACTTCCCCACCCAAGCTCCTCAGCAGCTCCAGCCGCTGCCAGCGTCCCCTGTGACGTCCAGGGCTCCGCTATCGAGCCTCGTGTAGTGTTCGCTCGAGCCCGCACGCTCGGAGGACGGACATTTCTGAACATGTCTACGAGGGACGTGTCTGAATCATGTCAGTGCGGAGACAAGTTAGTAACGTGAGTGTAATTGCCAAATCGTTCAAATGTAACTTATTGTATAGGTTGGTTCGTGGACGTGTTTGGATAGGTTTTTAGACAGTTATGGACATGGTGCTGTGGAATTTCGAGATTTATGGCAAAACAGACTAGCAAAAGCTCGTAAAGCAGTGAAACTTCATGTTAAGGGCGCATGAAGGTTGGCAACGTCGCAAATAGCTGTCAAATATTTACAAGTATAAATTAATTTGGTTTTACTGTATGAAAATAAGAAATATGGCTCTGTAGTGCACTAAAACATTGATTAGGGAATGCAATAATTAATATCGTAACCCCGAATATACCTACAGTTTTAGATGTAAAAAAAGTATTTGGAAACCTTCCAAATGCTTTTTTTACACCTGAAACGGTTACAACATCAAATTCAGTGTTTTAATTGCATTCCTATATCAATGTTTTAGTGCACTACAGAGCCATATTTCTTCATTTCCATACAGTAACATTGTGAAGTTAATTAAAACTTATTAATATTTGACAACTATTTGCGACGTTGCCAACTTTCAGAATATGCGCTCTTAAAACCGATTCGTAAGACCTTTGTACTTGTAAGTGTGAAGTTTGATTTCTAAAAAAACTTTTTTTTTTAAAAGTACCGACTTCAAAACAAATACAAAAAAGTTTAAAATAACTTTTCTTTCGGAAGTCGGTGGCAATAGTCAATGACACAACAAAACAAAGCCACCGACTTCCGAAAGAAAAGTTATTTTAAACTTTTTTGTATTTGTTTTGAAGTCGGTACTTTTTTTAAAAAAAAGTTTTTATTTTACCCTTTTTAGTTTATTTTTTATTACATATTCAACTCAAATTCTTGTAAAATACAAAATTTTCTTATATATGCACTAATCTTGTAATCCGTCACAACATAAAAAATCCATATCTCTAAAACTACTGAACCGATTTTGATGAAACTTGCAGTGTACCCTAAGTTGAACAATACCTAGTACAACAAAAAAGAATTACTTAAATTGAACTTATAGTTCCGGAGATATGCGTGCACAAACATAAAAACATACATACATACACACATACACGTATGAAATTGGGCACATTTGTTCAGACGCTGATATAGACTAACATATATGAAAACTGGGCAGTTCTGATAATATGTATTACATACATACGGGTCGAATTGATAACCTCCTTTTTTTTGAAGTCGGTAAAAAGGAACAGTAGTGTTTTTGAAAGCTTTGTGACTTCAACTTGACAGATTGACTTTTACTTAGCGGCACAAGAATCAACTATTCTGCCTCTCATGTCAAGGCATCGACATTCGAAAACCAAGCCACCAGTCAGGTAACTTGTTGAATTAAAGCTAGTGACCACGCTAAAAGGTTTTATGCCTCCATTGCCATGGACTCTAATCTTATCCAAACACGCCCCAACCATTTTATTTACGTGCTAGATAAATTGCAACGGCGTAGTACTACGTTCTTTGTGGACAAAAGAGGTTTTAGTGACGTGTAAGATGGACTTTTTGTGATCTATGGTGTGTTTTGTCGATGGCACATCGCTTGGTGAATAAATTGTGTAGTAGGTGGTACTAAGGATTTACCATGGACTTTCGAAAACGTTTATGTTTTCGCGCTTCTTCTGGAAAAAAAAATGGTAATGGATTTTGTCAAACTGGTTTGGACAGATTGCGGACTGGACTTTGGGCATCGGATTTTGGCAAATTATGTAAATCTACAGAAGTATTTGTAGAAGGTCCACATCCACAGACAGTCCAAAATCTGTCCATACCGGCTTGGTCAACTTTATCTGGGGAAGTGTAAAAGTTCGTGGTAAACTTACGTCGTTAATAAAAATATAAATAGTGAAATGATTCGAATAAATGTTACGTACAAAGATCAATGTAATTCCATGTTGTATATTAATGTAAATAAGAATGTTTTAAATCCTCCATGTAATGTAACTATTTATTTATTTTGCGGATAAGTTTTGTAAATAATAGCTATTGAAAGAACTGAGTATTCGTTTTTTAAATATAAGCGTTCGATTTATACCGTTCTTTTATAGTTGTTTTATCTTTGTTAAGTTGGCTAACCTGTGTTTATTGTAAAAAAAGTGTTCTAATCATTTAAATGTCAGTCATGCCAACTTAAAAGACAGCGGTAAAAGAACTCTGAATGGACTATAGTTATTTTTTAATTTCTGTAATTTTATAGTCTTTGTCTAGTCGCCGTTTAAAAATAAAACTTTGTTCTTAATTTGAAAATGACAGTTGACAATTTTTCTTTGTCGCCATTCTTTCTGAAAGTGCTTTTGTAACTTAAAACTTAGTTTTTAAAAGCTAAAATTGTTTGAACTACTATTTTTCATTAGAGCAGTAACTTTGTATAGTGCTTTAAACTTCGCTAGCTAATTTGACGTTACTTAATTACTCGTACTTCTTGTAAATTGGCATATCAAAAAGAATATTGTAGAGAAAAAAAAAACAAAATTAAAAGGTAATGAACAAAATGCTCAGAATATTGTAAATATAAACATACACTGTGTTACTGTTTTCAAGTACATAATTTTAAACCTCAGTATTTAAAAATATATATCCAGAGTGAAATCGTTTGATTTCCTATAAAATATTATGTTTTTTAATTATAAACTGTGTTGCCATGTTGCTTCAATGTAATTCTGTAATATTGCTAGCCTAAATAAAAGATAAATTAAAACGATGCTTAATTCTAAAATATTAATGTTATTTACTGATAGTAGTTGAATGATCTTCGTAATTGTAATATTATGCTGAGGTAAGGCGAGGAAATAAAACGAGTATGCAATATTTGTGTCATTTATTTTACCTACTTCAACATAACCATAGTCGAGAGATAGCCACGATTTCCGGACGACGAATAATGGGTGACTCGCCGTCAGATCATGCACGGGTCGACGGCGCGTCGTGTTCCACGCGCGCCTCGAAGAGCTGTCAGCAATCTGGCGGGACCCTGGAACATAAAGGGCTATTGAAGGACACCGTGGATTTTAGTCAGTACAAGTCTGACAGTGTCTCCCGTACCACCCTGATTGAGAGGATTTATTTGATGATTTTATCACGACAAAAAAATATAACCATAGTGTCCGTAAAATATCAAGAATAGTCTAAAATACTCTTTATTCAATTTGTAGGACAGCATAGACCAATAATGAAAAGTAAAAATGGAACGTAATAATAACCTATGTTATATTTTATTTCTTGTGAAAAAATTATTGCAATATTCTAGAATAATTAGACATACATAGTTCTAGAAACTCACAATTACTTACCTTAAAACAAAATGTTCAAAAACGATCTAACAATCCCCCAATTCCACAAAACAAAGAAAATAATTAAATTACATTCAGGATCATCGCGCGTGCAATGTTATCTGGCAATCAGAATGCAAGAAAGTAGGGTAGTTAAATGCTGGCACGCGGCGGCGCTCGCTAACACGTCAGTTTCGTATCCGGCCGCGTCCGGTGTGGGAGGAACGTATCCGGTCCGGATGTGAAGCCTTGGGTTACAAGGCTAATATTATTTTTAACGCTGGCAACTTCCGGAAGGGAAAGTGTGAAGGATGGTAATTTTTGTGGTGTTGCTAGCAAGTCGTTGGGTAATTATAAGTAGATATGTAAGTAACGAAACTTTTCTTGAAGTACTAACATAAATACAATTTTTTTTAGTTCAAAATCATTATGATCACCAAGCGCATAATCGTGTGATCTGAGGGTTGGCTTATTTCTTGGTCACAGAATCAATATTACCATACAACATGGCAATACTGCCACCGTTGTGGGCTTGTGAATGTTTTATTTGTAATCGATAATTAATGATTGATGAAGCAACAAATTATGAGTTAGAAAAATACTTACCGTCGTACCACAAAAAACTTTTAAACGTCTGTTGAACACTTGTCTAAAAAAATGTCAGATATAATAAGGTCCGTTTTGCAGTAACACTTTTTTAGACAAGTGTTCAACAGATGTTTAAATGTTTGTAGTAAGGCTGTTAGTCTTCTCATGTTTAGCTTAAAATTACTACCACGGCTACGCGAACTCCTTCTACTGAATGCAGTCTTATGATCATGAGATTCACAGGTTAATGCGTATCAATTTAGAAGGTGAGCCGGAAGAGGACACATTAGAAAGTTGAACAAATTCTTTTACCTATTCTCTAGGCCTGATTTGTAATGTTTCCACTACCGGCTTGAAGATCTTGCATTACCGATGATCTTGACACTTAGTTGGGTAGACTGGTGGAGAATAGGGTGTTGTGGCAAAAGCTCGAGAGATGCGTTTGGCCAGCGAAAAGGTATGTTGATTGACTAGCAAGCATACTCGTAAATGCCCTTCACATGCAAATACCGTGGTGTGTTCTTCAATTCTTGAAACTCTACTTTAGTATTATTTTTTAGGGTTGATAATGTATGCCATCAAGGGTATTTCAGGCCAATCATCTGATTATTAAAAAGATATTCCAAAAGAGAAATAAAAAGGTCTCCAGCATCATTGATATAAAGGTATTTCTAATGTTGAAACAATATTTTATGACGAAATGAGTATTTTCAAGTTAAAAGTTAAAATCGTGCTTGCGCCTCAGGGCAAGCCAAAATGCATAATAAAATATAAAGCAAATGTGAATGAAAACCCTTTTATTAAACTATGTACCAATGCAGTTATTTTATTATCAGATCATAATAAAACATTTAATTAGCCACTTGTCTCATTAAATGCAAAATAAACACATCTACTCATTCACGAATGAATTAATAAAACAAATACCAATTAAGTAATTCCCACTTCCGATAATTTCCACATCAATAATGTCGACATTGAATCAATCAACGAATTTAATTAATATTCGTTATCGCCATTAACTGACCGTTCACAAATATATCAATTTAATTAAGCGATTCGCGATATTAATTCGATTATTACCAGTCGTAAAAAAGTTACAAAACAGTCTGTTTTACCGCGTAAACGACGCCATGGCACGAACACCCAGCCATTATCATAAAGCAATTTGGATTTTATCGTTAAGTAATAGAGATTACATTGGTTTATCACGACAATCCTCTAATTACCGTTATGCATCCCCGGAAACGTCACGCCATACTGTAATTTTGTGTTAAAATGGACCTTATAATTGTCGCGGTATGATATCATTTCCAAAAATTGATAGTGGAATTGTGATAGTGTCATATGTGTTTTTGGGGTGAAGGAAAGTGGACTCTGCCTAGATGATTTCATAGTTTATTTTTGGTATTTGTGGGTGCTTTAAGCGCCATCTATGGCTTTATTAGATCAAGTTAGTGCGTCGAGGAATCTCAATTTAATTAAAAATGGTGGATTTTTATCGGTTGATCGCGCGTGCTTGCAAGTGTTGGCACGCTCCGATTGTCGCTTGGCGCGCGTCGGGGATTCTCCATGTTGTTTTTATCAACTGTCACTTAATTATCGAAATTGAATTTGGAACGTGCGCCCGCCATGTTTGAGTTTTTATTAAGTGCAGCTGTTTCTTTGATTTTCATTTGCTAATGAGAATTCTTTTCACGAGCTATTGGATAGATGTTAAATTAATGGATCATATTTTTGATTTTATAGTTGAATTTTACTATCCAAGCTTTTCATTTATATCTCCGGTATTTTTAAATCGATCTTTATGTAAACTTTAAATTAATAGTTCGGAATTATGGAAATTATCCGACATTTTTTAATAGAATTTGTAGACTGCCATAGACACCCATAGAATATCAGATCGTTAAAAAATAAACTTTATTACACCCTAGTGTATCATATTGTTTACATTAACCTTTTAATTGCTTAAAAGCGTCCAAAAAACTCCACAGTATCAATTAATATCATGTTAAGAGGTAATTTACGTGAACTGTCAGTTATTGTAACAGATAACACAACACGGACCTTAATGGCTGCCACGATGTCACACCACCCATGATAAAAATAATGACGGAAAAATACGAAACTAAAACTAATGTATGAAACAATTGACATATGACAAAGATACTAGCGCCATTGTCAAACGCATTTAAAATTGGTCGAGTTATACGTGTTTGTATTTAAAACTTGTAATTATTCAAATTTGGAACAGCAGATGCGTTTGAAAACGATAATCGATTTTGTATACGCGGCTAAGTTGATTAAGCATTTTAGAAGTTAGTTTCGAAGCATTTTGGACCTCATTCTTTATGTTATAAAGTTTTATGTCGCGAATTTTATAGATAAGAATAAGAATAAATTTATTTCACTGTTAAAATGTTCTGATGTCTGAACTGTCAAAATAACTTTATTTTTAAACTGTAAATAAAATTACTTTGTTTTGATCATGTTTTTGATACACATTTGCGAAGGTTAATTTAGAACCACAACTGAGCAGTTAATGGTGTGTTTAAATATTAAAAAAAAACTTAGTTAGTTCTGGTTAATGACGCGTGAAAAACAATAATAATTACTTTAAACAAATTAAGGTGAAAAGTTAATAGCGCATTAATATTTGAGGTGTGTCAAATATTTTATTTTTATTTTAGCTTTGTATGAGACGATGAGACCATTGTTTCATAGGTACTTATAGAAAATTTGTAGATTGACCTGCTGGCGTCAAATTTTCTGAATCAAAAATGAACCTAATTAAGTAAATGCATTGGGAAAAGTTGAAAATATATTACAGATTGGGGTATCTTGATGTGCTGGCGAACAAAAATGCTAACTACTATTAAATATGTGACGGCACGGTTAACGCAGTGCGGCTGAGCTATCGACTGTTGCGCAGTGTAGGTATCGCGGGTTCGATACCCGCACGGAACAAATATTTGTATGATCTACAAGTAATTGTTCCGGGTATGGGTGTTTGTGTATGTGAGTTTATATGTTTGTAAACGCACCCACAATACAGGAAGAAATTCCTAGTGTGTGGCAACGTTTAAAAATAAATATCTATGCATCTACAATATTAAAAAGCCAATAACACTAACCTCCATAATAACTTAATCTATTTCTAATCGCGGGGCGTTCTTTACCTACAAATTGAACATAATAACACTAAGTACATAACATAACGTTATTATATAGTAAATAGACGCTCGTCTGCGTAACGAGCGAATGTCGTGCGACCAATGTATTTACAATCGAAACACTTTTCGCCTAAGTTAAGGGGTAGTTGGTCGCGGGACTTATCTGGTCGCGGGACTTATCTCATTACCGTGACCCCAGAACATAAAGGGCTATTGAAGGATACCGTGGATTTTAGTCAGTACAAGTCTGACAGTCCCTCCCGCCCTGCCCGGGGTGGGAGGCGTCATTTGATGATTTTTTAAAAAGTTAACGGTAGTCCGTTGACGGGGACCCTTTAGAGGACCGGTAACCGTGACTGATGAATCTAATCTCAAACGTAGTAATATTAAGTATTCTGTGTCTCAACTACAAATACTTAAAAATAAACATTAGTACCTAACTTCCAGACCAAAATAGTTGAGCTCTACAAAATCAAAAAAAAGTTTACGGTCACTTTGAAAAATCGAAATCTTTTTTGTTAGCGGTGATTATATGTTATTAGGTATGATTTCGTCTTCTTTTTAGATTCTTTATTTAAAAAAAAAACAGACTATGAATAAGTATAAAACAGATTTATTTAACATAAATTTAAAAAAAATTAGGTTATGCTAGTGATCATGAACTTTTTTGATATGCGTCTGTAAGAAAAATAATTATTTAGTTGTACAACTTTTAAATAAAACAATGAAACAAAGTAATTTCAATTATAAACAGCTAAGGTTTCCCCTTAAGTTGCGCGCAGTAATTTTCACCCAGTTCTAATATCACAGAGTGGTTTCTATGCGGTTCTCCGATCCGATCGAGCCATTACAGACCATTTAGTGTGACTGTACACGAGCTAGCAAGACAAGATTATTATAAGACCATGCAAGATAAGACAATGCAAGAATTTGTGATGATGATAATAAGGACATTCTCTGCGTCTCTCCAGCAATCGAGCCATTACAGGCTATTTAGTGAGACTGTTCTGGGAAAAAAAAATCCATATCACCCATTTCAGCGATAATAGACATTTAAAAAAAAGTTGAAATTCGACACCCTTGGTCGCATTTTCAAGTCCTATCACCAATGTCACAAACAATATTTTTTTGAACCATGACTCACTAAAACTTAACTTATTTTATTAAATTAACTATACACCGTGACTTTTTAGTCGTCTTACAACGGCAGCCCAGTTCATGTATGCAATGACTAGAACACGTTTATAATAAAAAACCGGCCAAGAGCGAGTCGGACTCGCCCATAAAGGGTTCCGTAGCAGCAAGTAACATAATATAAAAGTTCTTGTAGTTGGTTCCAACTTTGAAAGGTTTACGATTTATGACGTATTAAAAAAAAAACTTGAGAGGTGTCAAGGGACGTCGAAAATCGCTTGAACCTGTTAAAAGGGTTCAAGCGATTTTCGACCCTCCACCCCCCACCACCCCACTCCACTCCGCTCCACTCCGCTCCACTCCGCTCCACTCCGCTCCACTCCGCTCCACTCCGCTCCACTCCGCTCCACTCCGCTCCACTCCGCTCCACTCCGCTCCACTCCGCTCCACTCCGCTCCACTCCGCTCCACTCCGCTCCACTCCGCTCCACTCCGCTCCACTCCGCTCCACTCCGCTCCACTCCGCTCCACACCGCTCCACTCCGCTCCTCTCCGCTCCAATCCGCTCTACTCCACTCCGCTCCGCTCCGCTCCGCTCCGCTCCCTTCCACTCCACTCCACTCCACTCCACTCCACTCCGCTCCGCTCCACTCCACTCCGCTCCGCTCTACTCCACTCCGCTCCGCTCCCTTCCACTCCACTCCACTCCTCTCCACTCCACTCCACTCCACTCCACTCCACTCCACTCCACTCCACTCCACTCCACTCCACTCCACTCCACTCCACTCCACTCCACTCCACTGCACTCCACTCCACTCCACTCCACTCCACTCCACTCCACTCCACTCCACTGCACTCCACTCCACTGCACTCCACTCCACTGCACTGCACTCCACTCCACTACCTATTATAGCTGTAAAAATAAAGTTGACAAACTTACATTTGCAGTTGTTCTCCGATACATTTTGTTTAGGAAAATATGTAATCCAAGTACGTTTTATAAGTTGGTCGACTATTACTCGTAAACTTGTAAAGCCTACTTAGTCATGATAATTTTCTTTTAAACTTCGTTATATATACTACTATTGTGAATTTTTTCACACCCCCAAACATAACCGTTTAGCTGGTAGAGGGGGGGGGACACTCGAGTCGAGCAAAAATTTGCACTTTAAAGCTTAATATTTCACAAACGAATCTTTTTATCAAAAAATTGTTAATGGAAACTATCAATATTTTTTAAAGGCCTATTTAATGATACCCCACACTAAGGGGTACACGAGAAAAAAAAAAAACATCCCCACTTTACGTGTACAGGAGGTACCCTAAAAAAAAATATTTTACGACATTTTATTTTACCACTTTTTTGACACAAAAAATCCGCATATTTACACCAAATTACAGCTTTCTAGTACTAGGCGTCTCTGAGCTAAGCTGCGGACAGACGGACGGACGGACGGACGGACATGGCGAAACTATAAGGGTTCCGTGTTGACTACGGAACCCTAAAAAATTGATATTTAAGAGATTTAAGAAATTTTAAAATAAAATTTTAATTCGTTATTATGACGCAAGGCGTAGTTAGAAACACCCTTGTCTCATAGAAAATGGAGATGTAATGATCTGCCCGACTATTGCGCTGGGTAGGTATACTCTACAGCTTGATACGTAAACATTTTAACAGGGTGTTTCACATTTCTAATGTACCTATTTATTAATAATAAAAATGATTATTAACGACTAAAAAAAAACAAACTCGCCTAGATGTATTTTAGGTCGGATACATTAAGTGGACCACTGTATATGAGCACGCAAGATAAGCCAATGCAAGACTTTTTGTTGTAAGTACGAGGATTCTATACGCTCTCCGACAAACGAATTATCAGGCCATTTAGTGTGACTGTACTTTATATGGTGTCCTGCAAGCAATGACGATCATGGTGATCTTTATCATTATGTTACAAAAAATGTTCTTTATGATATTCAAATGTATTTGGTGGTTTGTGCATTAGCCACCTGCAATGATGGACTAAGGCATTTTAATATTTTTATTTTGAGTTCAATAATTTTATAAAGGAAGAGTGAGACAGCTCCGATATTGCTGCTATTGTAACTTACTGGAGCTGTTTTAACTCATGTCTGACATAATGTTAAATGATAGAGTCAAGTACACAATCATCTTCAATGAAAAATTAAAAAAGCGATAAATTACGAAAAAAAAAAGCAAATACATTATCGGACGCTAAACTTCTTTCAAATGGAGTCAAAATTTATCAACACATTATCAGAAGAAGTCCCGTAAAAACAATTAATTTCTTGTCTTGCATCGGGCAGGTGTGTAGGGTCACTAACACGCATCTAATGGCGGTCGACATAATAATTGTTTATTGACTCTATCGAGTTTAACACGCCCTTGTAGTCTATGCCCGGCCCTTATTGACTACTAAATACTTTCACTTTTCGATGTGTTGATATTAATTTGTTTTGTTTTATAACCGACTTCGGAAAAAGTAAGAGGTTCTCAATTTCTCGGAATCTTTTTTTTATTGTTTTCTCGATGACGACTCGACTGATAAGGAAAATTCTTCTTTCGTTTGAAAGGATCTTTAATCGCAGATGATCCCATGATAATAAGGTCAGGATTTGATGATAGAATCTTGGAGAAATCGAGGGAACACTTAATTGCTGCTATTGCATATCTACACTGGACAGCAAATAAACACTGAAATATTGATTAAACCCAATGAGTTTCCTTTCATTTTAATCACCATGAAACGCACTTTTTGTAGGTATAACTTTGATAGTTGCAAGTTTTATACTTTTTGAGAAAATCGAATCAGAGTTCCTAGGTAGCGGGTGGCTCGGTTTATTTGCTGACCAGTGTATGTATTGTTTACGAAATCAACAACATTAATAGGTATTACGCCTGTACCCACTAAAAAGGGGAAAAAAATCGGTTTCATTTTATTCCAAATATTTTTATTTTTTATTTACTATTGAGAAAACATTTCGCCTGGTGTAGAGCACTGATGTGGTAGATGGAGAACGTCGTGATGTCGTCTATTCACGGGGATGAGGAGGTCAGATATTAGCAGTCATCTCCATTGTGAGGTACTGGTATTCAGCTACATCCGGTTACACTGGAAATGGTTAAGCAAAATAATTATGTTTATAAAGCCACATTACACGATTTCTTGGGCCCACTCTATCACATGCCCAGCCCGAAGCAGGGTCGGAACCAACTGGTGTCCCTGTTTAGGGACCCTGACTCCATGTTTGTTATATAAAACTACTCTGTCCCTGCAGGGACTGAGTAATCGTGGAATGTAAGGCCTCTATGGCCTTTAATCGAAAAATAAAAGTACCTACATACATACACAGATTGTTATTATTGTTATTGTTAGGGGCTCCCTTTTCCGCATTTGGACTCGTAGGTGGTCCGTTATGCGTGAGGCGGGACAGTTGACTATATGAGCCAACCCAGCTCCTTCCAGAAGCTCAGAAGTCTCCTGGGACGTTCACAGGCTTCTTGGAGCGACCTTGGAGTGCCAAGGTTTTGTGCCTGTTGGTTAGCAACACCCTCGCATTCCAGGATTACGTGGGTTGCCGTTTCATCCGCGTTCAGGCAGCCCCTGCACAACGGGCTGTCTGTCGCGTTGATGGTAAACAGATGTTTGTTGAGTGGGCAGTGACCGGTGAGCATACCCACCACAACTCGTAAGTCTGTCCGTTGGAGGCTGAGAAGTCTGCTGGTCAGTCGCGGTGTTAGTGCAGGTACCGCCTCTCTAGACTGTCTGCAGTCGGTTGTAGATGCCCATCTGGCATTATGTTTTGTTTGGGTTTGCAGACGTATCCAGGTCCTGAGTTGACCGGATGGGATTGGCAAAAAGGGTGTGGGGCCGGCCACATCCACACCCGAGCTTCTCCTTGCAAGTTCGTCTGCCGCATCGTTACCCAATGATCCGCTATGTCCCTTTATCCATTGCAAAATGACCCTGTTGCTGTTCGAGATTTTTTGTAATGCTAAGTGACATTCATAAATTAGGCTGGACGACATAATATTGCCGTTCAGCGCCGTTAGTACAGCCATACATACACAGAGGGCGTATGATGAGTTTTATCTATCAACCTAGTGAAAATAATTGCCTATTGACTTAACCAACTGTACCGACCAACCAACTATATCCGTACCGCCACTTATCACAAATTATCAACTCCTGCGCAATTTAACCCGCTGCCTGCAAACAAACACACGAAAGACCGTTATTACATCACTATCTCGTGGTTAGATCTAATTCAACGATGCGCGCGATAATGAATTTTTGGGGGCGAAGCGTGCGCGGGCGCAGGCCAGCGTTTTAGGGTTGACAAGCTTAGAATAATGGTGTTGTGGGTTTTTATTTCGGGTGGTTAGGTTTTAATTAATCGGAAGTATCAGCTGAATATAAAAGGCACTGAATAAAACCATGTTGAATTAAATAAGGTACCGTTTCAAACCAATTTTATTATAAAAAATCTTTATAGTTAATAATAATAATAATAATATTCCACAACTATCACACAACGCCATCTAGTCCCAAGCTAAGCAGAGCTTGTGTTATGGGTACTAGACAACTGATAAATATACTTATATATTTCTAAATAAATACATATTATAGATAAATTACACCCAGACACAGAACAAATGATCGTGCTCATCACACAAACATTTGTCCTGGGTGGGAATCGAACCCACGACCTCCGGCATAGCAGTCAGGGTCACTAACCACTAGACCAACAGGCCAGTCTCTCGTAATATAGTTTTCTTTGTTCTTCTGCATACTTTGGCTTGTATTTGGTTGACTATTAGAAAAGGCAATCAACTGCATATTACCTACTAACAATGTTGACATTTGGATGCAGCTCTCTCCCTAAACTGCTCAAAAGCACCCTGTCCTCTTTCTTTCGTATCCAGTACAGTAGTCATTCAAAGTGATTTGTACCTGTAAGGGACTTTACTCATGGCGCGATGCGACGCGACGCAATTCGTGCGATATCGAGTCGATTGCCGATTTAAGTCTCACGTATTTACTAATGGAGCGATGCGATGCAATTCGACAGTAAACTACGATAATCCACCTTACTTCTACGACATAAAGGCGCTGCAAACAAAAGACAAAAGATGTCGCCAGTGACGAGTAGTTGAGCAATCGAATTTCGAACACAGAATCATATCGTCAGTCCATGCGACTCCATTAGCAAACACTAGTGATTGTCCATACATTTTCTTCGGCTGGACGCTTGTGTGATATCTGACCGATATCGTCAATCGATGCAATTCGATATCGCGTCGCGCCATGAGTAAAGTCCCTAAGTGGTACTCGTTAGTACCTAGGTACTTGTCATTTTATTCTGGGTATGACATTTTTCCGGATTCCTTGCATAAAAAGCGATTTAGAACATCGTTTAAAAAAATGTAGCAAAAATAAAGACCCTTATCTACCACGAATGTCAAGAAAGCTTTGTTTAATAACGGTATAAATAACGGTTGACATAATCAATTAAAATCATTACCACCCCACTATGTCATTGAATTTCAACAGCAAATTACACCATAACAAAAATCAAGAAATTACAAAAAAATAATGCATCATTTCGCGATTTTATCGCTAGTACCGCAAACTTTGTATTCCCCTTAAGGGTGAATTCATACGCATTCAAAAATCAAGATGGCTTCGCCGAAAAACATATGGTTTGAAACCCTAAACAACGATATTTTGGACGATTTTAATTAAGCATCCCGATAAAAAGTACAAAGTTAAATTAAAAACATAATTTTAAATAATTTATGGCGGATTATCACGGCATGTTTCCCGAAAAACTGTATTATTTTTGTTTATAATTTATAATTAATTAAAGTTTGCATTTTAAGTGAATGTTTATACTTTCCGATGATATTGAGTGTAACATGTTTGCTAGTGAAGTTAATTTGATGCAATAAAATAATTAATTAATGAGTTCGGGAATTTTGTAAGTGATGCCAACCGTGTATGCTAATTACCGTATTCCTTTATGCTCCATTTCGGGGAATTTCGCAGTCTATACTTATCGTTTTCCGGTGTCATGAAATTCATTATTCATTGGGTAATATTGTTATGCTGAAAAACCGCCTTTTATAATCTATCTGTAATAATAAAATCGAGGTTTTGTTTGTATCTAAAGGGTAATCTTTGGCGGGCATGCGGACGGCGAGCAATGGGTGCTCGTTAGGAAACCGCAACCACGGAACGTAAAGAGCTATTGAAGGAACACCGTAGATTTTAATCAGTATGAGTCTGTCTATGATGTTTTATCACGTAAGAAAAAATGTAGCTGAAAAAAAAAAAACTTTTATCATTATAAAGTTGAACAACTCGACGCTTTTAAATTAATGTCATTTTAATTCCGAACCAATATTTCATCCCCTACCCTCAATTATACTAATCTTCCATCTAATCATCCTACCCTCTTTTCTTAATAAAACAATTAATATTCGTTACACGATGTCAACCGATGTTTCCCGATGTTAGCCGATGTTTTGGTTCCGTCGCATAAATTAGCATGTCGTTTTGGACAGACAGAAGGACAGATATACGTGTAATTGGACTATAAATTAAATGAAATAGTGCAGTGAGTTGAGAGCAGTGGTGGCCCAGTGGTATCGGCCGCGACTTACGAGTTGTAGGTCGTGGGTTCGAACCCAGCCAGGCGCATTACTTTGTGTAATTTATTTCATCACCACTGCTCTCAAAACGGTGAAGGAAAACATCGTGAGGAAACCGGCATGTCCTAGAACCAAAAATTCGAAGACATGTGACATCCACCAACCCGCATTGGGCCCGCGTGGTGGAATATGGCCCACCAGCAGTGGGAACATTTATAGGCTGATGATAAATAAATAAATAAATAAAATAAATAAAATTTATTCATAAATCTTTTACAAAGAGGGGTGTAGAAAGCCACAAAAACAATACTTAATAAAATATAGTAAAAATTAAGGCCTACATAAAGATTAGTGTAAGTATAACTAAATTATAATAAGTACAAGATATTGACATAAGAATTTAAAGTACATGTAGCGACCTGCCTGAACTAAGTTTATTCAAACTTGTGTTTCAGGTCATCACTTCATCGCAATTTAAATGGGACAGTATAATTTATGTTTTCAGGATTAATATAAAAATACATAGAACAACTTTATGGACTAACAAATAAGCATACTTTCCAAAATATTATAAAACTATTTTAAACTACATATTAAGCAATTATCGAAGTAATATTTGATTTATTTGAAGTAAAACTAGGTCAAAATTATTAGCACATATGACATTTTCAAGGTTTCACATATTAACTTAGTAGGTATAGCTACGCGTGCATTTTTTTTCTAGATAGATGGTGACATACATAATAATTAGCAATGTTGATGATAGAGACCTAAGTGCCGAGTTAGTAACAAAGTATTGGGTTGGTTTATTTTCTTTTATACGGAAATGATCGAAACAACTAGATACAGATTGGCTGATTGGTTTTTCTTAACTACATACAATCAAATATAAAAACAAGGAAAACTACTGTTTGAGAATTAAAACACTTAAATGATTACTTAATAGGTACATTGATTGATGGCGCTCTTAGTCACCTTCATAATCTATAGAATTGATGTAGTTGTCTTCTGCATATTTTCGTGCCGGGCAACTAACATCACCAGTAGCATGGTCACATTTTCTTTTGACGCGTTTACACGTCGCGCATTGGGAGGGAGAAGATTTATGGTTGCATTCCTTGAAGGAATGACCTGTTTCTCCACAGTGGTTGCATGTAGGGCTTGTTTCTCGGCAATACTTGGCTGCATGTCCAAACTGCTGGCAATTGAAACACCTGGTGACAATTGTGAAATCTCTCACGGGGCATGATGTCCAATTTACGAATATTCGGCCTTGATTCAGAAGAATTTTCCTGGTGCTAGCTGGTACTTCCAATATATAGTTGCAGGTAAGAAGACCTTTCTTACCCGATTTATGGCTCAATTTTATGTTTCCTTGAAAGGATTCACGAGTTGTGCTCGATAACTTATCAGCAATGTTTTGTTCGTAGATGCAATCCAGAACTTCCTTTTCAGTGAGGGCTACGGGGACGCCGATGACAACGATCCTGGGACGACGTTTAGATGGTTCTTCAACTGTAAGACCTGATGAAACCAATATCTGGGATTTTTTCAATTTGTCAATGTCGTCCTTATTATCTGTGCTAATAAGGACACCCCCATTCCTGACTTTTCTCAGGCCACGGACATGCAGTTTTAGTTCTTCCGGCGAGATGATTTTTTGTACAAGGGACTTTGTTTCGTCACTAGTTTTGGTCTTATCACTGGGATAGATGGCAACAGAACTCAGATTTGCTGGTAAAATAAAATTATCCGAACCTTTTTTAACCATATTGGCATATGAGCAATTGTCAGGTTTGAGTTTAGTTTCAACGACCTCCTTGACTTGTTGTAGAGACGTCGAAACGTTCTGCTGTACCTGTAGGTGCTGGATGGTGCTGTGCGCCTGGATGGTTTTCTGCTTTAAGGCTTGGTATAAGACGGCCATCTGTGATGTCCCACTTGAGACCTTCCGGCAAAGACTGGAGACACGGAGTTTCTGCTCTGAGTTCATTTTTCCCTCCGAGACAATGGTGCACACTTCGTTCAGAATGGTATCTATAGATACCATCCATTTCTGGATCTCTGGCGTTGTTATGACTTCACTCGGCAATTCATTCGTAGTGGAAGGCGGCGGACTTGGGTCTCTAGGATGAACATCTTTGATTGGGGTTGGTGGAGGACTTCGCCGTAGTAATTGGCTTCGGCCAAAAGGACTGGATCCTGGGTTAGACATAACTAACACACACTATTTGTCTATTAATTTAGTTCATTTTGCACAGTACTCAGTCGGTAGTAACCTACTAATCACACGCGACACACTTTAGTTATAAAATATTACTGACGCCGCAGAAAAAATATTAATTGCAATTATTTAATCATAATTTCATATTATCCGATACAAGAGACACGACCGCTTAGTTTCGTATCTAATGAAGCAATTCATGATGATGATTCGATGATGAGTGCAGTGAGTTAGTATGTTTAAGGTAGAGAGATTCCATCACCGTTTTGAAAGCAGCAGTGATCTTCTTCTTTGCGTGTCGATGAACTCAAATTACATCCGACCAATACGTGGCTACCCGCACAGCTCTGTCATTTGCCTTGTTTACATCCTGGAAGGTGCAGGTGGTTGGGCAGGATGGGCACGAAAGGAGGTGGGACATATCCTGTACAGAGGCTCCGCACTGACATTGTGTTTGGGATGGGTCTAGTCTATGGGTCAATCTGGTCAATGGGGTATCCCATTGACCAGATTATTTTTGCAGCGGCCAACCTGGGCTCGCAATCGATTGAGAGATTTCCAGATCGGCCACTGCAGTTCAGAACCAGGAGGGAGGTGCTCTGCTGGATTGAGGAAGAGAGGAGGGGTGGGGTTACTTACTCTCCACGGAAGTTGTAAGTCTCAGAAAACTTTTTAAGCGTGGAGGAGGTAATTGATGCCCATACAGCGGATGGCGGATTCCCCTTTTCAATGCTACTAGCTATTTCGCGCCGAACGTGTGGTGGACAACAGGGGTGATGAAATAAATTACTTAAAGTAATTCGTCTGCTCGAGTTTGAACCCACGACCTACAATTCGGAGTCGAAGCGATCGGGCCACCGCTGCTCTACAATTATAAGTATTATTTAGAAAATATGCTGTTCAGCATACACAGGGGTTTTTTCGAGAAATCTAAACTATTTGTATAAATACAGCGTAGTGGAGATTTTTGAGAAAATAAGCAACACTCCCCATTTAACCACTCTGCACGACAACATTTTGACATATGACACATCAGCTGAATCGACCGGGTGATTCGAAATTTAAGACGACACTCAAGATTTTTTGTACATTTTCAGCATCCGATTTTCAATCAAAATTACATTGCTACAGCTATTTCATACGATAAGTTTGTGAAAAATATCTCTAAGAACGTGTTGAGGTCACTAAAACTGCGTGTTTCTACTGTAAAATGTGTGTAACATACAAAATGCTACATCATTCCAAAAACTAGATAATTTAGATGTGCTGAAAATATGTACATAAACAAGCTTCCCACGTGATAAAAAACGGTTATACAGTGAAATAAATAAAGTAACTTACTACATGCATTATTACATTTGCCAGTGTTCATACATAATTTCATAATAATAACGAAACAAAGTCTTGATAAAAATTACCAAAAACTATGTTGCAACATGACACTTCTTAGTGCTGCCGTAATCCCAATGTTCATTATAACGATTAAAAAGGTTCATTCAGCCTAATCGATACTCGCAATATAATCGAACATGGAAAAAAAAGTAAAACAAGACATAGAGCATGGACCGATTTATCTGCTTATTTGACTATAGTAAGCTTAGTCCATGCAATACATCTATGAAACTGAACCTGAAGATTCTTTTTTATAATATTTTGAGTATTATTTCGTTTGATGATTTTTTTATTACACAATAAATTATTTAATTTTTAATTCATGATTTCGATGGAAATAAATATCGGTATTTCAATGGAGGCCAAACGTGTGTGTGTCTTCTAAATTTAAATTCAACCATATAGTTTTACCCATACTGTGTCTTCGGTAATTAATTTCAATTTATCTGATTATTTCACTATAAAAAACGAATCTAAAAAACGTGGAAAGACAAACACCGGGTACAGATCAAAAGCTGGAGTAAGAGATGGGAGTACATCCAAATGATTCCTTGCAGTAATAAACAAATTAAATTTCCAACTGGGCGTGAATGGCTAAATTAGAATCTATGAGGAATAGCGAAAAATACTGAAAGAAGTCTCGTGGCTGATTTTGATAAAAAATAAAATTACAGCATAAAAATTAAATTGACGTATTAATTTCCAGCAATCAAACCATCAATGTTATGTGAAGTAATTACATGCGACAAACGTATGGCAAAAGGTTTTTTAAAATTCAAACTTTAGTTAATGGCCATAGCTCACTACATCGTGTTCTCATTTCAAATTTTTATAATCACCTCGCGGTACAAATACATGACGAAATTTTTGAAATTCGAACTTTAAGTAAATTGGCGCGAATTTTGATCTGCGTACGATGACTAAATTATTGATTTAATACTTCACCGAATTTGATCCTTAACAACGACCCTATGTGTGTTCTTATTTTAATTTACAAGCTCGATTTCTGACAAGCAAATTGATTTTACAAAAATCTAAAGACGCAGACTTAATTTTTGCGATTGTAGTTGCGGGCTTGCGAACGACGAGTATTGGGTAACTCACCGTCCGATCAAGGACTAGGCCTGAGACGAAAGCGCGTCGTGTTCCAAGCGACCTTCAAGGAACTATCAGCGAACTGACGAGGCCATAATAGTGCCAAACGCGTGCCGGGCTCACGGAATTGTATTGAAACCATTGAAAGGGTACTGCGGTCCTGGAACGCAAAAGGCATGTAAAGGAACAGGGTATTTTTAGTTAGTAATAGTCTCTGACTTCTCCTTCCGCTCCACCCAGGAAGAGAATCATCAAAAGATTTTAAACTGTGTGTTTTACTGAAGTTAAGTCGCGACAGCATCACATCTAAAGTATCCTTAACAAATACCTTAATAAAAATATTATTATACTGGTGTCGATACTGACGAATCGTCAGTATTGATCTGTATGCACGCATGCACAGGTCAACTTACCCAAATCTGTCAAATTTTACCAATCGAACATTAACCTTCCACTATTGTGATAAGGTTGAAAATCTATTGAAGAAATTTGACAGATTGAGGTAGGTTGATGTGCTGGCATCAACCTACCTCAATCTGACAAACTTTAATAGATTTTCAACCTTATCACAATATTGGAAGGTCAATGTTCGATTGGTAAAATTTAACAGATTGGAGTAGGTTGATCTGCCTGGCGTCTGTACATTAAAAAATAGCTAATAAATTAAAATGTTATTATTTTGAATAGCGAGTACATCAGCGAGCGCATTCCTAATTCAAATTTTGGTATTAATAAATTGGCGCGCATTCAAACATTTATTACTGACATTGTTCCTTTGTCTATTTTTGTTTTTTGGTAATTACAATGCACGTAAAATTATTATAAAGCTTTAAAAAAGAATAGAATGGATAATAATTGTATTTTGTATTGAATTTATTTTAATTTTTACGAATCGATTTCTTAAATTACTTATTTATTTCACTCGAGTTGACAATAAATTCAATTATGGAATCGATTAGAATACTCGCTTTCACACATCATTACGATTAAAAAAAATAACATGATTGTTGATTACGAATACAAATTGAGTAGTGGTAATGAAAAATTCGTGTTTTTGGCCCTGTATTAGAGAATTAAGCTAAGATCTGGGCTTTTTTACGTTATTTATAAAATTTGGCATGATATTTATCGTAATTGTTATTGAGTATAAGCGTGTGTGTGTGATCCAAGTGAAAAATAATAATGTAAACAAACACAAGTGGCGCGAAACTTCGAGTTCAGATATCAAATTCTTCATTACCACTGCTAATTTATGTTGAATTACGTATGAATTCGTTACAATACTAAATGACGAGTTATTCATCCCTTCTATAGTGATACCTTGGATATCCGGAAACCACATTTTTTATGATTTTTAGCCCAACCCAGCACTGCCATCAAAATGGCGTAAATCGTATTTACACTTTTGGATTTTGTAATGGTAAATTAAGAAAATGCGTTGTAAATGTAGAAGTTTTAATGGCGTGAACAAATCAGATTTTTATTTAACATTCTTAACTAATGCGCATTCATAGGATTTAACGCAGAGAATATTATATTTTTTAATTCTTTAATGAGGATGTCGTATGACTACAACGTCTGCCCATTTCGGACCCACTACTGAGCCAGCGTAGGTTTACTTGTCGCGGCCGTTTCGGACCCGGTACCGAACTATACGGTTAAATTGGACGACACGTGGTTAGCGGAGTGGCTGAGCGATTGGCCTGCTGTGCAGCATGTCGCGGGTTCGATCCCCGCACGTTACAAATATTTTCGTGACCTACAAGTAGTTGTTCCAGGTCTAGGTGTTTGTGTATGTCAGTTTCTATGTTTGTAAACGCACCCACAATACAGGAGAAATTCCAGGTTTATTTTTTTAAATTTATTTTTTTATAAAAACGTTGCCCCACAACGTTTCTATAAAAAAATAAATTTTCAAATTAAAAAAAAACACTAAGACCACAAAACTACGAAACAAACCGTAGCAATTAAGGGTGCGTTTCCACTAACGCGTAATTTATGTTAAAACGCGGCGCGGCACAAATCCAATTACGCACTCGTCGCGATCGTTGATAAGGACAGTATGCTGTTCAACCACGCTGGTTAGCGGCCGGCTTACATTTGTATGAGTAATTTGGGTGTTTAGCATTTGTAGGAGTATTTTTGACATTTGCAATGTTTTTGATTCCCACCGGATAATATGTGACAGTAATAGTCCTAGATGTCTTTTTGGAAAAACGCGTGTTTATAATACTTATTCAGGGTTTTTTTTTCTCAGAAGTTCATAGGTACTGTAAAGGCTGATTTCCACATCCATATGTCGACGGTAAAAAGGCAAAAGGGGTCAAGCGCCACATTTTGCGATCTTAACTTTTTTATTGACCCCAACTCCACTATTTTTTCTCTTTCGAATGGTCATAGTATCGTTTTTCTAGCAAGAAAAAAAGTCACTTGCACCAAAGAATTATTTGTACTGAATTGCCAAATCGATACTTACCAAAAGTGCTCAAGCGACACCGACTTTACCTTGCTTGGTTGAAGGACCATTTTGTATATTACGTTTTTGTATCGCCTTGTCATTTGGCATAATTTTAAAAACAATATTAGAAATAAATATGTCGTTTGTATCCATATTCCTTTTATTTGTTTAGTAATATTTTTTCACTTAACACTATTGATAAGAAAATGAAATACTATAACGTCGCTTACACCAATATAGTAAAGATTGTCAACTAAACATAATTGGCGCTTGGCCCCTTTCTTAAATCATTTTATTTTCATTACGTTGCATTTGATTCACTCAGTACGCGCGCCAGCGCTGTTGCAAGTGGGTGTATGTTTTGTGTGCGTGAAAGCAAGTTCACGCGTCTTTGAAACGCGATCGCAGTTTTTAACACAGATTAACATTTTATATAAAACATGTCTGCAACTCCCGAAAACGTGAAATTGAGACGTATTTTAGACCGAATAATTGTTGATTTTTTATTTTATTAAGAACTAGCTTCTGCGCGCGACTTCGTACGCGGATCCTGTTGCTTATGCCAGCGACAACGGAGTCGTCAAAATCGAAGATCTGAAACGTCTGATGTCCAATAGAGCCCGGGTAGATAATAAATGGGATCTGGCCAGTAGAGTCAGATTTTTAATGATATACCATCGTCATCGAAAATCAGTCCTAAAGTCTTACCGCCTTCACCGCGTGGAGGTACTCCCAGTTTATGTTATTTTATAATTAATTATAAAGGGTGAATTGTTCAACTGAGCGTGGATGGCTATTTCCGAAACTATGAGGAATATCAAAAAACGTTGAAAGGAGTCTCGAGGCCGATTTTGTTTTCATCAGAATCGGCCTCGAGACTCCTTTCATCGTTTTTTGATATTCCTCATAGTTTCGGAAATAGCCATCCACGCCCAGTTAAAAAATTCATCCCGTATAGTGAAATTAGCGATAGCTTTGATTTCCACATCAGATGTTTCTGATCTTCGATTTTTATAAGTCAACAGGAAATGCCCATCAGACCGTTAAACGTCGACAAAATAGTTATTGTGGGTTATCCCTAAGAGATAGACATATACCGTCGCGGACTTTATTGTAGACCTTATTAAGGTGTATAATACTGTGGTACATCAGTTTGATCTATCTCGTAGGGTTCAGCCAGCGTTTGCAATTTAAGCGCAAAAAAATAGTTTATTTACGACCTTACAAAACCTCTAAAATTATAAGAGTTTCTCTACGATATTATGCATGTATACAAGGTGTTAAAAAATCAACTGCAGGAATTTCGTGTGCGTACTCGGTATCAAAAACCAAGTACATTCCAAAGAAAAAAAATTTTTTTCGAGCATTTTTTTTCAAAAAAAAATTTTTTTTTTCAAGCATTTTTTTTTGGTCATGATAATGAATTTGATTGCTCTTTGAGGTCGTTCACCCGTGTGTAGCGTTCACAGCTGATTCCAACTTTCCCATCACATTTTGCAGACTTTGGACTGGCAATTTATCGAAATACTTACAAATAACTTATTTTATTGGCCATATTAATATTCCAATAGAAATATGCTTGAAAAAAAAATTAATAATTTTGAAAAAAAAAATTGAAAAAAAAATTTTTTTTTGAAAAAAAATGCTCGAAAACAAAATTTTTTTTTTGGAATGTACTTGGTTTTTGATACCGAGTACGCACACGAAATTCCTGCAGTTGATTTTTTAACACCCTATATTAGACATGGGCGCCGCCTTAAAAATTCTCGGCGGCGGCGCGCTGACCAATTCCAATCGGCGGCGGCGTGGCGCCGGCGGCGTAGTTTTTTACAACCTAAAACTAAAACTCGCAATCTACTCCCTATCTTCTTTAAGCCGGCCGGCTCCTTAATGTCGTTTCAGGCGGACGACAGGAAGATGTCAGTTCTATACAGTACAGTAAATACCTTGTCCAGATCAGGTCATCAGGTACAAAATAAAAACAGTTTTCCAAAGGGACACTTTAATAGCCTCGTAATTTTTTTTAGAACAGACACTGACCGTCTTACCACAAAAAAATTAAACACCCGTTGAACACTTGTCTAAAAAAATTGACGACGTCAAAACGACATTTCTCCTTGATATAAGGGTCGTTTTGCAGTTACACTATTTTAGACAAGTGTTCAACGGGTGTTTATCTTTTTGTGGTAAGGCGGAGATAATCTAAGCATAGATAATTCAATAATAATTCAAGTTTGTCATTATTATCAATCTTACATATTTTATAATTATCATGAATAAATATAATATTTATTTTGTTATAAATATTTGCCAACTGCAACGTACAGGTACTAAGTCTAATCTCTCGGCTGAGACTCTCCGGCTTATGGACATCAGAAGAAGGGATCTGCAAGCTACACCGTCAGTCAGAGAAGCGAGAACTCTATAAGAAAATAAGCAAGTTGGGGCGACGTGACCTCCGAATCACCAATACACGCCGAATTAAACAGGCAATAGAAGAAAATCGGGGTGCTAAAGTGTTCGCCCAACAGCTGAAACGCTCGCACGCATCTGACGAAGCTTAGATCACCTTATGGCCAAACATAACCTAAAAGCCGGAGATCCTAGCTGAGATAGAAGACTTTTATGGCCGGTTGTACGACAGTCGTGGTCCACAAGCCACTTCTTCAGAGTATAGCCGAGCCACTCTTACCCGCCATTACACCGATGAACTGCCGGAAATCAGCCTAGGTGAGGTTGAGGTGGCCCTCAAGCAGCTTAAACATGGAAAAGCCCCGGGGGTGAAGATGGAGTCACTTCAGAGCTTCTGAAAGCAGGTGGAAAGCCCTTACTTCGGAAGCTCCAAAATCTATAAACTCTGTTTTAGACACCGGGAGAACTCCAAAGATGTGGAACACACTGCGAGGATCGCCCGGAGGACACGGTGGAGCATACGGTGCAGGACTGCCCCGCTTGGGCAGAGCACCGCCGTGTCCTCACGGAGGCGATAGGCGGCGACCTCTCGCGCCCGGCATTTGTCGAGGCCATGCTGCGGGGCGAGACGGAATGGGTCGCCTCCTTCTGCGAAGCAGTAATGCTAGCAAAGGAGGAGGCGGAACGCGTGAGGGAGAGGACAGCGTCCACCTTACGACCCAACCGCCGCGGGAGACGCCCACGGCAACGGACGTCGCAAGACGATCTCCGGCCACCATAGGCGCGGGCATGCTGGCGGTGAGTTATGGGTGACTTGCCGCTCGATCATGGACCATGCCTGGGTCGACGGCGCGTTGTGTTCCACGCGCGCCTCAAAGAGCTGTGAGCAATCTGACGGGGTCCCCTAAGAGGGCCAAAGCCTGCCGGGGTCGCGAGATTGTCTCACCTGGTAACCGTGACCCTGGTGCGTAAAGGGCTATTGAAGGAACACCGTGGATTTTAGTCAGTACAAGTCTGACAGTCCCTCTCGCCCCACTCTGGGCGGGAGGACTCATTTGATGATTTTACCACGCAAAAAAAAAAGACGTGGAACAGGAGTATTGTGATCCTCTTTTTTGGTGACAAAACCCTATTGAAAAACTACCGACCCATATCACTCCTGAGCCACGTCTATAAATTGTTTTCGAGGGTCTTCACAAACCGTCTCGCAAGAAGACTTGACGAGTTTCAGCCTCCGGAGCAGGCTGGGTTTCGCGGAAAATTTAGCACCATAGACCACATCCACACAGTGAGGCAGGTTATACAGAAGTCCGAAGAGCATAACCAGCCCCTGTATTTAGCATTTGTGGATTATAAAGTGGATTATCGAAGTGTACAGACATTTCACTGTATGACGCCGTGACTATGTGTGTCCAAGTACAGAACCAGCGTCTAAACATCCTGCTGTGCAGGGGGGTGAGACGGGGGATGGGAAACTGTTCAAAAAATGATTGTTGGAATATTAATGCAGTCATTTTGGACGAGTCAATCACGAAAACAAATACACGTCTTTACGCCAACCACGCCGCGCGGTGAATGTCGGCGGCGGCGGCGGCGTGCGGAGGGCACACGGCGGCGCCGCGCCGGCGCGGCGCCCATATCTACCCTATATACATTAAAACCTTCCTCTTGAACCACTCTACATATCTTTAAAAAAAACCGCATCAAAAACTGTTGCGTAGTTTTAAAGATGTAAGCACACAGGGGGACAGGAAGCGGGAAGCGACTTTGCTTTATACTATGTAGTGATAGTTAAGCTGGGCTCTTGGAGTTCCACACCAGGTGTTCCAGATCTTCAAATTTATTCTCTCAGCAGAAAATGCTCATCACGTGGAACAATTTTTGCTATGGTATCTCTTATAGTTTAGCAGTTCTGTTGCGGTTCTGCATCAGGTGTTCAAGTTTCCAAGATAAATTATAGCCTATATGTTAATTGGACTTAATACCTATACAACAAAAAATCATTCAAATCCGTCCAGTAGTTCCGAAGATTAACGTGCACAAACACACAAACAAACAGACAAACCGACAAACAGACACACAGACAAAAAATTATTAATTACAATTTCGGGTTCGGCATCGATAAAATAACAACCCCTGCTACTTTTTTATAAGTATTTATATGTATACCAAATTATTGTGGTTTATTTACTCACATAATGTGATAACATGCTGTTGTATGTACTAACAGTTAGGTAATTGCTGTTTTTTGGAACCCAGTTTTGTTTCTTGTATTGTTTTAGTTTAATAAATAATTCATATAGTTTGATTATTAATTCGAGTCAGTAAAATGACAAGTGCAACTGTCACTGATACATACAAAATGAAACAAACCTGAATACTGGAAATGTCATTTTACTGACTGGAATTAATAATCGTATTTTAGTTCTATTACTTACCTGCTGAGCCAAATATAAAATAATACTTATTAAGATTATGGTAGCTTAAGCCAAAATCTGAATTAGTTTTATGATCTGTTGTGCCAAATAAAATAAAATATTACTTTATTAACATGAAGCTTAGGCCAAAATCTAAATATTCCAACATTAAATACCTATTGTTACTTGACCCCTCGCAAATGCGATAAACATGGTAAAAACCTGGAGTCAAACGACATCTATCTTTGAAACTGTTGATCTCAGGCTTATTTTGATGTAAAATTATTAAAGAACATTGTATTTTAGTAAACTTTTCTGAAGATTGTGATGTGATTCAATAAAGCAATAAAGAGATATTTTTTATTAAAACTTTCTTTTTATTCTCCTGAACAATATGATCTGTGGTGCTTGACCCCTTTTGCCTTTTACCCGTCGATGTGTGTATCCAAATAATACATAATAACTATATTTTACTACTATACGAGTACGCTAAACTAGTGATAGCAGCTAAGTTTAGTGATCCACATTTTCTTTTCATCATGTTATTTTTATTTTAAAAGTGTGTGATCACGGAATCGAGCAAATACATTGAGTTATAGCAATGCTTCTCGCATGAAATTAATCGTGAAAAACGAGAAAGGAATCCTGGCTGCACGATCGCTTTGTCTCTTTCAAACAGTCCATTATCTAGTCTATGGTTTAAACAAATACGCAATTCAATAAATAAAACATTACACCAACTCACTGAATTCACCGTAAATAAAACTCGCAGTTCACACATTTCGAATAGGCCATCTACATACAAAAGCTGGTTCCTTATCTCAAAGTTTACAAAGCTTGCTAATACGGAAATATAAAAACTTATCGCGTCCAGATCGATGTGTTTCAACAGTTTCAAACACCGTGGTGTCAAACTGGTGACAATACGCGGCCATCTTAAAAACATACGATTCCAATTTCAAATGCAGCGTGAGGTATGGCTGGGGGAAAGTACTGATGGGTGTTTAAATGACTTGCAAAAGGATAGCTGAAAACGTGATGATTTTATGTAGTTTAAAAAAATATTTTGTATTTATTCAGGCTTGTAGCCAAAAGTGAATACCTCGTAAGTGTTAAAGAAGTAACTTTTCAGGAGAGCGAAAAAACGGCGTGCTATAAAATGTTTCTTTATTAATCTATATAGCAATATAACCTGCTTTTATATTCGGAACTGTTCGATATTTTAGGATTGTCCATAAAATCTTATTTATCGGTTATTCGTAAAACCTGCAAAAATATGAAGTATGCAATACTGGGTTTACTATCATATAAGGCACTACGAATATCGAATGAACCAATTAGTCAGATCTTTCTTCTTAGAAATGCAAAAAAAATAGCAAAAATGCATTCCCGAGGTTTTCACTCTAAGGCGACGATTGATTGAAATTAAACAAGGGTACAAATCAAATCACTTACAAAATAACGTCAAGTTATAATATCAACGCCAATAAAATCTAACCAATTATATAAATATTATCAGTAATTAGCTCAATCAAAAACCAATTGCCGTCTCACCAAACATTTTAAACACACGAAATTCAAATTCAATCATAATAAATTAATTGTTGCCACAACAATAAATGGATGATAAATTGTGGAAAGGCTTTTGTAACCAGAGTACTGTTTATTATGCCAAACCGTAATTGGGACTTCATTTAATATAAAATTTGATCATTTTCATTTAATGATTCGTTTGATAGACAGATTCTTGATTGATTGCTTAATTACAGTAATACGATAATTGTTTACGCTATTTATTGCAAAACATTTTCAATACATTGTCCATTGAAGGTGAAAAAATAAATCGAGTAATGGAGTATTCAATTGGTATTAAGCTTAAATAAATTATTGTTAATGTAGCTTTAATGACCACGGCTTTAAATTGTTGATATTTTGTACGTTTTTAAAAGGATTACTATTTTCGTAGAACAACTTTTTTACTCTACCTTTTTTAAATAACTTTTTTTACAATTTATTTAAAAGAATCACTTGATCTTTTATAATATTAAATATTAAATAAAACGAACAGTAATTTCTCGGTGCCATACCCAAGAGGGAGTGTCCAATGACACCTCGCTGTTTTGAAATAAGAATGCCGCGTTCGCAATTTGAAACTACGAATTACATGTTTAAAAAACGTAGGGAGCCGTATTTTTCTTTTTTGCTTAAATTGTTTGCTGCAATATTCATATATCTGTAAAAAAACATGTTATTCTAAAATAGGCTTTATTGCTTTGGTTTTAGTGTTATTTGTATGTTAGAGGGCGATAAAAATAAGTTGGTCGAATTACACAAAGCCGTTTATTTTTCCTTTTGTTGAGTATTAACGCGTCGATTTGGGCGTTAAGTTCCTTTTTTGAAAAATGAATAGGTAAATAGTGTTGGGTCGTGTTACAAAGCTTCTAAATCATAGATATTTAGTCGATTACAGACTTAGTAATACTATTCTAATGGCTTTAACAATAAGGTTGATTTTCGAGGACGTCGTTGCTATTTAAAAATAAATTGTAACTCAAAAGGTCTTTTATGGAGTCATCGATTGAAATTAGAAACGAATCACTTTATATTTTAAAACGTGCTAAAGTTTGGTTTTTTGTTCGACGTTTTATGTTTTTTTGTGGATCATGAGAAGAATTGTGTGACAATTTCTTGGGTTCGAATTATATTCAAATACGGTAGCCAATCACACTTTATAAAGCTGAGCTGGATATTATAATACTGCGTTATTTTTTAACCTTTTTATATCTGTTTAGCGTTGTATTTTTATGACTTTATCGGATTGTCTTTACGGTAGTGGAAAGATACAACGGTTTAGTGTTTTGATTTTAGTCCCATAGACATTTAAAACACATAAATGAATGAAAAAAAAGAAACTAATAAAAAAAAACGGAACACAGATTAAACAGCATTTTCTTCAATTTCAGACCCGCTTTTGACCGTGGTTTTGTCCTCACTAAGTTTCTTGTTTAAACATAAAACAAGAGTATGGTATATTCTTGAGAGTTGCGTAAATTAGTAAAGCTTTAAATCAGTGAAAAGAAAATCGCAGTCAGATATAAACGTATTATTGACACAATCCACGCCACAACTAAAAATAATAATAATAATTCTTTATTTCCAACACACAATTCTCCAGCTTACAATTCTAAAAATTACTTACTGTAAGGGCTTACATTATAATAATATAATATAAATTAATTATGTCGAAATTGAGAATTGTACATTGCACATTAATAAAATAACTCTGACACCCAAGCTAAGAGTGAACTTGTGTTATGAGTGTAAAAATAATAATATGAAAATAAATAAAATGGATGACTCGCTGTCTGATCAAGGACCATGCCCGGGTCAATGGCGCGCAAGAACGTGTACCACGCGCGGCTCAAAGAGCTGTCAGGAATATGCCGTTGTCGCGGGACCGTCGTGGGACCGTCGCGTAACCGTCGCGGGACCGTCGCGTAAGTCTGACAGTCTCGTCCTGCCTTAGGTGGAAGGACTCAATTGATGATTTAAACCCGTAAAAAAACGCCACAACTGTAGCCCTTAACACGAGTTTTCAGTATTTGAGACGTAAAGTAAACTGGAACTTTGACAATTTCAAATTGACCATTTTCAAGGAAAAAATTAGTTCCTTCTTCGCACACCAGAGGCGCTGTTCCATTTTTTCATACAAGAAACGCTGTAAATATTGAAAAGACGCTGTAAAGTAAAAGAGTGAAAACTCGTGCTAAGGGTAGAAATCTTGCGGAAAATTCTTGGTACAGTTACATTTTTATTGACACTAGCGACACATGAAAAGGACTTTAATCGTGGCACGGACTATAAATAACACTTGATAAATAATAGTGATGTTACTTATTACTATTAATTTACCATCACAATAGTAATGTTCAGTATATCCGTTACGGCCGATAGTCGATTAATAGAGACGTATAATTAGTTGCCTAGCATTAGGGACATTAGAAGTGACATGTCAAATGTCAGGGGTGACATTTTCACCTTTATTTTAATTGTTATGTCAGTGACATCTGCTAGGTTTTTTATGTATTATTTCATTTAAGTTGTAGATAGGAATATATTGTACTGTTTTATTTGGTGTTTGTATTATGGTTTTTGAGTTAATTTTGTTGGTATATAAAAAGGTAGGTAATTTACAAATCAACGTGAGAGATTGAGATGATTTAAAAAAAATGTGATTTTTAACTTCCAAGTAAGCATTTGCTGCAATCGGCTGTATCGTAGCTCATTTATTCTAAACAGGTGACCGTTACCCTAGAGCGTAAAGTGCTATTCATGAAACACCGTGAATTTTAGTCAGTACGAGTTCAAAACGTAGTTTTAGACAGAACGAGTTCAGACTCGTGCTGAATAAAATAGCACTTTACGTCCCAGGTTCATGGAAGGAACTGTCAGCAGTTCCTTCTAGTCCACCCTGAAATCAAAATCAAAAGTCATTTATTCAAATTAGGCTGATTTATCAGCACTTTTTGAAGGTCAATTTTTACATATGACAGTCCCCCAAAGCGCCCTCCTTCGGCACTTCCTAGTGTTTTGGCTGGGAAGAAGAAGTGGCGGAACAAACTCCCCAGCAACACATCTGTCTGTACGGTTAGAGGAACCAAGATTTTATACAATTTAATAGAACATTCACATTATACATCAACTCGAAATTACATCCCAACCGTGACTACTACTGACCTGGGTGCGAGAACTCATTTGCTGATTTAATGCGCAGAAAAAAATGAGTCTTGTTAATAGCTTTCAAAACGATTCGTTTCCTTCAATTGATGAGGAAAGTCTTCTGAAAAACTGCCAATGTCTTTAGAAAAATGTTCATTTAACTAACATGTTTTATCTTCAAGTGAATGGATGGTCGATTTTTAACAATTAATGCTCAAGAGCCGTGGACATCGGACATTAATTCTGTCGCCCCTCTTAGTGCGATGGCGAGGTATGTGAGCAGTGTGTGAATAAGGGTAGTATGGACTTGGGACAAAATTGTGTGGTGTATTTATGAAGGCACGTTTGCTTAAAAAAATAAGTGGTAAATTATTTTTCATTCCTCATACTCTGAAAGTAGGTCATTACATCATGTCTGATTAGCTGTTTGAAAGTTATCCATTGCCGGCCTAGGGAAAATCGTTTTCAACTGACAGATGCCAAATTTAAGAAAAAAAAAGTAGTTCTATTTTGACATTTCTATTGAATCATGTTCAAACTTTTTATACAGCCACTAAATTACAGAGCGATATAAAATTAAAATAACAAAGTTGAGTATTAAGAATAAGTATAAATAATGACTTTAAAATAATTTAGTTTCATCTATTTCTCTGAAATATCACAGATTTCGACAAAATCTATGCCATTTTTTAAAATAATGAACATGAAAATCCTGGCTGTACAGCTGGACGACCACAGCACAGCACAAAATTAAAAAAAAAAACAAAATATGTGGCAAAGTGACAATCCGATCTACACTCATTTTTTCTTTAGCTATTAATATAAGGTGTTAATTTTACTTTCCTCGTATTCGTAATAAAAAGCACAGTGTTTACCTCGGGTAAAAATTACTTATTTAGTCCCTCGAACTATTAGCGCCCTCACTACGTTACGGGCGCCAAACCCCGTCTCAGGACGTAAATAAGTAACTTTCACGCCTTGGACAACAATGTACTATTAAATATGGCATCAAATTTTAATAAAATACATATCAAGAAGTTTGCTACGGACTATGGTTATTCTGACATAAAACATACTTTTAAATCACGTGGTGTATCATAATTTTATAGTTTTATTTCATTGAATTGATCTGACGCTTGCAATAAATGGCAAAATGACCTATTTCCGAAGTCTGATATGAGGTCAAAAGAATTAGAATCCGTTATTTCACCCGCAAGACTACACTATTAGGTCTCAATTGTGGTTCTGCATTCAGCAGATTCTTCGACGCTGCACCTTGCTATTCTATTTCTTCCTAATACCAACATCTGAAAAAAGTAAACGTTAAACACAAATGAAAAAAAAAATGGATGGCTTTTATCCATCTATGAGGAATATCGAACGCCCAGTTGAAAAATTTACCCTGTAAGTAAGTACCTACATCATAAAAAAAAAACTTTACCCAAGTCCATACTATACAAAGCAGTATGACATAATTTATCAGTTAAAACTAAATGAATAAAGCAGTTGCCAGTGGTCAAAACACTCCGTATCTAATTGTAATTTTATTTAAATGGCAACACCGGCGGGGGCGCGTGGCCCACATTAGGGGATGATATTTCAAACGGCGGAGATACGCATCTTTTACTAACCCCACAATGTATGCGCGTGATGATATTTTAATATTAGTTAGTTTTTGGTTAGCTGTTTTTTAAATGTGGTCCTTAATGTTCAATCGACTAATGGGATTAGTCGATTAATTGATTATAGAATCGACTACGTAATGAATTTCGGTTAGGTAGATAGCCGCGTAACCAATAACAAAAGTATTTAGCCGGCGGCCGCAGGATTCATAAAAGAGTAGGTACCGCAGCCCTGGAACGCAAATGGCAACTGAAAGGAGAAAGAATAGTAGATTATTAACCAAGGGGATAAAGCAGTGTCTTCTGTCGCGGGTGACGATTTAAATCACGAGCGTAACGAAGGACTCGAGGTTTACTTCCGAGCGTATTAGCGAGGGTGTTAAAAACTTAAGTCACGAGCGAAGCGAGGGATTTAAGACTAGTCCTGAGTGTAGCGAGGATCTAAGTTCACCCAAGACTAAGACAGCTTTATTACAGAGGAAAATACTCTACTTTTCGTACCATTTGCGAAAAAAAATTACACAATAATAATATGAGATAAGCATTTATTAAAAATAATGACAAATAAAATAAACTTAACCTATGCATTTGAAGAAAACAAAAACGCGGCAAATTCCTAAACTAATATTTTTTGTCGGAAAAGCAAAGGCATCAAGCTCAAACGGCCTCGTCGGTTTTCGTAATTTTATTTAATCATAACTGCATAATATAAGCGGATTCTTTTTTCAAAAAGATGTACATATAATGCTTTATATACAAACTCAATGATTTAGGGATCGTCCACGAGAGGGCGATACCGGCGGTCAAATTTTAGTGCAGCTCCGTGATTATAAAAATTAAAAAATAGTAAAACTGTATCATGCTTGTTTGTGATTACCGGAAAATGAAGTGATTGTCGTTATATAACGCTCCAAAAACTATCCGTGCAGTGATTGAACTCAAAAGTGCTGTTTTACTGTGAATTTTTTGACGGACATACCCTCATAGAATTTGATGATAGATTGCTTCGCGGCCTGAACAAACCTGTGAACTTGAAATTAGCAAATAAACATTAACAGTGTTTCTCAAGCATCTGTGTTTCGCGCTATTTAGTGCGGAATCATTCTAAATCAAGTCTACCAGCCATAAAATTTGCTAGTCGTTGATATAATTATGATCATGCTACGATAAGCGCCATCTGTTCTTAACCAGTCAAACTACTATAATCTGGCGTATCGATCATTTACACACGACAACTGTTCTATAATTGATGTGTCAATAGATCACGCTAGATGGCGCTGGCTGTACTGTCTTGAGTAAACTTCGCTTATTCACTTCGCTTATTTACATCTACTTGTGCTTGAACTTACTCAGCTTCTGGTCACCGTATGCAATAATGCTTCGTACTCAACGCTCACCCCCTTCTACGCCTAATCCAGATATCCAAAGAGTGCGATCTAATCCTGAAATATCCGCCACGCAAATGGACACCGATGCAGACTTTACAAACATCACGGCAAGAAATAAAGCGAATAAGAGACTATGCCCCGATTTTTCTCCGGATAAGTCCTCAAATAGCGAATCTTTTGAGAACAGAATTATGAACATGCTCACGAATTGGAAAAAGGAGCAGGATTCATTATTAAAAACCTTAGTTTCCGATCTAGCAGAAGTTAAACAACAGAATAAAGAGATACAAAAAATTAACAGTGCAATGGAAAAATCAATGGAATTCATTAATAAAGACTATGAAACGATGAAGAAAACTATAGAAACTATGGAACAAGAGAGAGTGGATCAGCGCGTCTATTTACTTGAACTTGAAAAGAAGGTGAATGACCTGCAGTTTAACTTTCGATCAGCCGCCATCGAAATTAGGAACGTCCCCGGCAATGATTCAGAAACCTCCAACGACCTCACGGCTATACTAATAAATACCTGCAACACTATTCAGGCACCCGTCAAAACTTCTGACCTTCGAGACATATATCGTCTTCCTGGAAAAAAAGAGATGAATAGACCTATCATTGCTGAATTTGTCACAGTGCCACTCAAGGATAAAATACTTCAAGCTTCCCGCAACTTTAATAAGGATCGTGTCAAGACAGACAAGTTGAACTCTGCACACATTGGAATTAGCGGTGATATAAAACCTATATACGTTGCAGAACATTTGCCAAATAATTTGAGAAAACTCTTCTATGAAGCACGCAAATTTGCGAGTACAAATAATTATAAATTTTGCTGGTTTCAAAATGGCAAGATTTTTCTCCGTAAAAAAGAAGGAGACAAATCTAAAATCATTCAAACGATGTCATGTCTTTCTAAAATACCTAATTAGATGTAACCTAGTTTTTATTATGTTAAATAATAATAGCAAGTTTTTTCCTATATGTTATAATACTGTTATTTGCATGCCTTTTATTTTTTTCTTATTTAGAGGGACATCACTTATATTATGTTTACTACTATAGTACACAAATAACAAAAAAACACCATACTTATAGTCAATACCCAACCTACACTACAAATTCTACACAGCCTATAACCTATCAAAGATTCACGCAAGTTACACTAACACCTATGAATAAAGCTTATACTGCTAAATATCCTATGTCATCTTATACAAATCTGGATCAATTTTTATATACAGTCATTCGGTTTACATACTTCGGAAACATTTTATATATTACCTTCTATGTCAGGCAAAGCAACTTACCCAGGTACAGCTATTGCGCACTCCTCCATACTTCTACTCAATGCTCAACATAAACGATATATCGGAAGAACTTGACACTTTCGGTAATAACCAGGCTCACAATAACTGTAAGCCCGAACTAGCTGTTGACATACTGGGTAAACAAGGTAACTCACTAAAAATACTACACCTTAACATTCGAAGCGTTAATCATAACTTTGAGAGCTTTAGGGTGTTCATATTTAAATTAAACCTACAATGCGACATTATAGTTCTTTCTGAATGTTGGCTCAAAAATGATCTAATTATTCCTTCACTTGAAGGTTACTTGTGCTACTATTCCAAGAGACTACAACATCAAAATGATGGTGTGATTTTATTCATAAAAAAAGAACTGCAACATGAGGTCACTGAGCCTATTATACATGGTTCTAATACTTTAATGTGTAATTTTAAATGTTTAAATCTGTCCATCATAGGATTATATCGTTCCCCATCAAATCACAATATTGATGAATTCCTTAATAACCTCGACAATGTCCTTACCTCTGTCACAAACTTTAAGAACTTAGTGATCATAGGGGATCTGAATATAAACATCACGCCAATGGATATAACCTCTAAGAGTAATGAATACCTTAATCTGCTTGCCTCACATGGACTTCTTCCAGCACATCAGTTCCCCACACGCGGAAGGAGCTGTATCGATCATGTCATGGTTAAATCTGATTCCAAATCATCCACACTTGTCTTTGACACTGCAATTACAGACCACTGCCCAGTTTTACTATGTCTTGGAAGTTCAGCGGTTTTTCCCCCCTCCAAAGTGAAACGAACGGTAATAAATTACTCGGCTGTTATTGCAGAAATAAACGAGACTGATTTTAGCGCTGTTACTAGGTTGCTGGAGGCGGATGAGGCCGCAGGACTCCTGGTCTCTACTGTAAAGACGATTGTTGACAAACACACAAAAGTTATTATTAGCTCGCCAAAATACACGATCCTAAAGCCATGGATCACTCCAGGTCTCTTACGATGCATCAGAAACAGGGATCAAATGAATCTTAAAGTTAATAAAGAACCAAATAATTATATCCTAAAAATAACTTTTACTAGGTATCGCAACTTCTGCAATAAATTACTAAAGAACCTGAAAATAGCATATGAAAAATCCGAATTCGAGAGTGCCAAAAACAACCCTAAAGCTACCTGGAACATTATCAAACAAATAACAAATACAAATCGCCTACTTTCCACACCCACTGAACTACTTAGCTTATCTCCTGACAATATCTCGGCCGTAAATCGTGTTAATGATTTCTTTTCAAATATTGGCAAAAGTCTGGCAGAAAAATTGATAGTTAGTGCGCCACATACTACGGTACAGATAGAAACTTCACAGTCACCCCATTCATTTGCTCTATGGCCTACTGATGAGGCCGAGGTCCAAAGCATAATTCTTGGTATGCGCACAGACTGCGCGGTTGGCTGGGATGGCATATCTTCAAAAATTCTCAAATCCTGCTGTCCAGTGTTAGTTCCAGTTATTACTCATGTTTGTAATTGCTCAATTTCGTCAGGTCGTTTTCCTAAAGTGTTTAAAAAAGCACTGGTGCATCCAATTTATAAATCTGGGGACAGACGCGATGTCAATAATTACAGGCCCATCTCGGTACTGCCTTCCATCTCTAAAATCTTAGAAAAAATACTGAATAATCGCCTTACTAAATATCTTGAATCCCGCAAGATTCTTGCTCCGAACCAGTATGGTTTTAGGGCTGGAAGGTCGGCCGAGGACGCGGTTAGTTGCTTTGTGGATAGAGCCGTCGGCCTCCTTGACTCCGGGAAAAAATGTCTAGGTATTTTCCTGGACCTCACCAAGGCCTTCGACACCGTGTCTGTTCCTCACCTATTGCGGAAGTTGGAAGGTCTAGGAATCCGTGGACATGCTCTTAATATTTTTCACGACTACCTTTCAGATCGAACCCAGTGTGTTAAGATTGATAATGTTATCAGTGACAACAATTCCATTATGTACGGTGTGCCTCAGGGCTCCGTGATTGGGCCGACTCTGTTTCTGATATACATTAACGCTCTCTGCGGACTCTCCCTTCCCAATTGCTCAGTCTTTACCTACGCCGATGACACTGCATTGCTTGTTCACGGGGACAGTTGGACACACGCATTTGAATGCGCCGAACAAGGACTCGAGACCGTCATGAACTGGCTAACTAGCAACCTTCTCACTTTAAATCCTAACAAGTCCTTGTACATGACATTTTCAATAAAAGCCTCCTCCCAACCTGATCAGGATTCTTTTAACTTAAAAGTTCACTGCTGTCCAGTAACTGTCCCTCGCCTCCCTTGCTCATGTCCCCACATAATCCGAACAGATAATATTAAATATCTTGGGGTACAAATCGACAGCCAACTGACCTGGAAACCCCACCTAAGGACATTGACTGTGCGAGTACGTAGACTTGTCTCCATAATGAAAAGACTCAGACATTCAGCTTGTATTGAGACACTGCAAAATGTTTACTGTGCACTTGGTCACTCAATCCTAAAGTATTGCATAACTGCCTGGGGTGGAGCGGCCAAGACTCATCTTTTGCAGCTGGAACGAGCACAAAGAGCCGTCTTAAAGGTTATGACATTCAAGCCCTATAGATACCCTACCACACAACTCTACGAAAATTGTAAAATACTTACAGTCCGCCAACTTTTCATCCAACAAATAGTGCTACGAAAACACTTTTCTCTCCCGTTCGCTGAAAACTACAAACAAAACCGTAGGAAATATCAAATCTGCTCCTCCCAATACTCCAGAACAGCTCTTGCTCAACGTCACTACAATATTATAAGCAACCACTTGTATAACATCGTAAACAAAAACTGCAACATTTATCCAATGACTGGATTCGAATGTAAGAAAACTGTACAAGAATGGCTGCAAAAATTGAATTACGAAGACACCGAACATTTACTTAAGATATCCACTTAGTCACTCACTGTAATTCATACACGATTTCACATCCAAGTCTAATTATTTTCAACTTACGACATTACACATACATACACTACACGTACATACACTACACATACATACCCTACACATACATACACTACACGTACATACACTACACATACATGCACTACACATCCCTAAACACTCACTCACCCTAACACATTTACACGTTGTCCACTCTACTTTCTGTTTTATTTTTTACTGTTTTTATATTTTTACTTAATTTCTACTGTGACAATGAAACTGCACTAATGCCCCTGCTGCCCCTCGTGGGAACCTGTGTACCTTTGTGTAATAATTTCCTTAAGGAACACTGGTACTCATAACACAAGTTAAATCTTACTTTGAGTACCAGAGTTCAAAATACACTAGTTTTAAATTTACTGGTAACACAGCTCTTAGCGTAATGTACTAGTGTTATTGTTCACTGTTTTTGCGAAATAAAGAATTTATTTATTTATTTATTTATTTATTTAATGGTGTAAACACAGATGTAGTTCGGTATAAATTTCGGTAAGTATTCCAAATTTAAATCACATTCTCCCCCTAGAGGATGAATGAAATTCAGTACAATTTTCTTTCCCTGTTTTAACCAGATCAAAAATGACTATTGTTATGTTCGCTTTTTGTGGCATAGAATGTCACTTTTTTGAGCAAGTGGTACGAAAATAAAATTTATTGGCACACGCCACAAGTGCACACAGTATCACAGAAAAAAACGAAAAAGAACTTAAATCTAAATAATTTTTAAAAGGAAGTTATCTCTAACTGAAGCAACCGATTAGTTTTTACTCAGTTGAGTCTGACAGTCCCTTTCACTCCATTCAAGGTCCGAGGACTCATTTGATAATGTTGATGTCTTTCCATTCTAAAAAATAAACTAGTCCTTTAATACCATTTGAGTAGATACTGTGATTGTGTATAATCATCTCCTACATTATTCAGCATGTAATATTCCCAATGCTGGGAGTCAGATCTTCTCTCTGTAAAAGGGAGCTGCTACTGTGACGTAGTTTGATAGATCTTAAGACGAGGTAAGTGAATTTCACAGCGGGTCCAATCGACAAAAAAAGAAGTCATCCCGCGGGACCAATCGACAAAAGAGCCTATGGATAGGTCTTTAAAAATGATATTGAGGTTACTATATCATTTTTTTTCTAAACTGAACAGTTTGCACGAGAGACACTTCCAAGTGGTAAAATGTGTGTCCCCCCCTGTAACTTCTAAAATAAGAATTTGATAAATCTAAAAAAAACATGTAATGTAGACCTCAACTTCCAACGAAAATTATTTTGGATGAGATATAGTACATTTTCAAAAACCGCAAATATAACTTTGCCATTCATACAAACACTATGAAAAACAAAGTTATTTTTATTGTTTGTGTATATTACTTACTAATCTCAATATAATTATATCCCTAATCTATGCTTGCTACTACGGAACCCTTCATGGGCGAGTCCAACTCGCACTTGGCCGGTTTTTTATGCTATGTAGAGCTAAGAACCCTTCGCCCTATCGTGTTAAATCACTATTAGTCTTACATACCGCTCTTAAAAAATTTACACATAAACTCCTATCACACGTATGTATACGAAAAAATACCTAAAAACATACCTTATAGCTGATCGGACGTCCCAATTCGGAGGTAGCAGCGACTAGCGCACATTAATCTTTGCTCAAAGCCGCTGTTAATAACGTTACTTTGAGTACGTGCGCCCGCGTTTTTGTTACCATCCGCGGGAGTACTGGGGCACTTTTTAATTCTTTTGACGCTCGTTCGGGGCGTGTGTGTTGAGAAGAGTGCACACTGGATTGGGAGAGATTTGGCATGAAGATCAGTGCCGTAAACAGCCTTTTATGAGCCCAGTGCGAGCTTCTTTAACTGCGCCTTGGGTATTTTACTGCATAAATAAATTGAAAATCCGTTTATTCCGTCATTTAGAGTATTGAAAAATAATGCAATTAATAATTGACAAAGATAAAACGCTTCGAAATTCGGGAGTGAGGGTGACGTCATAAAGCTTGTAAAATTATACCGACCGAGTGACGTTTTGTGACGTTGTAGAAGCGTTGTATCTTCGTCAATTTTGGTTTATTTAATAAATGAAAAAATACGGGTCTAAAATTTTTTTATAATCTATATTTAAAATAGCCTATTGTGGTTCTGGTCTGGCCATTTCTGCTAGGATGTCCACTGCTGAACATAGGCCTTCCATGTTTGTCATAGGACTGATGGTTGGAAGCGGCTTGCATCCAGCGCGATTCTGTTGTCTTATCCGATCGTCTGTCCTTGTGGACGTCCTACGCTGCGCTTGCCGTTGCGTGGTTTCTATTCCTTACGGCCCCATCTTTCATCATAAAAATAACTTATTTATTACTCGTCTAATAGTTCCTGGCTGCGTCTAATTTCAACATCATTATCATTTTCCTGTTTACACGTTTACTTCCATTCTCCATGTCAGACTTCACAGCATTGTTTACTCCTTTTTCATTCATGCCATTCCTTACACAATCTTTCCATCTTTTTCTTTGGTCTTCTTCTTCCTCTCCATCCATCCACATTTATACCCATCACTCTCTTAGTCATATGAGTGCCATGTTCATTTCAAGACCCGTCTTATCAAAGTTATCTATCGATTAATTCAGAAACTAGGTTGTGGAAATAGAGTAGTTGTTCCGAGTAAAATAATGTAGTTAAGCTTCATCCAATTCGACTAGAAGTTGACCTCAGTTAAAGTTATTATCATCCCTTACCACCAGGCGAGATACAAAAAAGTCATTTCAATGATGATGAATATGGAGACAATACTTACTCCAAAACTTGTATAATAGTCCATAAACCTATCTATTAATCAGCATTAATAAAATATTGATAGATCCATAAACCACAAAAATTTAAGCCTGACTAGTGAGAAAGCATCTTCACTTACTAAATATGAACCAGTGATGTGAAAAAAATGTTGAATTAATCGATAAAATATTTATGGAACCAAATAAGTATTATTTTAAGTTCAGTTCGTCTATGACTGCTATGGTAAGAAGTTCAACCGTCTTGGAGCAATTCACTGTCTAGGACTATATGGTGTAAACTTGTAAATAATATGACTATTATTACTTCATCATCAGCCTATAATGTTCCCACTCCTGGGACACAGGCCTCCTCTCTGTGAGAGGGAGTTGGCCATAATACACCACGCGGGCCCAGTGCGGATTGGTAGATGTAACATTTCTTCGAATTTATTGTTTCTCGGACATGGTTTCCTCACGATGTTTTCCTTCACCGTTTTTAGAGCAGTGGTGATGAATTAAATTACACAAAGTAATGCGCCTGGCTAGTTCGAACCCACGACCTACAAATCGTAAGTCCGGGCCGATACTACTGGACCACTACTGATAGTCTGATTCAAGAGGAAGGTTTTTAAGTACCTATATAACATGCATAATATAGTAGAGATTACACCCGTGCGGAGCCGGGGCGGGACGCTAGTTGTTAAATAATATAATCTATACATATAATAAAACTGTAGAAAAGAAATTTTTGTACATTAAAAAAAAATAAAAAAAATATAGCCAGGATGTTAAAGGACAACCAATAGAACCCATTTCCAGCATTTTTAGAATTTTTGTCTGTTTGTCTGTTTGTCTGTTTATCTGTTTGTCTGTTTGTATGTTTGGTTATTCGGGCATCACGTAAAATGTACGAAATCAATGTAGATAATTTTTATACACAACGATTTAGCGTAACTTGAAGTAACATTTAGTTTTTGTTTCATTGCAATCGGTTCAGTCTATCAAAAGATATTTGAATTTAAAGTGATCCAGAAGTAAAATATTACGGTCAGTTCACAGTTCACACCGAGACGCGCAGTTCAGTAGCGCGATCTAGCTTCGAATAGAAAAACTACATATTCAAATAATTCATCTAAACCAACGATAACACGGTAGATGGCGTTAAAAAAAACCTGGAATAGAGGTGTTGAATTGAAGTAACATTATGTTTTTTATTTCATCGTAATCAGTTTACACCTTACAAACAAAAAATGTAAATTAATTAAAGCGATTTAAAGGAATCGTAGAATAGAATAGGATAGGATGGGATAGGATGGGACAGGATGGGACAGGATGGGATAGGATGGGATAGGATGGGATAGGATGGGATAGGATGGGATAGGATGAGATAGGATGGGATAGGATGGGATAGCATGGGATACGATGGGATAATATGGGATAGGATAGGATGGGATAGCATGGGATACGATGGGATACGATGAGATACGATGGGATACAATGGGATAGGATGGGATACGATGGGATACGATGGGATACGATGGGATACGATTGGATACGATGGGATACGATGGGATACGATGGGATACGATGGCATACGATGGGATATGATTGGATAGGATGAGATACGATGGGATAGGATGAGATACGATGGGATACGATGTGATACGATGGGATATAATGGGATACGATGGGTCACGACTCATTTGATGATTTACGTACGCATATTTATGTATGCTCCAGAATGATGGTTTACAGCTAATGTTGTTAATAAAGAAGCACTAAAAAATTACATTGTTAAGTTCCGACATCCACGCGAACGAAGTCGCGGGCACACCTAGTAAATAATATGATAGTTAACTTCTGCTCCAAAAATCATCGATGTTTGATATTCCAGTGTAATAAAAAATCTCGAAATACGAAAAAATATCGATAATATCCCCCGCTACGTCCCAACACTATAAGCCGAGGTATTTTCGCATCAAGCCAGCACGAGCCATCGTATATCATTTTTATCATTTTTATTCAATCCTTTGCCGAAACCGTACTTTTAGGCGAACTCTTTTAATTCATTTTACAATGATAACTGCGGACTGCCTGCTTTTTTTTGTTCAACATATATTACTTTGAACTGAGTCTATGGCTTCAGTGGGAGGTACTCCTGTTATGGACGGAGGATTTCGACTGTGAACTGGCAACCGGTCCTATCTCAATTTTTTGATGATTTCACTTTTTAATGCTATTTTATACTATTTAATACTCCACATCGTTGCAAGAAATCCTAACTCAAACACATTTATTGGCTTCATTCAACTTCAATGCGCAGTGAATGCGAGTATTTAATCGTGTATTGTCATATCTCGATTTTAATTAGAAGGAATGATGGACCGGATGCTGTATGCTGTATGCTAACATGTTTTTTCTTCATCCTGTAAAGTTCTCAAAATTGAGATAGTACCAGTTGCCAGTTTACAGTCGATTTGCTATTTTGGCTTGTGTATCGTTTGTATTTGGTGACTAGTTCTTAATTTTGGGGGTTCGGAAAAAAATCTTTTTCTTTCAATGAAATTTTTTTTTCCTATGGAATGTTGCCAAATATGAAATATTTATTCTATTTCCGTACATATGTATTCTTGAAGAGACTTGACATTTATGGTCTATCATATTACTAGACCTTAGGTATATATCTCTACACTGCACAGCTTTAGGTAATGGTTGGGCAAATCATAAAAAAACGCAGAGAGGGAATTCTTTCATCTTCGCTTTACCTTACGCCACTACTATTACGGGTATAAAACAGCCACTTCGCAATATTCCTAATGATTTACTTCGTGCATTTCCAACGTCAGCTATTTAGTCACAAAGTCAATCATTAGGAATATTGCGAAGTGGCCGTTTAAACCCGCTGTTCATTACTGAGACAAAAAATTGTCACAATTTGCTTAGTCATCTGATTCGCTCAATGAAATGATTTTGGTTTCAAATTGATATTCCTACATTTTATTTCGCATTCAGGTGCGAACCCGTGCTTCACCTAATTTCTACAGTCACACATCAATATTAAAATCTACCTCAACAAACAGTACCAAACACAGCAACCGCAACGCCAGTACCCATCGAACGTAAATATCAGTTATGCAGTCATTAGCCGTGCTCCTGTATTTATGGCCGGCACTGACGCCTATACCCGCTCGACGGGTATACACGTCCGCTATACCCCATCTCGACGTCTATACACGTCGGGTTTTAGCGGGAGAAATGTTTTTTGATTAGTTGATTTTGTGTCCTGTCGTGAGATCGTGAAGGTGTGTGTGATTGTGATTTATTCGGCTTTATTATGAGTTGTTTAGCTCAGTCAACAAGGCTTTTGTGTGTTCAAAGAATACCACAAAAATATAGTTAACTGATGTGAGTTCGAGCAAAATATAAAGCAAAATGCAAAATGTATGAAAGTGGTCGACATTGGCCTCAGAATAAGCAAGCTGATGTGGCAATAGGTCGGCCATATTAGTCGTAGAAACGATGACTGTTGGGGTATTTTTTTTGGGACAGACCCACCACACTTTTCCCAAACCACTGCAACTCCTGAAAGCCAGAATCAACAGTGGCAACCACCAGAAAAGCGCCTAGGCAATGAAGCTCGACGTGTCCCGGAGAATAAATTTACCTGTCTTGGATCCGGTAACGAAATTAATCAGAAAAGAATAGTGGAGGAGTAGGAAGAACACATAGTTTCCACTTTCCTCCATGCAAGCAGGAGACAGAACAAAACAAGGCCAATAGGCATAAAGGGACATTACAACTGGGAGAACCCAAGTTGCTTACTGTTGACCGTTGGGATAGACGTGTTCTCGAGTGGAGACCGCGAATCGGCAAACGTAAAGCGGGACGCCTCCAGGCAAGGTGGAGCGACGACCTTCGCAAGATGGCTGGTAATAGCTGAATAAGAGTAGCCGGTGATCGAGTGAAATGATATGCGATTGGAGAGGCCCATTTCCAGAAGTGGACTGCTTCTATGAAAAATTTACTTTGGAAAGAAAGAATTGTGAGTGTATAAAAACGTGGGAAAAAATCGAACCGCGTGCAGTATTCGAACCCGCGTCCTTCAGATTCAGTTCAACCGAGCCAACGGAGTTCTTACCTACCGTTTTTATGAATACCTACAAGCTAAGTTTGTTTAAAAGACACACAGATTTGGCTATGGTCTTTGGTTGGAAAATGTGTTTTTGACCGATCTTTCTCAACTGTCCTATACATCATCAGGATTTTGAAATAACAACCTTATTTGTAGGTTGGAAAATCATCAAATAATTCCTCCTGTCCTGGAGCGGGGTACTGCCAGACTCGAATTTACTAAAATCAGCTGCGTCCCTTCAATAGCCCTTTAGTTTCAGGGTCACAGTTTCCCGTGTGGACAGTTTTGCGACCCCTGCATGCATTTGGCCCTCTATGGGGGCTCCGTCAGATTGCTAACAGCTCTTTGAGGCGTGCGTCGGACACGACGTAAAGATAAAAGTAATACCTTAGATTTAGAAGATCGTCAAAAACCCTGTCTGCATTGGTCATATCCGTCAAGCTTACCAAATCTTATGGCGGCCATATATGTTAGGGTTTGCATGATGGTTGTAACCTTACATGTTTAACCGACAGGCAAGCCTTAGCGTGTAGGTATGTGTTAAAACAGTACTGTTATCAGTGCATGTGTCGGTTATGCATACGGTCGGTTTTGCATGCAAAGTTAAGGGCGTATAACCAGAAAGTTGGCAACGTCGCAAAGAGCTGTCAAATATTTACAAGTTATAATTAATTTGGTAAATTTACTGTATGAAAATAAGAAATATAGCTCTGTAGTGCACTACAAAGTTGATATAGGACTGCAATTAATACACTGCATTTGATGTTGTCACCGTTTCAGGTGTAAAAAAGGCATTTGGAAGGTTTCCAAATACTTTTTTTACATCTAAAACTATATATTCGGTGTTACTATATTACTTATTGCATTCCCTTATCATTTTTTTATTGCACTACAGAGCAATATTTCTTGTTTCCGTACAGCAACATTGCTGCATTAATTAGAACTTGTTAATATTTGACAGCTATTTGCGACGTTGCCAACTTTCAGAATAATTATGCCCTCTTAAAACCATTATGCAAACCATAACGTTTAAAGCCTCTATTAGCGTTAACCAATTTTAATATATTAATCGCAATCTTTAAAAAAATACAAAACATCTTCAATACTACACAAAATACAAATCTACCGTATCCAACTACAAAAAAAATAATCCCCCGGCCAACAATACCGACAGACAAAATACAAATAATACTAATACTTCTAGAAAACAATGGTACCCATCATAAGTAGCAACTACAGACGCCATGGAAAAAAATTGTCTGTATACTACAATAGCTCCCGACTTCACCCGACAAAGGATCCGATCAAAATAAAGATAACATCATATTTTTCGTACTGGTTTGGTTTTTGTGGATTATGTTAGGAGAGGTCGCGATTTTATTTTTAATATTTTAAATGCTGGTTTTATAATTGAAATCTATTTTTCCATTGGTATACATATTTTAGTCCAAATATCTCCAAATTTGTTATATAACTTAATAATAGTCAAAGCATTAAGAAGACAGTTTACATTTTAAAATGTTTGCGTTTGGCTAGGCTATTTAACTTACTTTATTGGAAAACAGTAAAATTATGTTCAAAAATTATATTTTAAACTTACAATCCCTGTTCTTTTTCTGGTTTTCCAATATTTCAGCACTGTTGCAAGCGCCATGTTTACGGACAATGACATCATGTCTCCTTTTTTTCTCTAGACCCACAAAACAATTTACACGCCATATTTAATGTAAACTTGTCAATTCCAGAAATAGCTTATTCAAACATAACCTATAGTAACATAAAAAAAAAGAAACGTTCCACATTTTTCTGTCAATTTCCTTTATATTTAACACAAGCCATATTTAGTAGCCAAGTATATATCCGGGCGGGTAGCTTTCCACTTCCCACTCCGCTACCCGCCGCCGCTCATAACTTCTCCCCCAAACCGAGGGAGCGTTAAGGGTGCTTCACACGAGTTATTAGCCCTTTTGTGAAGTGCTCTTATATTTCACGCACCGCTGGCGGCAGTCCGTGTGGCAAGGCTTTGTACTGCATGTCCAGCGGATAAGTGAACGGTATTGATTGCTAATGAGCGCAGATTCGAGTGCTGACTGTTGATTTTGTTTTGTGGCTGTTTTTTTTATTATTCGCCTGTAATAGCTGTTAGTGTATGGGACGGAGATATTTATAGGCAATCTATCAAACAGAAGAGGCCTATGTCCCAGCAGTGGGAACACCTATAGGCTGATGATGATGATGACATGGCTGGCTGATGGATACTTAGTAAGGGTTTTCGTATTTTTGAGTTTTTAAGTATATGGAGATCGGATAGGCAATCGTTCGATCTTACAGCTTAATCTTACTAATATTAGATATCGATGAATGACGGATGTTTACTTCTTTACCAACATACTTATCAGTAATCTAATCGCATTTAAACCAGAACCGTCTGCCATGTTTACTTAAACGATAAAAAAAATCAACTTTTCCACATGACCACTCAAAAAGTACCGAAAATCAAACACAAAAGACTTCAAAATAAAACATCCGTATCATATTTTAAAATAAAGAAAACAGTTATTGACCAAAAAAGGTCCATTGTAAACTAAAAACGGATTAAATCCGGCTAATTTAACAAAACTGGAATCAATGGCGCGTAAAATTGCAAATGTTTGTCTATGGCCGCAAGATGGCCGCTTGACAGTTGGTAGAAGCGCGCCAAAACCCTTTGGGATCTGTCAAAGTAAAGCAGATGGCGGTAATTTGCAATAATAACGATTGGTTGACGATTTCATTGTAATTTATTGTAGTGTAATAATTGTTTGGACAAGATAACTGTTGGTGGATGACAATTATTAGATTTACAATACCAAGTTATGGGTTAAATTGTCTCGTTTGCTCCCTAAAGGACTTTATAAGGCCATTGGAGACAGCTGCTAGAATATAAGTATGGTATCTATATCAAAAGTCGTAGAGGTCAACACTTCAACAGCCTCTCTCAAACAGAGGAGGTTTCTGAGGTTCTAGCACGTCTTTTCACGTTTTACTAAGGTAAATTTAACGGGAACTTTGGTTCCGCGGTCGTACACTGGAAGCGCTTTTCCATTTTCTAAACAATAATCGCCGTACACACTTCACGCAGGCTATAGAAAAAATTCGAAAATCTTGTGATAAGGCATATAATTTTTGTTGTGAAATCATCAAATGGCTCCTTCCTCCCATTCTGCGTCGAGTGGAAGAGACTGTCAGACTCCTATAATAATACGATTTGTTCATTGCTAACTGCATCCACGAGGAGCTCGTGGCTAAATAATTACAGCCGCACAGGTCGATCTTCCGGGTTAAGCCGCGCTTGCGGAGATTGGTCTGTGGATGGGTGACCATCTGTCATAGCGAGTTTCCTCAGTGCCTCGGAAAGCACGTAAAGCCGTTGGTCCCGGCTGTCATTTCTAGATCTTTGACAGTCGTGACCGTGACTCAGGAGCTCTAAAGTCTGAAACCAGTCTTACCATGGGGTATCGATTACCCAGTTACTGGGTTGTGGAGGTCCAACAGGCAGTCGCTCCATGTAAAATACTGATATCCAACTGCATCTTCTTCGACTGGAAGCCAACCTCAGTATAGTTGGGAAAGGGCTAGGCAGATGATTTTCATTGAACTGAAACACAGATATTAAGCGGTTTTCTTCATACAAAAACACTGGTATCATTTCAAAATTCATTTGAATCAACAAAAATAAACACAACACAAACAAATCACAATAAAACCGCTGACCTATTTAAAAAACAAATATAAAAAATGTTATATTTATTACCGCGTACGAGAAAACTCCAAATTCATTATATTATGTATAAAAAACCTCTGCTATCAATTACATTGTTAAAAACCGCGCGTGCACACATTCTAGTTATAAATAACGTTATAAAATAACGTTAAATAATATAACGATAACGATGCGAGTCCGCTTTGAAGTCGTTAATTATGGTTGCCTGAGGCTCCAGTTACGTACGAGTATTATGCTTGATTTTCAAACTATGTGGGTGAGTTAAGGTGATTTTATACTGTATCTATGCCTTGATTTGAGTTTGTTTGTTTGCAAAAGGCAAGAAGGCTTTGGAGAGAGTTGCTGTTTTATTTTTTTGTGACGGGTCATAGCTAGGTTAGTAATTTAACATAGCTTTTTTTTTTTTTAGCGTGGTAAAATCATCAAATGAGTCCTCCCACCCCGGGCAGGGCGGGAGGGACTGTCAGACTTGTACTGACTAAAATCCACGGTGTCCTTCAATAGCCCGTTATGTCCCGGGGTCACGGTAATGAGATAAGTCCCGCGACTGGATAAGTCCCGCGACCAATTTAACATAGCTTAGCCATCGTTTTGCTATGATGAGTTTGATCAAAGATATTCGTAAACTGAGCAATTTATTGTTATCTATAATTAATGATCGCGACTTTGCGAGTGTTATGATCTCACCCGTTCATAAACAAGTTCGTATCTCTCTCTCTCTCTCAAAAAACCTTAAAATGTTTGTTGAAAGAACCTTAATTTACCTTAAACAATGTCTTTTGGCGGAATCTTGCTTTGTGTGTCTTTTGGCGAAATTTTGCTGTATCTTAAACACGTTTTTCCGAGTTCTCTTCTAAAACGTATTGGTTTAAAATATAGAAATGCTGTTTTGAAAAAGAATCCACCTCGTTTGAACTCATAACAAGGCGTCTCTAGTGTAACATCACCTTTATATTCTTCAAACATAATAATTTATAATATTATGTGCTTATATTGAGCGTTCATTATATCATAAACACTTGATCTCATTGTCTTAAGATTATTACAAGCGTTTGTATCTTAGATATTTAACTAGAGATCAGATCTGTTAAGCTGAATCTTTTGTTCAATTATCTATGAAATGTCTCGTAGATGCTATGACTCTTGGGCATGCGTGCGGCGAGTAAGAGGCAACTCGCCGCGACGTGTTCCACGCGCTTCAAAGAGCTCTCAGCAATATGACGGTGCCCCCTTAAAGACTCAAAGCCTGCCGGGGTCGCGGGACTCACCACGTAACCGTGGCCCCGGAACGTAAAGGGCTATTGAAGGACACCGCGGATTTTAGTCAGTACAAGTCTGACAGTCTGTCCCGTCCTGCCCTGAATGGGACTCATTGATGATTTTACCATAAAAAAAAAACTCGTATGAGTAAGTAATAGGCTATTTGACAGTATCAATCTATTATAAATCTAATAAGTCCGTTATTTAGAGTTTTGAAAAATAACGGACACATATATTTTCTTATGTAAAATCAATGAATATTTACCAAGATATAACACATCAAGACTCGAGAGTGGGGACTCGTGACGTCAGAATTCAGTAAAAAATGTACTAAATTGTGACGTATTGGCAATTTTGAAAGCATCATATCTCCGTCAATTTTGGTTTGCGTAAAGAAAGAAAAAATACGGGTCAAATATTATTTGATAATCTAACTGACGGATTTATTAGAACTTTTTAGTCAAATAGCCTATTAAAATGTTTTTATTTGAAAACATTTAATCTGTAGCAGACCTTTTGGCAAAACTCGTAATCACATGTGCCCATTAGCGCAGAATTAAAAATCGCCACAGTTAAGGGTGAGTAATAGCTAAATCATGTAACTGTACCCCGTGCCCCTTCTGTACCCCGGCTCGTTTTACCCCTATTGCCTCATTTAGGGGGTGTTATGGTAATATCATATTGTGGGGTTGCAATTTGTTTGTTGGTTAAAACTGTGTTTGTTGATTTGGCAAATTAGATTCTGATTAATAGACTGTCGAATTATAGGATTTATATCGCATAAAATACTGCAGATTGAAAAGTAAATATTTAGTAAATAAATGTACGGAAACAAAAAATTGAATGTGTTATAATTTTTTAAATGGTTACATTTCGGAAACTATCAAAGAAAGTAGGCCATTTCTCCATTTCTAACCTTAAAGTTTAATTAAATTGCTCAATAGCTAGCTGCACATAAACATACAGGTATAACATTGTATTGTTTTTTTTTTATATTTTTCAAACGTTTTTTAAATAGGTGCGTCTCCACAGAGCGCGCAGCCTCGCGAGGCATTTTCCGCGCGAAGCAGCTCGGTTGGTGTGGACGTGTCTCGGGCGAGGAAAGTGTCAGCGCTGCCGCGGTCGAGCGACCGAGCGCCCGAGCCATCCAGTGTCGGCTTTTGTTTTGCTCGCGTATATTGTTTCGTGCCTCTGTCGAAAAACAATAGACGCGTCCACACAGAGTGAGCCGCGTCGCTTGTCAGTTTCCTCGCGCAGCAAATGCCTCGCGAGGCTGCGCGCTCTGTGTGGACGCACCTAATAACTAAGTCACCAGTATCCCGCGCTCAGACATAGCACGACATAACCTCAATACCTTATTGGTTGGTGTTACTACACTAAGCGTGGGCTCCTGGCTTCAATCTACAGGTTAGGTAAAGTGATAAGATATTGGGGATTTGCTTATTAGGACTGCTTAAAAGTAGAACCTGACTTGTGTTTAGTTTATGGCAAATACTGGTTACACACAATTATATACAGTTCAGCGTCAATCTATCCATTTTGTCTTTAGAACTCATCAACAATTTAAATCCCATACGTTACCATAGGAATTATTCATTACACGATTTTATTAAAATCCCTTGTCATTTCAACCAGCTACAATTACTTATTATTTTCACCAAAAATCACGACCAATAAGTACCCCAGCCAAAAAAGGCCATCTCCAAAGTTTATAAAAATATATACCACAAAAACCACTTTGATCTATTAACACCAGCACAACAAAACCACAAGAGACCAGCAAGCATTAATAAAAAAATTGTCCAAACAACTGTTAGATCAACATTGCCAATTTTACGGAAGACCCTGTCTTCTGGTACATTTGGTCCCCAATAACCCTAGGGATGGGGGTATTCCCATAGGTGGGGGTGTACTTGGGATATTTGGGGTAGTTTAATGATCATAAACAGTAGCTAAATGATCGAATGGCTGGCTCTTTTGTTATGACGCACCTTGTGTATTTATTTTGAAGTGCTTTGATGTTTGGTTAAGTTCATTTGCTTAGATATTAAGTTGGTTTGGTGGTGTGATATTGTTTTTGTCTTATTATGGTGTTTAACATTTGGGTTCTTTAAATTCACCCCTAATGCTTCTTTTGCCTCGTCTATAGTGGAAATTGTTACTGTTTGGCGGCAAGGCTGTAATTCAGTAATTGGAAAAGTAAACTATTACATATACTATCATAATGTATACTCTCTTAATTTATCATATCTCACTTACTTAGATAAGATAAGATAAGATTTTTATTTCGCAAATATGGGTACAAGTAAAGGTGTTACAATAAATAGAGAAACAGCCATATTTTACCAATACATACCATATTATACTTATAACTCTGTGTACTTTTGCATGCCTTGGCATGCAAAAGTACACAGAGTTATAAGTAGAAGTACAAGCTTTTAAATTTTTGCTACTATACAAGAAAAAATATTTAATTACTATTCAAATCAATACATTTCATTAGCATATTCTTCAATTAATAATACGAGTAAATGTCTTTAATGTCAATTAATTCTTAAATAATATTATTATTAATTTGATTGTTTGTGAGTTTGGATGGATGTTTGTTGCCGTTTCGTGCAAAAAATACTAAACAGAAAAGGATGATTGGTACTCCGATAGTTTATAACCTAAATTAACATATTGAATCGGTTCTTCGAACCACCAAATAAAATCATTGGCCTATGCGGAATCAAATATTTTGATTTTGAATACTTTTATCACAATATGATGTTGCTATGAGATAATTATATACCGAACATCATAATAGGCTATTTGACAGTATCAATAAATTATAAATCTAATAAGTCCGTTATTTAGAGTTTTGTAAAATAACGGACACATATTTTTTCTTATGTAAAATCAATGAATATTTACCAAGATATAACACATCAAGACTCGAGAGTGGGGGCTCGTGACGTCAGAATTCAGTAAAAAATGTACTAAACTGTGACGTATTGGCAATTTTGAAAGCATCATATCTCCGTCAATTTTGGTTTGCGTTAAAAAGAAAAAATACGGGTCATATATTATTTGATAATCTAACTGATGGATTAATTAGATTTTTTTAGTCAAATAGCCTATTTTAAACAGAAACCAATAAAGAATTTTCGGCACACTTACAGGCACTTACAGGCGCATTTACAGGCATTTGATCCTGCGTTCATACTACCTTACCATTACCGATACACTTTCTCCAAAGAAAAGATAAAACAAAACACGTTAATATTGTATAATAACTAAAGTATAATACAAAAACACCTACACACCCCCTACACACACACATACACACCCACACCCACACTTACACCCCACAGATAATTGTCCATAGCTTTTAGCCAACACAATGTATTTAATAATCCCCACAAGGGTAATTACGTTTCATATAAACGACAACCACTTTGCCTTGAACCCTGCCCACCCACTTATGCCAAGCTTTTAACAGGAGCAAACACCAGTTTAAAAAGACCCTTCACTTCCAACTTCATGTTTCAAAACACAGGTCTAGTGTCACTGGTTGGTTTTAATAGTCAGTGTCCGGTTTAAGATGACCTCTGTTTTGAAAAATGATTGTATGGAAACGTAGGTCAATTGAATATGGTCATGTTTAATGTTGGTTGACCTTACACAATTCCTTCAGAATTCCTTCAACTGAAACTGGATTATCATCATCAGCCGGAAGACGTCCACTGCTGAACATAGGCCTTCCCCTTAGACCGCCACGCGGAACGACAATTCGCCACTTGCATCCATCGGTTGCCCGCGACCCTCACGATGTAGTCGGTCCACCTAGTGGGAGGCCTGCCTACGCTGCGTCTTCCGGTCCGTGGTCGCCACTCGAGAACTTTTCTTCCCCAACGATTTATCAGTTCTACGAGCGATATGGCCTGCCCATTGCCAATTCTGCTTGCTTTACGAACTATGTCTGTGAAATGGGTTATAGAAGTGATATTTAAATGTTCAAGGTAATCAGAAAAACAATCTGCCACCTTGATAAATGATTTTTATTCTTACCACAAAAAAAAAATAAGAACTATTGTCATTTGCTACATTCTTCGATTTGAAACTAAGAATAGGTAGTACTTTACCGGAGCCTAGATTTTTTCTACGTGATAAAATCATTAAATGAGTCCTCCCGCCATTGTGTGGAGCGTAAGGAACTGTCAGACTCGTACTGATTAAAATCCACGGTGTTCCTTCAATAGCCCTTTACGTACCAGGGTCACGGTTTCCAGGTTTGACAGTTCCCCGTTATTATATGTATATGCCTAAACTTAATTTGACAAACAAAAGTCTAATTTTCCTTGATCTTTGTAGCACAGTACAAATTATTTAAAAAAAAATAGGTCAATGACAAATGGACAGCCTTCAGCTAACTAACCAGCCTAATTAGACCTCATAAACAGTTCTTTGTAATAACAAATGACAGGTCAATTGAAGCTGGCTACTCACGTGCCAGCAAATAAACCAGCTTACTTAGACCTCACAAATAGTTCTTTGTGCTAACAAATGACAGGTCAATTAAAGCTGGCTTGTTAAAGGGCAGGGTAGGCCAAGGAAATCTGGTCATCATTACTAAGAGTGTGTTCAGAGTCAAAGTGGAAAAGTAAACCGTTTTGGTTGCCGCTGGCGAGAATTTTGTGTAAGGGGTTGTCGGGTTGCTCGCGAAAATCCATGGAAGCGAAAGGGTATAAAAAAAAATCGTCATCGTTGTAATGAAAAAATTTTTAGCGATAAGTAGTCTCGCGTCTGACCACGACCTCTCGTGATGGTAATGGAAATGTGGTCGACAGTGAAACACGTTTTTTTTTTGTAAAATTATCAAATAAGTCCTCCCACCTAGGACGGGACGGAGGAACTGTCAGATATGTACTGACTAAAATCTACGGTGATCCGTCAATAGCCCTTTAAAGGCTTGTAATTTACTTTGTTGTTACATATTTTTTAATATTTTCAGAAATATCACAGGAATGTTTTAGCAAGTTGCACTTAAACGTTTTCTTTACTATCTGACACTAATAATAATAATAATATTCCACAACTACGCCATCTAGTCCCAAGCTAAGCAGAGCTTGTGTTATGGGTACTAGACAACTGATAAACATACATTACTTATATATTTCTAAATACATACATATTATAGATAAATTACACCCAGACACAGAACAAATGATCGTGCTCATCACACAAACATTTGTCCTGGGTAGGAATCGAACCCACGACCACCTACATAGCAGTCAGGATCACTAACCACTAGACCAACAAGCCTGTCAAGACACTGCAAATGAACTCAATGATTATTCAGTAAAATCAATTAAACTAAAGTTTTGTAGTAACAAGTATATTCAGGAAAAAAAATACATCCTAAATTCCAACACGTTATAGAAACAAATATTTTCGCTTACGTAAACTTTCTTTTGCTAACTAAGATACCCGCTAACCCCTATTTCCGCGGGCAACACTACTGTGTAATTAGATCTTGCGGTGGCTAACAGGAACCTACTTCTGTCGTCTTTTACCTCATAATATCTACTCCCACGCATCTTACGAAATCGGTCGTAAACTAAACTAAACTAAACAAAACTTTTTATCGAGTTAGGCGAAAATAAATGTACCTACCTACTGAGCAGTTGATTTTTTCGCGTTTCGGGTTTCAGGGATTTCAGGTTTCGTCTCATACTAAAAGTTGGTCGTTATGATGAGTACAACGACCCCTGAGGAGAATTAAATAACAAAACTTGAAAATGACAAAATATTCACTTTAAAAAATAAATTACAAATTAAATTAAAAGAAATATGGTCTGGGCTCCCATATATTTATGCCATTTTTATAGATAAATAGCTGACCTAATTTTTTTAACCGACTTCTTAACCGACTTCAAAAAGGAGGAGGTTATCAATTCGACGGTATGTTTTTTTTTTTTGTATATTTGTTACTCGATAACTCCGCCAATTGTGGACCGATTTTCAAAATTCTTTTTTCATTCGAAAGGAGATACTTCTGAGGTGGTCCCATAGTCACCAAGTTGGGATCTGATGATTGGATCCTGGAGAAATCGAGGGCAACCCTCGAATTTTATAGGCCGACACACCGTTTTTCGCAAATTTTATGAAGTAATTTAAGTACTTGCGTATGGTAATCATAATTTCATGTAGCTGAGCTGATGATGGAAGGTAGAACACCTTAATAGTAAGGAGTAGGCATCGACTGATTTAGTTTGAGTTCGCATATCTCTGGAACTACAAGTCCGATTTAAGTAATTCTTTTTTTGTTGTACTAGGTATCATTTAACTTAGGGAATATTGCAAGTTTCATCAAAATCGGTTCAGTAGTTTTTGAGATAGGGAATTTTATTAGCTTATTGTGTACATGAGCGATGTTATTACCGGTGTTATGGATTACAAAATTCTAGTGCACATGTTGTATTTGACAAGAATTCGGGTTGAATATTTAAACTAAAAAGAGTAATATAAAAACTTTTTCAAAAAAATGTAACCGCCTGTTGTTTTTGAAGGCGGTTACATTTTTTTTTTAAAAGTTTTTTTATCATATTTACTCACCTTTTAAACCTTCCATGGACTTAATGGAATAATTCAAAACCAAAATAAGCCAAATCGGTCCAGCCGTTCTCGAGTTTAGTGAGACTAATGAACAGCAATAATTTATTTTTATATGCAACAAGGTGATTTGTAATTCGATGCAATCCTTAAAATGGGTGATACTACCTTTAATTTGTATGTGTGTATAATAAAGTGTATTCAATTCTATACTAGACCTTATTGGCAACAATTTTAACCCGACAACATGCGGTCCAAACTGACTGGTTTTAGAGATATCGAACTTTAAAGATTTTTCACCAAGCGTAAGTAAGCCGGGAATGCGGGCGGCGAGTAAAGGGCAACTCGCTGCCCGACCATGGACCATGCCTGGGTCGACGGCGCGTTGTGTTCCACGCGCGCCTCAAAGAGCGACAGCATAATGACGGGGCCCCCTCTCTAGAGCTTAGAGGGCCGAAGCCTGCCGGGGTCGCGGGACTTATCTCATTACCGTGACCCCGGAACGTAAAGGGCTATTGAAGGACACCGTGGATTTTAGTCAGTACAAGTCTGACAGTCCCTCCCGTCCTGCCCGGGGTGGGAGGACTCATTTGATGATTTTACCACGCAAAAAAAAAGCGTAAGTAAGCTCAATGTAAAAAATAAAAAAAGAAACGTCTTCGTATCAATCTTAAATGCAAATAAAATCATCTGCATTTACTTAACTATCCATTATTTCTATTCCCCTTTAAACTAGTTGCATCTGAGTTAATGTTTTGATGTCTAAATAAGAAGCTATCGGTAATAACAGCAGGGGTGGAGTCGGTGACATTACAACAGGGCAAATTGCGGGAATGTGCGCCGGCCATTAGGACGCATTACTCGAACCACTGGGTTTTGGAGTGGGGGAAGACATTCAATTATTTTAGTGATGTTTTGCTATGACTGGAATATAGTTTTGATTAGGACTAGTGACAAAAATCTATCCATAATTATATTTTATAGCTTAACCGCCTTACCACAAAATATTTATAAGCATCTGTTGGACTGTTGAACGCTTGTCTAAAAACAGTGTAACTGCAAAACGACCCTTATAATAATTATCACCGTGAAATGTCGTTTCAAACATTGACAGTTTTTTTTTCGACAAGTTTTCAACAGATGTTTATCTTTCTTGTGGTAAGACGGTAACCGTCTTACCACAAAAAAATTAAACACCCGTTGAACACTTGTCTAAAAAAATTGACAGTGTCAAAACGACATTTCTCCTTGATATAAGGGTCGTTTTGCAGTTACACTTTTTTTAGACAAGCGTTCAACGGATGTTTATCTTTTTGTGGTAAGGCGGTAAGAGTTTATTTCTTTGGTTAAACGCGCTAATATCAGGAACTTTTGGTTCGAATTGAAAATTTCGTTTTGTGTTGGATAGTCCACTTATCGAGGAAGGCTATAGTCTATATAACATCACGCTAAGATAAGTAGAACCGAGCAAAGGGTGTGAAGCCATGGGAAATAGCTAGTGAAATATAACGGTGGTCATCTAGTCACTACTACATAATATACTTCACCTCTTCCATTTTTAAAAATCGGGTATTGACAACACACTTCGTTATTTTCAGCCTCTATGCAGAATAAACCGTGTTAAACATAATAATGTTTTTCTATGGAAGCTATATTCGCCATTTGAGGACCTAATTCTTAAATACCGTACCTTTGATTATACTGAAGCCTTATCATGAGTTTTCACTTATTCTGCTGTAAAGTAAACTGTAACTTTGACATTGTCAATTGACAAATTTCAAGGAAAAAATTAGTTCCTTCTTCGTACACCTCGTACACCAGATGCGCTGTTCCATTTTTCCATACAAGAAATGCTGTAAATACTGGAAAGACGCTGTAAACTAGTGAAAACTCGTGATAAGGGCTCTGTAACTTACGTTTTCTTACATTTTTTCACACCTGCGGCCTTATCACAAGATTGAGTTCTGTATTTTAATAACAGCTTACTTGAAGTATTCACTACGTTTATTGTATGGAAAATGAAAAGCGCTTTCTAGTGTTCGAACAAGAAACTAATTTTTTCCATAAAATCATCGTCAAAAGTTCTTTACTTTACATCACAAAAACGCAAAATGTCATTATAGGGCCTCTGATTTTTCAGCAGGTTTCTGCTAGTTTACAGGTAAATAAACAATAAAGTCTGAATTTCATCAAAATACCAGCATTATTTCCCCGTACACATAAAAAAGCAAGCATAGACAACACACCTCGTTATTTTCGGCCTCATTACAGTTCTCTGAACAGAGAGCACGTTATAAATGTTATTGTTTTGTCTATGGTGGGTCGGGTTTCGCGCCATTTGGCCAACCGGTCGTGTAATAGCCCGGGAAGGAACGGCGCATAGTGGGCGATTGATGTGTTAAGTGTCAGTTTTGTTTTGTTTAGTAGAATTGTGACGTGAAAGGGTTGAAATGATTGAGGATGACGGATTGTATCAATTTTGAAACAATGTCCTGAGTATCTACCACTTTAAAACGACTTCTCCTTATGGGTACTTACTCTCCTACTCTGATGGCATAGACAGATCAGGCACGGGCTCAAATGCAAAAAAAAGGTTTGTAAAAAAAAAGTGTCTTCATGAAAATCAGTTCAAATAAAAGTAATTGTTTAGTATCAAATTTAATTTTTCAAAACTTTCTAAAATATACTTTTTAGGGTTCCGTAGCCAAATGGAAAAAACGGAACCCTTATAGATTCGTCATGTCATGTCTGTCTGTCCGTCCGTATGTCGCAGCCACTTTGTGTCGAAAGTATAAGAGCTATCCTGTTGAAACTTGGTAGGTAGATGTATTATGTGAACCGCATTAGGATTTTCACACAAAAATAAAAACAAAACAAATTTTGGGGGTGCCCCCTTAGAATTGAAACTCAAAAATTTTTTTTCACCAAACCCATTCGTGTGGGGTATCTATGGATAGGTCTTTAAAAATGGTATTGAGGTTACCCATATATTATTTTTTTCTAAACCGAACAGTTTGCGCGAGAGACACTTCCAAAGTGGTAGAATGTGCACCCCCCCCCCTGTAACTTCTAAAATAAGCGAATGATAAAACTAAAAAAAATATATAATGTAGACCTCAACAAAAACTTCCAACGAAAATTGGTTTGGATGAGATACAGTTAGCAGTTTTTGAGATATAGTACATTTTCAAAAACCGCAAATATAACTTTGCCATTCATACAAACACTATGAAAAACAAAGTTATTTTTATTGTGTATATTACTTACTAATATCAATATAATGATATCCCTAATCTATGCTTGCTACTACGGAACCCTTCATGGGCGAGTCCAACTCGCACTTGGCCGGTTTTTTATTTTGTAACAACACCAACTATTCTTGGTAAACATTACTTTTTAATATCTCACACACAACCCGGTGTACGCCGCTCCTATTCAATTCCCTCTAGTCAGTATTGTCTATTTGAATTTAGAATAAGCCCGTTCGAAATTCGAATTGAGATGTTTGTTTATGAATGAACGGTTAGATTTGATTTGAAGCGGAGTGGGGTTACCGTATTGAGAACATGGATGAAGGAAATTGTCTAAGTGGCCAATACGTTAAACGTATTTAACTTATCTATAAGGTTAAGCCGCAATTGTTAATGTAAAAAAACGAATAAAAGAAAGATTTATAAATATAAAAAAAAAACATTAAAAAAATAATTAAAAAATAAAGTCAAATCATTTATTTCAATTCGGCCATCAAAGAGGCACTTTTCTATCTTCTTCTGTATTCTTCTGTAGTCTCGCTGAAACTCAAGAACGCCTGGACCGATTTGAATAATTTTGATTTTGAATTATTTTTCGAAGTCTTGGAAAGGTTTAAAAGGTGAGCAAATATGATAAAAAATATTAGGAATATAGTAAAAGCAACTATTTCGTTTTTCCTTAGAAACTATTCTTACCTGTCAAAAATTTAATGTTCGTCACGTCGACGTCGTCGTTCAGAAATCAAATAAGCGGTACGAAGTTTGCCGGGTCAGCTAGTATCTAAATAATCTTATTACTTACTTAAAACTTCTACTAACATATAAAACTAACCATTTACCAACCCATCAAACAAATAAATAAAATCTCGGACCATTATAGCTGGCAACACCGAATCACCGTTTAATTAGTGTTGCCACCCTCTCAGTTATTACTTTGTGATGTAGTGATGTTCTCTGATGTATGGTAGGGGTGCAGGAATGAGGGTTCCGTATGGAATATGTTTTGGTGATTTAATTACTTTATTAAAGTTAATGGAGAAGATATTACAACCGCAGGAGACGCCCACGGGATCGGCCGTCGGCGAGCGTATGTGGACGGCGAGTAATGGGGCACTCACCGTCCGATCATGGATCATGGTCGGCGCGTCATGGATCACCGTGGATTTTAGTCAGTACAAGTCTGACAGTCCCTCCCGTCCTGCCCTGGATGGGAGGACTCATTTGATGATTTTACCACGATAAAAAGAAGGCAGTCCAGCCCCCCTAGCCAAGTCACAAAAAGTCGCTAACGATAATCGCAAACGCTCGACACTTCCCCAATAGATTTTCAACTTTATAGCCTAGAGCCTAAAGTTGAAATCTATTTAAGACTTCTGAGCGTTAGCGACAGGAAAGATCGAAAACGATAAACAATCTTCATTAGATCTTGAACGTTATACCCAAGCACATAAAGGTGAAAATCTATTACAGCCTACTTAGCGTTTGCGTTTATCGTTTGTAACATGGCTACAGGGCCTGATATCTCGACAGTCCAGTGACCCCACAGCTAGGTTTTCTGCCTATAGTGAAGCTCTACCATTTGTATACGTAACCCTAAATTGGGTCCATTAAAGAGATATCCCAATTCCCACTCGTGAATGACAAAACATCATAAAATCGCTCCATGGATGGCTTTTGGCTCCAGTTACCCTTAGGAATGATTAGTTTTTTGGGTCGTTCCTAGTTCGGACTTATTTTATTGACGTTGAATGGTTTCTTTGATAACACTACTAGTACATTGAAGACGCAAATAAAAATATGTATACTGATACTGATACTGCTAACCTACATCATCCCACTGCTGGGCAATGGCCTCTCCCCATGATTTCCAGTTGTCACGATCCAGGGCCAAAGTGGACCACTGGTCATTGGTTTTGTCAAGTTCGTCTCGCCATCTTCTACGAGGTTTGCCGCGACGCCTTCTGGCTGTATCAGGGCTCCACAAAGTGGTTATTTTGGCCCACAGCTCATTGGACATGCGGCAGACGTGGCCGGCCCAAGCCCATTTCAGTGCAGCGGCCTTTTGACCAACGTCAGCAATTTGTGTTTTGGAGCGCAGTGTGGTAGATGTAGGTATATGGGTTTTATAAATGTCAAATGTGTTAAAATCATTAAAAGAGTCCTCCTGACCTGGGTGGAGCGGAGGGAACAGTCAGACTCGAACTTTTTTTTTATATTTGATGGGTTTACTCTTGACCTTAGTCTAGGTCAGGAGTGACTAAGACAAGGTCGACGATGGAGCGAGCTAACTTACTTGCTAAAATCCACGGAGTCACGGTTACCTATTCAGACAGTACCTCAACCCCGGGATTGGAGTTTTCCTTCTTCATTCACTTTCTTTAAAACTTTATCTTAATTTTTCATTACAGGGCTGAAATATGTGCTAAACAACATAATTAATTCGAAGTTCGAGTTATCGGAGCTTGATAAATGTTCTAATAGAAAACATTATTTCATTTATTTTTTGAGTATGGACGTAGTAGTAAGTACGTGAGAAATAGTTTTTACTCTGCGCGGTATAAAAAACTGACTTCTAAAAAAACTCTTTCTTTTATCGAAATCGGTTAAAAATTAACTCAATTGGTACAAGAGTATAACGAATTATGATAATAATTGTTTTAAACGGCTGTAACGGATAACTCTCGATTTTTTTTTGGCTCATGCTAGTATAATTATCACGTTATATCCAACTAGTCCCAAATAAAATTGTCCCGAACGGGAAACAAACCCCAGCCCTCTTCCCTCACGAACCATCTGTCGCCACAATGGGCACTTACAAAACGCATTCACTATTTTATCAAATCTATCACAACCACACCTCACACGAAAATCAAACCTATTCTAAACGTATAGAGTAGATTCTTGAACGTAGTTTCGTTTTTAGAGTCCCCCATTCCATATGGATTAACTATAATGAATCGTAAATTCGATCTTTGACACCTTTTTCATTTTGGTTTCAAATGATTTTTGTTAGGACCCCTCTTTTTATTTAGAAATGGCCAAATAGACATGGCTTCTTTGACATGCGATTTTATTATGGATAGATTATTAAGTATTTATTTAAAGATTAGTTATTTTATGGGGTGTAATATTGGCATGCTTATTTAAATACATAATACTTAGAATTAGTAAAACAAGTCGGAAACCTATTTGGTTTACTGATTGAAAATTATTTGAATTATTCCTGTTTGAGCACCGATTTTTAGAGCACCAATGTTTTAAATTAGATTAGTTGGGTGACAACGTTTTATCGCTCTTCTAAATAGGTACTGGTAACAGATTAATTATTGTATACTGTCTTAAAACCGGATACATCTAATATGGATGGAAATTCAAGGTCTCAAGCGAAATAAACATTTCAATGCCTTCTTTGTTTATAAACCTCTATATGAGATTTATTTATATTATAATTATGTTCATTATTTCTATTGAGTTTATTTGATACCATATAAAAAGAGAAAACATAACATTTCCTTTGCAGTTATAACAAAGATCATGATAAATATCCCGATTTAAGTTTTATTGAATGATAGTTGGCCATGTTAATATAAAAACAATTTACATATTTCAAAAAACGGCTTCTGATAAGACATGGTTTTCATTACATTTTGTAATTTGAGCACATATCTAAGTACGTAAATAATAATATTATATGAAAAGATTAGACACAAAAATGCTTCTAAAAATCAATTCATCAAGTGGTATAATACACTGCCAACCCTATTATATGTCAAGATGTTGGTTTCATATACAATTTTATACTCTATTCCTACTTTTTTAACGTTGAAAATCCTTTGTAGAGTGGGGAAGAGTATGTGTAAATTAAAATGTTATTCAATGGCTTTTTTGGGGTGAAGCTTAAGTAATGATTTTTAGGGTTCCGTTTACAGGGTTGAGTGCACAGTGGGTACAAATACCTTTTGGCATTCCTGTTTTTGTTTATTTAATTATCAATAGGCTTACAATGCTTAAATTACAGCAACGGTACAGTTTTCTAAAATCTTTTTACTAAACGTTATAAAATCATCCAAAAACGGTTAAATATTAAGTTTTAACCTCATAATTTTAATTAGCCTGTATCAAAGGCCTTTCTCCATGTCTTCCAACTTTTCCGACCCAGAGAAATTTTCACATAATTTCAATAAAAAATATCAACTTTTTATTTTTATCGATATTTTATTTTGATTTTTTTAGGCCAACACTTCAACAGTTAGCAGAAAAGCGTCGAGAAGTGAAGCTCAACGTGTCCCGGATTTTTATCATTAAAAAAAAAGGGCCTCAAAAATAAGTACAGAACCCGCTTACTCTCTACCCGTATTACAAACCAACTCAACCCTACAACCGCCACTGTTGTGATAGTTCTCTAACACATCGTAATCCATTGTCAACAGAGGGTTATGTGACGTAGTGTCAAATCGGAACACAATTACGTCGCCAATCTGTTTTTATAGTTATTTTAGCCTATGATATTTGTTGGTTTTTGATATTTGGCGGTATTTGAAGGGTTGGTTGGTGGTACTAAACTTTGTGATAACTGTATTTATTTTGGTAAGAGGAAGGGTTATTTTTTGGGGTAGATAATCATCATGTTTCTTCCCGCTCGAATCGATCGTAACAGACTGTCAAACTCTTATTGACTAAAGGTCTACCTTATTCCTTCAGTTGACTTTTGCGTTCCAGGGTCACTTTCTAAGACAATCCCGCGACCCCGGCAGGCGTTTGATTGCTACTAGCTTTGAAACTTTTAGTTTGGCCCTATGGGGGACGCTGACAGCTCCTTCAACTCATCCAGGCCTGGTCTTTGCGGTGAGCTACAAATTACAGGACATCTGCAAGGCCTCGCCTACGGTAGCTGACAATCGCCACACGAGGCCCAGCACCCTGGGCGTCTCCCATCACCCTGTTCCATCGATTACCTTTTACGTTTTATGGTCGTGGTAAGCCCTTAGGCGCGGGGCACATAGAAAAGACGTAAGACGCAGACGGGGCGGAGACATATGTCTCTTCGGCGTCTCTTTCATACAAAATGTATAGAAGCGTCGCGAAGGTGAACACACAGAAGAGACGCGTCGCGGGCGCGACTCTCATACATTTTCGCCTGTCCGCGACGCGTCCTCGTCTTATGTCTTTTCTAAGTAGCCCGCGCCTTAAAAATACATTTCTGTGACCTAGAAAGGAGTTTGCTAGTTCTATATTTATGAAATCTATTTTGAGGAGTCTTAAATTTAATAAAGACGGAAGGCAACATGCAATCAGCAATAAAAGGTGTTGGTTGTGTTCTGTAAGTTAAAAACATCATTATTGATAGGTTTAGCTCATAATCGGTTTAATTGAGCGTGGACGAGAGGATTTGAGGATTGAGGCTGCGCGCTCTGTGGGGACGCACCTAATGATTTATTTCTTGACGTTTCACTTGACTCACGTGGGTGACCATAGCCTAATTAGTAGAGTAATAAATAATTAATTATAATTGCATAAGTCAACCAAATCAAGTTGGACCTACCTAATTGGACAAGTAGTCCAATTAGGTAGGTCCAACTTCGTGAAAGAGGTCAACCGCCGAATCCAACTCGGTTGGGCAGCGTTCGGGAAGCTACGCAATGTCTTTTCGTCCGACATACCCCAGTGCCTCAAGACGAAAGTCTTCAATCAATGTGTGTTACCAGTGATGACTTACGGCACCGAAACGTGGTCTTTCACTATCGGCCTCATCTCAAGGCTCAAAGTCACTCAGCGAGCTATGGAGAGGGCTATGCTCGGTGTTTCTCTACGTGATCGAATCCAAAATGAGGAGATCCGTAGACGAACTAAATTCACCGATATAGCCCACCGGATTAGCAAGCTGAAATGGCAATGGGCAGGCCATATTGCTCGCAGAGCAGATGGCCGATGGGGTCGAAAAGTGCTAGAGTGGAGACCGCGGACTAGCAAGCGCAGCGTAGGACGTCCACCAACGAGGTGGACAGACGACCTTATAAAGGTCGCCGGAAGACGCTGGATGCAGGTCGCAACAGCGTTCCAACTGGTATATGTGGAGATCTAAAGGGGAGGCCTATGTTCAGCAGTGGACGTCCCATGGCTGAGATGATGATGAATTGCATAAGTTGATAAAAAATGCTATGCAGCTTTACCGCGACAGTCCCCGAGTGCCACACATATTTTTTTTAATAATTATTGAACGTAAAGTGAAAATTCGCGTGTTGGTAATGTTTTGGCGTGCAATTCGCCTCAAATTAAACGCTGTCATATCGCGTTGGACTGGCCCGCGGGGACTCAGCAACACAGTTAGCGTGTTGGTGTCGCAGCTTTAATTTATTTACGTTTTATAGTTTGCAATACTTGTATATTAATTGCGCAGTATCTGTGGGTACTGGCACATTGACCTTTAGTAGTAAACGGTTAGTTTTAGCTTTGTATTCCGTTGTCCTTATCACACGTTAGCTTACCTACACGTACGAATTTATCCGAGAGATAATTATGTGTACCCAATGATATCGGCCCGAAATTAGAAGTTGTAGATCGTGGGTTCGAACCCAGCCAGGCGCATTACTTTGTGCAATTTATTTCATCACCACTGCTCAAAACGGTGAAGCAAAACATCGTGAGGAAAGCGGCATGTCCTAGAACCAAGAATTCTAAGACATGTGACATCCACCAATCCGCATTGGGCCCGCGTGGTAGATTACGGCCTGCTCCCTCTCACAGAGAGGAGGCCTGTGTCCCAGCAGTGGGAACATTTAAAGGCTGATGATGATGCACAAAAGCAACGGGTCAAAGGGTCTAATCTCTAAGGCCGAAACCCGTGGTTTCAGCCTTAGTGACAGGCTACAGGCTTAGTGTAGCGGGGTGTTCACTTTCTAAGTCCATCAACAGACATCTGTACATCAATCAGTATTTTACACGAAGCGACTGCCTATCGGACCTCCACAACTCAATAACTTGGCTAATAAGATTTCCCATGGTAGGACTGGTTGTCCGACTTGAGCTTCTGACAAAGAGTAACAGCTGTCCAAGATCTACAAATGACAGCCGTGACCAACGACTTTAAGTACTTTCGAAACACGGGAGAAAATCGCTATGACAGACGGTCACTCATCCACAGACCAACCTCGGCAAGCGCGGCTTAACCCGAATAATCTCAGACTGCTGACTGAGAAACTAATAAAATAATCCCAAAAACACTTTGTCTAACACTTACACGTTCCGCGGTGGTGGACGCCCAAGGCGATGGACGTCGCAAGACGATCTCCGGCCCCCGTAGGCGCGGGCATGCGGGCGGCGAGTAAAGGGCAACTCGCAGCCCGACCATGGACCATGCCCGGGTCGACGGCGCGTTGTGTTCCACGCGCGCCTCAAAGAGCGTCAGCATAATGACGGGGCCCCCTCTCTAGAGGGCCAAAGCCTGCCGGGGTCGCGGGACTTATCTCATTACCGTGACCCCGGAACATAAAGGGCTATTGAAGGACACCGTGGACTTTAGTCAGTACAAGTCTGACAGTCCCTCCCGCCCTTCCCGGGGTGGGAGGACTCATTTGATGATTTTACCACGATAAAAAAAAAAAACATAAACGTTGAAGGAATTTAACAAAATATTTTTCTTTAAATATGAAGAATTATAAATCAGAACATTATACGGTAGGTGTCGAATACCGCCATAGGACAGATTGTCACAGAGTAACAAAATTCAGAGTGACATGACGCGATGTTGCCTCGCTCACCGGACTGACCCGCGGCTATAACACGACAGACGAGTGACAACAGCGCGGTTTTATGACGAATAAAAAGTTTTTAAAATGCAATTTAATTAAATTTGTTTTTTTTTTTTATGAGCTGCGCGGATTCGTCCGCGAATGACGACAGAATAAAGATAGGACCCAGCAGTTGTCAATCTGTTTTAGTAAGGAACTCTTTTTAAAAGCAAAATTATTGACGAAACCCCAAAATTAAAGAAAGTATAACGTGCATTCATGTAATGAAATGGGATGTATGAAACTGTACAGTCTGACACACGAAACATGAGCCTGGAAAATAGCGGCAAATTCAAAAAATCTACATCTAAAATCTCTATATATCATCTAAAATACATTTTGATACTTGAATTTACATAATGGATTACTAAGTTCTTACTATATGCAGTGATACCAGATGTAGATTTTTTGAATTTTCCGCTATTTTCCAGGCTCATGTTTCGTGTGTCAGACTGTATCTTAATTTTAACCAACTTCTTCGTCAGTTGGTTAATATTTATTAGATTTGATCGAAGGAAGTTAGAGTCTACTGGTATTATTTCTTGGCTAAGGCTTTGTGAAAGCCACTGCTCCGCCGAGCACAATTTGAGATTGTCTGGTGTGGACTTTCCGTAGGCGATGTCTACGACCGTAGCAAGCTGCTACGACGGTGCTACGCGTATGGTCTACGGCGTAGCGAAGCTGGTATAAACTAAAGATGGTAAAGTTTAAACTATACAATATGTAATTTTAATAAAAATGAACTTTTATATAACTCGGAGATAATGAACGACCTTTCAATTTCCTTAGAGCAAGACTGAAGATTGCTGTTCTGCAGATATAAAAAGTAAAAATTTTAAGCTATTGCATAGATTTTATCGCGGGCTCTGAGCGCGGCGAGGCGCGCCGACCGAATCAAAAAAATTCCAAAAACCTATCGAAAAAACCTAAGGAAAATACTTGACACCACGCATCGTCTAACATCGTTTCGGTTCGGCAATCATAAAAATATCCGTCATAAAAACAATTTACTTTTTCTTACTGATTCTAAACGGCCAGCTACAAAAGGAGTTTTCACAATGAAACCTACTTATAAAATTCTCCTACAGCAAAGAAGTTCTATTACAGTATTACACCACAAATATTTTATATAAATTATATTCTCGTTAAATATACGTATACGCGGTAGACGATTTTATTCTTTTAAATGATAATAATAATAATTTATAACAAAAATACAAAATTAACATTAATTATAAAATATTTTGTAGTTTACAGTTACACTTAAGTTTACAAAAACAGTTAGGTGAGACAACCAGCACTCCTACTAAGTTATAAAATGACTTGTATTAAGAGTGAAAAAAAAATGTTATGCAATAGCTTCACTGCGGCAGTCTCCGAGTACCACATGTATTTTTTCTTTTATGTTAGGTATGGCTTGCGTTTGATAACTATCTTGCGAGCGATGATGTGTCCGACAGTGAAGTTTGTTTGCCTAGAAGTTAACACTTTACTGACTTTAAGACTTCAAGGTTGTGGCTATCAGGAAATAAAGACCGGTAGATAGTGCCCGGCTCTTCCCCATACAAAAACCATCAATAAAAACCTTTAGAAATGTCTTATGCATAATAAAGTAGCAAACAAATATTATTTTGGTACAATAATAATGAAGTCAAAAATATATTTTAATCGGACTCAAAAATTGACAATGGGTCCAATCGACCAATTCAAAAACGCATTAGGTCGTTTGGACCTGCGGTTATCGTCAGAGCGGGATGAAACGACCCGAGAGCCATAAGTTTGTACCAAAACTGATTCAACTTTAAAGTTTTTTTTAACATATGGGAAACAAGTGACGACAACGCAATTCTAAATTCAAAAATAGGCTCACAATAATACCTCTACTCTATGGCATGAGTTTCAAACGTCGAATAAACTCTATGGTGGCGTCGGCCGCTGATTTCCCAGCGGTTCGCGACGCCTGCTCCAATCACGACGCTGCTAGAGACACGCAAGGTTGACACTACAGGTTTTAGAATAGACTAAACAAGGAAATTAGGCTTTATGTAATTACTGTCTACCGAGGCTCTAGAATGTAACCGAAGTAACAGTGTAGATTGGCAGTCAGAAAATTTATTTAACTCAGGCTTCAAGATCTATATTAAAATACTATGTTACAATAATAAATGTGTCTATTTATAAACTTGATCAAGTCTTCTGTCTGTGTCGTTTTCAAACGATTGACAGAACCATAACTACGAGTTCAATACTCTTATAGCTAAACGCATATAACGATTGTGTTTCAAGACCTCTTGAAACACAATCGTTAAGATGTTACTATGTTATGTGTCTTGAACCATCATCATCATCATCATCAGCCTGTTCTAGCCCATTGCTGGCCAAAAGCTTCCTCTATATAATTCCAATTGTTTTTAGGTCTTCTCGGTCCGTCTCTCAAAAAAGAGTCCAACTGTACCCTGAGCACGAGTTTTCACTCTTTTACTTTACAGCGTCTTTTCACTATTTACAGCGTTTCTTGTATGAAAAAATGGAACAGCGCCTCTGGTGTGCGAATAAGGAACTAATTTTTCCTTGAAAATTGTCAATTTGAAATTGTCAAAGTTCCAGTTTACTTTACGTCTCAAATACTGAAAACTCGTGCTCAGGGTACTGGTCATGCTAATGTATTTGAGATCTGTTTTAACTGCGAAGTATCAACTAATAAATGCAGAAAAATAACGAAAATCCACTATATATTTTCCAGGTGCCAGCCCTAAGCGCACCTAATGCTCTGGGCGTCCTAATCAGCACAGCGCACCTCAAACGCGCGTCTTTCAACGGTCGCGTGTTCCAATCTCAAATATTTAAACTTCTATAGCGTTCGTGTTCCAATATTGAATTTAAAATGTTCACTTGTGGACAATTTTGCGGATTTAAATCTTTTGGGAATTTTGTTTTTTTTTTTTTAAGTTCGCTGAGGCTGATGTATGTGTGCGTGATCAAATCCGAAATGAGGAGATCCGTAGACGAACTAAAGTCACCGATATAGCCCACCGGATTAGCAAGCTGAAGTGGCAATGGGCAGGCCATATTGCTCGCAGAGCAGATGGCCGATGGGGTCGAAAAGTGCTAGAGTGGAGACCGTGGACTAGCAAGCGCAGCGTAGGACGTCCACCAACAAGATGGACAGACGACCTTGTAAAGGTCGCCGGAAGACGCTGGATGCAGGTCGCTTCCAACCGGTATATGTGGAGATCTAAAGGGGAGGCCTATGTTCAGCAGTGGACGTCCTATGGCTGAGATGATGATGATGATGATGATGAGGCTGAGCAATCGACTGACACGCAGCGTGTTGCGAGTTCGGTTCCCGCATGGAATAAATAATTGTATGATCTACAACAATCTGTTTCGGATCTGAGATCTGTTTATATGAATTCCTATGTTTGTAAATGTACCCACGATACAGGAGAAAATACTAGTGTCGGGAAAAGAAAAAAAACTTTAACATATAAAAGTCAATGAAGTGAAAATACAAGGCAAGGTAAAAACGTTTTATAAACACGGCACTATTGGCGTAATGGCTGAGCCATCAAGCAGCAGTGCATATCAAGGGTTTTATTTCCTCACGAAACAAATATCCAAAGTAGGGCAATGTTTCTTAAAAAAAATAGACTATAATTAAGAGCAAACCCATATCAAATAGAGAAGATCATCGGTCCACCTAATCGGTTCTCTTTTCACATTTTTCTATCACGTCTATGGTCTCCTTTTCAACGTTTACAAACTTCTATGGTTATTATTATATTGCAATAAAAACTATATTATTTAATGTCAGAGTGTATCAAAAACCACGTTATATTGTACGTGGAGTGTCGTTGTTTCGCATTTCACGCCATTTTGTGAACGCTCAGTACTCTGTTGATTACTTGTATATTCTGGTAGAAAGAGGTAAGTGACAATTTAAAACAAAATTTTAAACCACAAATGTATTTTTTTTTGGTACCGACAGATATGTGAGTGAATAACGAGTTAAAGAAATATTGTTCTCAAATCAGTTATGTTATTCAGAATTATTTTTGATTGCTCTATTATTTTTTAGTTATTAAACTAAAAAATAAAATGTTGACCGTCTGATTGGTATTTTACGTATAAAATGGCCACAAATATTAATTTTATGGTGGATGTAATCCGCCATCTAGTTTTTCCAATACGAATTCTACAGATTATTTTACAAATGCGCCTCCGGTTTTTTCATTCAAGCACTAAAAAGAGGTTTCTATCTAAACAGGCATAGCCCTGGTGGTTTTTTAATCAGTACCATTATGACTGTCCCCTCCGTTCCATCCAATAAAAAAGCCAATTTGCTGAAAATTTTATTAAAGTTCAAAAAAAAAATTAAAAAAAAACAAATTCTTTGAAAACACAAAAAACAATGAAAAAAAAATATGTATAAATAAAAAGTAAAAGAATTTAAAGCAACGATACCCAGTGCTGACGCAGTCCAAAGTCGTACTATTTCACGGGGCGAACCGATGACATTTTCGCTCGATGATTTTTCCGTTCCACCACATTCGCGAATGACTGCCTTCTCATTTAAGCAATGGCATTTGACGGGTGCGCCTTTGTCAATGGTCGTAGAAAAAAAAAACGTATAGGCGTTCCATTTTAGATTGGAGTTAGCGCGTTTCTGTTTATGGTTTTTATTTTATTTTTTTAATGAAATATTTTATTCTTTTTTTGAATTCAGTGTTTTGCGCGTGCTTTTTGTATTTAGAACAAGTGTGTCATTTTATTTTAGTTTTTGAAAAGAGTTGAAAAGTGATATTTAGATAAGAAAAAATATTCGTCGTAGTTTTATAATCTTACAGAGCAGTGGTGGCCCAATGGTATCGGCCTTGACTTACGAGTTGTAGGTCGTGGGTTCGAACCACGTCAGGCGCATTACTTTGTGTAATTTATTTCAACACTACTGCTCTCAAAACGGTGAAGGAAAACATCGTGAGGAAACAGGCATGTCCTAGAATCAAAAATTCGAAGACATGTGACATCTACCAATCCGCACTGGGCCCGCGTGGTAGATTACGGCCCACTCCCTCTCACATAGAGGAGGCCTGTGTCCCAGCAGTGGGAACATTTATAGGCTGATGATGATGATAATCTTACAAGGATCTTTTGACGTCCGGCCAAAATGATGAAAACTGCAATCCAGTTTCACAAATGATTGCGGACTACTCTCTATTCTTAGTTTTTTTTTTATGGATTTCATGGCAGTTACATGTCTAACCTCAAAATTTTTAACAAAACCTTTCCACTATTATTAATTTCAAAGACTATCATCTAAAATCCTCTTCATAATCCCCGATCATGTCACATTAACAATATTAACACTCCCCGACATTGTTATAACAACAAAACTTTGTTAATCTAAATGAATAACACAAAAAATATCAAATAACATTACAACTTCATTCATATTTATTGAAATAAACCACTCACAGAATGTTAACAATTTTTCGCGAGGTGACAACTTGGTTGAAAGATGCGGCCCCAAACCAAATTACATTGTACAATCAAAATTTTTTGTTACAGACTTTACTGATATCAAAATAAGGTTTCTTTTCACTCATGTTCAGTTTTCGACTCCGCAAAACTAAGTTGTGCAAGCATTCTTATATCAAAATTCTATTTGCTGTCAATTTATACGCTGGTTCTGAATTTTCAACTTTGTATGGTTGATGCTAAGGTAGATTTTGACTTGTACAGCATTTATGAATAGCAAAATGTACTGGTTTCATATGATAATCCCATTTTTCATATTAAAAGTTATTTCTTTTACAGTATACTCCCTCGAGTATCGGTATTGGAGATTAGTCACCGACTTAATAAAGGGGAGTGTTGTGTTTAACGGTGTTTAAAAAATTGTTTAGACTTCAGTTGGAGAGGGTCGGATATGTTATGATATTGGTTCTTTTTGAAACTGATTTTTAATAAAAGAATATATCACATTGTGAAAGATCTTGTAACGAGAGAGAAGAAAAATACTCTTGAACACTTTTTAAACATTTTCTTTTTTAGTTTGATGATGTTTTATGTGTCGGTTTGTGCCGCTGCCGGTTTGTGCCTAAAACCCGCTTTGTCCAACATTAAGTAAAGCCTAAATTAATGCCATAATAATTTAGAGTTTCAACTATCAGCGGTAACCTTAAAGCCTCCTGCAGACACACGCGATTAATCGCGCGGGGCGACATGTCGCGGTCCATTCGCAGTATTTTTAGAGTGGAAATTAGCTTGGCTCGTTGTCGCAGCGCTATTAATCGCGTCTGTCTGCAGGAGGCTTAATATTCAAAATCAAATAGAGTAACCTTGTTTTACGGGAACTATGAAAGCTACCGATCTGCAACAAAAATACTGAGTAAATTGGATTTTTTAATATTATACTATAATCTAAGTCAAGAGTGAATAGATAGAGGCAAGCGTGCACCATTGACCATAATTATCATAAGACGTGTATCGTTCAGAATGGTCCAGCGAAAATGCCAGGGGCCTTACCACAAGCTCTTAACGCGATCCAGTTTATGACCTAAACTGAACTGTCCTTCAAATTCGTACCATGACACCAGCTTAACGTTCAATCTAGTAGGCCATGCCATCTGACAGCGATTGTGCCAAACTGAGTTACAAATTTTGGTTTCATTCATTCAATTTTTTACTGTTTTGGTACCTTGACGTCCTCAACAGAAACGCTCAAACTGTCAAAATAAGCAATCTAATAAAAGTTACTATTTCTCTAACATAAACTGAAACGTTTGGTGAATTATTGATTAATATCAAGTTTTTTAGAGGATTTTTTACAAAAACCAACGTAAGAGTACCTACTTTAATCTTTCTTTTAAAGTTATTGTACCTATCCTACATACATTTTTTCAACCGCACTTAGTTTTCTCTAATAGTCTAATGTTTATTTTATTGAGTTTTTGAACGTAAGAGGCTCCAGTTTCGCGGTCAGTTGGACCCCTTCAATAATTCCGAATTTATTAGGCGCTACCAAGGCTATCCAAAGAAACAAAGTCTGTCAAAGTCATTTAAAACGTTTTTGGTGAAAAAGAGACAACGCTATTTAATAATAGAGTTTTCTCTTTCTCACTTAAAACGTTTCAGCTACAAATTGCGATCTTTCATTCACTTATAACAATCGAAATATCGCTGAGAATATTGGAAGTCAGGGTACGACTTTCAGCGATGCAGTTTATGAACTCAAACTGAAATGTCTTGCTTTTTAATCGTTTTTAATTAGTTCATGGTAGGCTTGTTGTGATAGAACTCAATCAAGAAAATAAATCCATATCCAACATTGACCAAATAAATCAAAGTTCAGATTAAACCTCACATCATACGATCGCCATCCAAAGCGAAGCGATAACAAAATTAATCATCACACACAAAATCGTCCGAATCAAGAAACCATTAAATAACCAATCCGCATTTTACTCAGAAACCATAGACAATTTACCACCACCAAAATCCTCTTTCAACCTTAACTCCCCACCAAAAAGGTCGCAAATACTTTTTTTAATCTGGCAATACCGACGTGTACAGTATTTAATCATCTACAAAGGACGTATTCGTACATGCGAGCCGTATTCAAAACTGACAAAAGAAAAAAAGCAATCTGGCAAGATTGGCATTCGAGGGGCACACAAAAAGGGGATCTTTTGGGCTATATTGTTAGTGGAGATTGAAAAGCGTTTTGTCGTCAACATGTTATTCGGTAATTTAGTGTTGCCCGATTGAAATAACGAGGGGTGTAATTGGAAAGGAGGTTTTAAGGCCCATATGTGGGTGATTGATTGCTTTTAGCTGCCGGTATTAAAGATTTAGTTTTGTTGTTTGATGTTAGTGTTGATGATTCGTGAATGAGATGCCGCTTTGTTGATGGCTAAGTGATTTGCAATGGTGTTAACTTTATTGGTGTGACAGTTGTTTTGTATTTTTTTGAAACCGTTTGAATTGCTCTCGATAATTTGTAAAGCCAAAGATGTGATTGAGTCGATTATGATGAGAGATTATGATGTTATTCATGTTGAAAAGTATGAGTGACCTCACATATTCCCTGTAAATGAATAGTAATCGCACTAGAATATTCTACTTCCATGCAGTTTGTTCGACTGTTTAAAATACTCAAACTACCAACATAAAACATGCCTTGAAAGTCGAAAAGAGTTCTATTGGAATTATTTACACTTCGCAAAAGCATCGAATGGTTTCCCAAATGTTGCCATTACAAAAATCATACCCCTTCAGAACAGTTCCATTCAAACGAAACTTTCAAAAGCTAAAAATTACAGGCCGAAAAGAAGAAAAAAATAAAAAAAGAATTCAAAATTCATAAATCGAAGTGAAAATGAAGTATCGGCTCAAACGAGGATGGGCCGCCGTCCGACACACACGTCATGGACGTAACGTTCTTTGGGCGTCCAATTTGTCTGATCGACGTCCGGCGTCCATTTACAAAGGCTCAAAGACTGCAACGACGCCATTGCTTCAAATAGAGCGTGAAAATTCAAATTGTACCTGTTTCTGTGAATGTTAAGGAGGTTTTACATAGGTGATGTTCTTGACAAGTAAATTATTGGAGATCTCAGAGTTAAACCAAATTCAATTTATTATAAAGTCTAAAGAAAGTAATTTATTTATCAGATTCCAGAATAAATTACTTAATCTGAATTAAATTAATGTTAAATGATAACATAATAACTATAAAAATAAAAATACTAAACTAAACTATTAAATAATAAAATAAAATAGCCTTTATTGCTGTTTCTTTCTTTACAATTAACTAATACATTGTTACTTACTAAAAACTTAATTCTAACTTAGATTGACGTATTAGAATGATCGGCAACTGGTTGTTTTTGTGGAACAGCTTGTCTGTCGACAAAGGCCTCCTCTAAAGATTTCCACATAATCCTGTCTCTTGCTAACCGGCTCCATACCGGGCCAGCTACTTTCCTGAGGTCATCTTCCCATCTTTTGTTTTGTCTGCCTCTACTTCGTTTTCCATCTCTTGGGTACCATTCTGTTACTAACTTAGTCCATTTTTCTGTATTTTCTCTTAATATATGACCAGTCCAACGCCATTTAAGCTGTCTATAGGCTGTGTGCGCATTTTTAAATTTGGTTTTCTTCTTAATTATTTGTAATTTTACTCCATCTCTTCTTTTTATACCTAAAATACTCCTTTCTATTGAATTTTGGCAAACTTTTAATTTATTTTCTTGTAACTCTGTTAACGTCCATGTCTGGCAGCCGTATAGTAAACATGGCATAATGCATATTTCGTATACTTTCTTCTTTCCTGTCATTGGCATATCTTTATTCTTCATTATTTCCTTAAGAGACCAAAACTTTTTCCAAGTGTTAGTTATTCTTCGTTCTATTTCTTTATTCATGCAATCATCTGTAGATATAAGTTGGCCCAAATATATATACTCCTTTACATACTCTATTTGTTCGTTATTTACTGTAATTATTTCGTTGGCTGCTGCTTGTTGGGAATTCGTCATAAATTTGGTTTTAGTTAGGTTCATTGTCAGGCCGGCCTTGACACTTTCGTCGGATAATTGCTGCAACATTGTTCCCAGAGTTCTTGCGTCCTCTGAAAACAAAATCAAATCATCCGCGAAGCGTAGATGGTTGAGATTTTCGCCATTGGTCCAGTTCAAATTTCTGAAGATCATCTCTAGCACTGCAGAAAATATTTTAGGTGATATAGGGTCTCCTTGACGTACACCTCTTTTAATTGGAAATTCGTTGCCCGTAGATTCTAGTTTAACTTGTGCTGTGCTCGCTGTGTATACGTTTTTAATTATTCTTATATATTTTGCTTGCACCCCTTGTTTTTTCAGAGCGTCCCATATGTATTCATGTTCCAGCGTATCAAACGCTTTGTTGAAGTCAACGAACCCTATGTAATACGTTTTATTATATTCTCTATATTTTTGTAGAACTTGTCTGAGAGTGTGTATGTGATCTATTGTAGAAAATTTGCTTCTGAAATCGGCTTGTTCCTTAGGTTGGTTTTCATCTAGTGTAGTGGTGATTCTGTTTAGTATTATTTTTGAAAATATTTTGTAAATATTGGACATTAAACTGATCGGTCTGTAATGTCACCCTTATCTCCCTTCTTATGCAGCAGTATGATGATCGACTTGGTCCAATCTTCCGGTATGGTTTCCGATTCTAGGATTTCATTGAACAAATCTGTAAGTCTTGGTGCTATCACTGGCAATGTAGTTTTCAGTAGCTCATTTGTGATTAGATCAGATCCAGGTGCCTTATCAAGTTTTTGGGATTCGATAGCTTTTATTGTTTCTTCCTTTAGAATTGGTTTAATCTCCTCTTCATTTACTGCTGAATTATATTCCTCTATTACTTGTTCCCCTGTACGACTTTGGTATAACTTTTTGTAGAATTCTGTTGCAACCTCTAGTATCTCTGATCGTTTACAGGTCTTTCCTCTGTCTTTATTTTTCATATTTGGAATCCAGTCCTTTTTGTGATTCAATTCTTTAAATGCCTTCTTTATTCCTCCTGTTTTTTCTATATGTTTTCTTAATATTGTTAATCTTCTTGTTCTCCTTTCTTTCCTGAGTTGTTCACTAATTTTTTTACTTATTTCTGCTATTTTTTGGCAATTATTATTATTTCTTCTTCGTTTGAAGAGTTCTTTCCGTTCTTGTAATAATTGTTTACTTTTATATGATATTGCTATCTTACTAGCCGTATTTACTTTTTTAGTTTCTGTCTTTAATTTTTTGAGTCATCATCATCATCATCAGCCGGAAAACGTCCACTGCTGAACATAGGCCTCCCCCTTAGACCGCCACGCCGAACGACAATTCGCCACTTGCATCCATCGGTTGCCCGCGACCCTCACGATGTCGTCGGTCCACCTAGTGGGAGGCCTACCTACGCTGCGTCTTCCGGTCCGTGGTCGCCACTCGAGAACTTTTCTTCCCCATCGGTTGTCAGTTCTACGAGCGATGTGGCCTGCCCATTGCCACTTCAACTTGCAAACTTTATGAGCTATGTCGGTGACTTTGGTTCTTCGCCGGATATCCATGTTCCGGATTTTATCCCGCAAAGAAACTCCGAGCATAGCTCTTTCCATCGCTCGTTGAGTGACTCTTAGTCTCTCTAAAAGGCCAGCAGTTAGAGACCACGTTTCAGAGCCATATGTCATCACTGGCAACACACACTGGTTAAACACCCTTGTCTTGAGACACTGTGGGATTCTCGATGAGAAGATATCACGTAGCTTCCCAAACGCTGCCCATCCGAGTTGGATTCTTCGGGCGACCTCTTTCTCGAAGTTGGACCTACCTAACTGAACAATCTGTCCAAGGTAAGTGTAATGGTCTACAACTTCGAGAGTATCATTCCCAACAACAACCGGTACGGGTGCCACATGGACATTCGACATGACTTTCGTCTTGTCCATGTTCATTTTAAGGCCGACCCGTTGGGAAACGATACTGAGGTCGCTGAGCATAGCATTGAGGTGCTCCAACGATTCTGCCATGATGACTATATCATCGGCAAAACGAAGGTGAGTGATGTATTCGCCATTGATGTTGATGCCGAATCCGTTCCATTCCAAGAGCTTGAAAACGTCCTCCAAAGCGTTCGTGAACAGTTTCGGAGAAATAACGTCTCCCTGTCTCACGCCTTTCTGCAATTGGATTGGTTTCGTGCTCTCTTCCTGAAGTCGGATGGACATGGTGGCGTTTCTATACAAACACTTCAACACTTCGATATACCTATAGTCGATATGACATCGTTGGAGGGACTGCAATACTGCCCAGGTTTCGATTGAATCGAAGGCCTTTTCATAGTCCACAAACGCCAAACATAATGGCCGATTATACTCCTCTGTCTTCTGTATAATCTGGCGGAGCGTGTGTATGTGGTCTACAGTACTAAAACCTTTTCGGAAACCGGCTTGTTCGGGAGGCTGGAAGTCATCAAACCTGCGTTCGAGACGGTTCGTAATGACTCTTGAGAACAGCTTGTATACATGGCTCAGAAGTGAGATTGGCCTGTAGTTCTTCAACAAGGTGTTGTCACCCTTTTTGAAGAAAAGAACAACCACACTCCTGTGCCATGCTTCTGGCGTAGTACCTTCGAGTATGACGGAATTAAATAACTTCTGGAGGACCAGAAGTACCGGTTTTCCACCCGCTCTCAGAAGTTCTGTTGTGATTCCGTCTTCACCCGGCGCCTTGTTATTCTTTAGCTGTTTAAGAGCCATTCTAATCTCGTACAGGCTGATGTCCGGGATATCCTCAGTGTAGTGTCGAGTCAGTTTAGCTCTTGCGTCTCGAACTGTACTGACACTGGGTTGTCGTGTTGATGTGTATAACTGTCCGTAAAACCTCTCAAGCTCTCTCAGGATCTCCGGCTTCGTCGAAATAATGCTGCCGTCGTTAATCTTCAGCTTTGTCATTTGGCTTTGCCCAATAGACGAATTCTTTGCGAAGACTTTTGAGCCCTGGTTCCGCTCGATTGCCTTTTTGATCCGTGCCGCACTATAGGCACGCAGGTCACGTCGCATTGATTTAGAGATTCGTCTATTGAGTTTGCCATATTCCGACATGTCAGCTGAAGATTGCAGCCTCATCTCGGCCCGGTCTTGCATCAACTTGATGGTTCCGTTCGAGAGCTTTTGAGGCTTATTGCGGCGCGGGGTCTTAAAGAACTTGGACCCCACAGCTTGGACAGTTTCCATCAACCCATTGTTAATCTCGTCCACAGTTTCGCATTCGGTTAGGCACTGGAAGCGATTGTGCAGTTCGAGTTGAAAGTCTTCGGGTTTCTGGATGTGGGCAGGACCAGGTCGGAGCGTGGACTTCACCAGACGAGACCTTTCAAGCTTCACATTGATATTCAATGTGCCTCTGACGATTCGGTGATCGCTACCGGTTTTCACCTTGGCGATCACAGAGACATCACTGAATATTCGCTTCTTGGTCGTCATGATGAAGTCGATCTCATTTCTGGTAGTACCATCGGGGCTCATCCACGTCCACCTCCTGGATGGCCGCTTCTGGAAGTAGGAGTTCATTAAATGAAGTTCTTCCTTTTCCATGAAGTCGACCAGTCGCTGGCCCCTATGGTTTCGCTGCCCGTACCCAAATGGCCCCACTCTCAACTCATCGCCATTCCGTGCGCCCACCTTCGCGTTGAAGTCCCCCATAACAACGGTGAAGTATGTTTCGGAGGTATGTATGGCCTCGGATATCTCCTCATACAATGCCTCTACTTCATCATCAGAATGTGTCGAGGTCGGTGCATATACCTGTATGACCTTCAACGAATACCGGTTGGTTATTCTGAGTATAATATATATAATATTTTTTGAGTAATCTGATATATTTTTCTTGAATCGATATACATTCTTCTTCCCCACTTTGAAAGGATACTTCGAGATTGTTCAGGAGTAGATCCGTATTACCGGTGCATTCGATGGCTTTCATAGTGTTGTGAAATTGTCGTGCTCTTTTAGCACGTGTCCCTGACAATTTTGCTCGAACTATTCTATGGTCGGAGTTAAAATTAAAATTGTTTATAACAGACAAATCTTTAAACACTTTTCTTTTGTTAGACATTATATAGTCAATCTCGTTTTTATACCGGCCATTAGGAGAGATCCAAGTCCATTTCTTTGATGTTTTCTTTTTAAAAAAACTGTTTAGGATGCTTAATTTATTTTCTAAAGCAAAGGAAACTACTCGCGAACGTTTTTACTTCTATTGCCAAATGCATGACTTCCTATGGTATATTCTTCTCCACTTTTTTGTTTGCCAATTTGTCCGTTAAAGTCGCCCATAACTATTATGTTTTTGTACGCATTTGCAGTGGTGAATTGTAGGTCTTTATAGAATTTTTCGATTTTTGTTACATCTTCTTTTCTGTTTGATTCAGTAGGTGAATACGCCAATAATATAAACTAATTAATACTAAACTATTATAGAGCATCAAAAAATTCATCCTCAACGCTGTCAGCTGGTAATGTGCCCAAGAGACTGGCGGCGTTACCTCTCTGAATAGCTAAGCTAAGCCTTTGACAAAGGTAAAAGCCAGCTCTTGGGTCACGGGAAGCGTCAACAAGTCTTTTTGAAATGTCTCTGAAGAGGCTGTGAGCACTCGGACCCCATGGCCCTATAGTTTCAACCCCAAACGGCTCAAAAATATAGTTCCTACTTAGGTTACTATATTTACGCCGCTTGAGGTTTTCAGCAACCGCAGCAGCAGCGCCAGCAGAGCACGATGAACTTGGAAGATGGGATGGCGCAAGAGTATCGACACAGGTTGCGTCCCACACTAGAGGCCTACCCATCTTCCAAGGAAACAAAGACATACCGTCCGGTCTTTTGCCATCGTCGCGTGCCAAGCCGTTGGGTTCTAAAACAGCTGGAACGCCGACGGTAACAAGAGCTCGTCGAATAATGTCGTTTATGTTCGCGTTAAAGTAAAGAAAGTTAAATTCTTTTAACGATAAGCATAATCAACCTATATTAATATCTCAGTAACAGGACAGGAAAGGAAAGACGATTGATATTTATATACTTACCTACATATTTTTTTAATTTACCATGTGTTCGCTAGGAGTTAATTGACAATAGTATATTTTATGACTAAAGAGATATAGATACTTGCTAAATATTCATTAAGAAGTTTACTAAATCGAAGTTTGTTTAATTCCTAAAAGTGGTCCCACGTTGGGCGCCACTTTGAAAATGATTGCTACCGTCTCACTAGTCAAAAATATTTTCAAGCACATTTTTTTACGAGGTAAAAATCATCAAATGAGTCCTCCTACCCAGGGCAAGGCGGAAGAGACTGTAAGACTTGTACTGACTAAAATCCACGGTGTCCTTCCATGGGCCCTTTACGTTCCGGGGCCACGGTTACTCGTAGTCCCGCCACCAAGAACATTATAGATGGATCAAAATTGAAGAAAAAAAGAAACGGAATACACACATTGCTCTTAAAACTAATAAAGTTCTCAGAATCTTTTAAAACAAAAACCATCTTTCGCTCAATAATTACAAAAAAAAATCGCTCATTTTTATTTCAATATTTAATCTGTAACGTCAAATAATTTAATTTTCTTAGAACGTGAAAGTTTTCTCACAAAATGTGAAGAGGGCGAGTAAAGCTTGCGCTCCAGTATACATATAAGCGACATGAAGCTAACTTCTTGACCATAGTCGTTGGACCACGGACTGTTGAGTGATACACTCAAAACGAGACACGTCCTGTGATAGAGACTTCTGATAAAAAAAAATGAAAAAGAATCTATATTGAATTAAGGTTGTCATGAGGACGCGCCAGTAAGTATTTTACGTTATTTTTTTTTTGGGACAAACCCACCACACTATTCCCAAACCACTGCAACTCCTGAGAGCCAGAATCAACAGTGGCAACCACCAGAAAAGCGCCGAGACAATGAAGCTTGACGTGCCCCGGAGAATGAATTTACCTGTCTTGGATCCTGCACGAAATTAATCAGAAAAGAATAGTGGAGGAGTAGGAAAAATATGTATCCACTTTCCTACTCAAGTATTTTATGTTAGCAACATAATCAACTTATAATGTTCCTTTAACTTGGACTCAGGACAGAGGAGTTCTCTGTGTGTGTTCTCTAATCTACCAAGCGACCTAAATATTGTCGGTAGATGTCACATGTCTTTTGTCACGTATTTTTGTTTCTAGGACACGGATACCTAACTGGGTTCCAAACTGCAACTCTTAAGTGATAATCGCACGCTGCTGCGATAGATTTGATAGCCATATAATTATAGTTTGTGATCTCCACTACCAAATCCGCACATTTTTTTTATTATTTTTTGGCGTGGTAAAATCATTAAATGAGTCCTCCCACCCAGGGCAGAGCGGAGGGACTGTCAGACTTGTACTGACTAAAATCCACGGTATCCTTCAATACCCTCTTACGTTCCGGGGTCACGGTAATTCGTGAGTCCCGCGAACCCGTCATAAACCGAATCGCACATAGCATATTCAAAGAATTATGACGTAATCTCTCTTGTCGTCCAGTGTGTACGTCACCTAACGTGCCCACGTCACTGATGGCGTTCCCTTTCTCATATGTACCTATGTCTTTGTGATGTTTCGTTACCATTGATTACAGTATTCTGTGCATACAACATACACTTTTTATTGCAGGTCCTTCATCGCCTTCAGCTGGAAAGGGGCAACTGGAGAAACTGATTGTTTCTTAGTCAAGTCTGCTTTAGAACTCATTTGAGGATCTTACAACTTTAAAAAAAGTATAGATATGTTTCGCTGTAAGAAACTGGATATTTATTGTTGGGTTGACTTGATATCGACATAGTAAAGGAATTAAAAATGAAAAGGGTTATACCGATTCAAGATTTCTTTCATCGTAGGTACACACTGTATAGATGACTTTCTCCGTTCTTCATACACAGTATGCTTACCTAACGTTGCCACGTTTAATGTAACTGATAGCATTCTCGAACACCTCTTTATGCCGTTTCATCTTCTTCTCTTTCTTCTGACCGTCTAGTATGCAGCGTATATCTAACCTGATATAACATTCTTCAAATATAGCTGTCTTTTAATACAAAATAATTATATAATAATATTCCACAACTATCACACAACGCCACCTAGACACAAGCTCTGCTTAGCTTGGCCAAGCAGAGTTTGTGTTATGGGTACTAGACAACTGATAAGTTGTCTGAAGTTACTAAAAATCTAAGTCTTTATACTGTTTTCAGACACTAGGCAGGGAACTAGGGGCACATACATAATTATATGACTTTTTTATTTATTTTCGCTTCGTCATCGCTCGCAGTGTGTAGATGACTTTCTCCATTCTTCATACACAGTATTCCTCACCTAACGTTGCCACGTACAACTATAACTTATGGCATTCCCATGTATATGTTTGTGCCGTTTCATCTTCTTCTCATTATCTAGCATGCAATGTATAGCTTAACTAACGTTTCATTCTTTAAGTAAAGTTACCTAATAGTAGTTTGCGCCACGTAAAAGACGTCGTACTTATAAATCTATTCCTTTTTCTTGTTTGCATACACTGGGCAGAAATAATGGTGATCTTGTATATTTATTTTCGCTTCTTCATCGCTCGCAATGTGTAGATGACCTTCTCCATTCTTCATACACAGTATGTACCTCACCTAACGTTACACGTACGAGTATAACTGATGGCATTCCCATGTATCTCTTTGTGCCGCCGCCCGCCGATCCATCTAAGTCGGGGCGACAGTTAAGTAATATATCTGTTCATCTGCTAGCATTGATCTGGATTTTGTGCAGAATCTTCGGAGTACTGTAAATAACTGATGTTTGGGACTGTACGTGTGTTTGGTATGCTTTGACGGGACTGTGTTGTTGATATTTCGGTTCGAATATATGTTTGTTTGTGGATAGAGTTGATGATTTTAGATTTGTCTATACATATATTTAGTGTCCATGGATTTTTAAACTATCATCATCATTATCAGCCTATAAATGTTCCCACTGTTGGGAAACAGGCCTCCTCTCTGAGAGAGGGAGTGGGTCATAATCCACCACGCGGGCCCAGTGCGGGTTGGTCGATGTCACATTTCTTCGAATTTTTGGTTCTAGGACATGCCGGTTTCCTCACGATGTTTTCCTTCACCGTTTTGAGCAGTGGTGATGAAACAAATTACACAAAGTAATGTGCAGCCTTTCTGGATTCGAACCCACGACCTACAACTCGTAAGTCGGTGTCGATACCACTGGGCCACCACTGCTTTTTTAAACTAGCTTATGCTTAATACAAATATGATTAATACAATTTTTATGGCCTCCTTCTATCTTTCTATTTTGGACAATGTCTGGTCATGTTTGCCCTGCGAACATGATCAGATCGTCACACCACCTCACCAGGCTTCCAGTGAGTGCGTGCAAGCAAAATTAACAATAGTAATATAAATTTCGTAAATTTAATAAAACTATTACAAACTGTCGAACATTCCTCCTCAACTGACTGGCGACTTCTCGTTGTAATGGCAATGCTTAGCCTCTAGCCAAGGTAAAAGCCAGCTTTTGGGTCACACGAAGCGCCAACAAGTCGTTTAGATATCTCTTTGAAGCGGCTGTGAGCACTATAGTCAAAGTTATGACGGCACGTTTGGCGCAGTGGTTGAGTGGTCGACTGCAGTGCAGCGTGTCGCGGGTTCGACCGACCGTATCATCTTTCAAAAATCTTTACAAAAATGTACGTATTTGAAAATACATAGTGCTCGTCAAAATGTCCGTTTCCAAATACATTTTAAAAATAATCTTTAAATTAACATTACCAAACCAATCATAACTTTGAAGTCAAAGAGCTGCCCACGATAATCATAAACATCAAAACAAGATCCATTAATTAAGCCCAAGCAAATAAAATGTCAAAATACGCGACCTCCGTCTTCAAAATTCGAACAGCTTCTGAGCTTATCCCGCTCGAATCCTTTTGATTACCTAAACAAGAGAACACCAATCCAATTTCTTAATTCAAATTCACGAATGATTCCATCGAGGGGACGAAATTTAAACTCGGAATCAACGAAGATGAACGAATAGATTAGTTGGCGGTGCAGATTGGACGTTACTTTTTAAAATGGAAAAAAGTTATAAAACCTATTTTTGGAAAGTACGCATGACAATGAAAAAAGACTGATTTTTCAGGAAATTAGGTACTTACGACGTCCTTTTAATTTTTTTCATACCAATCAAATTATCATCTTACTGGCCTTATTCTCTTTTTACTTGGAGTCGGTTTAACACGTATTTTTTTTCTTTAACCTTTTACCTGTACATTGTCTCAGCATTCTTAAATTGACAGTAATATTAAGACACTACCTTTGCATATCTTATTACACTTTTTTCAATTATAAATAAACAATAATGAAATGACTAAAGCTTAAAACTTACAAAAAGCCAATGCTCCGAATCTCCAATTTTCTTTTCAAAGTAGGCATAAAAACCCAACCTATCATATCTGCGCAATTTAAAATTCAAATTCAAAATTCTTCAGAACACCAATAGAACACGAACGATATTCATCTCGAGGGGTTCTTCGGGTATTTCCGTCAGCGTTCGGGTGTTTCCGCCACCACTCGGACATTGGGGGCGTATTAATCGTAATTAACCAACTCTGCCTGATTAGCGAGGTTCCTTATTACTTAAAATTTACTTGACTTTACTTTCTTGCGACGCTCTTAGCTGTAATAGGGATGGCGTGAGATTAGTGTGGATAAGATTTCGGGATTATTTTTGTTTGAATTTAGCTTCATAGTCTTAAATGAAATAAGATTAATCCGATAGACGATTCTAACGGAAAAATCTTTTAGGTGATGAGACGCACTGTAATTATCGTTAGAAAACGGTTTTTTTATTACTTATTTGTATTGATTTACCGTATACCTAGACACTGTTTTAAACGCTATTATAGTGAGTGTGGTGCATGTATTGGATATTCTACACACACAGAAACAGATATGCAACTATTATGTCCTGTCGGAACTGATGACTAATCTTCGATGTTTGAAAATATCGTAAAAAAATTAATTTAAAAAAGGCATAAGATAAACATAGCCAGAAAGCACATGTTTTACCGATGTTACGTTTTTTATTCGTTTACATCTGATATAATCCTAAAAGTTTTTACCAACCAAGCTGACGAACAATTTCAGTACCCAATTATTTCACTAATTAGCCCCTAAATCTCATTAATTATCATACGTAACACAACATGACCTAACCCCACCTTGAGTCCACAAATCCGAAAAAAGTACAATCACGCACAAAATAGAACCAGAATTATTTTAATAATCCGGGTGTTATCCACCTTATCCCTCTTGCTGTGGGGAGGGGGGAGAGGGGATGATACCAAGTATGATTCCACATTTAAATGTTAAACAGCGCCCGAATTCACTGCGGTGCGACGGCGTCTTATAAGAAGTATATAGAAGCACACAAATGGTGATGGCTTGGAGAAAATTATATTTTATATTACATTTATTTTGTGTGAGTGCTGCGGTTTAGTGTTTTAGGTGTTAATTTGGAGTAATGGAAAGGTAGCGCTGTTTGTTGCAATGATAAGTAGGATCAAAATAAAATTAGATAGGCTAATTTTATTTTGATAGGTTAGCCTAGCAGATTGGCGTCATTTTCCTCGGATTTGTGTCGTAATTTAATTCAAGTTTGTACGTATTCTTGTTTTTCTATCAAAGCCTTGGCAATATGAAGTATTGTTACAAGAAAGAGACAAAGATGGGACAATACCTAAATGTTTATTCAAAGAAGACAAAAGATGGACAATATCTAAATCTTTATTTATTGAACACTGTTAGTGTCAGGATAGACTCTAGAAAGTCAAATAGTGAAATCTACCATTAAAAAAATACATGTGGCACTCGGAGACTGCCGCGGTAAAGCTATTGCATAACATTTATTTTTATTTTTAAAGAATAAAATCGCCTACCGCGTATATTTAACGAGATTATAATTTATTTAAAATGATTGTGGTGCACTACTGTAATAAAGAACTTCTTTGTTGTAGGAGAATTTTATAAGTAGGTTTCATTGTGAAAACTCCTTTTATAGCTGGCCGTTTAGAATCAGTAAAAGTAAGTTGTTTTTTTTTATGACGGATATTTTTATGATTGCCAATGTCTCCCGAACTGAAACGATGTTAGACGATGCGCTATGTCAGGTATTTTCGTTAGGTTTTTGGATTTTTTTTTATTCGATCGCCGCTCCGCGCCGCGCTCAGAGCCCGCGATAAAAACTATGCAATAGCTTAAAAAATATAAAGATTCTTAAGACGCACGAGATTTTTATATAAAAAACATGTAATAATTATTGTAATTAAATGTTTATTTTTCATTAAAACTTCTGTACTCGCCTGTACCGCATATTGTAAGTTAGCTACACCTTTGAGATATTCTTCTAAAGAGCATGAATAAACTCTTATAGTCGCACGTAGGCTGTTTGATACTTGTACCTCTTAATTGATATGCTTTAAAATTATTATTGTGGAAGTCACATGCAAAAATACTTTTCTGAATTTTTTTTCGTAGATTTTGAGACTGCTGTCAAGACTTTTATGAGGATATAAGCCTCAAACAGCTTACAGTAGTAGAGTAGCTAGCAGTAAGTAGAAATTAATTAAAAAACCTAAACATAAAACAACCCTAGAACAAGAAGTTTTATAGTTTACTAGTGGCCCGTCCCAGCTTCGCACGGGTATGTTAAGAACCGCTCGTCCGATTTTGTGCAAACTTCACATAAAGCATCTACTAAATAGTTCGAACAAAGCCTAAACATTTGGTTTGAATAGGTGAGCCCGTTCTTGAGTTATAACATTACAACGAAAAGTGGCATTGATTTTTATATATTAGATAAGTTTTGATTTTTAACTTGACGATTGACTTAAAAATTATGATCGTTCAAAGCTACATAGAGTTTGATGGCTTTAAGTTGATAAATTAGCCAATGTTTATTGCGTTTTTTTCTACTTTTAAATAGTAATTATGGTAGGTATAATAGGTTGAATTAATTAAACATTTTGTATTACACATCAAGCTTTAAAGTTCTTGTTGCTTGGGAGACAGGCATTCTCTGGCAGGTACGATCAGTGGCTAGCATTACTTGAGCCGTTTTCTCTTATTCTGCCGCGTAAGGTGGATCGTAAAATGATGGGCACTAACTGTACTGACTGTACAAATCAGTATTGAATCTTTTTTTCAACATAACGGTAATATTTTTATTTACAAGTATCAAAACCTTTCCCTCTCACTAAACCCTCGCATCTCAGACGAAGGCGACCCGCTGAAATAAATAAAGTTGCACAGAGACTCAGTAATTACTTACACGCAACTTATACACTTGTGTGCGTCATTATACCCGTCCGTTTGCGACGTATCTTTAATTATGAACGTGACTGTACTTAGAGACATTAAATGGATTTTGATTGGGATAACTTTATGTAGTAAATAGAGGGAGGATTTCAGTTTTATTTTGCCAGTGTCAAAAATATTCCATGGGTTTGTAATATCGAGATAAATGGTATCTTATGTGATATTTCAGACTATAATCTAACCTGCCGGGGTCGCGGAACTGTTTTATCAGAAAACCGTGGCCCCGGAACGTAAAGGACTATTGAAGGACACCGCGGATTTTAGTCAGTAGAAGTCTGACAGTCCCTCCCGTCCCTCTGGGTGGGACTCATTTCAATTGTAAATTAAAATCTCTCTAGTTTAGCCGTACCATTATTTTTATAAATGTTCTCTCATAACATTTAAGACATGTATATCGTGCTATTTATCGGTTCAGTCATTTCTAAAAATAATTTTGTATGAAATTTCATGTCGCACGGCGTACGGTACAGTCAACAGCAAAAGTAGATGATCAAAATCAAAAATTCAATACTAATGTACGGAGTTCGCGTCAAAACTGTATAATTTACATCACATACACAGTTCCGGCGCGAACTCCGTTCATAAAGTATTGATTTTCTATCTACTTTTGCTGTTGACTGTATTCGTTCTTAAATGTAAAACAGAGATAACAGCAAACCAGGCCACAATACATAGTCTTAAGCAGCATCCCGATTGCGTCGTGATCACCATCTCATCTCAAGACACAAGGGTTCATTATGTCGCTTTGTTTTAAAGTTTCAGAGAGAATTGTTTCGGTTCTCGTGTGTCAGACTGTTGTGGAAGTTCTGTAGACGAATTGTACTTACTCTTTGTGTTGTATTGAAAATATCTGGAGAGAAAATTGGGAATGTTGTGAATCGCGGGTTTGGGTGAATAATATGAGGTACTAGTAGTAGGATATTTTTGCCTGGTGATGGCATGGGAGTCCCGGGGCTCCCTCCGGATAGTATTTATTTTTCTTTAAACTTGTAAGTAAGACAACAGAAGGTACCATTAGCAATTTAGCATCTACTACAGACAATGTATCTTCTTGCAACCAACCAGTTAGTTTTAAAAAAGGGCCTCAGCAGAATACCTTGAAATTGTTCCATCAGAACATTCAAGGTATCTCTTCGAAATTATTAGAAGTTGAAATGTTTTTAGAAAAAACCATGTTTGATACTATCTGTTTTACTGAACATTGGTTAAAGGACTACCAAATGCTATTTAATTATGAAAACTATACTGTAGGTAGTTGTTTAAATCGTAAAAATTTGCTGCGTGGAGGTTCCCTAATATTAGTTAAAAACTCTTTAAAATTTCACCAACGTAATGACATAGTAGGTCTCTCAGTTGAACATTGTATTCTAAATTCTAATAGCAGTAGGTTGTTAAATCTTTTTAAGTCATTTGATTTGACTACTTTTTTTGTTTACACAGGTTGCAGTTGCAGTTTCCAAGGAGGCAGTTGAAAAATTCATCCTGTATAATATTTACAAAATAAATAATTTGTAGTGGGATATTCACAAATATTATGAAGTCCCACAAAGTAACGCTAGCTCCTGTCTGATCAGATAACCGAGCCCCTGGAACGTAAAGAGTTGTTGAAGGATAATCGAGGATTTTAGTCATTATGAGTCTGATACCTAGTCCCTGTCGGCCTTGGGTGGGAGAAAGCATTTGATGATTTTACCGCGATTATTTAAAAAAAGAATAAACAGTTAAGTTTCTCTAGATTTCCCTTCTAAGGCGCGGGCCACATAGAAAAGACGTAAGACGCAGACGGGGCGGAGACATATTATGTCTCTTCGGCGTCTCTTTCATACAAAATGTATAGAAGCGTCGCGAACGTGAACACACAGAAGAGACGCGTCGCGGGCGCGACTCTCATACAATTTCGCCCGTCCGCGACGCGTCCTCGTCTTACGTCTTTTCTATACGGCCCGCGCCTAAGGATATTCTCAGTTGCTCAGTTGCAGTGAGTAAAAGAGCTTTTTATTCACTGTTTTCAGTGAGTAAAAGTAACTTTTTAGAGTAGGAATGGTATAAAGAAATTTATTGTAAGCCTATCAGCTCCAAGTCTGATAGGCTTACAATAAATTTCTTACTCTCTCACTGTTTTGTTGTTTGAATTTAGAACACATTGATACGGTCGACCCCCGTGTTATTAGGAAAATATTACTCTTAATTTAAGTCATTGTTCCGATTTTAATGTTAATTTGTTGACTGAGCGATTGGACTACTTCGTTACGTGAAGCGGGTTCGATTCCCGCACGGAGCAAATATTCGTACTATGATCTACAATTATTTGTTTCGGTGTGGGTGTTTGTGTATTGTGAATTTAGATGTTTGGAAACGCACCCACGTGTGTGTGGAGCAGTATTAATAAAAAAAACTTTTTTTTTCGTTACATATATATTATCGCTCAAATCTTTCTTTTTCTCGTAGTCATGGTATAAAGTATCGTTTGCAACTCTTGAATAAAACGGATTTAAATCGAGGGCCTGAATCACTCGCGTCGCTCAGGATTTAAATATTTGAATCACTCGCTCCGCTCGTGATTCAATCATCATGAATCACTCCCTACGGTCGTGATTCAGTCATTAAAATCCTTCGTTTGCTCGTGATTCATATAATGGCCCTCGCTTTAAATCCGCTCTTTATTCACTAGTTGCAAAATATACTATTCTACCTCTTTGGAGAAATTAGCGTAATTTTATATTGAAACAATTTTTTTACGGCAGGAAAAAATCAGCTGCAAGAGGGACCCGAACCCGCGTCAGCGGATCAGTAATCCGGACGCTTTGCCAATTCAGCTATCGTAGGTCCACTCGCCGAAGCCAAATCATTCATTCCCTTTTCTTTCTTCTATCTTTCCTCAAAAATGGCAACGCCGGTGATGCTTATCAATATTTAAAAATTTAATTCTATGTTAAACATAATTTTGATGATGTTTATTTAAATAATTTTATTTCCACACACAACAAAACACCTTTCTAACCAAAATGTTAATATTGTTAAAAAGTCTCACGTTCCACATTCACAAAATTTTCAAATTCAAATTCGGAGTTCATCCGAGAACGGAGTTTGAAACCGTTGATCGGGCAGGAAACGGAAAGAGCGGGAAATAATTAGCCGTCGCTCGCCGGCGCTCGCCGCGGGCGAAGGAAATACTCCATACAGCCTGCCTGGTAACTCCACGAACGAACGAGTTGTGAATTTTAGGATTCACACTTTTTTCCTTTGCCTTCTTTTCTTTTTGCTACGTTAAAAATTTTAACGAGACCTATTTGCTGAAGTTGGCAGTTTGTATTTTGTAAGGTAAGTTGATTTTAAAACTTTTATTGATGTCAATTCCAATACTCTATTTCTTTTGCTTATTCTATATGGTAATACAAGTTACATATAGCGTTAATGTTGTCTTTGTTTTAATTGCAATGACCATGCATTTGGTCATAAAATCTCAAATTTTTCTTGAGCTTTTGTTTTACATCGTAAAATTGTATTATTTCGAGTGATTACCTACGACTTAAAACTATATTCTTATTACTAAAGGCATGAAACTAAATATACATATATGGACCTTATCTGTTTTCCATTTACTCCAGGCATCAGAAAATGTACGTTCTACCTGTAATAATTTAATAATACAAAGAGCATCTCAATAATCCAACATAATTCATAGATAGCTACATTAGTTACAGCGAATTAGCGAAAATTAACGCAAAGTAAACAAAACAATAATTATTAATTACAAAACAAGCGTCTACCAATAAACTTCCATTATAACTCACAAAACAAAGGCAAAAATAATAATTTTAAAAGCTTTAAAACAATTGTGTGCTGCAATTACCCTTCGGTCCAGAAATCTTCCATCCCCTTTGTTTCAACCCCTATTGAACGAACGGGGGCGGAAAATAGCCGGATAGAAACTTCGCTATCAACTCAGAAACATTTTATAAGTTAACAACCCCCGCGAAATTGTATTATGTAAGTTTTCAAAGTAAGAAAGTAAGTAGCCATCTTGGATTTTCTTCTTTTTTTTCTTTTAAATAGGAGCTCGTTCATTGAGCATTGTTGTGGACCCCGCGGTTGTTTTGAATTTCGAACGGTCTGAGCTTGTTTGTGAATGGAATTTGGTTTGTTTGTCTGATTGGACTGAAGGAGATTTTTTATTTAGATTCTTTAAACGCGATTTTAGTTTATCATTTGTGAATATTATGATTACATAATTAAAATTAGTTAGAATGATGATCTCCAGGCTAATCTAGGGAAATTGTAGTGGTTTCAATGACAACGTAATTATATTTTCTAGAGGAAAAGGAATAGTATAGCAGCGACATTTATAGCAGCTAATAGACAACAGTAATTAAAGATGTGTTCAGCATCGATTAAGATACCTAATTTATATATTTCAACAGATAACGTTACATTATAGGTACCTACGCATGGTGACAACTTCATTCCTTAATTTGCAGGACGTCTCGACCTTAACCTAATTTTCTACTTACCAACTAAGAATAGGTAATCGCAATGTGATAAAAAAATACTTAGGCCGTGCGCTGCGTTAAGCGGGCGTCCGTCGCGGGTGCCCGCGTGGCGTGCTGTTTCATGTAATCTCATAGACCAGCGCTGCGTGCTGCGGGTCGCCCGTCGCACGCGGCGCGGGCGAGCGTACGCGACGGGTTAAATTTGTCCGCGACGGACACCCGCGACGGACGCCCGCTTAACGCAGAGCACGGCCTTAGAGTACCTTTGATACGAATCATTGCGACGCGACGAGCTACTCGATGATCGTCACGAATGTCCTAAGTCGTGTCTATAATGTCTAAAAAGAGGAGTAAAAATTACTAAGAGAGTCATCACCTGCCTAGCCCATTCCCAACTATATTGGGGTCGACTTCCAGTCGAACCAGATGCAGCTGAATATCAATATTTTACATGAAGCGACTGCCTATCGGACCTCCGCAACCCAGTAACTGGGTAGTACGATATCCATGGTGAGACTGGTTGTCAGACTTAAAAAGCTTCTGACTAATAGTAACGACTGTCAAAGATCTACAAAATGACAGACTCATTACGTGAATCCTTATCAAAAACATCCCCATAATACAGCAAATACTTACCTAATTAATAAAATCAATTCAAATCAGTCTCGAAAGTCCTGTAAAAAATTCAATCTAACGTTTTTTATTATATAATAATATCTACATAGTATGCCCCTCCCCTTAATTATAACAGCAGTGTTACAAACATAGAAAATCGAATAGAATCCAGTAATCGACGTCGTGTCACCGCGCGCACATTCACGTCACTTCCCATTTCGCGAGTGGCAACACTGAGATATAGCGCGGTTAGGGGTGAATTGCGTGTGAGATATAGGGTTCTGCATATAAATAAATAGAGATATAACATGTTTAAAATCAGAGAAGGCTTTTAACACATTAAATATTAGATTGCAGTACCAAACTGTGCATGAAATCATAGAGCTGGTTTCAATTGATTTTGGTATGACCATAAAAAATTTTTTTTATAAATGCATTTTTTAATTTTTTAGGGTTAAGAAAAAATGGAGCCGTTATTTATAAGATCACTTTGTGGTCCATCTGTCCCGGCTCTTTTAGTTAGGAACGTGTGAAGATATCAAGTGCAAATTAATATCAAATACTAAAGTCTGCAATCCCTTGGAACGGAGAAAAAAATTAACTCCTGATCCACACAAAGAATTTCTCCTATAGCGTGTGTGCAATGCGCATTGATAAACATTAAAATTCACTCTACAGACAGCCAGACCCGAAATAACTACTTGTGGATCATGTAATTAATTTTAGGAACCAAATCCGGGACACTTGTCATTAATGTCACCTTTCATCGACCAAGGCAAGCTCGACCCGTTCGGCACTTATTATTTTTAATAATTTAGTATTCTACCAAAACCAAACTTGATTTTATCCAACAGAATCGAATATAGGTTGACAATTCTGCTCGACGCTCACTGAATCCTAAACGAAAAAGGGGACCTGTCGGAAAATGGCGCGTTATTATCTCAGCTAATAAAAATTCAGCGCGCGAAAATCCCCGCGCCGCGATTGGTCGGCCGTCCCTCGGGCACCCCCGCCATTGGTCGGCTATGCTGATTCCATTTTCAAATTAACTTTCTCTGCCACCGCGTCGTTTTCCAGTTAGGTGTGAATTTATTTATTTCATTTCGTTTTTATTATGTGTTGTTTTTGTAGAGATGTGACTTTGTTTTTTTTTAATAGGAATAGTGATTGTTTTTTTTTGTTTGATGGTTGAAAAGTTTTACGGAATGTTTTGTTGGAGTAGATTTTCACTTTTTTCGTCAGTTTAGGGATTTACTTTAAAATAAATTAGTTTGATTATTACATTTTAGTTTGATATTTTACCGGATCTATTAAGTAAGTATCACAACAATTTACCAACCCTGTGACATTTTGTTTAGGATACATATTCAGTTTTAATTATTATTTTAAATTCTAAAATATATTTTGTAAGCCAAAATACATACTTGAGAATAAAAACAAAATAAACGCCATTTTATTAAAAGTACAGTCAGCTCCACATTATGCGTTCGCCAGTGACAAATCCAGGCGTACACTCAGCCAAAATACATCGTTATAATAAAACTAGTTTACGACGACGATTCCAAGCTGCGCTTAACTTTTGTACGTTCACATTTGGTTACTTTTTAGGGTTCCGTACGTCCGAATACAAAAACGGAACCCTTATAGGATCACTCGTGTGTCCGTCTGTCTGTCGCTTACAGTCAATTATCTCCGAATCTACTAGACCGATTGGGTTGAAATTTGGTACACATATCAGTTCCTGTGACCCAAGCACAGAGGTGTGACGTGAATAGATGAAATCTGTATGTGGGAGGTAATTTTTGGGGGGGAAGGGGAAAATGAAAAAAAAAAGTTTTGAAAACTGCATCGTGTGACATATCAAATGAAATGTCTTGTTGAGACAATCTTAAATATATTTTTTTTGTAATTTTAAAATAAATAGTTTCCAAGTTATTCAAGAAAATAGACGAAATTTGACCATTCCCCCTCCCCCCTTATCTCCGAAACTACTGAACCTAAAATTTTGAAAAAAATACAGTAATTAGTTTTCTACTTATAGATTATAGGATTACCTATAAGAAGTCCATATCTGTATATGGGAGGTAATTTTTGGGGGGGGAAAGGGAAAATTTAAAAAAAAATATTTGAAAACTGCATCGTGTGACATATCAAATGAAAGATATTGTTGAGACAAACTTAAAAGTATTTTTTTTGTAATTTTAAAATAAATGGTTTCCAAGTTATTCAAAAAAAATAGACGAAGCTTGACCATTCCCCCCCCCTTATCTCCGAAACTACTGAACCTAAAATTTTGAAAAAAATACAGGAATTAGTTTTCTACTTATAGATTATAGGATAACCTATAAGAAGTCCATATCTGTATGCGGGAGGTAATTTTTGGGGGGGGAAAGGGAAAATTTAAAAAAAAATATTTGAAAACTGCATCGTGTGACATATCAAATGAAAGTTATTGTTGAGACGAACTTAAAAGTATTTTTTTTGTAATTTTAAAATAAATGGTTTCCAAGTTATTCAAAAAAAATAGACGAAGCTTGACCATTCCCCCCCCCCTTATCTCCGAAACTACTGAACCTAAAATTTTGAAAAAAATACAGGAATTAGGTTTCTACTTATAGATTATAGGATAACCTATAAGAAGTCCATATCTGTACATTAAAAAAAATATTTGAAAACTGCATCGTGTGACATATCAAATGAAAGGTCTTGTTGAGACAATCTTAAATATATTTTTTTTGTAATTTTTAAATAAATAGTTTCCAAGTTATTCAAGAAAATAGACAAAATTTGACCATTCCCCCCCTTATCTCCGAAACTACTGAACCTATTTTTTTTTAAATACGGAAATTAGTTTTCTATAGATTATAGAAAAACCTATAAGAAGTCCATGATATTAAAATAACATGGTAAATCACTCAATATTGTGCGTACCAATTTGGGTCAGATTTATAAAAAAACGTAGTAGGTAACATCGTACGGAACCCTCTTCACGCGAGTCCAACTCGCACTTGGCCGGTTTTTAATCAGAATAAATGACAGTAAAATATTTTTTATCGAACTCTTTTTAAGGCATTTTTAACCCCTGTTAAGTGGATACAAAAAATGAGTTGTTGCAGTAAACAGAAAATTAAAATTTTCATAATTGTCCTATGAATCAATTTATTTTTTTTTTACGTTGTAATATCATCAATTGAGTCACCCACCCAGAGCAGGGCAGGAGGGACTGTCAAACTTGTACTGATAAAATCCACGGTGTCCTTCAATTGCCCTTTACGTTCCGGGGCCACGGTTACCCGTTAGTCCCGCGACTCCGGGAGACTTTGGCCCTCTAAGGGGGGCCCTGTCATTTTGCTGACAGCTCTTGGGGGTGCGAGTGGAACACGATGCATCGTCGACCCGGGCATGGTCCATGATCAGACGGCGAGTTACCCATTACTCGTCGTCTCTCCTATTCTACGAGTAAACTGGAATCCGGCCCAGAATAACAGTACATCCAAACCAGTACCCTTAGCACGAGTTTTCACTCTTTTACTTTACAGCGTCTTTCCAGTATTTACAGCGTTTCTTGTATGGAAATATGGAACAGCGCCTCTGGTGTGCGAAGAAGGAACTATTTTTTTTCTTGAAAATTGTCAATTTGAAGTTGTCAAAGTTCCAGTTAACTTTACGTTTCAAATACTGAAAACTCGTGCTAAGGGTATGTACAGACCTTACAAAATGAGCACACAATAACTGTACAAACACTGGCACAAAATAACACAGTGTTACTTGAAAGCCGTCCACATTACGGACTAAATTGGAATGCCGCGTAATACAAGCCCTATTGGAAGGGTTGCCACGCTGTTGGGCAGGATAGGTCCCGGTACTACTTTATTATTATGAATGGTGATTGTAAGTCCGATTTAGACCATTATTTGTAATGGATAATGAAAGTCTAATGCTAGCCATACACCATACTGCCTTTCCTCCAATCGGCATGACGATTCAGGCTTGATCAAATCGACAGTTCCTCCGTATACACCATACACCATATTCAAAATAAGCTTTTATTTTGATATTTAATAATGTTTTTCAATTGTTATTCCATACAAATACAATATAAAGATATGCTTAATGAGATACTAAAATAAGTTTTTAATAATTTCGTGCCAATTTGTAGTAGGTACCTAATTTAACTTTAAAAAACCACGATTTTATGTAAATTGACATTTTTAACCGATAACACTCACGATAGCTTAAGTCAATGAACATTTTTGCCATATTATGGTCTTCTTTGATATAGGAATATAATATATTATTTGAACTCTTTTTTGATCCGCAAACAAAAAGTAGAGAGAGTGAAGGTGAAGTATTCTGGATATGTAATATATGATATAACTACAAAATCTCTAATATTTACAAGAGATAACAACTGAATATATAATTTTATATGATATAACGATCTGTTAATATAAACGATAATGACTAATTTCTATAGACATAACAATCAATGAATATAAAATCCTTTTATATACCACTCAAAAGACATAAAACTTATTTGGTCTAATATTTTTTTTCTTCCTGGTAAGTAATCTAACTCTAATGTAACAATACCACCAGTTGTTACTGGTGGTACCACCTGCCATGAATGCTCGACGGAGCCCCGCTATTACGCGGGGCTCCTATTTCTGCGTATAGGGTTTAAAGTAAAGTGCCGAGCTCGCTTCGCTCGCTCTTACATCCTAGGTCAAATAACTGATTACTTACTACCTGCTGCTGCATGCTGGCTCGACGGAGCCTATTCCTATTTCTGCGTGCAAGGTTTAAAGTAACCGTGTCGGGGTGTCCCAAGTCCCGAACTCGCTTCGCTCGCTCTTGAATACTAATTTTTTCTAATAACAATAGCAATTGTGAAGGCAAACAATCCAAGTCCAAAGGATAAGCCAAAGTCATCAAAGAAAATAGTTAAAACGTTAAATTATATGTTTCAAACGTTAACATAATGATTTTCGCTTAAATAAACGTAAACGCAAATCAAGTTATATGAAATGAGTTTTAGAGTAACACAAACATTACCTATGTGTAAAGAAATTATATCAGCCGTTGGTATATCTCACGTTGATTATATCATGTGAACGTTATTGAAATGAAATTATATCAAATAACTTTATGAAATGAGACGCACCCAAGTATTCTTATTTTATGACTGAGGCTGTAGAGTGCAAAAATAAGGAAAGTTGTTTGTATAAAAGCCACTTTATAAAGATATTTTTTTATAGTGATAAAATCATCAAATCAATCTGTCAGAGGGAGGTACTGTCAGATTCGTACTGACTAAAATCCAAGGTGATTTTTCAATAGCCCTTTACGTTCAAGGATCACGGTTACCTAACAAGGCAATCTCGGGGCCAGGGCAAGCTCCCGCGACCCCGGCAGGCTACCAAGATAATGTAAAAGAAGATTTTGTAGATTCATTAATGATGTTAGACACAACAAATTAAAATCCTCAAAACTCCTGGGCCATATCCACCCTATCAACAAGGGCCTGGTAAGATAGCGGCGAAGAGGTGGTAATTCAAAGTTGAAGAGGAGGGGAGGGAGGGGTGACCAAGTTAAACCTCTTTACTGCTCACAGAATTGAGTCGCTGATGACTATTTATTGATATTGGCTCCTGAATTGATACTTGAGAGATTTTAGAGGAAATTGTAGATTTGAAGTTGTGTTTTTGGATGATTGGGTACTTTTAAAGCTGTGGCTGTGGGTAATGTTTGGCTTGATATTTAACTAGCTGTTGTCACCCGCTCCAACTCCAAAATTATCACGTGGCGTAAAATCGGGATAAAAACTATCCTATATGTTAATCCAGATTATAAACTATCTGTGTACCAAATTTCATCCAAATCCGTGCAGTGGTTTTTGCGGGAAAGAGTAACAAACATCCATACATCCAAAGAAACTTTCACTTTTAAAATATTAGTAGGAAGGAAGTAGGATTTCTGACCTTGTCTAAGCTAGCTTATAATTTTCCCATTGTTAGTACACAAATAAGCCTACCTATGAGAGCCAGTAGCTGCTACTAGGGTCCAGTACTCAAGTGTGAGTCAGATTAGACGAAATCAGATTTATCGTCTTATTCATTTTTGGACATGCCTCCTGTTTCCTTCATCTTTGCTAAGGAACCGTGGCGTTCCTTCACTATTTTGATAAATTAAATAAAACAAAGTTACCATTTTTTTTCGTGGTGAAATCGTATGGGTTCTCCCACCCTGGGTGGGGATGATTGAAGGGAAAGGACTGACGGGTCGACGGCGCGTTGTGTTCCACGCGCGCCTGAAAGAACTGTCAGCAATATGACGGGGCCCCCTAAGAGGGCCAAAGCCTGCCGGAGTCGCGGGACTGTCTCACCTGGTAACCGTGACCCTGGTACTTAAAGGGCTATTGAAGGATCACAGTGGATTTTAGTCAGTCCAGTCTGACAGTCCCTCCCGCACTCCCGCCTCACTGTGGGCGGGAGGACTTATTTGTTGATTTTACCACGCAAAAGAAAAGGGAAACGACTGTCAGACTTGTACTAAGTAAAAGCATCAAAGTCACACTTTGTTTTTTTACGTGGTAAAATCATCAAATAAGTCCTCCCACCTAGGGTAGGACGGGACGATTGACACATTTGGACTGACTGAAATCCACGGTGTCCTTCAATAACCCTGTGCGTTCTGGGGACACGGTCACCTGATAGTCCCGCGACCCCGGCAGGCTTCGGGCCTCTGAGGGGGCCCCGTCAGCCAAAGTTACACCTTCTTAGCGTGGTAAAATAATCAAATCAGTTCTCTCACCCAGGGCAGAGCGGAAGGGACTGTCAGACTCGTACTGACTAAAATCGACGTTGTCCTTCAATAGCCCTTTACGTTCCGGGGTCACGGTAATCACACATAAAGTAATTATTTAAGGGCTGATTTTTCAATAGTCAGATAACTTTTATCTGAGGGTAAAAATGGCGGTTTGACAGCTTATCTATAGAAAATATGTCAAATTGCTATTTTTATTCCTCCGATAAAAGTTATTTGACTATTGAAAAATCAGCCCTTAACCGATAGTTTTACGGTAATTATATTCTACAGTAACAATCATGTAAAAGTCCTTAGAAGAATATTTCTAAAGTTTCTTTCTTCTCACAATGCGTATAGAAGCTTGGCAAACATCTATCTATTAAAAATTACAGAACTATTGATGTGTGTTCACAAGTACACTCGAGTCCGAAAGTGAATGCGGTTGCTTTGAGTAGCAAACTAATAATAGAAGGAGCGTGTAACCGTGAGTGCAGTTTTCGAAGTATTAAGGAAAAAATGTGCATTTAATATTACTGGATGAAATAACCAAAATTATTTTTTAACCAAAACTACTTTCTCGTTTTAGATGCCTAAGCAGTTTGAATCACAACTGCGGAATATGCATTACCTATATGATACATGAACAATCCAATACATACATTGACATACAATTAAATATTTAAAATTAATACTTAGGTGAGTACAAATAATGACAGTGTTAATGACTTTCCGATCAAATCTGTGGTTGTATATCTATCATATCCTAAACTACAAAGTTACGCTTGTTAAAAATAAAATAATAAATTTGTAATTTTTATAAAGGTGCAAAAATATCACAAATAATATGTGTACGAAAAATGCGGCGAGCCCTGGAGTCTGATAGGGAATAGGGCGCTTTATGCTCGAGATGTCGAGTGTTGCACCGTGCAAAGGACGACGCGGTACACTTATAATGTATGGAGTTGTATGGGATCGATGCAAAAAAGGGACCTTACACTAGGAACTAAATAAAACTGTGCAAATAATATAAAAGTGGGGTTTAATATTAATAACAATAACTTTTTTTTTATCGTGGTAAAATCATCAAATGAGTCCTCCCACCCCGGGCAGGGCGTGAGGGACTGTCAGACTTGTACTAACTAAAATCCACGGTGTCCTTCAATAGCCCTTTATGTTCCGGGGTCACGGTAATGAGATAAGTCCCGCGACCCCGGCAGGCTTTGGCTCTCTAGAGAGGGGGCCCGTCATTATGCTGACGCTCTTTGAGGCGCGCGTGGAACACAACTTGCCGTAATAACAATAACTTTGAAAGTATTTAGGGGAACAGTGTATAAGACGGGGTCGCGGGGTATAATGGGGACATACACTCTTTAGGCATACTTAACACAACACTAAAGTAGCGCAAGCGCCATCGGGACGTCATTTGCAAGCGGCCATTAACAAACGGCGTCCTGTTAAATACACTCTGTTCCGTCAGTTTCCCTTTACATTCTCCGATCTCCTTTACAGATAGTCCTGTGACCCAGCAATCATCGTTAGAGTTCAAAATGATGCCATAAATATATCAACATCATTATCATCATCAGCCTAGTGTTCCCACTGCTGGGACACAGGCCTCCTCTATGTGAGAGGGAGTGGGCCATAATTCATCACGCTGGCAGTGCGTGTTGGTAGATGTCACATGTCTTCGAATTTTTGGTTCTAAGACATGTCGGTTTCCTCACGATGTTTTTCCTTCACTGTCACTTCGCCATCCTACACCACTGATCTATAAATCAAGCAAAATTTGAAAAAAGGAACTTACTTTTTCACAAAATATTCAGATTTTCGAACTGAATACACAGCAACTCCAAAAAAGCGATAAATATTCACAAAAACGAAATACAAAAATCACCTTTAACCCTTTTCAACCTCCACCCACTAAAGCCGTTTCACACGGAACGCAGCATATTCGTGCGTTTTATTTAATTAAACAGAATTACACCGGTAATGGGCGGCGCGTGGCAGCCCTTAGGTTGGAGTACCTACTCCACAGTGCATAGGGTTGGTAACAATGTTTTTTTGGTGAACTAATAGTGATAGTAATTGTGATACCCTTGTTAAAAGGGGTTTTTGATAATTGTTGTAAAAGCGTATTGATTACTATATGGGGTACGGAAAATGAGTTGCTTTTCTGGTAGGTACTTAATGATGCTTTTTGATTGAGTTTTTGTGCTGGTTCCCAGCGAATTCCCTTTTTAATCTTTTTATTTATTTTTGCATTGAACTTTTCTTATTGACTCCTAAACATGTTGTTTTTGGAGACTGCACATTTATTTATTTATACCTTTATTTCAGGCAACTATGGCCCATTGCTATTCCTTTCTTTGTTAGTTTGTTAGCTTACCTTTATTGTCTAGGGGAACAGTGTATAAGACGGGGAAGCGATGTATGATGGGAAATCACACATCTAAGGCAAACTTTTAACACAAATCTAACGATAGCACAAGCGCCAATAAGACGCTATTTCCATCTGGCCGCTTGCAGATGACGTCCTGATGGCGCTTGCTCTACGTTATTGTTGTGTTAAGTATGCCTAAAGAGTGTATGTCCCCATTATACCTCGCGATTATTAACGTCCCCGTCTTATACACTGTTCCCATAATAGTTCCACCAAATTAAAGATGATTTCTTGAACTCCAAGCAGTGTTTCGTTATGAGAAGTTATTAACCAGCAGATAAATTCTGTAATTTCTATTGTGAGCTCACTTGAATGAAGTGACCCTGTGACACTTTTTAATTATATTGTGTTGGTAATTGAAAGCCTTCCTTAGCTCACCTTTTTTTGGAAAAGGAACTTTTGTGAAAATAAAATTTTAAGTTCTTTTTTTATCTATTCTCTAAAATTTATTATCTGTGTTTTTAACTTTTGAAAACACAAACTTTTATAATACATGTTGTTTTTTTACAAGTGCTTTTCATTCTCCACTAAGAGTGACAACACACGCACTTACGCAACGCGTATCTTTTCAAAGAAATCTTGATCCTTTTCAAACGCTTGATAATCTGTTAAGCATCTTCACTTAGCGGAAACTTGTGACAAACATAGTGTTGGGTTACAAAATACGTGCTTTGGATGTGTATTTGTCGACACCAGCCTTATATACAATAGAATAAGTTACAAAATAATGGTGGGATTGTGATTGTGTGTCGCCGATGAAGAGATAAGTGTGTGAAGAGATGCAGTGAGGTGAGGTGATTTTCGGTCGTGGGATGTCGGAATAAGCTATTTTTGTCCGAAAGTTTATTATCAAAAAAATTACGAAGATACAACGTTTCTAAAAATCATAATAGGTCACGCGGTGAGTATAATTTCACAGGCGTGTTTTAAGCTGATGTGCTGGCGTCTGTACATTTAAATATTCTGACAGAATAAACATATTTTCCATCATAAATGAAAATTTCTATTTTAAGAGCTATATTTTGGAAAAGGAACCATCCATCCATCCGTTAAACAGACCACATCTGCAACTGGTTAAAGCTGAAAGAAACGATAGCCGTGCACTGTTTGAAAGTTAATATAGAACATCTAAAATCATGTAGTTAACAATACAAATGGTCATTAGGATTGTAAAAGCAGAAGATAAAGGATATTCCACTATTTATTTTTTGTCGAAAATTGTTTTAAATTAATAGACATCCGAGTGTTTCCTGCCCCCTTAGCCAAGTCACAACAATTTCCAAACGATAATCCGAAACGCTCGGTACTCCCCAGTAGATTTTCAACTTTATATCCCAGAGCCTAAAGTTGAAAATCTATCAAAGATTTCTAAGCGTTAGCGACAGGAAAGATTGAAAACGATAAGCAGTCTTCACTAGATCTTCGACGTCATACCCTAGCACATAAAGTTGAAAATCTAATAAAGCCTAGTCAGCGTTTCCGTTTATCGTTTGTTACATGGCTACAGGGCCTGATAGCTATAACTTTGGGGTTTCCAAGAGTAAATAGTCACTTTACTTAACTTTTAGGCAAGCGTGCGTCACCGTCGACCACACATCATCGCTAAACATCATACGACTTTAGTGGCTAAACCCGAAAATATCTAAAAATAAATAAAAAATATATACACCGTGACTTTTTAGTCGTCTTACAAAAGCAGCCCAGTTCATGTATCCAATGACTAGAACACGTTTATAATAAAAAAAAATGTATTTAAGAGATTTGAAAAAAAATGATAATAAAACTTTAATTGGTTATTATGACACAAGGCGTAGTTAGAAACGCCCTTGTCTCATAGAAAATGGAAATGGGATGCTCTACCCGACTATTGCGCTGGGTAGGTATACTCTACAGATTGATACGTAAACATTTTAACAGGGTGTTTCATATTTCTAATGTACCTATTTATTAAAAATAAAAATTATTATTAACGATTTAAAAAAAAAATAAACTCGCCTAGAGGTATTTTAGGTCGGATACATTATGTGGATCGACGACTTTTGTTAGACGACTAACAAGTCACGGTGTATAAAAAGCTTACTTTTTAAGAAAAAAAAAAACGTGGTAAGTAGCTAACCAAAGACAACAACTGTCTCTACCCTACTCATGCCCGAACAACAGTTTACTCTTCATTGAAAGAGGGGACAGTAACAACACTCCGTGTTCAATCCAGCATGCGCCATGTTTACAAAGATTAGCTCAGTGACAAATAGCTGTTAGAACAAATTAGATGGCTGGGACACTGTTGAGTTGTGGCATTGTGATAGGCCTACTAATATTTAGGGTGTCTGCAGGCAATCAGATTTTTTAAATGAAAATAGGTACTATGCGGTTCAATTAGGAAGGAGAGTGTCTATGATCTTCATCTCAACCTTTTGAAAGCCGAGAAAAAAAACAAATGAAGTAAGACTTTGCTCACGAGGTTGCCGGTGGCATGAGGATGTGGATTCAGCGATCATTGTGCTGATAGTCGAGTCGGTCAATGGCTTAATTGCTTAGATCCCCGACCAACATCTTAGGAGGCTCCCGTTAGGTAGTTTGATCAAGGGTTTCAGAAAGCAGTTTTTCTAGGCACGGCGCGCATTGTTAGGAAGTTTCAAACGTTTTTTTTTTAAATTTAGTTATTAAAATTGATTGAAAAAATTAAAAGTAATAGCAAAGGCAATAATATTGTCAAACAGTGTGTGCTTCGCATAGCATTCAAGAAACGTACATAGACTGTTCTCGCCTACCGGGGTCGCGCGACACACGTATACCGCTACCCCGGTACACAGAGGGCTACTGAAGGACACCGTGGATTTTAGTCAGTACAAGTCTAACAGTCCCTCCCTCCCTGCCCTGGGAGGACTCATTTGATGATTTTACCACGCTAAAAAAAAGACTAACTGTTCTCCGTGGTTTCACTCCCACTGCTCCGATCCTATTATTCATAGCGTGATGTTATATAGCCTATAGCCTTCCTCGATAAATAGGCTATCTAACACAAAAAGATTTATTCAATTCGAACCATTAGTTCCTGAGATTACCGCTTTCAAACAAACAAACGAATTCATCAGCTGTATAATATTAATAAAGATTGGTCCAGTAATCCATATCCATTTAAAAATCGGTAGTCAAGTACCACTCACCATTCTCAAATAACACAATACTAGTTTTTTCGTCACTAAGTCGGTGACAAGCCAAGATGTTTAACAGATTAGTGCAGTGAGCTTTCTATAGAGGGATACTTGAAGGGATTAGCGGAATTGCGTCACAAAGTGTATGGGGATGTTCGGTATGGAATTTTAAGTAGGTGAGTAAGTTATTTGAATGTTAATTTGCACGAGGTAACAATATGTTGCTTTACATCGCACGTTTGACAAAAATAGTTGTAACCTAAGTATAAAACCAGTCACTAAATACCTACTTTGTTGTTTTTTTTGCGTGGTAAAATCATCAAATGAGTCCTCCCACCCCGGGCAGGGCGGAAGGGACTGTCAGACTTGTACTGACTAAAATCCACGGTGTCCTTCAATAGCCTTTTATGTTTCGGGGTCACGGTAATGAGATTAGTCCCGCGACCCCGGCAGGCTTTGGCCCTCTTGAGGTGGGCCCCGTCATCCAGGGGGGCCCCGTCATCTATTGTAATAGCTAACATAATTTAAAGAAACTTAACCTAATACATGAGCACGATCATTATTTTGTTCTGTGTCTGGGTGTAATTTATCTATAATATGTATGTATTTTTAGAAATATATAAAGTATGTCTATCAGTTGTCTAGTACCCATAACACAAGCTCTGCTTAGCTTGGGACTAGATGGCACTGTGTGATAGTTGTGGAATATTATTATTTATTATATATAATACAATATAGGGAGTCATTTATATCACGAGCTTAGTTTCATACACTACACTGCAAAAAATCAACATAAAACTTGAAAAAAAAAAAACATTTTAAAAGCCATCTATTTAAAACCCGTGAACTAATACGCAATTTGCGCCACCCTCCAACTATCAGTCCCCAGTAATCTCAAAAACACTTTTAAAGTAAAAGTAAAATAAAGTAATCCCGGTTATCTTTCATACGATCTGTGACGATTGTCACCGACTTAACACCGCCGGAGTAAACATTAGTATCGGTTTACACAAATAAATAACAATGGTGTTGTTTCCTTTAGTCGGCAGTGTGTTATCGGCCTAAAAGGAAAATTAGCCAGGTAGAATGATGGAGTTTGAATTAGAATGTTTTCTTAATGATAAACGCGTGATGTGGCAGAGATGTGAAATAACTCGGGACTCTCGGGATTTCTCGGGAAGAACAATTTAAATATGTACCACAACAAAATTAAATATTCTCAGATAGGCATACACAGTGTTATAATTTCGTCTATTATATTTTAATAGCATGTCATTGTGCACGGGGTGCTAAGACAGGAAACCTCCACGTGCGCCCGTGGACTGGAGTTCCCTCTCGGATACGTCCGGGGGGAAGACCAGTTTTTCGGGCCGGTGCACCCTGGGATGCGGGCAAAAACTCTCCTTAGGCACTGTGTGCCTAAGGGGTTTCTTTGCCCGTATGCAAATAGCCTGTCGGGTGGACGCTCCAACGCGTGTCCAGTCAGCATCAAAAGTTGCTGACCACATTCAGATTTTCAAAATCGCTGTACACCGTAATAATACCTAATAATACGGTGTACAACGATTTTGAAAATCTAAATGTGGTCAGCAACTTTTGATGCTGACTGTCCCTTTGAACAGCAGAGGGCACAGTGGCGGAGCGGGCTTGCGGACGGTGAGTAATGGGTATGCTCGCCGTCCGACCAAGGACCAAGCCCGGGTCGGTGGCGCGTCGTGTTTCACGCGTCACCGACGGGGCCAAATGCCTGCCGGGGTCGCGGACTTTTCTTAATCCAGGATACCGTGGCCCCGGAACGTAAAGGGCATCCGACGGAACACGGGTGGATTTTAGTCAGTAAGAGTCTGACAGTCCCTCCCGCCCCACCCAGGGCGGGAGGACTCATTTGATGATTTTGCCACCCTAAAAAAAAAAAAAATGTCATTGTGCACAGTATACCATTATCGTCAGTTATCTTAAAAAACTCTTCGGTCCAATAAATAGTTATGATAAAGTCTCCACTTACTCTCAAAACGCTATTATAAATATAACGTCGGTTACTTAAAAGCTAATCCGACGCACTCGACACAATGCTAAGTAGTCTAACGTATAAGTTCACACTTGACCGGGTATTCACGTAAATATACAACAATGGACAATGTGCTGTTTTTACCCATTTTATGTTAGCAATTTGTAAAGATTCATTTTTATTTGAGTATCAATGGAGTGCCTAATCTATAATCCTAACAGACCAGTTACTTATTGGGAAGAAAGAAAATTGACGTGTTTATTAGCATTAAATACACCTCAAAACTAGACATCATCATCAGTCGGAAGATGTCCGCTTCTAAACAAAGGCCTCCCCCTAGAACCGTCACGCCTAAATATTAAGTTAACAAAAATAATAATGCCAAAAGGGCCCCGACTCAGTATAATGCCAGTTCATAAATTTCTTTTGATAAATTTTCGGTCTTTTAACCGTAAAGATGTATGTAAATAATATAAAATAATAATAATAACATTATTCTACAACTATCACACAACGCCATCTAGTCCCAAGCTAAGCAGAGCTTGTATTATGGGTACTAGACAACTGATAAACATACTTATATATTTCTAAATATTAGGTTGGGGAAAAAGTCTTTTCGCATTATAGTATGTATGAACTTGTAATAAAATCTCTTTGGCTATATTATTTGTATCTGGCTGGTTTTGGTATCATTGAAAGTTTAAATTTTAAAGAACATAATTCCAAATTCAAATTAGGAAAATGTGTGATTTTCATTTGTTTTTCGTACCATCAAGATGAGTGAATCTAATGAAGAAATTCGATACATTTTAAAATTTTACTACAAAAAAGGTAAAAATGCAACGCAAGCCGCGAAAAAAAAATTGCGATGTTTATGGACCTAGTGTAGTGTCTGTGAGAGTAGCACAAATTTGGTTTAAGCGTTTTCAATCCGGAAATTTTGATGTCAAAGATGCACGTCGCTCTGGTCGCCCTTTGAAGGATAAAATGGATGCCATTTTTGAAAAAGTGTAGCAAGAGCGGCATACCAGTAGTTACGACGTAGCTGAAGAACTGGAAATTGACCACAAAACAGTTTAGGCGCATTTGAAAAAAACTGGGTACACAAAAAAGCTCGACATTTGGGTACCTCACGAGCTCACTGAAAGAAACTTAATGAACCGTGTACTCATTTGTGATTCTTTATTACGACGTAATGAAACCGAACCATTTTTGAAGAAGCTGATAACTGGTGATGAAAAGTGGATCACGTATGACAAGAACGTGCGAAAAAGGTCGTGGTCAAAGGCCGGTCAGGCTTCACAGACTGTGGCGAAACCCGGGTTAACTCGCAACAAGGTGATGCTGTGTGTGTGGTGGGATTGGAAGGGCATTATTCATTATGAGCTGTTACCACCAGGCAGGACCATCGATTCTGAACTCTACTGCGAACAACTGATGAGATTAAAGCAAGAAGTTGAAAGAAAGCGGCCGGAATTAATCAACAGAAGGGGTGTGGTTTTTCATCATGATAACGCTAGACCTCACACATCTACCCAACAAAAATTAAGAGAGTTTGGCTGGGAGGTGTTAATGCATCCGCCGTATAGTCCTGACCTTGCACCTTCAGATTTCCACCTGTTTCGGTCTCTTCAGAATTCTTTAGGCAGTGTCAGGTTAACATCACGAGAGGACTGCCAAAACCACTTGTCGCGGTATTTTCACCAGAAGTCCCAAAATTTCTATAGCACTGGGATCATGTCCCTACCTACAAGATGGCAAAAAGTTATCGAACAAAATGGTACCTACATACTTTAGTTAAATGTAAATAAACTTTATTAAAAAATGTTTTGAATTTTCTTAAAAAATGCGAAGAAACTTTTTCCCCAACCTTGTTCTGTAGAACCTCGAAAACACGTTGCATTACCCGCAGTGGATTCAGCGCCGTAACCTGTAGCGCCGAAAGTCGGATTTGGCTTGAACCGTTTGCGGCACACGCGGGCCACGCCTCCCCGACTCCTATATGTATAAGGAGCCGCGTTCCGCGCCGCGATATTATAGATAAATTACACCCAGACACAGAACAAATGATCGTGCTCATCACACAAACATTTGTCCTGGGTGGGAATCGAACCCACTACCTCCGGCATAGCAGTCAGGGTCACTAACCACTAGACCAACAGGCCTGTCAACTAATTAGATGTAGACATAATTGAGCTTCATTGTCTCTACGCTTTTCTGGTGGTCGCCACTGTTGATTCTTGTTTTCAGGAGTTGCAGTGGTTTTGGCAGTCATGACAAAAATAACATAAAACCGGTAGGTATGTACTTGGTACCTAGTACCTACAATTTCACCAAAAAAAAAAACAGTTCGCTCCAATAAATAGTTATGATGGAGCATTCTTAAGCTTTTATAACGTCGGTTACTTAAAAGCTAATCCGACGCACTCGACACAATGCTAAGTAGCATATCGTATTAAGTTCACACTTGACCGGGTATTCACGTAAATATACAACAATGGACAATTTGCACAATAGCCCAGTTGCGTAGTTCGACGAAGTATTTGTGTTTTGGCGTTTCAGACGAATGGCAAAGTCGAGCGGTTTATAAGGGTCTATAAGAGTGATTTAATTTTAAAGTTTTAGGATTTACACAGCTTTACTTGCTTGGCACCGGGGCCCTCGAACGCAAAGGGCTGCTGAAGGGGAATATATTGGTTTTTAGTCAGTCAAGTCCGACAATTCTTTCCGCTCCATCGTGGGTGAGAGGACTCGTTAAAAGATTTTCCAAAAAGGATTTTGAAGACTGTTTTCATGCTGTAATTAATCTGTTCATGTTGCAATTATTTAAATTGGAGAACTCACCCTAAATTACCTAGATAACTGACTTTTTTATCATATTCCGATTTCAATCTATTGTGAATTTGTGATATATTGTTTTATTGAATAAATCAACAAAAGTACAGTTAAGATTAGTTGTAGGAATACAAATAAATATTTTCTCAAAGCCCAAATAATGTTTAAATCTAAAACCATAATGTAGTTCGTTCCACAATTTTTAAACACAAAAATTACACAAGCTTTCGCCAGCCTGCTTCAAATCGCAGCGTTCATATGAAAGGGCTTTACAAAAAAAAAAAGCTCACTAAGGAGATCTTACTCTTAAGATAATCTTGGACAGACGGACACACGTTATAATATCTATTGTATCATTACGACCATGCACAATATAGATGACCACAGTTGAAGGAATTACCGTCTTTTGTAAAGTACTTGTGAATTTATTGAGATATAAGTACTTATGTGAGGCTTTGAGTAAGCCGACGTTATAAAGGCTTTTTGTAATGTAACTTCACGGCTTTATCACTTTTGGATTAGGCAGAAGTGTGTAAATATAAAACTAAACTAAGCTAAACTCATTTCCTGACAGTTCGATATGTTGATGTTGTAGATAAATAATCAAAACACAATCTTAATATAACTTCACTAGCTGTTGCATATTACCTGGTTCGACGGCGCGTTGAGTTCCACGCGCGCCTCAAAGAGTGTCAGCATGATGACGGGGCCCCCCTCTAGAGGGCCAAAGCCTGCCGGGGTCGCGAGACTTATCTCATTACCGTGACCCCGGAACATGAAGAGCTATTGAAGGACACCGTGGATTTCAGTCAGTACAAGTCTGACAGTCCCTCCCGCCTTGTCCTGGGTGGGAGGACTCATTTGATGATTTTACCAAAAAAAAAGCTGTTGCATATTAAACGTATTTTTTATTTCGTTACGTAAACCAACATTGACGAGGATACGATGCTTTTAGAATTGCGAAAACATCACAAGCAAGTACAGTTTTAACTTGTAAACATGCGTATTACTTAGTAACATTACAATAGCGATACCCCTTGGAAAGACAGACTGACAGGCCTGTTGGTCTAGTGGTTAGTGACCCTGACTGCTATGCCGGAGGTCGTGGGTTCGATTCCCACCCAGGACAAATGTTTGTGTGATGAGCACGATCATATTTTGTTCTGTGTCTGGGTGCAATTTATCTATAATATTTATGTATTTAGAAATATATAAATATGTTTATCAGTTGTCTAGACCTATAACACAAGCTCTGCTTAGCTTGGGTGATAGTTGTGGAATTTTAAAGACTGAATAAACTTTGGACTATCCTAAAACATATAGTTCATTTATAGTAAGGTCTATTATTACAAATGCACACGGAAGTAATTTCAGCCAAAGCGATGGTCTATTCATAGAAAACTTAGCTTTGAAGCTTTTCAACAACTACCCACCTTACTGCATTCTATGATCTACCCTCGAATCAATTACTTGTAAAAGCGAAGAAAATATTGAATTTAAAACATAAAGGAATATGATCAAAGCGAATATTTTCATACGGTAGGTTTAATGTGTTATTACGAAATTGGATTTGTCTGTTTTGTTACGACTAGTTGTGGCTCCTGGGTTTGAGTGAGATTAGATATGAAGTGATTGTCATCATCATCATCATCATTTCAGCCTATTGCAGTCCACTGCTGGACATAGGCCTCTCCCAGGGAGCGCCACAAAATACGATCTCCCGATTTTTTCATCAAGCCACTGCCAGCTACCTTCTTCAGGTCATCGGTCCAACTTGCCGGGGGGCGTTCAACCCTAAGTTTCTTGTATGGATTTTAGTCAGTAAAAGTCTGACAGTCCTTTTCGCCCTGCCCTGGGTGGGGACTTATTTGATAATTTTACTACGATAAAAGCATCAACAAGTAGTTTTAATATTTTTTTGAAGAGGCTGAATTTGAACTTTTACTAAGTATATCTCCCGTTTTAAGTTCTAACAAGTCCCGTGGCTAAGTAATTACAACCGCACAGGCCGATCTTCCGAGTTAAGCCGCGCTTGCCTAGGATGGTCTGTGGATGGGTGACCATCTGTCATAGCGAGTTTCCTCCGTGCTTTGGAAATCACGTAAAGCCGTTGGTCCCGGCTGTCATTTGTAGATCTTTGACAGTCGTTAATCACAGTCAGAAGACGAAAGTCTGACAACCAGTCTTACCATGGGGTATCGTATTCCAGTTACTGGGTTGTAGAGGTCCGATAGTCAGTCGCTCCATGTAAAATACTGACATTCAGCTGTATCTGGTTTGACTGGAAGCCGACCCCAATGTAGTTGGGAAAAAGCTAGGCAGTAGATAATTATTGTGAGTTGCCATGATATTTTAAATACTTAGTAGGTAAGTGTTTCATACAAACAAAAAACCGGAATTTTTCTTTCCTTCAATCTCGTGCATGAATCACTGCATAATCTATGGTTTCCACTCTCCCCTAACACTAATTCCGTCAAAAATATCAGCGGAACAAACAAAAAGACGGTGCTATAATACCGTAATATAATAAGGAGAGCTACTCAACGGATTTCTTATGGTTGAAGTTTAGAGGGATTGGGGCGCGCTGAAGTAGGTATATCATTGTATCTTGTGCGATGGATGGACGCTGTGAGGGGTGGAGAAGGCTTTTTCAAAAATTTTGGAAGGTAAAAATATCTGGTTGAAAGCATTGTTCGTGTCGGTTATTGGCCATACAGGCCACGGCTCAGTATACTCAATACTCAGTATATTTATTGCTTCCAAAAGTATACTTAGATGGTAAGTTTTACAAAGTTATGATCATTGTGGGGTGCTAAGACAGGAAACCTCCACGTGCGCCCGTGGACTGGAGTTCCCTCTCGGATACGTCCGTGGGGAAGACCAGTTTTTCGGGCCGGTGCACCCTGGGATGCGGGCAAAAATTCTTCCTTAGGCACTGTGTGCCTAAGGGGTCTCTCTGCCCGTATGCGAATAGCCTGTCGGGTGGACGCTCCAACGCGTGTCCCTCTGATTAGCAGAGGGCACAGCGGCGGAGCGGGCTTGCGAACAGTGAGTAATGGGTAGCTTGCCGTCCGACCAAGGACCAAGCCCGGGTCGGTGGCGCGTCGTGTCGTGTTTCGCGCGTGCCTTCGGGGAGTAGTCAGCAAACTGACGGGGCCCCTTATGGGGCCAAATGCCTGCTGGGGTCGCGGGTTTTTCTTAACCCAGGATATCGTGGCCCCGAAACGTAAAGGGCATCCGAAGGAACACGGGTGGATTTTAGTTAGTAAGAGTCTGACAGTCCCTTCCGCCCCACCCAGGGCGGGAGGCCTCATTTGATGATTTTACCACCAAAAAAAAAAAAAGTTATGATTATGGACCCTGTCAAACACTGCAAAAGTAGGAGAGAGGACGGTACGATTGACACAGTGGATAAATGATTTAGGCGAGCTACATGATTAACTGACAAACTCTTACACTGACTGGACAGGTCCACTTAAATCTGTGTGTTCCTTTCCTCAAAAGATAATCTGAGATACTGACCTGCATGATCCTCGTATGACTTGAACAGTATTCATGATGTCTGGGCTTTAAAAAGACTGAGACCTCTAAGTTTGTTTTGGCTGTTTCTGCTCAGGGTACGAAACAACGGTCTTACCTGGTTTGAACATACTTGCTGAGATAAATATATGATTTCATCTCTTTATTCGTCTTTTTTCTTATTGGTTACATTTTTAAAAATTTTTACAAAAAGAAATAATAAAACATTTAAAAATATAAAAAATAGCTGTCCACCAGGATCGGGAACAGAGTCCGGGTCACCGGTGGTCAAGGCTCCTGAGAGAGGAACCTCCTAACAATACGCGCCGTGTCCAGAAGTACTGCCTTGTTCGAGGCTCTTGGCAATTAAGCAATTGGTAGACACGACTATCGGCACAATGACTGCTGTATTCACGTCCCACATGTCAACAACCTCGCGGGCCAGATCAAGATACTTGAATTGTTTATCCTTTTCTGCCTTCACGAGGTTCTCATCATGCGGGACCGTTATATCAACAATCATTGTGCGACGCTCCGATCGATCTATCACCACAATGTCAGGCTTATTGTCGTTCGGCGTGGCGGTCTAAGGGGGAGGCCTATGTTCAGCAGTGGACGTCTTCCGGCTGATGATGATGATGATAATAAATTGTAGAGCAGGTATTGTATCTTAAAAGCATTCAATGATTTTTGTTAAGTGCCTACAGAATCTTGTCTGTTGTAGCAAAGACTCATGCAGAATCCGTCTCCACACTAACCTCTCTCCATTATCATAATATATAAATATGTATATTACGCACGCGTGGCATCATACATTTTTGACGCAATCCTACAAATATAATAAAAGGTTCCCCCTGTATGATATGTGCCTATGTGTCTGTATGTATGGTGGTATGTATGTAAGTACCTGCTTATATTCATAAGGTGTGGGAGACGTGTGATGAAGATGTGTTAGCTTTTTTTTTTGTCGTGATAAAATCATCAAATGAGTCCTCCCACCCCGGGCAGGGCGGGAGGGACTGTCAGACTTGTACTGACTAAAATCCACAGTGTCCTTCAATAGCCCTTTATGTTCTGGGGTCACGGTAATGAGATAAGTCCCGCGACCCCGGCAGGCTTTAGCCCTCTAGAGAGGGGGCCCCGTCATCATGCTGACGCTCTTTGAGGCGCGCGTGGAACACAACGCCGTCGACCCGGGCATGGCCCATGGTCGGGCTGCGAGTTGCCCTTTACTCGCCGCCCGCATGGGCATGCGGGCGGCGAGTAAAGGGATCAAAGATCATCCTGCGACTTCTCTTGCCATGGGCGTTTCCCACTGCAGCTGGGTCGTCAGGTGGACGCTGTCCTCTCCCTCACGCATCCCGCCTCCTCCTTCGCTAAAGATGTGTTAGCTTGGAGACAAAATGATCATCACTCGATTTTTTTGTTCAAGTCCACTATTGCTATAATAATATACACTGTAGTGACCCTAATTATTCTCTAAACAGAATATACCTAACTGGTAAAAGCACTTTTTTTTACATTTAAATAATTACAAAAAAACTATATTTTTTATATAAAAATAGCAATCGACCAGCGTCAGGAGCAGGGTCCCAGCAGACCGGTGGTCAGGGCTCCTGAGAGAGGAACCTCCTAACAATACGCGCCGTGTCCAGAAGTACTGCCTTCTGAATCAAACGCTCGATCCAGCTGCCAAGCGAGAGCCTCTTCAAGTGTTGTTCGAGGTTCTTTGCAATTAAGCCATTGGCAGACACGACTATCGGCACAATAACTGCTGTAAGTATTTCATGTCCCACATGTTAATTAATGTTAATACTCGTAGATACATTATCTACTTATATTATTTACTAGCTGGTCCGGCAAACTTCGTACCGCCTCACCTTTTAAACCTTCCCTGGACTTCCACGAATAAATCGAAACCAAAATCAGCCAAATCGGTCCAGCCGTTCTCGAGTTTTAGCGAGACTAACGAACAGCAATTGATTTTTATATATAAGAAGATAGAGATTTAAACCACGTAGGTATACAACGTTCAGCACACTATGGACAATCAGCCCTACTTATTTGCTATCTACATTTTATGAATAGGTAGTTATAAAATATCAAAAAAAAATGGAAGCGGCATTACTTTCATTTTCCTGCATCTCTCAGCAGCCTAATCGTATTTTATTTATAAAAATAAATACTTATACCAAACAAGAAAAAAAAATGGAACAAAGCACACAAAAGATTACACAGGACAGGCCCTCTATCCAATTTGAACACATATTACATACGGTATTTAGTTTAATAACAATAAATGTAAAAAAATTGCAACAATAGGGTTAAAAAAACTATTCCCAAACACTCACTGCGGGTGGCAAAAATTATATTCGAACACGCTATCGATCGAAAACCAACCTTATGAACTACAAGTTAAGGTTAAAAATAAGTTGTGTTTGTTAAAGTTAACCCCCAAATGCTTGCTGATTCGTGGCGGCTACCTATTTATTTGGTACGTAAAGTACTGTATTGTATTGTATTGTACTTGAGTGTTTCAAATTCTGGTCGTTTTGATTTGTTATGGTGAGTAAGAGGACGGTAGAGGCTCCTTTTGGACTTTTAAAGGTTAAATAAGTTAAATGTGCTGATTTTCGTTTGATGAATTTGTAGATGGGGATATAAATGTATGGGAGAAGAAACATAAATTGGTATGAAGGCAGAAAAGAATGATGATTATGAAAGCCCCTTCTCCTTCCCTATACTTATTTATTTTATATTCAAAATAATAGTCATATTAAAAAACTGTATTAATAAAGCAAACTATGATAGAAAATCTTAGCTTCTTTAAATATCTTATATTTATTTAATTAATTTATGTGCAAAATGTTTTATTAATTTATGTAAGTACTAATTCAAATTATCTTTACTGCCATCCATAATGCATTAGTACTAGTAACTTATCACCAAATTGACTTTATGATTCATTAAAATAAAATAAAAAAAGTTTTCTCAATCACAGGCGAAGCGAAACTAAACTAGTAGCGCCATCTGTCTTTGGTTTTATCAGTGAGATTTATAAAAGAGACATCTAGTGAAAAAGGGAAAAATACACTGAAGAATAAACTAAGGTGACGTTAAAGTAGTTCAATCAATTTTCTCTAGATACCGTTATTTTAACAAAATAATATTATAAAACTTTTTTTCGAAAGAGAAAAACTGCCTGTTTTTTATCATTTTTTTATTTAGATAGAGCTTATAAAAATAATAATACATTCTCACCTATTGGTCCGATATAATACAATCACACAATAAAAAATAAATAATTATTCTTTAGGGTCAGCATACACCGAGACACGACGCGGCGCGACGTGACACAGCGATACGGTCAGTTCAGACCGAGACGCGACGCGAAGCGACGTGACGCAACCATACTTCAAATGTGTATCTTTTCTTGTCGTAAATAAGGTTAGATTTTGAGTCGCTATTAAAATGCAGCGCGGCGCCGCGCTGCACCGCGCCGGGTTGTGACAGGTGTATCTTTTCATGTAGGAAATAGAGTTCGATTTTGAATAGCTCTATTGATATGTGCGTGCAGCGTCACGTTTCGGTCTGAGCCCACCCATACTGTAAATGTATATCTTTTCGTGTAGTAGGGGCCTATGCACAGCACGATTTTTAAACGCTTCGTTGACACGTGTTTGTAGCGATACAGACGGGATACGCACGCGAGTTATACGCAGTCAAACTGCTCTGTTTGATAAAAGCGCGCCGTCGACGCGCGTTTCTAAAAAACGCGTCGATGGCGCGTTTTAAAAACGTGGTGTGCATAGGCCCTAAATAGAGTTAGATTTTGAGTCGCTATTAAAACGCAGCGCGTCGCGCTGTGTTGCGAATGGTGTATCTTTTCGTTTTCGTGTAGTAAATGGAGTTAGATTTTGTTAGGTGTGGTTTGACCTATGAATAATAAAAATGGTACCACTTTAAAGGTTTATCTGTTACTTAACTTTAAGCCTCCTGCAGACACACGCGATTAATCGCGCTGTGACAATGAGCCAAGCTAATTTCCACTCTAAAAATACTGCGAATGGACCGCGACATGTCGCCCCGCGCGATTAATCGCGTGTGTCTGCAGGAGGCTTTATATTGATACCAAATTCATTCAAATCACACTATTTCGGATCAATTCCAAGCAAGTGATTCCCATACTTTGGTCGCGGTGTATATGGCCTGTAAAGATTACTGTAAGACTGTTACTCCAGGTAATATTAAATTCACAACTCAGATTTATAATTGTTTTTCTTCTCGGTCTTCGTGATCTCGATTCTCAAATTGGGCGGGCTCCAGTTGTCTTCCACCACCCTGCTCTCTATGATATGCTTGTAGACCAAGGCGGAGAGTCGAGCTGTCCTCTTCTTTGTAGCTGATTCGAAGTCTACCTCGTATAGACCGAAGCGTTCGCTGGAAAAAGAAGTTTGTGTAAGAGTACCATATCATCAAAATAGTGTGGTCGTACTAAACTTTTGTTGCATTTAGATTCTGTCTTCACCAATAAGGCTGTGCGTTACTTTTGAGCGCGAACATTTTCACTGAGCTGAGTTTAGCAAAGTGCGCACACAAATAACGAGTTCACTGCTCACGGGTGCACAAAAGTAACCAGACGTGCACGAACATACTAGACAAATCTTTGAAGCTTTCGCTCAATAGAAACTTTTTTTCAACGAATGTACCTGGAAGCGCGGGTTATGCTAAATTTTGCTAATTGGCTGTGACGAAAAAACATGGAAATTACGTTCTGCCGGGAACACAAGAAAGATTGCAGAACTAAATAAAGGAAGGATGCACAGTACCTTGATTCTCCGGAGACGTCCTCGCGGCTGAGGGGCGGCTGTCGACTGCTGGATATTGGCGCGCGTTGTGAGTAACCGATTGGGTTCGAGAGTCAGCTGTCGACGCTTTTAAGCGATCCCTCTCTCTCGTACGAATGAGAGAAGGCATGTGCGGGATAGGGACGGGGATAGGACGCCACAGCCAAATCAACTTAGTCGTTCAATGACATGAAGCTACAGATAAAGACTTAACCGTTTTTTCTTCGTAGCGTAACCAGTACCGGTTGGTAGAAACTACATATTTGTCACCATAATCAACGCACTCCGTCATAGCACTCGACGGAGAAACAGAAACTTTTATTCCCGCGGTGCATATTACTTAACCGTGGGACAGTTTTCATCCTCCACACGGGCGTAGCCGTGGGACTCTTCTAAAGGTACTGTAAAAAAACCTCTTCAATAATCTACCAACCTGGTCCCAGCAGTCCACTCCACATTATCCATGAGACTCCACGCGGTATACCCCTTCAATTCCGTCCCGTCTTCCATGGCTAGTAGCAAGGCCCCAAGGTAGGCCCTCAGGTATTCCACCCGGGATTGGTCCCGCAAACCCGTGCCGGAAGACCAACCGTTTTCCGTGATGATGATGGGGAGATAGTCGTAGTTCAGGTTTAGGTGGATACAGGCTTTGTAGATGCCGTAGGGAGCGCTCTGAAAGAAGATATGGGTTGGTAAGGATGATTAATTATTTATGAGAGAAATCTTGCCTTTTCTTAGCTGACTGGTAGATGTTTCGAATATAAACTTTATTGATACCAAGTTAATGTGCATATTTCTCCAAGTGGCTTTCATCAAGCGATTGTATCTTGAATGTACGATGCATTTGCTGAAATCGTTTTTTGTCTGGGTGCAATTCTCAACTGATGTCATCTGTCCTAGATATTGAAGAGGGTCTGTCAGCCAGGACCTACTAACTAAGAACACCCGGGTGTTCCCTGCCACATTCGCCCCAGGGGTAGTAGGATCTAATGTGTCATTTGTGGCTCGGGCTGGTCCGGCTCGCTTTGCTTACGGAAGGGGAGTGTAGATTTTCCCCCAGTAACAACTATGAAAGGCGCGTCCCAATAGCTTTGACAAAGGCCAAGAAAGTTACTCCATATGAGCCAGTAGCCAGTTCAGTTTTAATCAGTTGAAGAACGTAGGTACCTTCAACCAAGGCGACTTGGCAGGTTTCCACTGAGGACCCTGCGTATACTCCGTATCGCGATCATCTTCGAACGAGGGAGAGTCATACTTCGTCTTACTGGGCTCTACCAAGAATGTGGTGTAGTGGTTCATTCCCAAGAAGTCTGCAGAACCTGTTTAAATGCATATTGAATTAGACAGTTTGATAAATATAATGCGATGAGGTGGGTATGTCCCAAAAAAACAAAATGCGATGGGCAAATTCGATCGATGATGTGGTCAATGGTGGAGCACGGTTGTCTACAAATAAACTATAGTTCACTCTTGACTTTAAGACCTGGTTGTAGCTATCAGGAGACAGACTCCGGCAAGGAATGCCACTCTTTACCTGTGCTCACTATAAACTTTTTTGCAAAGCGCTTTATACGTATGATGGATGGGATGTCCACCATGTAATAATGCATTGTCAAACGTCTTGTAGTCCGATAGTGGAAAGAGCCAGGCAGAATCGAATTGTGCAGTTCCATCTCACACTCTCCCAAGTATAACCGATAAAAAAATCAACAGGCTGGCTACTCGGCGCCAATGTTCAAGGCTCAGGGCCTTGAACATTGGCGCTTATCGGACCAGAGGCTTATCGGACCTTGACCCGTTTATCATTATATTACCTTTGAGAAGCTTTACTTCAGCAGCAGACAGTTTTGGCAGTCTGGAGGTCTTGAATCCTTGCTCCTTACTCTTCTTGTCCACTATGCTCTTAACGAGAGGAGGGAAGTCGCCCTCTTTACTGAATATCGGGTGCAAGTAGATGCCGAACTGGAAAAATATTGCATTTGTATTATAAACGTTTGAGGTCCTGGATCTCTGTCCAGTTACTAATCTGTCCAGATGCGAAATTGTTCAGCTGCTCTGAAGGGGATTCATCTTCTGATATCTTGATAAAGTGCCATTGATGCAAAGAGACTACTGCACTTCTAGCAAATCCTAGAGGGGATTTTTTACTATCGGCGTTTCTTCGTTGCAAAGATACTTCTAGTAATTTTTTATTTTTCAACATCATTTGACACAACCGTCCTTTGAAATTCGTCGCTAAAGCCCAAAAGGGTGAAGACATTGTTGTAACTTACCTCAAATGCTCTGGCCCTCTCAGTAGCCGCCGCATTATCTGTATTGTTGACAATCGGGTCAAACCAGTTCACTGCCACTGCAATACCGACGTTACCTGCAACGCAATGTTTATAAATTATAGCATCAGGCGTTACATAGCCCAAATTCATGATTTTTTGTAAAATATGTTTTGTTTTTAGAAAAGATGGATGGATTGTCTAAGGAATGATATGAAAGAAAAAGGAGTAAATGATACTGTGACGTCTGATAGGGGAGAATGGAAGAAGAAAACGTGTTGCGATGACCATAAGTAGAATGGGATAAGGGCAGGAAGAAGAAGAAGATTTCGTTTTGTTTTTGGGACAAAAATACGGCCTTTTTTTGGTGGTAACCTTCCTGTCCCGCTTTTATCGTCTGTAACCTTTAATTGAAACTTAATTATATTAATACTTATCTATGCAGTTAGCTGCTCAAATAGCTCGTTACCTTGATGCTCCTTCTCAAACTCTGCTTCATACAAGCGATAAGCCTTCGCATGAGCCAACAAGACATTCTTCACACACTCATATGCTCCTCCATTCTTAATATTAAGAGCTGGAGCCATAAGTTCACTTCCATAACCTTCGATACATATTGTATTCGGCTGGTTCACAGTTATCCAGAACTTCACTTTCTCTGCATATCTTTGGAAGACTACTCTAGCGTAGTCTTCAAACCAGGTGGTAGAGAGAGAGTTGGTCCATCCGCCCAGGTCTTCCAGCGGCTGGGGCAGGTCGAAGTGGTATAGGGTTACCATGGGATGGATGTTGTATTTGAGAAGCTCGTCTATCAGGTTGTCGTAGTACTGAAAACCTGCTTCGTTGATTTCGTTTGGAAAACCTGGTGGAATAAGTGTTTTATTAATTTTGTGACTAGTGTACCTATGTCAATAAATCTCTTTTGTTTCTTTCTATGTCTTTGCGCGTTTATTGTAAACTTTTTCAAAATTATTATTGCATTAAAGGGCAACTCGTTGCCCGACCCCATGGACGCGCCGTCGGTCGACCCGGGCATGGTCCATACCATGCCCGGGTCGACCGACGGCGCGTTGTGTTCCACGCGCGCCTCAAAGACCGTCAGCAAGATGACGGGGCCCCCCCTCTAGAGGGCCAAAGCCTGCTGGGGTCGCGGGACTTATCTCATTACCGTGACCCCGGAACATAAAGGGCTATTGAAGGACACCGTGGATTTTAGTTAGTACAAGTCTGACAGTCCCTCCCGCCCTGCGCGGGGTGGGACGACTCATTTGATGATTTTACCACGATAAAAAAAAATATTATTGCATAAGCTCTTGTTGATGTATTTAGTCAAGACAAAGTGTCATACTAGAAATGTCTCCCGAGTCGTGGGTGCATTTGCAAACATTTTAATTCATAATAATATCTTTCATCATATCATCAGCGCGCACATGTAGTACCTAATCTTTGTTCCATGCGGGAATCGATCCTGCAACACTAAGGTGTCTATCGTTACACAACTTGTAAGGCTCCAAATGTGCCAAAATTATTAATTAGATAATATTAGTTAGATTGCTGCATGCCATTTATTATCAATGTTATTATCGTAATACTGTACGGTATGATATAAACTTGCAGTCGAATCTATGTTACGTGAGGTATCACATGATAATAAAATTATAACCTGAAGACTAGTGGGCCGTGACACGTTGCGTGGCAGTTGATCTCTCCGTATCGTCAATATTTATTTTTTATCTTAGTAAAATCATCAAATGTCCTCCCGGGACCCTCCCAGGTAAGGACTGGAGGGAATAACAGACTCGTACGGATCCACGGTGATCATTCAATATCCCTTTACGTTTCCAGGGTCACGGTTAGCTGGTGAGACAAACCCGAGACCCCAGTATCAATACCGCTGACTATTATTTATAAGCATTTTCAAATCGATATAGGTACCTAAGTCATTCTTTACCTGTAGGCAATACTCTGCTCCAGGATATGGAGAACCGGTAGAAGTCCACGCCCAGCTCCCGTAGCATCTGGACGTCTCTCTGCCAGTTGTGGTAGGAGTCGCTGCCCACGTCCCCGTTCCTCCCATCAGCTATCACCTCAGGCTTCTCGTGGACAAATCTGTCCCATATGCTCTCGCCTTTTCCTGGAAAAATTAAAAAATATCTAGCTTTAATTTCGCGATAAAATGGAGGCAGGATGCAGTCCCACCCTCCCGCCTGTATGCACATGCAGGAAAGGCAGGGTGGGACTGCATCCTGAATTAAAGCTAGATATTTTTCATAACATTTAATTACTAGAAAAAAGGAATTTTGGATACCTAAGTTCAAGTGATCCTAAGGTCAAGTGATTTGTTTTTGGGGTGGCAGGGATCCATCTGGAGCAGTGGTGGCCCAGTGGTATCGGCCCCAACTTACGAGTTGTAGGTCGTGGGTTCGAATCCAGCCAGGCGCATTACTTTGTGTAATTTATTTCATCACCACTGTTCTCAAAACGGTGAAGGAAAACATCGTGAGGAAACCGGCATGTCCTAGAACCAAAAATTCGAAAACATGTGACATCCACCAACACGCACTGGGCCCGCGTGGTGGATTATGGCCCACTCCCTCGCTCAGAGAGGAGGCCTGTGTCCCAGCAGTGAGAACATTTATAGGCTGATGATGAGGGATCCATCTCATAGTGGTCCACCGAAGGCATTGATTGACCGATTCCACAAGGGGTATACATTATGGTATGCTCTATAAGAAATCTCATAGCTGGACTGTACGATGCTTTGACAATACGGCTTTGAGATCGTCCAACCGTGCAGCTCGAGCGCTCACCCTTCGCACCGCACGATTGGAAGCTGTCGCTGTCAGTTACCTTAGTGAATGGCAAACTTTAGTCCCAGAATGGGGCTTTAGCGCTGTAAACTCGAGTCACAACGCTGTGTTTAAAGAGTTATAGTAATAGCATTGCTGAGCGGTTCGGGGCCAAATAGGTACTTTTAGTGTGTAATGTTGCATCGCGGTGCGCAGGAGTTACAGTTCCTTAAGGGTGAGCTCGCTCCATGGACCATCAAATTGAAGAATTTAGGGACCAATGTCACCTTTCCGATTGTATTGTTTCGAATGATGATACTTTACAAGAGTATACTGTAGGTACAAGTAAGAGTAAGAATTTTTCAAACAATGTATTTTCAATTATTTAAAATTAAACCATTAATGTATTTGTTGCTATTAGGTGTTACGAAATTAGGATTTAAAGAGCTGAGAGACTGCAATAAAACTGTCGTCTGTCTAACCTTATTATATTGGGGTCATCTTTCAATCTAATACGAATAAGCAGCTGAATACCAGTATTCTGCATGGAGCGACCGATCTGATCTCCAGAACTCAGAAGCTGGGTAATAACAGCTATACCCCTGCACGCGCAGACTTTTGGGACTCTGACTACTGAGGTTGTAGCACGAATTTTCATGAGTTAAATTTATTTCTCGGTCGTGCACAAGAGGCGCTATTTCATCAAGTTTTCCATACAACAAACACCGTGCATACTTCAAGTATACTGTACGGTAAAATACGGAAAACTTGTGCTTAGGTCTCCGGTAACGTCAGAATGACTGTGATAGGACCACGTAATTACAAAATTACACGGTATTTCTCCAAAGATAAGACGCCATTATTATCACTATAATATCAAGAGATTAACAAAGTAACTTAAACAAATTGTTTAATTGTAAAATCTTTATCTTTCTAAGTAAGAATGAAGCGTTTCGTGTTGCTAACTGTTTTGTACGAAGTTATCGTAAAAATAATGATAAGATGCTCTAAAGAATTGACTTTATTAAATCATTCTTTATTATTATACTAATCATGCACGGTTTTTAGTTTATTTCTTGTCCTTCATTCAAATAGATATTATTATAGTTTTAGAAAATAACTTTTTGATGCGTAGGGGAACAGTGTATAAGACGGGGACACGAGGTATGATGGGAAATCATACACCTAAGGCAAACATAACACAAAACTAACGTAGCACAAGCGCCAACAGGACGCCATTTCCGTCTGACCGCTTGCAAATGACGTCCTGATGGCGCTTGCTCCACGTTAGTGTTGTGTTAAGTATGCCTAAAGAGTGTATGTCCCCATTATACCTCGCGATTATTAACGTCCCCGTCTTATACACTGTTACACTGTTCCCCTACGGCTTTTCTTTATCATTAACAAAACAATTTATAATTATTTTACTCCGGAAACAATTAAAAACAACCAAACTGCTAAGTCACCGGTAAAAATAATATAAACAATAGTTGACTAATGTGTGAACTGATTACAATACTAAGTATTATGAAATATACTAAAATCGTCTCATTTTTGTTGACATTACGTCATACATGATTTAGCAGACATTTTACGTTTTACGCTGTTTCATTATGCGACGTATGAGTGTGAGTAAAGTAAATATTTATTTGCATAAAATATTTTATTTAGGTACAAAGATGTGATTGTAAAACACATAAATTGTGTACACGTACTAAGTGTTAGTTGGATTAGCTCTCAAAAAATATACTTTTGCATTTTGAATGGACACAAGAGTTACTTTACTTTCGACGATGTAGCCTCTTAAATTTATGAAAATATTTTTATATTTCAAGTGCTTTTAAGTAAAAATTAAGTATCCAATAAAAATAAAAAAAAACTTGAGAGGTGTCAAGGGACACCCGGATGGAACGAAGTTACTGTATACACTCAACACCTCACTGTTCAATGCGAAATAGAAAGACGAAACGAAAATACCTGGCTTGCTTTCTATAGAGAGAGAAAGAGAGAGACAGACAGAGAAACATGCGCACGCCGCACGGCTTACAATAGCTTACTATAGCAAAAAATGTTTCCGTCTAGCCCCCTTTCGCAACGCGCGTTAAGGAACTTCGTTCCAAAAATCGGCAAAATTCGATCCTGGTCGAAATATGCGACATTAACAGTCTTATCTATATGCAAAAATTGAAAACATGTGACATCTACCAAACCGCACTGCGTCCGTCTGGTGTGCAGAGTGCCTGCCTGTGTCCCAACAGTGGGAATGTAGGGGAACAGCGTATAAGACGGGGACACGAGGTATGATGGGAAATCACACACATAAGGCAAACTTAACATAAAACTAACGTAGCACAAGCGCCAACAGGATGCCATTTCCGTCTGGCCGCTTGCAAATGACGTCCTGATGGCGCTTGCTCTACGTTAGTGTTGTGTTAAGTATGCCTAAAGAGTGTATGTCAATGTCCCCATTATAACTCGCGATTATTAACGTCCCCGTCTTATACACTGTTCCCCTAGGCTAATTATGTACTGTCCCACTGCTGATCAAAGGCGTCCCTGCATTCAATCCAACGGTATCGACAATCCTAATTACGTACCTATTTCTTTTCCTCAAAATTCCTAGTCTATAAAAACCCAAAAGAATTGATATTTTCTTACCATCAGCATCCCAGCCTCCTTCCACCTGATACGCAGATGTGGCCGCACCAAACAGGAAGTTTGGAGGAAACTTTCGGACCCTGAAGTCTCTATAGCCATCGGACCCGAAGACTATGAGGAGACTGAAAGGTAAATGACAGTTTTTTCAACGAATGCAACCTTCCAGGACTTGTTTGCTTGTCTTATTTTGCTAGCTGGGAGGGTATTACAATGTCTTAAAACGGGTCTATTCACTCTTGCAATAATAAAAAACCCAAGGGTTGTAGCTATCAGGAAACCAGGAAACATATGAGTCTGGCATGGAATTAATTAATTGACGGTTGGCGCAGTGGCTGAAAGATCGACTTCAGCGCAGCGTGTCCCGGGTTTGACCCCCGCGTGGAGGCGGTTTGGGTGTTTGTGTACATACTATGTCTATGTTTGTAAACGCACCCACGATATGTACAAGAAACACGTTAGTACTCTTTATCTACTCTCATATCGTTAAATTCAAAATACAAAACTCAAAACGAGTTTATAATGACGTACTTTACACACAGTATATCGAAATGAAATTAAAAAATTAAATTATGACACTATTTCTCTAACAAAATAATGTTATAATAAAATTTTTTTTCATTACGATACAGATTACAGATCATAGATACATTCATTTGATTTTTTATCTGTGGCTGCGCGCGCTTTGGGAGTACGTCTAACGCCAACGATACACAATTCCATATTCAATTTCATACTCAATTATAAATACAAAATGAACACTTATTAACAATATTTATCTTTTATTTGATAATTATATTCGTGTTCAATGAGAGTAGATAAAGTAGTGTATGAAACTGCACATAACTAGGTATTATACACTCGTGTGATACTTTTAAAAAACTCGCTTCGCTCGTTTTTTAAACTCACACTCGTGTATAATACCCCTCATTATGTGACAGTTTCATAAACTACTATTAATCTATGTTAATCAATCGTAATACCTATGTATATAGGGTGTTAAAAATCAACTGCAGGAATTTCGTGTGCGTACTCGGTATTAAAAACCATGTAACTATATTCCAAAAAAAAATTTTTATTTCAAGCATTTCAAAGTTAATAAAATTTTTTCAAGCATTTTTCTTTTGGCCTATTAATATGGCCAATAAAATAAGTTATTTGTAAATATTTCGATGAATTGCCAGTCCAAAGTCTGCAAAATATGATGGGAAAGTTTGAATCAGCTGTGAACGCTACACACCACGGGTAAACGACCTCAAAGAGCAATCAACTTCATTAATATCGTAAAAAACATGCTTGAACAAAAAAAAATATTTTAAAGCTCGAAAGAAAAAAGTTTTTTGGAATGTAAGTACTTGGTTTTTGATACCGAGTACGCACACGAAATTCCTGCAGTTGATTTTTTAACACCTTTTATATTAGTGTTATTGATTTCCTCGCGACGGTGGCGACGTGATATAGGTAGACAAACCGTTTAGAATGTCCACGACTACTATTTTATTTAGTCAATAGATTTGACCTCGGAATAGAAATATCATTGTCAAGGTGAACGTGATTATTTAGCTATTTATATTTCGAAATATCTGTTATTCACTTATCTCTTAGTAATTCGCTGTTGTGTTTATGTAATTTATAAAATAAGTAAGTATGACATTATTATTTGCATTACTAAGGCCGTTTAGCAAAAAAATTAGACAATTCGAAGAATTTTTTCTCGACATAGCGTCTTGCTAAATAAACCATGTATGGTGTATTATTTAGATTAATAAATCAATAAACAATATGTAAAAACTAAAATTAAAAGTGAAATATTTACAAAAATAACTAAACTAAAACTAAAATAATAATAAAAAAAAAAACAATTATAGGGCGTCAAAAAACTCATCCACATCGCTGTCAATGGGGAAAGTGCCCAGAACGCTGGCAGCATTGCCGCGTTGAATGGCAATGCTGATCCTTTGACCAAGAAATAGGCCAGCCCTCTGGTCACACGAGGCGTCGACTATGCGCTTGGCGATGTCTTTGAAAACTTGATGGGCACTCGGACCCCATGGCCCTAGTGTTTCAACCCCAAACGGCTCAAATACGTAGCTAGAAGTCAAGCCATTGTATTTGCGCCTTTTGAGGTTTTTATGTATTAGTTCAAGACCTGTTTTTACTGTCAATTTATAATCTAACTACCTAGATAACTTCGGTATCAATTAAAATTCAAAATAAACCATTATGCCCAACATTTAAAATCGTCGATTCAATATAACGGAGTTCCTTTTCTTCACTCTTTTTTTAAAAATATCCGAAACAAAAAAACAAAGTTTATGGTTCTATGACACGTCACTAAAAAGAGCGGTTATTTTTGAGGTTAGAAAACAAAAAAAATCACGATGTAAAAGAATAGTAAACATTGATTTTTACTAAAAAGACGGCAATTTTTGAGGTTAGAAAAGTAATAGTTCTTCATCACATCACAGAATTATTAACACTATTTAATTTGAACAGGTAAATAAATACATAATTATCTTACTTTAACAAACACAGTACCACGACGCGCATTGTATAAATAAGAACTGAACACGAAATACATAAGACTGCTATGTTATCTTCGGATAAGATATAATTAACCGTTATCAATGATTATTTATTTTTTTAATAACGGTCTATGTTTTTGATGTCAAGGTCTTCATTTTTGCTGTGTAATTGTCGCGTGCAAAATCATTATTTACTTTATTATTTTTAAGAACAGCAAACAGTTAATTGTTATAATAGATTATTATTAATTTATTATTGACGCGTATAAAATAAATATAGCCGCAATAGTAGGGGAGGCGAGGATGCTAAATTTGCAGTTCCTCGAGCGCCATGGCAATCTATTGGATTTCAAAGATTATGTTTTAAAAAGAAAAAAGTTTATGACAAGTTTTCTTTTTTAGTAGAGGGGAGAGCGTGTATACATTTTTAAAACTGTAAAAAAAAAACAGTTGTAAAGAAGTACTCGAGCGCGTCAGTCATTTACAGTGTAAACGCGCTGTATATTTCTGATAACCATTACATATCAATCTGACGATTAATTCAAGGGGCTGTCCGTAACAAGCGGTTGAAAAACCAAAAACGAAAACGCCTTATAAATAATTAAAACTAATTAGACGGAACGTTGATTGCTATAAAGAACGAGCAGCTGTTAAGTTTTTGTTTTACAACTACAAGACTCGCTCAATTCCTAATGCCACACTCAAATTGTCAGATTATTGAGATAATACACTCTTCTAAATGTAAATAATCTACCTTTTCTTAATCTGACGCGCTAAATTTTCTGAGGATAATTTTTTTTTACTAATCTGACGGGTTACCTCCAACACACCCCACCATATGGAGGGTTCATATTTGGTACAGGTACGTTAAAGGGTGCGAGGATTCTCCCTATATACACACATCAAAAGTGTCTAGGGATCAAGCATTTTTATGCGGATTTCTTGAGATTGAGATGTGGCTTTGTAATAAATTTATGATTTTATAAATTTATATGGATCCTTTTTGGTGCATTTCATAATTTGAATCAGGAACTGTGAATCAAATTCGAGTAAAAGATGAAAATCAGCTGTCAATATTTTCCCTATAAAAACATACAACGCATTGAAGACATTAGTGCTACTGTTTCCCTACTACTGATTAAAACCAACGTTATTATGGAGCGGCGACGTCATTTAAGCAGGGAAGAAATGCTCAGAGCCGTGGGAATGATAGAAGCTGGTTCCCGGCAACGTACTGTGGCTTTAGCTCTGAATACAAGTCAGAGTGTTATCAGTCGACTTTGGACACGTTACCGAAGCACTGGTACCGTGGCTGAGCGCCATGGAGGACGGTATCGCTGCACCACACGGAGACAAGACCGATACATTCAAATCTTAACTCGAAGAGCTCCAACAATAACCGCCATGATGTTAGCCGTGAGGCTTCATCACTCTTCAGGGAACTTAATTAGCGACCAAACAGTCAGAAACCGCTTGCATGAAGTGAACCTTCATTCCCGAAGACCGCTACGGGTACCACCTATAGCAATGCACAATCGTAGGATTCGATATCAATGGGCTCTTGAACACAGAAATTGGGCAGAAGAACAATGGCGTTTCGTGTGCTTTTCTGATGAGTCTCGTTTCGGTATGAGACCGGATACAAGACGTATACGACACTGGAGAACCCCTGGACGCCAACAGCGATTAAAATCCTGCCAGGAAGTCCATCCTTATAGTGGTGGAACCATCATGGTATGGGCGGGTATTTGGATCGGCGGAAGAACTGAGTTGATTTGGATCAGAGGCAACCTCAACGCTAAAATTTATGCTGAGATGATTGTATCAGACGTCATCGTTCCTCTACAAGTGCAAATCGGTCCCTTATTTCAGTTAATGCATGATAATGCACGACCGCACACCGCAAGAGTTATAAGACAGACTCTCGCCGCAGCTAACATCAATGTCCTGCCCTGGCCTGCTCAGTCGCCAGACTTGAATCCGATTGAGCATGCATGGGATATGCTACAGAGAAGAGCTCTGCCGAATATGGAGGGTATCCAGTCGCAAGAAGACCTTTTTTTGTTGTTGCAACGAACATGGGCGGCCATTCCACAGCGTGATTTGGATGAACTCATTTTGAGTATGCCAAACCGATGTTCTTGTGTTGTTAGTGTTCGCGGTAGAAACACGGATTATTAATTGTTTAAGTTACCCAATAAAATTTTAAAGAAAACTGTTATTTCAGTCTTTTTTTCGAACTTTTGTGTTAGTGGTTCAAATGTCAAAAATCCCTTTATTAGGAAAATGGCAAATTTCTTTATTAATGCAAAGGTGACTTGGTTTATCGTTACTGTGACAAACGAAAACACTTTATTTGATGAATCCTTAAAGAAAATTTTAATTAATATCAATCAGGAGAAAAGTTATTGCAAAAATATATGTTGATCCCTAGACACTTTTGATGTGTGTAGTTATCTGACACGCTCGATTCACAACAAAAATCCCTTCCTCGCCGCCCGCCCCTACTACAATAGAATGGAAAGAAATCTCTATCTCTCTCAATGGGGATGGCAACTCAAAGCTATTCGTAGATGTCGCTGCGATCATTGTCTCATATGTCAGATTACTGTTTATGTTGTACAAAAAACAAACATGTATTTTGTTATAAAAATTGAGTTTATTTAAAAAAACAAATATGGAAAATTATTCGTCAATGCAAGTGCATACACTAAAACAAGAACTAAGACGCCGCGGTGCATCTACAAGAGGAAAAAAAAGTGATTTAGTTGAGAGGCTAGAAATTGGATTCTACTAAATTAAACACACATTTACTTGTTGTTAGGATTTAAAATTGTATTTTTTAAGTAGGTATTACATGTGCTAGCCTCTACAAAGAATATAGTACTGCTTCTGACATTCTATATTGAAAAAAATGTCATCAAGTTTTGTGTTTGTCTTCTTCATCTAATTTTACATCTATTTTATAGATTGGAGCAATATGATAAGAATTTTAACTTTCTAACACCACAACTATCACAAATCTCGGTCCCGGTGATAGTTCTTCCACCAGAAGAACCATTTCATGATATAAAGAGCGATGCAATACTTAACCTCCAATAGAAAAGTAGATATTATTTTGAAAGGTGTATTCGATTGTTTAGTTATGGTATAATCATAGAATTTCATTAATAAATTCAACTAACGGCCTGTCCCGGCTTCGCAAGGGTAGATTTTTGTTTATTGTATAGCTTTTCCTTAGTGATAATACAATTTTTGTTCTCACAGCAGTCTCAGCAGCTACCCATTATTTCTTGATAGTGTGAATTGTCGGAAATTTGTATGTTCCATCATTATTACAGCCTTTTACACAACATCTATTCATTTTACATCAATAAAACGCTTTTTTTTCAGAAAATTCCTTTGATTTGACAGTTCTTTTGGGACACAGATGTCACTTTTCACTTTGACACTTGCCTTCCCCATTAGAAAACATGTTTAATAAACATTTTCTTTTCCCGCCACTTATAGCGCCATCTATACAACTAGAGGGAATATTTATTTCTTTATTTTTAAGCTAAGCGCCATCTATGTTAATTTTCAGAAGAAAATATCCACTGAGACTGTGAGGAAAATGTTTTACCATTCGTGGTTTTTTGGCGCGAATGCCGCCATTTTTTCTTTTTGTTTCATAACAATTTATTTCACATTAATGCTCACCATCACACGAGACTGCTTAAACCAGCTAATTGCTAAAAACAACATGTTCAGGTAAACTTATAGAAATAAAACACAGTCAATCATTTTAATTTGATAATTAATATAAAATAAACAATACGAGATACTAATATAAAAGAATACCAGAGATATTGTAAAATATTCAGTGTCCCTCATCGATGGTCATGGTCATAGATTCAGGTTCATATTCGTAGTCAACGTAGCGGTTCTTGATGATGTGTTTGTACACAAACGCTGACTTTTTAGGAGTGCGCGTACGCAAGGGATCTTCGTAGTCCACATGATAAAGGCCGAAACGCTCACTGTGGAAAATGATACAAAAACATATTTATAAATGCAGTTCAACAAAGAATCGGAGTAACTAGCCGTGACTGCTTTATTATTCCTACTCCTCCACTATTCTTTTCTGATTAATTTCGTTGCAGGATCCAAGACAGGTAAATTCATTCTCCGGGACACGTCGAGCTTCATTGTCTCGGCGCTTTTCTGGTGGTTGCTACGGTTGATTGTGGCTTTCATGAGTTGCAGTGGTTTGGGAATAGTGTGGTAAGTTTGTCCCAATAAAAAAAATAGCCCTGACTGCTGGTAGCTTGGACCCTGTACCCGATACCGATGGGGTACTATTTCTCCTTTGTTAATGTTTTTTTGAGCAGTGGTGGCCCAGTGGTATCGGCCTCGACTTACGAGTTGTTGGTCGTGGGTTCGAACCCAGTCAGGCGCATTACTTTGTGTAATTTATTTCAACACCACCTGCTCTCAAAATGGTGAAGGAAAACATCGTGAGGAAACCAGCATGTCCTAGAACCAAAAATTCAAAGACATGTGACATCTACCAATCCGCACTGGGCCCGCGTGGTAGATTACGGCCCACTCCCTCTCACAGAGAGGAGGCCTGTGTCCCAGCAGTGGGAACATTTAAAGGCTGATGAAGAAGATGAATGTTTTTTTGGGAAATATTTATAATTATAACACGACCAATAAACGAATAAATGGAGTGAGAGAGATACTCGACAAAAACTGACGTTAATGTAAAAATACTTATCGGAAAACTAAACTTACGTATAGCCCATTATCCATTCAAAGTTATCCATCAGACTCCAAGCCATATAACCCTTGATGTTCACTCCATCATCCAAGCAGTTCAAGAGGCTCTCCATGGAAGATCTATAATACGCTATCCTGTCATCATCTATCAGGCCACCATCAGGTTTTGTGGACCAGCCGTTCTCAGTGATGTAGAAGATCGGATTGTTGTATTTTTCCCTCAGATGATTCAAGGTATTATAGATGCTGTTGGGGGCTAACTGGAAGAACAATTTTGAGTTTAAGTTGTAAAAGGATGATGATTGTTGCGAAACATGATATAATTGAGAAATTATGGAAGCAAGCGAGAGTGTTCATCACTAAAGAACAAACGTGCTTGGTACAGGCACCAAAAAGGCAAATAGAGATTTCTGGACCCAATTATTTAAATGATATCATAGTATGGCAGAAAAATGAGGACCCAGCGGTGGGTGTCCCCGGGCTAAATGATGATGATGACAATGATGATAGTTTCTTACCCTGAGCCAAGATGTCGCTGGGGATTTAGGCCAGTCATCAGGCGTATATGCTCCAAAATTCATATCCTCTAATAGAGCAGGCACTGGACCTTCATCTTTATACTCATTCGCCGACACTAACCATGCTGTATAATGGTTCACACCGAAAAAATCAGAAGCTCCTCGGACTAAAGACTTCTCTTCATCAGTAAACTCAGGCAACTGTGACCGGGAGTATCCTAGTTGAGCGCTCTTTTCAGCAATTCTTTCTGAAAACTCTTTTGGGTAACCCCCTTCGGACGAAAAGATGGGATGCGCGTAGATACCCCACTGAAAAAGACGACAAAATTATTAGGCCTGGAATTTGAAAGATCATTGGTTATGTATTGTTCTTGTATTACCTCGGCTTGTCTCTTCAGTTCAGCAGCTAGCTGATCTTCAGCGGAGTCTGTAGCTGGAGCGAACCAGGGCACACTAATAGTGATACCGCATTGCCCTTTCTTTCTGCGTCGGCCTGAACTCTTTGTCATACAAGTGATAGGCCTTGGCGTGGGCTACCACCAGATTCTTACCACATAAATAAGTTCCCATTTCACCTCCGTAGCCAAAATGACAGACTTCTTTAGGCTCGTTGAATGTGATGAAAATTTTAACTCTGTCTCCAAAATTTTCGAACACAACCCTGGCGTAGTCTACAAACCAATCGCTGATCAGAGGATTGGCAAGTCCTCCTAGTTCGTGCAGTTTTTGGGGCAAATCAAAATGGTTTAGAGTAACCAATGGAGTGATGTTGTATTTCATCATTTCGTCGATTAAGTTGTTGTAGTACGCGATGCCAGCTGGGTTGATCTCATTGGCCATGCCTGTAGGCAGTATCCGAGACCAGGAAATGGAGAACCGATAAGCATCCAGGCCTAACTCCCTCATCATCTCTACATCACGCTTGTAGTTGTGGTAAGAGTCGGCAGCGATGTCGCCGTTGGTCCCGTCTTTGATCGCTGACGGATTGTTGTGAGTTGTGTGGTCCCAAGTATTTTCACCTTTGCCTGAAAAATGCACAAAGTTATGCATAAGTGGTGGTGAGGAATATACCGCGAAACTCGCTTAATTCGACCAAAAAAAAATGCTCACTGGAATTCGATGCCCTAAGAATAGTTTGGCCCTAGGCAAGTGCTCCGAGTGCCCAACGGAGAAGACAGCCCTGGTTTTGATGTAATTCATTTTATGGAGCTTAACAATAAATAAATAATTGACTCACCATCTTCATTCCACCCTCCCTCTATCTGGTAGGCTGCAGTGGCTGCTCCGAAGAGGAAATCATCCGGGAACCTTCGCTGCTGCTTCACGGTAGAGGCGTGACATGCTGCCACTAATAAACTGCACAAATTTAAACAAATTAATTGGTGTCCTCATAAAAGAATAGCAGAGATATTGTAAAATCTTCAGTGTCCCTCATCGATGGTCATGGTCATAGATTCAGGTTCATATTCGTAGTCAACGTAGCGGTTCTTGATGATGTGTTTGTACACAAACGCTGACTTTTTAGGAGTGCGCGTACGCAAGGGATCTTCGTAGTCCACATGGTATAGGCCGAAACGCTCACTGTGGAAAATGATAGAAAAACATATACCTAAATGCAGTTCAACAAAGAATCGGAGTAACTAGCCGTGACTGCTTTATTATTCCTACTGCTCCACTATTCTTTTCTGATTAATTTCGTTGCAGGATCCAAGACAGGTAAATTCATTCTCCGGAACACGTCGAGCTTCATTGTCTCGGCGCTTTTCTAGTGGTTGCTACGGTTGATTGTGGCTTTCATGAGTTGCAAGGGTTTGGGAATAGTGTGGTTGGATTGTCCCAATAAAAAAATAGCCCTGACTGCTGGTAGCTTGGACCCTGTACCCGATACCGGTGGGCTACTAATACTATTTCTCCTTTGATAATGTTTTTTTTGGGAAATATTTATAATTATAACACGACCAATAAACGAATAAATGGAGTGAGAGAGATAGGTACTCGACAAAAACTGATGTTAAGGTAAAAATACTTATCGGAAAACTAAACTTACGTATAGCCCACTATCCATTCAAAGTTATCCATCAGACTCCAAGCCATATAACCCTTGATGTTCACTCCATCATCCAAGCAGTTCAAGAGGCTCTCCATGGAAGATCTGTAGTACGCTATCCTGTCATCATCTATCAGGCCACCCTCAGGTTTTGTTGACCAGCCGTTCTCAGTGATGTAGAAGATCGGATTGTTGTATTTTTCCCTCAGATGATTCAAGGTATTATAGATGCTGTTGGGGGCTAACTGGAAGAACAATTTAGAGGTTAAGTTGTAAAATGATGGTGATTGATGCGAAACTAATGATATTTAATTGAAAAATTATGGAAGCAAGCGACAGTGTTCATCACTAAAGAACAAACGTGCTTGGTACAGGCACCAAAAAGTCAAATAGAGATTTATGAACCGAAAAATTTAAATGATATCATAGTATGGCAGAAAAATTAGGACCCAGCGTTGGGTGTCCCCGGGCTAAAATGATGATGATGATGACGATGCTCATAGTTTCTTACCCTAAGCCAAGGTGTCGCTGGGGATTTAGGCCAGTCATCAGGCGTATATGCTCCAAAATTCATATCCTCTAATAGAGCAGGCACAGGACCCTCGTCTTTATACTCATTCGCCGACACTAACCAGGCTGTTTAATGGTTCACACCGAAAAAATCAGAAGCTCCTCGGACTAAAGACTTCTCTTCATCAGTAAACTCAGGCAACTGTGACCGTGAGTATCCTAGCTGAGCGCTCTTTTCAGCAATTCTTTCTGAAAACTCTTTTGGGTAACCCCCTTCGGACGAAAAGATGGGATGCGCGTAGATGCCCCACTGGAAAAGACGACAAAATTATTAGGCCTGGAATTTGAAAGATCATTGGTTATGTATTGTTCTTGTATTACCTCGGCTTGTCTCTTCAGTTCAGCAGCTAGCTGATCTTCAGCAGAGTCTGTAGCTGGAGCGAACCAGGGCACATTAATAGTGATACCGCATTGCCCTTTCTGCGTCGGCCTGAACTCTTTGTCATACAAGTGATAGGCCTTGGCGTGGGCTACCACCAGATTCTTACCACATAAATAAGTTCCCATTTCATCTCTGTAGCCAAAATGACAGACTTCTTTAGGCTCGTTGAATGTGATGAAAATTTTAACTCTGTCTCCAAAATTTTCGAACACAACCCTGGCGTAGTCTACAAACCAATCGCTGATCAGAGGATTGGCAAGTCCTCCTAGTTCGTGCAGTTTTTGGGGCAAATCAAAATGGTTTAGAGTAACCAATGGAGTGATGTTGTATTTCATCATTTCGTCGATTATGTTGTTGTAGTACGCGATGCCAGCTGGGTTGATCTCATTGGCCATGCCTGTAGGCAGTATCCGAGACCAGGAAATGGAGAACCGATAAGCATCCAGGCCTAACTCCCTCATCATCTCTACATCACGCTTGTAGTTGTGGTAAGAGTCGGCAGCGATGTCGCCGTTGGTCCCGTCTTTGATCGCTGACGGATTGTTGTGAGTTGTGTGGTCCCAAGTATTTTCACCTTTGCCTGAAAAATGCACAAAGTTATGCATAAGTGGTGGTGAGGAATATACCGCGAAACTCGCTTAATTCGACCAAAAAAAAATGCTCACTGGAATTCGATGCCCTAAGAATAGTTTGGCCCTAGGCAAGTGCTCCGAGTGCCCAACGGAGAAGACAGCCCTGGTTTTGATGTAATTCATTTTATGGAGCTTAACAATAAATAAATAATTGACTCACCATCTTCATTCCACCCTCCCTCTATCTGGTAGGCTGCAGTGGCTGCTCCGAAGAGGAAATCATCCGGGAACCTTCGCTGCTGCTTCACGGTAGAGGCGTGACATGCTGCCACTAATAAACTGCACAAATTTAAACAAATTAATTGGTGTCCTCATAAAAGAATAGCAGAGATATTGTAAAATCTTCAGTGTCCCTCATCGATGGTCATGGTCATAGATTCAGGTTCATATTCGTAGTCAACGTAGCGGTTCTTGATGATGTGTTTGTACACAAACGCTGACTTTTTAGGAGTGCGCGTACGCAAGGGATCTTCGTAGTCCACATGGTATAGGCCGAAACGCTCACTGTGGAAAATGATAGAAAAACATATACCTAAATGCAGTTCAACAAAGAATCGGAGTAACTAGCCGTGACTGCTTTATTATTCCTACTGCTCCACTATTCTTTTCTGATTAATTTCGTTGCAGGATCCAAGACAGGTAAATTCATTCTCCGGAACACGTCGAGCTTCATTGTCTCGGCGCTTTTCTAGTGGTTGCTACGGTTGATTGTGGCTTTCATGAGTTGCAAGGGTTTGGGAATAGTGTGGTTGGATTGTCCCAATAAAAAAATAGCCCTGACTGCTGGTAGCTTGGACCCTGTACCCGATACCGGTGGGCTACTAATACTATTTCTCCTTTGATAATGTTTTTTTTGGGAAATATTTATAATTATAACACGACCAATAAACGAATAAATGGAGTGAGAGAGATAGGTACTCGACAAAAACTGATGTTAAGGTAAAAATACTTATCGGAAAACTAAACTTACGTATAGCCCACTATCCATTCAAAGTTATCCATCAGACTCCAAGCCATATAACCCTTGATGTTCACTCCATCATCCAAGCAGTTCAAGAGGCTCTCCATGGAAGATCTGTAGTACGCTATCCTGTCATCATCTATCAGGCCACCCTCAGGTTTTGTTGACCAGCCGTTCTCAGTGATGTAGAAGATCGGATTGTTGTATTTTTCCCTCAGATGATTCAAGGTATTATAGATGCTGTTGGGGGCTAACTGGAAGAACAATTTAGAGGTTAAGTTGTAAAATGATGGTGATTGATGCGAAACTAATGATATTTAATTGAAAAATTATGGAAGCAAGCGACAGTGTTCATCACTAAAGAACAAACGTGCTTGGTACAGGCACCAAAAAGTCAAATAGAGATTTATGAACCGAAAAATTTAAATGATATCATAGTATGGCAGAAAAATTAGGACCCAGCGTTGGGTGTCCCCGGGCTAAAATGATGATGATGATGACGATGCTCATAGTTTCTTACCCTAAGCCAAGGTGTCGCTGGGGATTTAGGCCAGTCATCAGGCGTATATGCTCCAAAATTCATATCCTCTAATAGAGCAGGCACAGGACCCTCGTCTTTATACTCATTCGCCGACACTAACCAGGCTGTTTAATGGTTCACACCGAAAAAATCAGAAGCTCCTCGGACTAAAGACTTCTCTTCATCAGTAAACTCAGGCAACTGTGACCGTGAGTATCCTAGCTGAGCGCTCTTTTCAGCAATTCTTTCTGAAAACTCTTTTGGGTAACCCCCTTCGGACGAAAAGATGGGATGCGCGTAGATGCCCCACTGGAAAAGACGACAAAATTATTAGGCCTGGAATTTGAAAGATCATTGGTTATGTATTGTTCTTGTATTACCTCGGGTTGTCTCTTCAGTTCAGCAGCTAGCTGATCTTCAGCAGAGTCTGTAGCTGGAGCGAACCAGGGCACATTAATAGTGATACCGCATTGCCCTTTCTGCGTCGGCCTGAACTCTTTGTCATACAAGTGATAGGCCTTGGCGTGGGCTACCACCAGATTCTTACCACATAAATAAGTTCCCATTTCATCTCTGTAGCCAAAATGACAGACTTCTTTAGGCTCGTTGAATGTGATGAAAATTTTAACTCTGTCTCCAAAATTTTCGAACACAACCCTGGCGTAGTCTACAAACCAATCGCTGATCAGAGGATTGGCAAGTCCTCCTAGTTCGTGCAGTTTTTGGGGCAAATCAAAATGGTTTAGAGTAACCAATGGAGTGATGTTGTATTTCATCATTTCGTCGATTATGTTGTTGTAGTACGCGATGCCAGCTGGGTTGATCTCATTGGCCATGCCTGTAGGCAGTATCCGAGACCAGGAAATGGAGAACCGATAAGCATCCAGGCCTAACTCCCTCATCATCTCTACATCACGCTTGTAGTTGTGGTAAGAGTCGGCAGCGATGTCGCCGTTGGTCCCGTCTTTGATCGCTGACGGATTGTTGTGAGTTGTGTGGTCCCAAGTATTTTCACCTTTGCCTGAAAAATGCACAAAGTTATGCATAAGTGGTGGTGAGGAATATACCGCGAAACTCGCTTAATTCGACCAAAAAAAAATGCTCACTGGAATTCGATGCCCTAAGAATAGTTTGGCCCTAGGCAAGTGCTCCGAGTGCCCAACGGAGAAGACAGCCCTGGTTTTGATGTAATTCATTCTAAGGAGCTTAACAATAAAGAAATAATTGACTCACCATCTTCATTCCACCCTCCCTCTATCTGGTAGGCTGCAGTGGCTGCTCCGAAGAGGAAATCATCCGGGAACCTTCGCTGCTGCTTCACGGTAGAGGCGTGACATGCTGCCACTAATAAACTGCACAAATTTATACAAATTAATTGGTGTCCGATGAAAGGGGTCCAGGGACCTCCTAACAATGCACGTCGTGTCGAGAAGAACTGCTTTCTAAGTCAGACCCTTGATCCAACTGCCTAACGAGAGCCTCCTTAGATGTTGGTCGAGGGTCTTGGCTATTAAGCTATTAATCGACACGACTATCGGCACAATGATTGCTGGGTCTACATTCCACATGTCGACAACCTCGTGAGCCAAGTCGAGATGCTTGATCTGCTCATATTTCTCGGCTTTCACAAGGTTCTCGTCATGCTAGTCCGTTATGTCAATAATCATTTCGCGCTGCTCTAATCGATTCTCCATTAGGCCTAGTATTATTTTTATCGATATTCGTACCTTAAGACCACAAACACCTTCATGACGGCACTTTGAACTACTAAACAGATAGCAATTTATTTAAAAGGACACATTTATCTGATGGGATAACTTTTAACTGTTCTTATCTATACTTTTTGTTGTTTTTATCTTATTTCTGTGTACATTTCAATACTGTCAATTTTTGATATATTTCTAGGTAATACCCGCGGTGATGCTTGCGCATGTAACGTTTATTTTGAATTGAACATTTCTACAACACTGAAAACAATACAATTATTCACCTCCCCATTTAGACGATGTTAGAAATTGCATACAAGTCACAGGCAAGCTTGATTACATTTCGGTATTTGTTTGATCAACTGGATTCATTGTCCATTAATAATCTTCATTCGGGCCTTTAAAACCACCCAGTTCAGATAAAAATAATTGTTAACTATCGAAAAAAGGGAAGGAGAGGTTCTCAAACCGACGCATATTTTTTTTTATGATTAGATATGTGATTAACTGTCATTATTTCCTCTTACAACATCATTTTTGCAGATGTTAAAGACAACCGATAAGTTATCGAGCGTCAAGTAGCATCACATAATCACATTGTGTAACAAATTGCTTTAGGGTTCAGTAGGAAATTATTTGACTGGATCACTTTGTGATAATTTCAGCCTGGTTTCCTGGTATATAGGCCTCCCTTTTTTGGTGTTCTGCGTCCATTATATATTTTCTAGCCGCAACTTAAGATATTGTCAAGGCAAGGCTCATTTGAATTGAATATTTGTGGTTTTTAAGACAATTATGACGACCAAATAAGATTTCGTTTTCAGAATTATTAGTTAACTTTTGTACCTAATTTGAGTAGTTTTGTTACCTATCCTACATGCAAAATTAACTTTTTTTTTAAATCGTATTATATTTTTAAAGTCGTATTACGAAAATATACGACGTGTAAAGGATTCCAGTTATGGAATTGTAGTAGGTATGATATTTCGGGAAAGGGGGCAACTCGTGGGGTGCTAAGACAGGAAACCTCCACGTGCGCCCGTGGCCTGGAGTTCCCTCTCGGATACGTCCGGGGGGAAGACCAGTTTTTCGGGCCGATGCATCCTGGTATGCGGGCAAAAACTCTTCCTTAGGCACTGTGTGCCTAAGGGGTTTCTTTGCCCGTATGCGAATAGCCTGTCGGGTGGACGCTCCAACGCGTGTCCCTCTGAACAGCAGAGGGCACAGCGGCGGAGCGGGCTTGCGGACGGTAAGTAATGGGAATGTTCGCCGTCCGACCAAGGACCAAGCCCGGGTCGGTGGCGCGTCGTGTTTCACGCGTCACCGACGGGGCCCCTTATGGGGCCAAATGCTTGCCGGGGTCGCGGATTTTTCTTAATCCAGGATACCGTGGCCCCGGAACGTAAAGGGCATCCGAAGGAATACGGGTGGATTTTAGTCAGTAAGAGTCTGACAGTCCCTTCCGCCCACCCAGGGCGGGAGGACTCATTTGATGATTTTGCAACTCCAAAAAAAAAAAAGGGGGCAACTCGTCCACTTCGAAACTGGGCTCAGGGACCAGTTGTACATTTCATTTATTAGGGATGAACTTCAAAACGTTGATGGGAATCAGTAGCACTTTTTCTTATTTAATAATAGGCAAGTGTGCAATTGGAATAATCTCTATCTCCTTTTTTTAGAAGTCGGTTAAAAACAAAATTCAGTGACAACCCAAGGGGAAAACTACGTTGTATAATAATACGGAACCGGTGCAAAAATTGTTTCACTCTGTATTCTTTTATGCATCGCGGGGAGGATAACATCTTTGATAAAGATGGATCAACAGATAATTTTGACATGTTGATATTGTGTATGCCAAAAACGTATCGAAAATAACAATTGCCATAAGCAGGTACTACAGTAATGTGGATGCATAGGTATTATGAAGTATCTCCATAATTTTGTGGAAAATCATCAAATGACTCCTCTCACCGTGTGTGGAGCTCAAGGGACTGTTACAGTCGTACTGACCAAAAATCTCCTCTCATTTCTTTTTCTTGTTATCGACTTTTTTTCTTCAACGATAGTAGGCTCTCTCGCCTGCTGGTCAAATCAAATCATTTCTTTCAAACAGGCCAAAAACAGGCACTTTTGAATTGTCAAAAGACTTGATAAAAACTAGTACAATTTATGGTGCTACAGTCCCAGTCACAAGACAAAACTGTGAAAGTACCGTAGGTGCCCATTCCAATGCACATTCTCTATGGAGAAGAATGGGCAAGAAACTCCATGGACACTCTTTTTCATTCGCCAAAATGATTACTAATGTGACAAGATAAAAGTGTCCTTATTAAATACAAAAGGTAAGCGAAGAATACATTCCGGTGATCGCGGTAGACATTTGGCCCTATTGAGCCCCGTCAGATTACTGTCAGCTTCTTAAGGAGCGATTGGAACACAAAGCACCGAAGCCTTGGGTATGGTTCATTCGGTGACCAGCATTACTAGACCCATTTTAGCATTATTTTGCCCTATGACTGTACTGGGACGGTGCTACCCATCTACCAATTTCTCGCCATCTGCAATGTCGCGCCTACTTTAGAAGGAAAACGTTTTGCGATCCCCGACGTCCTAGACATTTCCCGCGGAGGCCGGGGCGTGCATAAGAGGATTTTCTTTCCCTCACGCATTCTGTCGCTTTACTGGCATTACTACTCCACACGAAGAGGTGAGTGATTCCCATTGCCCTACGGATTTCTTTAAATGGTGGAGTAGTAGCTGCAGAATAAGGTGGGAAATAAAAAAAACTTTCTGCTCTAAAACAAACACATTTAATTAAGGTCACAATATCAGATATTGATGGAACTTCAGTGTCCCTCATCGATGGTCATGGTCATAGATTCAGGTTCATATTCGTAGTCAACGTAGCGGTTCTTGATGATGTGCTTGTACACAAACGCCGACTTTCTAGGAGTGCGCGTGCGCGAGGGATCTTCGAAATCAACGTGGTACAGGCCAAAACGTTCTCTGCAAAAATAGAAACAAAATATGTGGCACAATAAGCAAGGTAAATGATAAAATACTTATAGAACAAACAGACTTACTGATAACCCTGCATCCACTCAAAGTTATCCATCAGACTCCACGCCATATACCCCTTGAGGTTCACGCCAGCATTCAAGGCGTCCAGCATGCTCTCCATGGAAGCTCTGTAGTAGGTGACCCTGTCATCATCTATCAGGCTACTGTCAGGGTCTGAAGACCAACCGTTCTCAGTGATGTAGAAGATTGGATTGTTGTATTTTTCCTTTAGATGAGTTAAGACGTTGTAAATGCTATTAGGAGCTAACTGAAAAACAAAAAAAAAACATTTTTGGGTTTAAATTGGGGTCTCAACTACACATAGTTGAGAAATTATGGAAGAAAACAAGGGCGTTCAATAAAAGTTACTAGGAAAGATAAAAAGAGACGGAGAATATCAAAAGATGAGTCTTACTGTAAGCCACGATGAAGCGGATGTAGGCCAGTCATCAAGCACAAAGTCTCCGACATCCATATCATCAGAAAAAGAAGGCACAGGAAACACAGCTTTATGCTCCGTCGCCGAAATCAATCGTGCAGTGTAATGATTCACGCCGAAAAAATCAGAAGCTCCTTGAACAAAAGCCTTTTCTTCATCAGTAAACTCTGGCAACCGTGAGCGGGAGTAACCTTGTTGAGCGCTCTTTTCAGCCAGTCTGTCAGAAAACTCTTTTGGGAAACCTCCTTCTGATGAAAAGATGGGATGCGCGTAAATCCCCCACTGGAAAAGACGACATGATTATTAGGAATTTGAAAGAAAATTGGATAAGCATTGTTTTGTATTTACTATTACCTCGCCTTGTCTCTTTATTTCAGCAGCTAACTGATCTTCGGCAGAGTCAGTGGCTGCACCGTACCAGTTCACACTTATCGTGATACCGCACTGCCCCAGCTGCGTTGGCCTGAACTCTTTGTCATACAAATGGTAGGCCTTAGCGTGTGCCATCACCAGGTTCTTTGCACATAAATAGGTTCCAACAGCAGTTGAGTTTAGAATTGGGGCTTTTATATCCGCTCCGTAGCCTTGGTAACAGATTTGATATGGCTCGTTGAAAGTAATGAACAGCTTGACTCTGTCTCCGAAATTCTCGAACACAACCCTCGCGTAGTCCTCAAACCAACTGGTGAACAGAGGGTTGGCAAGTCCACCTAGTTCTTGAAGTTTTTGGGGCAAATCCCAGTGGTATAGAGTAGCCATTGGAGTGATGTTGTATTTCAACATCTCGTTGATGTAGTTGTTGTAGAACTCAATGCCAGCTGGGTTGACCTCATTAGCCATGCCTGTAGGCAGGATCCGAGGCCAGGAGATAGAGAACCGGTAAGCATCCAAGCCTAACTCCCTCATCATCTCGACATCCCGTTTGTAGTTGCGATAGGAGTCGGCAGCGACGTCGCCGTTGGTACTGTCTCTGATTACGGTCGGGTTGGTATGGGTCATGTAGTCCCAAATATTTTCTCCTTTGCCTAAAAAATCAATATTTATTAAATGTAAAACAGTCATAGAGATACCAAAAACTGATTCTCTCTATTTGCAGTATGTGGTGTGGCGATCTTAGTGCGTAGTACGTCCTACATAGATGTAAAGCGATAGAGCCCAAAACCTTTCCCCCACATAAACTTACGCCGTTTTGCATGTGGGTGGGTAGGAATAGGAATTACAGAATACCTTCTGCTACCGCTCCTTTCGAACTAGCAAACACACGCCGACTGGTTATCCTCTTAGCATGATTAAAATCGACATGGTATACAATGGAATAGATATTATTTTCCTATTTATTTTATTGCAAATCATATTTTGATACTGCTCAATTAACCTCTCGTTAGTGTTTCAATTCTCCTGTTTATCTAATAACGCTTAACATTTACTCACCGTCTTCATTCCACGCTCCCTCTATCTGGTAGGATGCGGTGGCTGCTCCGAAGATGAAATCATCCGGAAAACTACGCTGCTGTCTGACGGTGGAGGCGTGGCAAGCTGCCACCACCAAACTGCGACAAACAAGACACATTTGTTGGTTTCCTAAAACTTTTCAATTACTGTAATTTATTAGAATGGAAGGACCATTCCTAAATATTTAAAAAGAAGTCCAGGCTTTTCAAAACTGTCCAGTGACTTACAGTCTCAGTCAGGTTACGCTTCTAAGGTTGTTCTGTCCTATGGGACCCTGTTGTATCCAATGTAATTAGAACAGGAGCGGCACCAAAACCGAACCCTGCTCTACACCGCACCGCGCGGCAACTCTCGATGGTTTCTCTCTCCTTGGTGCCTGGCATAGACGATGGCCCTTCCCGTCAAATAGACCTTGACTCCGCGACGGATTTTGGTGAGCATCCGGTACTACCTGGGTGCTTCCTTGATGCAACTCAAGGGCAGGGTATTAAAGGCTTTCGCGATGTCATTATAGTTACCGCCGTTTTGACCTTACCCCGGGATAGATATCACATCGTCATAAGGGCTTTCACAAGCATGATGGCGCCCAGCATCGAGTGTCTTTTGCGGGACCTGTGCGGAGGGCATACTTAGTTCCGGATCCACCAGGTGTCCGATAATGCGGTCTGTTATTGAATCCTTCACTCTTGGAGCAGCATGAATGACCGGTATGCAGATGGAGAGACCGCAGGGCGCTCCGGAAGCACTTTTATGCCTGTCCATCGCACTTTGATACTTCTATCGCGTTCTCGACCATTTGCTACAGTGCAGTACTTACTAGAAATCTTTGTGAACGTTGCGTTGGCGATACCGAAGAGCTGGGTGAAGGTGACATTTTTACTATAAACGTGACCCTAAAGATTCAGTCGGTCACTAATATTTATTATGAGATATTACTTTATTGTTAATCGTACCTTACGACTACAAACAGCTTCATGTCAGCGCTTTGAACCACTAAACCGATTTATTATTATACAATTTATATAAACGGACACATTTATCTGAAGGGATAGCTTAAACTGTCTACTATCTATGTTTTCTTGTTGCTTTTATCTTATTTCTGTAAGTTCAATGTACATTTCAATACTGTCGATGTCGATTTAAGATAGTCTTGTGATGCCATCGACGATGCTATTGCTTATGTAATATTTTCTAGTTTATTTTTAACCGATTTATTCTATGTTGCAATGGCACCAATGAATGTTGCCCAAATATTGAAATTTTTACCATTGTTCGCCTATTCATTTTGAAGGCCACTTTAGCAGTCATCATCATCTTCCTGCCCTTAACCCATTCTACTTGGGGTCGGCGCAACACGTTTTTTTCTTGCATTCTCCCCTATCAGACGTCACAGTATCATTTACTCCTCTTTCATTCATATCATTCCTTAGACAATCAATCCATCTTTTTTTTGGCCTTCCTCTTCCTCTCCATCCATCAACATTCATACTCATCACTCTCTTAGTCACGTACCTAGCAGTACGTAGCTTAAATACAAATTGCGATAAAATTCGTATATGGAATATTCGGTATTATTGCTCAGCTCAAGCAATAGAGTAGTTCATCATCATCATCATCAGCCGGAAGACGTCCACTGCTGAACATAGGCCTCCCCCTTAGACCGCCACGCCGAACGACAATTCGCCACTTGCATCCATCGGTTGATCGGTTAGATTTAAAATAATTTATCGCAATGACTATTGTGATTCCCCTAAAGTTGTCTTTTGAGACCCACTGGCCTTATCGCAATTTGTTTGAGGCACGCGGCACGTCTTTTCTTTCATATACTTAGTTATATCAGAGATGTGCCAATCGATAAATCAACAAAAAAAAATATCCTATACACTTATTTACTTCACATTTCATGTTTACGTAGCTACTTGTTATCGCGAGTCAAGTAAACAGATCACTTTATTGTTACATAATTTAGGGTTCAGTCTGTGGGAAATAAATTCATTCACGTTTTGTCAGCCATGTCGTCATCTGCTTGACGTAAGACGGAAAGGCTTACGTCCAGAAAATGACGGCTAATGAACGCCAACCATCTCAGTTCTGGGTAGTCCGCATCTATCCACTGCCAGCCACCTTTATCAAATCATCGATCCAACTTGCCGCAGGGCATCCCACGCTATTTGCGTAGGTATACGCGATCTTCACTTCCTCCATTGAAGAAGTGGTACCTACTATTAGAAATCTCCAGTTTTCTAATAGAGTACTGTTAGAAAACTGGAGATTCTAATCTAAGTACTACATCACCCATTTAAAAAACTAGGAAATAGCTATGGATTACTTATAAGTTTGGAAAGTTTTTTATAGTTGTTTTGTCGTTCTGAAAATACTTATTTAAATCGCCACCCGTCTCAATATTTTTTCTTGCCATCTACAATGTGTTTTCTAAGTCGCAGTCACTATCATGAGCATTAACAGGCTATTTTATACAGTGGTCCTTCGAGCCGGACTTACCTAATGTAATTATCCATATACGACCCACTCTTGAACGGAGTATTAAAATTCATTCGCCTACAATACAGTTGTCGAAGTTTAGGATAAAGTATTTCCAGAATCTCTTTGGAAACTTAAAATCACTCTGTATTTTTTTTTATCGTGGTAAAATCATCAAATCAGTCCTCCCACCCAGGGCAGGGCGGGAGGGACTGTCAGACTCGTACTGACTAAAATTCATGGTGATCCTTCAATAGCCCTTTATGTTTCAGGGTCACGGTTCCCTGATGAGACAGTCCCGCTTTGGCCCTCTAAGGGTTAAATCTGCTAAATCACTCTGTATACGGAATCGTTATGAACATTTTCATGATAATTACATTTTTCATGGATCTCGGGAAGGATAACCCAGATAAAGATGGATCGACAGATAATTTTGACATGCGAAACAGTGAGATTTTACCTAAAGTGGAATGATCGTGGCATAACAAATCATTCGCTCTCACACTCACACCCTCTGTCATTTGCTTCGTTCTAGATCTTGCACAAAGTATGACTTGACTGAAGAATAATTATGTATTTCGTTTCTACATTTTGAACACGCCATACAGTAGATATATTTTCCCACAGTATTTTCCCCATTCCGGTGCAACCACTTATTATTTTATGTTATTAAGAAAACGTTGCCCCACATTAGGAATTTCTCCTGATTCTTGGGTGCGTTGACAAACATTATAAACTCACACAAACGCCCGGACCCGGAACAACTACTCCTAGATAATAGGTACAAATATTTGCTTCGTGTGTCAGCAATCACTTGGCCACTGCGCCGATCGTCATAATGACTGTACCTGTGTACAGTCACGAGCAATAACATGTATACACTTAACAAAATTTAAACGCAATTTACTCCTGAAATACTGGTATCCGCTTTGAAATAAGACCTATTTCGTAATAGTATGGCTTCAGGAATAGAAGTCTAATGAAAAGGCAAAAGTTTAATCAATATGGTAGCAGAACATCGCTTTTGAATACGGCTTAGTGTATACATACTATTGCTCGTGACTGTACACCTGTACACCGTGTACTGTGTACACCTACTGTGCTTGGATTGTTGCATTTACAGGGAATTGATTTACAGAGAGTAAATCGAATAGTGAATTGGATGAATATCGAATAATCGGCTAGGAGTTTCCGACCTTAATCATTAAAGTGGTGCAATGCGGTAACTGTTTTTGTTTTATTCAATAGTCATGAGATAACACGCACTTTTCGCTGACTGTTAAATTGTGACACTTAAAGAGTGTATTATATCCGACGAGAAGCGCTTAATTCAATCGAGATCCAGTGCTGCATTGCTATTCTCAATTAACAAAACTTACCTACGCCACGTCGCGCTTCTAACCTAACCAAAGGTGCGGCGCGAACAGTGAATGCTCGCGCTTCGCGATTGGACGACCTCAGTGAAGTGAACATCGTAGAGTCCAAGGATGTTATTTCTTATTGAGAATAGCATAGCTGGTCGGATGGCACTAATGAGCTATGATTGACCCTTACTCTGCTACCTATGTTAAGCTAGAGCTCTATTAAGATAATAAAAAAATTCTTTTCATTTTAAAGCAAAATACTTTTAATTAAACATAACAATATAACAAAACCAGATATCGATGGAACTTCAATGTCCCTCATCGATGGTCATGGTCATAGATTCAGGTTCATATTCGTAGTCAACATAGCGGTTCTTGATGATGTGTTTGTACACAAACGCTGACTTTCTAGGAGTGCGTTTGCGCGCGGGGTCTTCGAAGTCAACTTCATACAGGCCGAAACGCTCACTGAGAAAGAAAATAAAATAATTACAAATGATATAAACGAATTGGGATAAGGATTAGGTAGAGAGTGATAATGATAAGTTTTCCAAAGTTATTACTCTCGTTATTGCTAACTTGTCTAACATGAATAAGATTCGTACAACTCGGCCTGTCAACAAAAAGTTTGGCATAACGATTAAATGTGACACCAAAACTATGGTCTCCTGTCGGCATAAGGATCCTTCCTAATTTTTAACACCTCCAAAAAGGGCGTAAAAAGTTGCAAGATCTGCAACATGAGTACGCGATACCTCTAGAATTGCAGGCGTTCATAGGCTACTGTGACTGCTTTCAATCGAGCAAGCAGTATGCTTGTTTTAACACTAAACTTGGTGTTATAAAATCCTTACATGTATCCCTCCATCCATTCGAAGTTATCCATCAAACTCCACGCCATGTATCCCTTCAGCTTGATGCCGTCATCCAAACAGTTCAGCATGCTCTCCATCGAAGCTCTGTAGTACTGGATCCTGTCATCATCAATTAGGTCTTTGCCCTCCCAAGTCGACCAGCCGTTCTCAGTAAGGTAGAATACTGGGTCGTTGTATTTCTCCCTCAAGTGGCTGAAGGCTTTGTAGATGCTGTTTGGCGCCAACTGGAACAAAAAGGGAAATTGTATTTACCAACTTAACATTTTGTAAAAATTGGGATGGACTCAAGTTTTCAAAGAATACCTCTATTTCTTGGAGAACCTCTTGGGAATCAGCAATGATCTATTTCAAACTGAAAGTTACCTAAGTTTAATAATTTCACAGTAATTACTCACGGTCAACCAAGCAGACGCAGATTTAAGCCAGTCATCATCAGAGAAGGACGCATTATCCATATCGTCTGGTAGAGATGGCACAGGGACCGCGGATTTGCGCTCAGTAGCCGATACCAGGTACGCAGTATAGTGGTTCACGCCAAAGAAATCTGAAGTTCCCCTGACGAAAGCTTTCTCTTCTTCAGTGAATTCGGGCAAACGGGAGCGGGCGTAGCCTTGCTTGGCGCTGTTGTCAGCAATTCTCTGTGCTAACTCTTGCGGGAAACCTCCTTCGGCGGAGAAGATGGGATGAGCGTAGATTCCCCACTGTGTTTAGAGAACATGATTAATGTCTTGAATACAATTTATAATTTAAACAGAAGCCGAGAGAAAAATGGTTACAATACCTCTCCTTGTCTCCTAATTTCAGCAGCATATTCGTCCTCAGGAGTGTCCGTAGCTGGACCAAACCAGTTCACACTGATTGTGATACCGCACTGTCCTCCCTGAGTCGCCCTGAATTCTTGATCGTATACTTTGTAAGCTTTAGCATGAGCTGTGACCAAGTGTTTGGCACACAAGTAAGTACCCACAGCTGTGGAGTTTAGGATAGGTGCTTTAGTAGCGGCTCCATAGCCTTCGTAACAGATTTCTCTAGGTTCGTTGAAAGTGATGAATAGCTTGACCCTGTCACCGAAATTCTCGAACACAACCCTTGCGTAGTCTTCAAACCAGTCAGAGATTAGAGGGTTTGTAAATCCTCCTAATTCTTGAAGTTTTTGGGGCAGATCCCAGTGGTATAGAGTTATCATTGGAGTGATGTTGTATTTCAACATCTCATTGATGTAGTTGTTGTAGAACTCAATGCCAGCTGGGTTGACCTCATTTGCCATGCCTGTAGGCAGGATCCGAGACCAGGAGAGAGAGAACCTGTAAGCATCCAGGCCCAACTCCCTCATCATCTCCACATCACGCTTGTAGTTGTGGTAAGAGTCCGCAGCGACGTCGCCGTTGGTCTGACCTCGGACGACAGTAGGGTTGTTGTGCACCATGTAATCCCAAATGTTTTCGCCTTTGCCTGGAAAATAAATTAAAGATGAAACTAATCTGTTTTTGTTTATTATCTTTTCCTATTGACTCTATTCTAAGTTCTAGGTCACGTACGTTTTAGATAACGCAACGCAGAGATAAAGTTCAACCGTTTTATTTATGTTTTGTGACCTTCAAATTGAAGATCACAGTCTACAAGCAGCTCTGTAGCTTTAATTTCCTTTTTTTTACATTTTTAAGTATTTACCAATAAATGTCTTTCGAAATGTGTAATTTTTAGCTACCTTTATTTTGTAATCTTACCATCTTCGTTCCATCCTCCCTCGATCTGGTAGGCAGCAGTAGCTGTTCCGAAAAGGAAGTCATCCGGGAACCTTCGCTCCTGCCTGACAACCGAGCCTTGGCAGGCTGCTACCGCCAAACTGAAACAAAATAGCAATAACTTAAAATTAAAAAGTACGATCCTTGGAATAGTCGATCTCATCACAGACTGACGAATATGAAATGGAGAAGGGCTGCAGAAAGAAATTATTTATTTCATTTTATAAAAATTAATGAATTATGGTCGAATTTTCACTTAAATTATTCTAAATATTAAGAAAAATTCACGACGTTATAAATAAAAGTTGTTCTTGGAAAAAATGTAAATTAAAATCCTTACCTCAGGACCACTAGTAGCTTCATATTATCAGCGATATTATAGAAGCACTAAGCGACTGATATAATCTCTTTCCATTTTATACACTGTGGGGTATCTTAGCGAAACCTGTCACATTTATCTTGAATCTTTTGAATAGGACCACTTCAAGTGTTTACTGCTGACTATTGCTGATTTTCATCTTGTCTGATTCTGCAAATTTACGGATTTTTATTCGAATAAACAAGACACACACTTGCGGAATTAAGTAGGTAAGTATGGTCATAATATTAAATCTTAGTTGTTATCGTAATGAATGTTAATTATATGATAGGCAGTCTAAGTGTTCGATAGATGGAGTTAGCGTCGATTTTGATCGCGCTATGGTTTTCAATAGGTAATGGAGTTTCTATAAATCTCAAACTGTGGCCATTTTTTTAACAATTGTTTTGACAATTGAAAACCGACCAATTGGTCGCCTCAACATTACGCCGGATAATTTTCTTTTAACTATTCAAAAATTAAAAAAAAAAAGTTTTTTAATAAGAGAAAGAGTGTGGGTCGCAAAACACTCCCTAGTGGTACACCGAAATTAGTGTCGTTTGTGAGCTAGTGTAGTTTCCTATCTTAACACACTGAGGTCGCTTTGAAAGGTAGGAAAGAATTGCATAAAGGAGAAATATTTCCAGTACACAGATATGCCAACGGATTCCATTTTTCCTAGCAGAATGAGAACAGAGACAGTGACAAATGCTTTAGAGATATCAAAAATTACTGCTGTAACTTTGTAATTCCTGTAGCTTCAAGGCATGAAATTTCTTGACAATCACCAGTTGTCAAGTATAGAGCATGTTTCAGTCGGATGTAAGTCAGCATCCCAACAAAGGTGACTTGATGCCATCCATCTAGATTGCAGATTTAATCCAAGTTGATAAAATTCGCGGTTAGAAACCAAGCTCTCACTTGTTGTGAGACAAAATTGGGACGGTCTCTCTAATGGTGTTATATACTGCAGTAGGTTCGGATAAAATAAATGTATCATAATGCAGAATACCCAACATCTTGTTTTCTGTAGGTATGTTTTTATTTATTAATATAACAAAACAGTAAATTCGGATAGCATTGCGTAATAAATGGTATCGCTAAATCCTTAGGGTTCCGCGCGCGTACTATTTAGTAGATAGTGTTGACTGGCTTGTTGGTCTAGTGGTTAGTGACCCTGACTGCTATGCCGGAGGTCGTGGGTTCGATTCCCACCCAGGACAAATGTTTGTGTGATGAGCACGATCATTTGTTCTGTGTCTGGGTGTAATTTATCTATAATAATATGTATGTATTTAGAAATATACAAGTATGTTTATCAGTTGTCTAGTATCCATAACACAAGCTCTGCTTAGCTTGGGACTAGATGGCGTTGTGTGATAGTTGTGGAATATTATTATTATTATTATAGTTACGAGTATCTTTACAGACTCAGGCAAAACATTTTGAAAATAAACACAGCAGATGCACGAAAACAAAAACAATAAGTAACACAATAGTACATTGTTATCCAAGGCGTGAAAGTTACTTATTTACGTCCCGAGACGGGGTTTGGCGCCCGTAACGTAGTGAGGGCGCTAATAGTTCGAGGGACTAAATAAGTAATTTACCCGAGGTAAACACTGTGCTTTTCATTACGAATACGAGGAAAGTAAAATTAACAACATAAATTTTAGCTAAAGAAAAATGAGTGTAGATCGGATTGTCACTTTGCCGCTTGTTTTTTTTTTTTATTTTTGTGCTGTGGTTGTCCATCCCAGCTATACAGCCAGGATTTTTCATGTTCATTATTTAAAAATTGGCAAAGATTTTGTCGAAATCTGTATTATTTTAGAGAAATAGTTGAAACTAAATTATTTTAAAGTCATTATTTATATTCTTAATACTTAACTTTATGTTATTTTAATTTTAAATCGCTCTGTGATTTCGTGGCTGTATAAAAAGTTTGAACATGGTTCAATAGAAATGTCAAAATAGAACTAGTTTTTTTTTCTTAAATTTGGCAGCTGTCAGTTGAAAGCGATTTTCCCTAGGGCGGCAATGGATAACTTTCAAACGTCTAATCTGACATGTAATGACCTACTTTCAGAGTATGAGTAATGAAAAAATATAAGTGCGTACGTACATGGTAGCGTTCGAAATAATTATCAAGATAGGTTGGATCACAAATCGATGTCTTTATTTTTTATTACTTTAAATAGCTCTTCCATAGGCAGACCATATCGCTCGGAAAACTGATATAATCGATGAGAAAGAAAATTTCTGGAGTGGCGACTACGAATCGGAAGAACCAATGTAGGCGAACCTCACACTACGTGGACCGACGACGACATCGTGAGAGTCGCTAGCAACCGATTGATTCAAGTGGCGGATTGTCGTTCGGTGTGTTGGTGTATGGAAGATACCTTTATTCATCAGTGTACGTCTTCTAGCTGATAAGATGTTAGGTAGTCCACTGCGACTTCAACAAAATCTAGCACTTGCTTGTTGAAAATAAAAAAAGTACGTACGGAATTCTTCCGAGTTTCTGCGTGACCTATATAGAATCTAGAGGAAAAGTTTCTAGATAAGTGGACCACTTGGATGTGTTCATATGAAGACAGAGTGATTTAATCATGAGTGTCTGTATTTTTATCTTAAATCGGTAGATAAAACAGCCTATGCTTATGATATATTTTTGTTCTCGATGTTGGCAGGCAGACAACAGCACTGCCGTGCCAATCCAAAAGACTGTAAGTCGACTTACAGTGTTTTCGCTTAACAAAGCCCAATCAGTTTCTTAAAGTCTGTTTATTACCTATGATCGATCACATTTTCATTTCAACGGTTTTTTTGCAAGATAGAGCAAACAAAAAAACACTGTATTACATAAAAAATAAGACATAAACACAGAAAAATACTGTAACAAAGTATACAGTGTTTTGGCGAAATAGACTACACGCATTTTGCTCATGCGTAGGTAAATACAGTGTTTTGCACTGCCTGCGTGCAGTTCGCGCGTTTACTGTTCAACCAGTGAAAGCAGAATCGATAACAGTATTGCTATCACTACTTTCCTATGCATTTATTATGCCTCTACCTTGTTCATCTCTTTCGAGTAGTTTTACTTAAAGCGCGCTGAGTGATTTGTTTCCAGCAGCGACCAACAACCGAAGGACGGGCAGCAGCGTCCTTTGTAAACTTTCGGTGACCTCACTGCGACACTGCGATCACCAAGCTGCCTTCCACACACGGGGATTCCGGCCCCCCTCCCCCCGCCCCATTATGATTGACAACGATAGCACACGGCCCCCAGTCCCCGGCAGCTCCGCTATTCCTGGTCTGGGTAGCGGATCGGGTAACGGCGGAGCACAGGGGGTGCTAAGAATCCCCGGAAGATGCCTCGCTATCACCCCCAACGGACTTTGGCCCTGGCAACATACACACTGAGGACCGATGAGAAGATTATCGAGCTGGAGGAAGAATTAAGCAAAATGCGCTAGGATATATCTTGGGATTATCTGAAATCCGAAGAGAGGGTCAGGATACGATAGTTCTAGATACCGGCAATATGCTCTTCTACTGGGGAGGAGACCATAAATCCCAGGGTGGTGTTGGATTTCTCGTCCGCAGGTACCTCATCAACAACGTTGTGAAAGTCGACAGTGTATCGAGTAGGGTAGCATACCTTATACTCAGAATAACCAAACGGTATTCGTTGAAGGTCATACAGGCATATGCACCGACCTCGACACATTCTGATGATGTAGTAGAGGCATTGTATGAAGAGATATCCGAGGCCATACATACCTCCGAAACATACTTCAGCGTTGTTTTGGGGGACTTCAACGTGAAGGTGGGCGGACGGAATGGCGATGAGTTGAGAGTGGGGCCATTTGGGTATGGGCAGCGAAACCATAGGGGCCAGCGACTGGTCGACTTCATGGAAAAGGAAGAACTCCATTTAACGAACTCCTATTTCCAAGAACCCCGAACACTTCCAACTTGAACTGCACAATCGCTTCCAGTGCCTAACCGCCGAATGCGAAACCGTGGACGAGATTAACAATGGGTTGGTGGAAACTGTCCAAGCTGTGGGGTCCAAGTTCAAGACCCCGTGCCGCAATTAGCCTCAAAAGCTCTCGAACTGAACCATCAAGTTGATGCAAGACTGGACCGAGATGAGGTTACAAACTTCAGCTGATATATCGGAATATGGCAAACTCAATAGACGTATCTCTAAATCAATGCGACGTGACCTGCGTGCCTATAGTGCGGCACGGATCAAAGAGGCAATTGAGTGGAACCAGGGCTAGAATTCGTCTATTGGGCAAAGCCAAATGACAAAGTTGAAGATTAACAACAGCAGCATCATTTCGACGAGACCGGAGATCCTGAGAGAGCTTGAGAGGTTTTACGGACAGTTATACACATCAACACGACAACCCAGTGTCAGTACAGCTTGAGACGCAAGAGCTAAACTGACTCGACACTACACTGAGGATATCCCGGACATCAGCCTGTACGAGATAAGAATGGCTCTTAAACAGCTCAAGAATAACAAAGTGCCGGGTTAGGACGGAATGACAACAGAACTTCTGGGAGCGGGTGGAAAACTGGTATTTCTAGTCCTCCAGAAGTTATATAATTCCGTCATACTCGAAGGTACTACGCCAGAAGCATGGCACAGGAGTGTGGTTGTTCTTTGCTTCAAAAAGGGTGACAACACCTTGTTGAAGAACTACAGGCCAATCTCACTTCTGAGCCATGTATAAAAGCTGTTCTCAAGTCATTACGAACCGTCTTGATGAAAGCAGGTTTGATGACTTCCACCAGCCTCCCGAACAAGCCGGTTTCCAATTCATTCCATCTATCCTCTTAAAAAAACTGTATGCTTGGATACAGTGTACAGTGTTTTGGCATAATGAGTTTACGAGTTTCAGACAAAAATTAAACAATGTATCCGGTTTTACAGTGTTTTGCCTTGTTTGAAGTACATTTAAATTTTATAATTGTCTTGTCAACACAAGTTAGTGGCAATAACTTCTTTCTGTAATAAAATAATAAAAAAAAACTATTTAGCTATATACTAGATATGTACACCTAACTATTAATTGCACAAAATTATATAAAAAGCTCCAATTACCTCTGATATGGGCAAATATTAATAAAAAACACGTTTTGTCAATTATCTCAAAACTGGTTTTTGTAGGTTACAGTGTTTTGGCTTGGCAGGGCAGAGCAGTGCTATTCTTTACAAACACAGCCTTTTGACAGCGCAGCTGCAGCGTCCACGTCATGCCCAGACTAAGGTTTGCTATTCACTAAGCTACTGATAGCGACACTAGCGTTCACCACGAACTCGCGTTGCACAATCGAATGATTTCAAAGCCGCCTAGTTGAGGAGCACATCATGGAGTGCAGCGATGAGATTTCTTATAGAGAATGGCATAGGAGGATTGGATCAGATACGAGGTAACGTCGTGGGACTGTTGAAACGGGGTATTGCGGTACTGGGACGCAAAGCAACTGAAGGAACAAGCTGGTTTTTAATCAATAGTAGTTGACCGTCTTCCGCGCCACTCATAGCGGGGGACTCATTTGATGATTATAACACATCTGCTTTAAATAATAATCTATAAATTTCAATAAAAATTGTAGCACAGAATATTCCATTAGAATTAATTAATGCTCTTTTTTGGGTTAGTAAAATCATCAGACGAGTTTTCTCTGAGATTTGATTTGAGTATTTATGTTTTCGAGACGGTGGCCGGAGATCGTCTTGCGACGTCCGTCGCCGTGGGCGTCCACCACTGCGGTTGGGGCGGAGGGAGGACGCTGTTCTCTCCCTCACGCGGCCCGCCTCCTCCTTCGCGAGCATGACTGCTACGCAGAAGGAGGCGACCGCTTCCCACTCCGTCTCACCCCGCAGCATGGCCTCGACCAATGCCGGGTGCGAGAGGTCTCCACCTATCGCCGTCGTGAGGACACGGCGGTGCTCTGCCCAAGCGGAGCAGTCCTGCACCGTGTGATCCACCGTGTTCTCCGGGCGATCCTCGCAATGGGACACTCATAGGCTACTGCTGATAATCAACGTCAGATGGAACACCTGGTGGAACTATTACCACCGCCATTTAGCACGCAACTAGGATCCACCTCCTAGCGGTCCATCTCAGTGAACGGCACCATAAGCTGTAGCGCGTGTGGTGACGGATCAGCGATCTTACTGTCAGGCCTCACCAGGGTCTATAGCCAAACTGCAATCGATAATCGTTAACGCTCAGCAGTCGCTAATACATTTTCAACTCTATACCCCAACGCATATAGTTTAAAATGTATTAGCGATTGCTGAGCGTTAACGATTATTGCTTGCCGTTTGTTTATAGGCCCAGGCCCGACTGTGTCGCTGACATGATCGTTACGGAGTTCAGCGGCTAACTGTATTTACTGTGTTCCGGGGGTGCGTAGGAGTTCCAAATCTTTTTACATTCTGTCTATATACTTCTGTTAGTCCAGTCCAACGAATGATTATAGAGGGAAAGTCTTGGAACACAATTTTTGACTTCATAACTTTGTTTAGACTAGTTAGGAGGTAAACATATCAAAAGTCCCCGCCTCTAGCCCTTGAGCTTTGGGAGGGGGGGGGGGGGGTTTGAAGGTCCCATTTTTTGGTTTTTCGCTTATATCTCGGAACCTATGCGTCCTAGCGACATAGTACCTCAGAACAAAATAAAAGCTGATTAAATTTGCTACAAGTTATACTAAATAAGTATTTCGATATCTTTTACAGTTTTCGAGATATATACTCCTGAAAGTCTGTCATTGTTACAAAGTCAAAAATTGTGTTCCAAGACTTTCCTTCTATACCCTATTTTGAGCATTCGTTGACTGGGCTATGTAGAAAAAACCCATTTCTATGGTGTCTGGAACACTATTCATCAAGTCTGTATAGTTTCCTTCTTACTTATAATATTTGACCTTGTATGTTATGTTTTCCACTAACTCATTACACAATAGCAAATAACAATCAATATCTAATAATTAGATCATATACTAAATATGTTACAGTTACATAAATAAAAATAAAGGCACTCTCTTACCGGATCAAATTTTGGCTCGGCTGAAAAGCAATAATCTAAGGCTGCCTGTCCATTGACGCGGAGCGAGCTGGCGGAGCGGAGCGATCGAGTATTGCGGAGCGGAGTTGCAGACTGTGTTTGTCCATTGATGCGGAGCGGAGCAAGCGAGTATTGCGGAACGGAGTGAGCGGATTGTGCGGAGCTAGGCCGAGTACACGCAATGAGTCATTTGAGCGAAGGGCGCGATACTATACCCATCCGCTCCACCGGCTCGCACCGCTAGCACACGCCGCTTCCAAAAATGTATGAATTTCAACAACTAGCTCGCAAACCCATGTCCACTGGAGCGGAGCGGAGATTTATGCAATCCTATTGGTTAATATTTCCTCGTTTCTCCGCTCCGCCAGCTCGCTCCGCATCATTGGACAGGCAGCCTAAGATGAGTATTTTCTCTAAATCAAGTCATCGTCATAGCTATTTAAAGAGTCAGAGGTTTTACTAACTGCGCACTTTTCTGTCAGTTAATAATATGTGCATAGTTATAATAATTTCATTATCAAATTATCATCTTCCCGTCCTTATCTCATTCTACTTGGGTCTGTACAACACGAATTCTTCTTCCATTCTCATGTCAGACGTTGGTTACGCTGCGCAGAAAGAACGGTTAGGTCTTTTATCTATAACTTCATGTCATTGAACGACTAATCTGATTGGCTGTGAAGGGTCCTATCTCTATCCTCTTCCCGCACATATCTTCTCGCTTTAGTACGAGAGAGACCGCTTAAAAAGCGGCCGCAGTTGAAACTCGTGGCCAATCGGTTACTCACAACGCGCACCTCACGTCAGAGCGCTCAAAGTTGCCTGCTGTCGACAGCCGCCCCTCAGCCGCGAGGACGTCTCCGGATAATTAAGGTATTGTGCAATCCTTCCTATATTTCGATCTGCATTCTGTCTTGTGTTCCCGGCAGAACGTAATTTCCATGTTTTATTCACAGCCAATTAGCAATTAGAAAAATTTAGCATAACCCGCGCTTCCATTTGGTCCTAACGAGCCTGGATAGTTATTGAAATCAGTGATAACCATTCGCCATTCGTAGTCGGAAAAATACTCGTATTCTAATTAGTTTTGTACCAAACACTTGTCTCGCCGACAGGTGTGGGTATATCGTTAAATTCTCGGTAAAACCGTTGTAGATTTGTAACACCAGCTAGTAATCGTTGCTATAACTGGTTATTTCGCTTAATCCCGCATTATTTTAAAATATTACCGTTGAATTACCGCTTCGCGCTCAATCACCGACGCATTATTGTAAAAATAAATACCCACTTAGGTAAATTATTCGCTCACATCGCTTTCACAACGTATTTCGCGTGTTACATATTTATTTAATTATCGTTATTAGAAGGTTGCTAGATGGCGCCTACAGATATTACTCTTAAACGATTATTAGGAAAAAGAGATCGAATATTTTCTCGTATGCAACGTATTTGCGATAAATTGAAAAATATTGATTCGGAGGAATTCGATAAAGAATCGTTCTTGTGTGACTGTGAAACAATAGATTCGTTGCGTACTGATTTTGAATGTGCGCTGGACGATATAATCGCTCATGAACTTAAATTAAATCCTGATTATGTCGTCGACTATCAGGCACTTTCTTCATTCGAAGATTTACTGGGTAGGGTGAAGCGGGCAGAGAAGAAATTGCAGGTTCAGGCACCTAGTGAATGTAAGAAATCTCCTCGCTTGCCCCCGATTGAAATACCCGAATTTAATGGGGATATTAAAAATTGGCCGTTGTTCATCGCCAGTTTTCGAAATGCCGTGCATAATAATAGTTCGCTAACAGCATGCGAGAAATTATATTATTTAATTGGAAAATTAACAGGCAAAGCTCGTTCGATATGTGCAGGAATTACTCCGTCAGCTGATAATTACCCACTTATATTCGATTCACTTTGTGAAAGGTATGAAGATAAACGGCAATCGGCAACTTCATATCTAGACCAATTATTTGAATTTAAATCTATTTCGTCAGGTTCGCCGGCTACTTTAGAATCATTTCTCGATAAATTCGCAACGTCGGTAGCCGGGTTTAAAAACATAAAGGTCCATGACCACGCTGATTTTATTTTATTGCATATCGCTCTTAAAAAACTCGACATAGACACTGTACGGGCATTCGAATCTAATCATCAATTAAAATCAAGTAGTTCCGAAATTCCATCTTTTAGTGAATTAGTTGAGTTTGTTCGTGAGCATATAAAGGTGTTAGAACGAACTTCGTCAACAGTCTCTAACAATAAATCACCTGCAAATCGCAAACATACTAATGCATACACCTGTATAGCTGATAACGAACCTACCGCGTGTGTTTTGTGTAAGGAGAAACATGATCACGTATATAAATGTAAAGTATTTAATAGTTATAAACCCGATCAGAGATTTAAGTTTGTGAAATCAAACAATTTATGCATTAATTGCTTAAGTCCAAAACATCGTGTGTCCGCTTGTGGGTCAAAGTCCACTTGTAAAAAATGTAGCTCTAAACACCATAGTTTGTTGTGCTTCGGCAATAAATTGAGCGACGCGCACGGTTCAAGGTCGACCGGCGCTCGCACGCCCTCTGCTGAGAGACTTACGAAGCAGACTGATATATCGTTGTGCGCGACTGATGAGAACCGTATTAATTCTTTATACCGGGGCCCAACCACCATATTGATTGCTACCGCGCAAGTTATTGTAGTAGATTCTTTTGGCAAAGAACATACTGTTCGCGCAATATTAGACAGCGCTTCTCAAAGTAACTTTATCACGCGGGATTGTTGTCAACTTTTGGGTTTGAACATAAATAATAAACCGGCCTGTTCAACCGTCAGGGGCATAGGAGGTGCTAGTAAACAAATACAGGGTTCCGTACAAATTAAATTTTATTCTCGTTTCAATCGTAATATAAACTATAATATTGAGTCATTCGTAATAGATAAAATTACTGAACGTTTGCCAACTGCCACGGTTGACGTTTCGCTTTTGCATAATTTTAAAAACTTACAGTTAGCAGACGATACATATTTTTCTTCAAATCCGATTCAATTATTGATCGGTGCTTCGACTTTCCCGCACTTACTCTTATCTAACAGAGTTCAAGGTCAGCCTACACATGCGTCTCCAATCGCCTTGCAAACTGTACTCGGCTATGTAATTGTCGGTAAGGCGCCGGTTCTCATCGATGACAATTCGACCGTTTCGTATTGTTGCACCGCGGAGCCGTTAGACGTAGCGATACGAAAATTCTGGGAATTGGAAGAAGTAAATGTTCCCCCGGTACTCAGCCTAGATGACAAATTATGTGAGGAGTTTTATGCCCGCACTACCACTCGAAATAGTGACGGACGATACGTAGTCGCTTTGCCTTTCAAGGGTGATGTCGAATCCCTGGGCAACTCACGTCAAGCAAGTGAACGCCGGTTTCTCTGCTTGGAAAGGAAGATGCAAGCTTCTCCTAATTTAAAGGCCGCGTACGACAACGTCATCCTAGAATATTTAGAGAAGGGCTATATTTCACCTACAATTCCTGATCCTTCGGAACCTTCGTACTACATTCCGCATCATGGTGTGATCCGAGATGATAAGGTCACAACCAAACTTCGTGTCGTTCTCGATGGTAGTTGTAAAACTACTACCCGCGTTTCGCTTAATGATCTCTTGTATGGTGGACAGAACCTACAAGGGAATTTGTTTAACATTATAGTTAATTTTCGTTTGTTTTCGATCGCGCTTTCATCAGACATTCGTCAGATGTTTCCCAGCATTGGAGTCCGAGAACCTGATCGGCGTTTCCAACGCATCTTGTATCGTTTTTCGCCGCAGGAACCTTTGCAAGTTTATGAGTTCAATCGTGTCGTTTTTGGACTCAAATCTAGCCCCTTTCACGCGCTGCGAACTATTAAGCAGCTGGCGGAGGATGAGGGTGACTCGTACCCTCAGGCTAAAGCCATTGTCGCCACGGGATTGTACATGGACGATTTTGTCCATTCCGTCCTCACGGAAACCCAGGGCATTTCTACCGCTTCAGAGATGATTGGTCTCATGAAGGCGGGTCAATTCGAGTTGGTCAAGTGGACCAGTAATTCGCAAGTAGTATTGAATTCTATCCCGCTTTCGCATCGTCTGCCAGCTGACAAGGAGTTCGACGGGTCCGACCAACATAAATAACATACTTGGTTTGTGTTGGTCGCCCACGTCAGATCACTTCGCCATGAGAGTAAACACTCCCACTCAGACTTGTACTAAGCGTACAATATTATCGTGCATCGCTAAAACATGGGACGTCATGGGATTTGTCGCGCCTGTAGTCTTGCATGCCAAGCTTCTTATCAAGAAGCTTTGGCTATGCAACTGCGACTGGGATGAGACACCACCTGAAGATATAGTCAGGCTGTGGACTCGCTTTAAGGAAGAGCTTCCTTTGCTCTGCAACATAAAAATCCCACGCCACGTTGGTATTGTCGCTGATAGTGTGGTCACACTCTTAGCTTTCGCGGACGCTAGCGAGAAAGCATACGGGGGAGTGATTTATTTCCACGTCCACAATAGCGATGGCAATACAGTCAATTTGATAACAGCTAAGTCTAAGGTCTCTCCCAAAAATGTAGTTTCTCTCGCTCGTCTTGAGCTCTGTGCTATTCTTGTGTTATCCCAGCTAATAAGAAATGTCGTGGTCGCTTGTCAAAACCGAATAGTTTTCCGTGACATATTCGCATTTTCGGATTCGACGGTCGCGCTCTGTTGGGTACATTCGTCGCCCCATCGTTGGAATACCTTTGTAGCCAACAGAGTTTCGAAAATACAAAGCGATTTGTCACCGCAAAATTTATATCACGTGTCCGGTGCGGACAATCCAGCAGATTGTCTTTCACGCGGACTCACACCCTCACAAATTATAGACCATCCGCTTTGGTTCAGGGGACCCCCGTGGGCTCACTTGGACATTTCACAATGGCCTGTCGCTCCTTTCAATCCCTCCTCAGTGTCTGAAGCACCTGAAGAGAAGAAAAATTCGTTGTTAGTCGCTGCACCTAACGAAAGATCTTCTATTCTTTGTTTAGTCGATCGTATCTCGTCTTGGAGTAAATTACTTAGAGTGGTAATTTACGTTTGTCGTTTCGCTAAGTTGTTACCGGTTAATAACCGCATGTCAGCATCGGATTACGATTTCGCTGAACTACTCATTCTACGTGAAATTCAACGCTTCTATTTCTCAAAGGAAATTGCCAGACTCAGAGAAGGCAAGGATTGTAGTCATTCTCTTCGGCACTTGAAACCTTTCCTCAAAGACGGACTCATTAGAGTCGGAGGCCGTTTAAGAAATTCAGATTTGGGTTATGAAGCGAAATATCCAATTCTACTCCCAAGAAAAGATCCTATTCTGAATTTGCTTGTCGAATACCATCATAAATTGAATTGCCACGCGGGTCCCGACCTGCTGATGTCACTGTTACGTCAAAGATATTGGATACTTTCTGCACGCAATTTAATTAGGAATAGGATTCATAAGTGTCTTCCCTGCTTTCGTCTCCGTCCCAAGCCAAGTTTCCCTGAGATGGCAGATCATCGGTCTTGTCGTGTAGTTCAAGCAACTAAACCGTTCGTTCACACGGGCACGGACTACGCTGGTCCCTTCAAGGTTACCATGTCTCGCGGCCGAGGCATTCGTTCTACCAAGGCATACGTGTGTCTGTTCGTCTGCATGACTACACGCGCGGTACATATCGAACTAGCCGGTGATCTTAGTACAGTCAGTTTTATGAGTGCTTTCAAACGATTCCTATCAAGGCGCGGCCCGGTTAGTAGGATTTACTCGGACAACGGGACAAATTACATTGGCGCTAAGCGTAAACTTTCGGAACTTCACGACTTCCTTTGTTCGAAATATCACAACACCGAATTTGGTCACATGTTAGCTGAAAATCGCATAAATTGGTCACTTAATGCCCCGACTGCTAGTCATTTCGGCGGTAATTGGGAGGCTAATATTAGAAGTTTAAAGATTCACTTATACCGTGTAATAGGTGATACCATCCTTTCGTTTGAAGAGTTAAATACCGTTCTTACTCAAGTCGAATCAGTAATGAATACTAGACCTCTTTGTAGGACACTCTCTAGTGATCCTTCAGAACCACTAGCTTTGACTCCAGCGCACTTTCTGAATCTCACCCCTTTAAAATACTTGCCTGCCGAGGAGATAGACGAGAGAACAATTGTTTCGAGACATAAATTGTTAGACCAATTAGTACAATCGTTTTGGAAGCGCTGGAGAAGCGGATATCTTCACACTTTACAATCGCGTCGTAAATGGAACACGCCGATCGATCCAGTCACTGTCGGTACGGTTGTGATTCTCATAGTAGATAATTCGCCCTCACTTCACTGGCCTTTGGGTGTCGTGGAAGAAGTTTTTCCTGACTCCACAGGAGTCACTCGCATCGCCCGAGTTAAGACATTGACTGGATCCTACTTGCGTCCCGTCGTTCGTCTTTGCCCATTGCCTAACCAATAAATTCGGCTCTCGTCATCCAAGGTTAGGTTAGCATTAGTAATTAATTATTTGATTTCATTGATATTTACGTATAGATAATAGTTTAAATTGTAGTTTAATTTCACGAATTTCGCCTTCAACTCTTGAAGGCATCCCTTCAAGCCCGGGGGGAATGGTTACGCTGCGCAGAAAGAACGGTTAGGTCTTTTATCTATAACTTCATGTCATTGAACGACTAATCTGATTGGCTGTGAAGGGTCCTATCTCTATCCTCTTCCCGCACATATCTTCTCGCTTTAGTACGAGAGAGACCGCTTAAAAAGCGGCCGCAGTTGAAACTCGTGGCCAATCGGTTACTCACAACGCGCACCTCACGTCAGAGCGCTCAAAGTTGCCTGCTGTCGACAGCCGCCCCTCAGCCGCGAGGACGTCTCCGGATAATTAAGGTATTGTGCAATCCTTCCTATATTTCGATCTGCATTCTGTCTTGTGTTCCCGGCAGAACGTAATTTCCATGTTTTATTCACAGCCAATTAGCAATTAGAAAAATTTAGCATAACCCGCGCTTCCAGACGTCGTTTATTCCTTTTTCTTTTATATTATTCCTCACACACTTCGTCCATTTTTTCATAAGCTATCCTCGACCTCTCTATTCAGAAATAAGTGGTTGTAAAGAACCAAGCATTATCTTAGCAGATAATGCTTGGTTCTCCTCACTCATTACTGTAATGCTACTGGGAGCATACGTCTCTAATGTAGCAAACATTAGAGACGTATGCTCCCAGTGAGAGAACACCTTTGTATAATTTTAATTACTATGGTTATATTTTCATAAAAGAAGGGTTATTCTGAATAGAAATATCATGCGAATGTACAAAACAATAAATAAGTAGGGGAAGTTTTAAAGTGGTAGACTGAAAAGTTTAGGCTGAAAAGTTAAGTGGTATGTGGTATTGCGATTTGTAAAGTTTTGTTTTTAATCTATCAAATAAATAAGTGAGGTCACGAAGAAACCCAATAGGTACCTACCTACTAAAAGTGAACCTTTTTTGAATTTATTTTAATAAATCCTCATTTTTTTAGGCTTTGAGGCAACTCGTAATCATTCAAATTCAAAAATCAAAATGTATTACTATTATTTCACATAGGCACCTACGCCTCAAAGGGCACTTTAAATACATTGAAAAAGGGCAATGAGTACAAATACCGGCATGGATCTTGAGCGCTAACCTTCACCTGCGCAGAAGTGAGTTATTAGGTCCCTTTGGTAGATGAAGTGAGGAACGGGGGCGGGGAAAGTGTAGTGATTGGCCCACGTAACGTGCCGTAGCGCATTGCGTCATAGCCGCCACTCGGGATTCGTTGTTTTGTGCGTTTTATTTGTTTTATTGTGTGTTTCATTTGTCGATAAGTGTACGATGCGCAAAGCGATCCCCACTCTTACGCCGAGCGCTCAAGAACCGTGCCGGTAACTGTAACTAGAAAAACAATGCAATTTTGTGCAGAATCCACCAGCATCTGTCCATATAAGTTTCACGAATTTATTACGATCATTTAAATATTTTATTTCTCTGGCCTTAGGACTGTAAATAAAAACTTCAGTATATGATGTGCAGTGGCAGTGTAGTGCATCGTAGATAAGTTGTTTAGATATAACTCAGTATACGAGTATTTATTACGGAAACCTTGAGTAGCGATCAGAAATGAAGTTGGCCGTGATTTTGTACGTATTTCCTTACTTATTATGGTGTATATTTATATTAATAGAGTATATTTATATTTATCTAGTAGCTTAGCAGAATTTGTTGGAAAACCATTTAATTATCGGGCTATAAAATGTAACTATTTGTGGTTACCTAGTAGTACCTACATTAAGTATTTTAACTTTTAATTGTACGACAACTGAATGGTTACAATTCAGTTTCTTTTTCTCTTTTCTTTATTTTTTTGTTTCTTTCGTGTTGAAACAACCAGTTCGAAATATAACAGAGAGAAACTTAGTGAGGAAACTTGCCATACCAAAAATTCGGTATCGAATTCAAGACCTAAGCAGGTTGGTTGATATCACAAATGTCTTCGAATTTTAGGTTCCAGGATGTGCCGGTTTCCTCACGATGTTTTCCTTCACAGTTTTGAGAGGCAGTGGTGATGAAAAAAATAACACAAAGTAATGCGCCTTACTGAGTTCGAACAACCTACAAATCGTAAGTCTGGGTCGTTAACACTTGTTCACCACAACCTTTCATACTCCAAGTGAGAACACATAGTTTTTTCCACAGATGCTGTTTGGCAGTAGCAGCCTCCCAAGGCTCAGTGAAGCAGCAGCGAAGGTTCCCAGATGACTTCCTCTTCGGAGCAGCTACTGCTGCATACCAGGTCGAGGGAGGATGGAATGCAGATGGTGAGATATGATGAATAGTTTTGAGGTTTTTTACTAATGGAGGCCATACACATTAGGGTTACGCATAACCGACCGCACGCATAATAACCGATAAATGTACAGTTTTGTTTTGTAGGTTAGGGCTTGCCTGTCCGTTATGCATGCAATGATAAAAAACCACCATGCAAAGGCTTACTTACGTGTATGGCCTCCATTAGTATTGTAATGTCATGTTCTGTATTTTAGGGTTCAGTAGTATAGTTTTTCTATGTTTTCCTGTGTTCGTCGGTAGCTTAGATCAGAGGCTCTTGCCAGGGTCGTGGTATAAGGGCAATGTGGCCCTGAACACAAAGCTAACCGAAGGTACAGCGTAGATTTTTAGTCAGTAAGAATCTGACAGTCCCTACAGCTCTACCCAGGGAGACAAGACTCATTTGATGACTTTACCACGAGACAAACGAAAAAACCTTATTTTTTAGGGTTCCGTAGTCAACAAGGAACCCTTATAGTTTCGCCATGTCCGTCCGTCCGTCCGTCCGTCTGTCCGCAGCTTAGCTCAGAGACGCCCAGCACTAGAAAGCTGTAATTTGGTGTAAATATACGGATTTGTTGCGTCAAAAAAGTGGTAAAATAAAATCTCGTAAAATATTTTTTTTTAGGGTACCTCCTGTACACGTAAAGCGGGGATGTTTTTTTTTTTCTCGCGTACCCCTTAGTGTAGGGTATCATTAAATAGGCCTTTAAAAAATATTGGTAGTTTCCATCAACAATTTTTTGATAAAAAGATTCGTTTGTGAAATATTAAGCTTTAAAGTGCTAATTTTTGCCCTACTCGAGTGTCCCCCCCCCTCTACCAGCTAAACGGTTATGTTTGGGGGTGTGAAAAAATTTACAATAGTAGTATATATAACGAAGTTTAAAAGAAAATTATCATGACTAAGTGGGCTTTACAAGTTTACGAGTAATAGTTGACCAACTTATAAAACGTACTGGGATAACATTTTCCTAAACAAAATGTATCGGAGAACAACTGCAAATGTAAGTTTGTCAACTTCATTTTTACAGCTATAATAGGTAGTGGAGTGGAGTGGAGTGCAGTGGAGTGGAGTGGAGTGGAGTGCAGTGCAGTGGAGTGGAGTGGAGTGGAGTGGAGTGGAGTGGAGCGGAGTGGAGTGGAGTGGAGCGGAGTGGAGTGGAGTGGAGTGGAGTGGAGCGGAGTGGAGTGGAGTGGAGCGGAGTGGAGTGGAGTGGAGCGGAGTGGAGTGGAGTGGAGCGGAGTGGAGTGGAAGGGAGTGGAGCGGAGCGGAGCGGAGCGGAGTGGAGTAGAGCGGAGTGGAGCGGAGTGGAGCGGAGTGGAGTGGGGTAGTGTGGGGTGGAGGGTCGAAAATCGCTTGAACCTTTTTAACAGGTTCATAGCGATTTTCGACGTGCCTTGACACCTCTCAAGTTTTTTTTTGTAATACGTCATAAATCGTAAACCTTTCAAAGTTGGAACCAACTACAAGAACTTTTATAGTATGTTATTACTTGCTGCTACGGAACCCTTTATGGGCGAGTCCGACTCGCTCTTGGCCGGTTTTTAAACAGTATCTATGCTTGTAGCATCCAATTTAACTTTGGTTTTATTTACAGGCAAGGGTGAAAGCATGTGGGACCGCCTGGTTCACACAAACCCAACCGTCGTAAAAGACAAGAATAATGGCGACATCGCTGCCGACTCCTATCACAACTTCAAGCGTGATGTGGAGATGATGAGGGAGTTGGGCCTGGATGCTTACCGATTCTCTATCTCCTGGCCTCGGATCCTGCCTACAGGCATGGCCAATGAGGTCAACCCAGCTGGCATTGAGTTCTACAACAACTACATCAATGAGATGTTGAAATACAACATCACTCCAATAGCTACTCTATACCACTGGGATCTGCCACAAAAACTTCAAGAATTAGGAGGTTTTATGAACCCCCTATTCCTTGACTGGTTTGAAGACTACGCAAGGGTTGTGTTCGAGAATTTCGGTGACAGGGTTAAGCTATTCATCACTTTCAACGAGCCTAGAGAAATCTGTTACGAAGGTTATGGCTCCGATACTAAGGCTCCTATGCTGAACTCCCCTGCTATAGGAACTTACCTTTGTGCTAAGCATTTAGTGATGGCCCATGCAAGGGCCTTCCATTTGTATGACCAGGAGTTCAGGTCGTTGCAGAAGGGGCAGTGTGGTATCACGATCAGCGTGAACTGGTTTGGTCCAGCCACTGATTCGGCTGAGGATGCTTTTGCTGCTGAAATCGAAAGACAAAGAGAGGTAAGAAACATAGAACTTGTTCAATTCATTCAGTACACGAATAAGTCATAAGCTTAACAACTCGTTGTTGTGAAATAGACTTTCGCTACAAGAAAATAGTGCCTGCCAGCTCAACTGGATGGTGACTTAAATTCTGATAGTTACTAACCCAATAAAAATGTATTTTAAAAATCAGCACCACGACCATTATGGAGGCCATACAAGTTAGGGCGTGTGCATGATGGTTTTAACGTTAGTTTTTTTTACGTGATAAAATCCTCCAATGAGGCCTCCCACCCAGGGGGGAACCCCTCCCGTTCTACCCTGGGTGGGGTACTGTCAGACTTGTACTGATTCAAATCCACGGTGTCCTTCAATAGCCCTTTACTTTCCGGGGCCATGGTTACCTGATAAGACGATTCCACGTGCCCGTTAGGCTTTGGCCCTCTAAGGGGGGCCCCGTTTGATCGCTGACAGCTCTTTGAGGAGCGCGTGGAACACGACGAGCCGTAGACCCGGCCATGGTCCATGATCGGACGGCGAGTCACCCATTCACTCAACTTGCCGTCCGCAGGCCCGCGCCTACGGTGGCCGGAAGTCGCTACAACATTTTCACTATGCAATTTGATGTTGACATACTTAGACACTAGCGCTACGTCAATCAAAAGGACTTATGAGTCGCGGCGCGGACTCTAGGGAGATTTCATTAATTTTAATTTTTTTCTAGAGAAGAATCACATCAATCAGAACACTTATTCTTCTTTCTTTCTAGTGGGGTATATACGCCAATCCTATCTTCTCAGCCGAAGGAGAGTTTCCTAAAGAGCTGGCACAGATTATAGCAGAAAAGAGTTTCCAGCAAGGATACCGTCGCTCCCGCTTACCAAACTTCACTGATGAAGAGAAGGCATTTGTCAGCGGTTCCTCCGATTTTTTCGGAGTGAACCACTATACAGCATTTCTGATATCGGTGACAGAAAACAAAAGGGTTAGCCCTGTGCCTTCTATAGACGATGAGATGAACATTGAGAGTCATTGGCCCGATGGTTGGCCCAAATCTGCTTCATCTTGGCTTGCGGTAAGAAATTATTGGCTTTTTACTTTTTTTATCGTCAAACGGCCTCTTTATACAATGCTATAAGGCTCTTTTGCTGACTGATTAGGACATAGTATATATGGGCCTTTATTCTAAAGAGCTTCTCAGTAACAGCTTTTTGTAGGGTAAATGAGTCCTCCTGTTCAGAGTGGAGCGTTAGGAAATTGCCACTATAAGGTACTGACTAAAAATGTACTATGTTCCATCCGTTGCCTTTTGAGCTCCAGGGGCACTTTTGAGACAATCTCGCGACACTGGCAGGCGTTTGGCCCCAGAAATCTCTATCACCCGTCAGATCTAGTGGCTCTGCGAGGCGCGTCCGGTAACGGATTGTTCTCGTGGAAGCGCGGGTTTGCGTGACGCGTGTTTTCTCGCGTCGTGAGAAGCATCAGAGAAAGAGCGTGTGCCCCAGAAAATTGAATATTATAGGCTGATTAAGCAATAATTCTAAGATTTTCTATTACAGTTAGCCCCCAACAGCATTTACAACACCTTGACACATTTGAAGGAAAAATACAACAACCCAGATATCTACATCACTGAGAACGGCTGGTCCACGTTACCTGACAGTGGCTTGATAGATGATGACAGGATCACGTACTATAGAGCTTCCATGGAGAGCATGTTGAACGCCCTGGATGCTGGAGTGAACCTCAAGGGGTTTATGGCGTGGAGTCTGATGGATAACTTTGAGTGGATGCAGGGTTATACGTAAGTTTTGCTTAGAGAGTAAAACTGGAGGCAGCCAAGCGGCCAATGTATTTTAATGACCGTAGAGAGATATATGAAGGTGGATGAGGAGAACTGGTCTATCTTTTCTTATGACTACTCAGGGCTTTCTTTTTTCTTTTTCATTGTTGCTTTGACTCTGTCGATAAGTCAAAGGTGACAGACACAAAACCTACGACGGAGCGAGTATACCCAGAAGAAGCCTGTTCACTCTAACTTTGAAGAGATTCGGGGAACACAGATAGTGAGTTCCACTCCTTTGCTGTGCGCATTATGAAGGAAGATTGAAAGCGTTTAGTGCAAATTGGTGGAATGGCAAATAAGTAAGGATGGTAAATAAACACGCACGTCGATTGCTCTTCCGTCGTGTCCTGGCATCGTCTAACATTACCTATAACATAATTAGCTTCCTAGCTTAGGCTTAGGAGCAGTGGTGGCCCAGTAGTATCGGCCTTGACTTCCGAGTAGTAGGTCGTGAGTTGAAACCCAGCCAGGCGCATTACTTTGTGTAATTTATTTCATCACCACTGCTCTCAAAACGGTGAAGGAAAACATCGTGAGGAAACCGGCATGTCCTAGAACCAAAAATTCGAAGACATGTGATATTTACCAACACGCACTGGGCCCGCGTGGTGGACTATGGCCCACTCCCATCTCACAGAGAGGAGGCCTGTGTCAGTGGGAACATTTATAGGATGATGATGATGATGATGAAATTAGCTTCCAACTGAACTCCAGCTTTGGTAGTGGCTTCGGACATGTTACGGTACAGAGCTGCTAGTTAAAAAACATTTACTGCCGCGATACTGACATGATCCTTGTTACTTTTCCACAGAGAGCGTTTCGGTCTGTACCACGTAGACTTCGAAGATCCTGCACGCACGCGCACTCCTAGAAAGTCTGCGTTTGTGTACAAGCACATCATCAAGAACCGCTATGTTGACTACGAATATGAACCTGAATCTATGACCATGACCATCGATGAGGGACATTGAAGATTTAGCGTTTTATATTTTTAGCATTTTGTATTGTTTTAAATTAGCCATACCAAGGGCTCCTGCCCTGCCCTTGTATACAAGTAGCAAAGCCCTCTCCTGACAGGGCTTTGCTACTTGTGTTGTAATTATTTGTGTTAATAAATAATTTATTGTTATTATTGATGCAAACTCTTTCATTTTTAATTCTAATCATTTTATCGCATTTTTTTAAACTATTACTTCGAATTATCTTTTGTATTCTTAAATTTCATAATTATACACAACTAAATCTAAATATTTACAAAGGATATTAAATTAAAACTAAAATACATTAATTAAACCTAAATATTTACTATATAAAAAACTATGACATAAAACCAATTAAATAAATTACACTACTTTTGATTCACTATTATTGACTTAAGCCTCCTGCAGACACACGCGATTAGTCGCGCTGCGACAACGAGTCAAGCTAATTTCCACTCTAAAAATACTGCGAATGGACCGCGACATGTCGCCCCGCGCGATTAATCGCGTGTGTCTGCAGGAGGCTTTACTATTATTGATTAATTTATAATCCGTTTCATTTATTGTTAATGTGCGCTATTACGCGGAATAAATCAAGATTTGCATTTCTCTTTTTTGTTTATGCTTTGTCAACCCGCTTACCTTAGTTACTTCACATCATGATGTTCCTGCTATTTGTAGTTCAGTGAAAACGTTGGCACAGAGGCTAAACGCGACACCAGCTTTTACTAACTAATTTGACTCCTACTGACTAAAATTCACTGTTTTCCTTCAATTGCCCTTTACCTGTTTATACCGTCCACAACCCTGATAGGCGTTTGGCCCTCTATAGTGCCCCGTCAGATTACTATGACCACTCCTTGTGTCGACCCGAGCATGGTTCATGCCCGCCACGAGATACTCTTCAGGTGTAACAACCCGGTCACATGCTGTAAGCAATGAGCGGTACGAAGGCGACGGGCCAGGCAAATAAGACATTAGTTACTTTGCAAGTACGCGAATTCGCAACGGTCGCGCACTCGTGGCGTGTGTTAAACACTTCTATACATTTGATCTAACCGCTATCCGCCACAGCGGCAAGGTTGTAATTTATTGAATTATTCTTCCTGTTTTTTATTAACATTTGCTAGTTGTACTCTGCAAATAGCGATAAACGTAATCTTCGCAAATCCCATTGATCTCAGATAGTTGAAGTGGTGAGATTCTGAGATAAAGGGAACATGAACATCGTTCACGATATCTACTGTGCATTGACAGCCGAGTGGTATCATCGAGATGAAGTTACTGGTTTTAAGGTACGAGTATGTGAAGATCATGTATTTCTGTTCTTTTTAGTATATTTTTTGATTCTTATACATAATTCCGAGAAACGTTTCTCCGCGTAATGACCCGCCGACATAAAGTTTCGTTTATGATTCTTTCAACGAATTAACCTTTCACCTACGAATAGGGTTACCATATCTCAGGATTTGTCTTGAGAACTCAGGATTTCTATAATACGGCTTTCTCAGGATTGCGGCCGGATTTAAGTAATCTCAGGATTTTTTCACTTTTCACAAAGAATAGTATTTGCAGATTTTTTTATTAGACAAACAAATAATTAGGTAATCTTCTAATATATAATAACATTATTATCATATTGATACTAATTTTAAAATCGATTTTGGTCTTGTGGATTGCACATATAAAATCAAACCTTAAAATCTATGAAACCTATGGGAGAGATAGATGGTAGAAACCTATCCGCACGCACTGCGCACACGACAAAGTTGGAAAACCTAAGATTTTTTTTGGATTTTTCATGATTGAAATTCAGACTTTATCTCCAGACTTTTAAATTTTCTATCTGGGGTTCTATGTGCAACGCGTGAGCGAAATCCGCAGTGTATGAAAAATTAAAATTTTACGACATTTTAAATTGATTAGTACCTATGTTTGAGAGAAAATTTTCAAACTGTAAAAAATCTCAGGATTTTTCAATGGAAATCAGGCCTTTTCTCCGGACTTTTTATTTTTTCATCTGGTTACCCTACCTACGAACGATTAGCCGACAAAACTGTTCATCCATGCACGATTCGACGACAGAACCTTTCCACGACGACCGTTTCGCCGATGCCTTGAATGATAACTAGTGTCTATGTCATTACATAACAAAATCTAGTGCCACTACCCAAGCACTACGAATTATTATTATTCTGCAGGACTTCAGTCGTGGCGCGGATACAAGCACCTGCTAGTTACTAGTTTTAAATAGTCTAGATAAATACTATAACATATACCTTTCATACTAGTACTACGTTCTGGTAGAAAAATTTTCAAAACACGTGCTCGAAACCTTTGGCCATACCCATTTCTAATAAATGAATATTAAGAACCTTTTCTTCACAAAAAAATTGGTTGTTGCAGTTTGTTGGTGGTAGCCTGCCAGGGCTCAGTTGTCAGACAGCAGCGAAGGTTCCCGGATGACTTCATCTTCGGAGCAGCTACTGCAGCCTACCAGATAGAGGGAGGATGGAACGAAGATGGTATGCTTACCGATTGTGTAGTATTAAAACTGGAGTATAATTACACCCTCACCCTTAATTAAGAATATGTACAACAGTTTAACAGTAAAATAAGACTCATAAAAAATTAACAATTTACGCTATTAAATAAAATTAAAAGAGTCCTACACTACAATATAACTAAAAAGGAAAACTTAACCAAGATATAATTTCTCAGTACTTATAAACAGCCGGTTTGGCAATTCGACATTGCCGTACTGGACGAGACTGAGAAGGTTCCGGGGAAGGCAAGGAAGGTGGCACTATCATCGGACATGGCTGTTCAACACAATCCTCAAACCGCCGTCGTTCTCCATTCTCCGAACATGAAGGCATTGTGCCTGAGCCACCAGGTCGCGGAACAAACGTTTCCTGTTCCTCCTGAGTGACCTCAACCGTCTTTGCCCCTCAAGTCTACCTCTCATATTATGAGAGGTAGACTTGAGCAAGAAACCCATTTACAATCATCATTCTTAAAGAAGTCGTATATAGTTTTAGTAATCATCATCTACCTCGCCTTTTCCGAACTCTTTTTGTTCAGGTCGGCTTTGAGTCTTACCGGTTGAAAATAATCTACATGGAAAGACTGCCTATTTAACTTCAGCGATCCCGGGATATACCATACCGCTTGAAATAATGATATAGTATAGTATCAAAATATTTTTCTATATCTATTCAGGCAAGGGCGAAAGCATCTGGGACCGCCTGGTCCACACAAACCCCACAGTCGTCCAAGACCTGAGTAACGGCGACATCGCTGCCGACTCCTATCACAACTACAAGCGTGATGTCGAGATGATGAGGGAGTTAGGCCTGGATGCTTACCGGTTCTCTATCTCTTGGCCTCGGATCCTACCTACTGGCATGGCTAACGAGATCAACCCACTTGGCATCGCCTATTACAACAACCTGATCGATGAAATGCTAAAATACAACATCACTCCATTGGCTACGCTTTACCACTGGGATCTGCCCCAGAAACTTCAAGAACTAGGAGGTTTTATGAACCCTCTGTTCAGCGATTGGTTTGAAGACTACGCGAGGGTTGTGTTCGAGAATTTCGGAGACAGAGTCAAGATGTTCATCACTTTTAACGAGCCCAGAGAAATCTGCTTCGAAGGTCTTGAGGATTTGAACAAAGCTCCTTACCTGAATACTGCTGGTGTGGGTGTTTACTTGTGTGCCAAGAACCTGGTGGTGGCTCACGCTAAGGCCTACCATTTGTATGACAAGGAGTTCAGACCGACGCAGAATGGACAGTGTGGTATCACGATCAGTGTTAATTGGTTTGCACCAGAAACTGATTCTGCTGAGGACCAGATAGCTGCTGATGTTATGCGCCAATCTCAGGTGAGGGAGTCATTAAAATTGCATTGCGGTTGCTCAAAACATACTTTTGTCCCATTGGGTGAGAAGCATTTCCTGCAGCAGGGGAACAGCTATCAGTTGTCCACTTTAATTTGTCTGCCTAGCTTTTTCCCAACAACCTTTGGTCGCTGGATGTGGTTGAATATCAGTATTTTATACGGAGTGTTTATCTAACCTCGACAACCCAGTAACTGGGTACGCTGGTACTATAATATAATAATAATAATATTCCACAACTATCACACAACGCCATCTAGTCCCAAGCTAAGCAGAGCTTGTGTTATGGGTACTAGACAACTGATAAACATACTTATACATTTCTAAATACATAAATATTATAGATAAATTACACCCAGACACAGAACAAATGATCGTGCTCATCACACAAACATTTGTCCTGGGTGGGAATCGAACCCACGACCTCCGGCATAGCAGTCAGGGTCACTAACCACTAGACCAACAGGCCTGTCAATATAACTATACCCTTGGTAAGCCTGGTTGTAAGACTTTCGAGCTTCTAACTAACAACTATTATTTCAATCTGCAAGTTCGGAAATCGTGGTCGTTTTTTTCGTTTTTATGAGTAAAACTCATACTGAAAGTGGTTCAATTCATGGAGTACACCACATCCTTATATAAATGCTTTTACTAATACATGCTGTAGATTAGTTGGCTATCATATTATTATGAAACCCTTCCATTGCATTATTTCTTTACAAACATTGCATAGCATTTTTTTGCTTTCCAGTGGGGCATATACGCCGAACCCATCTTCTCATCTGAAGGTGGTTGGCCAAAGGAACTATCAGACAAAATCGCAGCAAAGAGTGCTGAGCAAGGATTCTCCCGTTCCCGTCTTCCGGAGTTCACTGATGAAGAGAAGGCCTTCGTCAGAGGATCCTACGACTTTTTCGGTGTGAATCACTACACCACTGTTCTGGTTTCTGCGACGGATCACAAACAAGAGTATAGTGTACCTTCTTTATCAGATGATACTGATGTTGGGTATTATTGGGATGAAAACTGGCCTAAATCTGCGTCACCTTGGCTTTCAGTAAGTGATTACTTCCTTTGTTAATTTTCTTTTTCTTACTAATACCTACTCATCTGACTAATATTCGTCATCATCATTATCGTTAACCTATAAATGTTCTCACTGCCGGGACATAGGCCTCCTCTCTTTGCGAGGGAGTGGGCCATAATCCACCACGTGGGCTCAATACGGGTTGGTGGATGTCATATGTCTTTGAATTTTTGGTTCTAGTACGAGTACCTACATCCCGGTTTCCTAACGATGTTTTCCTTCGCTGTTTTGAGAGCAGTGGTGATAAAACAAACACAAAGTAATGCCTCTAGCTCGTAAGTCGGGGCAGATACCCCTGGGCCACCACAGCAATATTATAAATGCGAAAGTTTAAAGGATGATTGATGAAGATGATTAATGGATGGATGAATCTCTTTAGAGCAAAAGACTACTGAACGGATTTGGATGTTGTGGATTACCTGAATGAACACATAGGATAGTTATCCCAATTTTATCTTCTCGTTCGATTTTTAAGTTGTAGCGGATGAAGCTGCTGGCCACATTTAACAAAAATAATATCCTTATCTCTTACATAATATATCTGGCTTGAGTTCTCTTCTTATCCGACTATTTGACAAACTGTTGCCGATGAGATAATAAATATGATAAACGTACTTGATCTTGAAATCGAATTTTGTTGTCAAGATTAGAGATAGGTAACTCGTGTAAGAATATGCTATTTGTTTTTCTTGGTCTGATACTGTCCAACTTTCGTGGGGTGGGTGATCCATATCCTAGCGGTCCATCCCCGGTTGACGGCACCACAGGCCACCAGTAACCTGTGGTGGCGGATGAGCAATCCCACAGGCAGTGGTAAGCTTCTCCAAGGCTGCTTGACTCGTGACCACCATCCTATCGGGGTCCGACAGCAAATAGTTTTTACTGAGTTCCGTCGGTGCGCTGGAGTTCGAGTTCTTCTATGTGTTACTTCATTATTACTTCTGGAATAGACTAAGGCTAAGAGCAAACCCATTCTAGATAATAAAAAATATAACTACTGGCGCGAGCTTGACAAATCCCAGTCTACTTTGGCCCTGGATCGTGAAAACTGGAGGTCGGGAGAGGCCTTTGCCCAGCAGTGGGATCATGCAGCTATCAGCATTAATATCAGCAAAACTCTGGACAACTTAAATGAACCCGTTTCGCGTCGCCGATCAAACCTAAAAAGCAATCTTAGGGAATCTAGCTAGTCTTTTGTTAAGTTCGTTGGTAGAAAATCAGGTGGCCTACTATGACATCTTAAAGCGACAGTAGATACACTGTGAGAACGAGATGGCACTAGACGACTTGTATCTATAGCTGTGTCTTTCCCACAGTTCCCACAGTGGATCTTCTCTCGCTATATCGACGTCTTGGTAAATCCCTAGTTCCATTTTAGTTTTATTAAAATCTTTCTTTTTACCTTTCAGTTGGCCCCAGACAGCATCTACCACGCTTTAACCCACCTAAAGGAAAAATACAACAACCCAGTGATCTACATCACTGAGAACGGCTGGTCCACGTTACCTGACAGTGGCCTGATAGATGATGACAGGATCACGTACTACAGAGCTTCCATGGAGAGCATGCTGAACGCCCTGGATGCTGGAGTGAACCTCAAGGGGTATATGGCGTGGAGTTTGCTGGATAACATGGAGTGGCTTGAGGGATATATGTAAGTGCTTTCATTCTATGCAGTTCAATACCTGATAGTGCTGCAAGATTCTGGACTTCTGAACTAGCAAACACGTACTGAAAGTTTGGGGTTGGCAAAACCCATGGACTGAAAAAAAAGACTGCGCCTTCCCTAGCCAACTGACAGATAAAATTGGCTTTTCCAGAACCTTCTTTTTTTCCTCTTTTTGTAGAGATTTTGGTTAATTTTAGGCAGGTATTGCTCTGTACATCCTTTTAAGTTTAGTTAAATCTACATGTTGTAACAGACAAGTTTGCTGTTGCGTGCGCCCTACAAGTGACAGATTGGGTGGATTGTTCAGCGATTAGGTACCTTATAGACCAAGATCCCAGTGCCCCCAGACCTACGTCATTTTAGCAAAGCTGTAATTTTGTGGGTTTGTAGTCTACTATAAAGTTAAGACAGTATGCGTACTTACTAGCTCGAAAGCGCGGCCGTTACACAGGTAGCGCGACCTAAAGGTGGATAAAAACCTTACTTAACTACGTCATTTTAGCAAGCCACATGATATTACTCATGGTACTAAGTATTTCAAGACCTTTTGTAAGTTGCCAGACCATTCCGATGGGCCAATCATTCTGCCTGACGCCTTGAAGTCCTTCCCTTAAACTTGAATACCCCTTTTCACCAACTTGAGGGGCGATTTTCGAAAAATCCAAAAACACGTGTTTGATTATTTTTGATCTAGTATATAAATACTGAAGAAAGACTCTTCTACAGCCAAAACCGCTAAACGCAGAAGTCTAAATTATGGTCAGTAGTTGCAGTTTACTATGTACATGAGCAGTAAGAAGGGATTTTGTGAAATCCCCCTTCTAAGGGGGTGAAAAGGGGTGAAAACTTTTGTATGAAAAATTTTATTCCTTGGGTTTATAAAATACACAACATAAAAAATAAAAAAGATTGGCATCATTAATTTTTTTAAACTACCCTCCACTGGTGATTTAGACGATGTTGCAATTTGTATGGGAAAATCATAACGCGCGGGCCCATCAATTCGAAAATCAGTATTTATTTAATGAAAGGAAAAACAGTTATGTATCATAGTTGGTTGTAAACACACTAATGGTACAGGAGAAATTCTTAGAGTGCAGCAGTCTTTTGTTAAAATAATTGTCAAATAATTTATATTTCTGTTTCACAGAGCCTGTTTCGGCCTGTACCACGTAGACTACGAAGACCCAGCACGCACGCGCACTCCACGAAAGTCTGCGTTTGTGTACAAACACATCATCAAGAACCGCTACGTTGACTACGAATATGAACCTGAATCTATGACCATGACCATCGATGAGGGACACTGAAGACTGTTTATTTTTTGTGATTTTAGACAAAGTGTTCAGCTTCGGTCTGTTTAAACAAACAGGGGAGATAGATATCAATTCTGTCAATAAAATTACATGTAGGGTCGAAAACTAACCCTTCCTGAATGGCAGCCATGTTTGTTTTAAATCGCTTTTCATGGAGCGAGCAAAATAAAAGTACTGTAGTTTTGAGGTTTGAAGCCCAACCTCTTTTCCCCTTTAAGTTTTATAGACCGAAGCAGGACATATTATATAGAAATATCACTTAAATAAATAAAGTAATAAGAAAGTACCAACTGCCAATGATAATTGAATTATTTATTTCTCTCTCTTTCAGGTTGAGTCGACAATCACTTATAGATAAAATCTAGAAGGCACATAAAAATCCAGGTCCATATTGCCATTAAGGAACATTAAATCTTTCTATTTTTTTCGTGTGAGGATGCCCCTCTGGTGTCAGAGATAATAAACCTGTCTCTGGCCTGGGAACACCACAGGTTTCTGACATGGCTTTGGACTTATAATATAATAATTATGTAATCCAGGTTTCCTTACGATGCAAGTAATTCGAAACCTTTTGATTTATAAACATATGGGATGATGTGATGACAGAGGCCAACACATCAACTTATCCACATTACCGTCTTACCACAAGAACGATAAACATCTGTTGAACACTTGTCTCAAAGAACTGTCAACAATATAAGGGTCGTTTTGGAGTTACACTTTTTTTTAGACAAGCGTTCAACAGTTATTTATCTTTTTGTGGTATGGCGATAAATGTTTCCCAATCCAATATGAACTTTCTGTCAGTAATAAAGTTGAAAATCTAATCTTTTTTCACACTGGGATAGGAGCAGCATAATACTTGAAAGGATAGACTGCACCTTCCTTAGCCAACTCACAGATAAAATTGACTGGATGGAGAGTACGTTCAATTTTAGGCAGCTATTGCTCAGTCCATCCCTTAAGTCTATGGGTAAGACGTGTGTGTTGAATAAAGGTGTACTTCTTTGATTTTTTTTTTTCACTTTATTTAGTTTTTTTAAAAACGTTGCCCCACACTTGGTGTTTCTCCTGTGTCGTGGTGCGTTTACAAAACATAGAAACTCACATCCTTGTAGGTCGTACAAATATTTGTTCCGTGCGGGAATCGAACCCGCGACACGCTGCGCAGCAGTCCAATCGCTCAGCCACTGCGCTAACCGTGCCGCAAACCGTTCTTCGGCAGCACATATTAAACAGAAATATGAACCCAAGAATAATAATAAATTACAGCCTGAGATGCGTTTTGTAGTACAAGTCGTGTGTCACATTCTAGTGTTTGCATGGCATGGCATGGACAGAGTTGAGCTAGGAGCTCGAGCAAGACACGGTTGTACCGATGACGTCAATTTAGCCTTAACGTAATATCTGTGGGTTACAATGTTGCAATGGATACAGTCACGTATAAAATCTTGCAAAGCGAAGCTAGACAGACGTGTGTAGCCCCTCCGCGTGCCGGCCGTTTATAACATAGATGATACACTATAGGATAGCTAGTTTATAAGCATGCTTTCCCATTTTCCAAAAACGAAACCATAAATTCAAAAAAAGGATTGTTTTTATTTTTATTGTCTGTGCAAAATGTCAATGTCCGACCGATCTTCTACCTTCTCTATGGTCAGAAGTGACAGTAGAACAATCGGAGGAGGACGTTGATTACTCATTCGCCAATAATGTTGAGTTTATTAAAACATAGGTAATTAATATTAACAACAAAAATAAACAGTGTGCCGTGTATTGTTTTAAATTGTGACTTTTTATGTCAAATTAAATCAAAATGCATCGCCGCCGAGGACCTAACTTCACGTATGTGAGCGGATGTGTGAAATACATGATTTTTGTATTGAATTTTATATTCTGGGTAAGCTATTTCTTGTTTTAATAATTATTTATTAGAAGTATTATAATTTCGGTAGATATTAACAGAGAAATTCAGCTTGTTTTCAATGTTAGAGAGTCTGATTCAAGAGATTTCATTCATCATTGTTTGTGTGTGAATCATTGTTTTCGATGTTTCATGTAGGCATGGGAATTCTGCCATAAAGTTTCGTTTGCTTCTCGACCGCATCCGTCCTCTTTTGTTCCGGCCTTTGTGGCGATAATGTGATAAAACCTGACTATTGTTGGATATTTGAACGACTAAAGTAGCAGTACCTAATTTTAGCACTGAAATGTGAGAGACAAAAGATTATCATAAACAATTCGAGAGTAGTCATAATAATCGTGAGATCAATACTAGATGTTTGATAACAGGAAAGAAACTTAAACTGTCTTTTTATAAAAATAACAAAAAAAAAAAAAACTAAATGCATCACTTCAGAATTCTTAGAAAATAATATGTCACCTGTGATGTCATTCATTTTAATGTTGAAAACCACAATGAATATTTTTCCTGTAGTTAAATATGTTTAAGTCCTCTCCGTCTAGACATATTAGTACAGTCTAAAGACCTTCTCATAGTAACCCAATACTTAATCTCCTGCTATGAAAAGTTACAGAATAAAATGTAGTCAAAAATTCTGCTTTATCAAAACAGTAATTACAAAGATACTGGTAGTTAGAATATAACAGGTAAATCAGATACCTACATTTATTGATATAAAGCTTAATTTTCCCTGTTAAATTAATCACACATTAAAACCTTTTTCATTTATTTAAATAATTATTACAGCTCAATTGTTCTGCTAATGGTTTAATTTTTCTTTGTGCCAACAATAGCAAAGATTAAAAATAAAGAATGATTAAATTTGGTACTTAATTTAATTATTAATTTATACTATTTATAGATATAAAAGAGAGCAGTGGTGGCCCAGTGGTATCGGCCCCGACTTACGAGTTGTAGGTTGTGGGTTCGAATCCGGCCAGGCACATTACTTTGTGTAATTTATTTCATCACCACTGCTCTCAAAATGGTGAAGGAAAACATCATGAGGAAACCGGCATGTCCTAGAACCAAAAATGCGAAGACATGTGACATCAACCTTCACTGGGCCCGCGAGGTGGATTATGGCCCATTCCCTCTCTCAGAGAGGAGGCCTGTGTCCCAGCAGTGGGAACATTTATAGGATGATGATGATAGATATAAAATAAACTGTCATCACATTTTATAATTATATTAAATGTGGTTTATTTTCTTTTTCAGTTATTGGGAGGTTTGCTGATCGCAGTAGGACTTTATGCGTTTATCGATAAATGGCAAGCTACAGGACTAATAAAAGTAAGATTCTTTTTTAATTTGGGGAGGGCAGGGGTTAGAAGTCAACAGATGTTGCGGGATTGATTAAACAAATCACCGTAGGCTTGGAATACAAAGGGCATGTGAGGGAACACTGTTGTTTTTAGTCAGTAAGTGTCCCTTCTGCCCACCCATGTAGGGCTTATTTTATACACTTTCCAGGCTTTTAAAATAGTATTTCTGAGCCAAATAACATCAAGATCCGTTCAGCCATTCTGACATATTATGTGGGATAGAGTAACAAGCATCCATTCTTCTATTGAAACTTGCACATTATTTTATAAAATAAGTTAGATAAGATGATAATGAACATCAGTCAAAATGAACAGGTCATTTGTATTAATCATCATTTATAAAGTCATGCTTATAACGGATGTTGGATCAGTTTTATCCGCTTTACTTAGTATGAAGGTACCCTTCATAACACTGAGATTGACTTCAATAAAGCCAAATTATAATTTGATTATTTTCTGTGTTTTTGTGGAGAACAGGGAAAATGTTATCTCAGTGGTTAATGCGAGCACTGATTATATTTATTATTCTTTGAAACAAATTCCCCAAATATATTTTTTTTCACCACGCAATTTATAGTTTCACGCTTGCAAACATTTTCATAAGACCATGTTGATAATTCTACCATAGAGTAACGTGAATTCATGATAAACTCACATTGTGGCGCCCAGGATTTCGAGGATAGCGGGGTGATTTCCGACTAATGTAGGACTTGCGGACGGTGAGTAATGGGTAGCTCGCCGTCCGATCAAGTAGGTCCGAGTCCACGGCTGCCTCAAGGAGCTGTCATCAAACTGACAGGGCATGATAGGGCCAAATTCTATACGGAGTCGCGGGAACGCAAAGGGCATCTCCAGAAGCAGTGTGGTTTTTAGTCAGTACAAGTCTGACAGTTCCTTTTTCTCAACTCAGACTGGGAGGACAGCTCATTTGATTTTCAACCCCCAAAAGAAGCCTATACCCAGTGGGCAGGCCATATAGCACGCGGAACTTATGGCCGATGGGGCCGTAAGGTTCTCGAATGGAGACCACACACCGACAAGCGCAGCGTAGGACTTCCACCCACAAGGTGGACAGACGATTTTATAAAGACCACAGGATCACGCAGGATGCAGGCCGCTTCCAACCGTTCCTATTGGAAGTCTATAGGGGAGGCCTATGTTCAGCCGTGGACGTCTTACGGCTGATATGATGATGATGAAAAGAAGTCTACAAGTCCAACCAACGTTTTATAAAATGTTGCATTAAAAGTATACAGTGAAAACGAAGACACTCTTCTACTTTCATAATACTTATACTGACATAATATGTTAAATAACCAGCAGTGCATTTATGACATAACGTCCTTTTAACGCAGATGCAACCGGCCCTAATTTGCGCATTGTGCAGTCAACGCTCACTTCTTTTCTCGCGACTTAGTAAAATACGACTTTAATCCTTACAAATAAAGTTCAGTTTACGCTAGAACTTCAAACACTTCTATAACTTTTTCAATAGTGTTAGTAATTCTAAAATTAAAAATTAAATTTCTTAATTTGAATGAGTAATAAGTTGGCATTTGAGTCGTGAAACGTCTTATGTTGTCAGCCAGACATGATACAGTTTACCGCCAAGTTTTCAGCTTGCTGGAAGCGGCATTCGGTAATCCTGCGGGTGTTTATTTGAAGCAGTGAAGGCATATACACTTTTTTTTAATTTGTTTAAATCGTCAAATGAATCCTCCCGCCTTTGGTGTAGGGAAAGGGACCGTCAGACTCGTACTTACTTAAATCCACCGTGTTCCTTTAATTGTCCTTTAAGTTCCAGGATCACGTTTATCCATTTGGACAGTTCCGCGACCTTGGCAGGCGTTTGGCCCGCTTAGCTTAGCTGTTTGAACAACGGTGCGCGTGGAATACGACGCACCGTTGACTCGGGGATGGTTTATGATTGGACGGCTAGTCACCTATTATATTACTCGCCGTCAGATTTCTTTTTCACCAAAATACCCTCAAGTCTATCGGATGTCGTTGCAAACTTGTCTGTAACGCAATAACTCGCGTTTGGCCACTTATAGGTATGATGTGGTCGACGGTGAAGCACGTTTACCTAGAAGTAACCTATTCACTATCTTGATTTAAAGATCCCAAGGTTTTAGCAATCAGGGAACAAAGACTTCAACACAAAACATTTCACCCAGCTGTGCGCACAATGAAATTGTTCGCAAAACGTTTTGCTCGCATGGGTGGGATGTCCACCGTGTACCAACGGTGCATTACCGTAACAGTACGTCTTGTAGTCTGAAGATGGAAAGGGCTTTGCGGAATCAAATTCGGCAGTTTCATAGCATACTCCGAAATTTAACCGATGAAAACCGGCAATGTGGCAACTTGTGGTCGATGTTCAAGGCTGGAGTTTTGAGACAGTCACCTTCAGAGAAAACTCACCCCCTTTGGTAGAGATATCACTAACAAAGGGGTGAGTTTTCTCTGAAGCTTACCATATATGACCACTTTGAAAATCATCCCTTACAGCTTTTATTATTTGGCCACGAGGTCCTGATGATCAATATTCCGTTTATTATTCATTGAATCTCCCTATAATCTCTTAAACTACCTATAGAAAATAATAAAACGTCTGTTTTCGTTTCAGCTGGACAATTTTTACGATTTAATACTGAACATAAGTCTTCTGATCGCTCTCCTCGGCGCCGTGGTCTTCGTAGTCAGCTTTGCCGGTTGCGTCGGCGCACTCAGAGAGAATACGTGTCTGCTCAAGTTTGTAAGTAATCCTTTAGACTTAATAAGACGCGACGCAGACGTTTTTGCGTATAAAAATATACTATACTATACTTTAGACTAGTGTTGTCTTCTAATCATTAGCTTTTATTTACTTTAGTCTTAGTCTGGGGTTTTTCTTGACTCTAGTCTTATGTTAGAGGTGATAGAGACAGTCGATGATGGAGCGAGATTACCCAAATGAAGCCTGTTCACTCTAACTTTGAAGAGATTAGGGCTGCATGCGTTTGGTAATACAGACGCAGAGTTCAACTTCTTTGCTGTACGCATTTAGCGTGAATTGGTGGAATATGATCTCAGAGAGAATTTGTGGACGGCAAAAAGTGACTACGCTGTTGCTATCTTCCCTAGAGTCACTTGAAAGGCGGGCTGAGTCACGGCATCCGCGGCCCCAAAATGTAACTGTGACGCAGGTGTAGTGATGGCTGTCTGCCTCCCCGATGCTGACTTCACAAAGCGGGATTATTCGGGCTGCTAGAGATACAAGAAATATGAAAAGTGCATGGTACATGGCCAAGTGCATTACAAGGCGCAAGGCTAAGTTTGCCTTCAGGCAATTTCCACGCCATGAAGTTTTTTTGTCCATCTAAACTTTTTTGAAGATTCTGTTATTAAGTTTAAATAAGTTTCATAAAAAAAGGTGTGGTGCATATTTATACTACGACAAACGTCGCATTCGCAAAAAAATGCAATATCTACTCGACCCAAATGACTGTATCAATGTATGTGACAGCTGATTTATTTATCGTGATTGCGATGTTGGCCTATGAAGAGACAGATACGGTAGCAATCCGGTCGCGGTCTCCTGTCGCGGTCTCCTGTCTCGGTCTCCTCTCGCGGTCTCCTGTCTCGGTCTCCTGTCACGGTCTCGCGCGCGAACCGGCAGCACTTTAACAGTAACGACTGTCAAAGATCTAAAATTGACAGCCGAGACCAACAGTTTTACAGTCCATTCACGAACTTGCCGCTTTGAGCGGTGATTTTTCTTGTTTTTATTTAACGTTAAGTTTGCTTTTGAATCACTATCTTGTATGTAAGCTAGGATATGGTCGACGGTGAAGCACGGTTGTCTAGAAGTAACCTGTGCACTCTTGACTTGAATACCCCAAGGTTAAAGATGTCGGTGTGACTTAGCGCGGGGTAGTGGGGGTTTGAATAAATGTAGAGAAATGTTTGAAACACGCTTTAAGAAGAAACACAAGGGCCGTTTTTCCATACAAAAAAAACATAAACGTACTCCTCTGTTTCCTCCCTGGATAAACACAAGGGCCGTTTTTCCATACAAAAAAAACATAAACGTACTCCTCTGTTTCCTCCCTGGTAATGCCAGTAGAGCAATAATTTTTTTACAAAAAATCTATGGCAACTATTGGCATGTCTCTATGTTTTCGTTTTTTCCATAAATTAATTATTAAAAGAGATATGAAGATTCAAAACCCTCAAAAAGTGGCCAGATTTTCCGCTGTGTTCAAATATCCAGAAAACAAATTTGACGAGATTAAATAAAAAAAGGAAAACATAGGAACACGGCCAAAGCCTTTCTTTACTTTTTAAAGAAAGAAATAGTTTTGGAGTAGTAATCAGGGGAATACGAATCGTTGATTTTGTGCTCATTTAATAGGTATTTTCGGTTCAAGCTGCAGTTGTCTCTATCGCGCTCTGCGGGGTTCGGTTCGGGCACTGCGCGACAGCAATAGATTTTACAAATACCTATTTTTCAACTCTCTAGCCCGTGGTGTTTCCTCTTAAGGTGCCGTCAGTGGCTAATTCGCTAACAAAGTAACTAATGTCTTATTCACATTCACACCGCTCAACGCTTATACCAAAATCGTGATAGTCGAGCCGTTAAGCTAAGGCCAAATCCATAATACCATCAGTATTATTTATTTGTATGACAATAGTGTGGTGTTATCACTCCCTTATCAGTGCAGTAGTAACTCGTAGTGTTATCAGCACGTCTCACATAGCGCATATTTATGAGGATGTTGGTAACGAAAACATGTTTTATCTTTTTATTTCTGCATTCTTTTTTCCGTAACTTCGCCTGGCCTGTGTAATATCTCTTATATTGCGGTCCAACTGAGAAGGAGAGCTTCTTATGACGTCACACCTGTCGAATAGTCAAGACCAAAGCAAAATGGTGAAAAAAAAATGAAAAAGGTCCAGTAGTTTCGAAACCTCTTCAATACAATCAAAACAAATCTTTCCTCTTATTATTGTAGATGGCCGGTTTTTCTAAATAATTGTTTTAGAAGTGTAACCATGTTAATTATGAGGAAAACAATGATTCATTTGTGCCTATTGTGGTTTATTCGCCACAATAGGTACATTACCCTCATAATTGTTGGAATTTAATTTAATTACGACTGTGTTAATTACTAATAAACGGTACTAATTTAGTTTGAGGAAAAACATAGTTGTTAATCTTTACATAGTACAAAGAAAGACTTAGGTGACAACTCGGATGAAACGTCACCCTTCAATAAAAACTTTTAAAACATGTAACCGCCTTCAAAAACAACCACAAGAAAGGGTAAAATAACCTACAAAATAACTTTTCTTTCGGAAGTCGGTGGATTTGTTTTTTATTTATTTATTTCATTGTCTTTTTTGCCAGGGCGGTTACATTTATTTTTTAAGTTTTTATTGTACTCTTTTTAGTTTAAATATTCAACCCAAATTCTTGTCAAATACTTACATCATTTTCTTACTTGTGCACTAGAATTTTGTAATTCTTAGAACCGGTAATACCATCGCTCATGCACACAAGAAGCTAATAAAATTCCCTATCTCAAAAACTACTGAACCGATTTTGATGAAACTAAACTGCAGTATTCCCTACGTTGAACGATGCCTAGTACCTACAACAAAAAAAGAATTACTTAAATCGGACTTGTAATTCCGGAGATATGCGAACACAAACATAATTTACTTTATATTAAGGAGTTGTACCTTCCATCATCAGCTCAGCTACATGAGATGATGATTACCATACGCAAGTACTAAAATTACTTTATAAGATTTGCGAAAAACGATGTGTAGGCCTATAAAATTTGAGGGTCGCCCTCGATTTCTCCAGGATCCAATCATCAGATTCTGACCTGGTGACTATGGGACCATCTCAGAAGTATCTCCTTTCGAACAAAAAAAAGAATTTTGAAAATCGGTCCACAATTGGGTGAGTAATCGCATAACAAAAACACAAAAAAAAAAATAACAGACCGTCGAATTGATAACCTCCTTTTTTGAAGTCGGTTAAAAAAAATGTAAAGGCGCTCCCTCACCGGGAGCATTCGCGTGTAATGTAACATTATAGATTCGACTTTGAGCATTACATTACAGTACCACCTCCCTGACTGACGAGCATTCTCGTACACTTAGTATAGATTTGATACAAGGTGCGCATTATGACGCTCGATTGTTCTCCCTCACCGATGAAATGCTCGAATCTGTAACATTTACATTACAGGTGAATGCTCGCGGTGAGGGAGCGCCTTTAATCTCTACATAGTATAAAAAAATGACTTAGCTTAGGTGACAACTCGGATGAAGTCACCCTTCAAAAAATGTAAGGCGTCGACTCATCCGCAAGTTCGAATGAGTCATCGCATAGCTAATATTGATGTGATCATTTCATCCAAATAGACATAGGTACGTAAGCATTTGTGTAAAACGATACAGGGGAAATTCCTAGTGTGGAGCAAAGTTAAAAAAAAAAACTACCTACAGAAAAACGATGTGGAATCTGAACGGAAAGAACTAGGAGAACAGGTTCATGAAATAGTGTTGGTTCCACCGTCGTGTTATTTAATAGACACCTCAAAACTGTGTTTTAGACAAGTGTATAACAGATGTTTAACTTTTTAGTGGTAAGACAGTAAAGGTGCGAACATATTATCTGACGCGTCCGTCAGCCGCGGCTGAGGGACGCGGCTTATTAAAATCTAGCCAGTACATTGAATACTACACTGTGCAAACTATCGGTCGTAAGACGCGGACGTGACCTTGAGTCGCCCTTGAGCGCTCGGACGTCCGAACAGAATCTGGCTGGCTGGATGTTTGTGTACCGTGCACACTGCTAAGCCGCGTCCCTCAGCCGCGGCTGACGGACGCGTCCGATATTATGTTCGCAGCTTTAGTATCCGTAGGGCGGAGTAACAACAAATTGTCTTTGACATTGCTTAGATAAACGTTTGGTGTAGCCTCACTTGAAAAAAGGGTTATTATTAAGTAGCAAAAAAGTTATTTTAATACATTGAAACCTTTTATATTAATAATAAAATGAAAATTCGTTCATTTCTCCATCGTTTTTACAAAGAAATAAAGCGAAACAGCTATTTTTATGTAGATACACGGAACCTTTTTTTCTGGTATGGTATCGCTAACTGTCAATGTTGTAAACTGTCAGTTTTGAGGTTATGTTTACAGTTTGTGTTGTGTTGCTTCTAAACCGGGCGGAAAGAAAATATCGTGTTCGTGTTATAAAGTTTAACTATAGCTTTATCTTAACATATATCATGGTAAGTTTCATTCTATGTACATTCAATGAATCTTATATATGTCAGTAGCTAAACATTAAAATGTATTTTAATTCATGTTTGTTTCATTTTAGGAATATAAAAGAACAAAAACCACGGTTCAAGTGGGTAGACCTATAGACTACATTCGTCGCGAGGCTGTGTTAAGAATACGACATTTAGAAAATATGAAAAGGATGGAAATGAAAATATTAAAAACACAGGTACTTAATACTTTTTTTTTTTTTTTTTTAGCGTGGTAATATCATCAAATGAGTCCTCCCACCCCGGGCAGGGCGGGAGGGACTGTCAGACTTGTACTGACTAAAATCCACGGTGTCCTTCAATAGCCCTTTGTGTTCCGGGGTCACGGTAATGAGATAAGTCCCGCGACCCCGGCAGGCTTTGGCCCTTTTGGGCGGGGCCCCGTCATCGTGCTGACGCTCTTTGAGGCGCGCGTGGAACACAACGCGCCGTCGACCCGGGCATGGTCCATGTCCGGGCGGCGAGTTGCCCTTTACTCGCCGCCCGCATGCCCGCGCCTACGGTGGCCGGAGATCGTCTTGCGACGTCCGACGCCGTGGGCGTCTACCATTGCGGGTGGGGCGGAGGGAGGACGCTGTCCTCTCTCTCTCACGGCCCGCCTCCTCCTTAACGAGCATTACTGCTTCGCAGAAGGAGGCGACCGCTTCCCACTCCGTCTCGCCCCGCAGCATGGCCTCGAGCAATGCCGGGCGCGAGAGGTCTCCGCCTATCGCTGCCGTGAGGACACGGCGGTGCTCTGCCCAAGCGGGGCAGTCTTGCACCGTATGCTCTACTGTGTCCTCCGGGCGATCTTCGCAATGGTGACACCCCGGCGTTTCTTCCTTCCCCATCCGACACAGGTACCTCCCGAAACATCCGTGTCCGGTGAGGACCTGCGTCATCCGATAGGTCAGGACGCCGTGACGCCTTTCCAGCCACTCCTCAAAGAGGGGTCTTACCGCCGCGATTGCGGCGTGCCCGAACCTCGGTTGCGACAGTCGTTCCCTCCATACTGCCCTGAGATCGCGCCGGACCTCTTCCCGCCGCGCCTCGACTTGTCGGGGCAGCGGGAATTCTCCCCGGCGCCGCGCCTCCACGCGCCACTCATAGACGCGCTGGAGGGCGGTCGCCTCCAGATCCCAGGGCAGTAATCCGGCAAGGAGGTTGGCAGATTCGCCGGCGATCGTGCGGTATCCTCGGATCATCCGGATAGCCATGACCCTCTGGCATGCGACCAGCCTCGCTGGTCGCGTCCGCATGCTCAGGGCCCACACGGGGGCCCCGTAGAGGGCCATGGACCGCACGATACCGGCGTACAGCCTCCGGCAGGAGGCGTTTGGCCCGCTGAGGTTGGGCAGGAGTCGCCTGAGGGCGCCTGCTGCCCGGTTCAGCCTTGGGGCCAAACGCAGGAAGTGCTCCTTGAAGTTCCACCGGCCGTCGAGGACGAGTCCCAGGTACTTCATCGTCCTCCCGACGCCGATGCGAACCCCTCCCACCGTTATGTGGGACTCTGACCGTGGCGCGTTCAGACGGCCATGAAAACACATGGCCTCTGTTTTGTGGAGCGCCACGTCGAGTCCCAACTGCCGGATCCTTCCAACGACTGTCGCAACCGCTTGCGTCGCCAGGTCGGCCGCCGCCTGGTGCGACTCTCCCTCCGCCAGGACGAGCGTGTCGTCGGCGTAACATATTACGCTGACGCCGTCAGAGGTACTTAATACTATGGCTTTCAACTTCAATGTTTATAACAATATTGTAAGTGATATTTTTGCATTTATTGACAATATTTACATTTATAATACTGAAATAACTAACAAGGACCATAAAAAAATTTCATCCACATCTCTGTCAACGGGATAAGTGCCCAGAACGCTGGCAGCATTGCCATGTTGAATGCTTATTATATTTTAAGTTCTAGCAAGATTAACTATATGTTACACTTTTTGATTTACAGTTGGAAGTTGAACAGATAAAAAAAAGAGCAGCATTGAATGCAGCATTGTTGGAGGAAGAAAGGAACAAGATTTTATTAGAAAAAGCTAAAATAGAGTTAGAGGAACTGAAGAAAAAATCGATTGCCAAATAAGCTGTATCTGATGATTAGTCTATTTATAAAGGATTTTAATAAAAGTATGATAATTTTAAAGATTTTTATTTATAAAAAAATAATATTATGAGAAAAACCTATCAACAAAAGATTGTCGCACCAAAAATCCATTACTGTTGGTGCTTAATCAGTGCAACATGATCATTTTCAATAAGATGAGAATCCCAGTTCATTTGAACCAAATCATCAACCAATAATGAAATATTATGCTGTGTCGCACATGCACATTTTATCAGCCACAACTGTATCCGTCTAAATACCCATGCCCAGTTGAAAACAAGGAAATTTTCGGGTAATGGGCGACTCACTGTTCGACCATGGACCATGCCCGGGTCGACTACGCATTGTGTTCCACGCGCGCCTCAAACAAAGAGTGTCAGTACAATGATGGGCCCCCTTTTAGAGGGCCAAAGCCTGCTGGGGTCGCGGGACTACTGATTTGCCGTGACCCGGGAACGTAAAGAGCTATTGAAGGACTCTGTGGATTTTAGTCCCTTCTGCCCTGCCCTGGGTTGGGTGACTACTCATTTGATGATTTTACCATGCTAAATAAAAATAATCTTTCCACAGTATTCCTGGTTTTAATTTAGCTTCTGTTGTAGTTTTCTTGGGCAGTTGAATTTGGTGATAAAAATGGTGTCAGTAGCACATTGCTAACTACAAATCCGCTGTCCCCTAAAATTATCCCTTTTAACACACCAGTATTCAGTCTTTGCTTAATAGCACTGCTGTTATGAATAAAACTTATCATGGGTACTGCCAGGCCACCGAGGTACTATATCATAAAATTCTATGTTTGGCCCGGTGGCTGCTTGAATGTTGATAGAAAAAACCCTTTTCTACTCCTATAAACTTCTGATGTTACTCCTCCGGCGATTGCACTCGCATTAAAATATATTTAATGTGAGTGCAATCGATATACCCAATTACTCCAGGAAAATGAAAACCTATTTAAATTTTTTTTTGTCTGGAACAAGTAAAAAAGCCCAATTATTACATTCAATGTATAATAATTATGTAGTAGGTGTAGCTATGCGTGTTAATTTTATAAATAGTACTTGCTTCACTGTGTTCATTTCTTCTACAATAGATGGCAATTTAACAAAATCTCTCATTTTATTTGCTATCAATGTAGTGACTTCGGACACGCTTAATTGCGGCGGTAAGACCCCTCTTAGAGGAGTGGCTGGATAGGCGTCACGGCGTCCTGACCTACCGCATGACGCAGGTCCTCACCGGGCACGGAAGTTTCAGAAGTGTCGGATAAGGAAGGAAGAAACGTCTGGGTGTCACCACTGCGAGGATCGCCCCGAGAACACGGTGGAGCATACGGTGCAGGACTGCCCCGCTTGGGCAGAGCAACGACGGCGATAGACGGCGACATCTCGCGCCCGGCTTTGCTCGAGGCCATGCTGCGGGGCGAGACGGAGTGGGAAGCGGTCGCCTCCTTCTGCAAAGCAGTCATGCTAGCGTCTAGTGGACGCTGTCCTTTCCGTCCACTACTCAGCCGCAGTGGTAGATGCTCACGGCGACCGACGTCGCAGGACGATCTCCGGCCGCCGTAGGCTTGCGGGCGGCGAGTAATGGGCGACTCGCTGTCCGATCATGGACAATGCCCGGGTCGACGGTGCGTTGAGGTTCGAGGTGCGTGCTTCAAAGAATGTCAGCACAATGCGTGAATATCGGGTAACCTTGGCCCCGGAACGTAAAGCGCTATTGAAGGACACCGTGGATATTAGTCAGTACAAGTCTTACAGTCCCTCCCGTCCTGCCCTGGGTGGGAGGACTCATTTAATATATTTCTGGAAAAAAATCTTTATCTTTAATCATCTTTGTTCACAGTACTCCCTATGCCTGCTCATCTTATTCCTGGTTGAGATGGGGGGCGCAGTCTGCGGCTTCGTGTTCCCTCGCTCCCTCCACGGATTCGTGGAGCTCAGCTTCACTGAACGAGTGGTCCACGCGTATAGAGATGACCCCGATCTTCAGAACTTTATCGATTTCGCTCAGAGTGATGTAAGTATATTAAATTTTTGGATTACATACGAGTACCTAAAGCCAGATGTTTTTTTAGTTCCGTGTAAAAGGGGACAACCCTTTCTTTATTTTTCATAGAATCGCTCTTGCAACTACTACACCTTTTTTTAAACGAGTCTTAATCATCAAATTTGACCTCCCACCCAGGGCAGGGCAGGAGGGACTGTCAAACTTGTACTGACCAAAATCCAAACACTTCAACTCCACGCCCTTTACGTTCCGGGGTCACGGTAGCTCGTTAGTCCCGCGACCCCGGCAGGCTTTGGCCCTCTAAGGGAGCCCAGTCATTAACCTAATAAGGGGTTACCTAGCAGTACACACAGATTTCGCCAGTTATTTTTTTTTTTTATGTGTAATGGGTTTGCTCTTGACCTTAGTCTAGGACAAGAGTGACTAAGACAAGGTCGACGATGGAGCGAGCTTACCGAGAAGAAGCCTGTTTACTCTAACTTTGAAGAAATTAGGGTTGTATGCGTTTGGAAACACAGACGCAGGTAGAGAGTTCCAATCCTTCGCTGTCCGCATTATAAAAGACGTTTGGAAACGCTTAGTGCGAATTGATGGTATGGCAATAAGGTAAGGATGGTAATTTGCCGTGCGTCTAGATGTGCGATGATAGAAGGGGGCTGGTGGGATGAGGTCGTGGAGTTCTTGGGCACACTCTCCGAAGTACAATCTGTAAAAGACCGACAAGCAGGCAACTTTGCGGCGATGAGTCAAGCTATGGAGCTTGGCATTCACCAATTTTTCGTCGCCAACGAGCCTTTTAGCTCTGCGTTCCACTGAGTCAAGAGCGGCAAGTTGATATTTAGTTGAGCCATCCCAAAGGTGGCTACAATACTCCATGCAGAATCGGACTTGTGCTTTGTAAAGAGTTAAAAGCTGTCCAGGCGTGAAGTACCGCTTCACTCTATTTAGGATGCCCAGCTTATGTTTTTTAAGTTGTCATAAACTGTAGACGAGTAGTCCATTAGGTATTTCAACGTGGTTAAAATAACCAATTTGTCTTAAAACATCATACGTAATATGAATCGGTGGCGTTGGTTAGTGCAATCAATTTTAGTTGTAATCAAAATTATGACAGTTATAAACAGTACTGCAGCCGTGGCGTCGGGTATGGGTCACTCTTATCATTCATACTTCATCAATTTATCCGTAACTTCATTTGTATTCTGTTACAGACGATCCGCGGCAAATAGAGCTCTTGATTTTCCAATAAAAAACTTTAAAAAAAAAATTAACCGCCTTCAAAAACAACCACAAAAAAGGGTGAAATAACCTACAAAATAACTTTTCTTTCGGAAGTCGGTGGCTTTGTTTTTTTTTATTTCGTTGTCTTTTATGCCACCGACTTCCGAAAGAAAAGTTATTTTGTAGGTTATTTCACCCTTTTTTGTGGTTGTTTTTGAAGGCGGTTAATTTTTTTTATGTTTTTTATTTTACTCTTTTTAGTTTAAATATTCAACCCAAATTCTTGTCAAATATATCATTTTCTTACATGTGCACTAGAATTTGGTAATCCTTAGCACCGGTATTAACATCGCTCGTGTACACAATAAGCTTATAAAATTCCCTATCAAAAACTGCTGAACCGATTTTGATGAAACTTGCAGTGTTCCCTAAAGTGAACTATTCCTCGTATAACAAAAAAAAAGAATTTTGAAAATCGGTCCTCAATTGGCGGAGTAATCGCGTAACAAACACTCAAGAAAAGTAAAGATCATCACATCATCCATCAATAAAAATGCATACAAAATAAAAAGTACTGAACCAAATTGGATGAAATTTTTATGGGACCAATGGGAAAGTATACTGCATCGAACGAAAAAAGAATTACACTAATCGGACTAGAAACCTCGGAGTAATCGGAGTACATACATAAAAAAAATACCGGTTGAATTTTTTGAGAATTTGAACCTTGACTTTGAGATTGAGAACCTCCTCCTTTTTTGAAGTCGGTTAAAAAGAGTCTTCCTTTCTACCCTTCTTCTAAAATCCTAAATTCAAAATTACAGAAACAAATCCATAGGCGGATCACATCCGTCGCGGACCATCCGTCGCGGATTGCCTCAAAAACCAATCCAATTTCTTTTCACTTTCTAGTTCCACTGTTGCGGTCTAACCTCAGACGGCTACATGGACTGGTCTAAGAACGAGTACTTCAACTGCTCATCACCATCCGTGGAGCGGTGTGGAGTCCCCTTCTCATGCTGTATCAACGCTACGGACATCTCTTCAGGACTTGTCAATATTATGTGCGGTTATGGTGTGCAGAATTATCCGGTGAGTCTATGTAAATTTAGTATGCTAGAATGGATAATATGGACTGTTTTTAAAATGATGGGTGCTTGTCTCAAGAACCCGGCTTTTATTTAGTACAAGTCTGATAGCTATGTGTGTTACCAGTGATGACTTATGGTGCCGAAAAGTCTCAAAGCCTAAGATAGTCCGACGAATTAAGAAGAAGGCTTTGCTCGGAGTCTCTCTGCGCGATCGACTCAGAAACGAGGAGATTCGTAGACGAACCAAAGTTGCTGTCAAAGCCCAATGAATTTGCAAGTTGAAATGACAGTGGGCAGGCCATATAGCACGCAGAACTGATGGCCGATGGGGCCGTAAGGTTGGAGAATGGAGACCACGCACCGGCAAGTGCAGCGTAGGACGTCCACCCACTAGGTGGGCAGACGATCTTATGAAGGCCACAGGATCACGCTGGATGCAGGCCGCTTACAACCGGTCCTATTGGAAGTCTATAGGGGAGTTCTATGTTCAGCTGTCGACGTCTTATGGCTGATATGATGATGATAGTCGTTTCAGTCACGAGCGAGAGGAGTCAATAAAAGATTTTGCACAGACCATCCACATCCAAGAGTGACCAGCAGGAATAAAAGCGTCGAGTTAATTAAGCTCTATGAGGTCCCGGATTGCTGATACTATTAAATGAATGATAGGATAATGTTAAATATTAAAGCAGTAGCAAAGGTCTAGTGTAAATAGGATCCATTTGGTGTACTGCATTTGTTTTGTGATGGCAACAAAAGCTGCTACTGTTAAATACTTTATATCACCATATACCTAAAATAACACCTCTTCTACCCAATTTCAGGTCGCCGAAGCGAGCAAACGCGTGTGGACAAGCGGCTGTATCGAAATAGTCCGCTCGTGGGCCGAGCGGAACCTCTACACGATCGCCTCCGTCGCGTTAGGGATCGCCCTATCCCAACTGTTCGTGATCTACCTAGCCAAGACCTTGGAGGGACAGATTGAGTTGCAGAAAGCCAGGTAGGAGTCACTTTGCCGGCTCAGGCCCACTGCTGGCCTTAGGATTGTGTTGAGGATGAGGTAAAGTTGATAAGATTAGGGTGAGGCCAAACGAGCGGAATTTTGTGAGTCGTGAGTCGCAGAATTTCGGGTTTTGGTACGATGGAGACCACTGATTTCGCGTCGCGAAAGACTTTCTATGAAAGCGACCGAAATTCTGCGACTCATCACTCATAAAATTACGCTCGTTTGGCGACACCTTTATGGGAGCTTAACCATGACGCGAAGCGACGCAATTCGACTGATTCCAACTACAAGTGAAAATCAACCTTACCACTACGACATATGACATAAAACACCGTAGGGTAGATGAAAAACAAAACACGATCGCCACGACGACGTCAAGTCAATCGAATTGCATCATTATTTCTTAGAAGCAAGGTCGATTTTCATTTTCAGTTTGTAGAAATTGCAAATCGCACGAATACCGTCATGGGTAAAGTTCCTAAGTGGATCTGTATGTAGTGGTACGATTCCACCGGTGTTCGGCACTGTGCGGCACGCATGTTCGCTCTGCTTAACTCACTCTAGCAAACATTTTTAGAATGTTCGTGCACAATTGCGCCTGGATACTTTTGTGCGCGCACACTTGACTAGTGGACTCGTTATTTGTGATCTCACAATGCTAAACTGAATTCAGTAAAAATGTTAGCGCACAAACGTGCGCGAACAAAAGTTACACAACGCCCGCCCTGCCGGTGGACAAAGTCTAAACATGATACCAGTTTAGTACGCGCACTGCTGAAGTGCGCGTACAATTGTGCCGCACACTATTTTGGTGAAATCGTACCATAAGGTGCGGTTTATAAAGAAGAAACGAGCCCGATAATCGACGAAAACAAAAAGGAACCTAATAGATATGGCGCATAGCGTCGTTTTTGGTAGAAAGGACTCGTGGTGTGGCGGTGACGTTTTATCTCGAAGTTGGCTGAATCAAGAAATTGGCTGACTAATTATATTTACAAATTAAATAGACGCCTATTTTTAGGGTTCCGTAGTCAACAAGGAACCCTTATAGTTTCGCCGGTTTTTTTTAAACAATTTTAACGCATCATCTTCTTTATTATAAAGCTGTTGTTATTGTTTGGTTGAGCGAGCTAATCTCAGCAACTATTGGTTTGAATTGGAAAATTATTTTTGTATTGTATACTCCATTTATCGATGAAGACAGAGTGAAGCAAGAAACTATGGGAGAAGCTAGTTACTAACATAAATTGCATTAATTATTTTTAAACGCATTAACGCATGCGACGCGCATCGTAAAGATGATTTTTGAGGAAAGAAAAATTCAGCTCCGAGTGGGATTTGAACCCGCGCTCGCGTCACTACTCCAGATGCCTTCAACCACAGAAATATTAAAAACAGGAGAAGTGGCAAGGGGGCGTGTCGGAGAAGCCGTGGTGTTGAGCGTTTCGCTCAGCTATCACTTGTACTACTTTATTCTTGTTTTCCTATATTACTCCGACTGTATTGTTTTTGCATTAAAAACATTGCTCTTTTACAACCACCTCAGTCTATCACTGAGTGACTTGACAAGCAATGTAAAACTGACATAACGATACCTCACCAAGCCGTAATGTCGCATGGTGCGTCCGTTGTATTTGAGCGGGAGAGTCGTATCCGCCCCCCGTGTCGCGACAACACACAATGATAATTGTTTGTGTGAGTAAATTATACGGAAAAAGTACGCTGTAGTGTAAAGAATTAGGTTTATATTTAAATGACTGAGTTATCGATGGCGCGTGTGTGCAATTGTTCGTAGTATTGTTTTGACAGAATTGTGTGCGCAATATTAGCGTTATGGAGGGGCAATTGTGGCTTCAACGGATTTCTATACATTTTGAATTCCACGCCATATCTCTTCTTTATTATATCTATGCCTTCAACGTTCAAACGAGGGAATAGAAGAGTTTCTGAGTTTGAGTTACGGTAGCCTAATTGTTAAGTTGTCTGGAGTACTGATCCAGTAGACGCGGGATACGTACTCCAGACGCCTTCGCTCCTCAAAAATCATCTATTAAAAAAACTTCGAAAAGGGAATCGACTTCAATACTAAACACAAAAAAAGTGTAAAATAACTTTTCTTTCGGATGTCGGTGACTTTGTTTTTTATTTCATTGACTATGGCCACCGACTTCCGAAAGAAAAGTTATTTTACACTTTTTTTGTGTTTGGTTTTGAAGTCGGTTCCCTTTTTTTCAAAGTTTTTTATTTTACCCTTTTTTTTTAGTTTAGATATTCAACAAAAATCTTCATAATAATCGGCGTCTTTAAAAAACTACAATCGAAGTAAGCATAAACGGATCCACGCGAGCAACGTCACGGGATATCCATTAGTGTTATATACTAAAACCTTCTCCAGCACGCGTAGCATGGCGATTCTATCTCTATTCTACGAAGAAAAGACAAAGTTATTTCATCGTTATTTCTTAACAAATCGACTGTTTTTTTGCACAAATATGACACCATTCGTACACTATTGAAGAATAGAACGTTTATTTTCTATATTTTTTACATTACCATGCTTAAAACGCTAAAATTATTTCTACGTTCTGTCATTTTGTCTATTCTTCCGTCGACAAAACCCCTTTCTACGGCGCCATGCTACGCCTGCTGAATGTCAAAATGGAACACTTTCCTGAAAACCGCATCAAAATCGGTTCAGCCAAACGCGAGATAATCGCGGACAAACATACATGCATACATACATACAGGTCGAACTGAGAACCTACTTTTTTTTTGAAGTCGGTTAAAAATTGCATTTTTTTTTCTGCTTAAATACTTGAAAGTTTTTCCTTTTATCATACTCTTTAACTAACCAATTTTCACTAACATTACAGATGGCAAACCTGAAACAGGGGCACATTGGGCGCATACCGTGACGAGTGTCGACGAGCGCTCCTGTAGCACTCAGAGCCTCGCACGGGCATCGAACCCGCGCCCCCCGTACTCCACATGTGATTCCACCACCACTGGGCCAAACATGTGAAGTGTATTGACTATTCAGGATTCGAATTTGCGTCTAATGTGCCATTATCGACTTTGATCCTTAGTGATTTTTTTGACACATATAATGTGCCATTTTGGACCTTATTTCGTGGGTACAAAATTGTATGAAGATAAACTATGTACGTCTTTAAATTTTGTGGATTTTCAACCCTGTTTCGTGTGGGATAGGGTGCAAAATTGTGTAAAAGTATAAATGCGACTTTGCTAGGTATCGAAGTCGCGAACAAACAAATGCATAGATGTGCCATCTACTTTTTTACTATGGTGATTTTAATTCGTTTTGTTGAAAATTTTACTTATTTTTCTATGGCATGCAAGAAAGTATTGGCAAGTGACATAGAGTACCTATGTCATTTGCCAATAATTTCTAAATAAGAATAAAATAAAAAATACTACTATTATAAATGCGAAAGTTTGTAAGAAACATATTTCAGCGGACATGGAAGTAATTTGGTTTTTGGATTATTTTATAACCTATAGGATATCTTTTCCCCCGGTAAATTACCTTCATATTGGATAACTTTCGACTCCCACGCAGGCCATGCCTTAGAAAAAAAACTACTTTACCTTTCTTGTATTGCCTGTTAAAAAAACAATAGCAAACATTCCACACAGGTAGTATTGCCATGTAAAAAAAATAAGTGAAATTCTCAACAAAAATAATTGCGAGAAGAATCTCAATACAATTCGGAATTGCATTTCGTATCATGACGCCGGCCCCAAAGGGAGTTGGCAGATCTCTGCGAGCTTTGAAATTTAAGCGGCATTATTGTGCATATTATTATAATAATAGGTGTAATTAATAATTATTATATGTTTTGCCAATTAAATGGTGTTAAATATCTGTAGTTTTTAAGATGTATTACTATTTATGTATTGTTGGTATAATTTTTTTAGTTTTTTGAGGGTGTGTAGAACTTTGGTAAAAAAAAAATGTTAATTTTTGTCGCTGAATTTCTGTAGATCCCTGTTTTTTTTTTGAGTTATAGAAACCGGTTCTCTTAAAAAGAATTCAATTCGACTGACAAAATTGAATATGTTCATATAATATAAAACTCAAAGGTGACTGATATAGTGATCTATCAACGCACAGCCCAAACCACTGGACGGATCGGGCTGAAATTTAGCATGCAGGTAGATGATGTTACGTAGGCATCCGCTAAGAAAGGATTTTGATCAACTCTACCCCCAAGGGGATAAAATAGGGGATGAAAGTTTGTATAAATCTTCTTAGATTTTCGACTGATTACGCGAGCGAAGCAGCGGGCAAAAGCTAGTGTTCATATAATATTAGATGATCAAAAGTATTTGACTTTTTTTTTACGTTATTTGTAAATGTAACACAAGAAAAGAATACTTACAGGTCAAATATTTTTTGATGGACTAATATTATTTATTCATTTAAATAAATTATGGTAAGAGATGTTTTAGTTTATTAATACCAATCAATTATCGTCCCCGAACGCATACAACCTGAATCTCTTCAAAGTTAGAGTGAACAGGCTTCTTCTGGGTAATCTCATTCTTTCATAGACTTTGTCTCAGTCACTTCTAGTGTTGCCAGGCATCTGGATAAAGCCGGACACAGTCAGGCATTTTATTTGAGTGTCCGGCCTGTCCGGCTTTTGTTCATCTTTGGCTTTTTTACTTGAACCGACCCTTACTATCATTTAAAAGAATTGGTGTTATACTAGAACTTAAAAATGAAAGGGAACCGGGCTTTTTACCCAAATGTCCGGCTTAACTGACAGGTCTGTGTGGTGTTTCAGTTTTAAGACCTGGCTATCCTCACCCCTGACCAAGGTCAAAAGCAAACCCATCTTATATAGAAAAGTGTCAAAAAAGTAACTTTTTGTAATTTTCCAGTAACATATAAATCTTACCATAAGTTCTACTCATCCCAAAAATACCAGTATAAACCCATATATTTCATAACTCAGTTAATACTGCATTTATAACGGACTGTATATAAGCGTTTATAACTATAAGCATAAGGTTGAATATCCTGTGAATATTATGAATTTAATTCTCAATTATTGTCGATTCTTTAGTACCGATACCAATACTAATTCTATGTATCATTATTTCCTACCGGGGTCGCGGTACTGTCATCGGGTAACCGTGACCCTGGAACGTAAAGGGCTATTGAAGGATCACCGTAGATTTTAGTCAGTACAAGTGTGACAGTGTGTGTGGGAGGAATAATTTGATGATTTTACAACGATATACAAAATATTTGAGTCACACGGCCCTGGAACGCAATGATCATGTGAAGGAACGGGGTGGTTCTTAGTCAGTAAGAGTACCTAAGTCAGTCTTCCGCTACACCCAGGGCGACACTCATTTTATGACTTTAATAGTACATTGTTATCCAAGGCGTGAAAGTTACTTATTTACGTCCCGAGACGGGGTTTGGCGTCCGTAACGTAGTGAGGGCGCTAATAGTTCGAGGGACTAAATAAGTAATTTACCCAAGCGAGGTAAACACTGTGCTTTTCATTACGAATACGAGGAAAGTAAAATTAACAACATACATTTTAGCTAAAGAAAAAATGAGTGTAGATCGGATTGTCACTTTGCCGCTTGTTTTTTTTTTTTATTTTTGTGCTGTGGTCGTCCAGCTATACAGCCAGGATTTTTCATGTTTATTATTTAAAAATTGGCAAAGATTTTGTCGAAATCTGTATTATTTTAGAGAAATAGTTGAAACTAAATTATTTTAAAGTCATTATTTATATTCTTAATACTTAACTTTATGTTATTTTAATTTTAAATCGCTCTGTAATTTCGTGGCTGCATAAAAGTTTGAACATGGTTCATTAGAAATGTCAAAATAGAACTAGTTTTTTTTTTTCTTTAATTTGGCAGCTGTCAGTTGAAAGCGATATTCCCTAGGGCGGTAATGGATAACTTTCAAACGGCTAATCAGACATGTAATGACCTACTTTCAGAGTATGAGTAATGAAAAAGACATAAAAAGCCGATATCGTTAAAAAAAAATTAAAATAATGAACGGTTAAATTACATTAGCTATTGTGAATCTGCAGTCGTTATGGTTATTATGAAAATTTATATTAGCCTTGATTTATACCTTAATAAAATAAAAATGCTTAATCAGTAGTTTTCGACATCAAAATATCGTCAAATCAACTCGATGAATTCTGTCATCGAGTTGATTTGACGATTTTTTGACGAAGTTTTTAGAGCTAATTTAATTTGTATAAAATAAAACTTTTGTTTCAAAATGTATTGGTATCGGTTCAAATATGAATGTTACGTTTAAATAATTCATTAAAATAATTAACATAATTAATGTCTGACGAACAAAAAATCTTCCTTTCGTAATGTTTAAGTAGGAAAAATATCTGAATTGTGATACGTTTATTATTCCATATTTCTTAAATGAAATCTTGCCTAGAAATGGGCTATATTGTTGTGCTCAATTTTTTCCAAAATTATTCTGAAGAATAAAAGGTTTCCATTGCATAGACTAGACTGATTTAACTATTTTAGAAAAAGAATCAACATATAATTTTGTTTTTGAAAATTATTAGAAAATATTATGTTTGTTTTCATTTCATAATTTAGAGGCCCTAGCATAATTTCAACGTATTTGGCCGTACAGTATTACGGCGTTAATTATCTGAGAAATGAAAAAGAGCAACTATAGTTCCCGCCAGATAAGTCTGGAATAAAGGTCATTGATCCTAATAATGCACCGTTCTAATTTCATAATACCATCGTTCGAATTTCAAAATAAAATATAAGGTCAAGGTCGCCTCTTACCACGACACGTTTGTTTTGATCGTGTTACGACACTTTCTTTACAGTTTTTCTTATCGTTTTGAAACATTGAAATACATGGTACACGGGGGTCAACGAATTTTGTTCCAGACCATCTGGCGGAGACTATTAGTGATCGATGTTAATTTTATCCATTAAATTAATATCCACAAAAACGTGAAAACACGTGATAATATGGCCTCGGTACTGATTTGTATTGACTTTTCTTTAGTTAGTTCAATTGTATTCGGTGTTTTTTATGATTCCGTATATTGGGAAAATAAGTCATTGCATCAATGTGTAAAAAAAAATATTGTTACTAATTTAAAAATTGACAAAAATGTAAATACAGTGATAGAAAAATTGTTGTTGATTTTCATATAATTGGTGAAGATGTTAATTATTATTGATAATTGTATGTAAATTGTCTCACTGCACTCATGTGCTCAATTTTTAGTTGTTCGCTCAATTTTCTTGTAGCTATTAATTTGATATACAGCAAGTACCTGATGTGGTCATACTTCAAGACTTTAAAAGTGAACGCGCCAAGGTAACGGTGAAATTACTGTTTGTTTTAGTGCATTTTAAACTCCATGTTCTAAAGCGTAAAGTTGAAAATCTGTTACAAGCTCGTCGTACAGTTTTTTTTTTTTAAATAGCATAGCCACCTTTCTTCATTTAGACAATCTGTTTGTCGACGGACATGTCCTACCCAGTCCCATTCGAGTTGGGCAGTCTACTGAGCCACGTCTGCTATAATTTGTTCTTTGTCGCGGGTTCGCAAGGATCAAATACAGGGTGTAATTAGACACATCACAAAGCAGTTGACTAACTAAGTAGCTTTACGCTAAAATTATCGCTGGGAACAGACTTTTATTTTTAGGTATCAAAAAAGTAATAATTTTATTGCGCGCAATGTAAAGCAAACAGGTTTCGTGTCGTTGTGTGCGTAGGCGGGCGGCTTGACGCACACAAGCGCGCCTATGCTGGAACGCGCTGTGATAGGAACGTATAGACGTGCGTGCGTATTTTTTTTAGAAAAATCGAAAATTCAGGTAATGTTTGTTTGGAAAAAAGTTTTGTAATAATACTAAGAATTCGATTTCGTAAAAAGTTTTAAAAAAATGCAACTTTGACCTTCAATATCTCGAGAACCCGTGGAGTCCCAGGTATGGTCTAAAGGAAAAAAATGATCCAAATAATGGGTAGAATACGTGGCTTTCGGCTTCGTTAAGTGTCTTCTTACACCCGGTATTTGTATTATCTACGAGTAGTTGTTCCGGGTCTGGGTGTTTGTGTATGTGAGTTTCTATGTTTGTAAACGCACCCACTATACAGGAAGAAATTCGGGCAATGTTTTTTTAAGAAAAAAAATATGACCTCATATTTCTGGTATACGCTGTTTAAAAATTCGATTGTGTCAAACAGAACCCCAAATAATTTATAACCCTTAGAATTGGTCAATGTACATTCCCCTCAAACAAAAGTAAAGAAAATTACTTCGTCAGTTTAAAAAACAAACATTATCAATACAAATATAAATTTTAAGTTTCCTAGTTCATAAAAAAGCAATATTAAACAAAACATAAAAACTGCCATTAACGGTTATTAAAAATGGCTAACTCCGATCAAAGTCACTGATCAATCAATAGTTCATATTTAACGTTAGTCAATAGCATTTATATAAAGATCACTGCAATACACAATAATGATAGAATATAATAAATAAATAGTTCAACTTTCCACATAATACTTTAGGTGCAATATTTTATAATATAAATATTATAAAGCGCCGGAAATTAATAATATATCTCAGTCGCAATCTTGATCACGATTTTTGTCTGTAACCAATGGGGAAGGCCAGTCAAAGCTAATTGTAGATGGCGCCACCATAGGTTAGTCCTAATCCGACCAATGACGTAGTAGTATTTTAAAGTACCTTTAAGATTTGAACTGATTTGAACCAATGACGATGCTTGGAACAAGCTATGCTAGCGCCATTAGTTCCCCAGTTGCCAACCCCATTGACGACCGAATTTGCCAGTCAGAGTCTTCATCATCAACTTATAATGTTCCCACTGCTGGGACACAGGCCTCCTCTCTGTGAAAGGGAGTGGGCAGTGAGTCAGTCTTGAATGTGATCAATCACAAGCAGCCGTCAAAGAACTGATCAGGATTTAAATTGAGATACAATATTAATTTCGGGCGCAAGTTGACAATAGTGCCAGTTTAGTGAATATTCCAGAAGTTTCCACTTAACTATATCAATGTATAATTATTATTGTTTTATAAGTCTTATATCTGAGATGAATACAAGATATTTCATTTGTTACGAAGTCACGTTCACGTTGTAACAGGTAAATTCGTATTCTGTTACAGTTCCAAATAAATACCAGTACCCTTAGCACGAGTTTTCAGTATTTGAGACGTAAAGTAAACTGGAACTTTGACAATTTCAAATTGTCGATTTTCAAGGAAAAAATTAGTTCCTTCTTCGCACACCAGAGGCGCTGTTCCATTTTTCATACAAGAAACGCTGTAAATACTGAAAAGACGCTGTAAAGTAAAAGAGTGAAAACTCGTGCTAAGGGTACTGTTACGAAATAACAGATTAATTTTCGATATGAGTATTTTAGTACCAGATGGAGTTTCGCTAGCGAATTTAATTGAACCTGTCAAAATAATAATTGTTTATAATTAGTCCTTATCTGTTTTAACATAGAGCTCAATATTAAATATGTATATAAGTGTTTCATTTATTGAATTGTACTCAATTTATAGTGATAATTTAAAGACTAAACGTTTACGAAGAATTCCATGTATATGTGATTTTATTTCAAATTATTTAAGTAGTAAATGTTCAAATTAGTGTTGCTATACTTATTTTTGGGTCAGCACATTCAATTTAAATCGTATTTTTTTAACAACAAAGCCTTAATTTGGTATTTGACACTATTAACCCTTCAGTTTAGGTTGGTAACTTTAAAACACTGTTAATTACATTTTTACTAAAATAGTAAGATCATTGAATTAATTAGTTACTGACGTCACAGCAATGACCATTTATATCTAGACGCCTCATGCACGATCTGACTAACGAAAATTATTCTGCCAAGTCGCTGAGGTACGACGTAAGCGAGGGGGACGGGGTACTGCGTTCTGATTGGCTAACTCAAGGTCAGTGCGACGAGGGGACTCACAGGACTGGTCGAAACAAATACGAACTTAAGACTTTTTTACCTAATGAGTTGACAGACATCGGTCGCCTGTGATTAGGAGTCTAGATATAAATGGTCGTTGCGTCACAGTTTCTTAATACCACAAAAAAATTGAGAGAAATCCGTTTTCACAGTTCAAAAAAAGTATACCAGTTTATTGGTGGTGTCAAATACCTACCCTAGGCCCTTAGTACACAACGCTACCCAAGTCTCTGATACTTTACGACCAACGACCATTTATATCTAGACTCCTAATCACAGGCGACCGATGTCTGTCAACACATTAGGTAAAAAAGTCTTATAACCGTCGTGACTCGACCACTGTGAGTCCCCTCGTCGCACTGACCTTGAGTTAGCCAATCAGAACGCAGTACCCCGTCCCGTTAGCCAATCAGAACGCACTACCCCGTCCCCCTCGCTTACGTCGTACCTCAGCGATTTGGCAGAATAATTTTCGTTAGTCAGATCGTGCATGAGGCGTCTAGATATAAATGGTCGTTGTTTACGACTTTGATATCCATTGACGAGTGCCTGTGTACGAACCTCTATGGATTTGTATTGCGATAGTCGCCTGGATACCAAAGTCGTAAGTTATCGGAGATTTGCGTCGCGTTGTCTACGAAGGGCCTAAATGTTGATGTAATTTCCAACTGAAGTTTTAACGACTTCAAAAATTGATTTTATTAATACACATTTGTATTGTTATCGACTGCAGTATAAATATATCTTTTATGATAGTTAAACTTGTAAAATATAAGTCTTTTTCTCAGTTGTTTTACCCTTGATAGAGGTAACCGAAACACAACCTAATTTTCATAAGAATAAAGGTCATTGTGTTAGTGACAAACTTGTCAGTGACAGTACACCAATAGAAATCCTATTATTAAGGATAGTGACCGAAAAACAACCCTAAAGTTACGCGAATAAGTACACCAATAGAAATCCTATTATTAAGTATAGTGACCTAAAAACAACCCTAAAGTTACGGGAATAAAGGTCACTATGTTAGTGACAGAGTTTTAGAGGCAATAGAAGCTCTATTCTAAGGGAAATAAAGATCAAAATCAACGGTAAAATAATTGTGAACGGACAAAAGCTCGATTTTAACCAAATGTAATCTACATGTCGTATTTTAGTATATAAGTTTATAAACTTGTCGTTGTACATAATATACCTATGTATTAGGAATTCTAGTGTATGTTTTAAAGCCATTTTTATTCAAATTACTTGTTCGAAATGCTTGAGCGTTTTATTTATTTTTTCCCAAAGAAAAATAGATAATTTGCTACACTTGTCTTATGAAACGATTTTCTAGTTTATCCCCCACTATGGGAATTTCTTCTGTATCGTGGATGCGTTTACCAAACATATAAACTCACATACACAAACACACAGCCCTGAAACAACTACTTGTAGATCATACAAATATTTGTTACGTGTGGGAATCGAACACGTGACACGCAGCTTACAGTCAATGACTTAACCACTGCGTCAACCTTGTCAATTGCCAATTTTGACTATAATTTTGCATTTAATACTATTTTCACCTGTTTAATTCTTGAACACCCTATATATCTGTAACAAATCTACATGATGAAATTACTTGTTGTTATAGGTACAGATATTGCTTTAACTTAGACATTTTAATTTCAAAGAAAAAAATAGTTTCTTCTTCGTACACCAGAGGCGCTGTTCCATATTTCCATGCAAGAAACGCTGTAAATACTGAAAAGACGCTGTAAAGTAATATAGTGAAAACTCGTGATAGGGCCTCTTATATAAATTATGTTCAGTATTTTACATGGAGCGACTACCTATCGGACCTCCACAACCCAGTAACGGGTAATACGATACCCCATAGTAAGACTGGTTGTCAGACTTATGAGCTTCTGACTAATAGTAACGACTTTCAAAGATTTACAAAAGACAGCCGGGGTTGGCCCCGTCTAATAATAATTTCACCAGTTTAGGGTTAACTTCAAAGTTGCTTATTTTGACTTTTACTTAACCCTATTCTTTAAAAAGTCAAAGTAACAAAACGCTCAAGCATTTCGTCGAGCCAATATCAGTTAGATATAAAGCACAATTCATATAAAAATGAAAATATTTTACGTAAACAGTGGGAACTGATGAAGATACATTATTCTTGTACATTGAATACCATTTGTCAGTGATGTATATAGGAAATTAAATGAACTGTAACCTGTATAATGTTTTGTTTTCTTATCTGCAAAGTTCCTTACCACAAAAGGAAAAACGGAATTTATGGCCCATTATAAATTTGCCACTCTAAAAAGTTGTAGTTAAAAAACATCAATTTATTATTTAACTTTATTTCTAAATTAACACTACATAAGTCATAATCTATTACATAAAAACAAGAGAACATAGATACAAGATTAACCCGTCCAATACTTCCTTCTTTCCCCAATAAAAGTTGAGGAGACGTTTGAAGGACGGGTAGCGGTGTGGTAAAACCCAGAACATGTCGTAATCCACCTGTTTCATCCCGCTGTAAAGCTGCGGTCTCACGGCCTGTTAGAAGACAGACCGCACCAGCCGTCTGGTGGGACCTAGCGAGGAATGTTCCCACAGTGTTGGCCTGGTACGCCCTATTGGTCACGTAGCAAGTGACACGTAATCATTACAATGATAAGCTTCGCCCTTAAAGCTGTAGTACCAGAGGCGTAGCGTGCCTTGGCGGGGCCCCGTATAAAAATTTGTTTGGGGGCCCTTAGGTAGGGTAAAGTTTTAAAACTCAAGAAAAAAATGCATTTCTCTGTATCTACGCCGAAATATAAACAAAAAATTGAAGTAAAAAACTATTTTATTTAATAAATCATTAAGTTTTTATTAATTTTTGTTTACGCACGTTGGGGGCCCCTGTGGCCCGGGGGCCCCGTATAATTGATACGGCAGATACGGCGGTAGCTACGCCCCTGTGTAGTACCACAGCCAGACGTTTTGCAGACCGGATTGCTATCTAGGACGAAACCCGGTAGCTTCGGCCGACGTTTTGAGCGTTTCTTATACCTACTTACCTACAGACATAAGATTAGTGATACTTACGAACAAAAATTGGTGACAACATTATTGGACCGCTGTCCCGACTCCCGATATGTTGTCAGAACTATAGGGAGTAGGGTTCACTCAAAAGTTTGGGCCCGGGCTCGTAATGTATTTTCGTTCGATCGACTAAGACAGTAGATCCCATGAATCGTCGATGAAGCATGTTGTGGGCTGGGGTCGTTTCTTCGATCCATCGGGAGTCGATGTTTAACAAGAGAAAGGGGAAAATCTCTTCTGTTACTTATTACCCTTTTCCCCTCGTACCTATTACTTCTTCTTAGGAGGACTACCTTTCTTCCCCTTCTTCGTAGATTGAGGAACCACCTCAACGACTGGTGGCGGCGGGGGAGGCGGTGGCCAGTATTTGTCAAAGAACGCCTCATTGACCGCGAAGCCAAGCGGTAGAATGTGACTCTTGCGGTTCCATTGCTCACGCTCCAACTGTTCCTGTTCATCTTGTAGACGTAAAAAATTGGCTTTTTTCTGTGGGATAACATAATGTAGCGTTAGATATATATAAATAGCTACAAAAAATCACGCGGCAGCTAGACTAAACAGGTAGTTGATTTGTCCATCCTAAATCATTGATCCGATTTTGATAAAACTTTAGTGAGCTCTTCTAAGTTCCTAATCTTCAAAGAGTGTCAGCATAATGACGGGGCCTTCCTTTAATCTTTAGAGGGCCAAAAGCCTGATGGGTCGCGGGACTCACGAATTACCGTGACCCCGGAACGTAAAGGGCTATTGAAGGACACCGTGGATTTAAGTCAGTACGAGCCTGACAGTCTCTCCCGCCCTGCCCTGGCTTCAGGACTCACTTGATGATTTTACCACGCTCAAAAAAAAAAAATTGTTCCTAATCTTGTGAAGGTTTCTTGCTCAAGAACTAAATAATTCACGAGGCAACGCATGTCGTGTCGCCATCATCGCCAGCCGAAAGATGTCCACTGCTGAACAAAGGCTTCCCCATTGGACAATTTATGTTCCCCGTGACTCTCATGATGTCGTCGGTCTACTTGGGAGGCCTGCATACGCTTGACTTTGTATTAGCTACCACTCACAACAACACTTTTATCCTTCTACAATCTGGAGTGCGAGTATCATTTACCATCCCTACAATACTCCTCCAAAGTGGTGACCCCGATACTCCTCTAAAACTTTTTAGTTGACTCAGGTTCCTCTAATCGTACAGACAGATGTGTTGCTGGGGAGTTTGTTCCTCCACTTCTTCTTCCCAGCCAAAACATTAGGAAGTATCGAAGGGGCGCTTTTGGGGACCGTCTTATATAAAAATTGACTTTCAAAAAGTGCTGATAAGTCAGCCTATTTTGCATTAATAACTTTTGAATTCTGACCTCCAAAAAGTCCAAGTAATCCTGATTTGGCAGGTCGTCTTTCTTTTTCTTCCCCTTGGGGGATTTCGTATCTCTCTGACTCTGTGTGTCTTTCTTAGGAGAGAGTTTCTTGTCAACTTTCTTAGGGGGGAGGGGGGCGTATATCCTCTTTGGGTTCTGAATCTGGTGGGGTGCGTCAATCAGCGAGTACTCTGGCGTGAAAGTGAAGACTGAACGTACCAGGTTGTATTGGTAGTCTGTGCTGAAACTGAAGTAGTAAAAGGTAGATTAGCATAAGTATGTTATTTAAACAATAAAAAATAACTAACTCGATGCCATGTATGGAATTAGTACAGGATATCAAATGTAAGTAAGTACTACCCGTTGCCGATAGGGGAACAGTGTATAAGACGGGGATGCGAGGTATAATGGGGACACACTCTTTTGGCATACTTAACACAACACTAACGTAGCGCAAGCGCCATCAGGACGTCATTTGCAAGCGGCCATTAATAAAATGTTGGCACTTGCGCTACGTTAGTATTGTGTTAAGTTCGCCTTAAGTGTGTGATTTCCCATCATACCCCGCGTCCCCGTCTTATAGGTACACTGTTCCCCTATCTATCAATATCGAGCAAAAAAATTACGCTTTTTATATGGGAGCCCGTTCAGGAGATATAGTCTGGTGACAGACAGACGGACGGACAGATAGACAGACGGGCAGTGAACTCTTAGTAAAACATACTTACAGATCAAAAATATAATGAATAATCTTTGCTAGATCTCTGATACAGCACTCGAAGTTGGGCCCTACAGTGCCGAATTTCACTTTAGATTTGGAGTCTACAAAAGTCGGTTCTATTCTCGAAACGGCAGCATCTCGAATAGATGCTACAACTTCAGGTTTATCAACAGCCCTGTAGTAGACCCCAGCCTGCGCAGGAGTTGGGATCTGGTCCATTTCTATTATGTATCTTGTTGCTGATATCATGTTGTCCTGTGAAGGGGGAATAAGCATCACTAAATTGCAAATTTAATTAATCCGTCAGTTTGAAAACTAATGGAACGTATTTTTTTTGCTACATAACTGAAAATATATTAAGATAAACCGCATCAAAAACTCGAGAGTTTTTTCTCGTGAAGTCACAACTATTAATACTTGGGAGGAGGAGGAGGATTCAAAAATGTCATATTATAAGTAATGTCATTTTTTATCTCAATATGAAAAAATATAGGACAAAATATATTTTTTTGATAATTTATTGGGCATTTGGTTAGTCGGGAGAAAATAAAAATACTGATACTGATAGATATGATACAACGTATGGGCGTCAGAGATCGCGGGGCGTTTTCCTGCCACCCTAGGCGCGGTGAGTAATGGGTAGCTCGCCGTCCGACCCTTTGTGAAAGGACATCGTGCTCCCAGAAACCAAAGGGCAACCTAAGTCACAGGTCGGATTTTCAGTCAGGAATACCTTTTTAAATTTTAGGCATGCTTTTTCCCAGCTACACTCCACCAACTTCTAAACTCCGGGTTTTTACTCAGAAATCCGTAATGGAAAATCCAATTTAGTACTTTCCGCCAGGAAAGAGAATAGAACCCAGAATCCCCATATTATAGTATTGCGACTCCAACGTTATTAATTAATGTTAAAGTGTAAGGAATACCTGGAACCTCCTCATCATTCGTTTCCTGTCCGCAGCATCAAAGTGTTGCATCTCTTTCATCCACTCACAGAACCAAAGGATCAGAATTGCTTGCGTGGCTGTAATAAAACATCTTCAATATTATTTAGCAATTCTAAATTTTCAAGTTTACGACGTGCCGACCCCAACATATTTCATCATCCTCATCATCTTATCAGCCGTAAGACGTCCACTGCTGAAGATAGGCCTCCCCTTTAGACTTCCAATAGGACCAGTTGGTAGGGGTGCTAAGTCAGGAAACCTCCACGTGCGTCCGTGGACTGGAGTTCCCTCTCGGATACGTCCGGGGGAAGACCAGTTTTTCGGGCCGGTGCACCCTGGGATGCGGGCAAAAACTCTTCCTTAGGCACTGTGTGCGTAAGGGGTCTCTTTGCCCGCTGTGGACGCTCCAACGCGTGTCCCTCTGAATAGCAGAGGGCACAGCGGCGGAGCGGGCTTGCGGACGGTGAGTAATGGGTAAGCTCGCCGTCCGACTAGGTACCAAGCACGGGTCGGTGGCGCGTCGTGTTTCACGTGTCACCGACGGGGCCCCTTAGGGGGCCAAATGCCTGCCGGGGTCGTGGATTTTTTCTTAATCCAGGATACCGTGGCCCCGGAACGTAAAGGGCATCCGAAGGAACACGGGTGGATTTTAGTCAGTAAGAGTCTGACAGTCCCTTCCGCTCCACCCAGGGCGGGAGGACTCATTTGATGATGTGCCACCCAAAAAAAAAAAACTACCACTGCGCTAACCGTGCCGTTATGATAACAAAATAAGTAAATTGAGTAGCAAAATGAACCACGAACTTACGTCTATCCAGTCCATCCATCTGGGCCCTCCTCAGCAGATTTGCCAGGGTATCCAGAAACCAGAACTCGGCCCTGCTGCTCTTATACTTGGTACATCCAGTGAGATCTGCCAGGATATCAATGTACCTCTGTTGGGCTGTCGTCAGGATCTTGGGAATCAGTTCTGGATTGATGTCGGTCTTGAACTCTTCGGGGAGGATGTGGATCCTAAAAATAGGCTAGTTTCTAGTATCAATAAATTGTAAATGTAATTAGCCCGTCAGTTAGTTTTGAAAATTAATGGACACGTGTTTTTTATTGTTAAATCAGTGCATAAATACCTAAACAAAGAGGTAACGCATAAAAATTCGAGAGCTCGTGACGACAGAAGCAAGTAAAAACTGTACTTGCTTGTGACGTTTTGCCAATTTTAAAAGTGACGTATCTTCGTTAATTTTGAATTACGTAACGAAAGAAAAATACTGTCAAATATTTTTTGGTAATCTAACTGACGGACAAATTCGATTTTTTCAGCCAAAGGGCGTTTTTCCATAAGCCGGCCCGACTGACACCGGCGCCGGCGCAGGAAGCTAAAATGTATGACAATGTATGGCTCGGTCGCATTTTTAGGGTTCCGTAGCCAAATGGCAAAAACGGAACCCTTATAGATTCGTCATGTCTGTCTGTCTGTCTGTCTGTCTGTCTGTCTGTCCGTGTATGTCACAGCCACTTTTTGTCGAAAGTATAAGAGCTATCCTGTTGAAACTTGGTAGAATGATGTATTATGTGAACCGCATTAGGATTTTTACACAAAAATCAAAACAAAACAAATTTTGGGGGTGCCCCCCATACTTAGAATTGAAACTCAAAAAAAAAATTTTCACCAAACCCATACGTGTGGGGTATCTATGAATAGGTCTTTAAAAATGATATTGAGGTTACTAACATAATTTTTTTCTAAACTGAACAGTTTGCGCGAGAGACACTTCCAAAGTGGTAAAAAGTGTGTCCCCCCCCCCGTAACTTCTAAAATAAGAGAATGATAAAACTAAAAAAAATATGTAATGTAGACCTCAACCAAAACTACCAACGAAAATTGGTTTGGATGAGATACAGTTAGCAGTTTTTGAGATATAGTACATTTCAAAAACCGCAAATATAACTTTGCCATTCATACAAATACTATGAAAAACAAAGTTATTTTTATTGTTTGTGTATATTACTTACTAATCTCAATATAATTACCTATATCCCTAATCTATGCTTGCTGCTACGGAACCCTTCATGGGCGAGTCCAACTCGCACTTGGCCGGTTTTTCACGTTGAATGAATCCAAAATTCAACGTCTGCGTTGGTCCGCACTCGCGTTGTAGATGTAAAAGATACGACAAATATAGGTAGATGGTTTGACGATACCATTATCTACATGTTGTAAATTACGTGTGGTCATACTGAAGTCCTTGTCAGTACTGTATCACTCACCGGGCATATACCGGCATCGACACCGGGCGCAGTGGAAAAATGATGCCCAGGAGCCGCGCCGGTGCCGGAGGAAAAACGCCCAAATACCTCATTCTGGGTAGTAAGGGCATACAGCAATGATTTGAACTATTTCTGGATAAAATACTCATCGTTTATTACCTATTCTGCTTCTCAATGACCCTAACATGATCAGGTAGGTTCAGCCTTAGGGAGGGAGTGGGGAATATCTCTGGTTCCGGCTCGTGTTCCGACTCCTCGAGGACTGGCGTCGCTTCCTCTTCAGCCACTATCTCTGGTGCCTGGTCTTCCTCTGCTTCCATTGGGCCTGGTTAAGGACATACGTAATTTAAGGTGGTTTGAAAACATCGACAAACTGTTGTTTTTATTTTGTGTGGTTCAATTTAAAGAATACTAACTGCTTTAATATATATTTTTTCTAATCTTTATTATCCGACAGTAATGTTGGATTCACCAACCCGCACTGGGTTCGCGTGGTGTATTATGACCCACTCCAACATTTTTATAGGCTATGATGATGATGAATTCAGGACAAAGGTCTCCCTCAAAACCTACAATTTCTTGTGTATAGTTTTCGCCGGGCAAACTTCGGTAAGTTAATATGTTTCTCATTCTAATCTATCGTTTTCGACTACTTCTGATTGGACATTTTTACGACTTGCATAGGCAAATTCGGTCATTGATTCATCATCATCATCAGCCGGAAGACGTCCACTGCTGAACATAGGCCTCCCCCTTAGACCGCCACGCCGAACGACAATTCGCCACTTACATCCATCGGTTGCCCGCGACCCCCACGATGTCGTCGGTCCACCTAGTGGGAGGCCTACCTACGCTGCGTCTTCCGGTCTGTGGTCGCCATGAGAGAACTTTTCTTCCCCATCGGTTGTCAGTTCTACGAGCGATGTGGCCTGCCTATTGCCACTACAACTTGCAGATTTTGGTAATTGATTGTTTATAGACAAATCAAGATTGTAACATAATATAGATAATTAATTTCCAGCGAGACCTAGAGACCCAGAAAACTGGAGTGACGTGACTATTCGTCACAGGGCCTCTAGGTTACTAGGTACTTAAGTTTGTGAAGATGGTTATTTGATAGATACTCTTTCGGCTGGCCAAAGTTGCGGGCAAAAGAAGTTATTTCACATCTGATGGTCTACCTACCATACTCCTCACTGGCTCCTGAACTGCTGGAAGTCTCTGTAGACACGATTGGCGACCGAAAACATTCCAACTCCGAATCAGAGAGCAGTTTGTTCAACATCTGTTGGTGAACGTTTTCTATGTAGGCTGAAGTCATTCTGGAAGATTTTTAATTCCGTTTTTTCTTATTATTTTGTTATTTTTATCAGTAACAGTCAGCAAAAGACAGTCAAATTATGACAAGCTGATTTGACATTGTTTGACAACTTCAATAGAGTTTTACTTACCTATATAAAAAAGGTTTTGTTTAGTGTTGTCGATTAAAACCTATTTGCCAAATAGGTTTTAATCGACAACACTAAGGTAAATGCAGTAGGTATATATACCACGATTTTTCTGCAGGATTTCAGTCGTGACGCTGACTCTACTCTTTGTAGGTCTTAGATAAAGTATTGCCCCACTGTACGAATTTCTTCTATTCTCCGAATTGATCATGTTTGGAATAAGGTGCGGAGCTCGAACGAATTTACCAAACTTTTTTTTCTCTTGGCCCCATTTTTCTAATCCAAAGAACTCGAAATCTAATGGTTTTCGTTCCATTTATTTTTGGGGAACGCTTCGACGCCCCAAATTAATGAATTTGTGTTCTTGGCAGTGACTGAAATTAAAGAGAGAATTTTGTCGTAAAAATAAATCTATAAATAAAAACAATATTAGGTATCTTGCTAACTCTGCTTCATCTGTAACCTCGTGACCCTGGAGCATTAAGGGTCATTGAAGGATCACCGTGGATGTTAGTCAGTACAAGTCTGACAGTATGGGTCACATGGGTGGGAGGACTCATTAGATAATTCTGTCACTATAAAAAAAACTGTAACGCCTGCGTCATTCCACAGCTGGGCAAAGACCCAAGAATTTCCAGAACTTACGTTGTGGACTAGTATTTTAGTACCAACCACTTATTGTATTTTTATGAGATAAGACTTGTGATGGACCACTAAAAGTTCCGTTTTAAGTTTTTTTTTTTTTTATCTAAAGTATTTACCGAAAATAACCTCTAATTTTATTTCTACCACAGTTTTAAACACATAAACGCTCTTTTTGCTTGTAAAACGAATATTCACGAATATCAGACATGTTAATCTCTCTACCTATTTGACTACCTACTACATTTTTTTAATTTCTAATGGTGACAGTCAGCACATTTACTTCACAAAGCATGTTAAGCCTTTGTGTGTACCCTTCAGCATAATTTAATTATTAAAAGCGACACGAAACTATTCTAAAACTTCTGAGAACCAGATCAAAAGAAGTCCTGAATTCATTAAAATGATTCACACGTCAACGGACCCCGGGATAATTGGAGGAGCCTCCCGAATAAGGGGCACCGCCGAATATCGGTTACAAGTCATAGGAGGAAGCGATTTTGGTTATTTTTGATGTTAGCATATACGTCCGTACTGGTTTGTGTAAGGTGAAAAATAGATTAACAGAGATAGCCCTGGCACCCATAACACAAGTTTAATCTTAGATTGGGTGTCAGTGGTACAATCGGAGATTTCTGCAATTTAAATAACCTTACTGTCATAATCTGATTTGTAATAACCAAAGTGATCCTATGTAAATTGCAATTTTTTGGAAATAAAGTTTTATTATTATTGTAAAAATATAAATAATAGTGGCCCACCGGTATCGGGAACAGGGTCCAAGTTACCGGCGGTCACGGCTCCAAAGAAAGGAACCTCCTAACAATGCGCGCCGTGTCCAGAAGAACTGCTCTCTGAATCAGGCCCTTGATCCAGCTGCCTAACGAGAGCCTCCTGAGATGTTGGTCGAGGCTCTTGGCAATTAAGCCATGGGCCGACACGACCCATATTATTATTATTATAGGTACGTTTGTCACTGTACCGGCACCGCATGTACACACGGCTACGCAACAAGCTATACAAAACCAATTTATCGTGGTCTCGCTTTGTATGGTCTTTACGCACATTTAACGGTCAAATTATACTGGTTTTCTATAGCTTGATGTGTAGCCGTGTGTACCACCGGTAAGCTCACTGAATCATAGGCTTTGTCTCTGTCATCTTTGACCAAGATTCAAGTGCAAACCCATCCCCATCTCAAACGGAAAATAAAAATGTGCAATTACTTCAAAATATCAGTATTTTATATTTATACCGATATGCTAGAAAGGCACTCTATCTGACATCCACAATCGCCCAGTTAGTACTGGGTAATAATTGTCGATAAAACTGATGGATGAAAACACCACCACGACACATCACATATTAAGAGAAGTTCTCATTAGACGTAAGACTTCTAAAAAAACAATGAAAATAAAATAAGATCTCAATTGTAATCTCCAAAGACCGATAACTTATTTACAACCTTCTATTGCTAATCATGTTGCAGACTCAAAGAGAGGAAGGCATTTATTGCCATCAGCCGAACACAAGTCGCAACTACAAACTCCATCTGTGGGAAAAACACATGTCTTTTACCTATTCTACTCTACGAATTTTTTTCTGTATTGTGGGTGCGTTTACAAACATAGAAACTCACATACACATGTTTGTGTATGTGAGTACCCAGACCCGGAACAACTACTTGCAGATCAAACAAATATTTGTTCCGTTTGGGGATCGAACCCGCGACACGCTGCGTCAATATAAAAGTTATATCAAAAATAAATCCCACCGCTCCCCGCTCCTACCTTGCACCATCCCCTAACAAGAGTCGTAAGGCACAAGCCTCGACTCAACAACTTCTAATTACTGAGAACGGCGACATTCATACCGCTATTTATATTTTGAATCAGACGCTGTGTTGGCAATTATTGTACTATAGTTTTTAAGTACTCGGTACTTCAGTTGTTGCTGTGTTGATAATGTAATGATGAATCATTTTAAGAAGTGTTCTGGGTGGAAAAGGGTCCACTTTAGTTCGGCGGAAATATTTTAAGAGGTTACTTCGAATCTGGAAAGCAAATAAGCGCAACTGAAACAGAGTGGGAGTAGAAGTCGGACAATCCCTTTCACTCGACCCCGAATCATCATCATCATCTCAGCCATAGGACGTCCACTGCTGAACATAGGCCTCCCCTTTAGATCTCCACATATACCGGTTGGAAGCGACCTTCCGGCGACCTTTATAAGGTCGTCTGTCCATCTAGTTGGTAGACGTCCTACGCTGCGCTTGCTAGTCCGCGGTCTCCACTCTAGCACTTTTCGACCCCATCGGCCATCTGCTCTGCGAGCAATATTAATAATAATAATAATAATATTCCACAACTATCACACAACGCCATCTAGTCCCAAGCTAAGCAGAGCTTGTGTTATGGGTACTAGACAACTGATAAACATACTTATATATTTCTAAATACATACATATTATAGATAAATTACACCCAGACACAGAACAAATGATCGTGCTCATCACACAAACATTTGTCCTGGGTGGGAATCGAACCCACGACCTCCGGCACAGCAGTCAGGGTCACTAACCACTAGACCAACAGGCCAGTCAATATGGCCTGCCCATTGCCACTTCAGCTTGCTAATCCGGTGGGCTATATCGGTGACTTTAGTTCGTCTACGGATCTCCTCATTTCGGATTCGATCACGTAGAGAAACACCGAGCATAGCCCTCTCCAGAGCTCGTTGAGCGACTTTGAGCTTTGAGATGAGGCTGATAGTGAAAGACCACGTTTCGGTGCCATAAGTCATCACTGTTAACACACATTGGTTGAAGACTTTCGTCTTGAGGCACTGAGGTATGTCGGACGAAAAGACATTACGTAGCTTCCCGAACGCTGCCCAACCGAGTTGGATTCGGCCTCTTTCTCGAAGTTGGACCTACCTAATTGGACTACTTATCCTAAGTAGACCCGAGAGGGGCATGCGGGCGGCGAGTAATGGGCGACTCGCTGTCCGACCATGGACCATGCCCGGGTCGACGGCGCGTTGTGTTCCACGCGCGCCTCAAAGAGCGTCAGCATAATGACGGGGCCCCCCTCTAGAGGGCCAAAGCCTGCCGGGGTCGCGGGACACACGTACCTATACCGCGACCCCGGTATACAAAGGGCTACTGAAGGACACCGTGGATTTTAGTCAGTACAAGTCTGATAGTCCCTACCGCCTTGCCCTGGGTGGGAGGACTCATTTGATGATTTTACCACGATAAAAAAAAAATAGACCTGAGTGACCCGGGTGTTTCATTTGATGATTTTCTTCCACCAAAAAGAGCTTAGAGAAACTTGCTCTATTACAAAATACCACAGTATAAATATTAGACTGTTTTTAGACTGTGATAATAGGTACCATAAGACATAAGATTAGTTCTTACTCTGTAATTCTGATTCTACTGTATTTAGGTCTGCTAGGACCAACCGTAGGTCTATAGTCAGTGGTCCTAATTACACTTGGGTTGTAAATATCAAATAGGCATGTTATTATGGGATGGGAAGATGAAAGGACTGAAGTGGATTTTCTTTAGTTTCAAAATTAAAGCATTTATTTAAGCAAGTAAGCCAAGTTAAAGGCAGTTTTGAACTGTCAAAAATAGGTAACAATATGATTGGACAGTTATCTCGACTCCTGATGTGCTGTCAGAATTTATGAATTCAAAACTAATAGGGAGTAGAATTAACTCAAATGTTTCGAGTTACTCTCGTACGGGCCCGTATCTTCGTTGATGGAATAGAGAGTAAACCCCCTGGAATGCAAATGGCAACTGAAAGATCAAGGAGGTTTTAGTTAGAGTCAAAAAGTGTCACAGATTCTCGCTAGTTAAACTTTTTAAAGAACAACGGCAAGATGAGAGAGAAAAGGCTATTAAAATTAGAATGTTAAAACAGTAGGATGACGGAAGAGCCACCGGACGCCACCGGACGACATCGGACGATACCGCGCGCGCACCGGACATCACGAGTAAACTGATACGCGTTAGGTGTGGTGCTCATTGTGTTAGCCGACTGCGGGAAGGAGGTGTTGTGAGTTTTACGAAAAGATAGAACCTTAATTTACCTGCCTATTTTTCTTTTGAATTGAAAAATCATCAAATTTGGAGCAGGGTGGAGTGGTAGAGACTATCTTTGTCCGACTAAAAACTACCATGTTCCTTCAATAGCCATTTGCGTACCAGGACTGCGGTAATATTTTAAGAAAGTCCCGTATTCGCAGCATGCATTTATCCCCATTGAGTCCCGTTCGGGAATCGAACCCGCGGTAGGTATATAGCGCAGCAGTCGAATGCTTAGACACTGCGCTAACGTTTGTGAATGAATTATAGAAGAATATAGCCAATAACGTATATGAATCATTAGGAATATTGCTAAGTGGCCGTTACAGACCAGCTGCCTCTAATCCCGATTCTTTATTGATCATCGTAACAAAAATAGGTTCTTCTTGCATACTTCTATTTTACTCATCACCTCCAATCATTTCCTTTTTAGCCATAGTATTATCTTTCACACAATCCAAAACAAAGCTTTCCATAAAAAAAAACCCTAAAAACAGCAACATAGTCTCCACAAATGAATTCTTAACAAAAATAAATTGAACGACCATTTAAAATTTAAATATAATCTTAAAAAGTTCCTTCGGCCAGTGTGTACTGAGTGTAAGAAAAAAAAAATGTAAAGCGTCCATCATACGCACGGAGTGTGCGTGGCGTGTGCGTGTGCATGTGCATGGGCCACGCACACGCGTGCGTTTAGTGCGTGTATGGCAAAAATGCAACTCCGCGACTTGGTTAAATATCGGACGGACAGAGTGTGCGTGGAGATGAGTTGGTGTGTCAATTATTTAAAAAAATACTTTTGTTTTTTTTTTATTTTTTTTTAGTGCCAAAAATAGCCTTTATTTAAAGAGATTTTTTTGGACAATTAAAATCTTATCAACAAAACGAAATACCTAGTATGTTATTCCTTTTGTTTTTTTTAATGTTTATTGCTCTCAAAGTGCTCAACTTGGAAAAATATAAGGGAGGCTCTTGCTCAGCGGTGGGACATTAATAGGTAAATACAAAAAAAAAAAACCATTAGTTTTCTAAAAAAAATGACAAATTAAAATAAAGTAAAGAATAATATGTTGCTGCAATAACATTTCATTGTTGCTGACATTTTCATTTTATTAGGTACTAGTGGCCCGTCCCAGCTTCGCACGGGTATATTAAGAACTGCTCGTCCGATTTTGTGCAAACTTCACATAACGCATCTACTAAATAGTTCGAACAAAGCCTAAACATTTGGTTTGGATAGGTGAGCCCCTTCTTGAGTTATAACATTACAACGAAAAGTGGCATTGATTTTTATATATTAGATAATTAGTCACCTGCATTATCGTTAAAAAAGCACATTAACATTGACATTTTGTCAGTGTCACTGACCTTAACCACAATTGAAAAAAAAATAGTCCTCAACAGCTACTCCATCCCTCGCCCTACTCCCAACTTCCCCAACTGGCAAGGTGAATGAACTCACGAAATGAACGCACACACACAAACAAACACACACGCACAACACAGGACACGTTGCCGTAGGTTAGTTATGTTATGCCAAGTTCATTGAACGATTTTTAATTACACCAATCACTTACGAGTAAAGTTTAAGGTTGTTAGCGAATTTTGACATTTTGAATTTCGAATTTTGAGTTTTTAAATTAATTAATTAATGTCCTATATGAGGATTTATTTGAGATCCTTTTTCGAAATTATGACGAATGTTGTCTATGAAAAATTTGGATGTATGGGCTCAGCTCTCTTTGCCTGTCCCAAAGAGGCAAAAATAACCAAAAAAAAATGTCTATGAAAATGTGTAAAATATTTCAAGAATCTTCATTTTTTTTTTGAAGTTTGTTTAAAAAGCTAGTTTTTAAAAAGTTGTCTTTCCCCCTTAACTAATTTTCACGACCCTTTTTATCTATTCGTCTCGGGATAAAATGATCTCATTTGTACATAGAGTACCGTACGTCTTTTTTTTTTGGGACAAACCCACCACACTATTCCCAAACCACTGCAACTCCTGAGAGCCAGAATCAACAGTGGCAACCACCAGAAAAGCGCCGAGACAATGAAGCTCGACGTGTCCCGGAGAATGAATTTACCTGTCTTGGATCCTGCACGAAATTAATCAGAAAAGAATAGTGGAGGAGTAGGAAAAATATGTTTCCACTACGAGTACGTCTTGCCTGGTTTTGCACGATTTTATAAACTGGATCAATACTTTAGACTTATAATTACGGCCTTTGTCGAAATCTATAGTACCTAAATCACTGAAATCAATTAGAAAACAAATTGAAGAAATTAGCCCAATCATAACGAACCTTACCGCATTGATATGATTCCTGGTCTTATCTCATTCGCTTAGGAGATTATGTTTATTATTATTTATAATTATGCCCAATTTTTGATGGGATTACACAGTTTTGGGAATGGCTTTTTTTTAGCGTGGTAAAATCATCAAATGAGTCCCCCACACAGGGCAGGGCGAGAGGGACTGTCAGACTCGTACTGACTAAAATCCACGGTGTCCTTTAATAGCCCTTTATGTTCCGGGGTCACGGTAATGAGATAAGTCCCGCGACCCCGACAGGATTTGGCCCTCTAGAGGGGGGCCCTGTCATCATGCTGACACTTTTTGAGGCGCGCGTGGAACACAACGCGCTGTCGACCCGGGCATGGTCCATGGTTAGGTGGCGAGTTGCCCATTACTCGCCGCCCGCATGCCCTTGGGTATGGCTACTAGACTTTTGGAGTAATTTCTTGCTCTTTACTTAGTTTTACGATTAAAATAAAAATCAGACGTACTCTGGTATTACGCTATGGTCAATGCAATAGGTGGCGCTAGGGGCTAGGGGCCTACGGATTGTCAAACAAAATCATATAACTTCCAAAAACTAGGTTTGCAAACTTTTCAGTTTTTTTAAAGAAACTTGAGTTTCTCAAGGATCCCGCTACTTTTATTTTCTCGATACCTATCAAGAGTATTTATAGAAGACTTTATTATTTATCGATCTGTTACCAAAACAGTCACGAAAACATTAAATTTGCAATTTTAATTTTAGACGCTGACAGATCAACTTAATTGACATATCGATAAATGTGTATAAGTACTGTTTTTGCTTTTTTGATATTTCAGAATATTCCAATTTTATAAATATCCTAGTTAGTACCTAATCGTTGCAAAGCTACAGCTCCTAAGCAAAAACAATCGAAGCTTCAATACTTAGCTGTCAATCAGCTTCTTTTGTCCAACCATAGATTATTACTATTTTTTTTTTAATTTCTCCAGTCCACCTCGCGAGGGATATCCTCAGTGATACGTTTCATAAGTTGAATGACCGTTAGTGAAGGCGTGCGGCGCAATTCATCAAACTGCAATAATGTGTGTAAACGCCCGGGATGGGACCTAGATGCAGGCTAGGGGCAGTTCGCACCCTTACAGCGAAAAGCGCTTTATAGATCAGGCTGTGTATTTTAAACTCTTCATTTTTATTAGGACTGTAGATTCTGGTTTCTTTTTTTTGCTATTTTTTATGTTTTTTGTTTGGTTATGATGTGAATGATTTTGTTTGGATGATAACAAGTATGTGTGGATTATATGTTAAGCGCTTTAACAGTTTGTCTATGAAGCGCTTTAAGCTTTATTTATAAAATTCATCCCCTATCTATTGCTGACAGGGGCGCCGGCTATTGGTGGAGCCCTAACGTCGGTTTTCTAACTAAAATCATGAAAATACCACCCTTTATGCCAACACTGGTTTTAAACAAAACAATACGCCATTTTAGTTTTTTCCTGCTAATCTGCGAGGGTCCTAGTTTCAAGGGGTAATGGCCGGGAAGTGAATAGCTATTTTTGCAATTTACGCTCAGCTTCGTTTTAGCATAAATTTATGTAGAACGGTTGATTTGCATAAAATTAATTACCTAACCATTTAAATTAATTATTTATTGAAATGGGTGACGGCTCAAGGTGTTTCTTTCCCTAAATATGGATCGTTCTAACGTTTTATGTTAATTTTAGGATATTTTATGATGCGAAAAGCAAAGTTTTCTAACTAAATAATGGTTTAATGAAAAGGGTGAAAAATTGTCGTGAAGATGAAATGGCAGCGATAAATCGATCCACTTACAACATGCATGGCAATGTAGTGTGCGCCAATTTAGTGATTATAATTCATGGGATTTTGATAGTTTAATTATTAGTTAGTTGAATAGAACATGTTTATTTTTGTTTTTTTTTTAAGATGTAGGTAGTTATAGAAATTCAATTAAGCGGCATGGTTATTTTTTTTAATTAGAGTTGATTTTATTTTACTTTGCAATAGAGTACAAGCTTTCGAAAATAAATTTAATCACATGTCCATCTTTTCCCAGGACAAAAACATGCAAAAAAATACTTAAAACCCTCATAAATCAAGCCGAAGCAATCTAAAAATCGTGCGACCATACCTAAAAACCGTGTTTCTATCATTAAATCACTCGGTCCGGTTCAGAGCGGACTAGACCGAACCGGTCCGGGTCGGTTTGTGTTTTTGTTGCGGCAGGTGACGGGATACCGACTCTTCTTATTGTGGTGTCGGTCAAGCACCTTGTGTGAACAAGTTGCGTTATACATTGAGATTTTATGGCGAACCGATCGGCCGTAACTGAACTGTGTTTCTTTTTTTTTTTGCGATTTTTTTAATTAGACCTCCTGTTTCTGTTTGAATTTAATTAGAAACGCTGTGGGGTTGATTGTTACTTTTGTGTTTAACAGTAATAAAAATGTTGGTAATTAAGATCTTTGAAACAAAAAAAAAAACAGAAAATTTGACTAATGTACTTTTGACATTAAGGGTTTTAGATTAAAAATATTATGGGCTGCATTTTTTTATGAAGATATTGTGTAAATTGATGGCAAAAGTTATAAAAATGTTATTCTACCTGAATATTACTTCATTAGATAACACATAGATAGACAGTCATAATTATACGTCATGCGTAATTGTAATTCATGTTAACCATTTTCTAAGTAATAAAAAAAGAATTAGAGACTCATTCAAAAACGATAAGGCGGGAAGGTGCTGCCGATAATAAAAAAAAAATCTAACCAATGAGAAACAAGAATGGCGCGTTCAAACACAAAATCCGGTTCGATATTAGAATGCCGAAATTCGAATCACGCGCTTACGCACACATGCACAACATCCGTGACCTACCACAACGTTATCGAAAAATGCATTAAAAATACAAACTTATATGACATCGTATGCATCCACACGCCTCTTGAATACAAAATATCATAAAAATTCATAATAAAAAGATATTTTTGGCGCGAACCGCCATTCGAATGCATCGCGGAGCGCGGGACAGATAATTTTTGTGACGCACACTAACAAACGTAAAAACGCACATCAATGCAAAATTTCAAAAAGCGAACGCCGTGAATGAGATAATCGGTATTCATTGTGCACACGAAAATGTGTATGTTTCATAATGGGTGCGAGCAGGACAGGTATATTTCCGTTGTTTCGTCCGGCCAAAAAGCGGCCAATATAAGAATGACGCGTCTAAGGCCATTGACCCTCAGGGTGGAGTCAGTTTGGTTGAAAAGTTTTTTGTAACTATTTTTATTTATTTAAAGAACTTACGAACTTGTTATATGTTCCTACAGTCTATAAACTAGTCATTTATGTGCAAATATTACCATAGAATAGTTATTTAATTTATTTACGTAATAAAATTTAACTATTTGATGTCTTATTTGCATATAATATTTTAGTTGCTTCAATTGTCTGTTGTAAATTTTAGAAACGTCTTAGATTTTTTTTTTAAATATAGCGTTAAATTAAAATAAACGAATAAAAAATGTCAAATAAAAACTTAGAACTTGCAGGTGCGTTTTTATAACCATGACGGCGAAGTGTCCAGCTGTTTTATAGAATAGTACGAGTACCAGATCAAATGGACAAACATTACATATTTTTACTTTAATTAGGTATTGTATTTGAATTTGTTACAGCTAATTCTGCTTAGGGATTTTAATTAAAAACATAAAAATATGCAACTAATTGGATTAAAAACGTTACATATTTTAAGTTCTACTAAAGGCTGTACACCGTTCAATTTTGTTTAACGTAAATTTTAATAAAATTCATACACTTGAAGAGTAGTTGCGGCGTTGTCGGCCCCGAAGTCGTGAGTTCAAAACTTCGAACTCAGGCGAGTGCATAACTTTGTGGTTTCATTTTCATTACCACTGCTCTCAAAAACGGTGAAGGAAAACATCGTGAGGAAAGGAAACCGGCATGTTCTAGAACCAAACATTCGAAGACATGTGACATCTACCAACCCGCACTGGGCCTGTGTGTTGAATTATGGCCCACTCCGTCTCACAGAGAGGAGGCCTGTGTCCCAGCAGTGGGAACATTATAGGCTGATGATGATATCTTATAGTTTAAACATTTGTTTTCTAGTGATTTGTTTCAATTGAAAGTTTTGAAATAATGCGGCGAAAATGACCAAGATGCGTTGCAAAAATGCGTTTAACGATTTTTCGTGAAATGGTTCCATTAACATTTCAATTCATTATTTACGATAAGTTGTCACTAAATTACTTTAATTAACTCAGTACTCGTACGTTTCGAGATAACTCAGGACAGGTAATCTTGGAAAAACTTTATTGAGGAAATACCCAGCATTGGGAAAGCGTGGACTAGAAAAAAGTAATTGTAAAAAAAACTACACCACTTCCACTGTAATAATTTGACTTAGGACAAGTTATTCGATCAGTAGTTAGTTAAATTAACTATTAATAAATTAAAATCCTATACATTTTTTAGCGAATGATTAGTAAATATACAGGATTTTAACAAATAGTTTCCTCAACTACTTAGTAATCAAACAACTCGCCCTAAGTCAAATTATTTCACAACTTGTAAATTTCGCAGCATCAAAGGCGAGCCTAGTTCACATATTCACTGTATGGTTGACCGTCCATACAGGACTACAAAAGTCGTCATTTACTGGATGGTGTTATTTTCGCGGTTGCACCGAGTCACCGACCGGCGTCAAGGCCGCGTCGAATTCGCGGCGCAAGTGCAGCCACCGTCTGACATAAGAGAGGGGTAAGTTAAGAATTTCAAAAACTGTGCATGGACTTCTAGAGGTCGTGGGAGTCTACGTATTAATTTTAGAGGGTAGAACTGTGAATTTTAAAGACTTTTTCTTTGGTTCGATTTCAAGAGACACTTCTCACTTCTCGCAATAAAAAAGAAGTCTAAATTAATAAGGTTCTCTTTTCAAAGTGGCCTTAATCATGTGTACCTAGCGATTTTTTTCTATTGACAATGTGGTAACATTGCATTTGATATCATTTTATTGCTCATGCTCACTGACAAGCTGACAAGTTATTCAAACGTGTCAATATGCAACTAAAAGAAAAGAGCCACTACGTTTTAATGTGAATATTTTTTTCAGACGCGTAATTGAGGTTGCCACCGTAGTTAATTACTCTCACTACTATGTTTAAAAAAGTTACACGAATTACAGTTTCTACGAAAAAGATGGTAATACTTCCCAAGAAAACACTAACACTATCTCACTCTCTTACACACACAAAAAAGGCAGAGTTACTGTACAAACACAAACGCAATAAGATAAAAATCTCAAAATCTGAGATATGTCAGTTGTGCTTCGCGTGCGCACGACACATTGACTCTGTGAGCTTTAGTAATATCTTGACATTTAGGAGCGGGGCCTTCGAACGAGAAAATTTTAAACAATCCCTAGCCTTGATCCTCAGTGAACTGGGCCGCGCCATTTTGAATTTTAAAACCTTTAAAATTATATTGTTGAGCTTGTTTTATTTTTTGAAGTTTGGCATGAGTCCAGCGATAAGAGTCTTATGGAGTTGTAGATCATTGATACGGCTAGCGTTTTTAAGCTATTGCATAGGTTTTATAGCGGGCTTTGAGCGCGGCGCGGCGCGGCGACCGAATCAAGAAATTCCCAAAAACCTAAGGAAAATACCTGACACCACGCATCGTCTAACGTCGTTTCAGTTCGGGAGACTTCGGCAATCATAAAAATATTATCCGTCATAAAGACAATTTACTTTTACTAAACGGCCAGCTAAAGGAGTTTTCACAATAAAATCTACTTGGGTATAAAATTCTACAAACACAAAGCAGTTCTTTATTACAGTAGTGCACCACAAACATTTTAAATAATTGATATCCTCGTTAAATATTCGCGGTAGGCGATAATTTTTACTTAAAAAAATATGCAATAGCTTCACCGCGGCAGTCTCCGAGTGCCACATGTATTTTGCCCTGCCCTGGGTGGTGAGGAAGGGACTGCCAGAATATTACAGACTGAAATTAAACCCTGTTCCTTTGATTGCCCTTAAAAAATAACTCAGCAAGACTGCAATTTTTCAAAAAAATATTATGTAATTCTTCATCGCCTAAAAGAATTTCGAGTCTTTAACAACACAAAACACTAGATTCTAATGCCTACGACCTAGGTACTAGGCAGCTAGGTATCTAGGCACGCTGGCTATAAACCTAACACCTGTCGTCCAGGCGGCAGATGTGGTTTAGAACTAAACTGGTTTAGACCTAATATGGCTGTTAGAGGGCGCTTGATGGCGGGTTTTCATTATCATTGGAATTGTTGTTTTTGGTTCGTAAAATTGTTTTTATTTGATGTTTTGATGTCTTATTTCGAAATGTTTATTGCTTTGTAATATTACGTGATGAAATAACAATTAAGTATCTGACAGGCTTGCATGGAGGGAAGTGGAAACATATTTTTCCTACTCCTCCACTATTCTTTTCTGATTAATTTCGTGCAGGATCCAAGACAGGTAAATTCATTCTCCGGGACACGTCGAGCTTCATTTTCTCGGCGCCGCGCTTTTCTGGTGGTTGCCACTGTTGATTCTGGCTCTCAGGAGTTGCAGTGGTTTGGGAATAGTGTGGTGGGTTTGTCCCAAAAAAAAAATATGACAGGTTTTTAAATTCTGAAGTTTTTAATCTTTTTATGTTTTTCGATTTCGAAGTTTTTAAACTCTTATGTTTTTAAATTTCGAAGGTTAAAAAAACCTTTAAGTTTTAAAATTATGGAGATTTAAAACTTTTAATTTTTTAAACTCGGTTTTTTTTAATAGTAGTATGTTTCTTTAACAACGCTGGGCTCAGATTAAAATTCAGTTGAATCGGAAATTTCTCTGAATCCGATCTGTCCTATAATTGTGTAATTTAAGTACTCATTTTTTTTTCATTTTGGTGAAGTGTAAAGAACCTACTTGACTCAAATGTCAACATTAACTCAACTGAAGTCATTTCAAAGATCATGCAACATGGAATTTTAACACTGTTTAGCTATGTTACATAAGCAGGTGCTAGCAAGAAATATAATTAAAATTCCACCTCATCAACTTCATTATTACCTACCTATTTTCATTACAATCAAAAAATAAAACACATAACACCTTTTTACATTTATTCCCAACTCCCGCTCAAAATCCCACAAAAAGGTCATTGATCTCAATAAAACTGAGATGATGAACATAGGGACGGAATATTTTTTCCGCGGACATTCACCCAGAGCTGTGCCGGTCACCGTGTGTCGCGGCGTGAAGCCTCACGCTTATGTGAGTTTAGGAGTAGCGTCAGCAGATATGTCGATTGTTGGGAGAGCTATTTTTAGAAATATATGTGTTTTAAAAATAGATTTGACACTGAGTTACATTAAGGTATTTTTGGGCAAGTTTTAATTTCTATGTAAGTAAATAAATAGGTATACCCCTTTTTGTGGTCGCAATCAGGTAAGAAACGAAAACTGAAGGAACTTTAGAAGAAATTAAATATTGTAATTAAGATGAAAATCAGCAATTTTCGGTCAGAAACCCCAAAACGTTCACTTTTCTGACTTTTCCTTGATTTCATAATGTGCGTATTCTTCTGAGGAGTACATTTGAAGAACTTAAAAGCTAAGTCTAACGAAAACATTGAAAACAATTTGAAGTCGAACATACAAAAAAAAATCCACATGCAAACGTTTACAACCCCTGAAATGAAACCAAATATAGGTACCACTTATCCAGGGGCAACAAACCCAAATCCACAATTAATTTAAAAACAATAATTTAATCACAAAACTATTCAGATTATGCTGACTGTATGTCACACCTCACCGTTCGAAGCGTGGCGATTGGGCAATAATCGCCCGGGCAATGATCACAGCCCGCTGTAGCCCAGTGCCCAGTGCCCAGTGGGTTACTGGCCAAACTGACCGAGCGGGCATTAATTGTGTACCTTATCATTTTTGTGGCTCACTACACATTGCTCAAAGTTTCATCAGGTTCACTTTTGTGGAACAGCGAGGTGGGAAATGTATTTGCATTAAAGGATTGTTTGAATAAGGCTGTTACAGGTACATTTTCAAATTAGAAGAGATTAGAAATCCGTTAAAAATTAAATGGAGCTTACATCAAGCTCTCGCGTAGATATATCTAAAGACTTTTATCAAGATCATCATCATCATAGACATCCACTGCTGAACATAGGCCTCCCCCTTAGACCGCAACGCCGAACGACAATTCGCCACTTGCATCCATCGGTTGCCCGCGACCCTCACGATGTCGTCGGTCCACCTAGTGGGAGGCCTGCCTACGCTGCGTCTTCACTAGAGAATTGTTCTTCCCCATCTTTAAACAGTTTTATCTGTTAACTTTAAATTGATACCAAATTCATTCAAATTAGCCATTATTTACAGAGCTATCCCGGATCAATTCCAAGTTAGTGATTATACTTTAAGAGCAGTGGTGGCCCAGTGGTATCGGCCTCGACTTACGAGTTGTAGGTTATGGGTTCGAACCCCGTCAGGCGCATTACTTTGTGTAATTTATTTCAACACCACTGCTCTCAAAACTGTGAAGGAAAACATCGTGAGGAAACCGGCATGTCCTAGAACCAAAAATTCGAAGACATGTAACATCTACCAATCCGCACTGGGCCCGCGTGGTAGATTACGGCCCACTCCCTCTCACAGAGAGGAGGCCTGTGTCCCAGCAGTGGGAACATTTATAGGCTGATGATGATGATGATGATTATACTTTTGCTCGCTAGTAAAGTTTTTTTCAACATCGTACTATGAAAAGCTGCCAGACAGATAGACAGGAGACATAACTACAAATCCATGACACAACAATTATCTTTGAAATCGTTCAAATTAAAAGCTTCACTCGTACAACAAAACAATAAAAGTCTCACTAGACGAGACGTTTCACGGCAATCAGACAGTTTTTAGTACTTGTCTAGATTAGCCTTTACACTAATGATCCTCTTAAATGGCGGACCCTTTCAAAGTAATTAACGGAACTGCGATTCATTTTAATCTAGTACTCAGTTTTATTGTATAAACCGAATTGTTCATTCTTCCTGTTGCTTATGCCAGCGACAACGGGGTCGTCAAAATCGAAGATCTGAAACTGGTCTGATGTCCAATACCGAGAGCCCGGGTAAAAAAAAAAGATGGGAGTTCTGGCCAGTAGAGTCAGATTTTTAATGATATACCATCGTCATCGAAAATCAGTCCTAAAGTCTTACCGCCTTCACCGCTTGGAGGTACTCCCAGCTTATATTATTTTACAAGTATACAGTGAAATTAGCGATAGCTTTGATTTCCACATCAGATGTTTCTGATCTTCGATTTTTATAGTTCAACAGGAAATACCCATTAGACCGAGCAAATTTTGCTGAAACGTCATTCCTACATTTATGTTATAGTTTAGCTGGGCTCTTGTAGTTCCACATCAGGTGTTCCAGATCTTCAATTTTTATACGTCGGCAGAGAGTGCTTATCAGGCTGAATAACTGTTGCTAAGACGTCATTCCTATAAATTTTATGGTTTAGCTGGGCTCTTGTTTATTTACAATGAGTTCTTGGCTAAATATTTACAGCCGCACAGGCCGATTTTTCGGGTTAAGCCGCGCTTGCGAAGATTGGTCTGCGAATGGGTGACCATCTGTCATAGCAAGTTTCCTCCGTGCCTCGGAAAGCACGTAAAGCCGTTGATCCGAGCTGCTTTGTAGATCTTCCACAACCCTTACTGTTAGTCAGAAGCTCTAAAGTCTGACAACCAGTCATAACATGTGGTATCGTATTACCCAGTTACTGGGCTCGTCGCTCCATGTAAAATACTGATATCCAGCTGCATCTGGTTCGACTGGGCCGACCCCAATATAGTTGGGAAAAAGCTAGGCAGGTGATTAAGAGTGACGAAATAAATTACTTAAAGTAAATCACCTTGTTTGGATTCAAACCCACGACATACAACATTGAAATCGGGGCCATTACCCCCATTACCATACGATAGCTAGTATCTACTTATAAACATGACAAATTATAGCTAAACCATCTCGTGCTGACGTTTAGTTTCGTCACAAAAATAAATCAAGTTATCTTCAAGTACACATCACCCATGAAAGATACGAGTAAATCCTATCCTACAAATATTTTAAACATGAAAGTTTGTTTGGATGGATGTTTGTTAAGCTTGCACGTAAAAACCTCTGAACGGATTTGGGTGAAATTTCTTACACAGATAGTTCATAACCTGGATTAACACATGGGATAGTTTTTATCCCGAGTTTATATTACCGTGGGACAATTTTTGAGTTGTAGCGAGTGAAACCGCTGGGTAACAGCTAGTCACTACACAGTATAAAACAAAGTCGCTTCCCGCTGTCTGTCCCTATGTGCTCAAACACACTGCAAGCCCAGCACGGTGGCGTCGGCGAGCGCGATAATATTAAACGTATGAAATCGCCGCTTGTGGCCACACTGAAGTAACTAAGGCGCCGCCGCCTAGCGCGATGGTGACAAGCGATTTTGCGAGCCTATAGGCGTTGCTAGGCAACAACCGATACAACGGGTAGGTGGCAAGTGCAAACCTTTTCGGTCTTTTAGTAGCGCCATCTCGTTACCAGAACATGCACTAAAGTACTACCGTTGGATGTTTTTATACATATTTAAATTATTTTTACCGTACTTAAGTAGAAATAGTAGAATGATTGATAATTTAGTTGTATACAATCCTAAATAACCTATAAAAAATTAAAATTAATTTCTTTAAACAAGATTTATAGAAACTACTAGGTACCACCGGTTTGCAACACCTGAAGTCGCCGCAACAAAAACAAACGCTTGATCGGCAGTGTGGACACGTATCGCGCCCGCCGCCGCGCACGCCACCGCGCTCGCCACCGCCGCCGCGCTAGGCTTCCAGTGTGGACACACACTATGTATGCTTAGATCTTTAAAACTAGGCAACGGATTTTGATGCGGTTTTTTTTAAAAGATAGAGTGACTCAAGAGGAAGGTTTATATGTATGTAACATGCATACTATAGTAGAGATTACACCCGTGCGAAGCCGGGACGGGTCGCTAGTTAAGTAATATATGACAGTTTTATGAAATCCTTGTGCCCCCAGGTGTAATAAGGGGTCTATGGTGTGTATGGTTACAGAACTAAGGTGCGACTGAGCGCTGTTGGTTTATGGTGGTCGTAAATTGGGAGTGCTCGTAACTGCCTTCTGCATTAGCTGTAGACGTAGTGGCAGTACTATGGGAAGTCGAGAGGTTCTCGCCCATGAAATAATAGGCTATTTGACAGTATCAATAAATTATAATTCTAATTAGTCCGTTATTTAGAGTTTTGAAAAATAACGGACACATGTTTTTTCTTATGTAAAATCAATGAATATTTACCAAGATGTAACACATCAAGACTCGAGAGTGGGGGCTCGTGACGTCAGAATTCAGTAAAAAATGTACTGAATTGTGACGTATTGGCAATTTTAAGCATCATATCTCCGTCAATTTTGGTTTACGTAAAAAAAGAAAAAATAGGGGTCAAAATATTATTTGATAATCTAACTGACGGACTAATTAGAATTTTTTAGTCAAATAGCCTATTCTGGAGACCGTCAAAGTGACTTGAAGAACACAGTTTTTAGATGGATTAATTTTGGCTTCTTTAACCGACTTCAAAAATGGTTGTATACCGATTACTCCGAGATTTCTGTGATGTTTTTGTTCGATGGAGTAAACTTGGCGTTTGGTCAAAAAAAAAAAATGATTCAATTTGATGTAGTAGTTTTTATTTTATGGGTACCTATTATTTTTGTTTCTTTCTAGTTTGTGGGCATTTTCTTGCTTATTGCGCATTTATGAAGACAAGAATTTTTGTTGAATATTACATAAAATTAAAGGGAAAAGAAAAAACTTAATAACACTTTTGTTTGCTGTGGATTATTAAGTTCCTTATCGCGCGTTGCGAAAGGGGGCTAGACGGAAAAAATTAAGACGAAAAGTTGTAACGACACTTTTTGCTATAGTAAGCTATTGTACCTAAGCCGTGCGGCGTGCGCATGTTTCTCTGTCTGTCTGTCTCTCTCTCTAGAAAGCAAGCCAGATATTTTCGTTTAGTCTTTCTATTTCGCATTGAACAGTGTGGTGTCGCGACGATTATTTTTGTTGAGTGTATACAGTAACTTCGTTCCATCCGGGTGTCCCTTGATACCTCTCAAGTTTTTTTTATATTTTATTTTTGGCATTTATCTAGCCCAGAAGAAAAGATGAGATCTAAGATGTCGCTAGCTTGTAGAAAAGGAATCTCGTGAACAAATAAACAAAATGCACCGTCGACACCAACAGAAAAAGAAGATGGATACTTTAAGAGAGAGACGAAAGAAAGCATCGCCATCTGCCTATCCTTTTCCGAACTGTGTTTAGATCATCATCATCATCAGCCTATAATGTTCCCACTGCTGGGACATAGGCCTCCTCTCTGTGAGAGTGGGCCCAGTGCGGGTTGGTAGATGTCACATGTCTTCGAATTTTTGGTTCTAGGACATGCCGGTTTCCTCACGATGTTTTCCTTCACCGTTTTGGGAGCAGTGGTGATGAAATAAATTACACAAATTAATGCGCCTGGCGGGGTTCGAACCCACGACCTACAACACGTAAGTCGGGACCGATACCACTGGGCCACCACTGCTGTGTTGAGATCGGCCTCCAGTAACTGGGTAACACAAATACTCCGTAAAACTGGTTGTCAGACTTTTGAACTTCTGACTAACAGTAACGACTGTGAAAGTTAGACAATGGACGGAGGGCTTTAAGTGATTTCCTAGCACATAGGATACTCGCTATGATAGATAGTCACCCATCCATAGACCAGCGAAGCGCGGCTTAACTTGGAATATCCATCTGTGCTGCTGTAGTTATTTAACTACGAGCTCCTCTTGAAAAGAAATAATGCATGAAGTGATTATCTGCATAATTATTAAAGATCTTTAAAGGAATCGAGAAACCTTGTTAGTGGTATGAGCCCGTATACAGGTGTACGAGGCGTGTTAAAATTTTAAAACCTCTTTTAGAGGTTTTCCGAAATGAATCAATATACCTGCCGTGGCTAAGAAGAAATATGTTTGTTTATTATAGATTCTAAACTAGGTGAGGTCTTTTTTTAACCGACTTCAAAAAAGGGAGGAGGATCTCAATTCGTCGGAATCTTTTTTTTTATGTACCTATGTTCCCAGATTTCTCGAAGACGCCTGGACCGATTTGGATAATTTTTCTTTTGTTTGAAAGGGTATACTTCCCAAGTGGTCCCATGCTCATCAGGTCAGGATCTGATGATGGGATCCCAGGGAAATCGAGGCCAACCCTCAAATTTTATAGGCCCGCACATCGTTTTTCGCAAATTTTATGAAGTAATTTAAGTACTTGCGTATGATAATCATCATCTCATATAGCTGAGCTGATGATGGAAGGTATAACTCCTTAACAGTAAGGAGTAGGCATCGACTGATTAAGTTTGTGTTCGCATATCGCCGGAACTGCAAGTCCAATTTAAGTAATTCTTTTTTTGTTGTACTAGGTATTGTTTAACTTAATGAATACTGCAAGTTTCATCAAAATCGGTTCAGGAGTTTTTGAGATAGGGAATTTTTAACCGACTTCAAAAAGAGGAGGAGGTTCTTATTAGCTTATTGTGCACTTGAGCGATGTTGTTACCGGTGCTGCGGATTACAAAATTTTAGTGCACATGTAAGAGAATGATTTATTTGACAAGAATTTGGGTTGAATATTTATAAAATAAAAAGAGTAAAATAAAAAACTTAAACGTGCTGTTGTCTATATTTTCGTGGCGAATTAACTTTGTGGCAAACTTACAACAACCCTACCTAACGGGTAGGTAGATGAAAAACAAAACACGCTCGCCACGACGTCAAGTCAATCGAATTGCATCATTATATCGTAGTAGCAAGGACGATTTTCATTTTTAGGTACAGTCATCAACAATAGTTCTCGAAAAGCAGTAGCTATCTATACTTACATCTATTTCCAATCCCACACAATATCAATTTGGCAAGAACTCACTTTCAAAACCAATTCAACATAACAAGAAAACTTACCTAACACTAGTTTTACAACACTCTTCGCAAACGCACCTATTTCTAATCTCTACCGTCCATTTTCCGATATCAAAAATAATAATCGTTTATTAGTCTCTCCCCCCTCCCCCAGTCCTCTTCCCCCCAACGCACGGAAACACACGAAGTTACGCGACGACATCCGACAGTAAGCGATAGTGTCCAGTGAAAATATCCACGGCGAAACTATGGTATGCTGGTAATAGGAGTAGGTACTTGGATTCGTGTGAGTTGGATAGGAAAGTATTTATTGTGAGGCTGTAAACCCGCAGTTTTTTTTTTTAACGACGATCACTGTATTCTCGCTGTTTCATTATTCTTTTAGATTTCCCATAACATTCACTAATTTATCACCTATTTGCAGTGCTTAATTACACCTAAACGGAAAAGGTTGCATTCGTTTATCATAATCAATGACGTATTCTATATAGACACGCCATGAACGAACATCGTGGCGCCTAAAAACGGCGACAATACTAAAACTACTTATACGCGTGAAGAAAGAGAAAGAAAATATGACATGGCGGGAGGGAGACGCAACTACGCGCAATGTGGCCAATTGGCTTCATTTTTTGTTGCCATTTTAGAGTGCGGACAACGTGTCTATAGTTTATATATCATTGATCATAATGAGGCGTTTTAACGTTAAATTAGTACTAAATCTTGTAGTAATAAGCGCAGGTTCTTTCAAGAGCAAACTTTTTGTTGAGCATAAACTAGTTCAAGTTTAAGGTGAGCCTAAACTATGCAGTTTAAGCTAAAAAAACAATAATCAGTGGACGTATCGTCGGAGTGTTGTAGACAAATTACGAGTTAAAAAGTCTGTGGCTGCTAATGTTTGGTCAACACCTTTAAGCATAAAACATTACAGCTAGGCAATCAAAAGTTTGAAATACATTGCTTAATATTTTTTTTTAAATATTTTTTTTCGACAACAAAACACGGGAACCAAAATGTCTTTCACATTTCGAATGTAAGTGTGTTACACACTTCACCCGCGAAATAAATTCAGATACTACTTTCTTATCCATATTTCTTCATTCCTAACATTTCCCATTCGCCGGTCGATATGTGTTACATTTAAATGACTACGGAGTGTGGTCTCTTTGTGTCATTCCTATTTAAACATATGCGTTATTTACTTTCTAATGGCCAGCTCTGCGTTTATTAATTTTTGCTTTTAATGGCTGCTGTTACATGTGTTACCGTGGTTTCTAGTTGTAAGTATTTAGGGAAACAATGTACAAATACTTTGACTATAGTGAAATTGTATTTTTTTATGAAACGGGGCCAAAGTTCATAGAAAACAACTTTATAAAAGTGATGATGGGGTGAAGATATCCACGACACCCAGATGAGCACCCACTTTGAAGTTTTGGTTCTTACTGATGTGTTGAAGATCCAAAAACTAGCTTCCTTTACGTTTTATTAACATGACTTGTCTGTGCTCATTTTTTTTTTTTTGTATTTTTGGTACGTGAAGTCAGCCTTTCCATCCATGCCATCTCCGGTTTTCAATTCAATGTCTTTTTTTTTTTTTTTTTTTCGTGGTAAAATCATCGAATGAGTCCTCCCAGCCCCGGGCAGGGCGGGAGGGACTGTCAGACTTGTACTGACTAAAATCCACGGTGTCCTTCGGTAGCCCTTTTGCGTACCGGAGTCGCGGTATACGTATGTCCCGCGACCCTTCAATTCAATGTCTGGGCATTTGAAATTACAATCTCCGACGGGAAACAGCTTTCTTACAACATTTCGTTTTCGCAGTCACCAATTGATTGTAAAGCCTCCTGCAGACACACGCGATTAATCGCGATGCGACAACGAGCCAAGCTAATTTCCACTCTAAAAATACTGCGAATGGACCGCGACATGTCGCCCCGCGCGATTAATCGCGTGTGTCTGCAGGAGGCTTAAAGGTTGTCTTGTGCTAAACTTACTATAGAACGTAGTAGTACTAATATTTTTATCGATGTTTAAATAATCTAAAATAGTATTTTCTATAAGTATGTACTACTTATAAACCTAGTCGGCTTTATTACAAAACGTGGTTTAACTAAGACCAAGCTTTAAATCAAAAATCAATTTTTGAATTTCGAACTTTATTACAACTGCTATAAAATTCTAAAATGCACATTGACAACTTAGACCGGGATCTAAACTCTGTTTTTGTATTAATAACTTTACGACAGTAGAAATAAAGTTCGAAATTCAAAAATTCATTTTTGATTTAAAGCTTGGTCTAAGTTAAACCACGTTTTGTAATAAAGCCGTAAATGTTTCTTGAAAACTTTCACAACAATTTTCGTGCGATATGTTGCTAGGTTAAATTTTCAAGCAGTTAATAACATTCCAGTCTTTAAATTGGCAGAAAGATGAGTCATCATCAGCCTATAAATGTTCCCACTGCTGGGACAGAGGCCTCCTCTCTGTGAGAGGGAGTGGGCAATAAACCAACACGCAGGACCAGTGCGGGTTGGTAGATGTCACATGTCTTCGATTTTTTGGCATGCCGGTTTCCTCAAGATGTTTTCCTTCACCGTTTTGAGAGCAGTGGTGATGAAATAAATTACACAAAGTAATGCGCCTGACGGGGTTCGAACCCACGACCTACAACTCGTAAGTCGAGGCCGATACCACGGCCACCACTGAAAGATGAGTGATCGATCATTAAACATTTCCTATTTAACCAGAATACTTGCATTCCTCAACAGGCTATGGATTAAGTGAATCACGCTAAGGTTGCGCACACACTGTTACGTAACGGCGGCTAATAAGATTTGTCGCACAAAATACTGCTAAACACAGTGCTGTGGGTTCAGTGAGTATAGTCGCGGTGGTGTGGGCTTCGATTTCTTGGCGAATTTGTGGTTATTAATTTCAAAATGTGAGCAGTGGTATTGGCCCCGACTTTCGAGACCGGTATGTCCTAAAACCAAAAATTCGAAGACATGTGACACTAGCAACCCGGACTGGGCCCACGTGGTGGATTATGGCCCACTCCATCGCACAGAGAGGAGGCCTGTGTCCCAGCAGTGGGAACATTATAGGCTGATGATGATGAGTTTTAAAATCAGTCAATCGAGAATTTAAAACAAGCAAGCTGAAGTGTTCCGGTAATGTCTGTCGCAGAACCGACGAAAGGTGGCGTAGGAAGGTTCTCGAATGGAGACCGTGTGTAGGTAAATGTAATGTGGGACGTCCACCGGCAAGATGGACCGATGACCTGAAGCAGGTAGCTGGCAGTGACTGGACGAAAAAAGCTGGAGATTTTGCGTTGTGACGCTCCCTGGGAGAGGCTTATGTATAGCAGTAGACTGCATTAGGCTGAAATGATGATGAACAAAGTGCCTGTTATTACCACCGACATAAAAGAGATTTATGTTTGTGTGTCTAGCTCTCTATGGCATTAACATCGACAGTAACCATAAAGTGATACCAGCTGGTCGAAAAATCTCTGCTCGGGTGCCAGTACCAATATAAAAACAAAAAAAATGCTGATTCAACAATAGAAAACCTGGTTAAAGCTGGGGTTATTATTATAGAAGACTAGCAAACCCGGCGAACTCCGTTTCGCCACTAGATGGCTTCGTTTTAAGTAACATTTCGTTTGGTGATTAAAAGAAGCAGAATTTTTTTTTTTCCTGAATTTTCTTTGCTATAAGCCTCACGGAGCCCGAGACCTTTCCAACGAATGCAAACCGTGGAAATCGGTTCGTGCGTTCTGGAGTCATAGCGTCAGGAAGGAAAACCCGACTTATTTTTATATAGTAGACTAACGCTTAGAACAGTCTAAAAAAATATGAAACACACACATAAAATAAGAATTAACGAGTGAAGCTACTAGAATGTTCGGTTAGTCGCGAAATAAATTGACTTAGTGGAAGCCATAGCAACGCAATGCCTGCAGTGTTTACCTTAAACATTACCTAATGTGCAGGGGATTGTATGAGTGCCGCGAAATGTATGACGGTTTGTTTACTTTTAAATAAGTAGGTATTCTTGCCGTTAATTAATTAAGTTTAAAAATTGCAGTAGAACATGCGATCATTAAGAAGGGTTAGGCAGAGGTAACTCGGTTGGGCAGCGTTCGGGAAGCTACGCAATGTCTTTTCGTCCGACATACCTCAGTGCCTCAAGACGAAAGTCTTCAACCAATGTGTGTTACCAGTGATGACTTACGGCACCGAAACGTGGTCTTTCACTATCGGCCTCATCTCAAAGCTCAAAGTCGCTCAGCGAGCTATGGAGAGGGCTATGCTCGGTGTTTCTCTACGTGATCGAATCCGAAATGAGGAGATCCGTAGACGAACTAAAGCCACCGATATAGCCCACCGGATTAGCAAGCTGAAGTGGCAATGGGCAGGCCATATTGCTCGCAGAGCAGATGGCCGATGGGGTCGAAAAGTGCTAGAGTGGATTATTATATTATTACCTTATAAAAGTCGCCGGAAGACGTTGGATGCAGGTCGCTTCCAACCGGTATATGTGGAGATCTAAAGGGGAGGCCTATGTTCAGCAGTGGACGTCCTATGGCTGAGATGATGATGATGATAATGAGGCAGAGGTAAGTATATTAAAAAGGTTATAAAGGTTCTGTCGAAAACCAGCGTAGACCACATCTCACTGATACTTTTTGCTGAACTAGGCCTTGTTGGCGCTGAAATGAAATGAAACTTTAGGTTATTATAAACACTTATAGACATCGTCTTTTTACAAACTAGATGAGGCCGGTGTTTCGTACCTGACTACTCAGAGAAGAAACAGCCGAAACAAAGTCAGAGGCCAGTGTCTCTTTTAAAGTCCAGACATTAAGCCTCCTGCAGACACACGCGATTAATCGCGCTGCGACAACGAGCCAAGCTAATTTCCACTATAAAAATACTGTGAATGGACCGCGACATGTCGCCCCGCGCGATTAATCGCGTGTGTCTGCAGGAGGCTTTATTATTGGTCATGTCACTGCCACAAAATTAGTTTTTAGTTTTGACCGTTTTTTCATCATTTAAAACTATCTAATAGTGGTTATAATTATGTTAATGCTGTATGCAGTCGTGGTGTGTGCCAAATATAAAATGTATTTCTATTCTTTCTTTCTTTCTCCCCCAGTCATAATTCGTCAAAAATCAAAAAAATGTATGATGATAGTGTTAACATTTAATACAGAAACCTGCTGTAAATCTATTTGGTGTATAAAATGAGGCATCCTGTCCCAATACTAGTACACGTGTCACCAGACGATATTATTAGTAGTGATGGGCACAGTGTACACTGCTTACTTATTTAGATTTAACAATAAGCTTAGAATGTTCCCGCTATTGGGACCACCGGCATGATTTGTACGGTCGTACAGCGTACTGTTTTTATCGTGGTAAAAAGTCAAATAAGTCCTACTATAACCCAGGGTGGGGCGGGAGGCACTGTTAATCTTGTACTGAATCCACGGTGATCCTTCAATAGTCCTTTGCGTTTCTGGGTCACGTTTACCTGATGAGACAGTCCCGTGAGCCCGGCAGGCTTTAGCCCTCTAAGGGGGGCCTTAGAGGGCTAAAGCCTGTCAGGGTCGTGCCCCGTCAGATTGCTGACTCTTTGAGGCGCGCGTGGAACACGACGCGCCGTCCACCCGGGCATGGTCCATGGTCGGACGGCGAGTCACCAATTACACGCCATCCGCATGCCCGCGCCTACGTACGGTTGCTATAATGGTATTTGATTAGTTCCAGAAAGCAAAAATCTGTTCTAATGAAAAAAATAAACATTTAAGGGCCCAAAGTTAATAAATGATGCAGTTGTGACAATTTAATAAACCAGACCAGACGTTCATCCTCCATGTCCCATCCCTATTTATTAGGGCAATGTGGGCGCCAGACGATCGCAACATTCCAGCCAAATTGGCGAGTCGTCACAACACTATTTTTAGTCGAGCAATATAAATTGCGACAATTATACCTACATCTCAAGGAACTTCCTACCTTGAATACATGGGTTTGGTTACTTTTAAATTGCTAAAATATGTATTTTATTGCTCATTTATTGCACGTTAGGTATTGTGTGCCAAAAATTACTTAGCAAAGTCACGTTTTTTGTAACGTTTTTTTTATTATTTCATATTTTATTTAGGTCTTATTAGTCACGGGCATGCAGACCATGCCCGGGTCGATGGCGTAACATAGAAAGCAGCATAAACGAACATTAAAGATATGTAGTTGCAACGTTAATAATTAACATGGGATATTTTTCCGCTTTTCTAGCACGTGTAACGCCAGATGTCGCTACCAAGCCATGCCAAGCCAAGCCATGCCATGCCAAGCCAAGCCAAGCCAAGCCAAGCCGGCTGTCAAGCCCGCCCTGCCAAGCCGGCTGTCAAGCCCGCCACACCAAGCCGCTACGTCACTTCCATACCACGTGTGCCATCCCCGCCGGCCAGCGAGTTATACAAAAGCCAGGAGCGATGATTTTGGTTGTTCAGTTTATAACAATAATTGTAAGAGAAAACTCTGCCCAAATAAAAGTGTAAATCAAGTATTTTAGATTTATTTATAGGTATCTCTGTCGTTTTACATTCCTTTCCTGCATGTGCATATGCATGAGGGCGGTAGTTTGGGATTGCATCCTCCATCCAAGCCTGGATTTTTGTCGCGGAATTATAACTAGATATTTTTTTATAACATTTAATTCTTCTCTAATTCTCTTCACTATTTAGAATAGCAAGGGCAGGGGACATTTGATGAGATATTCCAAACCCAAAATAAACTAAATAAAAAAAATAGAAGAAAGAGATGATGAGTCAAGAAATGGTGAGATTATTTTAATAATAATAATATTCCACAACTATCACACAACGCCATCTAGCCCCAAGCTAAGCAGAGCTTGTGTTATGACTTATGGGTACTAGACAACTGATAAACATACTTATATATTTCTAAATACATACATATTATAGATAAATTACACCCAGACACAGAACAAATGATCGTGCTCATCACACAAACATTTGTCCTGTGTTTTTGTGTTGTATTTTTCTAAATCCACAACAAGGCTGTGCTGTCAGCAAAATATTTTCACTCGTGTCGACAATATCTGGGTCTGTGGGATTACCTCGTGGTTTAGAGATTAGCCAGTCAGCAGATTGCTAGTGGAACTTCCTAGAGTGAGCTGGATTTTTTCCAAGTGGGTAGGCTCTATTACATATTATGCGTCTTGTTACAAAATGGGGTTTTAACTAAAAACTCAGGTTTAAATATCGTAAAACTACGGTTTACACAAACTTTATTACAAATCATAGTTTTGCGATAAACCATAGTTGCGTTTCTTCCTTCCCTATCAGCCACAGGAGCCTCCCGAAATTTCCGTGTCCGGTGAGGACCTGTGTCAAGCGGAAGGTGAGGACGCCGTGACGCCTCTCCAGCCACTCCTCAAAGAGGGGTCTTACCGCCACGACCGCGGCGTTCCCGGGGCATTGATGCCTGAGTTAAATAAATAAGTAAAAAAAAGGTCTAGCTTTTTATTCTCGAACTCAATAATTATGAAAATCATTAAATCGAAAAGATGGTGTAGTTTGGCTCTTTTCTTGGCTCTGTCCTTGGTGAGACTCCTAAATACCAAATAGTCATGAACTTCCTACGTGATTCAACAACATAAGCGTTCAAATAAGAGCACGAAGATTTTCTAATTTCTTTGCAGACTTGAGCCTCTTTCGGTACAACTTTAAACGGTGAACGGTGTTATATAAAAATAGTCGGAGTCGCAACTTTCTCTCTGACAGACAACCCACACAGAATTAAGATCTAGCCACGGAGGAGACACGAATGGAGTGTTAATTGAACCACTCACTCATTTAAAGACTATGGCAATCACTCTATTATAGATGATGGAAGAACCATGGTAAAGAACGTGGTATTCATATAGATATATTGCAGTTGGCATCGAATTGAATAGGATAGTCAATATTAAAAACAGCCTTTAAAAAAGTAAGTAGGTACCTACTGCAAATTGTTAGTTGAAATTGAACTGAAATTAAATCTCAAACTGTGGCCATTTTTTTAACAATTGTTTTGACAATTGAAAACCGACCAATTGGTCGCCTCCACATTACACCGGTTAATTTACTTTTGTATAGTTTGCATCATTTAATTCTGGAGGTGTAGGTAAGTATCAATTGTGCACGATGTACAACAGGGAAGATTTTGAATACCTTGTGATGGTATGGGTTGATGATACGCCTTTATTTAACCAATTAGAATCAGCAATAACTTACCCATGTAATAACTAACCCAGAGTGTGCTAGTCCAATGCAGAAACATCCCAGTGATTTGTATTTTTTACGCTAGGTTTTCACTTCGTAACATTTTGATGTTCTTGACATAAAGCATAAATATTTGGTGTGGGTTACTCTATTAATGACAGTTGACTCTCCATTTCTCTCTCCTCTGTGGTTTCATCAGATTCGCTTACAAAAGCGACAGTCATACAGCCCACCATCTCGCTATCCCAATTGGAACCGACGCAAATACGAAAGTTGAATCATTTGTTATTGAATCACGAGTTTGTCATGACTACATAAAACTGTGAACTGTTGTAACAATTTGTTCTAGTAGGCAGAGCATGGTCGCGGGACTAAACAGCTACCGTGACCCTGGAATGTAAAGGGCTATTGAAGGACACCGTGGATTTTAGTCAGTACAAGTCTGACAGTCCCTTCTGCCAGAGGCGTAGCACGGAGGAAACTCGCTACGGTAGATGGTGACCCATGCTCCGGAGACCATCGGCTTACGCAGGTGCGAAGGAGATATATTATATGCTATGATGGAACTTGCTTCTCTGAAATTCTGTTTCCAAAAGCCATACCTAACTGAACGAGTCTTAGGTTCGTTTCTTAGATCAGACAGAGGAATACTTTTGTAATATCCTGGAAAATGAAGATATCATACAAGATCCATAGACTTACGTAAGTAATTCGGTATTTTAGATCGTATGAGATCTAATTAGCTTTCAGTTGGACAAAGATTTGTAAAAGGTCATGTTAGTAAAAAAAAATAACAAAAGACATTCCACAAACTATCAAAATAATAAATCGCAAGTGTAGGGGAGCTAAACGGCGCGGGAAGCGTCGGTCGGTCGCGCGACTAATTGGGCGCTAGTGTCGCGACTTTCTCCTGTCCGGTGACCATGCCAGTGAGGCTGGGGAGACTGTCCTGTTATCAAATATAATGTAGATAAATGATAAAATCTAATGTGAATGCAAATTCATAAAATAAACCTAAGGCAGATCTGTTTTTGGCTAAGGAATTAGCATAGCCATTGAGAGCGATGTGTATAATCCTGTTTTTATTTTTTTGATTTCAGCCTTTGGGAAAAATAAAATTACAAACCTTTAACACCTCTTTGTTGGTTTAACCTACACATACGAGTAATTGTGGTATTTATTTACGCACTAACCTATCATACATACTGTACAAATATAATGTAACCTGTTGGGTAATTCCTAAGCCGTATTAAACAATGGAAATATAGGTACCTACCTATCTAACATCATTCTAATAATTTTATGGGTATTATTTTCAAATTAGTTGAGTGCCTTTGACTTGAGGAAAATGTTGAGACAATAGCATCGGGCGTGCCAAAGTAACAAATTACATGATTAATAAGTATTTTGTTTGCTTTTCATATGTATGGAATAAAATAGTGCGTTATTATTTGCTTTATTAATTAAGTTATTCCCCCTATTACCTACCATATTAAAGTACTTAAATAGAACTGGTAAAATGTGAGTTTACTATGGTTCATCATTGAGAAAACCCTGTTTTCTACAATAATAAAATCGAATAAATAAATAAGACTATTGAAACGTCATGAAAAAAAGTAAAAAGCTTTAATGCCTGTCTAAAATATTTGGGCAAATAATTTGGAATACATAACTACAAAATATAAAATTGTCATAGTTACAATTATTGACGAATGTCACCACTGCTAAAATCAAAACATAACTTTAGATATGGAACAGGTAGTACGTAGTTTTACGTTTTTTATCAAACAGGAAGAATTCTCCGCACGGATCATTATGGTAATTTGTCGACTGTACATGATTAATACTTGCGGTGATAACTTTAATATCACAATACTATGCAGGTATGTGACATTAGTTCACAAATGTTCCTCTAGATGTCGCCACTGTCTCCAAACTTCGAGACTCAGGACAGTCTCCTATAAAACATAACTCATGGTCACCCTACTCCCCGGTGACACAATAATCGTGACCCCTGGACATTCCGTAGGTAGGCACACAGCTTAACGTTGACACACTATTAATAATAACGGCAAATAATGTGCTATAAGTGTGTCTATGGCTTTATTGTGAGAATGGCTTGCTTCGTTCTGTATTGTGAGTTGTTTGTGCTAATTAAGAATCGATAGATGGCTCTATATACAGTTTATTTTTTACCTAATTTTATTTTATCCTGTCTTGTAGGGATTCATAAAAATATTTTTTTCGTTTTTATTTCATTCTAATATCTGAAATAACATTAGGTAAAGATGCATGATGAGTTTCTTATTATGCCACACCGTCAGCAAAAATATACCTACTAAGCACAATGCAGTAGAGTCAGCAGAAAAAAATCTCTCTAATTTAAGCTGTTACAAAACTTTTTGTCAAAAACACTCGAAAATATACTCTCAAAACAAAACTAAGGGACTAATGCTCCATGTACAGTCAGCAACGAAAAATGCATGTTGTCACCGTGCGACACTGACGGACGGCGATAATTAGTCTTAAAAATTGCGCCCACTGTACTTGTGCACTGGCGGGCAAGGTGAAGGGAACAGCGTGGTTTTTGTTTGAGTGAATAATTATGGGCTTCGAAGCTTAAGAAGGGTTTTATTTTAGTTGGAATTGAGGTTAAACCGTTTTTATTAGGTACTAGTGGCCCGTCCCAGCTTCGCACGGGTATATTAAGAATCGCTCGTCCGATTTTGTGAAAACTTTACATAAAGCATCTTCTAAATAGTTCGAACAAAGCCTAAACATTTGGTTTGGATAGGTGAGCCCGTTCTTGAGTTATAATAATAATTATTACAACGAAAAGTGGCATTGATTTTTATATATAAGATAGGTAATTAGGCATCTTTTAATGAAGGAAAGAAAGTCAGTGGTATTCGGTAAAAAGTTAGGTAAAGCAGTTGGTTCAATAGCTGTCAATTGTATTGGTAAACTTAGGTATTTAAAAAATGGAACAATGTGTTCTTTTGCGGCTAGAGGCGCTTTTTCGTTTGGAATGTCTTTAGAATTTTTGTCACAATAAATGTTTTCTCGATAATGCTGGGCCGATGATAAAAAAAGATATTTAGGTAAGTACCATGTTTTTTATTTTTTTTTTGTGTTGAAACAGGTCCGAAATATCAGAAACTAAAACAAATAAAGAATATGGTAGTATTCCGCGTTCTATTAATAGTGTTATAAACATTGTCAATTTAAAAACTTATATCTGTAAGTACCCACATTGATCCAATAAAAAGCTGTTCCCTTTACCTTGTCCTCCAGTGTACACTTCATTGCACTAAATTGTTCGCCGTTGTGTCGGTCTGCCATGTGTCCGTTCTTAAAGCTATTTGGCTCTGGGTTGAGAGCATTTCACTAATTAATTGTTTAGTTACGAATTATCAATCATAATTCTTTTGCTCTTTTATTTTGGCCAGTAGAATTTCTTGTAGAAAAATATTGGAAGTTTAAAAGGTTTTGTTTTCATTTAAATTTGATAGTCTTGATATGAGATAGCAAAAATAAACAGCAAAAAATATTTTTCATTACTCATACTCTGAAAGTAGGTCATTACTTGTCTGATTAGCCGTTTGAAAGTTATCCATTGCCGCCCTAGGGAAAATCGCTTTCAACTGACAGCTGCCAAATTTAAGAAAAAAAAAACTAGTTCTATTTTGACATTTCTATTGAACCGTGTTCAAAATTTATATACAGCCACGAAATTACAGAGCAATTTAAAATTAAAATAACATAAAGTTAAGTATTAAGAATATAAATAATGACTTTAAAATAATTTAGTTTCAACTAATTATCTAAAATATCACAGATTTCGACAAAATCTTTGCAATTTTTTAAATAATGAACATGAAAAATCCTGGCTGTATAGCTGGACGACCACAGCACAAAAATTAAAAAAAAACAAACGGCAAAGTGACAATCCGATCTACACTCATTTTTTCTTTAGCTAAAATTTATGTTGTTATTTTTACTTTCTTTCCTCGTATTCGTAATGAAAAGCACAGTGTTTACCTCGGGTAAATTACTTATTTAGTCCCTCAAACTATTAGCGCCCTCACTACGTTCGGGCGCCAAAACCCGTCTCGGGACGTAAATAAGTAACTTTCACGCCTTGGATAACAATGTACTATTTGCTTTAATCGTTTCTACTTTTCACGCCTGTGAAGTTTTATTAACTTTTATTTGGTCCTGTAAAAATAATTAATAATTTTATAAATATACCTATTCATCAGAAACTAAACATAATTTAATAAAACATAAATTCATAATTTAATAGGTATATTTTTTTAAAAGCAATATTGACGACTTGTTGAAGCTTCCTGAGACCCAAGGACTGACTTTTCCCTTGGCCAGACGCTAAGCAGTTAAGCATTAAGGCAACGCCACCATTGCAGTCTTTTGGGCACATTACCAGCTGACAAGGTTGAGGAGTAGTATTTTGCAGGTTTTTTTTCTAATTTTATTATTTCAGTTTATTATGTTTTAGTATAATATAGTTGTGCCTATAAGTACTTCGTTTTTAGTTTAGTAGATCCATTAAACTGACCTGAATTCTAGCCTGCAATTATGTTGTCTTCTGTTGCAGTTATTATCAATTTTATTGCAGGCGCTTCCATTTCCTCATAATCATATCCTTGACCATTAAAACGAAACAACTAACTGACGTCAAAACTTGAATAAAAACTCATCAATTAAAATAGCCTTGTGCCTTAATAACGTAGATACCTACTTACTTAAACATAATCGTCGTACACAAAGCAATTTACATAAAATATATTTAAATAAACGCATACATATTTAATTCACCGAAAACCAAACAAAATAAATTATTCACAGCCATTCACACTTGACACTTATTCACTAAATGCTAATGGGACACACATAAACACACAAACACACACATTCACCCTCTTTTTGTGCACGACAGTGTAAACGTTAACCTTCAAATGCGGGCGTTTGTATGTGTGCGTCTAAACTCGTTTAAAAATTTCGTCCACTCGGGCGCATCTTCGAAATTTGGGCGTTTCTAATTGGTTGTCGTTGTGTTAGAAAAAATTAGAAGGTTAGTGTGACGGGCTGTGGTTGGTCGAGTTTTTTTCGGCTGTCAGTGATAAAGATAAAGTGATAAATTGGTGTAGTTGGTGGGGCCTATTTTTAGATAGTGATAATAATATGGTGTTTACTATTGGTCCGTAGTTTTTATTTGCTTTGAATTTAGAAGTGTGTGTGTGTGTGTGTGTATGTAATTTATAATGTAAATTATTTGTCACGGTCACGCATAGGTATACTTACCTACTATTTTTTTTTTAATTCTTCATGAATTTACATCTCTTTATTTTTTGTTTAGCGTTATGGACGATAGGTATTTGTTTTTTCAATATAGCCTACCTACGTTAATCCGGATACAGCGATGAGCGAATGCTGTAATCCGGCCGGGCAATAAGGTGAACTGTAGGCGTCATAAAGAAAAACAAAGACAAAATCTTGAAGTTTGTTGGTCTAACATAACAGAAATACACTAGGTAGGTATTTAATTTAATATTATTTTACAATAATTATCTATTAAAAAAATCATTTCATTAAACAAAAGAACAAAGTATTTTGTAGTAAAATCCACACAAACAGATGTAATTAAAAAAAAATCTACACCGTTTAAAAACATTTAAAGAAACACCAAATCCTAAAATCCATCCATAGTTTTCTAAACAAAACAAAATGGATGCCAACGCCCAATCACAGACCTCCATCTAATTGCGGACCCCAATTTCAAAACCACACACGATTCTATTGTGTGTCTAACATAGCTACATCGTCCCCACTCCCGCGCATCCGAAATTTGAACCGCGTTAGACGATTGGCCAGCGGCCATCTTGTTTTTTTTTGTGTTAAAACCTGCTAGACGGACCGGACTTGTTACATTCTTTATTTTTATGCTTTTTTATTTTAAAATGGCTGCCATTAAAGATTAGTTTGCAGGACGATGCTTCATATTTTTATGAGATTGAATTATTTTAGACGGTTTTGTGGAATTAAATTGAGGATTATGGGAGAATTGACTGCCTCTAAATTAAAAAAAAAAAAAAAGATTTTTCATGGGGCTGTTTAGGTGTTTTTTTTTCTCAATTTGACTTTCTCTTAACTATTAGCGTGCAAGCGATTTTGGTTTAAGGCGCGGTCTTATCTCATATTCCCAAAAATTGGTTTCTTAGAACGTCGAGTATGACGTAATGTAATAAAAATAAGCAACGCGAAAAATACAGTGAACAGAGAAGGGTATAAAGAAGAATTTAAACCGAACAGAATCTATACATATAATAAATCTGTAGAAGGGTCAATTCTGTACATTGAAAATATTGAAAAAATAAATAGCGGGGGGTGTTGCTGGATCGATACCAAACCCAAATATGTGATTAAAAAAAATTTTGTCTGTCTGTCTGTCTGTCTGTCTGTATGTGCAGGCATCACGTGAAAACTAACGGTTCGATTTCGATGAAACTTGGTATAATTATACCTTATTATCCTGGGCATAAAATAGGATACTTTTTATCCTGGAAAAATACGTAGAAAAAAATCTGTATCAAACCTTATTATGGAACCACTGGCGACACCTATTATCAAAGTAGAACATTACGCCACGCCTGCCTCCATTGATTTCTAAAAAGGTTCCACCACTCACCACTAGATGGCGTTGTGCCTATGACGCGCGATTATTCATCATCATCAGCCTATAAATGTTCCCACTGCTGGGACACAGGCCTCCTCTCTGTGAGAGGGAGTGGGCCGTAATCTACCACGCCGGCCCAGTGCGGATTGGTAGATGTCACATGTCTTCGAATTTTTGGTTCTAGGACATGCCGGTTTCCTCACGATGTTTTCCTTCACCATTTTGAGAGCAGTGGTGTTGAAATAAATTACACAAAGTAATGCGCCTGACGGGGTTCGAACCCACGACCTACAACTCGTAAGTCGAGGCCGATACCACTGGGCCACCACTGCTCTTCTTTATGCGCGATTATTATTATATTATTATTATTAGAGCGCGAGCTCAACAGCCGTAGCTCAATAGATCTCCTTAATTATTATAGGTTTAGCCGTATTTGGGTCCAATGGATATTTATAAGATGTCATTGTCAGAGTTACTCAAAATGGAGAAATGAACCATCCACGCGAAGACCAACATCCGCGCGGACGGAGTCGCGGGCGGAAGCTAGTAATAAATAAGAGTTTGATATTCCCAATAAAAATTGGGAAGTTGTAGCACAAAAATAAACTTTGACGTCGAAGATCTCTGTATTTCCAGCGATAACAACAATTTTTTTTTTAAGAATTTAGTAGGTTTTCCATTTTTTTAAAACTTTAACCGAACCATTATTTAATTTTATGTCTATATTTTAAATAATCTAAAGAAAAGCAGTAAAATAAATGCCCATTCGCAGCTTACGTCACATTTCAACACAAATGTCATTTTTTCAATTTTCAATCTTATTGACGCTCCATAGTGGTGACAATAGTTTACGCGGTCATAAGCGATTAAAATCGTAGTCAGTCCGCGTCTTAAGAATATAAAAAGACTACGTTGGCCGAAACGGCTCAACCGATTTTACCTAGGTACTGTAATTTTTATTTTGGAAATTTATGTAGGTAGGTATTTTGAAGGTTTAAGAATAACTCCATTAAAAAATTAAAAATATGATAGATGTCCAGCGTAGACACGGATCAGCTATTTAGTTATCTATCTAGCAAAAGTTGGTGCCAAACAAAACAAGGTATTAAGTAGCACATAAACGCTTCTATAGCGGACGAGCGCTGCCTATAGGAATAGTATTTAAGGTGGTAAGAGAATACATTGGCCGATGGTACCTACTCCTACATAATGTTTTCAGTATCTAAAGAAATCTACAGCGGTCTATTTTTCTTTTCACATAGTTTCGTCATTTAACCTTCCTTGGTCCAACAAATTATTTAATAATTAGCTTAATTTAGTATGACGCAAATCAAAGAAAAATCAAAGAAATCTAGAAAATCCTATCAGGCTATTAGTAAATACTTAGGTATCGGCTGTTTTTCATAGACCGACCGGTATTAGTCATGAAATTCATGAACAATCACTGTTTTATAATTTTTTCAGGGTTTTTTCCCTGCTGCAGCAAAGTAAAAAAACTTACAGTATTATTATTTGTATTATATTTTGAAGGTTGATTCACCCTGGAAATCTTTCCTGTGTCGTAATAAACTCATGAACAAAAGGCAAAAACTCAGAACAAACCAGTGGCGTAGCGAGACCGAATTTAGCAGGGGGCAAGACGCATAAGCGAGGACCTTTTTTTCAGGATGAAAAATGTAATAGGCTATTTGACTAAAAAATTCTAATTAGTCCGTCAGTTAGATTATCAAATAATATTTGACCTGTATTTTTTCTTTTTTTACGCAAACCAAAATTGACGGAGATATGATGCTTTTAAAATTGCCAATACGTCACAATTCAGTACATTTTTTACTGAATTCTGACGTCACGAGCCCCCACTCTCGAGTCTTGAATGTGTTACATCTTGGTAAATATTCATTGATTTTACATAAGAAAAAATATGTGTCCGTTATTTTTCAAAACTCTAAATAACGGACTAGTTAGATTTATAATTTATTGATATTGTCAAATAGCCTATTTCCGCTGCTCGTGTGAGGCCTTGTTGTAAGATGGTTTCTCCAAGTCAGCTTTGCGAGGCCTCTTGAACTCTTTCAGTTCCCAGTAACAAATAAAACTGTTCTTTCAGTTCCTACTCATCAGATACCAGACGTGTTGTAGGTCATCATATTTCTTAGTAGAAGTTAAGTTGCACTGCTTAAGGCCGTTGCCTCGAATCTTGCGTGCAGCGAGGCGGCGGCGGTGAGCCCTGGAGCGGCAGGATGTTATGCGTATAATCAAATGGACCGACCCTAGAAAACAGCGGCGCAGCAGTGGGGCGGGAGCGGGCAGCGAGCGGTGTACTAGTCAAGCAGTCACCGCCCGCGCGCCTGCGCTGTAGTGTTTTGCCCACAATAAATCGAGCGTTAGGAATAAATTTGAATGGAAAAGATGTTGCCGCCATTGTTCAGACATTTCATTCGCCGCCACCGCCGCGCCGCTGCCCGCAAGATTTGAGGCAGCGGCCTTACTGACTGGTGATCGTTGTTGTCAAGTTTTTCTCTGAGCGCGAGGCCCCTTCAGGTGCGAGGCCGGGGGCTAGGGTCCGCTTCGCCCCCGACTAGCTACGCCACTGGAACAAACTAAATTATCAGGTCAGACAAATAGGTAGGTATTTGTTCTGTGCGGGATTTGAACCTGTGACACGCATTAGGTACAGCAATGAATCGCTTAGCAACTGAACTGTCTGATCATAATTCAACAATTAATGAAGTGTAGAAGTGTCTTGATCGTCTGCTGGTTAAAGCCTCCTGCAGACACACGCGATTAATCGCGCTGCGACAACGAGCCAAGCTAATTTCCACTCTAAAAATACTGCGAATGGACCGCGACATGTCGCCCCGCGCGATTAATCGCGTGTGTCTGCAGGAGGCTTATTATGTGACGTTATATTTAATTGAATATAGCGCCATCTAGCGATTTATTTGATTCAACATTACGTTTATGCGATACCTAAGCACACTATAGTTTGATTATTAATTCGAGTCAGTAAAATGACAAGTGCAACTGTCACTGATACATACAAAATGAAACAAACCTGAACATTGGTAATGTCATTTTACTGACTGGAATTAATAATCGTATTTTAGGTATCTATGTAGGTATGTAAGTATGTAAGTACTCTTTAGTTTCTTTCTTAAATTATCTATTATTTATTAGAAACCCTGTGTGTTCTGATTTCTACAGTAAAAGAACCACATTTTATCACAAATTCATAACACTAATGACCACAAGAGTTTTAAACCACAACAAATAGTATTTAAAACGATACATATTTTATTTATCCTTATAAAAATACCATTTTTTTTTACAACAATAAACTTAAAGTGAGGAAGGAAAGTTGCCTCAAGGAAATTGTCCCTAAAATGTTGCCACAATAAAAAACCGTATTAAGAATAATATTACCTACTTACAGAACTGTTAAGAGGGCTTATTCTGAAAGTTGGCAACGTCGCAAATAGTTGTCAAATATTAACAAGTTTAAATTAATTTAGCATTGTTACTGTATGGAAATAAGAAATATCTCTCTGTAGTGCACTAGAACATTGATATAGAAATGCAATTAAAACACTGAATTTGATGTTGTAATCGTTTCAGGTGTAAAAAAAGCATTTGGAAAGTTTCCAAATACTTTTTTACATCTAAAACTATATATATTCGGAGTTACGACATTAATTATTGCATTCCTTAATCAATTTTTGAGTGCACTACAGAGCCATATTTCTTATTTTCATACAGTTTTACCAAATTAATTTAAACTTTTAAATATTTGACAGCTATTTGCGACGTTGCCAACTTTCTGGTTAGCGCCCTTAAGATTTCCTTATTGGCCAGCGACTGTTGAGCGTGTGGGTTCAAACCCCGCCTTAGATCATAGATGAAGAATTATCAACTCTTTTAGGTTATCTAACTTAACTAAACTTAATAATATTATACCTACGTATGGATGAATGTTTGAAAATCTCAAAAAGTACCGAAGGGATTTGTATGAAAGGAGAATGCTCACGCTTCATAGAAAAAAAAATACGTGTGGCACTCGGGGACTGCCGCGGTAAAGCTATTGCATAGCATTTTTTTATCAACTTATGCAATTATAATTATTTATTTATATATTTATTACTGTACTAATTAGGCTATAGGTAGTCAGCCACGTCAATCAAGTGAAACGTCAAGAAACGTTCTCCTCCTCCTCCCTCTTCCTTTCCCTCTCTCTCTCCCTTTCAATCTCCCTCTCCCTCTCCCTCAATAAAATTGCCCCTTGCCCAATAAAAGCATGCTATGAGCACGTCTGTCCGTACCTACCTTTATGAGCACGTCTGTCCGTACCTTTATTAGCACGTCTGTCCGTAGGTATACCTTTACGATTGCCGAAGTCTCCCGAACTGAAACGACGTTAGACGATGCGTGGTGTCAGGAAGGTATTTTCGTTAGATATTTTCGTTAGGTTTTTGGAAATTTCTTGATTCGGTGCCGCGCGACGCTCAGAGCCCGCAATAAAAGCTATACAATAGCTTGAAAAAAACCAGCTCCGGCAGAAATTAGTTGTACCTATCTCAAATTATCAATAATAATTATAGTGAAAAAAAAAAATATAATAAATTACCTATAATATACAAGGTGTTAAAAAATCAACTGCAGGAATTTCGTGTGCGTACTCGGTATCAAAAACCAAGTAAGTCATTACAAAAAAAAATTTTTTTTTCGAGAATTTTTTTCAAAAAAAATTTTTTTTTTCAAGCATTTTTTTTGAGCGTATTAATGAATTTGATTGCTCTTTGAGGTCGTTCACCAGTGTGTAGCGTTCACAGCTGATTCCAACTTTTCCATCACATTTTGCAGACTTTGGACTGGCAATTTATCGAAATACTTACAAATAACTTATTTTATTGGCCATATTAATAGGCCAAAAGAAAAATGCTTGAAAAAAAAAAATTGAAAAAAAAAATGGAAAAAACATAAGTATTTTTTTTTTAAATGCTCGAAAAAAAGTTTTTTTTGGAATGTACTTGGTTTTTGATACCGAGTACGCACACGAAATTCCTGCAGTTGATTTTTTAACACCCTATACACCGTGACTTTTTAGTCGTCTTACAAAAGCAGCCCAGTTCATGTATCCAATAACTAGAACACGCTTATAATAAAAAAATATGTATTTAAGAGATTTGAAAAATTTAATAATAAAACTTTAATTGGTTATTATGACACAAGGTGTAGTTAGAAACGCCCTTGTCTCATAGAAAATGGAAATGGATTGATCTACCCGACTATTGCGCTGGGTAGGTATACTCTACAGATTGATACGTAAACATTTTAACAGGGTGTTTCATATTTCTAATGTACCTGTTTATTAAAAATAAAAATTATTTTTAACGATTTAAAAAAAATTAAACTCGCCTAGAGGTATTTTAGGTCGGATACATTAAGTGGACGACTTTTGTAAGACGACTAAAAAGTCACGGTGTATAACGGGGTATGATCGTGATCCTTATTGGAAAACATTTATCAAAAATTCCCGTTTCGTTATTCAGTCGTCCATTTAAATAAAGTAGTTCGAAGTAGTCGTAGGAGTACATTATGTACGAAAAAGACGCCTGGACAGAGGCCTTATCATGAGTTTTCACTTATTGTGACGTAAAGTAAACTGGAACTTTGACATTTAATTTCAAGGAAAAAATAGTTCCTTCCTCGTACACCAGAGGCGCTGTTCCATTTTTCCATACAAGAAACGCTGTAAATACTGGAAAGATGCTGTAAAGTAGAATAGTGAAAATACGTTATAAGAGCTCTGATTTGGAAAATTCTTTTTTTTTTGAGCTTACCCAGAAGAAGCCTGTTAACTCCTACTTTGAAAAGACGAAAGTTCCACTCCTTAACCGTCCTGCTGCTAGGCAAGGGCCTCAACAGAGCAAGAACAAGCATTTATCCAAGTAAAAACATTACAATAATTAAGAAAAGGAAGAAAAACAACTGACCGAATAAAAATGACCCCCAAAACGATTGTCGTAATAAAGAAATTACTCAAGTGTGTCCGTTTAGCCGAATTGTACGCACACATGCAAAGCCAGACGAGTTTACGCAAACATTTATGAATCGTGTCTGTACACAAAGTAATGGGGAGGCTACGCAATACGGATTGGGGTTATTGTTCGACACGAGAAATTTTGGTCTTGAAAAAAGAAGCTGTAACCTAACCTAACCTAACAGTTATTTTTTTGGTTACTGGACTTATTTGATGATTATACCACAATAAAAAAAAAATACTTACTATGTTTCACAAAAGTTTTTCTTACTTTACTGCCTTTATTTGAATAGGTACCTGCCTACCCTAATACAATAATAATACTGGCTGTTTCTGATTATGACGTCACGACATAGAAGACATTCATAGTGTGAGCCATATTAGTGAGCCATCGTTTTTTAAAAATAGAACAGAATAATTTATGAAATTTAAAATCAGTGTCTTTAGCACAGTCTTTAGCGCCTAAAGCTATGTGCTAATTACAATTTACTGGACGACTATTTGCAATGCAGTTTTATTTAGAAAATATTGCCATAATTAGGTCAACAGGCATTTGGTAAACGCCATATGAAATCGCCGTCACTGTCACCCTATGACATTACTGTCACTTTAGCGATTTAGATCGGTTTGGCTAAAAACTTTGCCAAGCATCATTATACACCCATTAATCTTCATTTCGCCAATCAAAGAAATATTATCAAAGGCGAAAATTAAATCATGTTAAATCTACAATATTTTTAATCCAATGACGAATTTATTAAGTAGATAATTGTCTCAACAAAAAATTGATGAAGAACTCTGAATATTTCACGGAACCACCCGTCGTGTGTCTCCGCCCGTACGCACACATACACACCCCAATTCGCATTCTGTCCGCGCACAGCACAGTTTCCGCGGTACCGAGGCCAATGACCCCACGTTTTGGAGGGCGCCTCTGACGTCACAACACTGACCTACCACAACGACCTTGAAGCGAATTCGGTTGTCCTCGTTCCGTGAAATTGTGACGGATTCGCGCCGAATTCGTAATTGGAATACGCATTTTGGCGGTGAAAGTGGTTTTGAATTTTGCATCTGTTGCGTTCGGAGCGCGGTTGACTTTTTTTTGTTTTTGGTTTTTGTTTGAGATTCGATTTTTGATGTTCAAACTTTTTATTTTAGGAGTAGAATATTTCAATAGGTCAGCGACTTTTTACAAATTTTGCCAACATTTTTTGTGATTTTACAACAAGGGCCAGTTTTGTTTGTTTTCAGGATGCTTTAATGAAATTTTGGATTTTTAATAGAGTACCTACTCTACCAGTCTTTACTGGTCCAATGTGGTGGATATTGGCCCTTTCACAGGGAGGAGGCCTGCATTCCAGAGTAGCGGTAATCTGGTCACTCGACTCCAGCAGGCGTTTGGCCCGATCAATGGAGGCCCTGACATGCACACTACTGTCAGTTTGCTGAGCACCATCGACCCGGTCATGGTCCTTGATCGGACGGCGAGCTACCCATTATTAGCCGTTCGCAAGCCCTAGGGCCTATTTGCAGTCAATTTATCAAATGCTATTTCAGTACAATAACTGCAACTAATCAGGCCAAGCCAACGCCTTGAAAACAAATGGTTATTTACAGGAATACCTGAAACCTTTATCGAAAAGTTCACTGACTTGCTGATAACGAGCAATATTTGTGCAACAATAAATAATAAACTAAATATTTTTAAACCTATATTCCAGTTACAAAGTAAAATATCGATGCCATTTTCCTTTTAAAATGCACACTAATTTTAAAATTAAATGAACGCACTCGTTTGGTTACTTACTTAAGTAAGTACTATGCGCTATGCATTTAAATTAAGAATAGGACGACTTTGGCGTCATGTTGGGACGATAAAATTATGTTTAGCTAAAAAAAATTTTAAGATCCAAGACAGTTAAATTCATTATTTCGGCGCTTTTCTGGTGGTCGCCACTGTTGATTCTGGCTTTCAGGAGTTACAGTGGTTTATTGGGAATAGTGTGTTGGAATTGTCCAAAAATACTACAGTATTGGACAATATCTGTCAATGGTCTTATGCCGTAAGACCTCATTCCGGATTTTATTCCTTAGCGAGACCCCAAGCATGGACCTTTCCATAGCACGCTGCTGACATGAAGTCCGTGGGCCATGGTCGGTGGAACATGTCAGTCAAGCTGACATGTTCCACGTTGCGACTTGCGAATAATGAGAACACCCATTTTCGAGAGCTGTGGTGGCCCAGTGGTATATGCCCCGACTTACGAGCTGTTAGGTCGTGGGTTCGAACCCAGCCAGACGCATCACTTTGTGTAGTTTATTTCGTCACCACTGTTGTCAAAACGGTGAAGAAAAACATCGTGTGGAAACCGGGATGTCCTAAAACCGAAAATTCGAAGACATGGGACACTAGCAACCCGCACTGGGCCCACGTGGTGGATTATGGCCCACTGCCTCTTACAAAGAAGAAGCCTGTGTCCCAGCAGTGGGAACATTTATAGGCTGAAAACGACCCATATTTCAAAAAAAGTTTAATTGCCTTGAAAATACAGATGTTATTTTTTGCAAAACATTTCAAGCCGTATTTACAGTATTTCCAACGTTGACAACTCACTAAGTTAATCTCAAATAAACATAGCAATCTGTAAAAGTAAAAAAAAAAACAAACAAAAAATTAAATTAAAAAGCAAATAGTTTTATCACAAAATCGCCACAGTCTACACTAATTTGTCATACGCCAGACAGAGATAGTACTATGTATGATAAGATGGGTGTGAAAGAGGTAGATGCATACAAAAACAGTCGTGAATCAGCCGAGTGCATTGAACCTGGATTTGATGATGCATCGTGACACATACAGACAGACATCGAAGTATATTTTATTTATAGATGTAGGTATGGTTTGCAATTTTGTGAGGCTAATTATACAACATTATTTTTAGTATATGCGAAAAGTGAATATGTAAAATTTCAGTGAAAATTGGATGATGATGAAAACGGGAAAATTGTATTTCAATAATTACCCTGTTATAATAATGATAATAATATTTTTTTTATTTTCGGACAAATTAATCCATTTGGTTAGTATACAAACAACTTATAAACTATTGTTAGTACTTAAAAACTACCAGAATAAACAAAAACATTATCATTATTTTACGCCACAATGGCATGCAGGCGTATCCAATGCCCCAGTATGGGACTGTCCCATCTGTCCGCTACAGTCTTCAGGATGCTGTTGGGGCTGACGCGTACCCTGTGCATGAAGGAGGCGCAACGCTTTCGTATGATGGCATGAAAACCATCTATGCCGCCCGCCTCTGCGAACATGCCAGAGGCACTACAGTGGCGCAGCAGCCCCACCAACACCCTGAATGCGTTATTGTATTGGACGCGCAGAGCGTTGTATGCCCTCCGCGTGTAGCGCGTGTAAAATGGTGGGATTTTTTTATGAGGACATTTTTTTACGGGAATACACCAAAAAATTTTAGCAGACATTTTTTTTGTTACCGCTACACAAAGCCACTATCAAACCGTGGCGTTACTGACCTGCGCCATGTCGCTCAATGTTGCGCCACGTCGCGCCACACGTGGTCCTGTCTCAAGGCTAAACCAGTACTTACATACCTAGGTACTGTAATGTTGTTATTGTCACGTTTTTTGAATATAGAATGCTTAAGATTATGTTTTGTCTCATGATTATATTTGTTGTTTTTTTGCCTACACTCGTAGCAGGACCAATTTTATCTTCAGTCTACCAAGAATAGACAAAGTTATTTTATCGTTATTTCTATACAATTCGACTGTTTTTTGGCACGAGTTTTTATTGAAGAATAGAAGCATGCATTTTATACTGCTTAAACATTGCCATGTTAAGTAAGCATGGCAGTGTTTAAACAGTCCTCAACATCTTTCTACATTCCATCATTTTATCTTTTCTTCTGTCGACATAACCGTCTCTACGGTGCTATGCTAAGCGTGCTGGACGATAGAAACCTTTCTAAATTCCGTCATTTTGTCTATTCTTTCGTCGACAAAACTGCGTTCTACTGTGTGAACTGTGTCATGCCATGCGTACTCCCTAGTGGCGCTACTATCGCACAACTAACCTACGCAACACTGAACATGTTGTGAAATGTTCTTGTTTTAGCTTATTTTGTCTATCACTTGGTTTATCAAAATTCAAACAGGCTCATTTTTATACGTAGTTACTGATAAGTACAATGTAGGTACGAAGTTAGTGCTTCGTGATAACAAAATAAATGAGTTCCTTGATCTTTCGTGTCTATAATTAAAAATGTTTAGTTGCTTTGCTGTCCGTCCTTGGAATCTAGATTGTCAACATTTTAAACAACTACAGCCTTACTATAAAAACTTAAACATCTGTTGAACACTTGTCTAAAAAAAGTGTGACTGTAAAACGGACCTTATTTCAACGCCATAATCTGTCATTTTTTTAGACAAGTGTTCAACAGACGTTTTAAAGTTTTTGTGGTAGGTACTTACGACGGTTACAGTCTTACTACTGTTAAACACTTATCCAAAAAAAGTGTCGTTGACGTTGATATAAGGCGCGTTTTGCAGTTACACTTTTTTAGACAAGTGTTTAACAGATGTTTAACTTTTTTTTCTAGTACAGGGTACTATACGCTCTGCTGGATTGCAAAGGGCAAACGAAGAAAGAGGTTGGTTTTTAGTCTAATAGTCCCTTCCGCTCTGCCCAAGGCCAGAGCAGATAAACTCATTTGATGACAGACAGAGTGGAACAGAGTCATTAAATGAGTCTCCCCTGCCCTGACTCTGGGTGACACTGGGACTCTAGGTAACACCACTGGAAATAAAATAAAATTATAGGTACCTAAGCTCACAATCTAGGACCCATTAATATTAATAGAAATTATTACCCGTGGTGCTAGGCAACTGGGCTTCTCCGAGTTGTCCTTTTTGGCTTTGTTTTGTTGTCTCTTGCTTGACATGGAGGGAAGTGGAAACATATTTTTCCTACTCCTCCACTATTCTTTTCTGATTAATTTCGTGCAGGATCCAAGACAGGTAAATTCATTCTCCGGGACACGTCGAGCTTCATTGTCTCAGCGCTTTTCTGGTGGTTGCCACTGTTGATTCTGGCTTTAAGGAGTCGCGCGGAGGAGTCGCGGAGTGGTTTGGAAATAGAGCGGTGGGTTTGTCGCAATTAAAAAAAATATATATACATACTTAGGTATTGTTAAACCAATATAGGTAGGTATATTATATTCTCCTAACATAACAGACTAAGCCTCCTGGTCAAGGTAAAAGCCAGCTTTGGGTCACGGGAATAAGCGTCAACAAGGTTTTTTCCACTAATACATTTAGCTATGGAGGATAAAATTCGCTAATACCTAACACCAATTAAAACTATTGTTACTTAATTAACAGTAACAATTCGAATGGGGAAAAGGGCTAAAATAAACAAGAAGGAAACTTTATATTCACACGAGGGCCACATGATACTTTACGTCACGACAGTCGGTTAGTTTAGTTTGAAAGATTTTCCTCAAGCAAATCCTTGCCCAATTCGTTTCATAATAATTCTTGGAAGGGTTTAGTCACTATAATAAGTCAGTTTAGACAGAGAGGTTATTTGGCCATTTTTCTTTAATAGGTACCACTGATGAAAAAAAAAAAAAACGTTTTACAAAGCATCGGATTTAGGTTTAAAAAAAAATAAAATAAGTGATAAATGAGTCTCAAATTTGTTATTTTAGCAAAAAACCTTCTTCTTTACCTACTTGTTTTCATAATATAAATGTATTCGAAAATCGACCTTGATACTCCTTTGAGATCAATTCGCGTAATTTTATGAAAGTAGATGAAAGTCGAGTGGTAAAAATGTTTTCTTAGGTAAAGATAACCTGAGCAATACTTCCAATAACAAAATATAAGTAAGTACCATGTTTACCAAGGATCAGCATTGCCATTCAACGTGGCAATGCTGCCAGCGTTTTGGGCACTTTACGCATTGACAGCGATGTGGATAAATTTTTTGACGCCATAAATTTTTAATTTTAGTTTTTTTTGTAAATATTTTAGTTTTATTTTTAGTTTTTAAAGATAGCTCATAGTACATGTTTAGCATTGGCATATTATAATTATTAATCATACATAATTATAGTTCCGACTGTTGAGACATAGGCCTCCTCTCTGTGAGAGGGAGTGGGCTATACGTCTACTACGCGGGTCCAGTGTGAATTCGCAGATGTCACAGTCATTGCCGTCATCTTCACCGTCTTCAGAACAGTGGTGATGAAATAAATTACACAAAGTAATGCGCCTAGCGATCGAAGGTCCAACGTCGTCACGCAGTAGGTGCCAAGATGCATCGTTACTAAGGGAGGCCTAGAAAACGCTGGCGTGACGAAATGATGGTTTGTATGCTGGATTGGTCAAAGAAAACTGCACAGAAAAACTAAAGGGAAGATAATGGAGACCTTTGTCAAGAATTGAGGAAACGTAGGTTAGATTAAAAAAAATGCGTATAGCCGGGTTCGCACCTATGACTTGCAACTAACATAAGCCATTACCACTGAGCCTCCTGTTAATATTACACCCACAATACTCGTCTCACCGCTCAGACCAAAAACCTCTGTAATCACAACAAAGGTTCGTCTACCGAGTCAACGACCCCTTATCAATTTACTCCAATTTTATATTTTTATCACGACTGATATCAGATTATCAGTTTAGTGGCTTCACGTTTGTCCTCAATGTCAAAAAACACGTTTTTGTATGCAATTCATACTCTACGTTATTATTTGTTCAAGATAATGTTTGGGTGTGCAAAGTTAAGAAAAACAGATGTGCTTGTTCTTTGAAAAGTGAGATTTCAGGCGCTCTAAATACCTACTATGCGTCAAAATCAAAGTGTTTATTTCAAGTAGGCTAGTTACAGGCACTCCAGAATTGAAAAAGACGAAAAATAAAAATGTAAACAAAATGTGGAGATCCGATGCAGTCCTCAGATGCAGTCGCGCTAATACTGCATCTGGTTTGACTGGAAGCCGACCTCAATATAGTTGGGAAAAGCCAGGCATATGATGTTTTTTTCTACGAAATCACAATATGGCGTCAAAGTCATCCTATTATTTGTTGAAACGCAATAGTAATCGTTTAGTAGGTAAATTAAGTAGATTACATTTGGTGTGAACTCTAGAAGAGACCTTTCCGTTTTCCCGGACATACAGCAGATTAGAGATTGCTTATTGGGGAATAAAATAAAATAAATTGATAAATATAAAATTACCTAAAGCATCGGCCGGAAACCTGCAGTATTGTTTTGAGTTTCAAACCGCGTTGAAGTGTGAGCACAGATTAGTGCGAGTCTGTGATCATTTATCTACTTTAAAACAATAACAAGTTACGTAATATTTATTTCAACTTATAAATCCATATAGTTACTAATGTTTAATTGGTACAAACTCAAATAATCGAGCGAATTAAATGGTGCAAAGTGAACATTTCTTGAGTTAATTAGTGATAAACAGCACAGAAGGCAACGCTGCTATAGTCCTTCAAATGAAAATTATGGCTTCATCTACGAGTACATCTTCAGGTATGCACTTATGAATTCACTAGCTTATTCCCTCAGCTTCATTGTGTGTGTTTCCGTGTTCTTTACTGAGTTCGGTTTCTGGTCTCAGCATAATATATATATGTATAGAGCTAAAATTTTACCCTGACCAACTGCCTATACTTACAGAGTCATTCTTTTAAGTTGGCCAAGAGGGAAATGAGCAGTGGTGGCTCAGTGGTATCGGCCTCGACTTACGGTTAGTAGGTTCGAACCCCGTCAGGCGCATTACTTTGTGTAATTTATTTCAACACCACTGCTCTCAAAACGGTGAAGGAAAACATCGTGAGGAAACCGGCATGTCCTAGAACCAAAAAATCGAAGACATTTGTGACATCTACCAATCCGCACTGGGCCCGCGTGGTAGAATACGGCCCACTCCCTCTAACAGAGAGGAGGCCTGTGTCCCAGCAGTGGGAACATTTATAGGCTGATGATGATGATGAAGAGGGAAATCCGAATCCAAATTATTTTACCGTTAGGTACCTACATAAAACTAAATCAATTAGCAATATAAGAAAAGTCGCGGCAGACCACGAAGGAGATGACGTGACGAAGTGGAATCTCTACCCTGAGAATTGGAAGGAGGCGGTGGACTTAATTACTTTGAAATCAGCTCGGGGATGTTTGCATCTACATTACGTTGCTGCCATTACATTTTCACTGTAGAAGCCGACCGGTCTACACTCAAAATTGTATGACTGTGGGGCCTCTGTGCCTCAAAGTTCCTCGCTTGGTCTTTTCCTTTAGGTCAATTCAAAACGAGACACGAAGCCGAGCTCACGTTCTAATAGCGCCTAAATATTTACTACACGAAAAGATACAACTTTCCAGTATCGTCGCGTCACATCGTGTCGCATCTCGGTGTGATCTGACTCTTACTCAACCAATAATAATGTCAATAAAATGTATCTACATAATTAAGTATGTAAAAACAGCGGCTCGACCCTACTGGTGGTTTTCGCGATTTTTTTGCATATCTTGAGGATAGTGAAACAAACAAAAAAATATAAACCAATTCAGAGCAGTAGTTCTGAAGCTATTCGCATACATACGAGTACATGTTTTATGTTTAAATATACAAAAAAAGGGGAATTGAATGAATTTGTTAATTAGGCAAAAATATTTGATCCATTGTGTTCTAGGATCCCTTTATCTTGTAACCGAATTCAAACAAAATACAAGGAAAATATTAATTTAACTTCCTTCCTTATATTATTAAGTCGTTCCACATATGTTTTGGTTGAATAAGTATCAAAATACACATAAAATATAATCCCGTTAATTGGAATCCAAATTGTTTCTTCAGATTTTAACTATTGGTTTTACATAGTATGGCTGCTTTTTGAACTTTGCACCAACTCCTAAAATGGGTCTACGCTTAGGAGCCCAGTTTCCACATGTGTCTTTAAACACGAGGAAACTCATTAAACCTTGTTTATTTTGTCCAATATTCCCATTATGCATATATAAATTGCTTTTAACCACAGGCTTGTAAACATATTAACGGTTTTTTTTGGTAATAATAGGGCAAATACTTGTCCTTATTATTAAGGTGCAGTTCTACCGGAGTGCGACACTGTGTGGCACAAATGTTCGTTCTGGTTGACTCATTCTAGCAACACGAACAAATTGTGCGCGCACGGTAGACTCGTTATTTTTGGGGGCACATTGCTAAAGTCAGATCACTGAAAATGTTAGTCACAGCCTTGCCGGTGGATACGGAGACTAAACGCGATCCAGGCTAGAACGCATCCTGGTGAAGTACACGAACACATGTGCCGCACACTAGTTTGGTAGACTAAACCATTACACGTGTTGATTCTTTGGTAGGCAAATGTAATTTAATAACAAGCAGTTAGAATAACTTTAATACATTCTTAAGTCCACACACTTTTTAAGAGCACCTATGCTATCTCATTTATACTTAAGAGCTCATATTCTGAAAGTTGGCAACGTCGCAAACAGTTGTCAAATATTAACAAGTTTTAATTAATTTACCAATGTTACTGCATGAAAATAAGAAATATCGCTCTGTAGTGCACTACAAAATTGATTAGGGAATGCAATAATTAATATCGTAACAACGAATAAATGGTTTTAGATGTATAAAAAGTATTTGGAAACTTTCCAAATGCTTTTTTTACACCTAAAATGGTTACCACATCAAATTCAGTGTTTTAATTGCATTCCTATATCAGTTTTTTAGTGCACTACAGAGCCATATTTCTAATTTTCATACAGTAAATTTACCAAATTAATTAAAATTTGTAAATGTTTGACGGCTATTTGCGACGTTGCCAACTTTCTGGTTACGCGCCCTTAATATTATAAAGCAGAAGATTATGTTTGGTTGAACGTGCTAATCTCAGGAACTACTTGTTCGAATTGGAAAATTCTTTTTGTGTTGGATAGTCAGTTTATCAAGGAAAGCTATAGGCTATATAACACGACCGATAGGAGCAGGGGTAAAACTACGGGAACAGTTAATAATATTGCTATTCCACCTTCCAGGTGAGTTCCTGGCATCAAAGTTGTTTGTCTGTTTGTAGGATATCTTCATCTGGATATCCTTTTCCTCACTTTGCTAAGTTCGCCTTCTGACCGCGAAGGAGATGGTGTGACGAACTGGATGTCCTTGTGATGAACTGGACTTCCTTGAGAATTGGAAGGAGGTGGCGCAGTCGTGAACGTTGGAAAGAATGGAGCGTAGCTTTTGCCCAGGAACAAGACAGCATAAGCCAACTAATAAAAAAAAAAAACTTAAAAAAGCATGGTGGTAAAATTTTTGGAAAAATTGTCAATATGTGTCCTTCATAGACATAAATTCGTTCAAAACATTGCGTAAAAATTGTGGATGGAAATCGAGTATTTTTTAATATTTAAATAAAAGATTTTCTGTCTTTATTTTATATTTAAAAAATTAAGCATTTATTTGACGTTTAGGCACTCGTGGTTCGCACCTCAGTGTCGTATCTGCATGTTTCAGATGCGTGTGTCTGATCTATAAAAGTGGTAATATTATATTAGTTGTTGTTGTTGAACGAAATCAATAAACTGTTGGTATTGATCCAGATGTTCGGCGTGTTATTAAACCGTTGACCTTTATTCATATTCGGTTGACATTTGAATTTAGATATGGCTCTGTTAAAATTTTACAATTTAATAACTTAATTTGAAACTCGTTCATTTCATACAATTAACCGATTTCGAACAAAAGGAAGAGGTTCCTTCTCAATTCATAGGAATCATTCATTTCTTTTTTAGTGCTCCTCACTTTAGATAATTATAACAACTGCATCGTGAGTGTGTTTACAAAAAATTAAACTCACACGAACTCCCATACTCGGAACAACTAGGAGTTCTTACAAAGATTTTTTTCCATGAATAAAAGCTGCGTCCCGTTCATGCTATCAATATACTTATGTTTTACATAGCTTACTAAAAGGGATCGGATATTTCGTCAAAAAGCAGAAGTTCCTACAACTAAATTCGTCACTCAATAACACAATTTCTCCGACTAGGCGTACAACCGATGACATTGACTATCCTTGGGACTCAAACAACTCCTCACATGACGCATTCTGCTTGCCCCATATCGTTCATAATCGGTCAATGAACCCCAGATAAAGCTAAAACGTAGTGTGAAATTGAGTCTGACTGTAGCATTTTTATTATCACTCTATTTCGCAAATTTTAAAAGGATAGAGATAACCATTGGGCTTGGTATGGACAAGTGATGAGGAGGGATGACACTCATGTGACTAAGGGCTCCCACACATAAACACGATACGACGTCGCGTCGTACAACGATGTGGCGTGGTTTCACGATACGACGTCGCGTCGTAGAAATCTACGATGAGCATCGTTACAGTGGGGTGGTGTTTTAGTTCATTCCGTAAAAATGGACCGCTCTAGACGCATTCTGTTCCATAGTACGGAACGCTGCTCGACTAGCGTAATTAAATGATCGACTTCAATACCATCCGTCATCTTGAATTTCGAAAAACAACTGCACATCAGGATTGCATCGTGAGTCACAACGTCGTATCGTAGATTTCCACGATGCAACGTCGTATCGTAGATTTCCACGACGCGACGTCGTATCGTGTTTATGTGTGGGAGCCCTAAGAGAGTGATGAGTATGAATGTTGATGGATGGAGAGGTAGGCCAAAGAAACGATGGAAGGATTGTCTAAGGAATGATATGAAAGAAAAAGGAGTACTTAAATGATACTGTGACGTCTGATAGGGGAGAATGGAAGAAGAAAACGTGTTGCGCCGACCCCAAACAAGTAGAATGGGATAAGGGCAAGGAGATGATGATGATGATGAGAGAAAATTGGTATTCAATCAGTAATGATGAGAAAGACTTACTAATTATTATAAATGTAAAAGTTTGAGGTTGGATGTTTGTTTCTCTTTAAAGCTAAAACTACTGAACGGATTTGGGTGAAATTCGGTACAAAGTTAGTTTATAATCTGGATTAATGTATAGGTTAGTCTTTAACCCGATTTTATGTTCCCGTTCGATAATATTCGAGTTGTAACGGAGCAAAGTTGCAGGATACAGTTAGATAGTTGCAAATAATTATGACTGTGTTCATTGCCTTTTAGTTATTTTGAAAGTGGGTGATTCCTCTAAACGCTATTATGTATGTTTATCATCAGTTTAATAATTAATAGTAAGTATATTAATGACTAATTTTGTCTTAATATTTATTTGTTTTTGCCTTAATATTATGTATACGTGTACCTACAGTAGGCATATATCTGGTGTTATTCTAGTCGAACAAAGCCAATTTATCGAGCCTATTACGTTGTTAGCACGGTTAAGTCCCATTGGTGGGTTTGTCCAAAACAAAAAGATTTATTATTATTTCATAAGTTTTACCTAATAACAATAAGCCGCAAATAAATAAAGTATGTTCAGAAAATAATATGAGTGAAGAAAAGTAAAGAAACGATAAGAAAATTGTGTGAAAAACATGTTTAAAACAAATTTTATGTGGTGACTATTCAGATGACAGCTGTGGTGAATGAGTAGAATGTTTTTCTTTTTTTTTTAATTTTGTTCCAATAATAGAACTGGCGGAAAAAATAATTAGTGTAGGTATCCCTTAAAATATAGTCTTTTTCTCCGTGAACGAGATAAAATACACTGAAAAAAATGCAGACTAACTAAGATACATTTTCTCTTAGTTGGCATCAAAATGTTTAGAATAATTATTTATTTTGTTACTTTATACAATATAGCTTAGTTGCCAGAACAAATTCATTTTATTTAAGTCGACAATTTTGCACATGAACAGTATATTCAATGGGCTTTGTTACATCATACATGCTTTGTTAGATTTTACTTCTCAACTTTTATATATCAAATAATAATTTGAGTTCATGGTAACAAGCAACTTGTTAGCAATATTTAATTTATATCGTAGTTTTTAACAACGAACATGGTTGACTAGATAACCTGCTTAATTAAATCAAACAAGAGAAGTGACCGCATCTAATAACGCTTTGTTATGTCAATAAAACGCGGCGGCCGGCCACCGCCGAACTTGTCAATCTTGTCATTGTCATCGTAAACGTGTATAAACCAACCTACCGTGAGTTGCTTGCAGTTGTGGGATAATTTTTGAAAAATAAATAAGTATTTGCTTAACTAGTGAATGCTATAAACATGGACGAAGTGGCAGAATTATTAATAGACATGGGAACTGCTCGATCTCATCCCAAAATTTGCAGGTAAGATAAATCATGCAGTAACCTATACCTACTCGTACTACTTCACGGTATACCTACTAAAGCTATTCACCTATTATTATAAGTGCCTCTCTCATAAAAATTGAATTGGAAAATGGATTGTCTATAAACATTTTTTTTTAATTTCAGCACCTAAAGAAGAAGATAAAAATCTTGCAGCATTTTTGGCAATTCCCCATCTATTGAATGTTAAACAGAAGAGAAAACAAAAATCTTGTGCCTAGCTGCAGCTGGAAGCCATCTAAGGCAGAAACGCGGGTTGCTTTCATCAAACATTTAAAATCTGACGCTGAAATCGGTCAGTCTACTTATTGAACTTCGGCTAAAACGTTGGAGAATAAAGGGGCAACGTCACAGCCTTACATAATTATTGTTGGTGAGTCATTAAATGAAATCAAAACATTAGGTACTGCTACTAATTATGGCAAACATTAAAATTTGATGAACATTTTTTCGCTTATATACGAAGCTAAACAAAATATTGTTAAATTCCTTAATTCCTTTTCACATCCTAAGTATACCGTGCAATATAAATATTCTAAGCAATTCAAAAAATATGTAACTCTTAGATAGCCTTATAATAAGTGTTTTGTGTTATGTAAGTGATTAATAAAGTTATAATAAAATATGGTTGTTTGATTGCTATACTATTTGTACCTATTTGCTAAGTCTAAGCCGTTGTACTAAGCCGTTGTCATATGAACTACCTGTATTCGTCAATCCAAGTCGGTGTCTTTTGCACATCCACAAAGTACCTACCTAACTTATTGTAATTTTTATTAACTACAATAAGTTACTTTGCGGATGTGCAATATATGTACTTGCATTGACGAATACAGGTAGTTGATATGACAACGGCTCATGTCTATGACGAAAATGAGGTTAGTTGAATTAATTAGTTCATCACCGTTACTTCATGCAAGATCTTAGTTGAAACAACATAAGATTGACGAATACAGGTAGTTCATATGACAACGGCTCATGTCTACGACGAATATGAGGTTAGTTGAATTAATTAGTTTATCACGGTTACTTCATGCAAGATCTTAGTTGAAACAACTTATGAACTTCATTGATTTTATAATGTTGCACAGACGTATCGTGCAAGATCTTAGTTGAATCTACAAGTTAAGTGTATTGATGTGACAATGTCTCATCCTTAAACTGGCCAACATTTGAGCTAAATTAAATAACTACCCGTAATTATAGCAATTCATTACTTAGTAGACGGAACTATAATAATTTAACAAAGTTCTCATAGCTGCAGAAGGCAAGATCTTGTTAGGCTCGTATGGAGTCATGATGCGTGATCACATTAAACAAGATGTTTATTAAAGCAAACAAATTTTTTTTTCAGTGTACACAGTCTTAATTAAAGAGGTAATTATGACGATAAATTCGGAAGACCTCAACATGAGTACTAGCTATGGAGGTTTCTTACTTAACCAAGTACCATTTAACCAGGTTTCACTGAATTAGTGCAAAAGCACCAACAAGGAAAGAGGCACCCACAACCCTACCGCAATGGATGTCGCAAAGCTAATTCCAGCCACCGCCGGGCATTCAGATGGCGATTCATGGGTGACTCGCCGTCATGGACCATGCCCAAGACGGCGCATCGTGTTCCACGCGCGCCTCAAGAGTTTTCAGCAATCTGATAGGGCGCTCCTTAGAGGGCCAAAGCCTGCCAGGATCGCGGGACTGTTGAGTAACCCTGGAACGTAAAAGGCCTTTGAAGTGTCACCGTGGGTTTTAGCCAGTACAAGTCTCACAGTCGCTGCCGTCCCGCCCTGGGTAGGAGGACTCATTTGATAATAATACCACGATAAAAAATCTGATGAATCTGATTTGATACCCCGGGAGGCCTATGTTCAGCAGTGGACGTCCTAAAGCTGAGGAGATGATGAAAAAAATCTATTAAGTGCCTTGAGAGAAGTGTTCAACCAGCTCTATTGTATCAGTTCAAATAGGTATAAGAACCAACAAGGCAAAGTAGGCATAACCGAACATTTAATGACCTGGCTGCCAAAATTAAGTTTAACACTTATCAGTGCGGTCAAATGTGTCACAATTTGGTTTCAAAACAAGGATAAGTTACAAAATAATAAATTTATATTGAATTAAGGGCCTGTTTTTATCATTTTAAAGCAATTAATATTGAAATAACTTAAAGGTTATAACAATGTTTTTAGTTCGTTGAATTTGTTGGAAGCTGTAATTGGGAGTTGGTCATTAATTCTTTGGTATTTTGGGTATTGATTAATAGAGGAATACTATAATTACGTAGACGTTTAATCACCTTCATGGTTTAGTCGCGCCTGTTCAATTCTTCAGATTTAAAACTTGTTATTATTGTAGGTAGACGTATGCGGAGTGCTCTGCCAGGTAGATTTTAAGAAAACTTTCTTGTATTAATTAAATACTTCTCTTTTTCTTATATGCTTATGTAACTGTAAAAGCCCGACGTACGGTAAATAAAAGGAAAAACAGTAAATCCTAAGATTTTCCAGCATGAGTTGTAAAAAGATACAATATTTCGGGCCATATTTACCAGCAGAGTTTGGGAAATGCTAAGATTTACCGATGATGGTTGATAAAACATTTATACAAGGTTTTAGGATTAAAACAATAAGTAAGTCCTAATCATTTATTTAAATTAACTGGACGTGGCTCAGGTTGACGTATTTCCACGCTCAAGAGTTGTTGGTGCCTTTGAAAGTAGACGTCAGGGCACCTCGAAGTTCGGTTTGGTTAGGTTCAGTTAAGCCTCTTGCAGACACACGCGATTAATCGCGCGGGGCGACATGTCGCGGTCCATTCGCAGTATTTTTAGAGTGGAAATTAGCTTGGCTCGTTGTCGCAGCGCGATTAATCGCGTGTGTCTGCAGGAGGCTTTATCAGTGACGGCTTCAAGCAGTTGCCTAAGATGATTTTACTCAGAGTTTCAATAATTTAAAAACACATACGTAAAGAATATGACCAAAAATATTATAGCCAAATTGTCATGTCACGTTCAAAAATAATATTTAAACGTGAAGGAGGAAGCGAACGGTTCTCTCCTTGAACTTTGGGAACGAAAACAACAGATTGTTTTTTGTTTTTGTTTTATATAATGTAATACATAAGCAGATACTTACCTATGTTTTTTAAAGAAGTGATTTTTCGATGTGAATTCGGATTTGGGTAATGTAAAGTGATGTCGTAAAGTACTATGCGACAATGTTAAGAATTAAATTGTGATGGAGCCATAATAATTATATTGTCACGTTTTAGAAACACTTGCACGCTCTTAAATAAACAATAATCATGGTCACCAGTTTGGGGGTAGAAGGAACAGATTGGAAAGTTCCTCGCTACCACGGTGAAAAGGAAGGTACCTTCCGACCAGACGGGTGTTGGGTCTGTTTTAATGAAAAATAGGGCTTAAATATTAATCAAAATATCTAGTTGGCAAAATATGACAGATCTTATGGCCCCCATTAATGTGGTGACTAGAAAAGGTCAGCAGAGATGTAAGTCCTCTTAAATTACCATTAAACGGATTGACTCTGCGAAACTTTAATTTGATATAAGGCTTCATGAATTTTAAGTATGTAGAATATTTTAGAGTATTCATTACACTAACACTTCTGCTCACCCCATTTTTATTTATACCTTACGTTACAAACAGAAAGCCATTCCAACATGCAAAACTGACATTATAAAATAAGAACAAGTTCTTTAAAGTAGTACTTTAAATTTTTCTTAAAATTTAAATTACGAACACAAAACAACTGAACAAATATAATTAACTGTGCATTATTCTGTGTCCGACAGAGAAAGCAATAAGTGTTTTGGTAAGAGTGAAAGAGAGAGGGGGAAACCCTGACCCCAGACAACAGCGTTGGAATTGGCATGGTCAGGCACTGATAAGATAGCTTATCAATGAATTTTGTCGCTGTTAATTTTGGCAGTTTTTTTTTTATCGTCTGACCTCTGTGACCGATAACGTGACGTCATTTGATATGCTTATGTAGATATCTAGATATTTATTTATAAACTTATGTGGGTATTTGTTGGAATGTTGGATAAACTAGGTAGTAGGTAGGTACCTACTTGGATATTTGGAATTTGTTGTGGGAAAAATTTGGTGTGCTAGTTTTTTTTACTTATGGACGTCGTGCTATGAAAATGTGCTTGGAAAAATACAAGAACTGTTTTAATATTTTATTAGTTTTCTTTTTATGGAATGAAAAAATTGACCGCGACAAGGACTCGAACCTGCGTCCTTCAGGATAAATACTCCAGACCCAGACGCTTTACCAACAAGCTCGGAGTCCTATGATTCGCGACATATATACCTAATAAAAAAATGTAAATATAAAAGTGAAAATTGTTATTATTAACAATGATACGCATATAAAACAAAACCGGATAAACGCATCTCGAGCCAAAAAAAAAAAACAATAAAAGACAACCCTCTAAAAACTCTTTGGTCAAAACCAAAAGAACAAAAGCGAAACTGAACACCACTCGACCCGTCCAAAATATTAAATTAGCAAAATTTAAATACACGATAAATTGAAAGTAAAAGCAGACACGCACACAAAACAAACAACATTTGTCAATGTATGTGTGAGCCTGACCTTTCCCAACGTAATGGCCGCCGCCGAATACAAGGGTCGATGACACCACCGAGGCTGAATGTGCGATGCATTCGGCAGGACTCGTGAGTTTTAAAAAAGTTAAATGTCACTTTCACTGGCTGAATGCAGTTCGATTTTCGTTTTCGCTTGATCTGATTTTAAATTCGGAATTTGGTGTCGCGCCTTTTTTGGGGTTTTATTAATTTAGACCTTTGGAAGATTTACATGAGTAATAATAATAGGTTTTAAATTAAAATTAGTTCCGCTCCGTGTTATAAGATTTTTTAGGCAGTTACTGCCTTGAGCCCTGATCTTTTCCGTGTCTCCAAATTTAGTATTTTCCTTGTCACTATGAGATTGTTGATCAATACCTATGGTAAAGTAGGTAAACAAGTGTAAGTAGAGCCAATGAATAGAATTCACACAAAATGAATTTACGACCAATCCGCTACTGGTAAGTACAACATAATAATTTGGGTAGTTCGTAAGACTCATATCCTGAACTGAGACATATGACTCAGTAATAATTCGAACTTGAACTTTTTGGTACTTGCCCCTGATTTTTTAAATTACCGTCCTAACAAAATTCTTCTCCGTGATACTATTATAATAATATTTTGCAAGATGAAGTTTCGGAAGATAACTTTTTTGATATCCTGTATAAGCAGGATACTGTGCCCTGGAATGCAAAGGTACAACTTTGTGTCGCGGGACTGTCTCATCAGGTAACCGACTCTCCCGACTCTCCCGACTCTCCCGCCCCACCCTGGGCGGGAGGACTCAATTGATGATTTTACTACGCAAAAAAAAAGACCCCAAAGTTTGTAGCGATCAAGAAATAAAGACCCAGGCAGGGAATTAGAATATAGCTGATCCTTAAAATTTTCTTCATCTTCCACTTTTCTTAGAGAGTTAAAAGCCCATCTTGGGATTAGGGTCTGGATGTAGAAGAAGTTTCCACTGCTTTTGAATCCTCAATTTTATCTTCTAGTCCAACATCATTTTTCTTTTATCATGGTGAAATGAAATGCGTTCTCCTACCCAGGGTGTGGCGGGAGGAAAACGATCAAGAGTTGTTTTTTTTCGTGATAAAATCATCAAATGCGACCCACCCACCCGGGTGGGACTGTCAGACTTGTACTGACTAACATCCACGGTGATCCTTCAATAGCCCTTTACGTTCCAGGGTCACGGTTACGTGATGAGACAGTCCCGCGACCCCGGCAGGCCTTGGCCCTCTAAGGCCCCCGTCAGATAGTCCAACATCCTGAGTTGATTGCTTGAAATTATTTCAATGGAATCGTCCTCTAATTCTAGGCATCTCGTGTCATTTAAACGTGTATTTCCGTCTATTGTCTTAGTTCTATTTTGTTGTGTTTCCTTCTTGATATTGTGAAAGTGGAAATTATGCTTTTCTTACTTAATTTCTGTTCTTTTCTGAGTAATTTCGTTGCAGGATCCGCCAATTATATTTCTGGGAATCGTCGATCTTCTAGCTGTCTCTACGCCTTTCTCATCACTGTTGATTCTGGCTTTCAAATGTTGAAGAGGTTTGAGAATAATGTAGATGACTTGTCTTAAAAAAAAAACAGGATCTGTTATTGTATTGTTGAGTTGAGGGGTTACTTTTCCGCATAATAGACTCTAAAGCGACCTGTTATGCATGAACACATCATCATCATCATCTCAGCCTATTGCAGTCCACTGCTGGACATAGGCCTCTCCCAGGGAGTGCCACAGCGCACGATCTCCAGCTTTTTTCATCCAGCCACCTTCTTCAGGTCATCAGTCCATCTTGCCGGGGGGCATCCCACCCTACACTTACCTACACGAGGTCTCCAATCGAGAACCTTCCTACTACACCTGTCGTCGTTTCTGCGGCAGACATGACCAGCCCACTGCCACTTCAGCTTGCTACAGATTTGGACAATATCTGTAACTTTGGTCTTATGCCGTAAGACCTAATTCCGGATTTTATCCCTTAGTGAGATCCCAAGCATAGACCTTTCCATAGCACGCTGCGTGACATGAATTCGGTGGGCCAGCTTGACTGACATGTTCCACGTTTCGTCTCCGCATGAACACATGATCGTTCCTAAATCATATACAAAAAGTTTTGTTGTTGAATGGAAACTGGCATAATGTCTTCTTGTTCAGTCTCTTTCTACCATATTGGTGAGGGTCTCCTTCAAATTCTACCACTCTTGATGACATTGAATTCTTTGCAACGAATCTTTACATTAGTAAAGCTGAAGAGTTTGTTTGTTTGTTTAAACGTGGTTATCTCAGAAACTACTACTTCGAATTGAAAAATTATTTTTGTTTTGGATAGTGCATTTATTGAGAAAGGCTATAGGCTATAATAACTCCGCGCTACGATGTATAGGAGCCGAGCAAGAGGGAGACGGAAGTGGGAGTAAAACCTAGAAGAGCTAGTGTCTAAATTAGGTCTTTAAAATTGTAACATGACGCAGTAGACTAATTAAAAAGGTATTTAATGTTTTCTATGAAAATGTGTTTTGATAATAAGGTCATTGTTTTACCTGGTGTTCATAATAGTCGTTTTGAAAGAGAGTTTTAACTCGACAATGAAACAATGGAGGATAAGTTTGGATTGTCAGAAATTAATGTGGTTGATCCTAATATTGGGTTCAGTCCAGAATTAAAAAATTCAAAGAAGAATATTCAAAATCTCACGTAAATTAATTTTTAAAGGAAAGAAAAGTAAAAAGGCACTGCTTATTTCTAAACGAAATTTCTTCCAGCATCAGGTCACCAATACCAATCCGCACTGGGCTGCGTGGTAGATTACGGCCCACTCCCTCTCACAGAGAGGAGGCCTGTGTCCCAGCAGTGGGAACATTTAAAGGCTGATGATGATGATGATGATGATCAGGTCTGCTTTCTTTTCATTCTGAGAGGAGAATTTGAGGTAGAAGATAAAGCGTCGAGTAGGATCAAGTTAAATATATTTACTATTTTAGTATTTATACCTACAACAATCAAATTACAATCTGCATTCGTTGTTTTTTCAAGTTGTTGTGAAAAATATTATTATTTTAAAGGTTTGTTATAGATATTTGAGAACCCCAATTAATATAAAGTACTGTTCGTTTCCTAAGAAGATACTATAGGGGATTTTAACGAAGACTTGAAGAGTGCAGAAACTATTTTAAGACACTCAAGTATTTTGTTCAAAAACTGCACATACCTACACGTCAACACTTGACCGTAGAGTATTATTAACATAAGTCTTATCTAAAGAGAAAGTATTCGAATAAGTTCTCGTTTAATACTTTATCAATAAACAATAATACTTAATTGTCGAAGAGCAAGTGCATGCGCATAGTCACATTACTCAAGTAGGTCAGTTGTTGCAAAAATTGCAGTTTTTCGGAAAGCAATGGAAGATTCTGAAATATTGCTAGAACCACATTTCTATGGCCTACATTATATTGCTGATGTCATATACACAGATGTAGAAATCGTTGATTTATTTGGAGATGCAACAGAAGTTAGAAGTGAACAAAGTGCAACTGGTGAGTTAAAGGTAGAAGATGGCATTGAATCAATGATAATGAAGATAATTATGAGAATAAACGAACAATGAGAATTTCCTCTACAGTTTGAAGCAACGAAACCCTATGACGTAACCACTGAGGTCCAGTCTACGAGTGTATCAGATATAAAGTTACATCGTTCGCACATTACAAACGCACCATTGCATCGAAGTTTATTGACGCCGCATCCGTCTGAACTTGCGAGTTTAAGCCTCTGCGAATGTCATCTAGGCTCATTGGCTCAGTACAAGTGCGCTACCACGCATGTGTGCACCTTCGCCCGCGCACATACGAACAGAAAAAAAATTAAAACTGCTCGTAAAAACACATCAAAAGATGACAGTTCAAATTCAAATTCAGAATGTTCGAATTTAGAAATGTCCGCTCAATACGCGCGGGAAAGAGACGAACATAAGTTCGAGCGTCTGCTATTTAGGTGACGTCGGGCCGGTGCATAGCGAAATATAATGAAAAGTGGCAGTAATTTCGTTGTGTTTACGCGCTGTGCTAGTTTATTTGGTTAATAGCGGTTTGTTTTTCTAATCGGCTGCGTTTGGAACGGTGGCGCCCTCTTCGTCCCATTCCTGCCCTCCATAGATACACATGGTTGTATTTCATGGAGCTGTCAAAACAATAGCGACCTCGTGGACTGTGATTTTTTATGGGACTACCCCTTTGGGGTCGGCGTGATGTGTGACAGTGCAACTAGTTTTTGGCGCGGAGAAACTGTGGCGAGCGTAACGCGGAAAATTGAGCTAGCGGTGTTTTTTTCCTAACTTAACCTACGACAATCTTCAGTTGCGCGCGAGCTGTCCCCGCACGCGCCTCGCGTGTCATCCGACACGAAAATCTACGAAAATCCACCGAATGGACCCCGAACCGGTGGCGAACCCGAATTCACTTTCCGAACTCCATGTGAGTGTGTTCAAAACGTTCCATTTTCGAATGCAGCGGAATAGTCGCGACCGCGCGTTCGATGACCTCATAAAGTGAAACTATTTTTTTCTTTCACTTTGCTCAATTTTGTGATGTAGCCATAGTGCCTTGTCGTACAAAACTTTATGGAATATAATTGTGATGTCAAAGTGCAAACTTAGATAAAACTAGGATATATAGAGTGTTAGTGAACTATTATTTAATGGAAAAACAAACGAGACGGAACATTTTATGTGCATATGGACAGATACTGCATGGACTTTAGGTGAGTACGTTTTATAAATTAATCAAGTCGTTGGAGCCAGTAGTTTGTAATTTATTAAGTCAATTCTATGAACGCCAATCTTAATCTATGAACTTGATGATTCGAGCGGGGTGAAGTTGACTGCGTGCGAGTTGCATTGCTAGATTGCGCCTGCAAACTCACCCATGTGTCTATCGCAAACTTCGTTCCTACTGGACAGTGCGAGGGAAAAGGGTGCTTATTGACACAATTTTTAAGATAACACAGGTTCTGTTTTGTTTGTATCGTGTAATTTTTGGGTTGACGAACTTGGTGAAAGATATTTTTGTTTGGTAGGACACATGAGTGTTTTTGTAGTGCGTTGCCTTGCGTGCTCACGACTGGCCTTCGTGCTATCAGCGTAGGTATAGGAACGCTAACCTATTAGTTTGCCTAGGTTTGTAGCGATAATAAGTTCGACTTCAATGGAGTTTCAATGGCGAATTTTTAAAACAATATTGTTAGCAAAACTTTTTATACCTATTCCATATTCAAACTTCTCAACCTCTTTTCAGAAACGACTTTATTTTTAGGTAATTTTCATAAATAGAACGTCACCAAAAAGAAGCTGAACGGTTCTTCATTTGAAATAAGAACAAAGAAAAATATCGAGTTGTCGCAACAAGTAGTTAGTGAATGGCGCGAAACCGGCTTACTTTATATGACCATAGATCAGGCTGATCATGAACTAGTGAAGTGATACTATTATTTCTATTAGCTACTGGGTAACTAAGGTTGTTGCTTGGAGTGAAATACAGGTAAAGGAACTTGTAACTGTCTTTACGACCTTTAATAATTCTTGTTGGATGCTTATAAATGACAATATCAGAAGACGAATTTATACTTTCAAGACAGCCATTCAAGTAATTCAAAGGATTAAAATGAAATCAGACAAGGAAGAAATATAATTAGAATATTTAGAATTGGATTAAATTAATGGTGATTTGATGGTTATTATAAATCAAGATGGATGGAAAAATTGAAAGAAAATTGGTTGATTGTGTGATGAATGATATAGGTAGGTACCTAAAAGAAAACGGAGTAAATGAGTCTGTGACGTCTTACAGCAGAGAATGGAAGAAGAAAACGTGTTGCGCCAACCACAATTGAAATGGGATAAGGGCAGGAACAAGATCATAGTTTAAATAAAAGTAAGTAATTAAAAATTATAGCATCTGAAAACGCTGACGAAGGAAATCAATTTCCTGACCCACTTTAGTGAGAAAAACATCATAATATTATCTTAAGTACAAAAACAAATAATATTCATAATGAATCACCAAACTCACCTCTAGACTAAAGTCAATAGTCACTGGTTCAAGGAAGTGCGATTGTCTTTCAAACAAAAGATAGTGGAAATTCAAGAGACTTTTATAATATAAACAAGGCTAAGCTAGGTACTGATGACGATAGATTTTCGGCAGACTATTGAAGCCCTATTATATTTCTTTTGTGTCATAATTACTACCAATCTATTGGGTGCTACATGATCAACTCTTTCATTTGCTTCGTTAAAATCCTGGAATAGCAAGACATTGTGTTTTTTGGTTTGTATGAGATAGAATGATAAGAACGAAAAAGGAGTAATGGTATCTTTGACGAATGGCAGGAAAAAACGGAAAAAGAAAGAAGAAAACAATCATGAAAACCAAAGTACATTACGGCAAGGGTAGGAAAAAGATGATAACGTGTGTTTATTTATGGATGTAATTATAACATGGATGGCGAAGGTTGTGGCAAATTTGGTTACATCGGTAACCAAAGAATGACTGAAGCCGATACAACTATACAGATGAAGGGAGAGAGAGAAAGCAAACCCTTATAGATGAGAGGATTGTTAGAGATTTAAATGAAAAGGGAGATAATGATAACGTATTAGCTGAAAAGAGAGAAGAGATTAAATGAGTCCAAAAAACCAGAGAGCAGAAGGAAATACTATTTAGACAGAAGAAATTTTCCTACTGTAACGGTACTTTACTTTGTGACCTACAACTGACTGTTGTTATTAAACGGGATTGTCCAAATTACATTTTACTCATTGTCATTGTGGGAAAGACTTCCCACAATGACTATTCATAATAATTTCTGCTTAAAAATTGGGAAACACAAACATTGGAAACGCTAGCTGGAAACGTTGATAAATGATACATTTTTAGAAATGAAGTTTGAATGAGTGAATAGATTATATTTTTTAGATTTTGCTTCACCCTCGACCACATCTTCGCTTACCTTCATACGAGATAGTCAAACGCGAGACCAACACTAAAAAAAAAGAGTATAAGTACTTATCTATAAACGGAACTGGCGATACAGCACTAATATGTTATATTACATAAACCATTTGTAGCTATTTTGATCTCTGATTAGCTATATTACTAACAACATCCTAATTTAGATTACTGCTGAACAAAGGCTATTACAAACCTATGCCAATCGATTCGATCCTTTATTCGTCCATCTGATATTCTTCCTTCTTTCTTTTCTCTAGGATTTTTTCTGTGACCAGCATTTTCATCTTAATCTTAAATTAATTCGTTAACATCATCCACACTATGAATGACAATGAAAATCATTACATTTATTTTACTTCTTCCAGAATATCATTTTCAGATTGTTCATTTGTTTTTAACTCTAAAAGTCGTCTATACTCGCTTGTAATTCGTCTAGTGTACTATACTGACAATACAATAAGAGTATGCTCTTATTTACGCCATTAAATAACGTTAGTTCGACCAATATTATTAACTATTTCTTCTTCAAAAATACTCCATACATTTATTTATTTATTTATTTGTTTATTTCATGGAGGACTTACAGCTAACAAAATCATAACCAAAAAGAGGTAATAGGCATCAGACAGCCAATTATCAGTCCTCGCGTATAGAATTATAATAGAAATATCTAAGTATGATGCGAGCACAGACAGCAGCACACGACTAAAATTAAAGTTGTCACATTAAAAATTAAAACAGAAAAATGCAGACATCAGCTGCTTGGCAGCAAAAACATAAAAAATACATACAAAAGTAAAATGAAAAAAGCTTAAGGTACTCTCACTTAAAAAATTGCAGGCTCAAGCACCTTCTGGCTGAGTTCACACTAGTTTCAAAAGGATCCAGATCATGTCGCTTACATATCTCATTAAAAGTTTTGCTTGCACGCACAATATAGCTGTTCTGCCTATAATTCGATGACGAATGAGGAACACAAATGGGATTGATAGCACTATCAGCCAAAGTTGCTTTTAAAACAATTATTTACCTTAAAGCCATTAATATGTAGAGGCCTAACAAAAATATATTACCGCAAATTCGGAAATACCCAAACCCAATTATGTGTAAACATGTTTTAGAATAACTAATGGGTCAGAGTTGATATTCCCACAAAATTCTATGACAAACAAGGAAACCACAGAAACTATTATTTGATACAGGACAAATATTTTGTTTGCTTACCTGTAAAATTTGTAGTGTTTTTAACTGTGCGGTTATTTTTTAACCGCATATTCATATAGGGTAAGGCAAAATTAATTAGACAAAACACATTTAAATATGCATATAAATCTGTAATAGAGTATGTATTTCGATTATATTTTCGCCAAATAATATTCGCGAGAATTGGAATCGCTGACGTGGATGCTATACAAATTCTACGTTAAAGTGGGATTGGGCGAGCAATGTATGTTGATTGTATACTAGGATTGATGGGCCAGAATGGCCAGAATTTTAAGGTGGGGTCCCAAAAGACCGTCCATTGACATCAATGCAAGATTGTTTGGAGATTACTATAAATAGGAAGCAATGGAAGTTTATAGAGGAGACCTGTGCCCAGACAATATAGTTTAAAAATTAAGTTATAGTTATCACTGTATATCTACAGCAATTTTCAAAAACCGTGATGATGAAGTATTTGCATAAACATCCAAAAAGCTCATAAATATACTGAATGGACTTAAATAGACACTCCAAATAATGATAAAATTCTTGTGATTGATCCATATCACAGGCCCAACTGTTTAAAAATTTGTGTTTGGATTTGGAACTGTTGAAGTTCTTAATTTAACAATCATTATAAAATCCCCACTGGTGGGAGTACCTTTGTGAATGCTGGAGGGCAATAATCGCCCAGAAGATGTTACAAATGGATGGATGGCATGTCTCTTCGATTTTTGGATCTGTGGCATGCTGGTTTCCTTAATAAATGCCAAAATATGTAATCAACATAAAAAATACACAGCATACTAGATTACGGTAAAGAGAAATAATGTCCAAAAATAACTTAGTTTTGGTAGGTAGGTTGATGTTAGTTTTGGTAGACGTTGTAATGGGAGGTAACCGTTAAAATTTTAATTAAATAATGATTTATTAGTAGTATGAGGCTAGTAAATTTTTTTTTTCCCACGTTTTTATACACTCACAATTCTTGTTTGTTTGTTTGTTTGTTTGTATGTTTCTTTGTTTGTCGTTCCGGTTGGACTTTTGCAACTCAATTTTGAGGCACTTCCCGATAAGCTAGCAAGCTGAAATTTTGCACACGCTCTGAGTTCTGATGACAATATATGACTAGCTAAGAAACGTCATAACAAATCCAATATGGCGGCCTCCCCAAGATGGCGGACTGACTGTTTGAAACCCACCCCCCTGATATGGGTATCAAATGAAAGGGTTTGCTGTCAGGAATACGAAAAAAAATAGTCACGTGACTTAAATCCAATATGGCGGACGTCCAAGATGGCTGACAGGCTATTTGAAATGCACCCCTATGATGTGGATATCAAATGAAAGGGTTTGCTGTCAGGAGTACGAAAAAAATAGTCACGTGACTTAAATCCAATATGGCGGACGTCCAAGATGGCAGACTGGCTGTTTGAAATCCACCCCCCTGATATGGGTATCAAATGAAAGGGTTTGCTGTCAGGAATATGAAAAAAATAATCATGTGACTTAAATCGAATATGGCGGACGTCCAAGATGGCGGACAGGTTTTGAGGCACTTCCCGATAAGCTAGCAGGCCGAAATTTTCAGGGTAGCTTCAAACCCGATGAACAAAGATAAAAATAATAAAATAATTAATAGATTTAAAAAAATCTAAAAACCCACGTTTTTAAATGTCCTAAAAATAAGAAAATAACCCTACGGGGCTGAGAGAGGGGCCACTCAAAACGTGGGGGCGATATTTGCAAGTTACACCCACGATCACACATCATATACTCGTCATGTAAATATGTCCCATAAATAATCCCTTAAATAATATACGCCCCCACGTTTTGAGTGGCCCCTCTCTCAGCCCCGTAGGGTTATTTTCTTATTTTTAGGACATTTAAAAACGTGGGTTTTTAGATTTTTTTTTATAACAATAAAAAGTTTCCTTGTTTTTGTTACCTCTCGCCTCTACCTCTTTCTATGGTATCATCATTTTATTTTTACGATAGGGATTTTTTCCTATACGGTATCGGATAATATTTCATTTTGTAACAATTTTGGACCTGATACAGTTCCTTTAGGAACACCAAGTTCAAAGCTTATGAGCTTCGATAGATAGGGGTCCACGTTCTCAAAAATTTCACTATAATAGTACCCAATTAACAGATTCATTAAATTACGAGCTGTCCTAGCTACATTGCTACACGATCGATTAATAAATAATACAAAACAAAATCGAATGCTCTGTACAAGACAAGAAACCAAGCTTTCGAAGTGTTTTCTATCAACAGGGTTGGATAATTCTTTTCTGATAATTCTCGGGTTTACTCTTGCCTTTACTCTGGGTTGGAGATGGCGGAATGAGATTACCCAGAAAAAGCCTGTTCACTCTAATTACGATTTTATTTGTTCGTTTTCAATCTCAATCATTGAAAAAGTCACATTCCTGTAGATTTAACGACTTGGTTATCAAAATGTCAGTTTGTTCCTGTACGACTATCATTGACGTCATGAAAGTATTAATTTTAAAGAGTCGCACTTATTTTAATTAAAGCCTATTTTTAGTGATTCGATAACCGGTATGTTATGTATCGGTATTTAATTGTACTCACAAGTACTCGTAGTACCTAACATCCGTTCGAAAAATATTGTTGTCGAGTTGTTTATTGTCATAATTTTCATTATGTATTATTTATCTGCAGAGGTCGGAATTAGGCAGAGTTATTCATGTACTTACATTAATTTCATAAAGTGAAAGAATAAAGTGGATTTATGATACTGTGACGTCTGATAGGGGAGAATGGAAGAAGAAAACGTGTTGCGCCGACCCCAAGTAGAATGGGATAAGGGCAGGAAGAAGAAGAAGAAAGAATAAAGTGGATATGCCGCAAATTCCAGGATTACTTTTAAAGAGCAGAAAAATGCCATGATTTATTAAATAAAAAAAAGTTATTTACTCTTACACAGTTTAACGTCGTAACGTAACGTAACAAGGCAACGACATGGGATGTCCGAGTATTTGTATTGTGAATTAAATACCTACTAATAAAAATTGCATGTTAATTATCTTCCTTTTATTTGTCTAGTCTATCTCTGAGGTTTTTATTGTTATTTATTTGTAATACTGTTGGCCACACGGGATTTTCTAATAGAAATCCGGGGAAGATCCATATTGATATCAACAATTCGATGCAATTACTAAAATAACTCTACCTAATTTTGACCTCTGTTTATCTGCCAGTATTTCTGTCAGTATTTGAGAGAGTTGAAGAAGTGCTACAGTTGTAAACTACATCTCTTGGTATTTAAAAAATCAATAACAGAACATTTTATTGTCTAAATTTAAAATGTCACTTACGGGATATCTTCCGTGATTATATTTTTGTTTGACATACGGAAGATATCCGTTAAGTGACAATTTAATATTTCTTGTCTTTTAATTTTTATCATCGAAAACTGTTCTTTCACTATTAACAATTCCTTCAATCATTATCTTCTTATAATCAACCTGTAATGTTCCCAGTTTAGCAATACAGACTTCGCCTCTTAAAATGGTGGTTTCCCCCTTTAGTTTTTGATAAAAGCAAGAGAAAATAAGACATGCTTCACCGATCTCTGCACAGCTGCCATCTCACCACCCCTCAAACTTATATTTCCATATCACCAGCTATAATATCTTTGAACTAAAACTCGATTTAGCACCCCCTAACAACTGCTCTTTAAAAAAACATGTCAAAGCTAAATCTGTTAGCTGCACGAAAGGAAGTATCGATCCACCAGAAATATGTCCAAAGGTGCATTTAATATTCGTGTCGGTCAATTTGGTAGGACAATCGATACTGGTAAATTGTCATGCTTTACCGAGGTTCATCGTACGGGACTGGCCTGTGGAGAACTATTTAGGGCAATTTTGCATATTGCTTGAAAAATTGATTCGAGGATGCCTTTCTTTAATATTTTTGTGGGTAATATAGCCGTAGTACTGTCCTGTTGCGACGCGGTACTGTCCAAGCAGGATATCTTTGCCCTGGAACGCAAAAGGCAACCGAAGTAAAGAACTTATAAATTTTATGGAAATTGGTTTTATGTATTTTGTATATTATTGATTGTTATATTTATGACAAACGAATTTAAGAAATAAAGTATTTAGAAATTTAAATGTTATGGCATGTGATATTATGTGAAATAAGCTCGGGTAAGTAATCATTCGGACAAATGATGATTAGGACAAAAAAAAATATGGCACATTATATTATGGATAAAAAAGTTAGGTAACACAATAGAGAACCCTGTTTGAGTTACCTACTTGTAAGATTTTTAATACGGTTAACCTTACTGGTAGCTTATGTCAAACAAATACTGAATCAGTGAGCGGGGTCCACGTAGCTTAATTTTGCGTCAAACATGCTTAATTTTATTTTGCCATCAATTCCCGAAGACGAAGAATATCTACATTCCTTTTTAATAAAGATGTTAAATAAAAATGAGCTGCTTTATAACAATTTAGACTCAGAATCACTAATCCAAATAATAATGTTATTTGGGAACGAGGTGTCCTTTATCTGAAATGGAATGGGATGATGCTGTAATTCACTACACATTGAAAATAGAGCTCATGTTATATTAAATAATTACCTTGTCAGCAAGCTAACAAGTCTGTCTTCTCAACTAAATCACCGGATGTCCTTACCTACTTCAGTCTCATCGTATTTAAGGTTTATTTTAATGCCAATTACTCTAAAACCATTTATCTAGTAGCCATTTTAAAGTTTAACTACACAGTTTAATGAGTTAGGAGCAATAACTAGAAACTAGTTAATAGTTATTTTACCTACTGCAACTAATGATTTAATTACAGTGACGATACATCTCAAGTATTTTAAATTATTCTTTCCTTATAAACTGTGCAGTTGTATTTATATAGGATATGTTTAATATGCGTGTATATTCTATGAATATTTAGTCATTATACTTTGTTAGAGCATTTGCACTTGTGCTTAGACTAGTTTTTTTAACAATTCTCGTAAAGAATTGCCTCGTTTACTCCATTTTTTTATGGGATTATATCCATGGAAGGCAACTTAAGTTTCATCATCACCCATAAATTACAATCCATTAATTTATTGCTAAATTATTTTCTGAGATAGGATTTTAGTTTGGTCCCCAAAGTTAGGCCCAGTGTTATCGAATTCTCCATCCAGATTTTCTCAAAGAATCCTTAAGTCTAGATTTGTCCACTAGCCTCGTTCATTTGACGTAAGACTGTCTTAAAAGTGCACAGCAGGCCTGGAACGCGTCGCGGGACTGTCTCACCTGGTTACCGTGACCCTGGTACTTAAAGGGCTGTTGAAGGATCACCGTGGATTTTAGTCAGTACAAGTCTGACAGTCCCTCCCGCCCCACCCAGGTCGGGAGGACTCATATTTGATGATTTTACCACGCAAAAAAAAGCCCTGGAACGCAAAAAAATAACTGAACGAGTTTAACAGTCCCTTCCATTCAGGCTACAGGACTTTTCATTTGACGATTTTTCAACCCCTTACTATTATTTGTGTAATTTTACCAACCCAGGTGAATAATAACATATCTGATTTTCTTGTCCCATTACGGCATTCTCTCACAGGTTGGGCTTTTGTGTGACCCACTTGTGAGAATTTCGGACTGACCATACTTGTATTGTGAACAGTAAAAGACGACCCGTACGGACTATTTTGACAACAATTCTATAAGTACTACCTTACACCACCCTATGATCTGTTAATGACCTTTAATTCTGTTCGACATTATCACTATTAAATTATGACATGTAACTAAACCATTTGACATTTATTTAGAAGTTGATTTTACTTATATTATTTTTTTGTTCCTCTTGATAATTATGCCATGCCTATGTACTTATTTTACTATATTGAAAGTTGTTGTGTTAACGTAAAATATATTGAAAGTTGTTGTATTAACGTAAAAATTACTCAAACAATTATATTTGCACGCCTCTGGGCAAAACATAGAGGAACTACCCATTTATAACACCTATGTATATGTAACTTGACCTATGTTCACAAATAAAGATTTCTGATTCTGATTCTGATACGATCTCCAAACAGTATCATGCTAACAGATCAATCTTGTCTATCATTCAATCAAAAATGCAAATATTGATGATGGTGGTATAGTTTTCATAGTACCGCTGTTCAGAGGCCGTTGACCGGTAACGGGATCTCGTTTTTTGCGATCATAGTTTGAGTTTGATGTAGCAACTTTAGCGGTTGACTGTACAAGATTCTGACGATCTTTGTGCCTAAACACACTATGCCGAAGTTACGCGACGGAAGTTCGGCGGCTGATTTCACGTTCCGACGTATTCGGCTGATATGACACACCATTAGTGCCGAACTTACGCGGCGGAAATTCGGCGCGGGCGGCTCCCTGCTGCTCCCCGCCCCCGGATCTTCGTCGGTAATCGAACCGAACTTCGGTCGCGTATAATGTGTGGTCACAGAATTAGTTCCCGCCGAACTTACGCCCGACCGAAGTTACGCTGTACGCTATGACGCGACGTAATTTCGGCATAGTGTGTCGTCAGTAATTCAAAGCATTACAGGCGTCGAACTTCGGTCGCGTAACTTCGGCATAGTGTGTTTAGACACTTTGACAAAATCTATTTTGTCGAAAAATACAAAAGTTTAAAGGTTACTGTGCATCTTATGTAGACTTTAACCTAATCATGGTTGTATGATCTTCAAGACAGTAGTTGGTCTGGGTGTTTGTGGTAAGTTTAAATGTTTGTAAAAACACCCACTTTAAAAGAGAAATTAGGGAAAAGTAAGAAAAAAATATTCGCTTTACGTGCTTTGCTACAAACTAAACTTGCACGACTTTTCACGGTTTTGTGACGTGAAGTAAGTAAATGGAAACTTTGACGTTAATATGAGGGAAAAAAAAGTTCCATGTACTTACGTGGAACTTTTGTTTTGTACGTCACTTTTTCATTTTCCATTCAATTTATGCCATAATACTTCAAATATGCCGTACGGTTAAATACGTAGAATTCATGCTAGTGCCTCGGATTAGTAAATGTCACACATGTCTTTGATTTTTTTGGCTCTACATTATGACGGTTTTCTCACCGTTTTTGAGAGCAGTAGTGATGAATTCAATTAGGTAATTTGTACAAAAAGTAATGCGCCTGTCTGGAATCGAACTCACGACTCGTAAGTTGGGGCTGTTGCCAATGGACCAACAGGGCTCTCTGTCATGCACAGTTACTCTGAAAAGCAATCTGTGCGGGTTTTTATTAATTAATCACGATCCCTTGACACATAGGTTTAAGTTTAAAAAAAAGTCTCCATTTTCAAAGCTACAAAATGCTTAACACAACACCTACGTATTCAGGTCCCAAGCACAGTTAGCGGTATTGAAGCAGTCGTGACAGTAACTCAGTGGTGGAGCGTCAGGTGGCGCCACTAGCAAGTTCTCGGTAACGATCAGAGGCGGCCGTGATGCGTACGCGCTGACTAAAGTACTATTTAGAAATACGATGCTTTTCACTTGTATACTTAAGTTATATTTTTTATACGCAATGACTCCTGCGTTGCTTCTTCGTAAAGATATTTGGAGGAACGAAAAATTCAGCTGCGAGGTTTGAACCTGCGTCTTCTATTAGGTACTCCAGACGCCTTACCAATTAGGCCATCGCAACCTTTTTGAAAGCGCTAAAAAACAAAGGAATGAGAAATTCAGTTTCGAGGTTAGGGTTGCGATGGCCTAATTGGTAAGGCGCCTTACCAATAGACGCGCGTCTGGAGTAGGCGCAGATTCGAAACCTGCTCGCAGCTGTTTTTTCGGTCCTCAAAATATCTTCACTTGTAGGTATTTACATTTTAAATAAGTACTGCGTACTGGTAACGTAAACCGGACGTAATAAAATGTTGTCTGTTCTTGATACCAATATTCAGGAGTTTCTTTTATAAGATTGTATTGTAGGATTGGGTTGCGGGATTGTTTTAAAATGAGACAGCGGCCCTGAAACGTAAAGGACAACTGAAAAAACAGGGTGATTTTTAGTCAGTCAAATCTAACGGACCCTTCTGGTATAGGGGAACAGTGTATAAGACGGGGACACGAGGTATGATGGGAAATCACACACCTAAGGCAAACTTAACACAAAATTAACGTAGCACAAGCGCCAACAGGACGCCATTTGCGTCTGGCCGTTTGCAAATGACGTCCTGATGGCGCTTGATACGTTAGTATTGTGTTAAGTATGCCTAAAGAGTGTATGTCCCCATTATACCTCGCGATTATTAACGTCCCCGTCTTGTACACTGTTCCTCTACCTAGACTGTTAATATCTGTAGATAAAGTAGAGTTCTGACTGAACACCAGAGTCATATCGTCATTGTGGCACAGTGGTTCAGCGATTGACCGTTGTGCTACCTGTCGCTGGTTCGATTCCTTTTATTTGCCAAGGTGGGCTTTTCGAGATTCCCGCGGTTTAAGACAAGCCTTCGTTTTTTTAAAATGTATTTATATTTTACTTATTTTATGTAAGTACTTAGATACCCACTAGCATAAATTATGTATGCTAATTGAAGCCTAATACTTATGTATACAAGAAGTACATACATAAAAACGTTTAGTAATCGACCAATGGACGATGAATTGTGTATCGAAGCTATAAAAACGTGCGCAGGATTCTAAACGGCCATCTTCCTTTTTTGCGTTTGTAAAACGAATTTAAAAACAAAAATATACAATACCATCCTTTTTGGGACTTATACAGTCGGGTAAATGTGGTCTTATATTAATTATTTTGCTTTTTTTAAATTGGGGTTGTAAATATAGGCTCTAAAAGTTATTCGTTATTATTAGTTATATACTAGATATTTTTGGGTATTTAATTATGGTTAACGTTTTGAAATAATTTCGGTTAGAAATATTATTTAGACGTTTACTCGAAAAATTTAATAAATTACTTAGTTATAATTTTACAATAAAAATGTAGGTATTTTGAATTTACTAAAATACAAAATTCCTTTTGCAGCACATTAAACTTCCATCAATTAACTACCTATTAAAACAGACAACAAAAAAAACGCTCATTTCAAAAAAAGAACTCCTATTCGAAAATTAAATTAGCTTTCCTGTCCGTTTCAAACAAGAAGCCTCATCAGTCCACAATTCAAAATGGCCGACAATTTTTTGTCTATTCACTAACAGCCAGGCGTGTATTAGAACCAGTTTCTTGCGTTTCATACACTTAACCTTGTCATTAGGCGCGCCAAGTCATTTTTGAACATAGAATTCAACCGCCATCTGCAATTTTGATCACATTACATTTAGAATTCTGTCTTTTAAGAGATACAGTTCAGTTTTGCTTGGCAAGGAAGGTGACATGTGACGTTTTGAAATGAATAATGTTAGATTTTCGTCACACGGCACTACATTCCCCCTCCTATGCGCAGTGGCAACGCACGGTAAATTGCTCTACATGATGGAGATATTTTTTTTTGACTAGCTGCCCATTAGAAATTTTATTATATCTGTGGATATGTGGGCATAAAAGTTTATATTAAAATGCGATGGTCATTTTATGTGCTGTAATAGCAGATGGTCTAAACTAAAAGGGAGTAGATATATTTTTACAGAGAAAACTATTCCAAAGAAGAATAATTTTTCTATTATTAATTTTATTACCTACCATAAATAATATTAACACCTGTGTAGGTAATATGCTAATTAACTTTGATAAATAGTTACTAATGAGACCTATTAACCGGTTAACTAGCCTTGCTAAAACACCATTAAAAGATGATGTCATTGCATATAAAGTTAAATAACAGAATGGCATTTAAAAAATCTAATAATAGTAGCTTCCATCAAGGATAGAACTATCTTGCGCGCTATCAAATAGTTCAAGATACAAGGTGTCTTTATCTAATTCAATAGCACCCTTCCCACACGTTTACCAGCTTAACGTGACCTCCCGCCAACCATTAACATTCATCTGTTACATCAGAACGATTCAAACAGCCGTCCGCGCAACAGGTCAATTTAAATTAGTCGAACGAGCGCTCTCGACATTAGCCGAGTAACTCCGAATGGAGCCGAATGCATCTAACATGGCGGCTCGCGTCACGGTTTTGAGGTTAAGGTTTGACATTTCCAACCGTTCTAAACAAAAACTAGTTTTGTAAACAAGTAATTTGCACTGTAACAGAATGTTTTAGAGTTAATTTTCGCGTATTTGCGTATCGATTATGAATGGATAAGGTCGTAAATGGCGCGTTAACGCTGTCATTTTCTTACGTTGGTCGTATTAAAGGTCTTGATCTTTACATTGAATTCGCTGCTACCGCGTTATTTGGTTTCGCGCGTGCGTAGTTCTCACGGATACATTGGTTAATAAAGGGCTATATTTTCACCAAGGCAGCTATTAAACCATGTTTTTTATGTCTGAAGTCTTCGCATGTCTTTTGTTCAACGGAATTTTAATTAGGGACCATGGATCCATGAATTAGTACTTTCTACGAAGGGGAAAGGATAGGTACTTAACTTTGTTTGAGTGTACAGAGACAGTATGATTAATGAGAGGGTGTTCATTTGTTTCTCACGCCAGTTTGAATGTGGGTAATCTGTGGCTTTCTAAATCATCCTACTTAGACTGAAATGATCTTTAAAAACATACTTTTGAGTTTGAGCTATGCTATTGGTAAATTTACACCTAGGATCAGAAGAATGTCTTTGGAACGGGAAGTCATTGTAGAAGAAAAAACCTACCTATATCTTAATGAATTGCAAAACTTGTAGTGGTCAATTTCTGTTGAAAGTCAACGACTTTTTGTTTTTTCTTTTACCAACAATCAATCAATCATAAGTGAGAATATTACGATCAGATATTGCCGGTGAGGACACATGGCTTATCTTTTGAGGGATGAGCGTGACAAACCACAACTTCCAAACTCTGGGTTGCTATTGAAAAAGTCAAAAGGCATAATCATAAAGGCTGAAAAAATTTCTTCGCATTAAACCTGATGTGGGAATCTTAGGCAGGTCTTCTGGGGCAACTTTAGACAGAGAAGTTTTACTGAATGAAGTCTGAAAGTCCTTTAAGTTCGGGAGGAAGCTACGAGCGGGAGGACTCATTCGACAGTTTTGCATCCCAAAAAAAGGGTCCTTTTGCATAACATTCACGCTTTCTGATGGATACAAAAAGTGCTGTTGTCAACTATGTCTTTTATACCAGAAAAAATAAAAATAAACTTTATGGTTGCCCAAAATTCGTTTGTCTCCTTACAAGATACCACAAAATATCGAATGGAATTGATTGTAAACATTCGATTGTACGAAAACGATCGGTCACGTAGTAATCGATACGTATTATAAAACAATGCGCTCTTATCACTGGCTGGGTATACGGCAACACGACGCTGGGGCCCTAAGATGCTGCTTTTGACTAACGGAAACTAGGCTAGAAAATTAAATAGTTTAGATTTTTCTATTGTTTATCTCTTTTTCTTAATGCTGATGTTATAACGCTTAGTAGGTTCAAAACAGCTAACTGAAACACCTTTTTTAGTAATTGTCGAAACGACAAAGTTGAGCTTAACCTAAATTCAACTTTAAGTTCAATAGGAAATTACTATTAATATCTTACTTTCCACTTCAAAATAATCTGACCAAAAATTGTGTTCAGCAGTTATGAATCATTGTTAATGATTGCTTAAGACACAATTAATAAATATTTACGAGACTGAGAAACAGTCTCCAAATATCGACGGCAAACCAAATTACTATAAAGCTGAAAATCACTAGATGAATGTACCCATTCGGGAGAAGTATTCCTTTAATTACCACCACGATAGCCCAAGTGAATTCTTAAATTATTCATTAATAGACAGCTTAGAAGATGTTTTTACTTATCTACTTGTAATAGTCCACTCAAATCTTCCAATACGTTAAATATAGTCTTGAACAGTAAACTGTATACAGCATTTGAGACTAGATGTCTCTGTAATGCGTCCAGTTGTAAGAATGGAACGGGGAAGACCCCGCTAATAAAAACCAATGCTGTTTTTGCAATGCAAATAATTGCTGGGCAACAAGTCGTATCCATTTAATTTCAGTTGCAGTATTGATTATCGCTGATAGTGACTAGCGATATCTAACAGATAACTTTTGGGACAAACAGACAACCTGTACAGATTTAAGTCACAGTAACACGTATTTTCTAAAACCCCTGAATAGGCCATACGATACCCTATGGTAAGACTGGTTTTCAGGTCTTCTCATTACGCCTGTCAAAGATCTACAAATGACATGCGATCCCAATGGCCAATTTAATGTGTTTTCCGAGACACGAAGGAAACTTGATATGTAATGGATGATCAGCCATCCACAGACCGAGCGTAAAATAATAATAATTTAGGGGAAAACTTTCCTTAACTCTCTGAAATACAAATTAAAAGTCTAGCCAAAGGTCAATTAACAGATCAACTAACCTTTATTAGTCGTACGCTGCTCCAGAATCCACTTCAAAAGTTAAAAGCAAATCTAGTTTGAGGGAAATTCCGCCCTCAAAATTGAGTTACCCGTCGTCGAAACTCGTCCTAGATACAAACATCGCAGGCCCTCGCCCTATTTCCTCATGTCCCAGTATTTTGCTTGATATTTGGAGGTTATAGTAATTTGGACTTTAAATTACCTTGATTTAAGGTATTGAGTTAAATCTCTTGAAGAAACAGGGTCAGTATTTTGCTTGATATTTGGAGGTTATAGTAATTTGGACTTTAAATTACCTTGATTTAAGGTATTGAGTTAAATCTCTTGAAGAAACAGGGTCCTATTTCAACTAGAGTGATGAACTGCAAAAGTATTCCATTAAGTAGCATCTCAGTCAAGGGTTATGAAGGGCAATGCGTGGGTATTCAGTCTGGCTGGCAGTCTGACTGACCTCTTAGCCTGCTCTAGGTCGTAGAAAACCTGCTGTCAGAAAACATGGTTACCGATCTTCATATTTTTTTCTATACTCTCCCTTCTTCATCATCCATTTTATTCAGAGAACTATTGCAGAAAAAGGAGGGCTTGACCCAGCAGTGAGTGATTTTTTTAACTTCAAGGAATCCTTCTTTCTCTTTTGCATTTATGTAGGTATGTTATCCTACTCACAAGCTCAGTGATGCGTGGTTTCGAGTACTTGTTTGTATTTGGAACAAACCATAAACAAAGCGACATTTTATCGTTCTCACATTTGTGTTCTCAATTTAAAATCCGTTCGGGGAACACGAAAAGATAACAAAAATTTCCGCGCCAATTCCGCGGAAGGACACGCGACACGATGTTTGAATTCAGAACGGTTTCGGCGAACCGCAACGTTTGCCTTTGCAGTTTGTTAAATTTTATTTACTCTACTTTGATGCTTATTGTTTTGTTATAAGGGTGGTTGTCATATCTATCGAATGTAATGGTAAGTTTGTGATCATTTGATTGCCGATTATTGTAATGATCTACAGATTGAATTCAGTTTTATTGTTTCCGCTGTTGGATATTTGGGAGTGAACTAATTGGTTGAATGATTGAATGAATGGTCAGGTCGGGGGCAAATTGCGAATTCAGCTGTCATTTTGCTACCAACAATTTATTTGACCCTCAATTTGACCATTACTTTGGCACTGAAACCAATATTGATTTAACAATTGAATGAAATATCTTTCCGATTCGATGAATTTGTTTTGGATTCGTATCTTTTGAATCATACTTAGTTCAAAAACAACTAAAGGAACGTGGTATGTTTTCATCAATTTCCATCGTCTTGAAATGAAGGTTTTCTTGCATTTAATTTATGTATTAGTAGATATCTGAATAAATAATTTATAGTAAGTAATACTTACTTCATGATCAAAAAGTGAATTGCAATACTTTCGATCAATACTTATTTATGACTTTGACGTGCATTTAGCGTATCTGCGAAATTATTAGAAAACTGACGCTGATTTTACGACAAGTTGCTATGACTTGACGAATTGATATTCTGAATGTTTATTTTGCTTTGGCATCTACCGTATAATTAAAAATTCTAATTATTTATCTACATTTTCAAATTTTTATTCTAGAACTTGTCGATTTTGTAAACAGCCAGTTCTAAATAAATCTGTTTGTATTTCTTACAAGTTGAGGTGTATTTCTGGTTTTACCGCAGTAACGCCGTGATCTATGGCACGATTGACTCCGATGCGGTCACGTTGTCTATGGTAGGTACATTCAGTATGATGTGTGGATGACCTTGGATTGACCTAGTATGGGTGTTTTCATGTGAAACTGCTTTGGTAAAGTTTACTAACTTGAAGAGTGAGGATGAATAATGAATGATATGGTGTTTGGTCTTCATTCCAGTGTATTTTTTCATTGTAGAAACAGCCCACAGCTAAAAGACTCTCAATATTGATCTAGAAATTGACCTAACAATATTGGTTTAACTGAAAGTTTTTTTTAAGTCAAATCAATACTTAGGTACCTACTTACTGTTCCTATGCTAGAAGACGTGCATCGCTGAACAAATTTGCATGACACTTTTTTTATGCCATGCTTTTTATAAGCGCTTTTGCAGCGCCTTTTTAGCGACGTATCAGCGTGTTTATAGCTTTACAAACTCAAGGATTGTGTGTAAGGGTAGATAACAAAGTAACTTCAGTCTTTCATTTTGCTGAGCGTCTTGATTGATCGCGTAAACAGTGCATAACATACCCTGGTAGACCACGACTCCGAACTACCCTTTGGTTCCAACCAAAACGGTTGCATGTGACTGTTGCTGTCTCTAATCGGTCCACCTAGCGAGTGGCCTGCTTACGATGCCACTTTTAAGCTATTGCATAGCTTTTATCGTGGGCTCTGAGCGCGTAGCGGCGCGGCGACCGAATCAAAAAATGGAAAATACCTGACACCACGCATCGTCTAACATCTTTTCAGTTCGGGAGACTTCGGCAATCATAAAAATACTCATAAAAATATCCGTCATAAAAACAATTTACTTTTTCGTACTGATTCTAAACGGCCAGCTACAAAAGGAGTTTTCAAAATAAAACTACTTATAAAATTCTCCTACAACAAAGAAGTTCTTTATTACAGTAGTGCACCACAAACATTTTAAATAAATTATATTCTCGTTAAATATACGCGGTAGGCGATTTTATTCTTTTAAAATAAAAATAAATGTTATGCAATAGCTTCATCGCGGCGGCAGCCTCCGAGTGCCACATGTATTTTTACTAGCGTTCTCTGTCCCACTCCTAAGCAAAGGCCTCCCCTCATTCCTTCCTGTTCTCTTGATGCTGTGCCTCTTCACGCCAATTCACAAGGAAGCCATCGAAAGCGTGGCCATCTTCTCCTAGGCCTGCCGCGACCCCGCCTGGTCTCAGGGCTCCAATCCTGTGATATTCGAGCCTACAGTTGTGACGGCATCCGGCAGACATGACCTGCCCAGTCCCACTTTAGTCTTGCAGCCTTATGAGCTACGTCGGCTATTTGAATTTTGGAGCCACAAATAGCTATTTATCTAGTAAATCGGAGATTTAGCATACTATTGTTTTAATTCAGCAAAACTAGTATTTACACCCGGATTAACAAGTATTATCACAGTAAAATAACAACCTGTTACGCAAACCGCGGCAACCGTTATAAAATAAATGAGCTGCCACATCCCTAGTACAGACGAATACACAATTGTTATGAGAATTATTTAATAAATAGCGCTTTGAAACGGCGTCGGCTTTAGCTGCGCGTTAGGAAATTAAAGTTCCGACTTGTTTCGATACCAACTGTTGCCGTAAATATGTAAGTATTGTTTAAATTAAATGAGAGACGCTTTTGTTTGTGAGTGTACGATGGTTGGAAGGGTTGTTAGAGAAAATAATAAAATAATTACTTTTGGGACGGTTTTCCTTGTCCACGGTCAGTTTCCTGGAAAAGAAAAATTATGTTTGCTCGTCATTTTTACACACACTTGCAAAACACACGTGGGGTAAAATAAAATAAAAACCCTTTCCTCACTATATTGGGATCGCCTTCCTGGTCTATAACCAAATGCAGCTGATTACCAGGTACAACGGATAATGTGAATAAAAAACAGTCAATAATGTTAATTAAAAAATAAAATGCGTTAAAAAATTCATTTTCATATGGACTACTCACACGACCAAAAACTATGTTACCTATACCAAGTTTCATAGTACAGTTGCACGGTATCTCTTATGAATTCGAATTTCTCCATGTTTCAATCAAAATGAATAACTATGATTGCATATTAGAATCCTATTTTACAGGCTTTCTTTGTCACCTTTTTTAAATGGTTAAATCATCAAATGAGTCCTCCTGAATTGAATTTTACTGATTGCATTTTTGGCATCAGTATCGATTCCTAATCACCCCCTGATAGTTATTTTGGAAATACACACATCAAAAGTGTCTAGGGATCAAGCATTTTTATGCGGATTTCTTGAGATTGAGATGTGGCTTTGTAATAAATTTATGATTTTATAAATTTATATGGATCCTTTTTGGTGCATTTCATAATTTGAATCAGGAACTGTGAATCAAATTCGAGTAAAAGATGAAAATCAGCTGTCAATATTTTCCCTATAAAAACATACAACGCATTGAAGACATTATTAGTGCTACTGTTTCCCTACTACTGATTAAAACCAACGTTATTATGGAGCGGCGACGTCATTTAAGCAGGGAAGAAATGCCAAGAGCCGTGGGAATGATAGAAGCTGGTTCCCGGCAACGTACTGTGGCTTTAGCTCTGAATACAAGTCAGAGTGTTATCAGTCGACTTTGGACACGTTACCGAAGCACTGGTACCGTGGCTGAGCGCCATGGAGGACGGTATCGCTGCACCACACGGAGACAAGACCGATACATTCAAATCTTAACTCGAAGAGCTCCAACAATAACCGCCATGATGTTAGCCGTGAGGCTTCATCACTCTTCAGGGAACTTAATTAGCGACCAAACAGTCAGAAACCGCTTGCATGAAGTGAACCTTCATTCCCGAAGACCGCTACGGGTACCACCTATAGCAATGCACAATCGTAGGATTCGATATCCATGGGCTCTTGAACACAGAAATTGGGCAGAAGAACAATGGCGTTTCGTGTGCTTTTCTGATGAGTCTCGTTTCGGTATGAGACCGGATACAAGACGTATACGACACTGGAGAACCCCTGGACGCCAACAGCGATTAAAATCCTGCCAGGAAGTCCATCCTTATAGTGGTGGAACCATCATGGTATGGGCGGGTATTTGGATCGGCGGAAGAACTGAGTTGATTTGGATCAGAGGCACCTCAACGCTCAAATTTATGCTGAGACGATTGTATCAGACGTCATCGTTCCTCTACAAGTGCAAATCGGTCCCTTATTTCAGTTAATGCATGATAATGCACGACAGCACACCGCAAGAGTTGTAAGACAGACTCTCGCCGCAGCTAACATCAATGTCCTGCCCTGGCCTGCTCAGTCGCCAGACTTGAATCCGATTGAGCATGCATGGGATATGCTACAGAGAAGAGCTCTGCCGAATATGGAGGGTATCCAGTCGCAAGAAGACCTTTTTTTGTTGTTGCAACGAACATGGGCGGCCATTCCACAGCGTGATTTGGATGAACTCATTTTGAGTATGCCAAACCGATGTTCTTGTGTTGTTAGTGTTCGCGGTAGAAACACGGATTATTAATTGTTTAAGTTACCCAATAAAATTTTAAAGAAAACTGTTATTTCAGTCTTTTTTTCGAACTTTTGTGTTAGTGGTTCAAATGTCAAAAATCCCTTTATTAGGAAAATGGCAAATTTCTTTATTAATGCAAAGTTGACTTGGTTTATCGTTACTGTGACAAACGAAAACACTTTATTTGATGAATCCTTAAAGAAAATTTTAATTAATATCAATAAGGAGAAAAGTTATTGCAAAAATATATGTTGATCCCTAGACACTTTTGATGTGTGTATATTTCATGTACAGAATTGACCTCTCTACAGATTTATTATAAGTACCTATAGAAGAAGATAGATAGATAATTATTTTTGAAGTTTTGGGTACTTATTAATTATTTTTTAAAGAATTCTTGTCCTAACTAACGGTATAATCAAATTCTACACCGAAATAAATCTTCACTTACCTAACAAACACAACAAAAGATCCCTATTTATCCTATTTAAATAGAGCAACACCAACTCTCCCACACGCTTCTCGGCTCTCGGCTTTCGGCGTGTAAAATCGTGTTGAAGTAAAATCTGTGTGTACTGTGTCGGTTGTCGGCACTCGCAGTCGGCACCGAAACCCAGACACAACAGCAATGCCGGAAGTTGGGACTGTTGCGGACAAAAGTGTTACGTTTATCGACTGGGGTAGTTTAATGTATAAAGAAATTGAAAAACTGATTAGTTTGATAGTTAGGGTATTGAAAAATAAATGACACGTATTTGTTGTTTGTTTAAATCAATGAATATTGTCAAAGTTATAGCGCTTCAAAATTTGGGAATGGGAGCTTGTGACGTCATAACGCCTGTAAAATTTTATCTACCGAGCGAAGTTTTGTGATTTTTTAAGCGTTGAATCTTCGTCGTTTTTGGTTTATGTAACTTTTCCGTGTTGGGAAAGAGGAGCAAAATATTGATGTAAGAAGGAGACACTAAAAGTAGTAAAGATAATTTACTTTTTCATCTAGGCAATTATATTGGTATTGCTTACCATGTGCCTATCCTATAGATGTATTTCGAACTAAAATCATAAAAAGAAGATTGAAAATTAATATGATAATGTGTAGAATTTCTGCACGGATTAAATATTTGTAAGATTTAAGAGTAGTTACTTCGGGTTCGGCTGTTTTTTTGTATTTTGACATCAACAACACAGGAGTATTATTTTATTGTGGGGCAATGTTTAAAAAGATTATCAATAATTTTCCAATTTGGCTGCAAAACTTTAGCTTTTCAATTAGGTTTTATTGTTTATCTGTCTAACTACACAAATCATCAAGTTTAACTGCGTTTAATTTTCAGTTTAAAAAAACATATCTAAATTAAAACAATCTTCAAATCCATCTCTGTAACACTTCTCTCGCCACCAGTACTTACCAGCTAGCCGCGTCGTCAGCGAAATCTGTCGAGATTACAGAAGTACCGAAACTGTAGCAAACTGTACCGATCTGCTACACCTGTTGACTGCTCCTAGCGTTCACATAGTACCTTGTGGCTCTGTTATTTAGATTTAGACAAGTGTTTGTCGAATAAACTAGGAATAACTAAATGTTCCTTACTTAAATTAGGTAGTGGGACTTTTGAGTTGTTGACTTGAACATAAAAAAACTTTTTTAATGTAAATGAGAGCAGTGGTGGCCCAGTGGTATCGGCCCCGACTTACGAGTTGTAGGTCGTGGGTTCGGACCCAGCCTGGCGCATTACTTTGTGTAATTTGCTTCATCACCACTGCTCTCAAAACGGTGAAGGAAAACATCGTGAGGAAACCGGCATGTCCTAGAAACATCAAATTCGAAGACATGTGACATCTACCAACCCGCACTGGGCCCGCGTGGTGGATTATGGCTCACTCCCTCTCACAGAGAGGAGGCCTGTGTCCCAACAGTGGGAACATTGAAGGCTGATGATGATGATCGTAAATGCCATCGTATTTAGACACAGTGACCGGTGGGAGCTTTATGGACAACCGCCTGCCAGGGTCGCGGGACTGTCTATTTCGGGTATATTGTAAAACATTTTTAAAAGACAAGTTTGTATGGAGTTTCTTGCCCATTCTTCTCCATACAAACCTAACCTTGCGAATGGGTGTAGAATCAATCCCATCCCATCCCATTTCCTTTAATTTTAATATTCGAAGTTTAAAAGTGCCTCTTTGATGGCCTAATTGAAATAAATGATTTGACTTTGACTTTGTCTAATTAAAATATCATGGCAACGCAAGAACAACAGGGAAACTAGGTAGAGGGTGAGGCCAAATGAGCGTAAAATCAGAATTTCAGTCGCAGAATTTCGGTCGCTTTCATAGACAAAATTTGCGTCGCGAAAGAGTCGCCTTTTGTTTTGTATGAAAGCGACCGAAATTCTGCGACTCACGACTCAAAAATTACGCTCGTTTGGCCTCACCCTAAGTTAGTAAGTCTGACTACTTATTCCTTCCGCTGTATAGGGTGAGAGGACTCATTTAATGACTTTTATCACCCAAAAAAAAATGTACTGGCCTTTTTCTATGTTAACGTTATATCCAATTACTTTCGTATTCATCACTAGTTCAGCAGGCTGCATTTTTTTATTGGGCAGTGCTATCGAACTAATCCCCAACCACTGCAACTCCTGAAAGCCAGAATCAACAGTGGCAACAACCAGAAAAGCGCCGAGACAATGAAGCTCGACGTGTCCCGGAGAATGAATTTATCTGTCTTGGATCCTGCAACGAAATTAATCAGAAAAGAGTACTGGAGGAGCAAGAAAATATGTAGTTTCCACTTGAGTACCTCAATCTGATTACGATCCTATCATTTATTGGACAATACGAGATCTATTCAGCGTGGTATGGGTTCGATTCCCGCACAGAACAAATATTTGTATGATCTACAAGTAGTTGTTCCGGGTCTGGGCGTTTGTGTATGTGAGTTTATATGTTTGTAAACGCACCCACAATACAGGAGAAATCTCTAGTATTGAACAATGTTTTCATAAAAAACTGAAAAGAAAATTCATATCCTGTCCGAAAGCATATACCCTTGGCTTTGTGCTCGTTCCATTTATCAAGAATATCAGACAGTTCATTGAATTTTAGACGAATAATAGCGAGTGGCTATGAATTTAAGTGATTTTTAATAATAGTAACTATAATCACTGCTTTTCAGTAACTGATCTGAAAACTAGGTGATCTAAAAAAATAGTAGGTATATCTATGAAGGAATCTATGGCTTTTCGTCAAATCGTCAATATTTGAGACGTGAGACAAATTCCTAAATAAACTCTTTTTGTTGTAGGTATAGACATCTCAGTGACCACAAAATATTTTATGTACAGATAGCACATCAATCTTACCCGATCTGTTAATTTTTAAAATAGTTTTTCATCTTTATCACTAAACGAAAAGGTTCAAATTATATTGATTTTTTTTCACAGACAGGGTAGGTTAATTTTGGTTGGCGTCTGTATCTAACTTCATAATAAATATCTTTTGTATTAATAACACAGACAGCTTAAAAAATCTCAATAGCAGCCATATTTTATAGGAGCAACATTTGTAACAAAATAAAAAAAAAAACACACACACAAATTAATTACTGTCGCCTATCAAAAAATGTGTTTCAATCACAAAATGGTGACACGTAAACAAACTTACCTACCAGGGCATTGTACCAAAACCGTAACACGTTATACCATAATAGTGTACCACAAAAACACGCGACTACACAACAGACTGTTTCAACGCGAAATTCAGCTGAAAACAGGATAATTACGGATAGTGCAATTTTACGGGCGGTTTGCGAACTTAAATACTCTATTTTGGGAAAATGGAAGGAAAAGAGTTTGAAGCGGGTAGGACGGAGAATAGGGATAAATGTTACGGAGGGTAGGTAGAGATCGTGTAATCTGAGGGTAGGGAACAGTTAATAGGCCTAGAAACGTGGATCTTTAATTTAGATGTGATTAAGTATTTTGTAAAGATAATATGGTATATTTGCAAAGAAAAGACATCGTATCTATAGTTACTAATATTGTAATGCAGAAAAAATTGTGTGTTTGTTTGGTCGAATACTCTAATCTCAGGAACTACTGGTTCGAATTGAAAATTCTTTATTTGTTGGATAGTCCATTTATCGGAAATTTATTTCATCACCATTTCTCTCGAAACGGTGAAGAAATACATCGCGAGGAAACCGGCATATTCTAGAACTAAAAAATCGATAATATGTGACATCTACCAAACCGCACTGGGCCCGCGTGGTGGATTACAACCCACTCCCTCTCACAGAGGGAGGCCTGTGTCCCAGCAGTGGGAACATTATAGGTTATTCCACGTTAAAAAATAATTCTACCACTATATTTTTCATTAGGTACATTACCAAAATACCCCAGTTCCCGGGAATCACTTAAAAAGTACTGTCCGGTTTCATGCAGTCTAATTTCCTTTGTCGTTTAGGGAAAACAAAAAAAAAACGCAATTTCCCCGAATGTCGCGTCGCGTCACGAGTAGTTCCGAATGGTTCCGAGTCGACACGAATAGTCACGAAACTGTCGCGAAACTGAAACACTTGAATATACCTATCTAGTCGCTGTAGTTACTAGTTAGCCGAAATGGATCGGGACGAAAAGCCATGGAGTCGAGTTATTCAAAAAAAATTTTGTACTTTCTACCTGCGCACCTCAACTGTATCTTCACGGGACTGTCTAAGTAGGTTACGTGACCCTGGAACGTAAAAGGCAATAGAAGGAATATGGTTAATTTTAGTCAGCACGGGTCTGACAGTCCCTACTGCTCTACTCAGGGCAAGCGGAGTCATTTGATGATTTGACCAATAAAAAAAAAGAAAAGGGGTTTATTTCTGTAAGTACACCTCCATTTGGAATATCTTTTAATATTTGAATATCCAATCATTGAGGAAAGGCTCTGCAACATCACGATAAGGCCCTAAGAAGGCGATTGGTGGAATGAATCCGCGCGGATCTGGGCCTAATTACATAACGCATTAGCAATCGCAATCCGAAAGAGTTTTTAAATGTCAAAGTCGAGTGGTTAAGTAATGTGCTTATGTTAGAAAGCAAACCTTGAATATAAATATCAGTTATTTTCAATGCCAGTGTCTTTCACTTCCTGTGTTGTGGAATAGATTAAAATATGTCGCTATAATAATATGTGTACCTTGGAAGTCCCGTTATTATTTATTTTAATTGAAATTAAGTTTTTAGTATTTGAGCCCTCCTCAGTTAACTTCCCATTCTTTATGATTTGATAGAAAAAAAAATACATGAATCTTAAAATTAAACTTGCAAATAACATTACTTGGAGTTTGTTGCTGTTTCTACTCCATAAAATTCATCAACCCAAACCGAGTTCCGAGTTGTTGACGTTTAACAAGTCAATGGACTTCATGGACCTAATATAAAATAAAAATATTTGCAACTTACAAAAATTTTAACACAAACCGCTCCACCCCACTCGAAACACGAAAAAATTCGTAAATCGCTACCTACCCACTTTGAACGAGTAAAATTCGTGGAAAAAACTGAAAGCCGCGCCGGCCGGTCGCCCGCGCCCGGTAGCCACAAGCGACGACGAAAAACGACCAAGTCAACGACGAAAAACAACGAGCGATTGACGAAAAACGAGAAGCGGTGTTGTGTCGTGGCCTCTATAAGTGGGAATGCTATTGAAACCTGGACTTTTTGCTCCATTTTCGGAGTTAGGGGTCCGTTATAACGTGGCTTCCTATTTAGGTCGATTAAACGTTTTCTTTTGACAAAGTGAATGTTATTTAAAGGGTCATATCTCACCGGGATTCTATTGGTCGCACTGCAGTCAAAATTTTATTGTGTGGTTGCGCAACCAAGCGGACATCAAGTGAGGTACTCTGTAAAGAGTTCTACACATTTTGTTCCATGGTCCATGGTGTTTCGGGGTCGCGGAACTTCGTCAGGTAACCGTGACCCTGAACGTAAAGCGGTATTGAAGGACACCGTGGATTTTAGTCAGTACGATATCTGAGAGAAACTGTGAGGACTTATTTGATGATTTTACGACGTAAAAAAATGGTCCATGGTGTCCTAATGAGATGGGGCACTAGCCCCCTTATTAATAAACGTGGATTATAGTTACGCCAAGGTTAATCCTAAAAAATGTATGGAAGAATAACCTTTTTAAAATCAAATCAAATCTTTTTAACCTTGGTAAAATCATCAAATGAGTCCTCCCACCCCGGGCAGGGCGGGAGGGACTGTCAGACTTGTACTGACTAAAATCCACGGTGTCCTTCAATAGCCCTTTATGTCCCGGGGTCACGGTAATGATATAAGTCCCGCGACCCCGGCAGGCTTTGGCCCTCTAGAGAGGGGGCCCCGTCATTATGCTGACGCTCTTTGAGGCGCGCGTGGAACACAACGCGCCGTCGACCCGGGTATGGTCCATGGTCGGGCTGCGAGTTGCCCTTTACTCGCCGCCCGCATGCCCGCGCCTACGGTGGCCGGAGATCGTCTTGCGACGTCCGTCGCCGTGGGCGTCCACCACCGCGGGATGGAAGATTAACCTTGGCGTAACTTTAGTCCACGTTTTTAATAAGGGGGTAAGGCACTAGTTGATTCTGATGATCTACCACTTAGTTGTCAATCCCTGGCCATTGTACCATAGGCTAACTGTTACCTGTAGCGACAGTTGAGCGATCCCGCTACCAGATGGTCTCATCATGGCCGTCAGCCTCGCGATCAAAATCCTGTCGGAATCCGGCACCAAACAGTTTTACTGTATTTCGTCTATGCGCAGGAGTTTCAGTTTTTTCTTTGTCTCTGGGTCGCGGGACTCTCTCATCAGGTAACCGTGAACCTGGAAAGTAAAGGGCTGTTGAAGGATCACCGTGGATTTTAGTTAGTACAAGTCTGACAGTCCCTCCCGTCCCATCCTGGGCGGGAAGACTCATTTGATGATTTTGCCATGATAAAAAAAATCTTTGTCTCTGGGCTATTTAGGATCTCTCTGGGATTTGGATCTTTAGGAAAACACATTTATAAATAAAAATACCTTTGTTCCAAAAATGCGGAACCCAGTACTTTCAACAAAACTATTTGAGCAAGTAATAGCGATGTGGCGTGTTCACGAAAACTAAGCATTTACCTACTTTACAGTATTTTTGTGTAGTTTCGTGATTTTGGCTGAAACTGAATATTATTTGTGCACATAATCATAATTTTCAAGTTATTTTAGAGCTGATATAGCCTTGGTATGTTTCACTGGAATTTGATATTGGCATGTCGGTACTGACTTTTTGAACTGTCATCAATTTTAAGGACTTTATAAATGTTAAAATTAAAATATTATTTTACGTTGTTCTATGAATTTAACTACATACTATTTATGAATACTAAATTTTCAGTAAGCTGGTATTTTGGTTTCAAAACGTAGCAAAAGAAAAAAATACGAGTCAAATGTTTTTTAACACGCATAAGTTAGCTTCACTTGTATGTACGAGTATGTAAGAAAATCTTGGAATCTTAATTTGACCCACTTCCCGGTCTTCGATTAGGATGGAATTTTGCACACACTCTAAGTTCTAATGACAATACATGACTAGCTAAGGAACGTCATTACAAATCCAATATGGCGACCTTCCCAAGATGGCGGACTGGCTGTTTGAAATCCACCCCCATGATATGGGTATCAAATGAAAGGGTTTCCTGTTAGGAACACGAAAAAAATAATCACGTGACTTAAATCCAATATGGCGGGCGTCCAAGATGGCAGACAGGCTATTTGAAATGCATCCCCATGATATGGGTATTAAACAAAAGGATTTGCTGAATGGGATTCCAAAAAAAATATCACGTGACCTAAATCCAACATGGCGGCCGTCCCAAGGTGGCGGATAAGTAATAAATTAAGTTTGAATAATAAGAAGACTAAAAAGTATTTTTAGTGCGTGCTAAAAGCGTGTTTTTTGGTTTTTTAAACTATTAAAGAATTATTATTAATCTGACGGACTAATACCTAATCTACTGCATCGCATCGCTTGAGTAGCAAGCACTTAGTAGTTTTAAAGTACCAATAAACTTTGGCTACGCCTTTTCCTTTGAAATAAATATAAAATAAAGTCATTACACACAAAAGCTATAATTATGGATTAGCACCAGCTGTTCGCTTTCCCTTCGTAAATTATATGATTGTGAATACGTATTGATTGTTAACTAAAGTCCTGGACTGGAGTCTTGTTTATAGTATTTATGGTTGGGTGAATTGAATTTTTTAATTTTTTTTTCTCAACTATCACACAACGCCATCTAGTCCCAAGCTAAGCAGAGCTTGTGTTATGGGTGCTAGACAACTGATAAACATACTGATATATTTCTAAATACATACATATTATAGATAAAATACACCCAGACACAGAACAAATGATCGTGCTCATCACACAAACATTTGTCCTGGCTGGGAATCGAACCCACGACCTCCGGCATAGCAGTCAGGGTCACTAACCACTAGACCAACAGGCCTATCATATAAATAACATTAACTTCCTTTTTTTTTTCGTGGTAAAATCATAAATCTCCTCCCACCCAGGGCATGACGGGAGTAACTTTCAGAAATGACTAAAATCCACGGTGATCCTTCAATAGCCCTTTACGTTCCAGGATCACGGTTAACTAATGAGACAATACCGCGACGCTATCAGGTTTTGGCCCTCTAAGCCGCGTCATTTTGCTGAAAGCTCTTTCGAAAACTTCTTCTCGAAAACGACGCACTCTTGACCTGGTTCATGATCGGACGGCGAGTCACCCATTTCTCGCCATCCGCATGCCCGATTAACATTTAACTTACTGTTTTGTTCTGAGGAGCAATATTTTCTATCGCATGTAAAGCCGTCGGTCCGGTCTGACGGGACCCCCTGAGGGCCAAACCCTGCAGGGTTCTTGGGACTGTCTTAACAGCTAACCCTGACCCTGGAGCGTAAAGGACTATTGAAGCAACATCGTGGATTTTAGTCAGTACGAGTCTGATAGATCCTTTTGCTTCAAACTCAGCGGGAGGACTCATTTGATGATTTTACCGCGAGAAAAAATGCCTTTGGTCCAGTTTGTCACTTTTATTTTTGGGACAAATCCACCGTACTATTCCTTAACCACTGCAATTCCTGAGAGCCAGAATCAACAGCGGCAACCACCAGAAAAGCGCCGAGACAATGAAGCTCGACGTGTCCCGGAGAATGAATTTACCTGTCTTGGATCCTGCACGAAATTAATCAGAAAAGAATAGTGGAGGAGTAGGAATAATATGTTTCAACTTTCCTCCATGCAAAATCCTATCCTACCTGTCACTTGTAGATATTTTGACAGTTGTTGCTGATATAAGCTCGTAAGTCTGACAACCAGTCTTACCGAGGGATATCGTATTACCCAGTTACTGGGTTGTAGAAAACAGATAGGCAGTCGCTCCATGAAAAATACTGATATTCAGCTGCGTGCTCTATTGGAAACTAAACCCAACATGATTAGGAAAAGACTAAGCAGATGATGACTTATGTTTGGTTTTTCTACCTGATAACGTTGCCTGGGCAACTACCGCGGCTCTAGAACGTAAACGACTGAAGGAACAAGTTAGTCTTCAGTTATTTAAACCTGAAAATCTCTTCAGCTTCCTTTTGTAGTTTCTACCTATCCCACAGGAAAAAAGGGTTTAAGTATGTTACATAAAATAAACATCACTCCTGTAATACCCAAAAGGTTGGGCAGAACTGTACTTAATAGTACCTACACCCTTTCGCCAGTCATATTAAGTCCGATGTAATAGAAGGCGAGCCTATTGCCAACAATCAGGAACAAATCCTGGCTGTTGCAGAGAAATTGGTAATGGAAAACCCAATAACATTTTTCCCGACCCGGGAATCGAATCCAGGACCCTCGGTGCCTGCCGGAGTCACGGGACTAACGTGCTACTGTGACCCCGAAACGTAAAGTGCTATTGAAGGACACCGTGGATTTTAGTCAGTACAAGTCTGACAGTCCCTCCTGACCTGCCCTGGGTGGGAGGACTCATTTGATATTTTACCACTATAAAAAAAACCACTTGAACTCTAGATTCAAGCAGTTTTAGTACATACCGTATGCAATTTATTAAATTACTGAAACAAAACAAAATACTCGACGAAAAACATGCTGACCGCTCGTTAGTGACTACATAGCTTAGCACCGAAACTGGTTGACCTAGATATTAGACCTTGTATCCGTTCTAGACTTAGCGATAGCTAATATTATAATTTGTGTTTATATTCAGAGAATTAAATTGAATAATAACTAGATAATGTTTTGATTGAGATCTTTATGAAGAATCTCGGCTTAAAAAATATTTTATTTGGTGGTTAGTGTGTGGAACTGGCTTCGATGCCCGATGATTTCAAAACTTTAATTAAGTCAAAAGTGAATAAGTTACTTCTAGGCAAATCGTACTTCACCATCAGGCGAGATGGAGCCAAAGCCCTACAAAAAATAATCTTATCATCATCAGCCAAATGACGTCCACTTCTGAACATTAACAGCCTTACTACAAAAACTTAAACATCTGTTGAAAATTTGTCTAAAAAAAGTGTGACTGCAAAACGAACCTTATTTCAACGTCATAACCTGTCATTTTTTTAGACAAGTGTTCAACCAGACGTTTAAAAGTTTTTGTGGTACACACGGCTACACATCAAGCTAAACCAGTATAAGCCGACCTTTAATTGTGTGAAAAGATCATACAAAGCAAGGCCAAGGCAAACTGGTTTTATATAGCTTGATGTGTAGCCCACCGTACACCGGTAATTATTTTATAAATAATATATCTTAAGCATTAACGCATGTGTAACGAATTTTAAAGCTTTTCTTTGGAAAGAAAAAAAAAACAATAGATGGCGCGATAATGTCACCTTGAGACGTTAGAAATGGATTGAAGGATTCGAGCGTCCGGTATAAACCTCGGTAGCTGAGTTGGAAAGAGCGTCGGATATAAGTACTGAATCCGGAGATCGCAGGTTCGAATACTGCTCGCAGTTCGAATTTTTATTTCCAAAGAAAAACGTCGTAATAATATCTTATATCTAAATCATAATAGTAGTTTATGAAACTGGTACATAATGAGGGGTATTATACACGAGTGTGAGTTTAAAAAACGAGCGAAGCGCGTTTTTTAAAAGTATCACACGAGTGTATAATACCTAGTTATGTACAGTTTCATACACTACTTTATCTACTTTCATTGAACACGAATTTATCAAATAAAAGATAAAGATTGACACAGTATTATGGCGCCAAAATTCCCGATATCACCGCGCATGGGACACAGCGTGCGCAGCCACAGATAAAAAATCAAATGGATGTATCTATGATCTGTAATCTGTATCGTAATGAAAAAAAAAATTATTATAACATTATTTTGTAGAGAAATAGTTTGTAGAGAAATAGTGTCATAATTTAATTTTTTAATTTCATTTCGATATATTGTGTGTAAAGTACGTCATTATAAACTCGTTTTGAGTTTTGTATTTTGAATTTAACGATATGAGAGTAGATAAAATGCTTTATTGGTTAATTCCCCAAATAAGGTCGGTCAAAGCAAAATAACACCAAGCTTAATAGGTACGACATTAGATAATTATAATCAGAACACGTGTCCCTTTAATCTAGGCTCAAAATATAATGGCATCTGTCGGCCTAGGAATAGACACAAGGTCTAGGATCTAGGTCGACCAGTTTTGGTTAGCTGTGTCTTGTTAGACGGTATTACAGACAGGACTATTTGAAGTCTAGCTAGGCCTTTAGACGCATTAATAAAAAGACGCATGAATATTTTCTTGTTTGTAAGGGTGATACATGGATGAGAGACACAGAACCGAGAGATATGGCAAAAAAGGGGGAGGCCTATACCCAGCAGTTGGTGATCCCGGGCTGATATGATGATGATTATGATGACGGGTATAGGTACTTTTTAAATGGTCCCATAATCTTCAGGCCAGGATCTGACGATGGAGACTTTTTTTTTAGCGTGGTAAATTCATCAAATGAGTCCTCCCGGGCGATCTTCGCAGTGGTGACACCCAGGCGTTCTTCCCTCCCTTTCAGACACAGGTACCTCCCAAAACTTCCGTGTCCGGTGAGGACCTGCGTCATGCGGTAGGTCAGGACGCCGTGACGCCTTTCCAGCCATCCCTCAAAGAGGGGTCATATATATGACCGCGGCGTGCCCGGACGATGGAGTCTTAGAGAAAATTATTCTAAAACATTTTTTTTAGTTTTCTAAACTACATTTCAGCATACCTAAACAAAAATAGCAAGATTTACAAAAATAGACATTGGATAACTTGGGCACCTAATTGACGACTTTACAACGTAGGAATAAAACAAACCTATATAAAAAAAAATATAAACAAAAATCTCATGGCGTCCTAAATATCAAATATCGCCAGTGAGCACTAACTAGCGTGTGAAAACAATACAAAAATATTTCGCATGCAATTAGATATTATGGCTAAAACTTCGCGTTGCTAGAATGATGAACTTCTAATGTCCATAGAAACTATTATATGACACTTTTTATAAGATCATCTGTCTGTATGTCAAAGAGAATAAAAAATTAGAATAAAATTGTTACATTTTTGACGAAATGCATGCACTCTTTATGGGCAGTAGTAACACAGTGATATCGGCCCAGACTTACAAGTTACAGGTCCTTCGTTCGAACCCAGCCAGGCTCATTACTTTGATTCTACATAAATATTCATTTAAAATGTCGAACCTCGACAACCAAGTTATAAATTAAATAGTACAAGCCTGAAAATTTAACCCTATTGTCTCTTTTTGTAAATGTGCTCATCTGTGTACAATTATTTATTTTAGGTGTTATTTTAAAAGACACGCAGAACCATGGCACAACATTAGTCTACAAATTAACCTATACAATAGCAGTCAGCGGCGTCTACAACCAGCACAATAATTAGATGATCAAGCGCAATATAACACTCACTTTTTGTTACATACTTCTATATTTAGTAGCTCAAATATTTATTTTTGCCGTGAGAATATGTTGATATTGATAGGTAAGAATTCGTATTCCCCTTTTGATTTTTCTATTGAAACTTGAGTTTTTAAGTTTTCAAAATATTCGGATTTTAGCCAAGTTCATGGCTTATGAGTAGATTCTGTTTTTTGGGATATAAAATCTTCAAATAAGTCCTCTCCTCGCCATGGGTGGAGCGGAAAAGACTTTCAGACTTTTTACAGATTATCTGACTAAAAATCTACCCTCTTCTTTCAATATTGCCCTTTATGTTTCAGGGTCACGGTTACCTTTATAGACGGTCCCGCGACCCTGAGGAGCAAGTTGTTTGATCAGGAGTTAAGTAAATTATTAGTGAAAATGCTGTATTTTTTTAACCATTCGATAAAAGCCATAAACAGGTGGCTCTAAGTGACTTATAAGGTTTTTTTAAAACTCAACACAAACGAAATACAATACGGAAAATGATCATCTAAAATTCTTTTAAACTCTGGTTTACAAATTCTCATTATTTTCCTTTTAAGCTATATTTTAGCCTACAAATTCAAAGTCCGTCAATTTGGCTATGACCACAAAAACATTAGTGTGTCACTGTGTCAAACAAAGAAATGAATATTCGGTGTTAATGAGTCAGCTTTGTTTAGCAATATGGTTTTGTATATAGTTGCGTGATCAGCTATTGATAGAATTTGTGTGTAATGTAAGTCATTTAATAAATGATACTAATTTAACTACTAAGTTAGTATACAGGGTGTAAGAGACATCGACGCACAAACGGATACCATGGGTCCAGGACATGATTCTGGACCCCCCCGTGTTGAAATTTTCCGTTGGTTTTTTCCTAATTTTCAATTTTAAAAATATTTAGTTTTTTTTTTTTACTTTAGACCGTTCATAATCGTTATTCTTACCTAACCCAATGAGAAAAGATTTTTAATAAAAAAGTAATTAATTCACTACTTTCACTAAAAGTAGCAATGTAGGTAAATAAAACTAGAAATGGTGTCTTCTTAGATGTTTATAATGAAAGGTCATCGTACACCTAAATACTGTGTCCAGTACCACAGTACCTGCAGTACTTTAAGCGCGGCTCACTATTAAAAAAAAACAATTATAAAAAAAAAATGAAAAATCCAACACGGGGGGTCCAGAATCATGTCCTGGACCCATGGTATCCGTTTGTCCGTCGATGTCTCTTACACCCTGTATTTAAGTGAGTGTATGACCAGAATGAGGCGAAAGGAGTATGTAAGGATATAGTAGCAGCTGGCGCCCTGTTGGGTCTGCCTAGTCCCATGGGAAGAAGGCGTGAGTTTATGAGTGTCCTTGCAATGCCCCAACCTAGACAAGGCCTTGTCAAAATGCAGTTTTGTCTAGACTAGACGAATATCAAATACAATGCATAATATCCTGTATTATTTGTTATAAATCTACCTTTGTCCATGATGTAATTTGAACTATTTGGTTACCAACTCCATTTTAGGGGGGAAAAACAGGTTTGAAAATGGATTTAGTTTTTCCTATTCCGACGAATTATTATTAACGTATTGCTTTTTATTAATACCTGCTTTTGTTGTCGTGTGGTGTTTAATTTTAGAATGCTATTTAAAGGTTTATTTTGTGTATTACGTACCTATTGAATAATAACATTTTTCCTGTGTATTTTTCTCCGGTTAACTGTTGTCGAAACTAAATACTAGAATCTATCAGGTGTTGTAAATACGTAAATATATAGGAATAATTTTTTTGGGTGATAATCATCACCCAAAAATGTATTCCTATTAATAGTTTATGAACGCATTGATTCCATACTCAAAAATATTATTTTTTATTAAGAAAAATGATAAAAATGACGCTTCATGGCTTTCGCAATTATTCCACGATGTTTACCTACGCGGTCCAATTGATTTACTATTCGAAAAACTAAACTTTTTTATCCAACAAATTCCTGTGTATGTTTCTTTCTATGCTCCATTTTCACCTCAAAACAACTGAACCGATTTTCATGATTTTTTTAAACACAGATAAATGTGACCCTATAGATGGTTACAAGCTATCTAAGGTTCGATATAATTAAATAGTCACTTTTCAATTAAAAATAAAAAAAATACCAAGTTCCACACACCCAGGTTAATTTTCTGTAGGTAAGTTCAACATAGCTATGAAAACATGATCTATTCATACTCCCGAAGGTCAATATGACAAAAGTATTTGTTTTAAAGTCTAGGACCAAATAGATTTATAATAAAAGGTGTTATGAAATCCATATCCTATGAAACATTTGTGTGCTGATGTCATGTGATTGTTCGCCATTTCAAACGTTTTGTCATGGGATTTTGAGGAAGTAGACGTAAAGAAAATGAAAATATCATAATTATCTGTCAAGCATTTTCATAATTAGGTTTGTTAAACTCTATTTAGACTACAAATGCAAGAACTAGCAAGTAAGTTTGACTACATTGCAGAATTCATTTAATCAAACTAATACTGCGATTAATTGACTTAGGTAATTGCGGACTATTGATGGAATGAATTGTCTAAACGAGGCCTTCGGTTAAACTGAATAAAAAAAAAATACTATTTCAATATTTTCATAGGTACCTACTTATTCATTTCATTTGGTGGTTGGCAGCACTAAAGACCATAAACGTTTGTTGTAACATTTTTGAACGAAAATATTCATGTCATTTGACAAAATGTGATGTAATGTAATTGTGTAAAGTGAGTTTTCACTTTCACTGGAAGAGTCCGCTTCATAGTCATTGAGTCCATACCACGAGTAAAGTCCTGTAGATAATTTTTGCCACTGCATTTTTTTGATACAATTTGATGCAATGACATAGACACTAGCGTCAAAAGGATTTCAGTCGTGGCGGGGACTTTAGCTGTCAAATGACATGAATATTTTCGTTCTAAAATGTAAAAGTATTTATAGTGTCCGTTTCACACCGCGTCCGAGGAGGAGGTTATCAATTCGTCGGTTTTTTTTTTTTTTTTTTATGTTTGTTACCTCATAACTTGCGACTGGGTGAACCGATTTTGATGATTCTTTTTTTATTTGAAAGCTGGTGCTTCCCATGTGGTCCCATTGTCACCATTTCAATATCTGATGATTGGATCCTGGAGAAATCGAGGGCAACCCTCAAATTTTATAGGCCCGCACATCGTTTTTCGCAAATATTATGAAGTAATTTAAGTACTTGCGTATAGTAATCATCATCTCATGTAGCTTAGCTGATGATGGAAGGTTCAACAACTCCTTAACAGTAAGTAGGCGTCGACTGTTTTTAGTAAATTACTTTTTTCATTAAGTATTTCAAAGCACTACAATTTAATAAAGGTCTGGAGTATATCTGATGATGGAGCCGAGAGACAGTCGAGGGAACTCCTCAATGATTCACAGCAGCTACCTTGTGTTTGAGCTTGATTAATTTGTATTGATAAGAACTTTACACCTAGATGAGTTGTAACTGTTATTAGGGGTCTGATGATGAAGACGAAGGACAGTTCAGGGAATTCCTCAACGGTTTATAGTAGCTACCTTGTGTTTGGACTTAATTCATTTATATTGATGAGAACTTTACACCTAGATGGGTTGTAACTGTCATTAGGGTTCTGATGATGAAGACGAAGAACAGTTCAGGGAACTCCTCAACTGTTTACAGCAGCTATCTTGTATTTGGACTTAATTCATTTATACTAATGACCCATATGGGTTAGTGTTCGATGCAGTATACCTGCCATTAGGTCCCAAAAAAAAATTCATTTATTTTGGTGTTCTTGCTTATTGTGTACATGGGCGATGTTATAACCAGTGCTAAGGATAATAAAATTCTAGTGCATAACTAAGAAAATTATGTTTTTGACAAGAATTTCGGTTGAATATTTAAACTAAAAAGGGTAAAATAAAAAAGTTTTTTTAAAAAAATGTAACCGACTTCTAAAAAAAAACAACCACTAAAAAGGGTAAAATAACCTACCAAAAAACTTTTTTTCGGAAGTCGGTGGCAAAAAAATCAATGAAATAAAAAAGCAAAGCCACCGACTTCCGAAAAAAAGTTTTTTGGTAGGTTATTTTACCCTTTTTAGTGGTTGTTTTTTTCCCGTAAATCCACTTCAGTTGCTTGAATAACGGTAGATTCATTTTCAATGCAATTATATTTATTTAGTTTATCTCTGGAACTGAGTTCCTGTCGGATATCCTATAGTAAACTTGTAGGCCATATTCTACGAGCTATATCTAAGCATAATCATACGTATCCACTGTTCCTCTATGAATTCGGCTATGTTTAATAACCTCACAAAAATGGCGCGAGATATGCGTCTAAAAGAGATGGCCCATTTTCTTAGGGCACTCTGCCTAGCATATAAAAAATCATGTACAGTAACCAATTTTGGTTTATTTTGAACATAATATGCTGTAAAATTAACTGTAAAAGTTACATAATCCAGTAACTTCAGACTTCCTAGTAATTAACAAAAAGCATCAATTGGTCATGAACCTACTCGGGCTCTTACCTCTATATTATCCAGATTATTTTGCGTGGGTATAAAGAGACCCTTGTAAATGGACGGGTATTGGGTAACCATTTTGTTATTATATTCTCAAGTTTAAACCCAGTATTACAAAGTCTTCAGAAATCATGCGAGTTAATATTAACTTATTATTTTCTTTACTGTGAAGGAAAACATTGTTAAAAGTCCAGCTCTCTCAAGTCTGATGTGATGTACTATGTATAATTTAAACACTGGCAGTATTGGGACAGCAATGGAATGATAAGTTCCTAGGACCTGTAAAGGTAGTGCCCTATATGGTTGCAGTGTTAAAATAAAAAGAAACATTGAATAACATGTGAATGAAATATTTAATATTCAATAATTCTTACAAGAATATCATTTAAAAATGATGCTAGAGGAGTAATATTGGTCTGGTGTCTGGCCCAGCCTAAATACCAGATAATCGTCACAAGTACCTGAAGTCTTGCAGTAAAAGAAAATTGCAGTAGAAGTGGTGACTCCAACCAACGCACACCATAGTGTGGCCCAGTATTCTATGATTGGCACCTTCAGCAGTTAGCAGCAAGAAGCATGGGTGACATTAATATGTCCATCTTCTGGAAGCTGAAAGGCAAAGTAGAATATGAGAGTTTAGATATATTTACATTTTATCTATTGTAATATGAAAAGGTTCTAAATAAATACTTTTTTAAATATCAATAGGTGAAAATCAATTGTTTAATTAAATATACCAAAGTAATAATTTCTTCTACAAATCAATGGGCGTTTTTCCATTAGCCGGCCCGGCACCGGCGCCGACGCCATGCCGGTGCCGGGGAAACAAAAATGTATGTAGGTAGTAATATAACAAGACGTGCAAAAGCGAACCATACATTTTGGTTTCTCCGGCGAAGGCATGGCGTTGGCGCCGGTGCTGGCCGGGCCGGTTAATGGAAGAACGCCCATTCGCTGCGCTGTTTAGATAACACAAAATAACGTATTTTATTTGTAGGTTTTCATAATAAGTTTTAAGTACATACCTGAATTGTTAGCCATTGCATAAGCATCGTTTGGAAAGGCATGTCTAACGAAGATATAACATGTCTTCTTAGCCGTCCCGTAGCTATACCGCAATTAATACACCTCATTGTTGTATTATTGTTGACAATGTCCGAAACGTAAGCACAATCAAGTCCGTATTAAAAGCACTAGATAATCGTTGGGCAATGGAATCAGTCCGTGTAGAATAGCAATGGTCGGTATAGAGAAAAGATAATCGCACAGTTTACTAATAAAAATAAGCGCACGCACAAGCTGCGAACACAAACGAAATGAATGTCAAATATTCAAATTGTCAAACAAAAAACATGACGGATGTCAAGCATATGTCAAGCGATTGTCGAACCTGTCATGTCGTTTCGTTTCATTGTTGCAGGAAAAAGTTATTAGTTCAGTAAATTAAAATAAGTGTTTCATAGCATTCGAATAATTTATAAAAATGTTTTTATTATAATTGCAAAAGTGAATAATCATTTTACAGTCAGAATAATGTTTAATATTACTCTTACAAAGCATTCATATTTTAGCTTAACAGGGAATGGAACGTTTATCCGAAATAACGTACTGCCCCGATACGCCGGAAACGTAAAACATCTATTTATGTCGAAATATTTTTTCGGAAGTTGTACGCAAACGTAAATCATTTAGTAATTAATATTTATATTTTTATGTATTTATAACTAGGCATGTAAGCTGTACATGTCACTGAGTAACTAGGCAGAAACTGGCCATGTCATTTCTAGACTGTTTAAGGCCTGTTTTAATAACTTTTGTTTTACAATCTTACCATATTTTCTTACAATCTTTCAGGTAAATAATGTACCCGTATGAAGAATTCTAATATGTACTATGAAAAGGGCCTAAAATGTAGAAAGTCAAAAATATGCCCTTCAAATTATAAAACCATATACGTAGGACCTACTTAGTTCTTGACTTTTTGCTCTTTTCAAGAAATACTCAAAGAATAGTTGGTTCAGAAAGAGTCTGTTAAAATGATCCACTAAAAACATTAATTCATGTTTCATGTTGCCAAGACGAAATCAATATGGGTGGCACTATAAAAAAGTTATCAGATCCCATGTAGAGCCAAGCTTCTACGCACCCTATCTCCCTTATTAATAAACGTAGACTAAAGTTACGCCAAGGTTAATCCTTAAAAAATGTGTGGTTAATCCGAAGATAACCTTGGCGTAACTTTAGTCCACATTTATTAATAAGGGGGTATAACCCTTAGCCAAATTACGTGGCTTGGTCTTTTATCCAACCTATCGTAGTCCACTGTTAGATAAAGGCCTCTCCCAAACATGAATAAAGATTACCGAAGAAGACCGAAACTTGACCAAAAAGCCGGTAGCGGGTTTTCACTGCTGAGAGCCCAAGTGCCCATGCATGTCCGGACTGCCCACTGGCAACGCGTGGAAACTTTCTGAAAGCATGTACTAACAAGTCCCTGATTACAAATCCTCCCTAATCCACACTTCAGTAGCCACAAAACCAATAACACTTTAATCCTAAACCTGAAACTAATTAGTATTCATAATTTGATTAACAGTTAAAGGGTATAGGATGTGAAGCCATTTTGCATAAACAAAATCCAATATTGTGACGTGTGTGTGAGTTTGTGTGAGAGTGTGTGCGTGCTGCGAGTAGCGCCAACCAAGGGTGATGGGCTGTATTCATAGTGCGGGATCTCGGAACGTTTTGGACTGAAGAGTTTGTTGTAATGCTGTAAATTGTGATATGTCAAGGTAAATGTCTTCTTATCTAGTTAGGTAGGTACCCTTACCTTACCTATACGAAAAAAAAGTTGAGTAATATCACAGATTTCATTGGCACAGGTAAGGATATTTTATCGACAAGCGATCATTTCTTCTCTTCGTGGTTGAGCGTAGGTATACCTTTAGGAAACAAGAGTAGAAACGTGAAGTCATTGTGATATTTAAACAGCCCAAAATCTACCTACGCGTTTTAAGCCTTTTTAATGTGTTGAAAATTTGTTATTCTCAATAGCTTATCAAATAAAAGCTAAACATTGCACCATTGATAACTCTGATTAAAAAGCGTATTCAAACTCCTCATTACTCAAGTATTTGTGTGGCTGACTAATATGACAGCTTGTCAATAGAGCCGACACATAATATCAATTTTACTATATCAATATCCGGACCCATCAAGAAAACAAAAGTATAAAATGAAATCATGATAATATCAGCTGAATAAAAGCCTCCCCTAAAGATTTCCAATGAGACTGTAGTTAGAAGCGGCTTGCATTCAGCGCAATCCTGGTGCCTTTCATTAGATCGTCTTTCTACCTTGTGGGTGGACGTCCTACACTGCACTTGCCAGTACGTGATCTCCATTCGAGAACCTTAAGTCTTCGGTCATCAGTTCTGCCTGCTATGTGGCCTGCCAACTTGTTAATTTGGTGTCGGTATAAATGAGCATGTGTTACTCAAAATTAGGGCAAATTATGAAACTCGGAAAATCTCAATCAGAACTCGTAATCCAGCCGGACTATAGCTCGGGCCCGGCAGTAGATTCATACTTGTTGATTCAGACGGGCTTCGCAAACGCGCAGCACATGTAACATATTGCCGTTTGCTTACACATAACACTATTATTTTCTTCGCCACGTGGAACTTGATTAGAGATCTGGATCAATATTATTTAATTTTATGAAGTTAGGTTACGAATTTTGTTCATTCTTCGCTGTTTTAGCTGCAAAACTTTCATTTATGTTCATCATGAACAACAGCCCTTCTTCATCCTTCTCTGCCAGGTATACACCGTGACTTTTTAGTCGTCTTACAAAAATGGTCCACTTAATGTATCCGACCTAAAATACCTCTCGGCGAGTTTTTTTTTTTTTAATCATTAATAATATTTTTATTATAAATTAATTAAAGTACATTAGAGATGTAAAACACCCTGTTAAAATGTTTACGTATCAAGCTGTAGAGTATACCTACCCAGCGCAATAGTCGGGTAGATCATTCCATCTCCATTTTCTATTAGACAAGGGTGTTTCTAACAACACCTTGCGTCATAATAACGAATTAAATTTTTTTTTTTTTTTCAAATCTCTTAAATACCAATTTTTTTATTGAAAACGTGTTCTAGTCATTGGATACATGAACTGGACTGCCGTTGTAAGACGACTAAAAAGTCACGGTGTATAGAAAAACATTTAATTGATATTGGACACATTTAACAATAATAAAAATACAATAAAAAAATTGCATTTTGCTGAACATGCCCCACACCGAAAGGGTTACCAACTCAGCATTTGCTGGGCGAAAGACACCCGGTACTGGTTTTCAGTTGGCACCCCGCAGTGACTCACGGACGAGGATAAGTTTCTTCTTCAGCTAATGTACATGTGTCTGTCCAGGTTTACGATGAAAATAATGTCGTCTGCTAAACTAAAACATGTATGATAATTGGCATACTGTGGTTGAAAGTAAGCTAGCATTTCTGATTGCACTTGATGACCACTGAGCAACTTCAACGCACGATTTTAGGTCCGATTCGTCAGTTTGTTGACAGCTCCTTGCGGTGCTCATGGAGTAATCATCATCAACCTATAATGTTCCCACTGCTGGGACATAAGCCTCCTCTCTGTGAGAGGGAGTGGGCCATCATCCACGACGCGGGCCAAGTGACAAAATCCCAGGATCCCCTTTGTGGAATACTTCGCAGTATCGACACAGGCCTGATCCTTGGTCGGACGGCGAGATACTTATTACTCGGCGCGAGCAAGCCCTCAGTGTTATTGAACTGACTGTCTGTCCCTTAAAAAATAACCCATTTTTGTGGATTTAAACATTGCTTTAAGTCCTTAATTGATTGCATCACCGCTTATAACACAGTATACGTCATTTCATGTTTACATAGCACCATATAGAGAATGAAGTTAAACACAATTACCACCAAGGACGAAACTGTGAACTTAGTTTGACTTAAATCGGGCGCAGTCAAGTTAATGCTTAAGGGTCAATTCATACTCAATAGAGCGACATAAAATCTAAATTATTATTAAATTATTATTTACTACACGAATAAATCTGTGTGTATACCCCTTTTTCTTTTATTTTTTCGTGGTAACATCATCGAATGAGTTCTCCCACCTAGGGTGTGGCGGGAGGGACTGTCAGACTTGTACTGACTAAAGTCCACGGTGTCCTTCAATAGCCCTTTACGTTCCAGGGTCACGGTTATCTGATGAGACAGTCTCGCGACCCCGTGTGTATGTATAGGTATGCCTACGTTGTTGTTTACAAAAGCCACAACATTAAGTAATTCTATAAATAAAATTAGGTAATTTTGTAGCCTTTGGCTATTGAATTATAAATAACAAAACCCGAACTTTAAACATACCTAAAATGACAAACATTACAATTTAAAGCACCAATTTTCCTTAAAACCAAAAATAACTTCGACGCAAGTACAATTTAACAAAGAAAACTCGGTGTCCGGTTGTCCGGGTGTCCGATTTTGAACCGTCCGTCCGATATTCGTCCCGCGGATCTGTTTCACTCACTTAGCAGGGTGGTTGTACCCCCCTATTGATTTTATTCGCCCCACTTTCGCGACACAACGACCCCATCCCACCCACCATTTTTAAACGTTGCCTGTTAGACAATAGAAACGAAATTTTTAAATTTTCTCAATCTTTTTCATGTTTTGGAATGAAAAGGGAACTTCTTTACCTAGGAGCTTTTTCTGAGGAGCTCGTGGCTAAATAATTACAGCTGCTCAAGCCTATCTTCTGGGTTAAGCCGCGCTTGCCGAGGTTCGATCTGTCATAGCGAGTTTCCTCTGTGCCTCGGAAAACACGTAAAGCCTTTGGTCTCGACTGTCAATTTTAGATCTTTGACAGCCGTTACTAAAAGTCTGACAACCAGTCTTACCATGGGGTATCGAATACTCAGTTACTGGGTTGTGGAGGTCCGATAGGCAGTCGCTCCATGTAGAATACTGATATTCAACTTCATCTGGTTTGATAGGAGGCCGACCCTAATATAGTTGGGAAAAGGGTAGGCAGACGACGATTACTTCTTTAGCCAGATTTTTTAGGTGTTAAGAACGGTCTAGGAAACGCTGGCGTGTCGATCTAGACCCTTTCATGAGAGATTGGAAGGGAAGAGTGGAAGATGGAGGAGACCTTTGCCGAGCAGTGGGAAAAAAAATGTTAAAAAAAGAGCGACTGTGTCCAACAACTTTTAATACAAACTTTCAAGTTCTTATTTAACCTTTTGTATGGTTTTGAACACAGTGACTTTTGTTTGTGACAGTGGTGGCCCAGTGGTATTGGCCTCGACTTACGAGTTGTAGGTCGTCGGTTCGAACCCCGTCAGGCGCATTACTTTGTGTAATTTATTTCAAAACCACTGCTCTCAAAACGGTGAAGGAAAACATCGTGAGGAAACCGGCATGTCCTAGAACCAAAAATTCGAAGACATGTGACATCTACCAATCCGCACTGGGCCCGCGTGGTAGATTACGGCCCACTCCCTCTCACAAAGAGGAGGCCTGTGTCCCAGCAGTGGGAACATTTATAGGCTGATGATGATGGTTGTGGAACTGTGATATGAATGTAATTTTCTTTAACATCATTTATATTTTGTTCCAGGTACTTTCAAAAACTGTTCATCATTGAATAAGGGTAAAAAGGATAGATACTTTATGAATAAAACTTAGGGCTCTTTTTCATTAACAGTAGGTTACACTTAAAGGATTGTCTACATTATAAACAACACGCTCTTGTTTGTGATGAGACTGATGTAAAGGCAGTCTAGTTACCAAATTGTAACAAAATGTCTGTGTCTAAGCAGGATTTCGTGGCGGTGTTGGAACGCAAAGGGCAGACGGAGGTAGTACAGGGTGGATTTTAAGTCAGTGAGAGTCTAACATTCCGCTATACACAGGAAGGAAGGAATCTTTTGATGATTTTAACAAGTTAAAAGACAAAAGGGTTCATGTTCGTTCCTTATTTGATATCATCATCATCAACCTATAAATGTTCCCACTTCCGGGACACAGGCCTCCTCTCTGAGAGAGGGAGTCGGCCATAATCCACCACGCGGGCCAAGTGCGGGTTGGTAGATGTCACATGTCTTCGAATTTTTGGTTCTAAGACCGCCGGTTTCCTCACGATGTTTTCCTTCACCGTTTTGAGAGCAGTGGTGTTGAAATAAATTACACAAAGTAATGCGCCTTGGGTTCGAACCCACGATCTACAACTCGTAAGTCAAGGCCGATACCACTGGGCCACCACTGCTCTCTCTCTCATTTGAAATCAACAAGCTTTTAATATGAGATTATAAACTGATTTATATGAAACTTTTTTATCGAAAGAATTCCATTGAAATATTGAAAGTTGGATTTTAACCAGCGGCCATCTGCTACAGTTCATCAGAAGTCTTACCTAACGAAGATGTGATCGACGGTGAAGAAAGCTTGTCTAGAAGTAACCTGTTCACTCTTGAATTGAAGACCCCAAGGTTATAGCTGTCGGGAAATACAGATCCTGACGGGGAATTCCACTCTTTAACTGTGCACACAATAAAATTATTCTTATTGATTTACAAACATAGAAACTCATATACCTACAATCCCAAATATCATTATCATCAGCCGGAAGACGTCCACTGCTGAACATAGGCCTCCCCCCTAGACCGCCACGCCGAACGACAATTCGCCACTTGCATCCATCGGTTGCCCGCGAACCTCACAATCCCAAATATACCCAGATATAATACAAAAATTTGTCCCGTGTGGAAATCGAATCCCCGACACGTTGCGACAGCGACTGTGCCAATCTTCCGTAATTAACGAAAATATGTTCGCCCTTTAACCAAAAATAACCCATCTCGAAGTGTATTCGTTCATTGATTAGAACTAGAACACATTGTGCCCAGAAATAGATCGCCTGCATGCGTGGGAGTTGAATGGCTGACGTCACATATTATGCATTCCATATCGGTCAAATATTTCGTATTACGCATCTTTCGGTTACGTTCTAGACTTTATTATGAACCTAGAAAGTTAGATAAGGTAGGTAGTAAAGGAGGTGAGGATCACTATCTATAATAAACCGGCCAAGTGCGAGTTGGACTCGCGTGAAGAGGGTTCCGTACGATGTTACCTATCACGTTTTTTTAAATCTGACCCAAATTGGTACGCACAATATTGAGTAATTTACCATGTTATTTTAATATCATGGACTTCTTATAGGCTTTCCTATAATCTATAAGTAGAAAACTAATTTCTGTATTTTTTTCAAAATTTTAGGTTGAGTAGTTTCAGAGATAAGGGGGGGAATGGTCAAATTTCGTCTATTTTCTTGAATAACTTGGAAACTATTTATTTTAAAATTACAAAAAAAATACTTTTAAGATTGTCTCAGCAAAACCTTTCATTTGATATGTCATACGATGCAGTTTTCAATTTTTTTTTTTCCCCTTCCCCCCCAAAAATTACCTCCCACATACAGATTTCATCTATTCACGTCACACCTCTGTGCTTGGGTCACAGGAATTGATATGTGTACCTTTCAACCCAATCGGTCTAGTAGATTCGGAGATAATTGACTGTAAGCGACAGACTGACGAACACACGAGTGATCCTATAAGGGTTCCGTTTTTGTATTCGGACGTACGGAACCCTAAAAACAATAGCAAAGCACAGCATCATCACCTGCTTAGCCTTTTCCTATAAGGGTCAGCAGCCAATCTATCCTAATGCAGCTGAATATCAGTATTTTACAGAGACTGCCTATCTGACCTCCACAACCCAGTAACTGGGTAATACGATACCCCATGGTAAGACTAGTTGTCAGACTTATGAGCTTTTAACTAATAGTAACGACTGTCAAAGATCTACAAATGACAGTCGGGACCAACGGCTTTACGTGCTTTCCGAGTCACGGAGGAAACTCGCTATGACAGATGGTCACCCATCCACAGACCAACCTCGGAAAGCGCGGCTTTACCCAGAAGATTGGCTTGAGCAGCTGTAATTATTTAGCCACGAGCTCTTCAGGAAAAGCCAAGGAAAACCTCCTAGCTAAAGAAGTAATCCTTCCCTTTTAATTACAAAACATGAAAAAGATTGAGAAAATTTACACGCCTTCTTCCCATGGGTACCCCCATGGGAAGAAGTAGGCAGAAACTACAGAGCATCACCTGCTACGATCCTAAACATACTTTTTTCGCCTCATCTACATTCATACATCTGATCATACACACACGTCGATTGCTAGTACTACGCACCCGGCATTTCTGAAGCACTTCACCAATAAGGTCAGTGTAGGTCTACCTAGGGCATCCTCTCCCTGCGTTTCCACTCACCTCCACCTTATAAAGTTGTGTGTACATAAATAGTAGTAGCTATTAGTTTAAAAAACTAAAAAACACGCTTTTAGCACGCACTAAAAATTACAATCTTCGTATTCTTCTCGTCGAACCTTATTGATTGATACCCATGACATGGTAAGAATTTGGTAAGAAAATGTCATTTCGCATTATTTTCAGCAAACAAGCAGCCAATCCGCCACCATAAGACGGCCGCCATGTTGGATTTAGGTCACGTAATAATTTTTTTCGTATCCCATTCAGCAAACCCATTCATTTAATACCCATTTCATGGGGGTGCATTTCAAATATCCGCCATCTTGAATGTCCGCCATATTGGATTTAAGTCACGTGACTATTTTACAGCAATTAGCAGCGATATCATGGGGGTGGATTTCAAACAGCCAGTCCGCCATCTTGGGGAGGCCGCCATATTGGATTTGTAATAACGTTTCTTAGCTAGTCATGTATTGTCATCAGAACTCAGAGCGTGTGTAACATTTCATCCTAATCGAAGACCGGGAAGTGGGTCAAATTAAGATTCCAAGATTTTCTTATATACACAGTTACAAGTGAAGCTAATAAAAGCGTGTAATAAATAAAACATCTTTTACATTCTCAAACAAACTCCTTATGAACACAAAACGTCACACCTACCGTCAAACCACACACAAAAAACTTCTACTCGAACAAAACTACCAGGAGAACAATACCAAGTGCATTTACCTCGACCAGTCTACAAACACCAGGTTCTTAGTCTAGTACAGTCTTTAGATGGAGGCTGGGTAGCTCGGATCGAACAAAATCAATACAATACGACTGTTTTTAACGTGTACGTCCATCTCTACGTGTAGGTGTAGCTACGGAAGCGAGGAGCAACAGTTAGGGTACACCCGCAGGGTATTGTGGAATTTGGATTTGTTTTCTGGAGATTTTGCGTGTTTTTAGATTCTTGGATGTTATAGAGGAATTTCTATCGTAATAATTTTGGTCGTTTATTGTTGAATAGAGCCCTGGGTTACGGTTTTTCTGAAAATTTTCTTCAATAAAAACCTTGTCCTGACAATTTAATTCGTTTTTTTTTAATCAGCCTGTACTGTCCCACTGCTGAGCAAAGGCCTCCCCCAATTACTTCCAGGAACTCTTTTCCTGGGCCGCTTCAAACCAGCCCTCATGGTAAGCGTCCAGGGGGGGTATTACAACGTCTTAAAACCAGGCTTATTCCAGTGAGTGAATGAGATGGCGCTAGACGACTTGTATAGCTCTGTTACTTTCACTCGCCGGAACAAGCCTGGTTTTAAGACGCGCGTTGTAATACCCCCCCAGGTCGTCTCGCCATCTTTTTCTGAGCCGGCCTCGGCCGCGCCGTCCATCTCCCGGCACCCATTGTGTGGAGATCTTTTAATAATTCGTTATTACAAAAGAAAAAGAATTATCTAATTTGGAGCAGTGAGTCCTTTGTTAGATTTTTGCTACTTTGTTAGACTTGTCTTGACAGTGTTGTAGAACACATTGATTTTACTAATATGATTATGATTTTGTCAACAAAAGAAAATATTCCTAAAACCTTATTATATTATGGCTATATTCAGTCTCCATCTGCTGGACACTGCTAGGCAGTTTGTTATGTCCAACTCATCCCACCTTCTTCAAAAAAATCTGCTGTCCTGTTTTCCGAGTGCGTCAAGCTCAACATTGTTATTATTTTAGTCTACAGCTTATTGAACATCTAGAACAACCATGATGTGTTTTTCCTCTTCAAAAATCTCCATTTCAAATGCATCAAAGTTGACAAGATGCAAAGACAACACAAAACATAACCCTTTATTCATCTTAGACAGTATTTTGACAAGTTCTCAACTTCAAAATTGTAATTTCAGAAGCCATTAGTGCTCTAAATAGTTGAACAAGTAAACGTGTTTCACGCTCAAAACGTTTGGCTCACGCCTCGTCATTGAAATTTAATTAAGTAGACCTAGTTCTTGCCCATTACCATTTCTCCAATGTTTGTACCAAGGCCAGTCTGTTTGTTTCACATACAATTACAATCTATTTCAATACTTACGTTTGTCGCTTACCTATGACGATTTTCCTTAAGAGTATTATTAATATTTATAGAGCAAAGATCAAAGTCATCCTCTAAATTGTTTGTTTGATGGAGTACCTCAGGGTCGGTTCTTTCGTCGTCACTTGTACCAGTAATCGTTTGCTTGATATTGTCCTTTTTAATCATATTCTCAAAATAATAATTAAAATTATTGATTTGATCGTCAATTCAATGAAAAAAATGCTTATGTGTAGTCATAATCCTGAAAATCTGGCATCTAGATTTGACAGTCATCTTGTTGAGATCGTTTTGGCAGTCGCTAGGTGGCTTCATGTAAAATTTTGGTATTAGGTGCAATTGGTTAAATTCGACAAAGTCTACGTTAAAAGAGCAATCATTGTAATATGTAATGTGTAATCAGTAGTGCTTTTAAATGTGTATTTTATGATAAAATCTAGTAAAAACGGTCTTCAACAATTAATTACCTAACTACAGTTGACGCCTCTTCAATTAATTTAATACCAAAGCTATTACTTTCAACTTATCAAGAAGGTACAATAAATAAATAAATTTATCATTGTGCAAAAAATAAGCAATAATTTTTTTTTTCTTGGATTGTTTCGTTACTATTCTAGAAGAATTTCTTGTTTCGTTTATTCTTTTGATTTTATTAAATCATAGCTCGGAGGAATAAGGCAAGCTGTTGATATTTTTCGGACCATACTATTATTGTGATGAAATGAAAATCTTATACCTACTTTAACTAATCCTTTGCCTCACAAAAATGTTCCTATTATTTTGATGTGTTCAGTAACAAAAATGAAGCCAATAATTATCGTAGCAGACCAAACTGAATGTCTATGATAAGCGTTTGTCATGCATGTATCTTTAGTCAACAAAATAAAATCACTACAGTTACTATGCCTCTTAAATCTGTATCTGATATAGTAACAATAATAAGGCCAGAAATTCCCATAAACAACGAATTTCCATGAAAATTCACATTTATTATGCAAGTTTCTTTAACAAAAAAACTAGAAACATTAAAGGCATGCAAAAATTGCTTGATGAATTCAACACTTGCCCCGATTCCCATGATAGCAGACTTATAAAAACTGAATGCTTGATCGATTATCGAATTATATAGACAATTTTTATACCGTACGATTTTTATGCCAATAATGTTGTCGTTTAGTGGTTTAGTATTATCTGTTTTTATTTTGGAATTTGGTAAAATATTCTGAAATTCGGCCTTTTTTGAATCATTTTCTAATAATCTTTTTTAGAATATGGATTATATCTTATCCTTATTTTTGACAATTCTTATTGGTATTTTTATCATCTTTTTTGGTATAGAATGCAACTCATGCAGAGTCAGATCAAAAAATAAGTTAGTTGAATCCGGCTTTTTAAGCCAATTAAGAGTCTTTCAATTGGCTTAAATATTTTTCCGAGGGAAGAGCAAGGGTATATTTTTGACAATACAGAGTTCAGAATAGCAAAAATTAAAAAAAAATTGTATACCGCTAGAAAAATAACAGAAATAGCAACATTTAAAAGACCTTGCATGAATTTTGCAGTAACATAAATTATGAAACAATAATTCGCACTAAAAATTCTACAGGCAGCAAATTACTGACAGGCAAGCTACAGAACTAGATCAATAAAATTCAAAACGATTGATACATAGGATATCGTATTCTAGGTCACCAATATGTAGGTCCGATGCAAATGTTATGCACTTACATTCATAAATGTTATTGTAATATTTATTAGGAATAAAACTGTATCTTGCGTTAGTATTGTGTTAGACTTATGTTTTATTTGTCTCAGTGGGTCTAAAATGGTCACTTTGAGCAATATTCCTAATGATTCACTTCGTGCATTTCCAGGAAGTTCATTGGCTATTCATTCTATATGAGACGTAGGACTAGATTTTGAGAAAAACTATGAATTTTGTATTGCCCTTAGATCGCTTTCGCATATTTCTGAGCTCGATCTTCAAACTCAACTGCTACAACCAGATTCCCTGTGAAGACTGTCGTCTCTTGTTAAGGCATCCTTAGCTATAAGAGACAAAATTGACAGTATAAATTCCTTTATTAGAGACCACTGTCATTTTTTTTTTATTATTTAAATATCTCTTTAGTTTAATATTCATTTATGTTATTAATTTATTTTGTGACTATTTCAAGCGGCAGAGGATAACAGAATGAGGAAACTAAAACAAAAAAATCGAAGACATATTGTGTCATCTACCAACACGCAATCGGCCCACGTGGTGGGATACAACCCACTTCCTCTCATAGAGAGGAAGCCAGTTCCCCAGTACAAGCATAATAGGCTGATTATGAAAAAAAGTACTTCACAACAAACCTTACTTGACAAAATATAAATAGCCACAACACAGCAATAATATTTTCTATGAATACCAAAGACAAAGCAAATAGTCCACTTACAGTCCTTTTTATAGGTTTAACTTTCATGGGAATTTCCATCTGCCATGCGGTGAACGGCTGTCATAGACAAGTTTAGTTTTTAATTATCAAAGTTGCCTGTCTTTTGGATTCGTTAGAATTTTCATTGTTTTAGCTAGCCTGTAATTTCAGAGGTTATAATAGACGAATGGTTTAAAGAGTACTTAGGTAAATTAGACTGGTTCGGTTTAAAAGGGTTAAAATCATTGATTGTTGTCGTTCGATGATAGGTTTGTTTTTTTTTCTTTTGTTTTGGAGCTGTGTTAACTTGGCTATTATTTCTAGTATTGGATATGAAAAGGTTTTACGTATGGTGCTTCAGAATTAGGAAATTTTAAATTTCTACTAGTGGCCGGTCCCAGCTTCGCACGGGTAGGTAGATATATTAAAAACCGCTCGTCCGATTTTGTGCAAACTTCACATAAAGCATCTATTAAATAGTTCGAACAAAGCCTAAACATTTGGTTTGGATAGGTGAGCCCGTTCTTGAGTTATAACATTACAACGAAAAGTTCGTTCGTTTGCTTCATTATTTTGATATCACAAGTTGTTAATGAGAAGATAATTATATGTTGCATTGATTCCAGATGGATTAGAGTAGGAAAATAATGATGACGATGTGGAATGAAAAAAAACAATGATAAGATAAAATAACGGTACAATTAGGTGCATTGGTGATGGTCAAGAAAAAAAAGTCTACCTAATTTGTTTACTAATGAGCAAACGAAATGAGGCCATTTCTTAGGTATTAAACAGTTATTAGAATATTTCAGGTTAAAAGCACTTTAGTAGAATTATGGTTATAGCATGAAGTATATTCAATAAACACGTATTAATAGTAGTTTTCTTCAAGATAAAAATAATCTCGATCCAACGCTTCCTGTGCCTGTACCCGAGGTACACCACCTGTGGCTTCGTAAATTTAGTGTATTTCCATCCTCTTCACACTCACTAGACACCCCTCTAGCCATCTCTTTCACTCCTGTTTTCACAAATAAGTTGCATCCGAAAACAAAATAGAAAACCTCTTGATAGCACAAAGGAGACTAGTCTTTATTCTTGAAGAAAGAAGGGGTGAAATGGCGTGTATGTGAGTAGACTGAAAATTCTTTGTCAGGCGTACTGAAAGTTTCAGCGCTGTAGGAAATGCACCGAGCTGTATACTCTGATTGTAATATAACGCAATTTAAAATAAATAGGGATGGGGTAATAGTCGATAGTTTAACGAAAGCTATAGATAGACTTTTGAAGAAAAAATAAAATATCCAAAAATATTCACCTTTCGACACTTTACAGTTTGGGCTGTCAAGTGTTGTATTGGTAAAAATTTAAGTTTTACCGCCTACAAAAACATAAACTTCGATAAGGGTCGTTTTGCAGTCACATTACGTACGACGGTTTTTTATTTATTTGGTTAGTGATAGTCAATAAACACATTATTTTACTTGCTTTGGAGCAGGTACAGGTGTATGTGAACGCCTCTAAAATAAATAAATAATTAATTAATATTCTACGTTAGAAACATCAGCACATCGTTGCTAAAACTAACGACTTCAAGAGAAAGTATTATACTTTGACCTCAACCCCATCATAACTTGATAATGCCAGCATCATTAAAATTTAGAAAATAACCGCTTTGGCTCGTAACTGTTACTTATAACGTTATTAATATTATGCATGTAAATAACAGGTTTTAATAAAACTACTACGTCATTGACTGGTGCTTATTTCTTACTACTGTTATAAATGAGAAAGTTCTGTGGATGGATGAATGGATGGGTATGTTTGTGTTACTCTATCTCTTTCTCACCGAGCTGAGCTTTGTCGGAAAGAGCTTCTGATAAACTGCTTTATCTGATTTACCATCTGGTCGCAGGTAACAATATTGCTTTCAATCGAATTTTTCTTTGTCATCACTAACCATAAAATATCAGCCAACTGCGGACAGACTCGCGCATGAAGCACCAATTATCTATATTTTTATTATTTGTTGTTAAAATTTCAACTGTAGGCCTGTTATGGATCATGAGATACCGCCCAAAAATCAGAAACATGTCAATTCTCAACAAATGTCACGCTAAAAATACTCCTCAATTTATCACATTAATTATTATAGTTACAACATCGATATAATTATATCGATAGTGTCGCATCACTGGCTCGGTAACCGGGTTGCATTTCATGGGTAAACTGGTGTTGTCCCCGGCTTAATCTTTAAACGAGTTCGTTCCAATTCGCATTCAGACTTGTAGTTGACCAAAACGTTTGAAATTCTCGTCTGGGTTATAATTAATACGGGTATATTTTACACGTTAACACTATACTTAATATTGATGACAGTTCCTATGCAGATCATTCCACGCTTGACTTGATTACCTTAAGCTTCATCAGGATCTGACTCTGATTCTAAGTTATTTCCTGTCTGATATGTCCTTTTTTATTTTGGTAAAGTCATCAAATGAGATCTCACGCCTAGGGTGAAGTGGAATGCACTGTCAGGCGTTTGGTCCTCTATGGGGGGGCTCCGTCAGATCGCAACAAGACGCGTCGTCGCGGTCGACCCTGGCATCGTCCATGATCGGACGGCGAGTCACCCAGGCGCTAAACCGCAAGGTTTAGACGCATATATTCGAGATTGGCTGGACAAATGGAAAGGAACAGCCCAACTGTGGGGAAAAAGACGTTAAAGTAAAGTCCGAAGAACTTCTAAATTACTATAAAATGCAAGAAAATCTCTTATTCATTTCCTAGTAACCTTATAAACTCGGCACCCAATTTCAATTTCTACTAAAAATTCTCATATAAGTATACGATTTACAAATTACAGATTCACCGGGCGACGCGTAGTTTCTAAGGTCAGGGATCATGCTTTCACTGGTGGTATGCCCGTTTGTTTTGTACCCGTTATGGTTATACAATATTTTGTTAGGTAGGTAGGTAGGTAACCATCCTGGGAAAATATTACCTTGAAGGTATATCGCGGCACCATGGCCATTGGACGCAAAGAGCCAATAGAAAGAACAGGGTTGACTTAAACCCTTATTACACAACGCGTTTTTAGGGTTCCGTAGCCAAATGGCAAAAACGGAACCCTTATAGATTCGTCATGTCTGTCTGTCTGTCTGTCTGTCTGTCTGTCTGTCTGTCCGTGTATGTCACAGCCACTTTTTGTCCAAAGTATATGAGCTATCCTGTTGAAACTTGGTAAGTAGATGTATTATGTGAACCGCATTAGGATTTTCGCACAAAAATAAAAACAAAACAAATTTTGGGGGTGCCCCCCATACTTGGAATTGAAACTCAAAATTTTTTTTTTCACCAAACATATACGTGTGGGGTATCTATGGATAGGTCTTCAAAAATGATATTGAGGTTACTCATATCATTTTTTTCTAAACTGAACAGTTTGCGCGAGAGACACTTCCAAAGAGGTAAAAAGTTGGTCCCCCCCCCCCGTAACTTCTAAAATAAGAGAATGATGAAACTAAAAAAAAAATATAATGTAGACCTCAACAAAAACTTCCAACGAAAATTGGTTTGGATGAGATACAGTTAGCAGTTTTTGAGATATAGTACATTTTAAAAAACCGCAAATATAACTTTGCCATTCATACAAACACTATGAAAAACAAAGTTATTTTTGTTGTTTGTGTATATTACTTACTAATCTAAATATAATTACATCCCTAATCTATGCTTGCTACTACGGAACCCTTCATGGGCGAGTCCAACTCGCACTTGGCCGGTTTTTTTACTTATTACGAATCTTCTTCAGGATTCTTCTTGGCCTTTACCTAGCCTAGAAACAAAGATGTGAACTAACTCTAAGCGAGCTCACCAAGAATGGAACTCCTGCGCACCGATGGCGATGGAACGCAGTTAAAACTGGAGCCGAACTCTGACAGGAAGGTAGCATCGAGGCAGGTGGTTCTAGTGAAGCCAGCACATGCTAGTGGGATCACCCAGCCGTCGTCGCAGGTTATAGGATGAGTCCGACCAAGGGTCACACCGGGGTCATAGGACTATCGGGTATACTTGGCCCCGAAACGTAAAGGGGTATTGAAGGACACCGTGGATTTAAGTCAGTACAAGTCTGACAGTCCCTCCCGTCCTGCTCTGGGCATTTGATGATTTTACCAAGTAAACTAGGGTCACACCAAAAATCAATATTTTCCTTCATCGTTTTAGGAGTGGTGATAACTGGTTACATAAGATACAAACGTATAACATACGGCTGAAAACTAATGTCAAATATTGACGAACACAAATTCATGTTTCCATTAGATTCGCAAGACAATGCAAGGTTATGTAGATATTCTGAATACTGATAAGAAAACGTTCAATAGAAACAACTCTAGCACGTAGGTATTTGGGAAATGATAACTTTAAAACGTTGCTTACAGTTTGAAATAAAACAGTTTATTACAGAAATCCCCACTGACTATTGGACCAGAAAAAGTTACTTTCAATCCTATAGGGTCCAATTCAAAACGACTTAATATAGGTGCATTATACCTATAGAATTAGACAGAAGAAAAAATAATTATCAATATAGAGACGATAAGACTGGAAGTCAACACTAAAATTAAAAAAAAAAAGTTTAGGCTAATGTCGATGAACTACCTACATAGTATAAAAGTCAGCTGATGAAGTAATGATACAAAAGCCATTAAATAAAATCACATAGAGCATTAAATACAAACCCAAACGCATCTAACAATATTATAACACACAATTTCATAACAAAACTCATTTAGTGCAGCTTTTTATCATTTTCAACTTATCTCACCCACGCTGCCGCGATAATACGAGATATCTAAAAACAAAATGGCCTCCTATCTGTCATAGTAACAATCATTGGCCTAGACGATTTACTAGGAAGCAACGCGCCAGTTTTGACATTGTCGGTGACCTTGTACCGAGCGCGGTGATTGGACGAAAATTCAACATGGCGACCGGCGCTAGCGCAACCAGTGTCATTGTTTCTATTAATTATATGGTCGGTTTCGTGCGTTTTTCAAACGATGCAAATTCGTGTTGAATGTTTCTGATTTGCATGAGAATAATGTTGTCTTTTAGCTATTATAGTTAGCTATTATAAATTATAAACTTGTTATGCATAAATTTTCATTCATGGTCTTTCGATATTTGTTGATTTTTTTAATGAAAAGGTATGTTTATATTCTTTTTCAGGGTGTAGTCTATGGAATTCAATGGGGCATTGTCAATCTTCCGTCCCATGAAGGTTCATTGATTTATTTTGATGACAGATTCTTGTTTGATACGATATTCAAATTTTATTGTTCTTACGTTCATTTGAACTAGATTTTAGATGCCTTGCTGATATTGAGACACTTACATTCCCTTGCTTATCTGTAACTTCACTGTAAGACAGATTACTTTAGAAATACCAATCGAAGTCTGAACGCACTCTTGCTTAGAAAATGGCTATCGTTTCATAATTATAATACCTACCGTAGAAAATTAGAGCATCCTGGATATGAGAATCCATGGCAGTGGTGTGGGACTCAAACTACATACCTATATTTTATAGGTAGTAGTCGTTATAACTATAAGAGACTCTGTTTCTATGATTGTGTCCAATAAAAACAACGTTATATTATAAATTATAACGTTGTATTCACTTACCATAGTTATTATTTCCCAATATCCTGCTAGATTGTCAATATTTTAACTTTACGATAATCGAATAAAATATGCAAGTATATTCCACTGTTCACTATTAATTCTTCGATTTAAATTACTTAAAACTGGGTATCATTAAATTACTTACCATAAGTATTATTCAGGAAATGATGCCTCGATAAACCATGGAATGTTTAATTCCTTTTCATCCTAAACAAATCCTTAGTACTTACTATTTGCGAAAGTTAGTATTTATTAATGTTTGTTACTCAATAACTTAAAAACTGCTTAACGGATTTTCATGAAATTTGGCTCAGAGATGGGTTATAAACTGGAGCAGCACATAGGATATCTTTTATCCCGGTACAAAGATCCCGTGGGACAATTTTCGAGCTAAACGCGGTCGAAGTCACAAGCAACTGCTAGTCAGTTACAAGATTACATACATAGGTATCTAATTAATTATTCATACCATTTGTTAGCCAGTTCTATGGATGAAGTTTATTTTTATACCTAGTATTCTACAAGATAATTACTATAGTTAGTGCCTAGTTTGAGCGGACTTAGTCAACTTTGCAATTAAAGAAACTTTTATAATGTTTGTCTTGACTATTTTTCTTAGTTCTAGTTCTGTGTTTTGTATAAAACTGTGGGATTTTTGTTTTGTGTTATCTTTAGTTTAGTTAAAAACAAACATTCCTCCCTCCCTATTTTGCAAACGTAGGTAAATAAATGATTTTTCTTATAGAAATACTTTTGTGACATATTATGTCCGTAATCTAAAAACGTAGCATTATATGCTGTAGATATCTTTTGTTCTTGTAGCCAAAATATCTAAAACATCAACAAGCCATTAAATGCCTTAAAACATCATTGATAACTGTAGCCAAAACCAACTGTTTATTACCATGTTTTGCAATAATAAAAAATGTAACCGACTTCCCACAAAAAAGTTCTTAATAACCTACTTTTCTTTCGAATGTCGGTGACTTTCTTTTTTATTTCATTGACTTTTTGTCACCGACTTTCGAAAGAAAAGTTTTTTTGTAGGTTATTTAGACCTTTTTAGTTTCAATATTCAACCTTCTTACATGTACACTAAAATATTGTAATCCGTAGCACCGGTGATAACATCGTCCATGTATGTACTCTTACACAATGAGCTAAAAATTAAAACTGCTACACCAAACTAAATGAAAATTTTATGGGACCAAATGGCAGATATACTGTATCGAACAAAAAAACAATCATCGAAATCGGACCAGAAACCTCGGAGTAATCGGTGTAGACAATGTTGAAAACTTTTTAGGTTTTCGTTGTTTTTTGTTGATTTTTCAAAAAGTGCTAGTCCGATTTCGATAAAATTTTAATGGAACCATTCGGGAAGTATACCCTTTCCAACAAAAAAAAGATATTTTCAAATCGGTTGGTAAACGACGGAGTTATGCCCGAACAAACATAAAAAAAAACATCCGAATTGAGAACCTCCTCCTTTTGGAAGTCGGTTAAAAACATTACATCATCATGAGAGGAAAAATACTTTTAAGATTTTGATTTCGTAGTAAAATTATCAAATGAGTCCTCCTACCCAGGGTGGGCCGGGAGGGACTCTCAGACTTGTACTGGCTAAAATCCACAGTGATCCTTCAATAGCCCTTTACGTACCAGGGTCACGGTTACCTGATGAGACAGTCTCGCGACCCAACTGATAACAATGCCACCAAATACCACCTTCATTGTATCCTCCGTGTATGCAACAGAAACACCTCATTTAATCATAACCATTCTTTCTCATCATCATCATCATCATCATCATCAGCCTATAAATGTTCCCACAGCTGGGACACAGGCCTCCTCTCTGAGAGAGGGGGTGGGCCATAATCCACCACGCGGGCCCAGTGCGGGTTGGTGGATGTCACATGTCTTCGAATTTTTGATTCTAGGACATGCCGGTTTCCTCACGATGTTTTCCTTCACCGTTTTGAAAGCAGTGGTGTTGAAATAAATTAAACAAAGTAATGCGCCTGGCTGGATTCGAACCCACGAACGACTCGTAAGTCGAGGCCGATACCACTGGGCCACTGCTTCACTGCTTCACTATTCTTTCTATCTCTTAAAAATATTATAAGAACATAAAACCCATATTTTCTTCCACTAATCTGGGAGCCAAAGAGATGCGTTTGACAGAAATTATCTCAAGTCACCCTTTGAAGGTAAAGTGGCGTTTCATAATTTCGCCAGGCCATTTAAAACTTGCTCCAGCGAAATAATATTTTTTGCCGCACCAAGATAAATGTGGTCTTTTATTTTAACATCTTCTATACGCTGTTAATTCCTGGTTTTGATGAGTTTAAGATACCGTTTATCTAGATCAGGAAATGTAAAAGTTAGCTGAGAAGATTTTTCTGAAAAGGGTTTTTCAGAAAGCTTGAAATAAATCAAGAGTGGCTTCTAGGCAAGCGTGCTTCACTAGCCTATCTCTGAAAAAAAGGAAGCATCATAAATTATCTTTCGTTGGACAAATCGTTACACAAAACTATCCTTCTTTTCACTGCAATAAATCTTCCATTACCAAAACATCATTTCAACTGTAAAAAAATCGAAAAGTAGGTAATGTGGTCATGCCACTTTAACACCCAACTATTCAATAAGTCTTAGTCTAGTAATGGATGCTCTAACAATGAAAAATGATGACATGGTTAGCGCATTGGCTGACCGATCGACTGCTGTGCAGCATGTCGCCGGTTCGATCCCCGCACGGAACAAATATTAAGATCTGCAAGTAGTTGATCCGGGTCAGGGAGTTTGCGTAGGTTTGTAAACGCACCCACGATACAGGAAGAAATTCCTATTGTGGGTGGTATGAAATCTATACCTAGGGAATTTTCTTGATCAGGCACTCATCATCAGCTTGTAACAGTTCACTGATGCACATAGGTCTCACCAGTCGCAAGCCATTTCACTTGATCACCGTCTACTCACCCAGCTTTTACCAGCCACCTTGCGAAAATCGTCGCTCTACCTTGCCTTAGGGTGTCCCAGATCAGGCACTACCCTAATTCAATCAAGAAACAGAGAAATTGAGGCATATGTATCATGACCTAATTTTAGCATATTGGGTAGTTTACTTATTAGACTCTTTCATAGAGATTTTGAACTACAAAATATCTGCCATATAAGACTGGTCTTAAAACAATCGCTCACAGCCTCACAATATTCTCCTAAGATCGCCTTAAAAGCAGACAAGAAAGAATCTCCATGTTCATAAAAGAACAAAACTCATACATACTAATTTCCCCTTTGTCTCAAAACACTCAACAACGATTTTAAACCTTACCCCATAAACAATTCAGTACAATATCAAAATATATCCAATAATTAAAGTAAAGGTACCGTATAATAAGGCAAAAAACTGCACGAAAAATTGATAAGGGGAGGTAGTGATAACGGGTGCATTCTCCCCCCACTATCGATCGGGGGCGAACCACCCCGGGTGTATAAGTATAAAAAGCGTAACAAATTTTCGTCTTAAGAAAAGGAAAAGAAAAAATGTATACAGCCACCCTTTGGGGGTGGGTTCCCCCCTGTAGGGTGGAGGATGCATTTTTCTCGTGGTCTTCTCTCTCTTTCTACCCCTAAGATTTTACAAAGCTTTCTTTGTTAGGGTGGGTTAATTAGATTTTTGGTTGGCGAGGTTATTATGATTTTTGGTTTGAACTTACTTTTTTCTTCGTATTTCTTGTTGTTGTTGAAAAGTTAGTGTCTGTGTGATTTTTTTGGCCATTAATTTGCATATTTACTTAACAGTAACTATATTATCAATGTATCTTTTATATCTAAAATAAATATAAGTATTTTGTGTATGATTTTAACAAGAAAAGACCTTTTTAAAGTACCAATCAATGGGAATTAAGCCTCCTGCAGACACACGCGATTAATCGCGCTGCGACAACGAGCCAAGCTAATTTCCACTCTAAAAATACTGTGAATGGACCGCGACATGTCGCCCCGCGCGATTAATCGCGTGTGTCTGCAGGAGGCTTTAGGAGCATGTCTTTGACAGTAACTACCTAAATCAATATGTATTGCTAACTTTTTCTTTGTTCTTGGATAATCTTAGGATCGACTAATTGATAGGAATCGTTGCTATTGTACTCTATTAATTTGTCATTATTTGTATGATATCGTTATTCGTCGTAAACTTATTGAAGATACAAGTTTTTATTATTACACACATTAGTACAAATATGTACATATAATACATACGATTACAATTAAATAGACGTATGTATCTATACTATACTCCAAAAAATAAAAATGGCGGGGAAATATATTTCCTGATAGACATTAGGTTAGGTACCTACCTAACGGTCTTAACTACAATAAAGTTAAATATCTGTTGAACACTTGCTAATAACGTCAAAACGGCGATTGGCGTTGATATAAATGGGTCATTTTGCAGTTACACTTTTCTTAGACAAGTGTTCAACAGATGTTTAACTTTTTGTGGTACGATGGCTAACCTTTTATTTTGATAGTCAATATTATCAGAGTATTGAGCTGTCTATTACAATTATTTTCTTTCGAACATTATATTTTATGCCACTGTTACATTAAAAAGAAAGAATTCTTAGCTTAACACAATTTGTGTGAAATCGTATAGCTTGACTTTCTTTCCCATAATTTTTTATACTCAGCGCATAGTTTATTTGTAGGTTACCGGTCGCGGGACTATCGAAGCACGACGGTGGGCCTGGAATGCAAAGGGCAACTGAGGAATATACTGGAATTTCAGTTAGTACAAGTCTGACAGTTAATTTTGCCCCACTCGCTCTCGCAGCAAGGACGATTCATTTGATGATTTTACAAGTGAATCATCCTTAAGTATTTAAGAAATATTTTTTATTGATTTTGATTAAATTCCGTTCAGACGTTTACCTATACATGATTGATTTCAAAGAGTTACATAGGTTTTTAAATTGAAAATAACTAATAATAAATACATCCGTATAATTCAACCTTCCACATTATTAAATGCAACATTTAGTCGAAAAAACTATAAATTTAATATGTTATTCATTTTTCTATAAATATAATATACATACTACATTAAAAACTAAAATGAAAAGAAAATATTTTCAGATATTTTTCCAATCTTATAATTCTCATTATTTATAATATTTTACTACCTCTGAAACAATTCAACACGCTTTTGATGAAAAGCGTCACTACAACAATACATTTCACACACCTGTAACGTAACCAGACGTAACACGTTACAGCAACCAGCGTGAACGTTACAGTAACCTACTTGTCCTGTCACACTGCCCTGTTGGCTGGGGAACTGACGCGACGTGTAACACCATTCTTGTTGGGGTAGGCTCTCGAATGTGTATTGTTGCAAGGTATGGAGAACTGGTTTTGAAATAGATCTGTGTTGCTGTTGAAAGGATGGGATGGATGTATTGATGGATTTTTAGAAGCTTGTTTGATTGTTTATGTGTATGCCAGTCACTGGTCTCTTACATACCTAAATATTTTCTTTGTATGTAGGTACATACAATGGTTTATTACGGTCTGTTTTTTGGGGGGGTTTATAGATAATATTATATTTTTTTTTTAAAGTGATTAAATTATATAGAAGAGTAAAATTAAAAATTTACAAATAATTATTACGAACTAAATATTCCCAAAAGATACTAAATTAAAAATGTGATTTAAAAAAAATAAACACGTAAAGACTAAGCAGTGTCTGTTAACTTTTATAAAATGTTGTAGAAAAATAAACAATTGTTTTTTTTATTGATTTTGGGCCAAACAAACAGACAAATTAATGTGAGTAAGACTTCGTCAAAGATGGCTGGAAGAGCTGGACAAAACCAACGACCAGTGTGCCACTTTGATCCTTTATTTTTTCGTGGTAAAATCATCATAAGTCCTCCCACCCAGAGCGGGACGGGAGGAATTGCACTTGTACTGACTAAAATCCACGGTGATCCTGCAATAGCCCTTTACGTTCCAGGGTCACGGTTAATTGATGAGACAGTCCCGCGATCCCGGTAAAATATCCACTATAACACAAAAATCCTTTCACACACCTACTTCGTTCACAAATCCATGAATTAAGTACTTACTCGTAACAATGAATGTACCAAGGTACCTGTTGAGATAAGTCTCCGATTTGATTCCTGTTTCGGGCAACTTGCCAAGCGGGTCAAGTGTACATATTTCATAGTAGTTATAGTCTCGTATCAAAACAATGAACGTGTAGTGAAAAGAGATATTTTTGGAAGAGGATTATACAAGTTACCTACATACTGTACAGTTGGTGTAGTAATCGTCTGAATGAGCAGCGTTGCTGGTTCGATTTCCGCACGGAACAATGTTTGTATGACTTGCATGTAGTTGTTTCGGGTCTGGGTTTTTGTGTGAGTTTCAATGGATGCAAATGTGGGTAACGATCTTTTGTTTAAAAAAATCTATACGAATTTTGTGGTCTGTACAAAGTAGTTTTTGTCCATAAAGGAATGTATGTACGGTTTTGTGGAACAATATTTGTAGCTCTTAATCATTTGACATTTCGTACATACATCAGCAAATCAACCTACCCCAATCAGTCTTTTCTCAATCGAACATGAACTTACTAGTGTTGTGATAAAGTTGAAAATCTATTAAAAAAATGACAGTTTAGGGTTACTTGATGTATAGCTTCTGTATGAAGAGCAAATAAAGAAGTTATGATAGCTATTTTCAAATAATATTACTTTTAATTTAAACACGTTTGTAAAGCAAAGGTTACACGAACGAAAAGAAACCAAAACACAACTAGGTAATATATACATACAAATAGGTGTACAAACCGCTTAATATCCTTCTACATGTTGAAATATTCACAAGTAACCACAAAATTCAATTTGTAGTCAGAAAACCCCGCTTCTACTCAGACTGAGCAGAATGAAAACACTTCGGGAGAGTAAAAAAAAGGGGAGGTTGGGGTGTTTTGTACGAGGAATTAAATACGGGTGGAAAGGGGGGCAAGAAAAGTGGGAAGACGCCGGATGATTAATTATTAGTTTGTGTGTGTTACGTCCGAAGATAGGGGAGAATCGGGAGCCTGTGTGTCCGAAGGGGGAAGCTGCCCTGAAGGGGGCGATATGTTTTTATTAATTACATTGATTCATTATGTGTTATAGTTAGGTTGTTGTGATCTAATTACTTGTGTTTTAATGAATATGATTAATACTGTAAGGGGTGAAATTTCTTGCTGGTCTTTGTGGCTTTCATCCCCCGTTGACCCCCATAGGGCTGCAAGAGAAAGAATATTCTGTATGTGCTTTTTTCTCAGTTAAAAGTCTTGTGCGGGGCTTACACTAACACTAACAAAAATAATTTCTATAATTTTGACTAAAAGGAAAGAAAAAAAGACTATGAAAATTTAATCTTACTTCTCTCCTATCTTACCTAGTTTGCTGATTTTAGTCAATGAAAAATGACATTAAACTTTTATCATACTTAATGTGCACAAAAAATCAGAATAATTTTTTTACAGTTACGGGTGCGGGACGGTTAAACTGGATACCATGGCCTGCTAACTGAAGGAACGATGTGGACTCTGTGTGTTTAGTCAGTAGGTAACTGTCGTACCACAAAAACTTTTAAACGTCTGTTGAACACTTGTCTAAAAAAAGTGTGACTGCAAAACGGAAGGTCCGATTTGCAGTCACACTTTTTTTAGACAAGTTTTCAACAGATGTTTAAGTTTTTGTAGTGAGGCTGTAAAAGTCTAACTGTCCCATTAAATCCACTCAGAGCAGTCACATACGACTTATTTTGATGATTTTACCACTCAAAAAAAAAATCCTAGGTTGAAAATCTTCAAAAACTGTTGACTTCAAGTGAACTACGAAAATTTTAGAACAAGATACTTAATTTCTAGAATGAAGATTTTTCAAACGAAAGGAGAATGAGCGTTCATGGTTTTGCTTTTTGAAGCGTATGGTCACTTAAGCAAATCTATAAATAATGTTATTATTTTTAATTTGTTTTAGCATAAATCGGGTTCCGGTATAGAGAAGGGCTACGTTACCAAAATCGATCGATTAAACAAAGAACAAAGTCGTAAAACAATAAAAAAATCTACTAGTGTCCCTAAAGACCACCTTAAAAGCCATTATTATCGCATCCGCGGCGCATCGCAACGCGCGCGGATGATGCGGTTAATCTTTTAAATATATGTTGTACACTATATTGTTTTGAAGCCTAATATAACCTCAAATAATATCCTGAGTAAGTAATGTTTTTTGTAAAAACCCCACAAAATATCAATCTGTATTTAACTTTGCTTTCATGTATGTCAATAACCCTTAATTGTGTCCAATTTTCACTATACTGTGTCAAAAAGGAGCGCAACCGAGTGCCATAGTAGTTTGTTCAATCTCCTTTGAATTAGGAACAGTTACCTACTTAGTATAAAAATACGTTGAAGTCTTGAGAGATAAAAATAGACGTTCTTTAGATAACGGACGACGATCCAAAGCGGGTCTTAAGTTTTCAATTTTATGCTCCTCTTAATTCTTTTTTGACTAGAATGCGAATTTGTGGATGGATGAATGTTTGTTTCTCAATTACCTACGTTAGAACGGCTGAAGGTTTTTATGAACCAAATCATTCTGTATAGTGATCATGACACTATACAGAATGATTTGATGATTTGACATGACGGGCAACGATAGATTCGCGTTTGACTTCTCACCTGATGGTAATGTGGTCGACGGTGAAGCACCTTGCCTAGAAGTTACCTTTTATGCCAATCAATTTCATTATGTCTATTATGCCAATTCGAATTTGTTTGTTTTTACTCTTTCACGCATTTATCCCTAACCCTATTTTTGATGATTTTTGGTACAGAGATTGATGGGACTTTATTTGGGCTGATAAAATCCTAAAAAAAGTCTTCCCGCCTCGGGTGGAACGGAATTGACTGTTACTGATTAAAAGTCCAGCCTGTATGGCCACGAATCCACGATATCCTGCATTGCTGATGGGCCACGATATCCTGCATTGCTGATGGGCCACGATATCCTGCATTGCTGATGGGCCACGATATCCTGAATTGCTGATGGGCTCGCTTCTCTTCCATCCATTTGGAGGGATCTCATCAGGTAATCGAGACCCTGGAATGTAAAGGGCTATTGAAGAACACCGTGGATTTTAGTCAGTACAAGTCTGTCAGTCCTTCCCGTCCCGCCCTGGGAGGAGTCATTAGATGATTTTATCAATCTTGATGATAAAAAAAGCTGTTTCGAAAACCAAGTTTCTTATAACAATAGACTTAGTAGATGATAACGGTTGGCAGACGAACAATTCCAACACATAAAAACTGTAAAATTAAATTTAAACCAAAAACATAAAAGGCACTCTCAAATAAAAGTGCATTACTTTAATTTAAAGCTCGCAGCTTAAGTGGTTCTAATTAATGAAGCCAAGCATTAATTTTGGCAACCAACACATGCAAAGTGAAATGCTTTACTTATACGATACGTTTAATTTTAATGGATTTAAATTCACAAATGAGAACAGGAAGTGGCCCAGTGGTATCGGCCTCGACTTAAGAGTTGTAGGTCGTGGGTTCGAACCCAGGCAGGCGCATTACTTTGCGTAATCTCTTTCACTACCACTGCTCTCAAAACGTGAACGTGTTTACGTGCTGTCCGAGGCACGGAGGAAACTCGCTATGACAGATGGTCACCCATCCACAGACCAACCTCGGCAGGCGCGGCTTAACCCGGAAGATCGGCCTGTGCGGCTGTACTTAATTATTTAGCCAGGAGCTCGTCTATTCCATGTTTACACAGTGAAAAGTATAACTTCTAACATAACACACTAAAAGGAAAAATATATTTTCATAACGGGGACTAGGAACGCAATCAAAATGAAAAAGAATATTAAATATTTGACTAGCGGCCCTCCCTTGCTTCATAGTGACTTGAAACACATCGGGATAATATCTTATTAAATTGACTGCGGTATGGTAACAATGACCTCTACTGTCAACTGTCACTTAAATTGACCGTATTTTTTTTTATAATTTTCAGATGATAATTAATAACAATAAATAATAATAATAATCCACAACTATCACACAACGCCATCTAGTTCCAAGCTAAACAGAGCTTGTGTTATGGGTACTAGACAACTGATAAATATACACTATTTCTAAATACATAATAATATTATAGATAAATTACACCAATTGTTTATTTATGAGCGTGCAAGTCTATAAAATATAAAAGCAATAAACCCTCCTGCAGACACACGCGATTAATCGCGCTGTGACAACGAGCCAAGCTAATTTCCACTCTAAAAATACTGCGAATGGACCGCGACATGCCGCCCCGCGCGATTAATCGCGTGTGTCTGCAGGAGGCTTAAAGTATAAAACAGATAAAAAAACAGTCAAAATTCTACCGCGCCAAAAATGCATGGCTGAAAATAAGTACGATTAGTTGGAACATAAATTTTATCGTAACCTTGCTGTAAGGACGAAACGTCACCGATTCGTACCTAGGTACCTACTTACCTAGTTCGTCGAGGTCGATTTAGTCTAGATTAAAATATTCTGTGCACTGGAAACTTCTAGCAATTTTTTTTTAATGTTATGGGTTTTTTGGGATTTAAATCTCATGTATTGAAGATAGGCGATAGTTTCACAGCTGCATCATCTGCCAAGCCTTTTCCCAAGTATATTGGGGTCGGCTTCCAGTCGAACCAGATGCAGCTGGATATTAGTATTTTACATGGAGCGACTGCCTATCGGACGTCCACAACGATTGTCAAAGATCTACAAATGACAGCCGGGACCAACGGCTTTACGGGCTTTCCGAGCCACGGAGGAAACTCGCTATGGCAGATGTCACCCATCCATAGACCAACCTCGGCAAGCGCGGCTTAACTCGGAAGATCGGCCTGTGCAGCTGTAATTATTTAGCCACGAGCTCCTCAACAAGTTTCAAAGCTACGAGCATATAAAATGTGGTACATAATTATATATAAAATAGGTAACTTTTTGAACTTATAACTTTTTGGTTTTTACTAAGTTATACCTAGCTAATTACTACACATCAAGCTATGCAAATTCAGTAAAAGCTGACCGTTGAATACGAGGAAAAATCAAACAAAGCGAGGCCATGGTAAACTGGTTACCTATGTATGGTTTGATGTGTAGACGTGAATACTGTCATCAAAAGAGTTAGATTGTTAACCTAGACAACAATTTTTAACGGTTTTCCAAAGTTTATAAGAGTCAAGTGTCTACATATCAAGTTCTTTAGCTGCATGTATCATAAGTACAGCCAAAAAGTGCACATACAGCATTATAGCATGCCTATTTAGTGTACCTACCTACACAAAAATTGATCTAGCTGCCGATAATTATATCTAACTTCTTTGCCGACTGTACATACCTACTTGTAACATACACCGTGAGTAATTTAAATGATTCGTCTTTAAATTATTTCTTAATATTCAGTTAAATTCGAATTTTAAATGTAGTACGTACCTACTCAAGTGTCTATTTGTCTCCAGTGTCCTCAGTTCCCAGCGCAGCGGTTGGAAACATATCTTATTTAGGAACAGTTAAAAACCAAATTCATTAAACAGCACCAAAAACTAACACAGACTACAAAAGAATAAAAAGTACGAACAAATCCCAATGCCTAATATTTCGAATTTCGAATAAAGAATCATTACAATAAGACCAAAGAGATTTTTTTTTTTTGGTTTTTTTCGCCTCTTTGGGACAGGCAACGGGAGCTGAGCCCATACAGCCAAGTCTGATTTAAAAGACCAAAGAGAATCCAATTCGAACATCTTTTTTTTTCATATTTCGATTTCGAATAGCTGACATTACATTTTCAAATGTTCAAGAATGAATGAAATAGAACGAGAGAATGAAAAACTAACGTTTTTTCGACAGTCCTTTTAAAATGTATAAAAGATTATGTATATTACTCCACATACACATTTATACTAAATTCGCTGAATAATTTCCATTTTCTCCCTAGACGTAGTTCATTTCTTATAAAGTTTGGTGCACACTTAGCGGCGTTATAGCATTTATTTTGATTTTCTTATTGACAACCGATTTGAAAAGGTTTAAAGATAATAATTATGTTGTAATGTCAGGGTTTCAATTGAGTTTCAATACTGCCGTAAATTATAACTAACAAAATCCACATTATAATTAATTGACATAATAATAATGTAGGTACTCATAGCATTACCAAATTATTTTGAATGAATACATTAAGTACTACAATTTCCACAAGCTTCGTCTAATTATTAAGAAAAGTGTTTTTCATTTTCACCCACAAAGATAATGTTTACATCGAGGACTTAACGAAACATAATCAAGAAAAAGCTTGAAAATGTATAAATAAAAATTAAACGAGGCCCGGTGTGCCCCAACCTTAAGTCTCTCGGTCCCAACATTTTTGTCTTTTTCACGGCTTCAATTTAAAATTTTATTTCCCCGCTTGACCCAAAGGGGAAGATGGGGTGGGGGGAAGGTGGGCCAGAAGACACTCATTATGACCAATTTCACCCGACTGTTTTTCCTACCATTGTTGGTGCACTGATGGCTCATTTCTACCCTTTATTTCAAGTTTTTTGTTAAGATTTTTCAGTCTGCGGAAGAAAACTTGGGCTATTTTTGTTCACTTTTCCCCGTTTCTCCCTCCGTGACAATTAAGCACTAAGAAAATGGGTCGGTGTTTTATAACGTTTTTGTATACTTTGTTATTTTGATTGTGACTGAAATTAGCAGTTACCATTGTCATATTGTTATTAAAAATTCTGCTTTATTTGAAAGTGTGGTCTTAGATTGAACTAGGGCTCTTTAATTAGATAAACATAAAGCTCGGAGAGTTAAGGCAATGTAATAGTAATTTAATAGATATTTAGTATACCCACATTTTGCCAGCATCATCTTTCTACTGTCCTGCTGCGCATTCACTTAGAATCAGCGGAGCATGTCTTTTTTCTTCATTCTCATTCACTTCTTAATTATATGACTAAAACATTTAACATTTTTGGGGTTTTATATAAAATAGGTTCAGACTAATATTTTATAAATTAACTTACTTTCTACTTCATCAACTAAAGTCAGAAATACTTCAAAACTTACTTAGCCTCCATGATAAATACCAGGCAAGCATGGAAGTGAAGGGGCAAAAAGAAATGCGTACAATGTCCATAACGCGTCCGTTACGCGCGCTCTTCTTATTTTAAAAATATTGTGGAATGAGCGGGAAATTCAATCTTGAGATTTATTTTTCACGTTCTTGACGGTTTAGCGGATAAAAGTAGTGTTGTGTATTGCATAAAAAGTCGGATATGAAAAGAAAAATATTTTCTTTCGGAATAAAACTAACATAATTATTATGTTTTTTTTTCTGGATTTCGTATGTAAATTAGTTCTCACCTAAGTTCAGCTTTCAAGTTTTTTTTTCTTAACCAACATGAATTTTCAACAATACATTTTAGTACCTACTTAAGTTCTTCTTACTTTTGTATTACAAAAATAACTCCATCTTTCTCTAAGTTCCACTTATTTTCTTCCACACAAGTTCCGTGCCTCAAGTTAGTCACAAAAGCAACAGGCTTCACAGAAGACGCCTTCCGTTTCCGACGAAATCAAACTCAAACTCAATAGCCTTTATACACAGTTGTCTTGTGTAAATATATTTGTACTTACTAGAAGAATTTCACTGAATTTAATACTGAAATACTACGTATAAGGAACATAGGTTCCTTCAGTACCATATTTTAAGGAATATAAATTCCCTATATTTTAATTACCGATATAAGTAGTAGGCAAGGTATTTAATATGATATTATAAAAATTAAACCTACAAAAGGTTTTTGGTGTGAACCTTTTAAAATGCTAAATAACCCACAAATACAGACTCATTCTATTTTTATTCGATAAAGAGAATCATGAAATTAAAGAAAGCCTTTGTAAAAATCCTGTAGACAATTAAAACACTATCTCCCCTAATCCGAAACTACATAATCATAATCCACACCCAACAAAAAAACTAAACATCTAAAATTACCGAAAAAAATTGACGAGGGGTGGTTCCCGCTCCCTGGCCAATTTAATGTGCACCGCTGTATTGATTCTCCGGCATTCTTTCACACAGGCGCGGAGGAACACCCCCCACCCGACACCCTTCCACTTCCGTCACCCTATACGAACTTGGGATAAACTCGGATAAGACTTTTTCGGGATATGGTCTGGTCATCTCTAGTGCTTTTTTTTCTTTTCTTTATTTGAAATTTGGTGCTGGCTGGTAAAAGGAAATGGAATTGAGAACGCGCTTCGAGTTTTAAAAATCGTTAAAGTTTTTTTTTAATTTTCATTTTGATAGAATGGAATTTGTATTTGAAAATCGAATTTCTGGGTCTAACAATATGAGACGATTTAGTTTTTACTGAGGCAATGAAAATGATAGATTTGAAATTGTAATATTTATAATCGACGGCAAATCATACACACCAGTGTAAACTATTCTCAAAAACACACTTAATAATAAAAATCTTTGAACTTCTAGCAAATATAGCGTAGTAAATCACACCATACGTCATCGAACCTGATATAATACTCAGTAAACAAGATGAGAGAGAATTGCAGCACTGTCACCAAATAAATCTACGTGCTAGGCAACGCAACAGGTCTGAAAGCGGCCATGCAAATTTAACACAGCCTACAGTAAACTTACTCTGCTTTAAATTCACTTATTGTAGACATTTTAAAGTCTAACTTTGTATGGATGGAAGAAACTAGAAGACGATTATATTATAGCTTTAAGATTGCTGAACATCACGCCTGTGACATTGGGGTATAGGCAGGGACTTAATAGTACTTACCTGCACCCATATTACACCAAGTCATAAGGTAAATAAGTGACTTGAAAACTTGATTGGCCATTCAAAATGAAAGGCAAATAAATTGTTCCAAAAGAATGATAAGGATAAAAAAGTTAGCATATCTATGACTGGCTAATAGAGCTCACAGAAATCAAAGCCATCGTATTCTAAATCCGAAAAAGCTACCGTTTAAAAAACGCTACTAAAAGATAATCCAATACTGGCACAAAAAACCGTTCGGCTAAACCTGTTCATAAAACAAATTTTCCAAGTGCGAAAACCGACGTTCGAAATTCGAACAAAAACGATACAATAAAAAAATATGAACAACGTATAAGCCTTTACTCGGTTCATGATAAACTCGTATCAAACGGCGGCCAACGCCAAAACTAGCGATCAACAAAAACAAAAGCAGAACGCAACAGGTAAACCAACTTCGCACAGAGTAACAATATTCAACACAAAATGTTCCACGAAACACCAGTCTGAAAACTTCCATCAACCATATTCAGTTACTCTGTGCTAAATTCCATAGTTGACACAGAATAACTAAACTATTTATAAAAATAAACGCAAAATAACATTTGTTCAATATCTAAACGTTAGTTACAGTTATTCTGTGACAATGAATGCATTCCATACGTTCGAAATTTAAATTCAGACAGGTGTATTTGGCTGCGAGATTTGAATTTTAAAACTGAATTCGTATTTGTCGTGGATGATTTGTTAAAGATTTTTTTACTCCTTATTTTTTTTAGGAAAGACAAAAAAGGTCTTGAAGAATGAGCTCACATTTGTCAAAAAGAATCACAAAGTTTTTTACTTTGACCCATGAAAATCAGTGTGTCGATGATTTCCAATAAGTACAACATTTCGTCATGCTCTCATGCTTTTTATTAGACACTTTTTAATGTCCGTTAGCCGGCACAATGGGTGTCGGTTGGCACAGGCGCGACCGAACTTCCCGCCTATTGAATTTTCGCCTACAAAGGAAAGTTTTCAGGAAACGTACCGGGTTACTCCACTCGCCCTGTTTTATATTTCAGCTCAACTTTGACGAAATTGTTCAACGGATAGTGTGTTTCAATTAAACTTTCCATTCAGCGTTCCATTATGTAAATTTCGACACATTGAAATTCTTTTTCTTAATTGCGCATCATTTGCTGTTGTAAGTATAAATTAATTTAATAAATAATAATAAAATCGAGCAGTGCAGGCCACCAACGAAAACCGTTGGAAACTAATTAAAAACATCAATTCCCCGCGCCACGCTACGGGGGAATATTTCAAACGCACGCACACATACGCACACCCCACCCCCATACACACACACATACACCCAAGACGCACACAACAGTTAAAAATAAGTCCCGGGCCATATCCGCGTGAGAGAATGGTCCCGACACTGCTGTGAGATAGAATACGGTATCTAGTAGAAATAGGGTCAGTATTATTTACTAGGGGATTGATAATGATATTCTGCCGAATAGATAGGGGGCCACGGATCGATTTGTGTGTGTGGGTGGGGTTACGTTCTACAAGAATGGGTGTATACAGTTTGTATTAAAAACACTAGAAATAATAAAAAAATATTTAATTTCGGAAACAGTGATAACTAAAAACGATTTTCGTGTTCAGTTTTAACAATTTTGTTACTGACCCAAATTGAAAACAGCACACTCAAATCTCTCCAAAACACTCGCTAGTCCAATTTCAATTTACCCCAAACAAAAGACATTGGAAACACAGACACGATATTCCAAACTAAATAAATTTGAATTTTAAAAAATGCTTCCACGTATCGTGTGTTGCGACTCAACAGTTGCCCAGTTCTAGAACTTATCCGCGGGGAGATGGGGATAGGGCTCCGTCTTAAGGCTGAGCGGGACGGAGCTCAAACCGAGTTATCGTAAATTGATCTGGGAAGGGTGGCGGGCGCGGCGGCCCCAAATTTGACAGCCATGGAAATTGGCGGGAAGCGTTATTGGTCGCCGATTCGAATTTTAAAAAACTCCTTTTTTATTTGTTTTATTAGAATGAGATTTCAGTTTGAATAATTCCAAATGATAGATGAGCTTATTCTGTTTTCGATTCAAATGTGCGATGCGAATGCAATCTAATGCGGTTGACATCGACGTAGATAGGCACGCTATGTTCCTTGCACACGTAATCCTCCAAATCAATACGCTACACGTGTCTTCAACCCATGCCCCAATACCAGCAATCTCATTTTCAGGTAGAGATGTGCTCACTCTCTAAGACCGCTCGCGATATCCACAAATCAAAATTCACGATACGAAAATTTAAATTTCCAATCGTCTACTCGCACTTCGTTATGCGAAATTAGGAATTACAATTTATGTGAATCGAGAATCGGCTACATAATTCGCAACTGGGTCAGGTCAGGGATGTCGAATGGAGATTTACTATTTATTTTCAAGCTTTATTATTACTTTTATCGCGAGACTGAACGACCTCGATGCGGTCCATAACAATGTATAGGTTTAGCGAAATACCCCTTTGTGTCTTAGATGATCCCGGCTCACGTACAAGCGGCCTCATAAAAGCTTGCACACACCAACATCTTAATAACAGAATCGGAACGCTTCGAGCGATTTTTAAAATAAGAATATCATAACTGGCCACCGAGGGCCCCGAGGGGAGTCGGGGGGGTGGATTTCGGAAGAACGTTCGCACCCCCCTCAAGTTTTTAAAATAAGAAAATTTCGGTGGAGCGTGATATTTTTAAAATAAGAACCTCTTTCGTGGCATATTCCGTGGAGAGAGATTTTAAAATAAGAATAGTTTCGCGATACCCCCCGGCCCCCCGTTCGTCTGGAGTTTGAAATAAGAATTCGGGGGCCAGATTCGGGTGGATCGGGCATATTCGGTGGGTGTTGGGGTGTTCTTGATGAGGATCGGAGGTTTTTCGTAGAATTTCGTTAGCTCCTTTCGGGTTCATTGCCCGGCGGGGTTCGATACTTCGATGAATGTTATAGTAATTGAATAGAGTTCACTTCTTATTTTGCTCGAGGTGCCGACTTCGATATTCGAAGATAGCTTGGTGCGCTCAGGAAATAGGAGTTAATGAAATTTTAGTTAGTGGGCCGACTCGATCGCTGGGACTAAATTGAATTAAGTTTGACCTCGGCTTTCAAAATGTTTGGCATTTTGAGGTAGATAATAGGTTTCGAGAACAATAAACTTTGTTTACTTTAAAGCATTAAAAACCCAGTTAAATCTCAGTATTCCAACTCTCATACATTGTAATGACAAAAATATTGGGTTTTACTTTTCGCAGGAAACATTTCTGTGTAACGGATCAAAGGTTTTGTAGAACGAATTTATATCCATTGTGCAAATGAAAATGAACGTGACTGCCCAATATTATTGTTGTGTAACTTGTGAATCTATAGACGATATATAATGTGGAATGTTCGAGGAGATTTTTGAGCTTGGGCAGTGCAAATCTTTGGCAAACGTAGGTATTAGAAACGATATTTTTTAAGCTATTGCATAGCTTTTATAGCAGGCTCTGAGCGCGGCGCGGCGACCAAATCAAAAAAAAAAAACCAAAAACCTAACGAAAAAACTTAAGGAAAATACCTGACACCACGCACCGTCTAACATCGTTTCAGTTCAGGAGACTTCGGTTTGGCAATCATAAAAATATCCGTCAAAACAATTTACTTTTTCTTACTGATTCTAAACGGCCAGCTACAAAAGGAGTTTTCACAATGAAACCTACTTATAAAATTCTCCTACAACAAAGAAGTTCTTTATTACAGTAGTGCAACACAAACATTTTAAATAAATGATATTCTCGTTAAATATACGCGGTAGGCGAATTTATTCTTTTAAAATAAAAAAAATGTTATGAAACAGCTTCACCGCGGCAGTCTCCGAGTGCCACGTGTATTTTTTTATTTTAAAATGACCGTAACTAATTAGTTATTTTTTGGAAGAAACCTAAAAAATGTAAATAAATAATTCCTGCTGTACCGAGTGTCGTGTGAAATGAAAGAGCATTCCGAATATTTATTTTCACAACATTAAAATAAATAGTGCTCATATTCTATTCAACAAATTAGTTTAAAAATCACCACTACCCGAAATTGTTGAAATAAAAATTCTGAAAAAATCTTGGTCATTCCAAGTTTTCTGAAAAGCCTGTAAGAAGTACAAAGTTGGGACGTAACAGGTTATCAAAATGACGTTCGATGGGAACCCTTTGCTTGCTACTGTCCGTCTCGCACTTGACTGTTTCTTAATCCTTGCCTCATGCTAGAGCTGTTTAAGGGAATTGTTGGTAAAATCATTCTAATTTCAGTTACAAAATTGTAGTTGCTAAATAAATAGATTGTACAGAAATTCAGAATACACTAATAAGATATTTACACATTTCTGGGAACCATGATCTCAAGTGAATCATAGACAAGGAAGACCAAGTATTTGAAGTTTCTCGGAAATCTCGGAAATTCACACAGATAATACCTAATTACATTATTTAATTGATTTCTCTGATGTCATTCATTCGCTACGTCTTTGAACGTCTTGTTTCCATTCACTCATTTCATTCATTATCGGTCTTTTGGGTACATTGAATGTGTTATAGGATTATTATGTTCGTGAAGGATGTGTTTTGATGTCTTGTTCATTTCAGGACGTTTCTCTTGGTTTCTTTGTATTGATTTAGCTTTTGTATTAATGCTTGCGTCTTCTTGAGTATTTAGAATCTTTGCTTTGATATGTGGCCTTTCTTACTTTGCCAACTACTTTGTGGTTCTAGATTAGATGCTACTGAATGGCAATATTCAATTCTGTCATCGGAATTTCGTATTTCAATTGTAAGATTGTCAAGTTCTGGAGTTTTTGGCGATAGTACACTTACGTACGTACCTTTTTAACAATACACAAAATCCAGTGGCGGGCCTAGGGTTTCAAAATAAGGCAAGCCCAATAAAATTTAAACCGATTTCAAAAAAAGAAAGTTCAGTTTTCGACTGAGTATGTAGGTACCTACGTATGTATCATCGCAATTTTCTCATAAACTACTGGTTAGGTACAATAAATTAAAAGTGAATTCAAAGTTATGGTAAGTAGTTGCTTGTTTTGTAACAGGACTAACAGGTTACAGACAAAAAAAAAAAACAAAACAGAAAGTTACAAAACGAAAGTTAAAAAATAGCTAGATAGAATGTAATAAGGAATTTAAATAAATTATTTATATTCTAATTGGAATCGTCTATCTTTCTTAACAAATTATTTAATTACATCAGAGTAAAATGTTGGTGATCGTTTTAATTCTACCAACAACTGTTTTTCAATAGCTAAAATCGTATCCCCGTCCCAGTTCTGTGGGTTGTCGCACAGATCAGAAAACAACTCAATAAGTTTACTTTTTTGTTCAAAAACCGTGTTTACGACTCGCGACATGTATGTCCAACGATTTTTTTGCTGCAATGAGTATTGTAAAAAGCAGCTCGTTTTGTACTATTACTAAAAAAATTACACAAAGCCTGAAGGGCTGAAAAAAATAAACTAACCTCTTGAATTCTATTGCATGATTTATACACATAAGAAATATTCTTATAAGCGATTTACTAGTCTGAGAAATACACAGATTAGGCGTCGGCGTCGGGAAGAAATAAACTGTTTTTTTTTTCTGAGCAAAGTTTAAAGATTTTACCTTATCTTCGCCAATCAAAACTTGAACGCATTTTAAATCCTCACAAGGTACAATTACCTCCATTGTTGCAGGTAAGTCACCAAAACAATTGTATCACTGAGAAAATCTAACAAAACACACAAAAAACTTTAACAACAAAGCTTTCCCCACTCAAGCAAATGAAACTGAAGTGATAAGTAGCTCACTTCAGTTTCACGCTTCACGCAGAGTAACAGTGTTGTCATTTAGGCAAAAAAAAGTCGCCAGGTATATGAACAATCTAGCAGGATGTCGCATTTTTTTTATTTTTAAGATATTGCTTGAATATTTAATTTCGTTATTTTAAAAACTCGCTAGTTCTTGTTGTTGCTAAATCTTAAAAAAGTCTCCAAACTCGTTAAAAATCTCCAAGATCTCACAACGTCGCTAAAACGGCAACACTGCAGATTTGGCAAGGTGACAACGTCACGCATACGCGTGCAACTTCATACGCATGCACGGCTTAAATCTTCCATACTGATCGATTTGTAGACGCACAAGGTTCTAACTCGTTATACGGCACAACGCTTTAGGCGCGAAAGGAACAGAGATAGTATTTGAAAGCCCGGTAAAAGCCGGTACGTGTAAGCGAGATAGCTATATATAGATGTTGCAAATACGAAACTGCGCGCGAACAATTGCGATGTAAAGTGTGTGGCGTGGATAGTTTGTGTTATTTTGATAACAAAAGCGCGCGAACTTTTAAATAGTTCGGGTTTGATTATGATTCTCTGTCGAGCATTTTTAATAAGGCATGCCGGGCTTTTGGGCTTGTATGAAGGAACCGCCACTGACAAAATCTATCATAAAAGCCCGCGTAGCCCACTCCTTCTCTGCGAGAGGACACCTGTGTCCCAGCTGTGGGAACATTATAGGCTGATGATGATGATGAATCACTGTTAATATCATCACGGTAATAACAATGGTATAAATGGTAGAGGTACTTACTGATTTATGGAAACCTCCTAAGCTTTGCTGGTTGCATTAATTTGTTCTCCTTTTTAAAGTTATTTTAGTGAATACAGACAGTACGGCTGAGCGATCGACAGCTGTGCTGCGTGTCGCCAGTTTGAAACCCGGACACGGAACAAATATTTGCATGATCTGCAAAAAGTTTTTCAGAATCTGGGTGTTTGAGAGCAAAGCAAGAGAGTTAACGCACTCACGACACAGTGTGGGGCACTGAATATTTTGAACAAAATAAAAATATTTTTATTTAATTATATGTTCTCGTTCGACCACTATCTCGCCTGATGGCAAGCGAAGATGTGGTCGACGGTGAAGCACGCTTGCATAGAAGTAGGTAACCTATTCACTCTTAACTTGAATACCCCAAGATTATAGCTGTCGGGAAATACAGATGCCGGCAGGGAAGTCCACTCCTTATCTGTACGCACAATAAAAGTATTGGCAAAATAATAATAACGCAGCTATTGTACGTCCATAATGATTTTTTTGTAATAAGTAGGCAGTAAAAAATAAGCTAGGCAGATTATTTCGACTGTTATCTAACTGTCTCCTCTGTTCCAGGGTTGTCGCACGAGTGCCATGGCGGAGTGCTCGTTCGCGAGGTGCCAACAAGAACGACGCGCGATACGCAAGGAGCTCCAGCGCTGGACTAAGAACATGGTCTACATATTGGGTGAGTAAACTTTTAAGCTAAGCTTTTAGCAGGCTTTAAGCGCGGCGACCGAATCAAGAAATTCCGTAACGTAAACCTAACACTGTCACTGTCACATCTGTCATGTCGACGTGAATAATTGAATTTTTTTCTTGACGTTTCTCTTGATTGACGTGGCTGACCATAGCCTAATTAGTAGAGTAACTTCCCATAGAGCAACGATGGGATGATATTCTCGTTAAATATTCGCGGTAGGCGATATTTTTTTCTTTTTTTTTCATAAATAAAATAAATACATAATTATAATTGCATATGTTGATAAAAAATACTCCGAGGCAGTCCCCGAGTGGCACACGTATTTTTTTTGTTAGCCGTGTATATCCCACTGCTGGGCAAAAGCCTCCCCCATATTCTTCCAAGTGCTCTTTTCTAGTCCCGCTTTGGACCAGCCATCAAGGTACACATCTAGATCGTCCTGCCACCTCTTTTTGGGCCGGCCTCGGCGGCGTCGTCCATTCTCAGGCACCCATTGAGAGCATATTTAGAGAGTTACATAGATTAAAAAAAGTCTATGATCTTTTTAATAGATTCTCTAAAAAAGAGCCTAAGTCTATGGTTCTTTTTAGTAATACCTACCACATGGCCAGATTTCGTTTGAAGCATGGATGAAGATGGTCCACAATTGTATTAAGTATTTTGTAGCTAGACATTATGGACGTCTTCAGAATGTAACATTTATAAGCTAAAATCTATTTGAAGGTAACCTTTTTGCTTATAACCTAGTTTTAAAATCCAACAAGGGAAGGGGGAGATTTCGATATTCAAAAACATCGACGTTCCACAGAAATTGAAAAAAAAATGGAATTAGATTTAGAATTTATTTAAAAAAAAGAACGCAAAGAAAAATAATGCATTGTTTTTTGTTAATAAAAAAAAAAACAATGCATTCTTATTTATCGGTAAGTACTACATGCACATGGCATGGAACTCTAATCGATCATACCTAGCTACCACCACCTGCAAAAAATAATTACTTCAAACGTCCAATCTCAAAGCTCTTAAAACTAGACATTTCATTCAACCATTTCATAAATTACCGTCGAAAACTACCCTCCACCTTGTCACAATTGCCAGCTTATAAAAGAGCAACACTACACGAAACCTGTGCTTATCTTGCCACACTAAAAATATCCAGTGAAACCAGTTACATACTCGCTCACTGAAGCAACAGTGTCGGCCATGGAGTAACACTGGTATTCAAGAACGCTACTTAGATAAGTATGGCAGCAACACTATGCTAAGTAAGGCATTTCTCACTGCGTTCGTCATGGCAGGCCATTCATTTCATAAACAATACTTAATGGACTCTTTGCTGTGCGGACACTTAGCATTGAATGGGGCGCTGTGATTGGTTAACGTTGCGACGCGACTTCACTCGGGTTGACTGACTGACAGAATAAACGTCAATCAAGACAGAAGTGATTTATTATTGTTGTTTCTTTTTTTATGATCATGTGGTGTTTACCTTTAAGTAATTGTTGCACTATGTTAAGTTGGAATGCTCGTTTTACTATTGTTTGTATGAGTGTAAACAATTGTTGGTAGACCTAATAAATAAAATAAGACCACTTTTTTATTTACACGTTTTGTTAACTGTTTCCTAAGTTTTACATAATAAATAATAAACTTTTCAAAATGAATACTAGTTGCTTGCCTTTATTGAGTACGAAATCACCCAAAGCATGGTAACTATTAAATTGTATGTTTCTGTTTGTTTCACTAGTAACTAGGCACTGGAAGGCCTCTGTTGATAACTTTCAAAACAACGGCATTTATTAGAGGTTAGAGGCATAATAGTATATAAAATGATATCTTTCGAAAATCTATAGCGTCTTTTAAATTCATCAGCACTGTAATAATCGAAAGGATTTTGAAAGTCACGTATGTATCACTTTTCTTGTGCTGATTGTTCTTTGTGTATTTATCCTCTCAAGAATATAATTAACAAAATCATCTTGGCTGCTGTAATCCATCGCAATTAAACAAAACATATCAGCGTATCACAATTACAAATCGCTACAAACGTACAAACATAACCTAATACCCGATGCCAGTTTGACATTTGTGTTGACTGTCGCACTATGCGTAGCGTAAAGTAGCTAGCGAGCTACTTTAGCTGTGCGTTCATTCCAGTAAGCGCATAGTGTCGTTCGTCCCTCAAGTGCCGTTTATGAATAGGTTTTTGTGACCCTGTGCGTCCGCGCGCCCTATGAGACCTCATAGTAATGTTCATGAATACCGGTGTAAGTATGCGACAGAGACTGAACTTCAAGCTCGGGAATTCATGGAAGTTCGCGGGTTGAGATCTATCAAGATGATAATTACGATATCTTACCACTTTGGAAGTGTCTCTCGCGAAAACTGTTCGGTTTAGAAAAAAATGATCTTAGTAACCTCAATATCATTTTTAAAGACCTATCCGTAGATACCCCACACGTATGGTTTTGGTGAAAAATTTTTTTTTGAGTTTCAATACTAAGTATGGGGGCACCCCCAAAATTGGTTTTATTTTTATTTTTGTGTAAATATCCTAATGCAGTTCACATAATACATCTACTTACCAAGTTTCAATAGGATAGCTCTCATACTTTCGAAGAAAAGTGGCTGTGACATACGGACGGACAGACAGACAGACAGACATGACGAGTCTATAAGAGGTTCCGTTTTTGCCATTTGGCTACGGAACCCTAAAAAGCTTCAATACTGCATTGTACATTGTTTGAGGTTAAGTCTCTGTCTTCTATCTACTCCAGTAACGTTAGTTCGTGAAAATTTTGTACAGCAACTTGTATGAATTTTGTTTGTGTGTTTATTTGTTTTACGGCCTTATTGCGAGTCTCGTTTTAACCCTAAAACGTATATAGAGTTAGCTTTTGAATAGAGTTTGGAGGGTTATTGCGCACTTTTGTGTGGCTTGTGCCAGGTCTGGGTTTGAGAGTGTTGGTCATCTATACTCTGGTTTTATTTGGCTTTGTCTTTCGTACTTTGGCTCTGGTTGGCAACTGCATATCTTTTTCCCAACTATGTTTGGATAAACAAATCCAACCAACCTACTGATTGGCCCTGTCGCGACAGTTCGCAGGCATTTACGAGAAACAAAAAAAAAAACTTACTTTGGCTCTGAAACAGTATCTGCCTAGCTTTTTCCTAATCTATGTTGAGAACGGCTTAAAGTCGAACTGGATGCAGCTGAATATTAGTTTTTTACATAGTGACTGCCTATCTGATCTTTAAAACGCAATATCTAGGTAATTACTTAATACGATATATTTTGGAAAGACAGTGACAACCAGTCTTTCGATCAGTACCCTTAGCACGAGTTTTCACTCTTTTACTTTACAGCGTCTTTTCAGTATTTACAGCGTTTCTTGTATGAAAAAATGGAACGGCTGAAAACTCGTGCTAAGAGTACAGGATCAACCTCGGTAAACGCGGCAAAGAAGATCGGCCAGTTATTTAGAAAATTAAACTATTGATTGTTAGTTTTTTTTTTTTTAATTAAGTAACTCTTGTAAATAGGTATTTAAATCGTAATATTTGCAAATTTTTTGTATCTATAGGTATAGTTTGTGATCAGTTACTGATATTTTGTGTGTATTATAATTGTGTTAATAAAGGGAAAATATTTGAAAAAAATTTAACTAAATAAAAATAATCCTCGGCCTCCGAACAAGTGGTATATTTTCCTGTATTTGGGTCAGGGGGTCAGTGCTACAATTTTAGGTAGCCGCCATTATTTCACTGTTTCATGGCTACAAAGTTTTTTAACACAGGTCATGGGATTTCAAATAAGTTTTCCAGTTTAAACTTAAACTGGTGATTAGTAATGCGTGTAAAATAAGTAATACCTACTTTGGGAAATGCTTTTCCGAAACTACATCACTAGAATAATTCTACACGCATCAGATACCTACGGATTTTGATTATCATCATTCGTTGTTTAAAAGATAATTTTACTACTATTTCACTTAAGTATGAGATTATAAAGCTTTAATCACCAGCAAGTATATAAAACTCATAATGGTGATAAAAAAATATTAGAATTTGGCGCTACAGATAAAGCTGTACTAGTTTTGCCGTCATTAATTTGACTAGGGTCTTCTTCTACATTATACGTATCACCACTGAAAACTGAAACTCTTTTTTTCTTTAGCCTTTATTGTCTCACTTCTGGTCAAAGGCCTCCCCCAATTCCTCATGAAATCTTTTCCTGGGCCGCTTCGTACTGATTATAGTGCTAAAAATAAATATTGTAACTCGAATTCGACATACAAATACAAAGTTTGAAGCATTGTCTTTCTTTTTACACAATCATCATTCTTTCACCAGTTTAATCCCCACAAAGAGTCAAAAACTCATAGTGGTAATAACAAATGATTAGAATTCGGCGCTACAGATAAGACTGTAGTCGCACTCACTGTACAGTCTACATGCCTTATTCTACATGCATCACAAAATAATATCACCAGTTTAATCGCCAGCAAGAGTCGAAAACTCGTCATGGTGATAGGAATTATTAAAATTCGGCGCTTATCTCTAGACCGTAGACACCATCACTGAACATGCCTAATTCTACACGCATCACAAGACAATATTACCAGTTTAATCCCCAGCAAGAGTCGAAAACTCGTCGTGGTGATAAGAAATTATTAGGATTCGGCGCTAGAGATAAGGCTGTAGTTACTATTGCTGTACCTAATTCTACACGTGGGTATAGAGGCCAAGAGCGTTGCAGGAGACGATCTATAATGGTCGCAGATTTGACGTCATGTAAAGGAATTTTTTGCTGTATGAATATTTATGTGTGACGCTGACGTGGCATTTTTCCAATAGAATTAAATTCATTAGTTGATAAAACTAAGGTGAAGGGGTAACGGAAATTCTGTAGTTGTAATTTCTTTGAGAATGTTGAATTAATTAATTTGAAACGGATTTCATAATATTTAAATTGATCAATGCGTATGGGGGCAGTTTTGGTAAAATTTTGAATTTTACCTAAACTTCTTAATTTTTATTTTGCAGAGCAGATCTATGATTGAGTGCGAAAAAAATGCAATCTAAGTATATGCAGCCCCTCCTTTTTTTTGGTAATTTCGTCAATATCAGCCAAACCCCATGTATTTACACCATAGGGTTGTAGTTGTAGTAGGCAAACAATTTGCATTAGACGTCTACAAGATTGAAAACGTGCTCGTGAGCTAAAAACAACGTAGTAACCATTTATTATTGAAAAACCTTTAAGAAATCTTTTAGAAAATGTTTTTCTTATTTTATTTACATTTTAGATAATTTTCGTTTTGCCATTTATTCTGTCAAAATAAATAACATTTTATATTTTATATGACGATGACTGTCCAAAAGATGTTATTAAATTTTCTCTTGAACAAACTTGGTAATTAAAGGAAAGATCTTTCTTATTTAATCAATTATTTATTATTGTTCAATAATTTATGGACGTTAAATTACTCCTATTTTCCCAATAACTAGACTTAAAATTTGAAACCCACACTTAATCGGAATTCATGTGCGACTATTATAGAGCGGTGCAATGGTCGCGGCAGCGCGCATGCGCCCTACTGCTCTCTGCCAAACAACCTGTTGCAACCGGGACGGCGTGCACTAATGCAACTTCTCTCCCCGCAATCAGGAGCTAAATTATTCAATATCTAGTCACCAACTACGACTAACGTTTCCGAAAAACTAAATTCAAAATTCTAACTTCACAACACAAGTGCATACAATTTTCCAAAGACAAATAACAACCGCCGGACCCCAAAATTCAAATTTTAGAACGAACGTCTTGTAATGTGCGTCGCGAACTCGCGTCTTAAGACCAAGACGCCGTAGTGAAGTGCTCAGTGAAATAAATAGGTGCTTTAAATATCCGATATTTTTGTTATCTGCCAGTTATTCGTTGCGATTTTAAATTTAAATTATATTTATACTCGTGTACAGTTTAAAAAAGTTTTGCTAAGTTCACGCGAAAGTTGGTTAAAGTCAATTTTCAAAATCGAATTTCGGTTTCGGAATTCTAATTCGGTTGTGCGAGTAATTGGTGGCGGTTGGCGAAGTTTAGCGGCGTCTGGAAACGTGAAGTTGGCATTCGCAAGCAACAAGTGTTCGTCTGATGCCTTCCCCGGTAAATGTGCCACTGTTACGAGTTTGCATGCCCGCTGTGCCGGGATTATGCTACGTAGTCCCCGCCGGTCCCATGAATTCGGGATTTTCGTTGTTCCTATTTGTTGATTTACTGCCACTGTTGATTTAACGCGTTCGTGCTTTTTCGCAGTTTCCCTGCCAGTTTAAAGCTATTTGCTTAATTTTTTTCGCATGCATGTCTATGTGTTATTTTTTGCGTAAGTGGGTGGGGCTTTCTTTTGTTTTAGCGTGTAGACGTCACTCGCCATCTTAGTCGACAAAAAAGTGTCATGGCGTCTTAGACGGAAGAAGTTTTTTGTTCTAGTTTCCGAGATCCGGGTGCGTTTCGGTGTCTTCGATTACCAAACGGGTTTCCTTAAGGAATTGTTTTTTAAACAAGCCTCCTTGTAAATGTCAGGTGTCGAGTTATTTAACATCTATAAATGCCAATTAAAAATAGAAATTTATATTTATTTTTCATCAGCTCATTGCATTCAGCATGTCTCAATTAAGTAGAACTTTATCGCTTACTAAATAGCGAATTTTAATTGACATTTATTTATAGCATTTAAGAACAAGCCAAGGCTAATAGACCTCTAAAAATAAAGAAACTTACAATAATTTACGCAATAATTCCACAGATTTCACTAAACAAATTGTCCGTTTCACAAATTACGCCAAATCTTATTTCGCCATATTTTCCGCCGGCGACATTTTTCACTGGAAATATTTCGTCAACAGATTCCGGTTTTGAAACTGACAACTCTTCGGTTCAGTGGTTAATATACGTGGGATTCGGTCCTGTGAGCGACAGACGTAGGTTCGATTTGCGGAAAAATAAAATTTTATTATGAGGCCGACTGTAAAAAGATTGGCATGCTGTCAACCTTTTTTTGGAATTGTCGTTATGAGAAATTGTTGCTGGGAATTGTTGTTGCGTAATTTGAATGAGGAAGTGGGAAGTTTGAATGTCATTTTTTTTTTTTTATTACTATTCGGAACCTTTGTAAAATAATATAATAAAGAGGAAAGATTTGTGTTTTTGTGTGTGTGTGTGTGTGTGTGTGCGTATGTGTACCTATGTTTGTAATTTTATGAGTCACGTAGTCACTCGAAATAAATGCATTTTATTTTTTATTTTTTTATTTTTTTTTATTTTTTAATGAATAAACTCAAGAACTACTGCACCGATTTCATAAAATTTTTCACTAATATTAGAAAGCTTTATTTACCCTGAGTAATATAGGCACCCGTGAGAAGCTGGGATGTATATAATAAAATTAATATTACCGGTAACAATTAATACCTACTTAACATTACAAAATATTTTTAAAATTTAACTAAAAATTCGAAGATTTGCGTCAATCATCAACCCACACCAGCACGCGTAGAATGGCGCGGTAGAAACGGGTTTTGTCGAATGACAGAACGTAAAAGATTTTTATCGATTTAAGCATAGCAATGTTTAAAATATAGAAAATATATGTTTCTATTCTTTAATGGTGTAAGAATCGTGTCATACTTGTGCAAAAAAATAGTCGATTTGTATAGAAATAACGATGAAATAACTTTGTCTTTTCTTGGTAGAATAGAGATAGAATCGCCATGCTACGCGTGCAGGCCAGAGTGTGGTGTGGAGCCCAATCTCTCTCACAGAGAGAAGACTTGTGTCCCAGCAGTGGGAACATTATAGGTTGATTATTATATTAAACTATTGTTATCGATAAAAGGGTATTTGAACCGCCAGTCAATTGACATACCTTTTAAGTCCTGTCAAAACGCTATTGTCCCATAGATTTTGTTTGGCATAAGCAAACTGTGACGTTACTAATTAGTTAACTCAATGATCATACTTTTATTTTATCGTTGATTTTAGAGATATGAAAATGTTAATTTAACAGTTATTTGAAAATCGGATTTTTGGTCGTAAAAAATGTGTTGAAGAATGAATACATTGGAATGATTGGTGAATTGTTCCATATTACGGAAAATAACCACAGATATTAGTAGTTTTAGATAAATCCCTTTACAATAACAACAAACTGGCTTACACAATACTGAAAATCCATGTAAAATAACTTTAATTTCACAATGAATTTAACCATAAAAGGAAAATACTACGGATTCTTCAAACTCTCGAAATTTCCTCAACACATAATTAAGTTGAAAAAGCAAAGCCGTAGAAGTATACATGACAAAAAAACAATTGTTTTGTGGGCTAAAGTTTCAAGTACAGTATTCAAATAAAATAACTTAATTTTAACTGAGGTCATTAGCACTGTAACCCACCCTTTTTTTCACCCAGCCGGGACGGGAGGGACTGTCACACTTGTACTGACTAAAATCCACGGTGATCCTTCAATAGCCCTTTGCGTTCCGGGGTCACGGTTACTTGATACAGGCCTGGGACACTGTAACCCACCCTGGGTTATTCTGCCAATGACATTAGTTGGGAAATACTTTTATGTCTGTGGATTTTGATTCGCATGGCATAATCAGGCTATACCTAATTATTTTTTCCTAGGTCATAGGCCTCCACTGTCTGAGAGGGAGTGGGTCATACACTACGCGGGAACAGTGCGGGTTGGTAGATTATAACATTATTTTGTCTTCGGATTTGTAGTCAGGCGGCGCCAAACAGTTTTTACTGTGTTCCGTTGACGTTGGTGCGCAAGAGTTTTAGTTTCTTCTGAGTAAGTAAACTCCATGTTAGGTCTCATCTTTGCTTCTGACCTATATTAAGGCCAAGAGCAAACCTCTAGTCAATAAAAAACTGTTATGAATACGTCTTTTTGATCATTACTAACGCCATAAATTTAGAATGTATCTCGGGCACAATCTTGATAGCGATCTTTGGAAACTCAACGACCAAAGTAACCAATCCTAGTCACCGTGACCCAAGTCCTAAGGATTTCATATCACAAACAGCCATCAAAGTTACACAGATTAGAATTTGGATTGAGATATAATAATAATTAAAGCTTATAATAACATGCTCATTTCACTAACATTCCAACTAGTTGCAAAACTAAAACAAATGCCAAATCATGCGCTTTTCACGTAAACTCCGCAGTTTCTAAATAAAGTTAGCAATTTGAGTACATTAGACCATTTTAAATAGCTATTTAGAGTAGTTCAGGACATTAGTCTGCTCGCAGGAAAACTGCTAAGGCCACTCGCCCACGACAATGCAGTAGCGATGCTGGCGCGCGTTCGAATCGATACAGTCGCGATTCGGTCGCAAGTTGTATGCCCTCGCCTACACCACGACTCCCAGTTGCTATACCGTCGCGCTTCTGTCGCGATGCAGTAAGGCCGCTATCCTACTGGCGTTTTACGAGGGTTGGCGTCTCTCCAACGTTGCGCAGACGCGACTTTGACGTCGCGATTCTTTAGTCGCAAGCGTTCGCCTTTCTACCTCGTAACGTTAACGCCGCATTTTTGGCCATAGTATTACGTGCGCGACGTTGACGTCGCGTTCAGCGGACGTTAATGTTAGCCGCGCGACCACGCGACGTTGGAGAGACGCCAACACTCGTAAAACGCCTGTGGGATAGCGGTATAACTACCTAGTTCTCCACTCACGCGCCATCTTCCCTCTGTTCTCTTCTCTCCCCGATGTCGTCTGATACGGTCCCGCGTTTGCATTGATGCAGACGCGATGCTGTAGCGCGTTACAATTGCGACTAACGCGCGTTAGTAGTATGGTGTAGCGCGTTACGTTTCGCTGCAAAAGTTGCCGTGGTGGGCGAGGGGCCTAAAGGTTATTACATAATCGGTGGACAGTCCGCGAACTAGCTGCGTTTTCATTGCTTTGCCCACATTTTTGTACTGGGAAATAAGATGTCTGGATGTGACAAGCCTTGTTGGTTAGTCCTTACTATAGATTCTTTCCTAAATAGAGTATAAATTTATCATGTGTGTGTTGTGCTTATGACTTTTAAGACTATATTTTTGTAATATTACAACGGATTCATGTTTTCTAGGAGCATATTGGTACAGGTATTGTTTGGGTACAGGTGCTGTTTTATTTTGCTAATAGTAACTCAGTCACAATCATTATTAATAAGTTACAGAAATAGTCAAATAATTCAGTTAAAATTAAGTGAAATAAGTAGAGAAGCGAGATAGCATAAACCAAGTTTGTAAGTAGGATTGTAATAAAGATATAGTTATGTGTTATGCAAGGCTGCAAAGTTGTTTTTTTGGTGCGACTACTTGAATTGAAAACTGAGCAAACGAAGGGTTCAAATACGGAATCCTGAGCGTAGCTAAGTTTTCATATATACGCAGAATAACTTTACTGCCGAGTGCAACACACAACTTTTCACCTCACTACAGCGAGGAAATGGTAGGTGTAAGCAAAACAACTTAAATATGTAATAAAAACAAGTGTTTATTTATATAAAAAAAAAATATTGACTTTGTCACGCGCGGAGACTCGGCTGACTGCTGGTATTTAACTAAGAACAAACAGACAGAAGAAACTATAATTTTTGCTTGTTTTTCATCATCATCATCATCATCATCATCTCAGCCATAGGACGTCCACTGCTGAACATAGGCCTCCCTTTAGATCTCTACATATACCGTTTGGAAGCGACCTGCATCCAGCGTCTTCCGGCGACCTTTATAAGGTCGTCTGTCCACCTCGTTGGTGGACGTCCTACGCTGCGCTTGCTAGTCCGCGGTCTCCACTCTAGCACTTTTCGACCCCATCGGCCATATCTGCTCTGCGAGTAATATGGCCTGCCCATTGCCACTTCAGCTTGCTAATCCGGTGGGCTATATCGGTGACTTTACTTCGTCTATGGATCTCCTCATTTCGGATTCGATCACGTAGAGAAACACCGAGCATAGCCCTATCCATAGCTCGTTTATTTTTGCTTGTTTTTACAAAATAATATTTCGAACTACGCACAAATCCTTCTACCAACTACACTCATTACCAATCACTTCCATTAAAGCGACCTCTTCGTCGCCACGTATAGTGACAAAAACGCGGAAAGGAGCCTGGCAGCACAGACTGTTGTTATTAAAACATTACGACAGTAATTAGTCAATTATGTGGCTCATTAGCACGTTAAAGGTCTTAGATGTGGCGTGGTTTAGCTTTTAAACGGTTAGATACAACTAGTTTATTGTGGGGCGGTGCGCTTTGAAAGATAGGACGATTTAGTTAGATGGAAAATGTAAGAAAAAATATGGATTTCTTATCACATTTTTGTGACGTGACTTTGTCTTTATTTTTTTCTTTTTTTGCATTCTACATTATATATAATTAATGTTATAATATTTCAAGTACTAACAGCTGTTGTTTATCAGGACTGAAATAATATACAATGTAATCTTTCAAACTAGGACTTAGTTACAAAGACAATAACGTGTTTATTATGTCAGTTGGTCAAGGTTTTTTCAAAAAAAACATGGGGATATTTTATAACTATGTGTCATGTCCTGAAAATAGGCCACAACAGTCTTTGGAGGGGACTTAAAATATAATATATAAAAAGGTGTTTAAAAAAAGCTGGTTATAAAATGTAGCGCTAATTGTGCAATTTACCATTGACCATAATTAAAACTTCACTATTAGTACATCCCTGAAGGGTTAAGCAGTGGTATATCTTTGGTATATTATAAAAATAAGCCTGTTCCATTTATTTATTGGTATGTAGGTAAATATCATCAAATGACTCATTGAGTTTCTTCAGTTGCCCTTTACGTTCCAATGCCGCGGTAACCTTATAAAACACTCCCGCAGACTTTGACCACACCTAGACATTATCCTCACATCTTCATCAATTAATTCTTAAATAAAACTACTTTTCAGTTATCGGTGCTATTTTCAGGTTTTTTAGCATTTCACCTACTGAAACATTTTTTAAATATGGGTACACTACCGTACTGCTCTGCCTACCTTTACAGGGCATGCAAGCGTGATGTAACCTACTAAAATCATATTACCCACATAAAGTTGAAACTTTTAGCCTTTTAGTCTGGGGACCTAAAAACGCCACTTTAGCAATGTTGCTACCAGGGTCACAGGACTGTCTCGGGTAACCATGGATTTTAGTCAGTACAAGTCTGACAGTCCCTCTCATCCCCCGCTGGGTGGGAGGACTCATTTGATGAATTTACGACGATAAAAAGCAATGTAACTAATAGAACTGCGATAAAATTGTTCTTTATCAATTTTCTACTGTATTGCTTGATCAATAGAATGGAATTTTCCGTTTTACGAATTCCATCGTAATGCAATGATGGCGCGGAGTTTTAGTACCTCGGTTCTCATACATAAGGTTGCGTATTCAAACCCAGGCAAGTACCAATGTTTGACGGGGCCCTAGAGGGCCAAAGCCTACCGGTGTCGAGGGACTATCAGGTAACCGTGGCTCTGGAACGTAAAGGGCTATTGAAGGACACCGTGGATTTTAGTCAGTACAAGTCTGACAGTCCCTCCCACCCTGCCCGGGGTGGGAGGACTCATTTGATGATTTTACCACGATAAAATAAAAGTACCTAGTTCGTAAGATTAGCGCGTTCAACCGAACGAACTCTTCAGCTTATTATTTTTAGTACAGATATAAGTCCAAAGCCATTTCAGAGGCCTGTGTTTTTCCCAGAGGTGACTTAACTTAATCCTCACACGAAAAAGAAAGAAGATTGCAATTCATATTGTGATGTTGCTAAAGTGTCCTTTTTAGCCCCGCTGTACTCTGTAACTCAATCGCGAGTTACGGGCGACCAGGGACCGGATTACCGTTATTTTTTGTATAACGTTACGAATTATCGTTATGGTAACGATAAAAATGTACCGAAATTAATAACGATACCCGTAAGTCCGTTAACGTTACCTAATAACTAAAATTAGTATCGGTAAAAGTAACAATACATATACCGGTAATTTATATGCCTATCTCTTTCTAACGATGTCGGTTGCGCTAAATTGCGATGTAATTTATTTACAAAATTTTTGTCGCACGCATCAAGTCGCGTGATGTAAGTTCGCAACGTCGGACGCCGCCACCCCCATCGTCTTTCTTCACCAAAATTGGCAACTTCGTGTACCTAATAAAGTTGTTAATCTATCAAAGAAATTTGACAGATTGTGGTAACATGATGACCTTGACGTGCTGAGCTGTGCTGTGCCGTACCTACCTATCATTATCACAGTCGATTACACGTAGCTGCATACAATTTGACCTATGCAATTTGTCTTTAAAATCTTTTCGTAGTGAAAGAGTAGGTATTTAGGGACATGTGGCCGACTGTAATAATGATTTTAGAAAATTATAAAAGTCCCATTGAGTGTTTTTGAGTAGGTATAGTTCTGTACAACAAGGTGGGTCATCATTATCTAACATAAACTGCGCAGAACACACTTAGGTGGAGCGCTCGCGGCGCCCGCGCGCCCCGCTGATACCTACGTATCAGCGGGCCGCGCGGGCGCCGCGAGCGCAGCGGATGCACCGTCTTGCTTGACTGTCACTCACAGGCCGCAGCGCACTTCCGAACCTCTAAAAATACTTACTCAATGGGACTTATATAGTTGAAATAGATATTTTAATTTAGTTAGAATGACATAGTTTAAGTAGAAAGCTGGGTAGGTAGGAACTTACGTTTAATGTTTTATTGCACAACTAGTGTTTGCCCGCGGCTTCGCTTGCGTTAATTTAGAATTTGAGAAACAATACGGATCGTGTAAGTGGCGCCATCTGGAAATTGTAATTGTTTTTTTTTTCTCGGCAACAGCTCTTTTCTGTTTTTCGGGATGAAAGATACCCTATATACGTGTCTATACTCCTAACAATGTATATGCAAAATTTTGGGACGGTCGATTGAGTAGGTAGTTTGCGTGAAAAGGTAAAAAACAAACATAATTACTCACTTGCATTTATAATATTAGTTTAGATCAATTATGTTATAGGTACTTACATACATAGTTTGCGTAGGAAACGTCCTTGTTTGAGCGACATTAATTTCAAAGATCCGTGTTTAACATAAGACTATCATTTTTTGGTCGATTTACAGTATCGCTGCAATTTGTTAACGCAATTGAACGTACAATAGCATTGCTCTTCCCTCTTTATTATTTATTTTATTTTACATTTATTAACAAGTAACTTATGACTCAAAGTGTTAGTAACAATATTTCTTAATCACTATGTTAGTAATCCTAATCTACACATTTTACGAGTACAGTAGTCTTTAGCAAACCGCATGATACCTTAAAAATAGCTTATTATTTGACTCGATGTTCGAAATCTTGTTGTCACTTAAAACAGAATCTATGCACTGGTTTGAGCACTAATTCAAAACACAAATAAATATAAAATAATACAAAAGATTTGGTCGCGGGTGCGTCCTTTTAAACTACGTCCAGCTACCGAAGGACGGGCAGCAGCGTCCTTTGCAAACTTTCGGTGATCTTATTGCAATCCCCAAGCCGCCTGCCAAGCGTGGGGATTATGGCAACGCCCCCCCTCCCCCCATTATGATTGACAACAATAGCACACAGCCCCCAGTCCCTAGCAGCTCCGCTATTCCTGGTCTGGGTAGCGGATCGGGTAACGGCGGAGCAGGGGGTGCTAAGAATCCCCGGCAGATGCCCCGCTACCACCCCCAACGGACTTTGGCCCTGGCAACACACAACATCCGCACACTGAGGACCGATGAGAAGATTATCGAGCTGGAGGAAGAATTGAGCAAAATGCGCTGGGATATCTTGGGATTATCTGAAATCCAAAGAGAGGGTCAGGATACGATAGTTCTAGATTCCGGCAACATGCTCTTCTACCGGGAAGGAGACCGTAAATCCCAGGGTGGTGTTGAATTTCTCGTCCGCAGGTCCCTCATCAACAACGTTGTGAAAGTCGACAGTGTGTCGAGTAGGGTAGCATACATTATACTCAGAATAACCAACCGGTATTCGTTGAAGGTCATACAGGTATATGCGCCGACCTCGACACATTCTGATGATGAAGTAGAGGCATTGTATGAGGAGATATCCGAGGCCATACATACCTCCGAAACATACTTCACCGTTGTTATGGGGGACTTCAACGCGAAGGCGGACGCACGGAATGGCGATGAGTTGAGAGTGGGGCCATTTGGGTATGGGCAGCGAAACCATAGGGGCCAGCGACTGGTCGACTTCATGGAAAAGGAAGAACTTCATTTAATGAACTCCTACTTCCAAGAGCGGCCATCCAGGAGGTGGACGTGGATGAGCCCCGATGGTACTACCAGAAATGAGATCGACTTCATCATGACGACCAAGAAGCGAATATTCAGTGATGTCTCTGTGATCGCCAAGGTAAAAACCGGCAGCGATCACCGAATCGTCAGAGGCACATTGAATATCAATGTGAAGCTTGAAAGGTCTCGTCCGGTGATGTCCACGCTCCGACCTGGTCCTGCCCACATCCAGAACCCCGAAGACTTTCAACTTGAACTGCACAATCGTTTCCAGTGCCTAACCGAATGCGAAACTGTGGACGAGATTAACAATGGGTAGGTGGAAACTGTCCAAGACGTGTGGTCCAAGTTCTTTAAGACCCCGCGCCGCAATAAGCCTCGAAAGTTCTAGAACGGAACCATCAAGTTGATGCAAGACCGGGCCGAGATGAGGCTGCAATCTTCAGCTGATATGTCGGAATATGGCAAACTCAATAGACGAATCTCTAAATCAATGCGACGTGACCTGCGTGCCTATAGTGCGGCACGGATCAAAGAGGCAATCGAGCGGAACCAGGGCTCAAAAGTCTTCGCAAAGAATTCGTCTATTGGGCAAAGCCAAATGACAAAGCTGAAGATTAACGACGGCAGCATCATTTCGACGAAACCGGAGATCCTGGGAGAGCTTGAGAGGTTTTACGGACAGTTATACACATCAACACGACAACCCAGTGTCGGTAAAGTTCGAGACGCAAGAGCTAAAACCAACGACCATTTATATCTAGACTCCTAATCACAGGCGACCGATGTCTGTCAACACATTAGGTAAAAAAGTCTTATAACCGTCGTGACTCGACCACTCCTGTGAGTCCCCTCGTCGCACTGACCTTGAGTTAGCCAATCTGAACGCAGTATTAGCCAATCAGAACGCAGTACCCCGTCCCCCTCGCTTACGTCGTACCTCAGCGACTTGGCAGAATAATTTTCGTTAGTCAGATCGTGCATGAGGCGTCTAGATATAAATGGTCGTTGAGCTAAACTGACTCGACACTACACTGAGGATAACCCGGACATCAGCCTGTACGAGATTAGAATGGCTCTTAAACAGCTAAAGAATAACAAGGCGCCGAGTGAAGACGGAATCACAACTGAACTTCTGAGAGCGGGTGGAAAACCGGTACTTGTGGTCCTCCAGAAGTTATTTAATTCCGTCATACTCGAAGGTACTACGCCAGAAGCATGGCACAGGAGTGAATCTTCAAAAAGGGTGACAACACCTTGTTGAAGAACTACAGGCTAATCTCACTTCTGAGCCATGTATACAAGCTGTTCTCAAGAGTCATTACGAACCGTCTCGAACGCAGGTTTGATGACTTCCAGCCTTCCGAACAAGCCGGTTTCCGAAAAGGTTTTAATACTATAGACCACATACACACGCTCCGCCAGATTATACAAAAGACAGAGGAGTATAATCGGCCATTATGTTTAGCGTTTGTGGACTATGAAAAAGCCTTCGATTCAATCGAAACCTGGGCAGTATTGCAGTCCCTCCAACGATGTCATATCGACTATAGGTATATCGAAGTGTTGAAGTATTTTTATAGAAACGCCACCATGTCCATCCGACTTCAGGAAGAGAGCACGAAACCAATCCAATTGCAGAAAGGCGTGAGACAGGGAGACGTTATTTCTCCGAAACTGTTCACGAACGCGTTGGAGGACGTTTTCAAGCTCTTGGAATGGAACGGATTCGGCATCAACATCAATGGCGAATACATCACTCACCTTCGTTTTGCCGATGATATAGTCATCATGGCAGGATCGTTGGAGCACCTCAATGCTATGCTCAGCGACCTCAGTATCGTTTCCCAACGGATCGGCCTTAAAATGAACATGGACAAGACGAAAGTCATGTCGAATGTCCATGTGACACCCGTACCGGTTGTTGTTGGGAATGATACTCTCGAAGTTGTAGACCATTACACTTACCTTGGACAGATTGTTGAGTTAGGTAGGTCCAACTTTCGGAGGGGTTCAGATTGCTGTCGAGTCCACCATGAAATATCTAGGATTGGTGCTCGACAGCCGTTGGGATTTTGGCCCCCACTTTCGGCGGCTGGTGCCCATGTTGATGGGCGCAGCGGGTGCGCTCCCAACGCTGCTACCCAACCTGGGGGGCCCGAGCATCGCCTGTAGGCGGTTATACGTGGAGATCGTGCGATCTATGGCCCTATATGGGGTCCCTGTGTGGGCGGCTGACTTGACGGCCCGACATATTGCAGTTCTGCGAAAACCGCAGAGGGTGATGGCCGTCAGAGTCATCCGAGGATATCGCACGATCTACGAGGCGGCTTGCCTGCTGGCTGGATCCCCGCCCTGGGACCTAGAGTCGAAAGTCCTCGCGACCTTCTACAAGTGGCGTGAGGAGGCAAAGGCGCGAGGTGAGAGACTGGTGCAGCAGCAAATTACGCTGCGCCGGTCGGCGCTTCGTGAGGACCTGGTGGCGGCATGGCGGGAGAGGCTTTTACGCCCTTCCACTGGTCTCAGTACTATCGAGGCGATCCAGCCAGTACTCGACGATTGGCTCGGAAGGAGGCACGGCTCCCTGACGTTTCGAGCGACACGGGTGCTCTCGGGGCACGGCTGCTTCGGGAAATACCTGTGTCGAATAAGCAGGGAGCCGGACGCTCTGTGTCATCACTGCGTCCAATGTCTGGAGGATACGGCGCGTCATATGCTGGCCTAGTGTGTCACGTGGGACGAGCCGCGCCGTGCTCTCACTGCAAAAGTGGGGAGCGACCTGTCACTGCCGGCCATTGTTAAGTCAATGGTCGGAGAGGCAGAGTCCTGGGACGCAGTGATTTCCTGCGAGATGACATCCTCCCAGAAGGAAGCGGCGGAAAGGGAGAGGGAGATCTCCAGTGCTCTCCCATACCGCAGCAGACGCACCGGGCGTCGAAGGAGAGCGGACAACGCTCTCTTTCGGCCTCCATAAGTGGGTCTAGGGGTGGCAGATTTGGGGACGTCTGCCATCCCCCACTCAAGTGGACCCGAGAAGAAGGCAGCGCGCAGTATTCCGCGCGCGCCTATCTAAGTGGTAACGGGGGAGAACACCTCACCCCAACCGGAAGGGGCCTGCAAGAGGCGGGCCGGCACTAATCCGAGGCAGCGGAAGTAACATTCGCACCCGCAGCTCCGGACGCAAGTGTGCGAGGGAACACCGGGGTGGTTTTAGTCAGTCAAGTCTGACATGCCCCTCCGCTTTTCCCCAGGCGGAGGAAGTCCTATGAGGATTTCCACCTCGAATAAAAAAAAAGGTAGGTCCAACTTCGAGAAAGAGGTCGCCCGAAGAATCAAACTCGGATGGGCAGCGTTTGGGAAGCTACGTGATATCTTCTCATCGAGAATCCCACAGTGTCTCAAGACAAGGGTGTTTAACCAGTGTGTGTTGCCAGTGATGACATATGGCTCTGAAACGTGGTCTCTGACTGCTGGCCTTTTAGAGAGACTAAGAGTCACTCAACGAGCGATGGAAAGAGCTATGCTCGGAGTTTCTTTGCGGGATAAAATCCGGAACATGGATATTCGGCGAAAAACCAGAGTCACCGACATAGCTCGTAAAATTTGCAAGTTGAAGTGGCAATGGGCAGGCCACATCGCTCGTCGAACTGACAACCGATGGGGAAGAAAAGTTCTCGAGTGGCGACCACGGACCGGAAGACGCAGCGTAGGCAGGCCTCCCACTAGGTGGACCGACGACATCGTGAGGGTCGCGGGCAACCGATGGATGCAAATGGCGAACTGTCGTTCGGCGTGGCGGTCTAAGGGGGAGGCTTATGTTCAGCAGTGGACGTCTTCCGGCTGATGATGATGATGATGATCACCGGGTGCCGACCTACCTCCGTCGTCCTCGACGGACTACCTGACGGAGAGAGCCGTCATCTACCCCGGTCACCGGGGAGAGTGGAACCGGCTAGAGATGTCGTGCGGTGTTCCACAGGGGTTGGTCTTGGGGCCGGCCCTGTGGAACATCGGATATGACTGGGAGCTGCGCGGCGACCTCCCCGACGACGTCAGCGTAATATGTTACGCTGATGACACGCTCGTCCTGGCGGAGAGAGAGTCGCATCAGGTGGCGGCCGACAAGGCGACGCAAGTGGCTGCGACAGTCGTTGAAAGGACCCGGCAGCTGGGACTCGAAGTGGCGCTGCACAAAACGGAGACCATGTGTTTTCATGGCCGCGTTAACGCGCCATGGTCTGAGTCCCACATAACGGTGGAGGGGGTTCGCATTGGCGTTGGAAGAACGATGTACCTGGGACTCGTCCTCGACAGCCGGTGGAACTTCAAGGAGCATTTCCTTAGTTTGGCCCCAAGCCTGAACCGGGAAGCAGCCGCCCTCAGGCGACTCCTGCCCAATCTCGGCGGGCCAAATGCCTCCTGCCGAAGGCTCTACGCCGGTGTCGTGCGGTCCATGGCCCTCTACGGGGCCCCCGTGTGGGCCCTGAGCATCCGGACGCGACCACTAAAGTTGGTCGCTTGCCAGAGGTTCATGGCTATCCGGATGATCCGGGGATACCGCCGGCGAATCAGCCAACCTCCTTGCCAGATTGCTGCCCTGGGATCTGGAGACGACTGCTCTCCAGCGCATTTATGAGTGGCGCGTGGAGGCGCAGCGCCGGGGAGAATTCCCGCTGCCCCGACAAGTCAAGGCGCGGCGGGAAGAGGTCCGACGCGAGCTCAGGGCGGTATGGAGGGAACGACTGTCGCATCCGAGGTCCGGGCACGCCGCAATCGCGGCGGTAAAACCCCTCTTTGAGGAGTGGCTGGAAAGGCGTCACGGCGTCCTGACCTACCGCGTGACGCAGGTCCTCACTGGACACGGAAGTTTCCTGTGTCTGATAGGGAGGGAAGCAAAGCCTGGGTGTCACCACTGCGAAGATCGCCCGGAAAACACTGTGGAGCATACGGTGCAGGACTGCGCCGCTTGGGCATAGCACAGCCGTGTCTTCTCGGCGGCGATAGGCGGAGACCTCTCGCGCCCTCCACCCCAGCCGCACTGGAAGACGCCCACGGCGTCGGACGTCGGCAGACCATCTCCAGGCACCGTAGGCGCGGGCATGCGGGTGGCGAGTAATGGACGACTCGCTGTCCGACCATGGACCATGCCCGGGTCGATGGCGCGTTGTGTTCCACGCGCGCCCCAAAGAGTATCAGCATGATGACGGGGCCCCCCTCTAGAGGGCCAAAGCCTGCCGGGGTCACGGGACTTATCTCATTACCGTGACCCCGGAACACAAAGGGCTATTGAAGGACACCGTGGATTTTAGTCAGTACGAGTCTGACAGTCCCTCCCGCCCTGCCCTGGGTGGGAGGTCTCATTTGATGATTTTACCACGAAAAAAAAAGAGTCGAAAGTTTTCATCAATATAAATGAATTAAGTCCAAATACAAGATAGCTACTATAAACCGTTGACGAGTTCCCTGAATTGTTCTTCGTCTTTATCATCAGACCCTTAATGGCAATTACAACCCACCTAGGTGTAAAGTTCTTATCAATATAAATGAATTAAGTCCAAACACAAGGTAGCTTCTGTGAATCGTTGAGGAGTTCCCTCGACTGTCTCTCGGCTCCATCATCAGATCTACTCCAGATCTTTATTTAATTGTATTGCTTTAAAATAATAAAAAACTTACAAACGCACTAGTCGCCCCTACAATTTTAGAAAGCTCCACTCGATTTCTCTGGTCTTTCGTCATCAAACCCTAATTTCCTTATCATAGGATTTTACCTTTGAAATATATTTTTTCCAACGAAAAGAGAATCATCAAAATCGGTTCTTAAACGACGAGTTAACCGTCAGACAAACTTAAAAAAAAACTTTACCTATCTGCATGCCAAATTTGAACTTTCTAGGTCATCTAGAACTGGGTTATAGTTTTGATCTATGGGTCAGTCATAAAAATGACGATTTTTTGACGTTAATATCTAAATAACCGTTTGAGATATATTTATAAAATTTGGTACACGTATTTATCTCGCCAATCTCAAAATATATGCCTAGATTAAAATAATTTTTGAGTTATGAGGGGCTAAAAAGTGGCTCCAAATGGTTCGTGTAATATTACACACTGTAAGCGCGCCTGAACTCGGCTGGCCACGCTCTCGCGTGTCTAGACCCTATTAATTGAAGAGCAGTTTATGGAATATTTGAGGAAAAATTGAATAAATATTATCCAGTGGTTAATCCGCCAACTCAAAACATACATTTAAAAACAACATAATTCAAAATTGCTCATCTCCCAGTGACAATAGTGTAATAATACATAGCCTATTGACAGAAGCATATTATTAGGAATATTTGAGGAAAATTTGATGGGAAAGTTTTCAGTAGTTTAGGAATTAACGCAAAAGAAAAAACCCTAAAAAAATCCGGAACAAAAAAGTTGATTTGTCATCAGAATCGATCCTTTATCTCGAAAAAAATACAAAAAGAAAAAAAAATCCAATGTACAGGAATGACAGCTCTACGATTTTATTATATGTATAGATATAGATGTGCAAGTAGATTTATTGTTTTCTTTGAACATTTTGAAATACTGATAAGCTCTGTTGCACTTCTTTCGGCCCATAATAGTATTTTTTAAACAAACAACTAATTATAATAACAGAACAACAGAATTAATCTAATACAGTACCCTGAGCACGAGTTTTCAGTATTTGAGACGTAAAGTAAACTGGAAATTTGACAACTTCAAATTGACAAGTTTCAAGGAAAAAATTAGTTCCTTCTTCGCACATCAGAGGCGCTGTTCCAGTTTTTCATACAAGAAACGCTGTAAATACTGAAAAGACGCTGTAAAGCAAAAGAGTGAAAACTCGTGCTCAGGGTACAGATATACCTACTAATTTGGCGTACGCAATGTTTGTGTGACATCTGACTATGAAATGCGATGCGCGTAAGCGGTGCGCGTTACTAGCTGTTGCCGCTCTGATTTGTAGAGCCGAACGAAAAGACGCGCGGCGCGGTTTGGCAACGTCGCACAGTGAATTAACGTTATTAGTAACGATAATTAAATAGCGGTAAATCCTATAAATTAACGTTATGTTTAACGTTAATATTTAACGTAACATAACGTTAATGTTTTGGTAATTTTACCGGTATTTGTTTGGTAACGGTAACCGTCCCTGCGGGCGACCTTCGTGGCTGTCAGTGTGTGTGCGCGATGCTATCTCAGAAACATTATTGTTTCAATTAGTCTGATGAACACACGCTTATAGGTTTTATTGTTTTGTGTTTTTTGTTGGGAAGTTGTCTGCTTGGTTAGTTTTGGTGATAGCGTGAAGATAGCTGAAGTTTCTAAAGATGCTTGAATCAAAATAGGTCATGCTTTAACGAACTTCAATACGCGCCTATACACGTCTATACGCGCTTATGACATAATCAGCTTATAATGTTACCACTGCTGGGACACAGGCCTCCTCTCTGTGAGAGGGAATGGGCTGAAATCCACCACGCGGGCCCAGTGCGGGTTGGTAGATGTCACATGTCTTCGAATTTTTGGTTGCAGGACATGCCGGTTTCCTCACGATGTTTTCTTTCACCGTTTTGAGAGCAGTGGTGTTGAAGTAAATTACACAAAGTAATAAGCCTGCCTGGGTCCGAACCCACCCATATATTTACCAATATTTTAAATAAAATATTGTTTAGTCGTATTTGGACATCAGCATCAGCATAGCCTTTTCCCAAATATATTGGGGTCGGCGTCCAGTCAAACCAGATGCAGCTAAATATCAGTATTTTACATGGAGCGACTGCCTATCGAACCTCCACAACCCAGTAACTAGGTAATGATACCCCATGGCTTACACTGGTAAGCCATGGGGTAAGATTTTAGATGGTATGCCACTGGGCTTACCATCTAAAATCTGACAATCAGTCTTACGGTAGCCATGCACCTGTAAAGTTGCTAAGTTGGTATCACTGCTGCCGATTTGAAGTTTGATCATGCCGATTTGATCCAATCGGAAGGATCAAATCGGCATGATCAAGCCTATCAAATTTAACTGTCATGCCAATTTGATGGATTCCACGCCCACACACGGTCAATTCTAACTGATTCAATTGGCAGTGTTATGCCGATTGGACGATAGGCAGTATGGTGTATGGCTACTTTTAACTGGTTGTCAGACTTTAGAGCTTCTGACTGAATAGTACCTAACGACTGTCAAAGATCTACAAAAACTGACAGCCGGGACAACGGCTTTACGTGCTTACCGAGGCACGGCGTATTAGATTGGAGACATTATTGATTTAAATACAACGTTGAATAGCTTAATATCCATTAACTATGACTACATTAATACTATCACTCCCTTCATTCTGTCTTCTCATAGAATCGCAAACATTCTAACCTTAGCGTCTTTTATAGATTAAAAGCTGGAAATATAGGATAATTTTAATCCCAATTTAATTTTTCCTTGGTGAAAATTTTAGAGTTGTAGCGGGTGAAGCCGCTAGTTTTTACCCGGTATGACACCTGGATGCATAGGATAATTTTTATCCCAATTTAATTATCCCATGGGATATAATTTTATAATTCTAGAGAGTCGCTAGTTTTTATCCCAGTATGACCTTTCCATTTACGTGGGCCACGCTGTTAAGCAATGTCATGTTAGCTCTTTGGCTAATAAATTCTTGGAAAATGATCACCAGTTTTAGTTTCCTTCGAAACCTAATGGATTCCAGGAACTGTATCTATGTTTGTATCAATCGATTTAAGGCGTTGAAACCCTCATCCTCTTATAATTGAGTAGTTTCTATATTGAAAAGCCTTCCAGTAAGAAAATGTCACTTTTTCAGTAAAACTCTGTTTTCAGTTTTTTTCTTTCTTCATCAGGTATCGAAAAATTACAAATTCTAATAGTCTGGTAACTACCTATAGCCTGCCGGGGACGTGAGACTAACGAATTACCGTGACCCCGAAACGTAAAGGGCTATTGAAGGACACCGTGGATTTTAGTCAGTACAAGTCTGACAGTCCCTCCTGCCCTGCCCTGGGTGGGAGGACTCATCATCATCATCATCATCTCAGCCATAGGACGTCCACTGCTGAACATAGGCCTCCCCTTTAGATCTCCACATATACCGGTTGGAAGCGACCTGCAACCAGCGTCTTCCGGCCACCTTTATAAGGTCGTCCGTCCATCTCGTTGGTGGGGTTGGGAGGACTCATTTGATGATAATACCGAGATAAAATTAAATTGTCTGGTAGATAAACTTTGTCCTAATTAAAACATCACGCCTCAATATACATAAGAGGGTGAAATAGGAAGACATCTGCGACCTCACGGCAGTACTGATTATGCACAATCCAATGCGTCTCTCAAATATATTCTGCTAATTTGTTTCCTCGTTTTCTAGTAGTGCCGTTGCTAGGTTGTGGCTGCTCCTATTAGTGATAGCGTGATGTTATATAGCCTATAGCCTTCCTCGATAAATGGTCTATTCAACACAAAAAGATTTTTTCAATTCTAACCTGTCGTTCCTGAGATTAGAGCGTCCAAACAAACGAACTCTTCAGCTTTATAATATTAGTGTAATACGAGCTGGGTATTGGGATAAATTAATTAACACCAATTATAACCAAATAAACTTTATTGACACACGAATCACTAACTAAAACCAACACTTAACACTACTCAACACTTAAACACACACTTAATCACACGTAAAAGAACCAGACTGACTCAGGTCACCGATCGGCGCCTTTTTATACCCCGGCCGGACCCACTAGATGTTTCTAAAAGGTAGTCGAATGTTCTGGAAACATTCATAGACTTCGACATAGTCCCATACCTTCTGGAACATTCCAGAACCATCTCGAAACATCTAGAACAGGATAGAATTTTCTAGAAACTTCCAGACCAATCTTCAGTAGAATTGTCGAGAACCTTGTGGAACTTTCGAGAAGCTAATAGTTAGGTCTCGCAATTCGATCGACGTAACATTAGTATAGATTCATTAAGTGTTTGCGGAGAGTTAATGAAATCAATAAAAAGATTATTTAATTATGTCATAATTATTCAACAGTACAATTAAAAACTCATAAACCTTAACAACTAGAGTCTACTTACAATAACATTAAGAACAATCATAATCAGCATAAAATGTTTCCCAAAGCTGGGACACGGAACAAAAACAAGAAGAAACCACACGAATCAAAAACCTCTCAATATTTTTTTCCACAAAAGAAATAGCTTATTGTGAGATATTAAAACAAACACCATATAAACATCCCCCATTGAATAGACTCTTGAAACTAAATATAAATATGGTCTATTATCATATTCTATCACAAACATAAGTAGTTTTCTATAGCCACAAAAGTATAAATATCAATTTATTATAGCACAATAAAATCTATACAGAAAAAAGGGGAAAATGGTCTGTTAGATCATAATAGATATACCTACTTATCTTTCTGTTGACATCATCACAATAGAAGTCAATGACCACAATCAATGATGACTTATTAAAATCGTCATCATTTCAACCTCAAGTTTAAAAATATATGTTGCATAATAAGTTCTTCTGTATCGTAGGTGTTACAAACATTTAAACTCACTTACACAAATACCAAACAACTACTTTGTAACATACAAATATTTGTTCCCTGCGGGAATTGAACCCACATATTTTGTACCGCAGTCGAGTGCTCGGCCACCGCGCTCTGCCGTAACTTAGTTAATTTCATCAGTCTATGTCATCTGTCCAGCCTTTTCCTAACTATACTTAGACTGGGAGCCGACCCCAAGGCTCCCAGTCTAACTGCATGCAAAGATTTGCAAAGATATAACTACTAATTACTTACGGGACTTACGATTTACCGTGACCCAGGAACGTAAAGTGTTATTGATGGACACCGTGGATTTTAGTCAGTACGAGTCTGACAGTCCCTCCCGCTCTGCCCTGGGTAGTGGAGGATTCATTTGATGATTTTACCACGATAAAAAAAAAGATATAATGCTAAACCACATTTTTGTTTAATAACAGAAAGAGCTTTCTAAGGTTGGAAAATCATCAAAAGAGTCGGCTCTCGTTTGAGTGGAGTGGAACTGTCGGACTTGACTGTCCAAAAACAAATCTCATCCTTCATATATATTTATACTTCATAGAAAAATAATAAGCACATAATTTTTTGTGCCATAGTTAATGAAAGAGCAAATCAGCCTAAAAACTCTAATCCTGAAAATGATTCTATATCTAATCATCCATTCCATTTCACATTTTTTTTACAATTCATATTATGATACTACTAGAGTAACAGCAGAGAATCCTCTTCTGTTAAGACTCAATATAAAGAAAACTGCGGAAAACCGCGTAAATTAATATTGCCAAAAAATTTCAGGGTTTTACTGGTATAATTGATGAATTACCAAAAATACACTCACTAAAATAAGTATAGAAATTACATAATATATATGTTACACCAAAATATAATAATTAGTCATTCTTGTAGCGCACTGATAAATTTCATAGCTCTTAGCGCAAAATAACCAATATACCAAGTTACTACTCGCTATATGGATTTTATTGACGAAATAATTTAAAAAATCAGTAAAGTAGATATTGAGTAATTTATTCATAAAAAACACACTTATCTTAGTTTAGATGTACTAAAACTAAATATCAAACACGTCAGTAATCTCAACATAATTATTAACTCATTCCAATATACTGTATCGATAATATCGTAGCACTTTCCGTAGCACAGAAGATCGACGCAAAGAATATCTTCTCGTAGCGAATGCCTTTGTCAAGTACCGCCAAGTTAAAAACCGTTTCTCATTCTTCTTAAGCCTTGAAACTCAGCTTACGATTTTAAAATTCGTAGCCCGACGGCAGCTTACACTTTTTGCATATTTAATGACACTTTTTTTGCTGAAATACACCCCCTAAGATTACCTCCAAGCGTAGTCGACTTTAGTTTCCTATAACAAAGGTAAAACTAGCTATAAAAACATTAAGAAGAGTATTTAAATGAATTTGAGTTATTAAACCCTTATCATAGGGCTTAAAGTTGATAAGGAACGTAATTAGTCGATCTTCAAGTGTTTTATCATATCAAAATAGTTCTAATCACTATCTACGAATACTTCACGCCCGCCAGAAAAGTCACAAACGAATTTTACGAAGCATTAAAAGTGTAATACGCAAATTTGGACCCTATACTCAGAAAGGTAGACAGTAAAATCGCACGCGGTGCCCGTAACTAATTTTTTGATGCTACGTTCATCATAGTTACAGCGCCATCTCTACGAATTCCAACAAAATTTTTCACTGAACCATTTTCTTATAAGAACCTACACACACTGTTGCATTTCGTGTGCACTCAGCACACAACCCCGCGTGCCTATACAATCGAACGCACCCACACGACGAAGAAAAAAACGATAAAAAACTGCACACAAACACAACTTTCGTGCACACACTAGACAAGGATAGACTATTCTTTAGAAAAAAAAATCGAATTTTGAATCCGAAAAAAATTTTGGAGGTTTTTTATACATTGTTATGTAAGTTAGATGTCATTTGGATTAATACAAAGTGTAAGATAAGTCGGTAGAACTGAAACGTACAAGATTCATACAAGCGCGGGACACCCACACAGACGCGCGTGTGCCGACGACACTGCATTCTGTCTGTGTAGTTGTGCTTATACAACGACCGAACGATCTTGATCCCAGTAGTATGTTTCCGAACAACAACAGACTCGGTATAGTAACTTTTGTGGTTTTCCTGTGATTCATTCTGTGTTGTGAATTTTAAAGGCTTGTGTTATTTATATTTAAGTGATAATGATAAAATATATTTAAAGTTCTCCCTTTATTTAAAAACAACGTGAAAATGTTTCTTAAAGTGTAAAACTGTGAAAGTAAATGGATTTTTACCAGTAAAATGACAGGTAAGAAATTTAGCGGACTAGTATAAGTGTTAATGTTAAAAATTAGCTGCAGTTTCGTCTGAAAACCCCAAAATTTTCGGTTTTTTTTTCACTTTTACGAGTGTCAGTGGCAAGTATCAAGACTGGGCGAGCGTCAGGGCTCGGTCGCAGTAAATACAAGGTAATGGCTAAGTACGCACGCCGTCTAGTACGGTGTGCGCGCTCGGTGCAGTCCCGCCTATGCACAATCGGTGGAGCGTCGCATTTCCGTTCCCGGCACACAACTGGACCACAACACGCGACATAACCGCTAAAAACCTCCGAAAAATAAACAAAAATATCTTAAAAAAAAAATTGACCACAGACTATATTTTATAAATAAAAATATTCATATCATCGCGTAGTGGCTTCAACAAAAACAAAACAAAATCTATGTAAAAAAAAATATTTTGGGATTTAGTGAGTTTTTCCGAATATCTCCTCGTATTTAAGTGCGGCTCACATTGCTGAGATGCAAGACACATATCACATGGAAACTTAGGACCCGACTATATTTTTTATTTAGTATTAAATAAGTAATAAAAGGAATATTTTTGTGAAAAGTGACTGTCGTGATGTGTTACAATATATTATGCTGTGACAGTGTTCTAGCTGTGAAATACGGCTAAATGGATTTGTGATTACATGACGAGGTGACGCCGATTTGTTTTTGCAACTTTTTTCTTTTTTTTTTACAAAAATTACTACCCAAGTGTCAAACTGGACGGAAGAGGACCCTGCCACCTCTGACGCATGTGAGTACTTAATTTGGTGCTTTACCGCGTTAAACAAAGAAGTTATTTTATGAATTTTCAAAGTCAATAATGTGTGCCCTTAATCTTGCGTTCTCCTTGACTTAAAGTGGTGTTAGTGTGCGTGCAATGCATATGTAAACGCACGCGTAACGGTGTATGTGTGCGTAGGGTTCACGCACATTTTTTTGTGTTTTCTTACGAGCCCCCCCTCCACTCTCCCCACCTCTACTCGTTATCGTTTATCTGTCCCACTCTTTTTCTATGACTACGTTCGTTTAACATTGCAACGTTATGCCAGTGTGCGTGCATTGCGCGTGTGTGCGTTAATAAATTGCAACCTATATTTTGATCGAAGGCCAATGACGGCATAGAGAAAACGATTCTATTTTCAAAATTTCTTTCTGTTTTCTATTATAGCGTTGTTGGCACTAAAAAGAGATTGATACTTTTTTGTTGAATTCGGAATTTGAACTTTTTTGGCAACGAATTTTCGGGGTTAACGAAAAAAACTTTTCTAAAAATGTCAAATAACTTTAGATTATAGTTTTTTTCTTGCTTTTAATACTAAATAAAATTAGTGTATAATCAAAAATCAGTTTATTAGTGAAATAAATGAGTTATTACCGCTGCTACGAAGCTCTACGCGGGATCGTAGGCTAAAATAAGCCGTCGGAACTTATGACGAGCGCATCGCAATACTTTTTTTGGTTAAAATTTTTAATTAATTGACTAATTTTGGACGATTTCTGATTTAATTTAATTACTTTTGTTGAGATTAGTATATGTTTATTATTTAGGACACACTTCTTTCTAAGGATCAATAATTTCAATAGGATTCACTGACAATCATTCTTCTATAATAAGTATTTTCTTTCGTTAATTAAGAAATCAGAAATAGGTTTTAAAACTCTTTTAAACTGATGCTTTATAAGTTTTAAATACACAGCAATAATAACTTAGCAAGTTAACTATATTCTACCGACTCAATACTGATTTCTAACATCAAATACCAAACTTTAATATTTTTATACACCTATGTAAAACCTTTGATTTCCTTATCATTTGTTAATCAAATAAAATGCAAAACATAAGTTATTTTGGTTAACAAATCAGGCAGCGTTTATCACTGTTTGACAAAAAAAAACAAGTTATTTATAAAATAACAAAAATAAGGTCATCTGTATTCAGGAAATGTATGCACCGACATACTCATATGACCTATATTTTATCGATAATACATAAAAGATCATTGTCATTGTGAAAAATAAACATACAATTCACTTATTGTTTAAAGAACTTTGAATTTTATTGTAATATAAATAGGTTTTACTTACACGCAATCATAAAATTGGAGAAATCTATTAAATCATGATTTAGAAACATACAAAATGTTATAATTATGAACTACTAGAATTCTCAATTTTTTACTTTATGTAGCACTTAAATAACTAGAAAAACAATAAAAAAGCTATTTATATCATCAATTACAAATTTACTAAAAAAAATCCGAAAAAAAAAGTTTTTTTTCTCTAAATTTACTCTCCATTCTTCTCTTCCTCATTCAAAATCGCAGAAACCGCCAAAATTCATAAAAGGAACATCAAGGCATTCAAGTTCGCGCCCTTCAATTGCAACCGGGTCCTTGCGCACGCGGCCAAGGCAAGCGCAGGCGCACCGACTGTCAATGTTACTACATAACCTACAAATGCTAGCCTTATGGCCCGCCATCTTGCATTCAGACTCGTTTGAAGGCTACGCATGGCCGATATCTTAGTTTTAAACTATGTTTCTGCTAGTTTTATGTCTGTTTGTATGCGTATTTGTCTTTATGTAGTTTTTAGTGAATTTTGAAGGTTTTTGTGACACTTTTCATGATGTTCTTTTGTTAATCTTCATTTTATACACCAAACTGCATTGTTATTATAACTGATGTAAGTAAAAAGTTGAGATTAACCCAAAATTAGGATCCTTTACGGCAACAACCATTGCCATAACAGTTTTCATTAAGACGTTTTCAACAAACAGTAACGTACACGGCGAGATATTTTTGTTTTTTCTTTAATCTCTGAATCTTTTATAAATGAGATTTTTACCTCTGCACTAGAAACTGATCTGTGAAGTTTCCAAAAATCACATTTCGGTACCACAAAAAAATGAAGGCCCTGAAAAGGTTATAAAAGTTCATTAAAGGTTTACAAACTAGATTATTATGCAAGTAACTAGCGGACGTGGCGGGTATTTAGGTGCGCCTGCGCAGGGGCCAAGGCGAAAGTCGCGCTTGCACAATCTAGTCGACGTCTGCTTAATTTGACGATAGATGGCGCTAGGTTGCCCTGTTATGTGATCTAGACTTTAGTTTGTTTTTGGAATGGCCTTTAGCTATTTATTTAATTTGTTGTTATTTCTTTTTAAATGAAAAAAGTACTTAAATAAATAGTTCTAGGTATATAATCATCTCTTATTACCTATCTATTTTTTTAACAATATTAAGGCGGTCGAATTATTTTTCTGAGTGTAATTATTTATTATCCTATGTTTTTAGAATCAAAAGGTTTTTTTTTATTTGACAACAGACCTGATTTTGTCAATATTAGCTAGTTATTAAAACACAACCCATAATAATTTTATTGATATCTAGAAGGATGTTTAGTAAAGTTAATTTTTTTAAGGAATACAATTTTGGTATATCTACTTAGAAATTAATAGTCAAGGCATTAAGTTGAATAGCGATAACGATAAAATAACTAGAAATTCTTATCGCCTTACACAATTTACGTCATTTCTATTTTAAGTGGGACTATTAGAAGTTTTATTTTTTTCTCGTTAAAAATAACCATCACGAATTTATGAGTATTTTTTTCATAATCTTTTTACATTCAATTTATTATACATACTCAGAAGAAAATAAATAATCCAATTTATCTATTAGAACGCCGATTAATAGAGAAATATTGCAGAAGAAAACATACGGCACGGCACAAATAAAGAATAACTGGCAACAAATTTTGTTTTAAATATTTCATTTGGCAAGATATAGTTCAGGTTTTTTTACATGATACACACAAAAATATATTGATATAATATCTTAAATCAATGCACAGTTTAAAAGCTACAACCCAGTTGAAACTATCTAAGTATCTACTCCATTACAACATATAGGCAGTATACAAACCGTTCAATGTCACAACCGCTTCACTATCAAGCGGCCATGTTGAATTTATTCCCGCCTAACGCTCTGATATTTATAATAGACGCCTGCGCATACTAGCGGTCTAGATATTGACACGAAATAGCTGATCGTGGGCGCATTTTAATAATTATTGTAATTTTAGGTTTAATGTTATGAATTAAATTTATTTTTGAAATCTTTGTAATGTTTCAAATAGCATAATCTAATATTGTTTATCAAAGTTCATTCAATCAGTTAAATACTCTACTAATACACCAAGACGTACAAAATAAGCAATAACGTGTAGCATGTGTATAATTCCTTTCCTTATTATTAAAAAAAAATAACAATTAGTTCTTTGGGTAATTAAGGCGTCATCCACTTAAACACTGATTAAAGTTATGCTAAAATTACTAACTTAAATCTCCGAAAATTTAATTTTCTAAATATGTATTGCTTGTACAGCTTGCTATACCAAATGCAACTAAGAATATACTTCATATAGCATAATAATCGGCCTTAAGGTAATTTTACCACTTCAGGGACACAAGTTTCTTCTTCTTCCATGCAGTTTTATACAGTATTTTGGTGTCTTCCCTTCCTTTTACATATTTAAACTCTTTTTTTCGTCTTCCAATTCTTACATAACATAAATTATCTTCAGTGATTTCTTGTGAATCATTTATTTTATTCTTTATCACAGCGTTTCACGTCCAAACCAAGGTGTAACAGTAAAACATAAAGCGATTAAAATAATTCTGCCTGCATTCTACAATCGTGCGTTCTATCTAGGTTGTGGACACTAGGCCAAGACAGGTGCAGCTATCCTACTGCAACCAAACCAGTCGAAATACTGGCCGCTAACGGATCTCACTGTTTGAATTTCGAACGACGATATTGTGGTTTGAAAATGGAATGTCTGAGGCCAATGATAGTTTGAGATTTTGATGTTGTTGAAATTATAGCTGAGTTTGAAGTCAATAACTGTTTTGAATTTGGATTATTTCAGATACTGATAGATATATATAATGAATTAGTGCTTATTGTTTTAAATACAAATAAAGAAATGACTCTGATTATGAAGTGGAAACGAGAAGAAACTGTTTCACAAAACTCTAAACTACAAGAAAGCTATGCGCCATCATCGGTCCATGATGCACATTCAATCCAAACGCATTATGTTGTGCGCACAGGTTATGGAGTAGAATTCCTTGTCGAAGTCTTTGTTTCCTGATAGCTCCAACCTGGTATTCAAGTCAAGATTGAATAGGTAGGTTACTTCTAGGCAACTGTGCTTCACCACATCATCGCTTATCATCATCCAAGATAGCTAACAGAACTTTTTTCAATCAAACTTGAAAATATTCTTCATTCAAAATCCTTGATTTCTTCAATACCATTTAACCCCCCAACCATCACTTACCACAAATAACTAAAGACTCATTTCAGCAGACAATAATAACTAAAGACTCATTTCAGCAGACAATAATAACTGGCACAAAAAAAAATAAAAAAAAATAAAGGAGAATGCCCAAAAATGAGGTCATTCAGACGAGCGGCGAAAGCGTCGTGCAATTTTTTTTCGTCGCTCATTCGATTACTGTCTGGAAGCGGGGACGTATTGTTTTCCGTCCGTCTTGCGAGCAGATGTTATGTTTTGTCCTGTTTAATTACGGCGGGTCAGTTATTAGGTTTCCCTTTCTGTATTTTGGGGGTTTTTAATGTCTGCAGATTGCTTAAGGAGGTTTAAATTCGTTTGAAAACTTTGTATAATGTAGTCACAAATAATAATAAGTGAATTCATTCACTGTTTTCTCAAATAACTACGAAATTCAAAGCATTAATTTATAAAACAGACCAGTGACAGTCAGTTTTGAATTGTCAAAGATGAAGTTACATACAGTCAAGCCTCATAAAATATTATTATTTTGTTTTCGATATATTGTTAATGTTGCAAACGCCATGCTCATGGATGAACTCATCGTACTATTTTATATATAGCAACACTCGTTGTAAAAGATTGACATTTTAAAAGCTTTTATATAAGAAAATAAGTTTTTATAACAATTTAGTTTCCTGTTCTTTTCTCCTAGCTTGTGATAAACATCCGGCAGGTACACTTAAAAGTAATAAGGTTTCCCATTAATTATTGTTTATTTAAAGGATTATTACTAAGATCAGAAGTGACAAGGAAACTTGTACCTTGAGCAGATGTAATAAGTATGCGTTATTTAAGTTGCCAAAAAGAAGATCTGAAGAAACAGTTACTGTTGATTTTTTACTGCTAGGGAAATGCTTCTGCTACCCATGATAACCAATCTTGTTCATTCAGATCTAACCTCGTCCACTTGTCTTTGGTTTTATCCAACTCACCTCGCCATCTTTTGCGAAATCTGCCACGATGCTATTGGGTTGTGTCAAAACTCTAAATATTTAGACAGTATCAATCGAAATCTTCAATACCTAGATTAATAAAAAAACTTTAAGTTTAGAAACTTAAAGTGTACTAACACGAATTTAAAGTAATAATCAACTGTGAATGTAAACATTCCGTCTCCTAAAGTTCCTGGTCTCTCACCGATATCCATTGCTGTCATCTTGCCATTCTTCTTTGTAAAGCCAAAATAGTACATTTCATTCATCAAATTAATTTCCTATTTACTTTACTCACTGACCAATAGTAAACAATTTACTATATTATGCATGTGTGTTTGTAAATAATACGCTAAACTGTTTCCCGATACATTGTTGTCACACGCGTCGACGAATTTTTAAACAAACTGCAATGAATAACGAAATATTTTGGTGATTAATTAGTTTTCTTAATCAGATTTTGTTTATTATCATTAGTTAGTTAGTCATTGTATTTAATTTGTAACAGAGCTGAAAATCGTATCTTTATAGAAGTTATAAAGATTATAATAAAACAGCTGAAAGTTGTATGAAAAGAGATAAACAGTGTTTAAAAAAAGTGACGTCATTTGTCTGTTTGTATTTGGCTGTTTTTATCGTGATTTTAAATTATGTCCCATACAGAAACTTCTTCAGTTTAATGATCTTTCCATCATCATCCTAACCATCCAACTTGTGGTCGGCGCAAAATGTTTTCTTCTTCCATCCTCCCCTGTCAGACGTCAATCTTTCATATCATTCTTTACACAATCCTTCTACGTTTTCCTTGGGCTTCCTCTTTCCTCTTCATCTATCTACATTCATACCTATCACTCTCTTAGTCACATGCGTGTCATACCGCCTCATGATCTGTACCACACTCTTTAAAATTAAGTGATCTGTTCTGATACATTCTCATCTTCCTGCCCTTATCCAATTTTACTTGGCGCAACACGTTTTCTTCTTCCATTCTCAGCTGTCAAAGCATAATTTACTCCGTTGACATTAATATCATTCACACAGTCTATCTTTTCTTTTGGCTTCCTCTTCCTCTTCGTCCATCTACATTCATATCCATCACTCTCTTAGTCACATGATTGTCATCCCTCCTCATCACATGTCCATACCAGGACAAACGATTCTCTTTAATTTTTTTCTTTAACAGGCGCCACTTTCAAACTTCTCTTGATATTTTCTGATACATTATCTACAAAAGAATTTTACAAAGAGTGTTGATGTTTTATCGCCAAAAAACAGTGTGAGTGAGTGTGTCAGAATCAGAATTCCAAGAATAAAATCGTAAGTACAAAAATGAAACAAAAACTTTGAAGGACACGGTGCTCAAAATGAATGTTAAGTCAGACATGGCCGCTCGGGGCAATTTGACTTATTATTTATTTAAATGAAACTTGTATCCAATTGTATTTACAAACATCTGTCAAAATGGTTTTGGCCTGGCAGAAAATAATTATAGTAATAGATGGAGATAAGATTTAATTTCTAGTTAATAAGTAATTAATTCCTACTTGAAAATCTTATGATATGTTGCATAGGAAGTAAGAGCAATATTATTTGTATACTTTATAAATAATATAAAAACGTTAAAAGCCCAACTTTTCTAAAATCCAATAATAGCTTCATTAAAAACCACAATCACTTCCAGTATCGACTTTTAAAGCTTTCAAAACCATTTTAAAACAAAATCGAAAAACATTATCCTACAAGACCGCGCAATTTCAAGTAGCAACACTAAAATCAAAATGGCTGCGGGCTCGGATCAGTAATATCTATCGCACAAAATAAATTCTCAGTAAAAACTGATGCACCTCATCCGTCTACAGTTTAAAACGAGAAACAAGACTTGATACAAAAAGGTCTTGCCCGGTTCTAAGGCATTACTCGTTTGTTGCCTTTGCCTTCTTATTTTGTCTATGGCGCGTTTGAAAATTATAAATTCTTTTTCTAAAGTGTAATGACATGACATCATTTTCGCCATTTTGTTTTTCGAACATGAGATTTAATTTTGAAATAAGAACAGTGTTATAGAATACCGTTAAAACATTAGAACTACGTGGAAAAACACGGTATCGTCTGTTTATTTCAAGCATAAAAGGCTTTCACTGGAATTTGATATCCTGTTTTGGCGGCGAGGAGGGAAACCGGTCGTCATGACCTACCCCAGTCGTATTCCTTACAGTAAGGCGCAAGGCGGCCGAAAAATACGACGGGAGGAAGGTTACTTACCCTTTCAATATGTTTAAGAAGGGTATGTGCGAAAGTTTTGAAGTTTTTAGGTATTTTCGGACGAATTTTGCTTCTGCAGTATCTTTTGATTATTTATAAGACTTCTTGCCTTCTGATTACAAATCAATTGCAATCAATATTCTATTCCGAATAAACGATTTTGATTTTGCATTAAAATCAATATAATTTGTGATGTTAATAATTATCTTGTACTTATGGATTATTTTAGACAATTTATTTTTAAAAGAAAACCTGATAAAAAATCCAGATAGGTAGTATAGATGTAAGTACTACAACTGAAATAAATACAAAAATTGACTGTCTTAAGATGAAAGAGAATACTTTTTGGGCAAAGAGAAGTACTAGAACTTTCTAGTTAATCGTCTCGGTAATGAAAGCTTGATAAAACTATTAAGGTATATTGCTTTTTCTAGGGCTCTGACATTTAGTATAGCCATTTAGTCTTAATCTTAATTGTCAATCTCAATCCAAGATTCCAAATTCAACCTTCAAACCATAGAGCATGACTTTATTTTTCTTTCAAACGAGACCTAGTCCTTTAGCACGTGCCCAACATAAAAAAGGTTTTATCTAAAATTCTAGCATTTCTCTCTAAAGTCTAGATATTTATGAGATTGACATTGACATCCTTTAGTAAGGTAAGTTCACCTGTTGGCGTGTGTGTCCCCGGATTACTTAATATCTGAGAAAATGTTAGCTACGTTGTAGTTCTATCTTGGTTAGATGTTTACTTTCCTGTGTTGGGAACGTTCTTAGCTTTTTAAAGTGTAGGTGGATGTAATAACTTCCATATAAGTATTGTCTTTAAAACCACCTGTCTTTATGACTATACAAAAAAAAGGACAAACTGCCTGCCAAAAAATTCCTTTTATCTAATTTAATTACATGAAAATATTTTTATCTTACATAACCTAATAGAGGTCTATACAGATTTACATTTTACATACCAATGGCCGGTTTTGATTCACATCAAGAATAAATTCAAATAAAGTTCGAATTGAAATGAAGTTAAATTCAAATAAGGAACAATGTATAAAAATCACTGGCCTCCTTTATTCAAACACTTATTTTTCTTATTATGGAACATATTTTTTTCTGAAGAGAGCCACTTTAAAAAAATAGAGCTTTGAAATCACTGGCCACTAATATTCGTATTCTAAATTCAAATTAATATTCCCGCTCACTCACTCCTCGTAATGAACAATTCGTTCATTCCAAACCTGTACATAGTCATACCTTATAACTTTGCCTATTTATGAGGCAGGCACATCCCTACCAGATAATCGTTCTGCCCAAAGCTACTGCAAGCTCCTTACTTCGTCAATAATAAACCTGTTTGGCCCAGACTAGTGGTCCATCAGATACGTTCTTTATATTTTGTATCGTAGGTATATGTTATTATTGTAGAAGGAACTGCACGAAAGATGGACGGCCCAATGTGGAATGATAATTATGAAAATAGGTATTTCTTCGCCATAGAGATCTACTTCTTGGAATGGGCATCTACGGTATTTTCACAGTTTTATGTCTTGTGACTGGGACTGTTGCACCAAAATTATTTTACATTTTAAACTAAGTATTGTTTTAATTTTAGTTTTTTGACAATTCAAAAGTGCCTGTAATGGTCTAGGTACTTGAAATAAATGCTTTGATTTTGATATGACAGTTTTTGAGGTTTTGTTTTAGAAAGTCAGTCACTTAGCTATAAGATATCTTGGTCTTTATTTTTTATCCTGATTCTAAGATATGTAATAAAATCGTATGTAAAATTAAGCCTCGAGCAGACACACACGATTAATCGCGCGGGGCGACTTGTCGCGGTCCATTCGCAGTACATTTACATGGAAATTAGCTTGGCTCGTTGTCGCAGCGCGATTAATCGCGTGTGTCTGTTGAAGCCTTTAGAAGCTATAACATTCAACTTTATCCTTGACCGATTGCTGAGAATAGAATAAGTAAGTTATGGTTTGTTGTAATGCAACTGATTGCAAACTACCAAGAATTTTCAAATGAAAATCAGAAGTTGAATCTTTGTAGTGCTGCTTCTGAAAATATGAGCTCCCAGCAACTGCCTTACTAGCCAAGATTAAGGGTGCCTTTCCACTAGAGATGTGCTATGTAGCTGTGCTGCGAGGATGTAAAAGCTGAGCTACGAAACTGTGTGACCGTTTCCATTGATGCTACGTTATGTAGCGGTGCGAGTAAGATGTGCTATGAAGATGCGCTGCCGCAAAGTAGCTGCGCTAGGACGCAGCTCGAGCTATACGATGTATCGATAGTAAGGAAGACGATTAGACGACCCACAGCACGCATCCAAAGCACGCAGCCATAGCACGCATCCTTCCATATAAAAAACGCATCTTAGTTGAATCCGTTTCCACCAGTGCTGTGCTATGTAAACCAATGAATATGATTGGTGGATATCAAACGCATTCGCAGCAACGAAGCATATCACATCTCTGGTGGAAAAGCAGCCTAAGACTGGCAAACTCAATGTTCCCAATGCTGGGACCCAAACCCTCTGTGGGAAAAACTGGACATCGTCCAAGCGGGTCCCTGTCCCTGGCAGGTTTGTCCCATTAAACATAAAAAATAAACTAAAATGAAATAGTTCTTGAAATCAATACTTTAAAATACCTTGATATTTATTTTAGCTGACAACACTGAACTTTCGGCGGTAAATGTCAATATTTGATCTCGGAAGCATTTCTTTATTTAAAAACAGAATAAGGCAATTATATTTTGACTTTTTATTGAACTTCCTTGTTGTTGAATCTCAGGGTAGGAAGAGGAAATATTTTTTTTTTTTAATTTTACCGAGACAATATTTTTCTAAAATCTTAAGTTATACTGGTAACTTAAGATTTTAGTCGTCAACCGAACACAGAAGCGTATGATTTGTTCAATAGTGTAGCAGGATCGCGGGATAAAAAACGAAATGGGAGCCGGTGAATGGCCGCCTGCGCAGGAGTGCTAGGGCCTAGGGCTGACCAATAGGAGACATTCGATGGAGTGAGCTTAACCAGAAAAACCTTCAATGTAGCTAATTAGATGCTTGATGCTTATCAAACTTTTTGGGACAAATTACCTACATTAAACATCAGAAACAACTAATCTAAAAAATGTTCTGTAACCTAAAAACATGAAAAAAATATAATACCTAAATCTGACCCTAAAGACAATCCATATCATAAAGTTTTGGGCCAAATAAGCGGTCAGTAAATTAATATTGCGATGATAGCGTAATCTTCTTTTAAACCAATTAGTATTAATCGTTCCAAATGTGACGTGTCAAACTTGGTACTTAATTATGTTATTTTGTTTTAAGGGCGTCACAATGCTTTTTTTATATTTGTACCTATCTGTCTCATCTCATGTCTTAAAATTAAATCTCTTTGATTTATTCATTAAAAGAAGCTTAATCAAAAGAGGCATTCCAATGTTCTTTTTTTAAACTGACCATTTGATGCATTGATATTCCTGTCATGCCTCTTTTAGTGATTTCAAAAAAAGAACGCATAAAATGGACGTTTGAACGACGGTTGTGGTAGGGCAGGTTTGAATAGGGCTGGCCATTGGCCTACGAAACTAAGAATGTAGTTAGAACTACTGTTAGTTACAAAATAAACTATGACATTCCATGTAATATATTCCTATAAACCTACATTTTCTCAAAAATATATAAAACAATACTTTTGATGATTAAATTATTCTTACACTGATCGTTTGATATTTAGAACTTTTAAGGCAATAGTGAGCCTTTCTAATCTAGATACTTTCAAATTTATTTGAAGAACTTGGGACTTTTCCTACATATACTACAATCTCCTAGTATTTTAATCATTATTCAAATATATCATTAATGTGTTTCACAAGTACTTAAGTAGTAAAATTATAAAAGATTTTTAGCTATAACAATCATAGATCAGTTAAAATTATACAGCAACATTGAATTCCTGTAAATGCTTTGCCAACCCTACCACCATGCGTCAGCGCGGGTAGTTTGACAGCTTTTGAGTCGCGTTCGCTTTTTGAATTGTGGGCGTAGAGTATCTTTTTTGATTCGATTGGCTTAGGTTGCCAGTCATTCTGCCTTGATTCTTTTTTTATATTTTATCTGTACAAGTTTTGGTTATTAGTCAGTGTATGGAAAACCGGCTGATATGTGGTTTCTATGTGGTCACAATGAGAATGATGTTGAGTAATGTGTTCTCTTTTGAAAGTAATCTTTACATAGTATGAAACGAGCTTAAGTCAGTCTGTTTAACTTTCCGAACGAATAGGTAGGTATATCGAAACAGGCAATTCGTTTTTATTGTGCTATAAATGGTCAAATTTAAAAAAATTAAATGTATTTACGAATGTGTTTATGAAACACGATTTAACGCTACATGTAGGTATTTATTATGTTCAATCCGTGGTGAGCGTGTATTTTGACACGTATACCTATCTATCATACTGTAATAATATTATGACATGAATAACGAAATAGAGGATAAACAGAAATAATAATTAACTACCTAATTGATGGACAGAGCTCTGCTTGGGTCCAAATAGAGGAAAAAATCCAAAACCTTAAATTAAATAAGTGTTGACCCAAAAAAAACTTTTTGAAAAAAAGGGAACCGACTTCAAAACCAAACACTAAAAACTGTAAAATAACTTTTCTTTCGGAAGTCGTTGGCTTTGTGTTTTATTTCATTGACTACCGACTTCCGAAAGAAAAGTTATTTTACAGTTTTTTGTGTTTGGTTTTGAAGTCGGTTCCCTTTTTTTCAAAAAGTTTTTTTATTTTTCCCTTTTTAGTTAAGATATTCACCAAAAATCTTCATATAAACGGCGTCTTTGAAAATCTACAATCTAACTACACACAACCAAAGGCGTACAGACCAATAAGTCTGACATCTTTTCTACTGAAAACTCTCGAGAGGCTCTGTGATCGACACATTCGGGATGGGCCTCTTCGGGAGCGACCACTCCATAAACAACAACACGCGTATTCCATAGGAAAATCAACAGAATCTGCGCTGCATAGTGTGATCTCCAAGATCGAATGTGCAGTGGACCACAAATGCTCCTCACTAGCTGTCTTCATTGACATAGAAGGCGCTTTTGACAAAACCAACTTCCATAGCATCAACGCAGCCCTCGAGGAACGCGGTGTGGACTCGACCCTGCGAGGATGGATCACAAATATGCTCCGACTAAGAGCCGTACAAGTTACGGTAAACAACACCACTAGAGCCATAGTGGCGAAGGGCTGCCCCCAAGGTGGTGTCCTTTCGCCACTACTATGGAACCTTGTAGTAGACAGCCTCATCAAACGTCTAAATAGCAGAGGCTACTATACGGTGGGCTATGCTGATGATCTGACCATAATAATAAATGGCACACACGAAAACACACTATGCAACCTTATGCGCCAAGCCCTGAGGATAGTAGAAGACTGGTGCAAGGAATACAGACTAGCAGTGAACCCTACCAAAACCGAACTCGTCCTCTTCACAAAGAAAAGGAAGCTGGCAACGCTACAATTACCAAGCTTCTTTGGGACCACCCTCAGCCTATCGACTGAAACCAAATACCTGGGTATATTTTTGGACAAACAGCTGAACTGGGCACAACACACGAATTACATCACCACAAAAGCCAGTATAGCCCTATGGCAATGTAAGAGACTGCTCGGGAGAAATTGGGGCATAAGCCCCAAGATCACCTACTGGCTATACACCACAGTTATCCGACCAATCATTACATACGGCTCCTTAGTTTGGTGGCCCAGGACCAACCTAAGTACGACCCAAAAGGATCTCGAGAAACTACAAAGATTTGCTTGCGTAGCAATCACCGGCAGCATGAGAACTTCCCCCACTGCTGCCTTACAGGTGATGCTGGGGTTACCACCTCTGCACCTCGTTGTAAGAGAGGAGGCAGCCATAGCAACTTTCAGACTCGAGGTATCCGGCACCCTAAATAACGATTCCAGAATCAAACACACACGCATCAGAGAAGATGCAATCAAAGAACAGCCGATGATGGCATCACCCATCGACAGAACCCTGAAGACCCACTGCTTCCAAAAACACTACAACATAGAGCTCACAGAGGAGTCGTGTGACTACTCAGGTACAAAAGAGCTAAGGATCTACACTGATGGATCAAAAACCGACAATGGGACAGGCGTCGGGGTGTTCTCCGATGACCTAAACATTAAGATATCCAAACCACTTGGAATGCTCAACTCTGTATACCAAGCAGAGTGTGTAGGTATTATCCAAGCGGCACACGCTATAGAGGCCAGAGAGGTTACGGATGCCAATATACGAATACTCTCCGACAGTGCCTCAGTTCTACAATCCCTGAGGAGCAATCAGATCACGTCGAGACTAATACTAGAATGTCATAAGGCCCTAGAACGAATCACGGTACTAAACCACAACACGGTAACACTACAATGGATTAGAGGCCACAGTGGATCACTTGGAAACGATGCGGCTGACGAACTTGCCAGAAGAGGATCCAGCACAAAACCCTACGGACCCGAACCCATTGTGCCCATTCCTTTCAAGCAGTTAAGAAGCTGGCTAAAGGATCACACTCGAATACAAGCGGAGAGGTGGTGGACCTCGACACCAGGGTGCCGGCAATCCAAGGAAGCTATGCCATCCTTGGATACAAGGCTGACCAGGCGCCTCCTGCGCCTGGACAGAGATAGCCTGCGCCTGGTGGCGGGGACCATCACTGGACACTGTTCACTGAACAAACACTTCCACACCCTAGGAATCACTGACAGTCCCCTGTGCAGAGCATGCATGGAGGCGGAGGAAACGGTGGCGCATGTACTCTTTGAGTGCACCGGCGTTACCAAAATTCGCGAGGAGACCCTGGGAACACCAAGATCCCTTGCGGATGCCCTGAGGCGACCTCCCAAGTTTGATCTGCTTTTGGAGGGAGGTGGGTTGGTTGGAGTAATTGGCCACAATGGCTCACGCACAATGGTCCAGGTTGAGGACTAAGTGCGGAAACCTAAACCCCCCATGGTTCCAATGGGGGGCCTTCTAAAATAGAAATCTACAATCCTAGTAAGCAACAAAAACAGATCTATGCGGACAACTTCACGAGATATCCATTATTGTTATATATTAAAACTTTTCCCGGAATGTAACGAACACTTTTCTGAAAACCGCATCAAAAACGGTTTAGCCAAACGCGAGATAATCGCGGACAAACATGCAATCGTCTCTGAAAATCTACAATCCAAGTAAGCAGAAACGGATCCACGCGGGCAATGTCACGGGATATCTATTAGTGTTATATAGGTACTAAAACCTTCTCCAGAATGTAATGAACACTTTTCAGAAAACCGCGTCAAAATCCGTTCAGTCAAACGCGAAATAATCGCGGACAAACATACATACATACATACATACAGGTCGAACTGAGAACCTACTTTTTTTTAAGTCGGTTAAAAAAACCTGAATCCGATTTTTCCTACACATGAGCACCTAGCTGGATTGATATTTCACTCCCAAATTGCCGAACGAAATGAACAGAGCCGTTTTCGAAAAAAGTAATCTAATGAAATAAATAAAAAATGTAATATATTAAACAAATATTGCTGCAAAATATATTAAATAATGATACATATTCACAACATTATTCACATAAAATTATCTAAGATATAAAAAACTTGACCATTTACGTACATACAACAAACAAAATTCAATTTATATGTGTGAGTGTTGAAATACTTACATTTAAATTCTAAACAATAAGCAATTACATTGAACCCGGCAAATGTATCAAATAATCCAAATACAACAAACCACTATAAATAGAAATAATAAGTTTGTTTTTGTCCATATTTGATAGTGATGTAACAAATATTCGTATTCGTGAATATTCGCACGTTTTTTGATATTTACATTCGCATTCGCCAAAAATTGCTGCGTATTTTTTATAAAGCCTCCTGCAGACAGACGCGATTAATCGCGCGGGGCGACATGACGCGGTCCATTCGCAGTATTTTTAGAGTAGAAATTAGCTTGGCTCGTTGTCGCAGCGCGATTAATCGCGTGTGTCTGCAGGAGGCTTTAATGTCTGGATTTCAAAAGAGACTGTTACCTCTGATTTTGTTTCGGCTATTTCTTCTCAGAGTAGTCAGATACGAAACACCGGCCTCAGCTATCTTTAAAAATATTGTTTGAAGTGTAAAACAACCAGCTTTTTAACAACCACCTTGTAAAATAAATATGTTTTTTCAGACTTTTCTTAGAGAAACGGATAGCAGTTTTCGATGATGACTTTATAAAACCCGAACAAAACCGAGTGTTATACCTATTGTAGAACTTCCATACGTTTCCAACGATAGTATTATTATAAGGTCACAGTTTTATCAGTTCATAAATGCTTTTTATGACTCAGAATGTTAATAATATGAAATATTGGATCGTTCGACGCACTTATTGAGGTTGCTGCACTTTTCATATAGGTACGGATAAATAATAAGGCCATCATTATTCCTTATTGAATTATTGTATTTTACGAAAGTAATTGGTAAAGTGCGTCATCTTTTTACCGACTTCAAAAAAGTGGAGGTTATCAATTCGACCCGTATGTATGTAATATTTCCAGAACTGCCCCGTTTTCATTAGTCTATATCAACGTCTGAACAAATATGCCAAATTTCAAAAGTGTATGTATGTATGTTTGTAATGCTCTGTAATGTAACGTTACAGATTCGGTTTATTCCACTTTGTTCACCTGGGTGATATCACCTGGGTGAACAAAGTGGACAACATTGGTGTCCTCAATTCACCTCGGAAAAATATCACCTGGGTGAACAAAGGCGACTTTTCTTCTACGATCTTCCTATTTAAAAAGCAACAAACAACTTAATATTAACTTGTACTAGGAGAACAGCATCATGACAAGGTGTTAGTGCCGAAATTCAATGTGGAATCTGAACAAAAGTACTAGGAGAACAGGATCATGAAGAAACTGTTCTCGTCCCGCGCTGCCTTCAATAGATTAGAATAGAAAAACTTTTTTGGGTCAGGTGATATTTTTCCGAGGTGAATTGAGGACATCAATGTTGTCCACTTTGTTCACCCAGGTGATATCACCCAGGTAAACAAAGTGGAATAAACCACAGATTCGAGCATTTCATCGGTGAGGGAGAACAATCGAGCATCACAATGCGCACCTTGTATCAAATCTATACTAAATGTTCGCGAATGCTCGTCAGTCAGGGAGTTATTGTAATCATATGCTCAAAGTCGAATCTATAATGTAACATTACACGCGAATGCTCCCGGTGAGGGAACGCCTTAAGAATGAGTGCTATTGGTTTGATTGACTCATCACATAAGTTGCTATTCCTCATGGTTTCATGCCCCTGCTTTACTCCTATTGACGGCAGCGTTATGTTTTATAGCCTCCATGTATAGCCTAGATAATCCAACATTATTTCATGATTCAACATAACTAAACGAAAAAAAATACCACATCATCAGACAAATAATAAACATGGAACGTTTCATTAAAATAAGCCGATGAGTTTCTGAGCTGTTGACAAACATACAGACACACACCGGAATTCCGTATGTTTAGTCATTGTAATTACAAATTTTATTGTTGATTCACTTCCACACTTGTTTATAATTAGTTAATTCAATTATTTAATATGGTAATTGGGATGAGAATAGATCTCTCGTATTTTAATATGTGATGTGACTTCGGAATTGTCATCGCCTTTATTTGAATCAGCGGCAGCGTTTTGAAGTCATCATGGTATGATCTCATTAGAGGTTTCTGGTAAAGAAAACCTAAGCATGCAGTAAGTTTTTTTGAGTGTATGGAAAGTTAACAAATGAGTCCTTCCTGTGTGGTAACCATAGTGCCCTTGAAGACAGTTCCATGAAAGAAAGACCCAAGCTTGTGTAAGTAGTTCGTTATTGAAACAATAGTAAAGTCCAAAAAGACAATTGGTCCTTTCAATGATTTTTTTTGTCTTTAATGGAAAGATCATATTATATTTGTTTCTTAACAAACTGTTTAAAGTTTTTTTTTTTTTTGCTCTTATTAAGAAGTTATACCTACCTATTAAAATCATTAGTTGAACTCCGAGCCGAAAACACGCCTACAGTGCCCGACGTTGGATAGTACGTGTTCTAACTTTGAAATTGTTATTCTAGAAGCCAGTTGACACAGAAGGAAATTCTTTGTCATAGTGACGTCACAACCGAAGCGAGCAATTGGGGCGCGTTTGTGTTCACGTCAATCTTGTTCGAATTTTATCATGGTCATAATTAATTATTAAAAAACAATTAAGATTATTTCTCTTCCAAAAATGTTCTTATTTGTGGTGGATTTATTAATTATGTAAAAAATATACCTATATATATTTTCTAAATTCAAATACCTAATTGAAAAAAGACAACAGTATTTTGTGATAGCTTTAACCTTGGGGTCTTCAAGTCAAGAGTGAATAGGTTACTTCTAGCCAAGCGTGCTTCACCATCGACCATATTACCAATAGACCATAGTACCATAGTACCATATAGTACCATAGTCCCAATAGACGATGCCGTAATAATTTAGTAGGGAGAGGTAAGGAACTTTAAATAAAGTAGCCACCACAAGTTCTGTATTTGGTTTATTACAGCTCCAATGGTAGAACCCTATGAACATTGAGATAAAACAATTAAATAACATGAAATGCTCCTGAGGACCTGTAGAGGTAACAATTAAAAGTCTAGTAAGTACATTATGAACCTTTATCAGGGTAGACAGTATTTGAAGTATTACAACAATTTTAATAAAAGTTCAATCCAGTTGAAGGAAGCATAAGGACACATAACTGAGTTTACTTTATAAATTAAATATGCAGCAAAGAAAATATCAGCACAAGAGCTGCTGCAAGGCGTCGTAAACCAAAAAGAATTGAAGATGAATGAATGACAGAATGAAAATTCGAAATATAAAAATGTTTAAATTTTAAAAATCGAAATAGATAAATAAAAAGGAAAGAGGTTGAAGGAACAGAAGAGGTTGGATACCTCTCTGTTACAGAGCGACTGCCTATCAGACCTCCACAACCCAGTAACTGGGTATTATAATACCCCATGGCAAGACTGGTTGTCAGAACGTCAAACTTAAATACAAGTTTAAAAAGATCTTTCTTACTTATACCTAGTACTAGGGAACCAGTCTGTCTGGCTATGACGTACCGAATCGGGGCGACAACCTTTCAATGGAAAACAACGCTCCGACATTTTATCATCTAGTTAATGTAATACTTATTTTTATCATTGTTTTGCTACCATTATCTTAAAGTTTGTGCGTTGTACTACTGGGTAGTAAATAGTTAATATTATGTAGGTATGAGAATGGAATGTTCAAGTTTATGTGAAGTGAATCAGGAAGTTTAACTTTAAGTACGAGAAATTAAGCCTCAGTTTTTGTTAGCGTATGTGTAGTGGATATTGCTCTACTGACGAACGAGAAAAATAAGTTATTATTATATTCGTTTTAAACAGAAATGGAATGCAATTTTTTTAAAGTGGCCTCTCACTAGGAAATTCTCCTGTATCGTGGGTGCTTTCACATACATAGAAACTTTCGACTTCCATCAGGACTTGAACCTACGTCCTTCTGGATAAGTACTCCAGCCGCTATAATAACTGGGCCATCGCAGTACTGCCCGACAAAGTCGAAACTTTCATTCCATATTTAAACTTCATGTCAACAACGACTTTCGGTGACATACTGTAAGATGACTATAGGACTTGGGTCCTAAGTCCTATGACTTAGGAGTTAGGACCCATTCCCAAATTTGAAACAAAGGTTTATTAATACACTAGCTGACCCATGCCCACTTCGTTGGGCAGTAAAATGTACATGATATCTTTATAATTTATAGCCTATAACACTCACGAATAATTTAGCTTTCGACCAGTGATACAATTTTAAAATTGGTTAATTACTTCCGGAGATTACCCCCTACATACAAACACATTTTACCTCTTTATAATATTAGCATAGATTCACCATAAACTAGTAGGTACTATCCAAGCTTATCAGAACACTTCTTAATGTTTTAAAACACCAAGCCACAAAGAAAACAATAACTTTTTTTAAAATTTTGTTGATTGAAACAACTGGCCTCTCTCTTCTCTTGCATCTAACTTAACACATAAACTCTAAAAGTATAAATACACGCTTTTATAACCTCTAAATAGCCTTCAAAATCCATAGACTATAGCGCATCTTCCAGACGTTCCCGCACAAACGAAGTACAGAACAATAACCTCAAAATATGAAACAAAACACCGAAAAATATGACAAGAAGTATTAGCAACAAGAGAGAGGGAGGCTAGATCGATACCGGTCGAGTGGACGATTCGACGTCGACCTATAAAACTGCTAAGATGCTGGGGTGAGATCGCCTGGGGTGGCTGTTTGAGATGAGCTAAGATTTGGATGAGATGGGGATTAAGTACAAGCGACTAAAGTACTTAAAGATACAGGCAAATGTTAATACAGGTAAAGGCTACAATTTAAATGCTTATCAATAATTCTTTTTCTATATCAAAATGAATAAATGCTCACCAAATCTAAAACTCGCTCCTAACCTAACCTAACCAAACTGAACTTCGGGGTGTCCCTGAAATCCTGCTAAATAGCAGGATTTCAGGGACACCCCGAAGTTCAGTTTGGTTAGGTTCCATTAAACCCTGCAAACAGTAATAGAAGCCCTGCGAGGCGGGGCTTCGTCGAGCCTGCTGTCGATTTTTTTTATTATTACAGAAAATAGGTTACTTTTTACAATAATTTATGACACACAATTCGGTGAACATTTATCAATTCTGGCAGGTTAGTATTTCGATTTTTTTGGATTTAAAATAGGTACTTTTCTGGTAGGCGTTTAAAGACAAGCCATAGGTAAATAGACAGTAATGAACACAAAAGTTTAAGCATCTGAACTACCACTCGCATGAGTCCGCCATCAAAAACTTGTCTGTGTTTGGTCCTCGGATGTGTCCCATTCCGTTTGAGGAATAATTTTGCTGACAGCTGGAGTGCTCACGATATAAAAAAAATCATAGAAACTACATAACTGTCCCGATTATTGGCACAAGAGCGCGAGCGTGCGGATGGCGAGTAATGGGTAACTCGCCGTCCCGTCAATTTGCTTGCTTGACACCTTAACGATATACAAAAGTCTTCCCAAATTCAAATACCGCATCCATCTAGATTTCCCTCTCTAATCCGAGCGTATCTTGAGGGTCAAAGATCCCGAGCGTGTCTGTACTTTTTAGACAGAAGACAATGTAGACAGGCTATTTGTTATGTTGGTAGTTCGGACAGTACGCTACCGTGGGGTAGGGTATGGTTGGTAGATGAATTTTGGCCGTCTGAACGTATGTGGGAATCTTTATATGAGTTTTCGTGTGTGAGTGTGTGGAGGATTATGTTTGGGGAATGTTTTCTTTGTTCTTTTGGACATTCGTTGAGTTATGGAAGGTCAAAAAGTTAGTTCCGACACGTTGAAAAACTGGGTTTTCCAACATAGTTGAGAGCAGCAGTGGTGGCCCAGTGGTTACTAGTTTGTAGGTTCCGAGTTCAAACCCAGCCAACCGCATTTTCTGTATTTTATTTCATCAATACTGCTCTCAAAACGGTGAAGAAAAACATCATGTCGTAGTATCAAAAATTCGAAGACATGTGACTTCTAACAACCCGCACTGGGCCCGCATGGTGGATTATGGCCCACACCCTCTCACAGAGAGGAGGCCCGTTTTACTGAAGTGGGAACATTGAACATTGACTGATGATAGACAATAGACATAGTTGAGAAACGGATGGATAGATGAGTATCTACGACACATAAAATATATTCAACATAGTTATGAAACTAAGATATAGATGATAATTTTTTATTTCGTGTGCTTTAGATGCCATAATGATTTCGCCAGGTTTGTGGTACCTATTTCAGTACTGAATTTTTTTTTTTAATTTTTTTTTTTATTAGCCTAGTTTAGGAGCTAGTAACCTCTTACGCACATTTTTCTTCAAGCAAGTCAAAAACTCCCGCCAAATACCATAGTGACAGATCAAACTGACAGATAGGCGCTAATGGTGGCCAAATTGAGGCTGGCACCTCGCCAGGGGCTGTCAACGAGAGTGAAATGTTGGCCACATGAGATAAACTTTGCTCCCAGGATGCTGGTGATTACTTTCTCTTGTCTATAGGTTTGTAGAACAGGTTATATTATTCTGCCCTTATCTCTTGAAGTAAGTTTAGAGACAAAAATTCCTTGAGGTGCGTCCAGACTATGTAGGAGAACATGTTATAGAACATAAATAGACAGCATGTTTTTGTAATATTCTTTTTCTTTCTCTATTGAAACATGATAAATAACCGTGTTTAACAGTGTTTTATAACATGTTATGTTGTTAGTGTGGATGCACTCTTAAGGGTCAATTCAAATTATACTAGCGTAGAATCGCAGAACATGGAATGTGTCAATCTAAAAACATAGCAAGTTCACCCTTATCTCTCAAAGAAATGCAAAAATATTTCTTCTGAGATAATTGAGAAAAAATCGTGTTTAGACGTATTCTGTCATGGATAAATACTGTCGAATTTGCTTTTCTTTTTATTGTGGATTTTACACTATGGAGTTAAGAGTGAATTTGTTATATTAAGTGTCAAATTGATGCTTCGATGCTCTTCGACTCTGCGTTAGTATGAATAAAACCTTAGTAATTTCAAAACAGATCAACAACAAAAAAAAATTCTTAAATGTTTTGAATAAACCTTTACCTAGATACCATTTCTTTATACCTAGGTATTGAATGGTATAAAAGTCAAAAGGGCGTACTTATCTCTAACTGCCTCTATGGCTTATCAGGGCAGTACTATCTTTTTCCTCATCGAATGTAGTACAAGGTTACTTAAGGAAGTCTGGCTCCATGTTTTTCTCTTTACCCGACAATGCCCCCTTAGAGGACTAAAGCCTGCCAGGGTTGCGGGACTGTCTCATGAGGTAACCGTTGCCCCGGAATGTAAATAAATAAATATAATAAAATATTGAAGGACACCGTGGATTTTAGTCAGTACAAGACACTAGTTATATTATCTGTGGTAGGTAAAAGTCTGACAGTGAGGGGTGGGAGGACTCATTTGATGATTTTACCACTGTAAGGTTAATGATTTCGCTGTCGCGGGACTGTCTCACCTGGTAACCGTGACCCTGGTACGTAAAGGGCTATTGAAGGATCACCGTGGATTTTAGTCAGTACAATTCTGACCATCCCTCCCGCCCCGCCCTGGGCGGGAGGACTCATTTGATGATTTTACCACGAAAAAAAAAGGTTAATGATTTTAATTTTCAATATCTAATATTTTATTTTATCAAAACAAATGTCCTTTTATTTCTAATTTTCTTGGCATGTAATAATTGTCTATGATTTTGTCTTATAAACAAAACGGAAGCATGTTCGATTTTTGAAAGTTGTATCGATGTCATTCTTTTGTATGCGCGGAATAGTCTGGTCACGAAAAGATGACGATTGTAAATTATTATTGCAGGAATATTAACTTATAGTATTGTGACTGAAGTTATACTGTCAAATAAATAATTGTAAATTATTGAAACTGGTGTTTTGCTACACCACGACAAAAAACCATACAATAGCCTATTTTTAACCACTTTTAAGGGTGTACTACTGCTTACCTTCTAATTAAATAACTTAGTAGTATACAGACAGTAGCTAATGAGACCAAATTAGTCGCTGGCATCATGCCACGGATGCTGAGTGAGAGTGAAATCTTAAACTAGTTGTTGTAGTTCAAAGTCGAGCCTAAGTTTATCGAAGGAAAAATCCTACTAATATTTTAAACGTGAAAGTTTGTTTGGATAGATGGATGGATCTTTGTTCCTCTTTCACGCAAAAACCACTGAACGGATTTGGTTGGAATTCGGTACACAGATAGTTTATAACCTGGATTAACACGTAGGATAGTTTTTATCCCAATTTTATATTCCCACTGGAAGATTTTGGAGCTGTAGCGGGTGAAAGGGTGAAACCGCTAGTGATATCTAAATGTACAGAGTTTTAAGTGGTACTCTGAAGCTTGATTAAGAAACGTAAATGTTTTTCAAAAACTACTGAACGGTTTTAGACGAAACACAGATAGTATATGAAAGAAATTGCCCTACTGGGTTTGAATAGCTAAATCCGATACTAAATAAGGAATTTCTAAAAATGCTGAAATGAGTCTCAAGGCCAAAGCAATCATTGGATTTTTTAATAGTCAATATTCCTGCATAGCAATCGAAACCGTTGATTTTGAAAAAAATGGTAGGTTGATTATGAAATGAAGAAGTTTTTCGGTCTGAATAGATGACTAAAGGAAGATTAAAACTGGTTGAGGAACTCTCTGGAGAACAGGGTTTTTAATTAGTAAGAAACTGACAATCCCTTCCATTTTACCCATGGTGGATGGACTTTTGATGATTTTAATGCCCTAAAAAGATTGAAACGTTTTTTCGTTTAGTGAACAAAAGCCAAATTACCATTCAACAAAAAAAAATAGATACACAATAACTCATTTTCGATAATAGCGGCCATACACCATACTGCCTATCGTACAATCGGCATGACGCTGCCGATTTGATCAGTTAGATTTGACCGTGTGTGGGCGTGGAATCCATCAAATTGGCATGATCATGCCGATTTGATCAAATCGATTTGATCAAATCGATTTGATCAAATCGATTTGATCAAATCGGAATGATCAAACTTCAAATCGGCAGCAGTGATACCAACTTAGCAACTTTATAGCTAGATCTAGCTAATATTCGGTAGCTACTTTTTAACCGACGTAAAAAAAAGGAGGAGGTTCTCAATTCGAAACGTTTATTTTTTTGGAACGAAGTTCCTTATGGCGCGTTGCGAAAGGGGGCTAGGCGGAAAAAATTGTCACGACACTTTTTACAGTGGAGTGGAGTGGAAAAAACTGGTTCAAGCGATTTTCGACCTTATTGACATTTAAAATTTAGTTTGTTTTTTCTCACATTCTTGTTAGCTAACATTGCTCCTTCATTAAAATCCGGTGTTTGCATAAATGTCAATAAGGTCGAAAATCGCTTGAAGGTCGGAAAACATTTGCTTAACGATAAGCAAATGTTTTCCGACCTTCACTTGTATTACCAACTGATTCCCACCAGTGGGATAGACCGGTAAAAAAACAAGTCGGTAAAACAGTAGCTAAAAAGTTAAGCCACAACTTTTATAAAATTGTAGCTGTCGGTCACCGAATAATAGCTAGATCTAGCTATAAAGTTGCTAAGCTGGCATCACTGCTGCCGATTTGAAGTTTGATCAAATCGATCGTCATGCCGATTGGACGATAGGCAGTATGGTGTATGGTGTATATGGACGAACTGCCAATTTGATCAAATCGATCGTCATGCCGATTGTACGATAGGCAGTATGGTGTATGGCCGCTATAACACAGGTTTTGAAATTTGAAAATTCGAACTTCCAAAATAACAAGTTCTCTTTTTTTAAAATTGTTTTTGGCATGGTAACAAGTTCTCAAGCGATAAAGATGATACCAATCTTCAAAATTGGAACATTGGACACATGAAGAACGAAGAAAAAAAATTAGTACTTAAGTATTTTCGTGAACATGCTTTTTAGGTGATTGTAGGCTCATATTTAGGTAGTTTAATTGTATGGAAATAATGTCACATTGTAGAAAAGAAGTGACTTAGTACACTATACACTAATTTAAGGTAGGTAATCCTCGTTCACATATAAGTTGAGAACGTACTAACCATATTATGAGCACATCACGTGTTAACCACGCTACTCTGACGTCACAGACATAACGTCTAGTCCACAAGACATGCATATCGCATCGTGTGGGCGTAAAAAACACAACTGATTGCACTTTTTGCTACCAGTATTTATGTTGTGTGTTTTTGACAGATTAGGCTGAATGGATGATTGTCTTGGCTTTTGTTTTCTTTTTGTCTATGCTTTTACTTTTTTAAATGATAAACTAGCTGATGATAATGCACTTTTAAGGAATTGATAGACGAAGACATCGAAGTGATTGAAGGTATTTGTGTCAATAACTGTGCTTAGACCCTGTTTATGTTGAATCTGACATTGTAACGGTTTCATCAAACAAATAATAGAGCTAAGGTACTACTTGCTTACTTGTATTATGTAGGTAAAGTACTCATGAAAAATAGTAGATAAGTAGGTAGGTATCAGGACATTCATGAGTAATGAAAAATAATCATCGTAATGAAATTTTAATAGTTGTAAAACCATGCAGACTCTCAATAAGTAAAAATAAATGTTACATAGGTACTCTACACCAGACTAAAAATAAAAACTAACTGGCCACTATTGTTATAGTTTTCCTCATTCAAAAACAGAATTCAACACGAATTCAAAAATTTCGAACAACCGAAACTAAAAGCCAGCAACACACTATCAACACCAAAACTAACTTCGAGCAAAAAAAAAAAAACAAAACCCTCCATTTTCCACGTAACAGATAAAACGCCACGAAAGCTCTATTAAAAAGCAAAGTTAATCCACAATACTATCTGTAAACAAATAGTGGCACCGCCATTTTGGTGTGCGGAAAAAAACATTTTAGAAGGCGGAACTAGGCTGGGTTTTTGTTAAAATTCCGAAGTGCGTCGGTTGGGAGGCCCAATGGCGCGAGCGGGCGGGGCCTCTCGATTCCGGTGACTTTCGACAATGACCTGTTTTTGTGTTCGATGATTCTTACTAGATGCGATATTCTCTTGTTTCGCTTTTGTTTTATTTTTGGCATCGGATTCCGTTAGTGTGGTTCTTACTGGCTGTTTTTCGGGGAAGTCGTGTTCGATTTTTGAAGTTTGATTACGGTTGATAAAATAAAAAAAATACGTCTATATTTTTGATGCGGTCTTATTATTGATAGATATGCCTCTACGCTCCAAATATTAGTAAAAATATAATGAAAAAATGACAATTTAAATCTAGTTTTAGTTCATACAAAGAAAAATATGAATAAACGTTTGTAAGATAATAAATATTTTTTTTCCTAGTCTGCTCTGTCCCACTATTGGGCAAAGGTCTCCCTCCACTCTTCCCATCTTTCACGACACTGTGCTTCCTCCTTCTGATAAATAATTAATTATTTCTAATAAATCTAAGAAAAATAATTATTTCTAATAAATCTAAGATTGGTAACTGACAAGTAATTAAGGCAATTACACACCGTTGTAAAATTACTAACAAGAACTGACAGTAGGAAGTCATTAGATATGCTTTTACTTTTGAGTTTCACTGGCTGTTAGATTTGAATCAATCAAAATTGCAGGTATTTCATTTCCTTAGGTAATTCTTGAAGCAAAGGAATACCTAAATGTTTTTCAAAGTAACGAAATAAGTTTTTTTTTTAGATAATTAAAAATTACTTAAACAGAAAAAGATAGTACAATAGATTCCAATTAGAAATCAAACAATTGTATTTCACAGCCAAATACACTAATTATTTTTATAAAGAAAAGAACCTACATTGCTTTTCCTTGAATTAATAAAATAAGAAAAAATGTAAACCATTTGAATGCAGAACGAAACAAAATGGAACGAAGAACTTATGACAATTTTGAATTAAGAACATTCGAACAATGCAAGATGGTCGACCGGTTTTATTGAGGAATCCTTTGGGAGTTTTATTAATTGTTAATCTTCTTTGAAATTATTTGTATTATGATTGTTAATTTGATTAATTGGAAAGCCAATATAGAGTTCAACTCTTACTTTCTTGAAAGTTTGAAATAAATACGGAAATCGGAAATATTAATAAATTTGTTTTTTTATATACTTTTTACATTTAACGGCACTTTAGCAAGGCTATACTGAATTTTATAAAATGTGGAGAGGACTCCACATTTTATAAAATTCACATGACATTTTTCTTAGGTCTCTCATATATTTGAAATCCAAAAAAAAGTCGTGGTTTCTTTCTGTCTGTTTTCCACCAAAAAATTAAAACATAACCACTATAAGCACTACTTACCCCACAGCGGCTACAGCACTACCTCTGCTTACCCCCAACAATTTATAACACCACGTCACTGCGTACTCAGGACAGTAGGTAAAGCGTGACGCACACCAAGCTCTTACTTTAATTGGATCGCCAAAGGCGCGGCCGAGTGATGGTCATACTAGTTTGGTGTATTTTTATCAAAATGCAACTCAATTTTAAGTGAGTACAGTCTGATATTGCTTGTAAGTACCTTTAGCAAGCGTGCTTTTGTAATAATAAAAGTAAGAATAATTTTAAAAAAAATGTAGTTCATCAGTATTTTTCACCGTCAAAAGCGAGCCTATTGTAAAAAAAAATATATTTGATTCTAAACTTGAAAGTGCAATGAAGTATGTATTCTGAGGTTAAGTGCCATATTAAATTATAACATTAAACCTAGTTACAAAGGACGATTGAAGAACCTGCTGTATTTTGTATGCAATAAAATAAAAATACATCGAAAATGTTATCGCCAGGCAAAAATATGTGCATATTTTTGCTGTATCTATTTTTGAAAACATTTCGTCTGCCATTGTAAAAACTCTATAAATAAATTTATCCTGTTTTAATTTACCTAAATGCTAAACTTACCTGAATTTAATTCTCTATTTTACCTGATATTATTCTATATTTTTCATTTTACTGGATAGAAAAAAAAAACAAGTATGTAATTATAAACGATATAAAGTTAGAATTTATTCAAATATTGATAGCGATTAGGTATTAAAGGAAAACATATATAAAAGATATTAAGTAAAGAGAAAACCGACATATTTTTTTGTAAAAAAAAAAACATGAGTAGGTATAGATTAATTGAGACTCTTCTGGTTTTTAAGCCAGTAAAAATCTAATATACCAATAACACAGTACTGTATTTATTATTGAAATTGAAGCGATACTGTTTCAAAATTTCAAAAATAATAAAACTTTGTATTCTTGGAAGCCCTATAAATACTCTAATTAATAATTATGAATAATATCAATAACATCAAATACAGAGTCTAAAGTACTTTTTGCATCAAACTGCAGCAAATTATTTATTTGTTAACATAATTATAATGTTTGCAAGGTTTTCCTGTTTTCGACTTGGTGCATTGTAATTTTCTAATTAATATTATATTTTGTTTAACCTATTTTGATAAATGTTTTACTTGTATTTCGTTGCCTTTGTGTTTGTTTCTGAGATATTATTTAATTTGTTTTGCAGTACTTATTCAACATTTATGTAATTTGGAACAAAACTCATAATAATAATTATTAATATAAAGTCCACTGTGGTAAAAAAATGTTTCCAAATATTGCTGGAATTTATAAGTTACATTAAAAAATAATACATTTAACTATAAAATTATCGCACAACTATTAACTCGCATACAAACTACATTATTTTCTTAATTGAATAAGAGATTCAAATAAATTTTAAATATAACGGCCGCTGGATTAAGGGTCTCTACAGACTAAATGAAAAGCCTATAAGCCATGAAAAATACACCTGTCCCGCCTCAAAAAATTATGTTGTCCACAAAGTACTTAAACCCACACATATAACAGTAATTTTCGTGATGTCTGAATCAGATATGATGACAACATTGAAAGGATACAGTTTATACGTATTTTTCTTGTTAGAGCATTTAGTTCCCGACTAGTGCACAATGGTCAAGTGTATAATTTGTCCACAATGGTAATTTTGTAATTTAAAAAGTTTTTGCAAAAAAAATTACTTACAAGCTAAAAATTACATTGATTCAGACTGAATTTAAATTTCTTCCAAAAAATATTGTGTTTTTTCGTATCTTCTCATTATGTACATTTTATTAGGCTACTAATATTACTATTGACTGAAACGACTACTACAATTACACCTTATTTTTAGACTAACACATTCGCAAAAAAATCACACATTCACCTCTAAATAGATCACATGATGAGGAGACTCTCCTCCTCCTATCTCTGGAACATTTATTACCACTAATTTGGACCCTGACACCGTAGATCATTTTTATTATATCTAATAATATTTTGTAAAAAAATTAAAATAATTTAATATCGTTCTCTGTAAAGTAAAGGTTGAGACACACTGTTACACAGATCATCAGATTGATAAGTCGTGATTGAATCGTGCGTGTCCCGTGACCTAAAACGGTGTTATTATCACACCTACGTGTCTGCTTACTCCCACTTCAGTGAACTCACAAGTCTAAATTATTGGTGTAGTAGAGTATTGCAGTTGTCGCATATAGTTTTTATTTTTTCACTACTCTATCACAGCCCGGAGACTACATTTCTGAACGATTGATGGCAATAAGCTAGCCTTCTTATTATGGGATTGGAACACAACTGGTTTAAATCTGGACAGTATATCACTTTTGCCTCTCATTCAAGTTATTTTTTTATTTCTATAATGTCGCCTTTTTTATAATTTATTTAATAAGCTCATGTTCAGAAAAAGGCTTTTCAGTTCTGTGAGTGTGCATTAACCTTTTTCTTGCAGTCATATCTAGATCCCTTAATTGGTATATCTTAGAACTTATCTAAGCTGCATCTGTTGATATATCTAAATGTATATTCTTGTCTAGACTTTCCTAAGCTTTGTGTGCAGTCAGATAAGGTGCTTATAATATGTAAATATTAACAATACGCGAAAGATACAGCATAAACAGCCTAAAGGGGTCTCACAATTGAGACACAGGTCGACTCTCTGAGAGAGGGAGTGAGCCTTAATCCACAACATAAGCCCAGGGAAAAATAAATAAGCCTAGTCTTTGGGAGATGGGCCAAAATGCACCACATGGGCCTAGTGCGAAATATGAAAACGCATGCCTGCACTCTGTAAGAGGGTGTGTGCCAAAATCAACCACGTAATAATAACCTTTTAATCTTCATTCTGTTAACCCCACAGGCTTTCTCTCTGTGAAAAGAAGTGGGCCATAATTAACCAAATCGTTTTGAAAAATAAATTGTATAATCTACTAATGTTATCAATATATACTAGCTCCTAACTTTTACCAGTGTCGTGATTGAATCGCACGCGTCCCGTGACCCATAAACGTATATTTGAACACTAGCGCCGCGCCCATGCATTACTATGTGAACTAGCCCTTATTTGCGGGCGATGTTTGCACTCGGTGTGCGCACGACTTTATCCTAATTGACGTTTAGCTAGATTGTTGTGGTTTTAGTACCGTTTTGTTGGTTTTAGAGTTTATTTTCGGGTGAATTGGAGGGTAGATTTAATGGTAAGAATGTAAAGCTACAGTGTAGTGTTCCGCTTTTTGTGTTAAAGGGTGTTTTTTGTGTTAAAAATTCTTTTTTGTAAAGAAGGAAGAGGAAATAGCTAACAGAGTGAAAATTATTACCTATGATTTTTCAAATAATAAGTTGTTACTTCTTTATAGTTCTTGCAATTTTCAAATACAGGACCTAATGCGACGGAAGGCATGCTTTGCCGGTTATGGGGCACAATTTATTGGCAATAAATCATCAGAGAATGCATGCCGTTTATTATAATACATGAAATAAGAGTCAACTTGATTCAAATACAAAGCAATCAAAGTAAAATCGCAAATAATAGCACTTTCAGAAACAAAATTAAACTATTCATAAGAAACTGAGAAAGCACGAATAATAAAAAAAGAAAAACAAAGTACACATTTACACAATGAAAAAGGAACGGGTTTAAAAAAATACACACACGCATTAAAAAAAACAGATAAACATAATTTTCCCTACAACTTTTTCTACAAAATGGAAACGATTTGCCGAAGTAAAAAGCGCGGGCAATCAGTGCCGCAAATTGGTCGACATTGTAGACTTCTAATGACAAAATTAAGAGGCAGCCGCGCCCGCACCGAGCACGCAACGCAACTATAAAGTGATGTACACATCGTCGTTGCGGGTTGCGGCACGCATCGCACGCAAAATTAATTATATTTAAAAGTAGGCCTATTTTGAACTTTATCTTTGAATCTGATCTAGAATGGCTGGTTAAAAATTAATCGCTTTGCAAATGTAGATAGTAAGGTGGCGTTTTTTTTTTGTGGACATGAAATATCTGTTAAGTCTTCTTAACTTGGGCACGCCGCAATCGCGGCGGTAAGACCCCTCTTTGAGGAGTGGCTGGAAAGGCGTCACGGCGTCCTGACCTATCGGATGACGCAGGTCCTCACCGGACACGGATGTTTCGGGAGGTACCTGTGTCGGATGGGGAAGGAAGAAACGCCGGGGTGTCACCATTGCGAAGATCGCCCGGAGGACACAGTAGAGCATACGGTGCAAGACTGCCCCGCTTGGGCAGAGCACCGCCGTGTCCTCACGGCAGCGATAGGCGGAGACCTCTCGCGCCCGGCATTGGTCGAGGCCATGCTGCGGGGCGAGACGGAGTGGGAAGCGGTCGCCTCCTTCTGCGAAGCAGTAATGCTCGTTAAGGAGGAGGCGGGCCGTGAGAGAGAGAGGACAGCGTCCTCCCTCCGCCCCACCGGCAATGGTAGACGCCCACGGCGTCGGACGTCGCAAGACGATCTCCGGCCACCGTAGGCGCGGGCATGCGGGCGGCGAGTAAAGGGCAACTCGCCGCCCGACCATGGACCATGCCCGGGTCGACGGCGCGTTGTGTTCCACGCGCGCCTCAAAGAGCGTCAGCACGATGACGGGGCCCCGCCCAAGAGGGCCAAAGCCTGCCGGGGTCGCGGGACTTATCTCATTACCGTGACCCCGGAACATAAAAGGCTATTGAAGGACACCGTGGATTTTAGTCAGTACAAGTCTGACAGTCCCTCCCGCCCTGCCCGGGGTGGGAGGACTCATTTGATGATTTTACCACGCTAAAAAAAAAAAAAAAAAAAGTCTTCTTAACTTGTAATTGGCAATTTAGATTCATTCGGCCCAAACTTGGGCTACAAGTTGAGCATCTACTTTAAAAATCAGTTTTAAAATATACGAAAAAAAACCTGATTTACTTAATTTACAGAGATTGACAAGCTTTACAATTTATGAACGAAAAGCGGCGCTCAGTAAAGCGCACAATTTGTCTTGATAGGTAACGGTTTAAAATCTCATTAATCATCATAACGATGAAAGATGAATTCTCAAATAAAACCAATGAAAGATCCAGCAAAATAACTAACAGGACAGTTCATCGCTCCTTTAAAAGTAACCATACAAGTACCAACAATTAATTTGCAAAAATTAAACCCTTTTTATTTATACTTCATCAATATCCTCCTAACTCAACCTACCTCAACACACACCGCGATGCGTAAGTGTGTGACGGTCCTAACGCACGCTTTTTTGCGTGCGTCCTACGTGTTAACGCACTCAAAAGCATCCGCGTTACGCACACAGACGAAAATTGTGTGCGGACGCGAAAAATGCGAGTTTGTAGATGTGTGAGTGCGTGCGGTGACACGCACACTGACGCAGGCGAAGGACACGCCGCGAGGGCAACGACCCCGCTTTTTTGCCACAGCGCGTATTCCACTACCGACTAAGAGCATTGGCCGTTGCACAATTTTTTTTTTTTTTTCTTCTTTTTTCGAAACACCCGAAGATCGTTCACTCCGTCAGTTGATACTATGCTATTTTTATGTTCTGTGAGAATAGGGATATGATGTCAGTGTTATTTATTTTTATTTTAAATATGTTACCGGTTTATGTATCCCGTTTGTTTTGATTGCCAGTATAATTAATGCTTAAGATGGAGTCTGCCATTTTTGTTTTTATAAAATTGTATTTTCAAGTGTAGTTCGTTTATGGACACGTTTTTACGATAATATAATAAAGTTGAAGCAATTTGAAGGGTTTCTGATGTCATTTTGGTTCGAATTTAAGTAATATGTATGAAAATAGGGCTGTCTGTATTCTGAAACATAAAATAACTACTTCTGTAGTCAATTCAATTCGTATATTTTAACATTGACTTCATGCAGTCGAATGGATTTCTTTAAACATTTTACAATTTTAAATACCAAAAGGAGTAAAAAGTAGTCGCCTGTGAGCATCGTAGCAGTCAATACGTCGGGCAATCGTCAGTCGCTGTCAATCTATGAATGTTCCATGACAAGTCATTCGAAGACGCGAGTGGTTTGTCAACCCGTAACACAAGATTTACTCTGATACTCTGGTAGACACGAGATAAATGTATTCAAATTGAATCCCAAGACATGATGGATTAAATTTAATTTCAAGTGTCATTTAATGGTGATAAAATTTTTATTTGATTGGGCGTTAAATATTTTCGAATTTAAGTTATATAATTGAATACTAAAAAATGATTTTGGAATGCAATTACACTAAAGTCGGACGCTATAGGAGCTCAATATCAATCTAAAATGTTAAACTTAACCTTTAACTAAGCAAGGACTCCTTAAACAGTCGCCTAAACACTATTATTCAACGCCAGACAGTTGATTTGCAACCTGCATTGTATTAAGAGATAATTCTAAATCTGAATAAACTTGTACCTGTTACGTAGTTTCATATAAATCACGATCAAATTAACGCAGTCGCAGTGTTTCGAAGGCTACTAAATCCTAACTTATCACTTCAAAGACACCTAAATCAGGGTTGAACCTTTAATATTACTTGTATGTTGGAAAGAGATGGTGATATACAGGACGTCTAGCTCCATCTCTTTCAGCCTTTGAAGTAAGTTTAAAGATATTCTGCTCTAGGAAATGGTTGTAGACTCTCAGTACCTAGTTTCTACGCATCTAATACATTTCAAAATGCTTCCATATTTTAGTTTTAAACGCGTTTTATCACGCGCTAATGTCAACTAGGCTTTAATGGTCGAATCTTGTCCCATTTAAACCGGATTGAAGCGGTTATAAGCAGTTTTTTAGCGCCGTTATGTATCATAAACTGGTTATCTGTGAATTTAGGAGGTAGCTTTACATACGCATTTTTCTTACTTTAACCAAGAAAAAAAAATCTGGCATAAAGACGCCAACATCTTACATCCCGACAATATCACAAACAACGCTGTTGAACATTCGGCGCGGGGCCCACCCCAATTCCGTCCCTAACCTACCCCAAGCGGACGCACGAAACGTCTGTGTGCCCCAAACGCACACACCCAACAGAACACCTTGCGAATGACGACACGGCGAAATTCGAGGCACGACTTCTTTTTTTAAATTTTGATGTTTGTTCTTGTTTACAAATTTTGACAGCTGCGTTTTTTTTCTTCTTGCGTTGAGGAAGGTTATTTACAATGAGTTCTGTTACGTTATGTAATTGCTCGTGACATTGCGATCGCGAAGTTAAAAGCGTAGTACGTAATCGTGTTATCATACTATACTATTAAATCACTACATTTCTAAATGATAATCGTGTAATACAGTTACAGAAAACTAGCGGTTGCATAACGCCGAAAAACATGTCCTAAATTCTCGGTAGCTTACTAACGGTGAAGTTGTTGCTAAGTATGCGCTACCAAAATGCTTACATCAGCGTCTTTTGTATGCAGACGAAATAGGTCGTTTGCCTTGACGAATGTCAGTCGGAATGTCTACGGGACAATGTTTTCCGCTGACGGCTGCCGTATCTTTAAAAGATTAGCTTGAGGCTAACTGATCACTTGGGTCTTATGTCATTCCCGCCTACGGACTTTGCCTGAGAACGTATTACGACATTTCCAAACACGTGTTTTGTCTATTTGGTAGATTTAACAACTTATTTAGGTACTTACGTTTCAAATAATTTTAATTCAAATCGAATATTCGTAACCCTACTAAAAACGATTAATCCTTTCAAAACAACAATAATTCATTATAAATACCGTCTTATATGACTCGTCAAAAACATTCATTGTGTTTGTGAGCCGACCCATATAACGCGCGTATGTTTGCGTGCCCTACATAAATACAAATTAAACCCTCCCAATTTGTGTGCGTGCCGTGCGCTTGTGTGCGTAGCTTCTTCGCTCGGAATTCCAAGTTTGAAATTGGAATGAATGACGGTTAGGTTACTGACCTACGCCAATGGCAGGCCGTTCCTTTTTTAATTTAGTTTTTTTTAATGAAAATTGTTTTTTTTATTCGCGGGTTTTTATTTTATTTTTTTTTGTAATTGAAAACGTTCTTTGTTACTGCCTCTAGTCAGGCAGGACCATAGATAAAAATAGAAAATTGTAAAATGGCTGAAATTATTGCGTACCTAATTATTTTAAAAGGAAAATGATATGTTTCTGATGTTTCACCTGTCCCACTTAAGTTTTAAGTTATGTAAGTAACTGACGTGTAACTTTAAGTCATAACTTGAGGTACTGTTCTAGAAAATTGGCGCGTCAATCGGGACTCGGGAAGGAAACCTGCAATAAAAATTCCAAAGTAGGTACTCTTCCACTGTCTGTCATCGGCGTTTTGTATGCAGTTTTTTTTATTTGTATTTAGCTAGGAGGAAAAGGGATGTGTGGACGTAAGTGCGTTGCAGTTCAATTTGATTTTGTCTTGTTAAATTAGAACATTGAATATTGAAAATGATTACACACACCTCAGTTAATTGGTTTATTCCAGAAATCTCATCAGTGGGGTTTCAATTGAATTGAATTTATCTACTGACACTTGTGTTGAGATTTTTTTAAATTTAGTTTTCATTGAAAGAAAAAACTTCAGTTTTGAACATTCATTCTTTATGCTATTGTCAAACAGAGAGGCGAAGCGAACACGAAGCGAAGCGTTTTTGTTTGTAATGTATGGAATTGTTTGAAGCCTGTCACATAGACTATCGGACCGCTTTCGCTTTTCTATATGACAGGATTCGGATCGCATTCGCTTCACCTGTCTGTTTGACAATAGCTTAAATGAGTGTAACTATTGCCTCTCATATTTATCAAGAATTCAACATAAACATCAGGAAAAATTATCGAATCTGTAGGATTTTTCTTGTCTTCAATCAAGATTTTCATTCTCTTTCTTCTTCATCTACCAACCCGTACTTTGCCCACTTAGTAGATTGCCCACTCCACTTGGTAGAGGCCAGTGTCCCAGCTGTGGGAACAGAATCAAGCTACTTATGTGTCTATTATTCTAGAGTATATTATTCGATCTCATTACATACGAATACGTAATCTCGGTCCGAGATTGTTGTGTTTAGATCTTAGCGGTTCTTATTAACATCTTGTTGGCTGGACTGGAATGTTAAGCGGACAGTTTTAAAGCTGGAAACTAGCGTTAGGTTAGTTGAAGAACTTTATGGTCATACTAGGTTTTGCCCGTGACTTTTATCTACACTAATATTTTAAAGAGGAAAGATTTGATTATTTGTTATTGTGTGTGTGTTATTGAAGATCCGAAACTACTGGACAGACTTAAAAAAAAAAAACACCAGATAAACCGCTGGCAAATGATAGTACAAAAATAAGCGATATTTAGCCCCATCAATTAACATGAAAAGGTTACTATTGTTTTCCCCCGGAACAAGATTTCCGTATTTTACCATACATACAGCGTACTTCAAGTGTTATAAAGTTTATTACATGGAAAATGAAAGCACCTGTAGTGTACGACAGAAATAGTAGATTATTAACCAAGGGGATAAAGCAGTGTCTTCTGTCGCGGGTGACGATTTAAATCGCGAGCGTAAAGGTGTCTACACACCAAAGCCGGCGGGCTAGGCGCCGGCCTGATTGAACAATGAAGATCATGCCGCCGGCCTAGCCCGCCGGCTTTGGTGTGTAGACAGCCTAACGAAGGACTCGAGGTTTACTCCCGAGCGTAGCGAGGGTGTTAAAAACTTAAATCACGAGCGAAGCGAGGGATTTAAGACGAGTCCTGAGTGATGCGAGGGATTTAAGTTCACCCAAGACTAAGACAGCTTTATCACCGAGGAAAATAGGTACTCTACTTTTCGTACCATTTGCGAAAAAATGAACACAATAATAATATGAGATAAGCATTTATTAAAAATAATGACAATTAAAATAAATCAAAATAAAGTTAACGTTTATGTATTTGAAGAAAACAAAAACGCGGTAAATTCCTAGGCTAATATTTTTTTGTCGGAAAAGCAAAGGCATCAAGCTCATACGGGCTCGTCGGTTTTCGTAATTTCATAATAAATGCGTATTCCTTTTTCAAAAAGATGTTTATTGCTTTATCTACAAACTCAATGGTGTAAACACAAATGTAGTTCAGAAAAAAATTCCGTAAGTATTCTTAATTTAAATCACATTCTCCCCCTAGAGGATGAATGAAATTCCGTACAATTTTCTTTCCCTGTTTTTAACAGATTAAAAATGACTATTGTTATGTTCGCTTTATGTGGCATAGAATGTCACTTTTTTGAGCAAGTGGTACGAAAAGCTTTTTTTTTCCATTAAATTAATGTCAAAGTGACGTTTACTTCTTGAGAAACCTTTCAGGATGGAAGGTACTTTAGCTGTTTCAGTACCTGAAATATTCTTTCAGGATGATTGGTTCAGTGACGTAGGCAAAAGGTAAGTAACAAACTTATCGAGTCCCTTCTTTATAAATTAACATTTTTCTCTGACCGATTTAAAAATGTTTGAGTTTGACCGAAACTTTATTCGAAGATTGATAGTTTTTTTTTTTGCGTTTTGTCAAATATTTACTATCTTTACCACTTGACTTTAACAATGGCATGATATGGCATAGTTAATGACGTGTTGACTTAATCCTATATTTTTCCATAAAAAAATATATGAGATAATTTATTTTGCTTTTTAGAATCCCCTTCATAATATTTCGCACAGACATTACCAAAATCCAAGCATCCGTTTTTTTTTTTAAAAAAAACCTCTTCCTTGCCATGGTTCCGTAGGTCGCGTTTCCCTATGCGTGTGCAAATGAGACAAAGGATAGGAAATGCTTCGTGTTAAAAAGAGAGAGCGTGAGGGCGACGACCTTTAAAACAAATCGTTGTAGAAAGGGTTCGGTTTCAGTAGCGTCCGCAAATTAGGCGGTAATTATATTTTTAATTACTTTTTTGGGTTAATCTTGGACTCCGCACTACTATCATACAAAAGATAGCTGTATCTTAATTTATAATTTACATGGACGAGAACTTGTAAAATAGTAATATGTATAAAAAGTGAAATTAATGATTCTAATAATAATTGCCTGTTTAATTATGTTAGAGCTTTTTGTTAGAAAGTTAAATAAAATAGTTAGAAATTATTGTAGATAAAGTAAAAAACAAAAGTTCCAATTTTATGTCTACGAACTAACTATGAGATATAATATCTAATTAACTAGTTAAATACAAATTTTAATGAATGGATAAACCTTTTGCTAAGCGCAAGATTGGACCAATTCGAAATTTTTAATAATTCGCAAATTTTTAGAGTATTTTTCGAGGCATTTCATTTTACATGATTAGGTGCGTCCACACAAAACGAGCAGCCTCGCGAGGCATTTGTCGCGCGAAGCAACTCGTTTTGTGTGGACGTGACTCGACCGAGGAAAGCGAGCGCGCTGCCGCGGGCGATCGACCGAGCGCCCGAGCCATCCAGTGTCACTCTGTGTGGACGCGTCTATTGTTTTTCGACCGAGGCACGAAACAATAAACGCGAGCAAATCAAAAGCCGACAATGGATGGCTCGAGCGCTCGGTCGCTCGACCGCGGCAGCGCTGTCACTTGCCTCGCCCGAGACACGTCCACATCAACCGAGCTGCTTCGCGCGGAAAATGCCTCGCGAGGCTGCGCGCACTGTGAAGACGAACCTGATGAATAAACGGATTAAAATGGTATTCTTTATTTGCTATCGCTACATTTATCTAGGCGCACCCTATTCCCTAGCCTCGATTCGGGCTAGACAGGGACCTAGGCGAAAAATTACTAGGGTGCACACACACAAGCGTAAGTGCCCCGTTATTGTTGTGTTGTGTGAGTGTGTGTATAGCTTTGAATGTGTGAGTGCTCGCCGTTTATTTTTTTTGTGTTTTTTATTATTAGCTGATAGATACTGTTCGTTGTTGTACTTTTTTATTTTTAACTAGCTGCTGCTTAGCGGCTTTTCCCGCGTTTATGTCTTAATTTTATTTTAAATCTTATGTCACGGATTCATAATATGTGGTCAAAAGGTGTCCTTATGTTATTCCTTCCATTTCCATTACTTAGATTATGGGCTGATTTTGCAATAGTCAGAATTTTTTTATCTGAGGAATATAAATAGCGAGTTGACATATTTTCTATAGATAAGCTGTCAAACCGCCATTTTTATTCCTCAGATAAAAGTTATCTGACTATTGAAACATCAGCCCTAAAGACCTATTTCTGTATAAGTACCTATAGCGGTTTTCATTCAGATTCGTTCTGTTATTTTGACGTAATTTAATAACATAGCTTTCACATTATTTTATTATATTAGTAAGGATAGTTTATGTGATATCAGATTCAAATATAATATTTATGAATGTTGATCAATGTTTCGTAAGCAATAAAGTTTAGCAATACCTTAATTTTTGACAAAACGCACGGTGGTTTCGCAAATATGTGGGTAACTCTGCCTAGGAGGACAACAAGTACATGGAAGTGCCTTAATATGACTTTAATTTGCTAATTACTAAAAAATCTGATGCACTAATTTCACCCCTAAAACAACATGGAATTCTAGGTAAATCGAGTATTAAACCCTTAAAAAACATGGAACATTTTCCAATAACCCAATTCTTCAAATTCCGTGTTTCGGCACCAAATAATAAATAAGCCTTCAAAAATACTGTAACAACACAAATGTTGTGTTTTAATCCTCGTAGGGGCCTTTGGAACACGTCCCAATATGGATGGATGTCATTGCACAAATTAAAATAGTTCTGTTGTAGGCTGTATGCGAATGTTAACTGTGCTTTGTGGACATTTTTTTAGACGAGTTCAAGGTCTCTATGGTTTTTTTTTTCTCTCTAGCTTTTTCTAACTTTTAAAAGTACAGAAATATTATCGTGGCTAAATAATTACAGCTGCACAGGCCGATCTTCTGGGTTAAGCCGCGCTTGCCGAGGTTGATCTGTGAATGGGTGACCATCTGTCATAGCGAGTTTCCTCCGTGCCTCAGAAAGCACGTAAAGTTGTTGGTCACGGCTGGCATTTGTAGATCTTTGACAGTCGTTACTGTTTGTCAGAAGCTCATAAGTCTGACAACCAGTCTTACCGTGGGGTATCGTATAGCCCAGTTACTGGGTTGTGGAGGTCCGACAGGCACTCGCTCCATGTAAAATACTGATATTCAGCTGTTTATTATTATGGTTCGACTGGAAGCTGTCCCCAATATAGTTGGGAAAAAGCTATGCAGATGATAAAAATATTGATAAATACTTCTGTCATCATCATCATCATCAGCCTATAAATGTTCCCACTGCTGGGACACAGGCCTCCTCTCTCTGTGAGAGGGAGTGGGCCGTAATCTACCATGCGGGCCCAGTGCGGATTGGTAGATGTCACATGTCTTCGAATTTTTGGTTCTAGGACATGCCGGTTTCCTCACGATGTTTTCCTTCACCGTTTTGAGAGCAGTGGTGTTGAAATAAATTACACAAAGTAATGCGCCTGACGGGGTTCGAACCCACGACCTACAACTCGTAAGTCGAGGCCGATACCACTGGGCCACCACTGCTCACTGGGCCACCACTGCTCACTGGGCCACCACTGCTCACTGGGCCACCACTGCTCGTGTAAAATATAAACTAAAAAGGTCACTTAGCAGTACCCCAAATGATTCACGTCGTAAATGAATAGCCAATAGCTTCAATACAGATTCCACCAAAATTTCTACAATATATTATTATGTCTCCTCCACATAAACACAATAACCTATTCGATCTCCCTAGATCCCGACGTTGTAATTCGGCATTGTATGCGCCCTGCCTATAGCTACCTATGTAGGTCTACCTCGGCCATACCACTGCTCATCCAGATAATTATATTACGCCAGCTTACAATCAATATCGGGCTCAGCAGATCTGTAGGTAAGTTTAGGAGATAGCGAGAGAATTGTTGCTTTAATGTTACGCGGTGCTTTGATTTTGGTGGCGTGGTAGCTAGTGGGTTTTATTTTGGTGGCACGGTGTTCTTATTTATGTTTTTTATTACAATATTTATCATCATCATCATCATCAGCCTATAAATGTTCCCACTGCTGGGACACAGGCCTCCTCTCTGTGAGAGGGAGTGGGCCCAGTGCGGATTAGTAGATATCACATGTCTTCGAATTTTTGGTTCTAGGACATGTCGGTTTCCTCACGATGTTTTCCTTCACCATTTTGAGAGCAGTGGTGTTGAAATAAATTACACAAAGTAATGCGCCTGACGGGGTTCGAACCCCGAGGCCGATACCACTGGGCCACCACTGCTCTATACTTTAGTGCGCCTGTTGGCCCGAACCGAGCGGCTCATCCAACGAGTACAAAACGCTTGTGCCCGTTTTTGTTATAAAATTCCACCCAGGACACATGTAACCCCTTTCCTAAATAAGCACTACACACTCAAAATGAAATCGAGACGCAAGTTGCACTTGGCGTGCCTTCTGTTCGGTGTTATTAAATATAAAAAACCAGATTATCTGTACAATAAACTGAGTTGGATCGGAAGTACACGCGAATGTAATAGAAGGCAATGCTCACAGCAACTTGCGTCTCGGTCTCATCGTACAGCGACTTTTAGGGGTAGTTTTCGATATGCGGCATCAAAGGTTTGGAATAATCTACCTCCACCCATTCGATCTTCTAACTCGATTAATGTCTTCAGAAGCCGCTTGCGACAGTACTTAATTGAAGCACAACGGAAATTGGACATGGCAAATATAAATGTGTCACTTATATAATGTAGTGCAAATTTAATTAATGTCAGTCTAACTCTACAGAAAACTATGGTTTAAGTATTTTTATTTGATAACTGTTCAATTTACCTTTCTTTTCTTATTATTATTACTTTTTATCACTCACGTTCGCATTTTAAACGTAACTCATCGAATAATTACTTTGCTCGTTTTTGTGTCTAATACTAATAATAATATCTGTCATTATGTTCATATTTATTTAAATACTCGCACACTAAATATAGCTTCATTATTTTAAAATGTGCAACCTTAGGCCGGTAGTTCGTGCGTCACAGGAGGCTGCATGCAGCGCACTGTGATTGCCTCGCACTTCATAGTTTAGGGACTTTACGGTTGATACGTCCAGTATTTTTAATTTATTATTTCTATTGTGTAGTTTTTGCACCGCTTGAACTATTTACTATAATATCATATATTATTTCTTCAATGTTATCTTTATTTATACATATACATTTTATCTCTCATAAACTATTTATATATATTTTATTCTGTAACTTTTAAACTGACATTGACATTCGGACACTCACCAATTAGGTTCATTTAAAAACCAGCGTCGGGCACCAGTTGTCCGACATTATGCTGAAATGGGCCTATTTGGCGCAGCCGTGAGTCACACAGTATACTCGTATATGCCTATATTCTTGTTTGGCTTAGAATATTATACCTACCTTATAATTGTTTACCATTAAGTTCTATTTCTTGTGATACTGTGTGCACTTGTGGCGTGTGCCAATAAACGTTTTTTCTTTTCTTTCTTTCTTTCATCTGCTAATGACCAAAATGTAATATTTAACTCCCAACGTGCCTAGTTTGTCATAAATAACATGACATGTAGTTTTTTTGTGTAATTTTGAAAATACAGTCAAAATCTGTTATTACGACATCGAAGGGACTATTCATATTTAGTCGTAAAAACCGATAGTCGTAACAACCAATGATGCTGTCGAGGTGACAAAATATTTATTTTATGAAGTGGTATTTTAAAAACCATTTTAACAAGGCTTCCTCAACCTTCGTATGCTTCGTTGTTCTGGCTCGTTTAATTTTCAAATAATTTTTATCATAGTGTTTTAATTTTTTTGTTCTTTTTTTCTAATGGTTGAAATTGTCGAATGTGATACTTACACAATATTCTAATCTTTTCCCAAGTCTTTGTTTGGAACTTCGCTCTCTAGCTTTGAATACGCGATGTTTCTTCGATATGAATTTGTTTTTGTTACCGACGTTTTAAAAGTTTCACAAATAACTCAACAATATATTTTGGTGCGTCTTGTGTACAGCTAAGCACCAGCTAAGTAACAAACTGACTAATAGACAAGGAGAGAGCCTCTATGGCATACACATGTTTTGTTTCTAAGAATTACAAAAGACCCTAAACTCGACACGTGCTTACTTTTCGATAATAACCTTGACCATTATACTGTGCCTATTCAAATTGTTTACAATACAGCTCAGTTGGTCGTTGAGATACAATTCTCCGAAAACATTAGTCAAATGTGGCCGCTAAATGCGGTATGTCGTAATAAGCAATGTCGTAAAAAGCAATGTTTTTGATAAGGCAGTCATATAGCATTCAGCCGGGACCTTTGATTTCGGTCAATATAACCGGTAAGTTGTTCTAAACGATGTCGCCAAAAACGGTTTTGACTGTAGTTCAATAATCCGGTTTGATTTCAAATGTGTATTACAATAACTTATATTGAGCCTTTTATCAAGATCCGTTCAGAAGCCTTATCATGAGTTTTCAGTTATTGGTGACGTAAAGTAAACTGGAACTTTGACATTTTCAATTGACAAATTTCAAGGAAAAATTAGTTCCTTCTTCGTACACCAGAGGCGCTGTTCCATTTTTCCTTACAAGAAACGCTGTAAATACTGAAAAGACGCTGTAAAGTAAAATAGTGAAAACTAGTGATAAGGGCTCAGTCGTGCCATGATTGAGTAACAAACATCCATTCATCCATCAATAATTCGCATTATTTGTTTTGAGTTTATGATCACGTTTTAAATCTTAATTTTATTTTGAGTCAGTTTGAAAACTTAAGTATATTTAAATTTTTTGTCATCTCTTGAAAGCGGCTTCCATTCCAGCGGTATACGAGTATTGTATATAGATAGAGCGATCAAAATTTCTAAGTTAATATTATTAATTTATTGTAAAATATAAGACGCGTTTTTCGTAGCAAAATGTATACTACGCGTAGCAGCGTAGCACTCGCCGTCGGAGAAGGTATAACGTTAATGGTAAAACGTTGGTATCGAATTATATTGGTTTTTCCTATAATTAATTTAATTTATTATGGTGTTAACACGTAGTCAACACTCTGTTGGAATAATTAAGTGCTTATTAAAGTGAAGGTTCGTCATACCTATACTAATTATGAAATAATATTGTTTTTTTCATAAATTCATAATTTTAGAATGCCTTTATTACTGTTAGAACATAGAATTTCTCTCGGTGCGAGAAACCTTTTATAAGGGCCGTTTGATTTTTTAATTATTAGTACATTTTCACGGCCAAACCACTGAACCGATCATTCTGAAATGAATATACGTTGTCAGGTATTAGAGACGGACGGTAACTTTCATCCCATAAAAAATATTCCCAAGTAAATCAACAATAACATTCATATGATAATAGACACGTGTACCAGTACAATACGAATTTAGGGTGGGTTCATATCTGACGTAACATCCGTCGCGTATTGTCGGTCGCGGAACGCCAGAGCAAACAAATCTATAAAAAAACAATTGACCTTTCACACTCAACGGATGATCCGTTTGTGCGTCAAGTGTGAACGGTCAAGAGTTTTTCTATACATTTGTCTGCTCTGGCGTTCCGCGACCGATGATCCGCGACGGATGTTCCGTCAGAGATGAACCCACCCTTATTGTCAAATTCTTAAGACGCGGGCAAAAGCTAGTCTGATATAAAAGTTCCATTGTTGTTTAGCATTTAACCATCAATAAATAATATTTGCACCATATTGGGTGCTTGTTTTTCACATGTCGAACATAAATAATCACATGTTTAACCTTATGTCTATATTTCCAATTACGCGACTTCTCCGGTCGGCCATAATCGTCGCAGAATAGTGATGGATGTGGAGTAGTTGTTGTGCTAATCTTTTTTGGGATTTGGGACTAGTGTTGGTTTAGTACTTTTTTTATTCACAATTTAGCTATAGACATTGTGATATTTAAATTTTGAATAAAATTTATCACAAATAAATACATTTACGTAATTAATTTTATTCAATCAATAAACAACACAAATATACAAAGACAAAATTGTTTTGTTTCTCTGTACAACTGGTACAGAGATACAAAATAATTTGTAGCCGGATCTCTCTTTGCTTCAAATGAATAACATTTTAATACAAGCGAAGTAAAACTTCGTAAAGATGATTTCAATATAACTTTTACTTTCGAGGTGTCAAACTTCATTTTGAAACTCTAGCATTCTGTAAATTGTATTCAAATGCAAAAGGAAAAATTACTATCGACTCTATTTCTCTTGTCATGTCATTTATGAAGAGGTTTTGGTATATCTTACGCCATGAATGGCAAAACATATAGCTACCTCTTATTACTTTTAAGACCTGTATAATTCTGCATTCATGTTTTACAAAACAAATATCTTGTATCTTAACTCAATCTTTATAATTAGATATTTTCATACCAGTTTATTCAACAACAAGACAAGGTTACTTATGCAAAATATTTAGCACAGTGTCGTCTCCACTCATTCCCTAGTCTCAATTCAGTTCACTAAATTGGCATTTGTTAATTAGATCAGAACGGTTTAATAATTGAACGTGAGCGAAATAAGAACTGAAAGAGTGAGGGAGACAAGAGGATATTTAACCTCCTATAATTACCGTATGTGGAATAGAGATGGGTAGAGAGAAGATAAAAATACTGGCTTTAGTCGAAAGGTTTTTCTTGTTGATGTTATTAGGAAGCAATAGGGAAGTTTAAATAAATCGGTATTGGGGACTTTGAAGATTCTAATTAGGAGTTTTAATTGTGTGCAAAATTAGTGATCAAGTCTAATCTTTTCTTAGAATTGAAACAATGTTTTTATTTTACATGGTAAAAAACGGAAGAAAGGATTCATCATGTCTGTTTGTCTGTCCGTCTGTATGTCACAGCACTTTTTTTGCGAAACTATAAGAACTGTAGGTACTGTTGAAAGTTGGTAAGTACTTAGATGTATTCTCTGAAGGCCGCATTTAGATTTTCACACAAAATAAAAAAACATACAATAAATTTTGGGGGTTCCCCATACTTAGAACTGAAACTCATTTTGTTTTTGTTATTTTCTGTTAACTGTTGTCCTGTGCGAGTTTAATTAATACTTTTCTTTCTTTCAATCTTCAAAAACCACTTCACCATCAGCATATTATGAGACAGTCTTCTCACCAATTCTCAGACGCTATACCTACACATTTCAATACAACAGTCCTAATCACTCAATATACCTACCACATAAATTACAGAGTATCTAGTTCATGCGAGTTCTGGCTCTAATAACAGTGTAATCTAAGACGGACAGATGCTCCTGTCTACCAGAATCTGGGCATGTTACCTTAGGATCTGGCTTGGGATGTGATCATGAAAGATTGGGTTAGAAAATGATTGAAAGCATAGTTAAAAGTTCTTGAGATGTCCCATTGGCAAAATCATTGACGAAAGGTTAGCATATTTTTCCTACTCCTCCACTATTCTTTTCTGATTAATTTCGTTGCAGGATCCAAGACGGGTATGTAAATTAATTCTCCGGGACACGTCGAGCTTCATTGTCTCGGCGTTTTTCTGGTGGTTGCCACACTTGCCACTGTTGATACTGGGTTTGTTCCAAAAAAAAAATGACGAAAGGTTATCATAAAAACTTTCAGATTTCCGAACCATTTGTCAGAGGGTAAAAAGTTAATTTTGACCACCGACTTCCGAAAGATTATTTAAATAAATGTTTATAAATTATAGGATTAACAAATAGTTGAACTTTGGATTAATCAACTCGCCCATAGGTGTTACATTGATACAAAACCACATTTTCCAATGGCGGTAGGTAAAATCTACCAAAGATTACTTACTTACCTTTGATCCTTAGTCATAGATACACCTTTTACCTCGCCCAAACACCTCTTTTTAAAAATACAAAAAGAACCGATCAGACGAAAAAAAAAAACAAAACACAATCATAGTTCGATCTTAAAATTCGTTTCTTAACCCTACCGTCGCTTGCAAACTAAAATGAACTCAGAATTAGAATACTTGTGCTGCATCCGAATTGACTCATTAAATTACAATAGATATTGTTTCGCGTACCATACATACATACATACAAACAGCATAGGTTAGATTAGCATAAAAGTTTGAAGCTATTGTGAAAGATCAAGCTGGTATGTTTTTTTTGGATTGGCAATACTGGAAGATCTTACATGCAAACTCAAACGCATTTACCTATAGGCGTATGGCGATTAATGGGTGACTCATCGTCCGATTATGGACCATGCCTGGGTCGTGCCCGGGTCGACGGCGCGCCTCAAAGAGCTGTCAGCAAACTGACGGGGCCCCATTAGTGGGCCAAAGCCTGCCGGGGTCGCGGGACTGTCTCATCAGGGAACCGTGACCCTGAAACGTAAAGAGCTATTGAAGGATCACCGTGGATTCTGGCTTAGTAGAGCCTGGCTTGCGACCACAATCTTGTCGGAGTCCGGCGTCAGACAGTTTCTACTGTGTTCCGTCGGTGCGCAGGAGTTCCAGTTCTTTCTAAGTGATCTTGCTACATCGAAACCATTTTAAAATGACACAGAAAAAAACCATTTCTAATATGATTCCATCCAATAACTTGAAAATCAAGACTCAAGTTTCGCGTCACACTTAAATTCAAATTAAACTTTCGCGCCGCTTCCAAAGACTATGCTAATACCTTCACAATTCCACTCAATCCAAAAACATTCCACTTTCATTCATTCACTCATTCAAACTTCAACAAAATATTCCGCCACTTTCGAATAGTTCTAAACCTTCATTTCGTTCAATCGATTGCCGGCTCCCCGACGTAAGAAAGAAGTCACTTTGCAAAACAAAAGGCTGAAGTCCAAAGAAAAAGTCCCAATTACGCTCCTAGAACCCCCCCTCGTCCTCCCGCGCCCCCCTGACCGCTCTTCCCATTCCTCTAACGACCCTTGTTCCCCCGACAGGGGTGGGTCACACTGACAGCGATTAATCGCTTATTGATATTAATGTTACGTTTTATCTTGGTTGGGTAGGATTTTAAAGTTTGTGTTAGGGATAGTTTTAACAAAAAGGTAAGTGGAGAAGTAAATTATATTAGGCATTTTTCAAGCAGTGGAACAATACAAGCAAGCTTAAGTATAATTTGATTTTGTCGGTACGTATTTTGCCTTTGGTTTGCTTATTTTTAATCTTAAGTGCTTGTTCAATTACATATACCTAACATTTATTTTTAATTTAAATAAGGAAGTAAGGTCTTTGCACCTCAAGTATTGGCATAAGCTTTAATGTAATTATATTTATCGCTACAAAATCAGTTTTAATTTCTAGTGCCTCATAAAATATACAGCCTAGATTATATAAAATCAGCTTAAAGTACATTAAATACTGTGTAGTAATAATATTTAAATGGCGGCTCGTAATTTAAATTGATGTTTACGAGTATTGCGACATAAAACTACAAATAATTAAAATGTTATCCGTCGGTGAGTTTGAAAGTAATAGAATTCAAACTCAAACAATGTTCTGTTAGTAGAAATAATGATTTTATCAGTCCTGTGAAAATGATCTTAAGCTATTAATATGAAGGCTTGTGAAAAACTTACCCACTAACTTAATAGATACTGCTACCGACGGTGCTTACTGCTTTTCAGTTAAATACATTTTTTTAAAGTAATTGTTTTAGATCTCCTCTACTTGTACTTTGTCATCGTCGTCATTATCTTAATTATTAGCCGTAAGACGTCCACTGCTGAACATCCTATCTCCAATAGCTTTCCAATAGGACCGGTTGGAAGCAGTTTGCATCCAGCCAAATATTTTTTATCGGTTGCAATATTTTCCAAAATAAGATGGCTTTTTTAAATAAAAAAATCTTAAGCAGCCGTCAAAGATTTGCATCAATATCACATGAATAACACTTCGAAACCAAATAAAACCACCACTCCCCCACCCATGAATATTTAAATCCCTCATTCCCGCTAGCAGTGACGCCCAACCTTTTCCCCAAAGAGTTTTATTGCACTGTCCAAGGAAGTAATTTCGTAGGTCAGGACTTTTTACTTTTTAAGAAAGTTCATTTTCTTTAGCTAGACATTTTTCTAGCAATATACACGAGTCTAACCTGGCGCTGCTGAGAACTTGTGAATTGCTTTATTTCCAAAGTAGTTTCGGAGTTTTTAAGGCAATTTGTAAGTTTAAGTGAGTTTCGGAGATAAATGATGAATTTTATTGTTATGTTTGTTGAGAGAGTATTTTGGAGAGATTTGAGGTCTGCTCTCTGAATTTTTCTTTCCTCAAAATAAGCTTTATTTTGTGAGAAGTTAAATCAAAATTAAGCTGGACAGGTAGCATATAATATTCAGCTATATCCGGTTATATTATCAGCCTATTGCCGTTCACTGCTGAACGTAAGCCGGGCCCAAAGAGCGGCAACCATCCCGATCCTGGGCAGCCCGCATCCATCCACTGCCAGCCACCTTCCTTAAATCATCGACCCATCTTGCAGCAGGGCGTCCTACACTGCTATATCCGGTAAGTTCACACTAACCTAAAAAATTAGGCTAGACAGATGATCATTATAAGGAACAAGTCAGTCACTCTCTATAGAGTACTAGTATTCATATGCATCCGGTTAGACAGCCAACACCATCATTGAGACAAGATTGGGCAAATCATGTCGAAAACTTTAGGGTCTATCGACACATGATGACGTTAAATCAAAGGAGATCGAGCTAAAATATAACTTATCCATGGAAGCCAACGTAGAAACCAATAACAATGACATATCATTGGAAAGGTTGCCCAATCTCCTAAAGATATGGGATGTAACATGAATAGAATAGTTTATTTAACACTAGTTTTTGCCAGACGCTTCGCCCGCTCACTCGTTATTGCCTATGTCACTCAGGACCAAAACAGCTACATACTGAAAGAATTTTTGAAATCGGTCCTGTAGTTTTGGATCGTATTCAATACAAACAAACGATCAAATCTTTTCTCTTTATTAGTGTAAACTTACTTCAAAGCAATTGCCAACGAAAAAACTACAAATTGTTCTTTGTACCATATTTTGGCTAAAATAAAAAACTCAAGACAACAACCATAAAAATATCCATCAGTTTGAAGGTCTATAACCAAATTATTCACTGACCAACATAACTCAACACGCGGCAAAAATCGGAACTAAATTAAAATGTACTAAATTTTACATTCCGTTGACGTTTTCACATAGACAGTGGCGCCGCTATCAAGTTTAATGTTATGTTGGCTGTGAGCATTATGTCTGCTCTGACCCAGTTCAATTGGCGTGAAGGTTCATGGACGAAGCTTTTGTTTTTGATTAGGTTTGTCAAGTAGTGCAAGCTAGGCAGATATTTCTTTTTTATTTAGCAGTAACTCTAAGAAGGTAAAATAATGATACGGCAAATTTTGTAGACTTCAATGAAACTAGTGATCGTTCTGCACACGAAATTCTTTAAAAAATATTTTGACGTTTTTAAAATTTTACTATAGAATACCACTTTTTAAAAAATATTTAAGAAGCCGGTGTTTCACACGTGACTTTTCTGAGAAGAAACAGCCGAAACAAACTCAAAGTCACTATCATCTTTTAAAGTCTTGACTTTAGTGGTGATGTTAAAAGCCTAATGTTATTAGCCTTCCCAGATATTGTTTATATTTATCATTTTTATATTTTAATTACATTTTAATAGTTTTTTTGTCATGATTCAGCGCTGAATGAATGTAGGTCACACTACCATAATTTAAATATGTTGCCCTATTTATTACATCCAAATATGTAATCAATAACCTTTTGAATGACCTAGTCAGTTTTCATTAAAATATAGCACTAATAATTAGGTCTGTTTTTTTTTCCTTTATTAGCTGTTTTTTATTTATTTAAACATTTAAAAAACAGTACAGACGCCAGCACATCAAGCTACCACAATCTGTCAAATTTCTTCAGTAGATTTTCAACCTTATCACAATAGTGGAAGGTTAATGTTCGATTACTAGAATTTGACAGATTCATGTAGGGCGTCTAACATTTAAATAGTTATCTTTTTTTATTAATAGCTTTTTTGTTGTATAAAATCACTTTATTCAAACTGTTGCCATTGCGTGTATAATCAGTACTCCTTTTTAGTATTTAATTTTATAGCATCATTATCTTCATCGCTTCGCCTTTACACTGTAGCATCACCCTTATGTGTGCACTCTACCTATACATGACATTATATTTATAATTGTATTTGTCACTCTTTGTCCTTTTTTCGTCCGTCCGTTTATTTGTATGTTTCGTTAATGAATTATTGAAATTATTTTGAGAACACTGGCATACTTTTTATTCTGTACTGAAATAAGGGTATTGTGTGATTTATTTTTAAATGAAACTCGATATTGAGTTGTGATTGTAATATTTTTAATTATAGTGTGTCAGTTAATTTATGATTTTAGTTGTATAAGGTGATATCAGAGTATGTAGGTACTATGTAGATATAGACCTATACATACTCTATAGATCCTATAGAGTCAATTTTTAACCGACTTCAAAAAGGAGGAGGTTCTTAACTCGGTAGATATTTTTTTTTTCATATCAATCTTTTAATATTTTAAAAAGATTTGATTTGATTTAGTAATTACTCTAGATATGAAGAGATTTCAAAATGAAACTTTGTGAGAATGGACGGATTGTTTCAGGCTTTCACACTAAAATTATTGAACGGATATTGATAAAATCTGGGCATTTATTTAGTTGTTACTTAGCATTAGAAAAAACGAGCAATATTCTTTGCATCACCCTAAGGTAGACTGATAGAAATGCCTAAAACATTAAGTCTACTTTGTGCTTAAAGTTTTAATAAATAAATATTCTAGACTTTGTTGTCCATGCTTTAAATAAGTGCTTATGTTAAAATCTACGACTGGCGCCTTCATCAAGTACACGATAGCATAATTATTAACAAAATATTTTCAACAGCTCTCAAGAATCCCAATCTTATTAATAGATGGACATACAAACCTATAGGATTGAACTACATAACATATAATATTTTAATAATAATATTCCACAACTATCACACAACGCCATCTAGTCCCAAGCTAAGCAGAGCTTGTGTTATGGGTACTAGACAACTGATAAATATACTTATATATTTCTAAATACATAAATATTATAGATAAATTACACCCAGACACAGAACAAATGATCGTGCTCATCACACAAACATTTGTCCTGGGTGGGAATCGAACCCACGACCTCCGGCATAGCAGTCAGGGTCACTAACCACTAGACCAACAGGCAATACATACACATAATTATAATGTACATAATAATATATCTATAGTATATAAGCGCAGTCAATTTATCAGTATAATACCTAACCTACGTACATAAGTAACACAGACGCTGATAAAATGCTAATACGGACTGTTATCAGCCTTGATAACAGTGATAACGTATCACAGTCAAGTGCAGTTCTGTTGCAAACCGAAAATTAGTTTGAATATTGACGTTTGCGACGCCATTTTGGTTTTATGAAATGTAATATAGACATACTATCAAAGGATAGCGACTTTGATCTAGATTTTTTTTATATTTACTTTTTTTGCGCTTGGTAAAATCATCAAATGAGTCCTCTCACCCAGGGCCGTACGGGAGGGACTATCAGACTTGTACTGACTATAATCCACGGTGAACCTTCAATAGTCCTTTACGTTCCAGGGTCTATATTTACTATAGGATTGCTCTTGGCTGATTGAGGCCATAGCAATCTCTGTAACAAAAAAGTGCCTTACATTATTCTGAATTATTTTCTGTTACAAAGAAGAATGGCCATTTTTCATTTCAAATCCTTGTTTCAATTTTTTTTTTAAATAATGATTTATTTATTCTTCAAAAAGTACAAAAACATTACAAGAAATAACATCTATTTTAGTGAGGTTAACAGAGGCATTTTCCCACGTTTTTTTAATAAATGTCTACGACTCCCAAATTGTCGCTTTTCAATTGTTATGAAGTGAAAATTATTCTAGTTTTCAAATACCTACTTAGAACTCTCGAGAATCATTCATAACTTACCTGCACTTGTAAAATCTGATAAGAGCCAAGTACTTATAATGTCTAATTCGTTTCAAATTCCTGTTAATTTGTTTGTGATAAGATATCAGCGATGTCTCATATTGCTTATGCGGTCTGTATGACTGTAGGGACCACAAGTAATATGAAACACAAATAAAATTATTGGCATTAGAGCTTTTTACCACAGATTATCTTTCACCGGGTTGCAGGGTTCCCGGGATTCATTAAGTACCCTTGACCCTATAACGTAAAGGAAGGAAAACTATTGAAGGATCACCGTGTATTTTAGTATCGGCCTCGACTTACGAGTTGCAGGTCGTGGGTTCGAATCCGGCCAGGCGCATTAATTACTTTGTGTAATTTATTTCATCACCACTGCTCTCAAAACGTGAAGGAAAACATCGTGAGGAAACCGGCATGTCCTAGAACCAAAAATTCGAAGATATGTGACATCTACCAACCCGCACTGGGCCCGCGTGGTGCTGGTGGATTATGGCCCGCTCCCTCTCTCAGAGATGAGGCCTGTGTCCCAGCAGAGGGAACATTTATAGGCTGATGATGATGATGAAGTCTGATAGTTGCTCTCATCCTGCCCTGGGTGAGAGGACAGGACGTGCCATCGTCCGTCCATACGCCTGCAGACATAACCGGCCCACTTCAACATGCTGATTCCACGCGCAATATTGGTGACTTTAGTTCTCTAGCGAATGACTTTGTTGTGAATCCTATGTAAGTACAGAGTCAGAGAGAAACCCAGAGCATTGCTCTCTCCATTGCACGCTGAGCGACCTTGAATTTGTGGACCAGTCTTATAGTGAGAGTCCACGTGTCGCCTCCAGACGGTCATCCATACAGACAGACGGCCTACCTAGATATAGGTATTATACATAACAAGGTCCTCGTGAGTCAATTATTGATAAACCAAGTTATATCCGTTTTGGTGACGGCCAGGGGTGTGTACCTAACTAGAATTCATATTGATGTATAGTTTGTACTAATTGCCTCTTCAATTAAGCGGTTGACATGGCAACAGCTGATGGTAGGGTCCTGGATTTGTTTCCAGTGTAGAATAAAGGAAGAGAGCTCGCGGGACTGTCGCATCGGTAACCGTGACCCTGGAACGTAAAGGGCTATTGAAGGATCACCGTGGATTTTAGTCAGTACTAGTCTGACTTTCCCTCCCGTCCCACTCTGGGTGGGAGGACTCATTTAATGATTTTACCAGGTAAAAAAAGGATGCGTAAACTGTTCTAAAAGAAACTCTATATCTGCTAGAACTTATGTAATGTAACTACTCTTATCAGAGGTATTCCACATTGGGCACCCGATGAAATGACACCTGAACTAATGGCACCTTATCTGTTCTACATACTACTCCTGTCAAAATTGTTCGTAGGTGCCAGGTGCCTAATGTTGAATACCACTTTTCAAACAATTTAAATTCAAATATCAAAATGTTTATACTCAAGATATGCATAACATTACCTACAATACAGATACTTTAGATCTGAGATCTACCTACTTATATGTGACCTTGGACAAGCTTGTTAGTTCATAATGTCCCCGTAATGGTACCTAACTTAGTGACAGATTGTCTGAACTTAATGGGACGCTTAGAATAACAATTTTTGTTGTTTTGTGTTGTTGGATTGTTGATATTTAATGAGTTATTTAAAAGCTGAAACATTTGCTGCTGAAACGTTTTAGTTTTACCGTCTTACAACAAAAAGATAAGCATCTGTTGAGTGTGACTGCAAAACGACCCTTATATCATCATAATTTAATTGATGTTCCTATAAGCAAGTTCTAGTCACCTCTCGCGCCCGGCATTGGTCGAGGCCATGCTGCGGGGCGAGACAAAGTGGGAAGCGGTCGCCTCCTTCTGCGAAGCAGTTATGCTCGCGAAGGAGGAGGCGGGCTGTGAGAGAGAGAGGACATCGTCCTCCCTCCGCCCCAGCCGCAGTGGTAGACGCCCACGGCGTCGGACGTCGCAAGACGATCTCCGGCCACCGTAGGCGCGGGCATGCGGGCGGCGAGTAATGGGCAACTCGCCGCCCGATCATGGACCATGCCCGGGTCGACGGCGCGTTGTGTTCCACGCGCGCCTCAAAGAGCGTCAGCAAGATGACGGGGCCCCCCTCTAGAGGGCCAAAGCCTGCCGGGGTCGCGGGACTTATACCATTACCATTGGCGATTGAAAAAGAGTGTCCATGGAGTTTCTTGCCCTTTCTTCTCCATGAGATCTACGCTTTGGAATGGGCACCTACAGTACTTTCACAGTTTTTATGTCTTGTGACTGGGACTGTAGCACCGTAACTATTTTTTAAACTATTTTATTTTACTTTTGACAATTCAAAAGTGCCTGTAACTGGCTTATTTGAAATAAATGATTTGATTTTGATTTTTACCGTGACCCTGGAATGTAAAGGGCTAATGAAGGACACCGTGGATTTTAGTCAGTACAAGTCTGACAGTCCCTCCCGCCCTGCCCTGGATGGGAGGACTCATTTGATGATTTTACCACGAAAAAAAAAAGCAAGTTCTGGTCATTGATGAGTTTTATGACTGAAAATTAAAAGACAACACAGTTAATTTGCCATACAAGCTCTATAAAACATCATAACAGTAGATACAATACCATAATGTCAGTAATTTGGCTAGCAGTGCCGAGTTCCCATGATAAAAGTAGTTCATGTGAAAATAATCAACGCGGCATGTCTTTGTACTGAAAAAAACATGTTTTTGACTATGGAAGTACCTAGTTGCTGTTATTTGCCAGAACGAGATGATTAAAAATTGTGAAAAACATACCCTCATCATCGTTTTTGAACGTTGCTTTTTTGTGAATTAAAAGTTGTGCCTGTGTTTTGGCAGAGTGACGTTACAAAAGCTTCGTTGTCAGGCCTGTGATTAAAAAAAAAGATGATGATTTGGTATTGTGAAGATAGGCAATACAAAGGTTTTATAATGTATTAATAAATTAGGCGCTGTATTATAGGCTGTTTAAAAAGTTTGATTTATATTTCAACAGTTAGATTTAAATTCATTTACTTTTTTTCCTAAAATCTATTTTGAAAATCATGTTTTACACATAAATACACACACAGGCAAGTTGATGTCATTTTTTTTGGTTTTTTAATCTATGACCAATAAAGAAGACTGTCCACATGTTAGCAAAAAATACACGGCGATAATCTGTATTAGCAATTTTCTGGACTCAAGTAAAACCTCTATATGTCGTTAAATTAAAGAAGAAAGTAACAAATAAGTTTAATACAACATCTAAAGTTATTTTAATTGATAAACTTTCTCAAGACAGTTCGAATGAAATATGTTTTTGAAGTCCCGATGAGAAGCGTCTTCAAGTTTTTGAGTTTACTCAACCGTTACATCTAAACAACTTTTTGTTTGTAAATTGTAATTTACCTAAGAATCTGGGACTTACTATCTTCTTTTTAACTACGTTTTTATCATTTCTAGTATTGTTTTTTAATTTTAAATTTTTGTCGATATTTTTTACTATGTCACTGATACTGGTTTTTCCCAATGAGCTGCAACATAGAGTTCTCTCAAAATCGGCGTGAAAAAGTTTCAGCGGGGTCGGCAACGCGCAGACGATACCTCTGATGTTTTTTTTTTATCGTGGTAAAATCATCAAATGAGTCCTCTCAAGGCAAGAAGGGAGTGACTGTCAATCTTGTACTGACTAAAATCCACGGCATCCATAGAATATGGTGACCGTGCACTATCAGGCGGGCCGTATACTTGATTATTACCTAAATAGTATAAAAAATGATTAGTTGGTCTTCGTCCCCACTATAGGGCAAAGGAAATAATGATTCCAGTTTCCAGGACCACCTGTACCCATATCACGAGTTTTCACTCTTTTACTTTACAGCGTTTCTTGTATGAAAAAATGGAACAGCGCCTCTGGTGTGCGAAGAAAGAACTATTTTCTTTGAAAATTGACAATTTGAAATTGTCACATCTTTTACGCTTTCTGGTTGTGTCATGGATCCATAAATTAGGTATTTGGCGCACAGATTTCACTAAAAAAAATTAAATGGGCAACAAATAATATTCCACAAATATTTTATAACAACTGCATTCGGATTGTAACATAAATTACGTAATCTTGCAGCTATTCAACTAAATTACCTCATATCTACATAGTAAAACATACTAAATCATCTTATCTTGAACAGGAAGCCCTAATTACTAATTAAATTCACTCCAACACGAAAACATCAACATCCATTTCGATCGACAAAAACAAAAAAAAAAACGAACAAACATTCAAACAAAACAATTCTCTATGGAAGCAATTAATATAATAAAACCTTCATTTAGGCCAAACAAACTACCGAGTCAGCGTTGACGACGCACGCACAAAAATATATCTATCCCGTTCTTTTATAAGTAAAACTACGCCATCTATCTCTTTCCCCCGTTCGAAATACCGTAAGCAAGTAGTGCGGTGGGCGGGCATTGGGTTTTTTTTCACGGTTAGATAACGGCCCAAACGGTTCCGTATCTAAGCGCTTTCCCGTAACGATGTTGACTTTTGGCGACGATAAAGAACGTTCTCTTCAAAATGGCGGTAATATGATTGGTGCTGTGTTGTATGTTAATGCGAAATCAGTCAATATTTGTGCCATCCTTCGAGGAAATATTAAATGGTTCTACTGGAATATTATATAGAACGTTTTAAATGTAAATATAAGTTTATTTTATTTATTTTTCAATGAGCACAGTGCAAAAACCAGTATTGTTTTTTCATAATGAAAATATGTTCAGAACACAAATTATACCTATTATCCTAGAATAAGTGGGTATAATAGGTGCATTCAGGGTCTTTACCTACATACCCTAATCTATTATGTCCATAGACAATAACACCCAATGGATCATCATAACATGACGTCAATGACCAACTATTGAAAAACCAAGACATATTGACAACACGAATACAATTGTTATAGCTTCCTTGATCGCCGCCATTTTTTCTGATTAATAGGAATTAATCATCAATGCTACTCTGTGGTTGGCTGTTAGAGTCAACACATTACCTAATTGGCCAGTTTTTAGTTAGTTTACCTAGTAATAATAGACAAATGTTTCCTCCTTAGTTTGCCCTATTCGGTATTCTCGTTTGCGCGGACAATTAATTTAAATTGTGAACAAGGATGAATGCTGGTTGCACTTTTGTTTCAAAAAAAGAACTGCCAACATTGACAGCTGTCTCATTTTCGCGCGTAGTTATTTCAAGATGGCGGAATAGAACACTTTGTTACCTAAAACGATCAGAGAATCAAAGAGCAAAGTGTGGTCCCTACTTTAAATTCAGCACAAGTTGTTGAAGCCAATTGCAGGAAATAGGTTTTGTAATGCACTAAGGATGTTCAAATTGAGACTCCAGTACCTAGGTAACGTTTTTAAACACTACATTTGAGTATTACTAATAACAATGTTGAATATCTACCATGAAAAGATTGACTAGAAACTTAATAAGATTTGTTTCTCAATGAGTTTAAAAATCTCGTATTTGAGATTGCATGAAATCAGTGAGAGTGAGCAAAATAAACTTAGATTTTTGAAACCAGAATTTCTGTAAGTCAAAAACAATTTGATCTTTTATTTCCTTTAGAAAGGAACACATATATTTACACATACGTTTTATAACGTTCCTAAAGTTGAATGACTAAGTATCCCAAAAAACTAATCCATAGAAAGATATTTCTTAAACAAACTCATAGAATCCAAACCATAAATATTTGTTTACAATTGTTGAGAAGCTAAATTGCGAACACAACAGAAAGCGAATTCCCGAGACACTCACAAACTTTTCCAATCTAAACCGAATATTTTTAGTTTTGTACTGCGCACCTACTTAGAGTTCCATACAAACCGGTCTGGACAAGCAGCGGACATTGGATTCTGACAGAGTAACTGTCAAATGCAAACTCAAATTCATAATATAAATCTTACTAATTCTTATTGTTAGTGAGCATGAAAGCAGAGCAGTGGTGGTCTAGAGCAGTTCTGGCCCATTGGTATTGGCCCCGACTTACGATTTGTAGTGTAGGTCGTGGGTTCGAGCCCCGTCAGGCGTTATTTGTGTAATTTATTTCATCACCACGAGCACCTGTTGTCGACGTTTTATAAGTGCCCTCATGGGCCTATGTGAAATAAAAATATTTGATTTTGATTTTGACTCAAAACGGTGAAGGTAAACATCGTGAGGAAACCGGCATGTCCTAGAACCAAAAATTCGAAGACATGTGACATCTACCAACTCGCACTGCGCCCGCGTGGTGGCCCATTCTCTCTCACAGAGAGGAGGCCTGTGTCCCCGCAGTGGGAACATTATAGGCTGATGATGATGAGTGAGCATGATTGGATGTTTGTTGTATGTTACTCTTTTACGCAAGATTTTCTTTATTTGGATTAAATAGTTTGTAACCTGTATTTGTGCCACAAAGGATACTTTTTATCCCCGTATGATCTCGCAGCACTACCATCAAATTCCACACAGGCAAATGCGCAGGTTTAAGCCAGTATAGCACTATAAAACAACAACGGGCACTTTTGAATTGACAAAAAAAAAACACTAAAGCAGAAAAATATAATGCTACAGATCTTCTACAAGGCATAATAACTTGTGTCCGGTGTCCTCAAAAGTGTCTGCACCGGTTCAACCAAACCTTCATATTTGTCAGAGTACATTCGAGAGACGTGTAAAATAATCTAGGTAGCAAGGCCTTGCCCTTGGCGCGCGACACCAATACCCTATATGTATGTAATTACATATTTATTTAGTTCTGCAGCGATCTGTGAGCTAAATTTAGATGACTAAACTCGTGTTGGGCTGGCAAGGTTAGTTTTTAGTGGTGCAGTGATGGGAGATGTGTTAAACAGGCTTTTGGTCGGCAGACACAAATGGTGACGACATAAGGCTATGTTATCATCATTAGCATCTTTCTGCCTCATTCCATTCTACTTGTGGTCGGCGCAACACATTTTTTTCTTCCATTCTGCCCTATCACACGTCAGAGTATCATTTTCTCCTTTTTCTTTCATATCATTCCTTAGACAATCCATCCATCTTTTCATTGGCCTTCCTCTTTCTCTCCATTCATCAATATTTATTGTAAATTAAATTACTAAGGTTTTCACACAGTTGAGTCCTTATGAATAAAAACTATAGAAATCAATATCCTGGATCTTTCACATACAAAGTTTTATATCTGCCAGATAGTTAAAGGCTTTGTTCTTCGGCTAAAAGTTGTAACAAGTAGGTATCAAGTCAGAACTCCTAAAGTAGGCGACTCCTTTGGGATCACAGGCGCTCAGAGTGGGGTCTTCCCACCCATTAAATGATCCTAAGGAAGCCGGTAGCACCAGGATCAAGTATTTTGCAAACTACGCAGCGAGGTTCAGGCAACACCCCTTTACAGTCTTCCAAAAGAAGTGTCCTAACAGACATTGCACAGGGGGGTTTTGGAATTGGACCTTTAAGAGGTTCCGGCTGCCCCCTTGGGATGGTTTAAGTGAGGTAAGATTCTCACATATTCAGATGCATCCATTTAAACTGAAGCCGACTCCAACATAGATGGGAAATGATTAAACAAGTGATCCGATTTTTTATTTGGCCGTGTTGTCGACGATGAAGCACGCTTGTCTAGAAGTAACCTGTTCACTCTTGACTTGAAGACCCCAAGGTTATAGCTGTCGGGAAACAAGGAAAGCTGGAAATTCCACTCTTTATAAATAGTTCAGGGAAAAGTCAAAAAGCAAATCAAAAAAACAAAATAAATTCTTCACTCATTGTTTATAAGTATTACTTATATAGTACATTGTATAAATAACAACAGCTGTTAAACAAACACATTACATAACTCACATAATCCATAACACAGTAACTACATCGTAACATTCATTTTAACACTATAAAATGTCATTAACACTGACTATAGTGATTGAACAGTAGAATCGTATGTCATTCATTAAACTATAGAGCCTAGTAATAGATAATTGATGGGCAAAGGTGTTTAATGAAAAGGCTCGTGTGATTACAATGTAGCAAATGTCTGTGGTCATTGTTGGTGTAACAGGTGATATACGAGTACTTTATTATGGTTTTATTAGTAACCTAAGTAGTTACTATATTTTTGAGCCGTTTGGGGTTGAAACTATATGGCCATGGGGTCCGAGTGCTCACAGCCTCTTCAGAGACATTTCAAAAAGACTTGTTGACGCTTCCCGTGACCCAAGAGCTGGATTTTACCTTGGTCAAAGGCTTAGCTTAGCTATATAAAGAGGTAACGCCGCCAGTCTCTTGGGCACATTACCAGCTGACAGCGTTGAGGATGAATTTTTCGATGCTCTATAATTATTTAGTTTAGTTTTATTTTAATTTAGTGTTTTTATATTTCTATAGTTCAATTAATATTTATAGTTTTTAATAGGCACAAGTATAATTCAAGTGTCGTTTTGTGGATAGGAAATCATCAATTGCGTGATATGGCTTTGGGTGGAGTAGAACGAAGACTGTTTCTTAATTTTTTTCCCCCAAATCTGGTATACATTTGACCAGATAGGGCCCCATCAGGTCAATTATTCTGGCAGCTCTCTGAGTTACTTTGGGCCGCGGGACTATCGAGTAACGGTGACACTGGAACGTAAAAGGCTATTGAAGTTTCACCGTGGATTTTAATCAGTACAAGTCCGACAGTCCCTCCCGTACCGCCCTGGGTGCCAAGATGCATTTGATGATTTTACCACGATAAAAAAAGGCTCATAAGATGTTTTTCCTTAAAAATGTTACTAATTTTCTAAACTTTTCAGTATGAACTATTCTCATACCTAAAAGTAGTCTCCATATTTACCTATGAAAGATCAACAGCCATTAAAACTAACCATATCTAGGTCATATTTTAAACATAAAACAAATAACTTTTAACTATTTGAAGTTGAAAACGGTATTTAGTGAGTATAATCCATATGGAACATGTTATCAGTTGGTTGGAGACGTGCTAATCTCCTTATCGCTCTGATAAGGGCCCTACATAGTGTAATGTGATGTTTTTAACTCAACCTCGCTGATAAATCTAGCTGTGTACGCTTTATGTAGCTAGGGATTATGCTAAGTTATGAAATTGAAGCCTTGACTATGTTTTAAAATAACTTTGCTCTCGGCACCATTTTTGAGGGAAGTTTGTGTTTTGTTTTGAATAGGTGCGTCCAGCCTCGCGAGGCATTTTCCGCGTGAAGCAGCTCGGTTGGTGTGGACGTGTCTCGGGCGAGGCAAGTGACAGCGCTGCCGCGGTCGGGTGGCCGAGTGCCCGAGCCATCCAGTGCCGGCTTTTGTTTTGCTCGCGTATATTGTTTCGTGCCTCGGTCGAAAAGCTCACTTGTCAGTTTCCTCGCGCAGCAAATGCCTCGCGAGGCTGCGCGCTCTGTGTGGACGCACCTAATGAAAATTATTCTTTATGTTTTTAATATTATCAAGTTACTAGTTGTTCCCCGTGGTTTCGCTTCCGCTGCTCGGCTTCTATTGGTCAAAGCGCAATGTTATATAAGCATGTAGCCTTCCTCGATAAATACGCTATCCAACACAAAAATATTTTTTCAATTCGATCCAGTAGTTCCTGAGATTAGCGGGTTCAAATAAACAAACTCTTCTGCTTTATAATATTAGTATAGATTGAATGCAATCATCATCATCATCAACCTATAAATGTTCCCACTGCTGGGACACAAGCATCCTCTCTGAGAGAGGGAGTGGGCCGTAATCTACCACGCGGGCCCAGTGCGGGTTGGTAGATGTCACATATCTTCGAATTTTTGGCTCTAGGACATGCCGGTTTCCTCACGATCTTTTCCTTCACAGTTTTGAGAGAAGTGGTGATGAAATAAATTACACAAATAAATGCGCCTGACTGAATTCGAACCCACGACTCACAACTCGCCGGGGTCGATACCACTGGGCCGCCACTGCTCTCATTTGATTGTATGCAAAGTTTTATGTAATTCGGTTTTGCAGTTTAGACGTGATAGTCAAAATAAAATATAGGAATATAAATTACCTATGCGTGGCTTTTTTTTTTAGGTGGTAAAATCATCAAATGAGGCCTCCCGCCCTGGGTGGTGTGGAAGGGGCCACGGTATCTTGGGTTAAGAAAAACCCGCGACCCCAGCAGGCATTTGGCCCCATAAGGGGCCCCGTCAGTTTGCTGACTACTCCCCGAAGGCACGCGCGAAACACGACTCGACGCGCCACTGACCCGGGCTTGGTCCTTGGTTGGACGGCGAGCTACCCATTACTCACCGTCCGCAAGCCCGCTCCGCCGCTGTGCCCTCTGCTAATCAGAGGGACACGCGTTGGAGCGTCCACACGACAGGCTATTCGCATACGGGCAAAGAGACCCCATAGGCACAGTGCCTAAGGAAGAGTTTTTGCCCGCATCCCAGGATGCACCGGCCCGAAAAACTGGTCTTCCCCACGGACGTATCCGAGAGGGAACTCCAGTCCACGGGCGCACGTGGAAAATTGCCCTATCTGGAATGGATGGTACTTACTGTCAGAATTGTATTCACTAAAGACCACCCTATTTAGTCTACTGTTCTTTGCGTGCCTTGACTGCTATCACAGATTTTAACTACACACTATAAATATGGAAAACTTATAAAGTATTTAAAAAATTACGCAATTAAGTGATTTAAGATAACAAGACAAAATTAATTGATTTTAATCATCTTCTATGGCATTGTTCCAATCAACTTCCCCAGTATTTCACCAACAATTCAATCACAAATCCTTGTGAAAACGTTCAGGAAAATGTATTACGAAAATGTATAAGAAATCTTGAATTCTAAGCTTGTCCAAGGATATCACAAGGCGATCTGCTGTTTCCGTATTTTACTTGAATTAGTAGATTGGCACAATAGACATTATATGCGGAGAATATTTTAGTATCCATTGTTAAAGATTACATCTCGGTTTATTTCCTTGAGTTCCTTGTACACCTTGCTTTAATAAGTTACAGTTAGGGAAGTGAAATTGGTCGTTTATCTAACTGTTCTATTTTTATGTTATTTGCTGTATACGAGAAGCTAAATCATCATCATCATCAGCCTTTAAATGTTCCCACTGCTGGGACACAGGCCTCCTCTCTGTGAGAGGGAGTGGGCCGTAATCTACCACGCGGGCCCAGTGCGGATTGGTAGATGTCACATGTCTTCGAATTTTTGGATCTAGGACATGCCGGTTTCCTCACGATGTTTTCCTTCACCGTTTTGAGAGCAGTGGTGTTGAAATAAATTACACAAAGTAATGCGCCTGACTGGGTTCGAACCCACGACCTACAACTCGTAAGTCGAGGCCAATACCACAGGGCCACCAAGCTAAATAGTGTACACATATGAAAATCTAAGTTCTTGGTCTCTTATTTTTCTTGGGTATACCTACTAAAATTACGGAAATAATAATTATAATTGATTACATTATAGGTTTAGTTAAGGTAAAAGTTGACCCACAAAAAAACAAAAGTCGATCAAATTATTAACAATTATTAATAAAATAAAATGATGGCAAATGCTAGCGACTGGAATTTGAATATTTTTTTAGAACATGAATATGTTTTAAGAACATTGCATTCATATTTCAATCTGTCAAATAAAAACGTTAACCCACACTAGGAATAAGTTCCTTACTTCAAACCTAATGCTGTGTGGTGTAATCTATAAACACAATATTTTTGTGTTATTTTACAGTTATTTACAACAAAAACTTTCAAATAGATACCCAAAAATCTGTAGCAAGCTTTGATGCCTCGCTGGTACAAAATAATATTCAATTCCCATCACGTAAACAGACTTAAAATAGCACAATTTTAAATTCTAACCTTAGATCGTTGATTCGTTGAAGGCCAAACCAGTAAAGTGGTCCAATAAATAAATAGATACGATTGTATGTCCGTAAATGTCGTATTAATTTAACTGAGTTGGAATTGAAACTACTTTTCATATAAATTTATTATGTAACGGTTTTGTTTGGTCTATGGGTTCGTTTACTTGATATTTTATAGGTTTTAAAGCGGTTATCTGGAGTAAATTATGTTCTGTGAATTATTGTAATGTTATTTTTATGTTTTTTTTTTCTTTACTTTTATTTGTAGACTAACAACTGTTATTTTTTTTTAATAATTTACTGTTTTAATCCATTATTTAAATTGTAATGTTTTGGTTTTAACTATAAAAATCTATTGTCTTTTGCAAATAAATTAATAAATAATTAAATCGAAACTTAGTGTAAAAAATCTTGTAGAAAAAATTAATCATTATAAAACTACTACTACACGTACTAAAATAAATCCCTTACTGTTTAACAAGAGCAAGTGAACAATTTAAAAGAAAAAAAAACAAACAATGTAGTTTATAGTAACTACCTAAGATTGTTTGAATCATAAAACAAAGAGACAAAATCTTTGCTACACTTCTTCTACGAACATCTGCTACGGCGTAGCTTCGCGTAGCATCATCTTCTAAATTATCTAACTACCTACCTACCTGATTTCTTTATTTCTTTTGGTATTTTTTAGATTTACACCACATACAATATAAGCGATCAAATAGTAACTGTAGATTCGTAATTTATTATTAAATCTCATTAAATAACATTATTAAACGTTCATAATTTTCTTAATTAATCGGAACATTTTTTCTTGAGCTACAGAAAGCCGTCGGGTTTCATTTCCCGTCGGCATTGTGTTCCTACTTTAACGTTCAGTTCGAAATCAAATTAGGAGTTACTTTATTTAAAAAAAGACTTAATGAAATTAACAGACGCCTCGTAATTATAGACACTTTTTAAAGCAAAAAACCGTTTAAAAATAGAAGAGCAAACATCGAAAAAAAGAAATCGGTTTAATTTTTTCCTAATAATTGATAATTTTTATTACTGGTTGGATGACACATTGGTTCTATTAAAAAAATAAACGACAAATAACATCAAATTCTAGTTATAATTAAATTTTACGATCACAATTTATAATGTATCGATTTCTTTTAATTTACTGTTAAATACTCGTAGATTATATTGTTACATGGAAAGTGCATTCGGAAGTTTTCACTCTCTCAAATAAAATATTTAATTTTAAATAAAAGAATGAGGTTGCTAAATAAAATTTATATAGTGTCGGAGTATAATACACTCTGTTATTTTTATGATCATTGGTAAATCGTTAATTAAAAGCTTTTAAACTAAAGTATGAATTGTTGGAGAACGATTAACAGTCGGTTTTTAAAACTGTTTCAGCATAAATTAAGAGCGTTTTCGCACTATGTCCGATCCGAATCCGATCCGAACCCGCGAAAATACGGTCCGTCGTAGCCGTAGAACTATTTCTATGGTACGGTTCTTTCCTTCATTCTAGAATCTCCATTTCGGATAAGATTTTTCACGGACCGAAGTAGCCATAGTATTATTTGTATGAACGCTCGCGCACTGCGTCCGAGTTGAATCCGAGCGTGCGCCGGTCTTGCAAGAGAGGGTGCACCCAGAATTCTTTACGCCTTCGTACGTTACAATAGTATTGCCAGAAGTAGACGTCGATTAAAAGGACTCGTGATCAACGACGTGCAGAACACTTTGCTGTGGCTCCGCGTAAAATCACTTATTCCAAAAGATGGCTCCTAAATTGCTTGGATTTGTATCAGAGATTAGTAGTGCGTAAGCAATATCCGAATTCGGTCCGTGATTTCTAGACCAATTTTTTTACGGGTTCGGATCGGATTCGGATCGGACATAGTGCGAAACCGCCCTAAACCTAAATATATATTTTTTTAAACTCGGTCGTATTCCTGCAATTATTTAATATTTTATTTCACCGCCTTACTATATCAAATAGCCCATCTATATTTCTTTAGTCTGCCCTCTTATCTTCAAATTATTAACAAAATTTACCTTACGTCACTTGCACTCTCGCGTAAAAGTTTCAAACAAATTTTGTACTATTAAACCCAATCTCTAAACACCAGTCAACTCTTTAATCATTGCTCAAAACCGTCAAAAGTACGTAATATAATAATCGAGTATATTATTTACAGTATTAACTACAAATACCTTGACATACTAAGTGACATCACTGAAGTGCTAACATTTAGTTAACATGAAACCTATGCTCAAGGTAAATAGAACGACCTTGTTGTCGTCTCGCTGTCACTGATTTTGAGGGTAGGCAAATACATCATCTCCCTTGACTTTTCCCTACTGTGTTGGGGTCGGTTTCCAGTCTAACGAGATGCTGCTGAATATCAGTATTTTACATGGAGCGACTGCCTATCTGACCGCTAGGGGAACAGTGTATAAGACGGGGATGTTAATAATCGCGAGGTATAATGGGGACAAGTATGCCTAAAGAGTGTACTCTTTAGGCATACTTAACACAACACGAACGTAGAGCAAGCGCCATCAGGACGTCATTTGCAAGCGGCCAGACGCAAATGGCGTCCTGTTGGCGCTTTTGCTACGTTAGTTTTGTGTTAAGTTTGCCTTAAGTGTGTGATTTCCCATCATACCTCGTGTCCCCGTCTTATACACTGTTCCCCTACAACCAGGTTATTGGGTAACCAGATACTACGCTACTTGTTAAAATACAAAATATGATACATTTTATTAATTTTGTAAACAGAGTGCTCAGTATTACTGTGAGAAGAAACAGCCGATACAAACTCAAAGGTCACTTGTCTCTTATAAAGTTGAGAACTAAGATATAAAATTGAGCAAAACGAGAAATGATTTTAGATCTCTGTTATCTCGTGGAGAAAAAGTCAATTCTTACTTAAAACTAAAAGATACAACTAAACTAACTTTATCATAGGAGCCTAATGAATGTGGATAAAATTTGACCACAGCCATAGGGATAGTTATATCTCGTATTTCTGCAAGAATAATTTCTAATTTCCAACCTCCAAAAGCCAGAACCGAAGGCAAAAGCAAGTCAGCCATATAAAAAAGTAAAAAACCAATCCTCCTAATTTCCACTACTTTTTTTTCCAATTTGACGTTGAAGTATGACTCTGAAATGACCTGAATAGCATCACGTTAGCCTAACGAGGGTTTATCTGTCATTTTGATAAACGACTGTTAATTGTGTGGTCGACAGGGCTTGTGCTAACACGATGGTTGATCTTTATCGGTTAGTATATTTGGGTGACCTTATTTTTAACGATGTTAGTTGAGTTTTTTAAAAACTAACTTAACCATGTATTTAGTCCTTATTAAAAATAATTCAGACTATAATTTTTCATAATGACAGCCATAATTATTTAGTACATCACAAACTTACGTTATTTCCCCATGAAACAAAAATATCAACTGCTTAAATACTACAAAAATCGTATATCAAACTCTGCTGGATTAATAAATGCATCAGCTATCATCATCTGCATAGCCTTTTCCCAACTACATTGTGGTCAGCTTCCAGTCGAACCAGATGAAGCTAAATATCAGTATTTTACATAGAGCGACTGCCTATCGGACCTCCACAACCCAGTACCTAACTGGGCAATACGATACCCCCATGATAAGACTGGTTGTCAGACTTATAAGCTTCTAACTAACAATAACGACTGTCAAAGATCTACAAATGACAGTCGGGACCAACGACTTTAAGTGTTTCCGAGGCACGGAGGAAACTCGCATGACAGATGGTCATCCATCCACAGACCAACCTCGGCAAGCGCGGCTTAACCCGGAAGATCGGCTTGTGCGGTAGTAAGTATACTAGGTTTAAAATATCATCTTAGTTCCCCAGAAACGTCTCACCAATCTCATTGAAATACAACCACTAATTAGTCACACAATCAATTGGTCCCAGTCGACTGGCTAACACAAACTTGACGTGTTTACTACCAATAAACCTGGCTGTACTTACTAATTTTGACATACTGTTTGTTCTGTGGCCATAGACTAAGGCATACGACCTTATTTACATAAAACTGAGAACCATAAAGTCTAGAATATGTTTTGAATGTAATTTTGTGACATTCCTGGGATAATTCTGAAGGTGTTTTGTGAGACTGTGGTGAATTATGTGTTAGTGGTGTTTTAAATCAACTGTTTATGTTTAGCTGAGGTGTTTAAAGTTGATTAGTTCGTTAATTACGTTTATAAATAGCTGCTTTCTGTAACTTCGCGAGATTTAATGGACACATACACACTTATGGCAAACTTAACACAACACTAACGTAGCGCAAGCGCCAACAAAAGTATTGTGTTAATTTTGCCTCAAGTGTGTGTTTTCCCATCATACCCCGCGTCCCCGTCTTATACACTTTTCCCTTATAACTCTAATTCCACGCAAACGTAATAGTGGTATTAAAATCGGCCTATATGTGTATTCAATTTTGTTCAGAAAATGTAACAAACACCTCTGTTTTGGATCGAAAATGTAAATAAATATTCTGTTGACCTTTTAAAGCAAAGTGAAGCATTATTTACCCAATTTATTTCTTAAATATTCATCCTTCTCACAATATTTTCTTTGCAACTTTCCAATAATCTATAGTCTATGAGTAAACGGTAAGCTTCTTGGTCAAAGACCTGCGACCATAACCATAAACACAGTAAATAGAGAGATAGGCCATAAAGTAACAGAGTTACAAAAGCCCACCATCAATCATTACTAATTAAACTGTTGAACCTATTAATAAACGTGATTGAATGTTTGCTAACTGCACAGCTGAACAGCCCATAAAAGCCTGCAGCAGGGCTGACGAACCTTCGGTAGCAATTACATCTGAAAAAATTTTAATAGAAAAATAATTGTCTAAGCAGAATATACTGTGACCCTGAAACGCGAAGGTAACCGAAGTAACAGAGTAGAACAATTTCGGGAGGACTAAATTGATTAAAAAAATAGTTAATTGATGATCACAAAATATTTGTATGAAAGACTAACTGATTTGTGTGAAATGTTATGGGTGTATTGTAGATGCAACTCTGCCTAATTCTACGGGTATAACAAGCATGCTGTTATATTTCCATAACGTCCATGTATGTTTAAATTCAATCAATTTAGTATATTGCAGTCTCTTATTGAACATAGCCCTTGATTTATAAACACATAATCATTTTAAAACTGGATATTCATATAACTAAACATACTAAAAGATTTGATCATCATCATCATTAGCCTATAATGTTCCCACTGCTGGGACACAGGCCTCCTCTCTGTGAGAGGGAGTGGGCCATAATCCACCACGCGGGCCCAGTGCGGATTGGTAGATGTCACATATTTTCGAATTTTTTGGTTTTAGGACATGCCCTTTTCCTCACGATGTTTTCCTTCACCGTTTTGAGAGCAGTGGTTATGAAATAAATTACACAAAGTAATGCGCCTGGCGGGGTTCGAACCCACTAAAATATTTAGAAGAGACCTAATTTGCCTGCCTAATTTCACTCATATTTTCTCACACATCTCTCTAAAATAATTTTCCCTTCATCAAATATCCACACAGGCACAAAAAGGTTCACAATCCCCCCACTTTACTAGCTATAAGATCTGTCTGCGCGCCTGATGCGCGAACGCAGTAAATAAAGCGCTCCGGAGCGGTCTAGGCCACCGTCGCTCGCGCACAAGGTCGCTAGGCTGACACCATGTAACGGAGGTTGGTGGGACAGGACCAGGATTTGGGGTTGATCTAGTTTGGGGTATTTTTGGGATCCATGACACTGGCATTACAATAAGGGTTGTTAGGGACTGAAATAAAATAAAATAAACTTGAGAGGTGTCAAGAGACACACGGATGGAACGAAGTTACTTTATACACTCAACAAAAATAATCATCACGACACCACACTGTTCAATACGAAATAGAAAGACGAAATGAAAATATCTGGCTTGCTTTCTATAAGAGAGAGAGAGACAGACAGAGAAACATGCGCACGCCGCACGGCTTACAATAGCTTACTATAGCAAAAAGTGTCGTTACAACTTTTCGTCTTAATTTTTTCCGTGTAGCCCCCTTTCGCAACGTGCGATAAGGAACTTTGTTCCAAAAGTGGCTTAGTTTCGACCATTTATGGGAATCATGGGTTGAAGGGAACTAGAGGTACAATAAAGCTTTATGGAACAGAATTAAATGGCTAATTAATATCCTAGTTTTTGGATTTTTTTAAATTGTAATTGAGAGAGAAAATGGCAGGACAAGGGGATGTTCTAATTTGTCCATTTATGGGATTAAAAAGTTATGAAGACTGGATGACAGACTTTTTATTACTGCTATTAAACGAAATAAAATGATAGTGATTATTTTCACGACAAAGGTTCGAATAATGAATAACTACAATTATAAAAATAGCGTAGATAAAAATAGCGGAGGTTATTATTAAAAAAAAATGGAAAGGTAGGAAATTCAAACATAGGTAGCTTAATTGTTTTGGTTCTTCCTTAATAACCCTAATATTAGACGCAAACATGTGTATATCCTAGAATACAAATTAGGGAAGACTTCGTTCCTCTGTGTAGTACAAATTAGTAGGTATGCATGTAATCTAGGCACTATTCATACAAATTAGTCTTCAGTTCAATGTGTGACTTACCTAAATATCGACCTACGTAATACAGAAACCCAGCCCTTACAGATGTTTAAAGTAGGTAGGGGACTGTCGGGTCGGACTGTCTTACCACGTGTAACCTTGGCCCCGGAACTAAAAGTGCTATTGAATGACACCGTGGATTTTAGTCAGAAGAAGTCTGACAGTCCTTCCCGTCCTCATTCATTTGATAATTTTATCTCGTAAAAAAATAAGTATGTAAGGCCATATTAAGTTTTTTAATAACAATGATGGCCATTGGAATTTTTGCACGCCATTTACAATATGTATTGACTTAGGCGCGGGCTACATACTAAAAACGAAAGACGAGGACACGTCGCGGACGGGCGAAAATGTATGAGAGTCGCGCCAGCGACGCGTCTCTTCTGTGTGTTCACGTTCGCGACGTTTCTATACATTTTGTATGAAAGACGCCGAAGAGACATATGTCTCCGCCCCGTCTGCGTCTTACGTCTTTTCTATGTGGCCCGCGCCTTAGGTATTCTGTTAGGTATCTCGAGTCCTCGCATATTCAGTTCTAGGAAACGTTCAAATATAGGTATCATGCCAAAAGTCAGCTACGGAAATCCAATTCACTGATGTAATTTATAAGGTCATCAAATATTACGAGTATAAGTGCATAGATAGCTCTAAATGCCGTTTTATGTAAGTACTTAATAATCTCAAGTTCATTATAATAACTACCTATTAAAATCCACAATCTTATCAAACAAAAACAAAAACGCCGACAGAAATCTAACCAACCAATCACAGACGTCCAAAGAAGGAAAAACACGAAAAACCGTCCGCGCAACCTCATGGTCACAGTACACGCGCGCGAGCATGATCTAACCTAGAAACGGGCTGGATTTCGTGACATTCGCGGCGCGCGCGCATGTGTGCGTCCCCATTCAGGCAATCGTGCGCCTGCACAGCTGTGTGTGTCATTAGAATCAACACACCGACACGGATATCTAAACAAGTTTAGAATAACCGATTTTGAACTCTATTCCGTCGTGTTAGAGGGGCATGTTGTGGAGGTGTGACAGCAAATAATTTGTTGAGCCAGTTGACATGGCATTGGTCGGTTTTGGTATGATAAATGGGCGTTACTATATTAGTTTGACATTTATAGAATAGTTACGGTTTAGCTGTTATAGTGGATATTTGTTAAATTTTTTCGTGGTGCATGAGCAAGTAAGTTTGTTTTTTTTTTAATTATTTTGAGGATAACTAATAATTATTTTGTGGGCAAAGAATTCTGATTTTGTGTAATTTTTATATTTTTGAAGACAGGAAAATATCTAAAATTTTTGTTTCCCGAAATATGTATAAAGGACGAAATTGCCAAAATTCTATGTAAATTTAATGACTTTGAAAATTTCGTAGTAATTCTTTTTGTGTAACGTAACCTACTACTATTAAGTATTCTGTGGTGTAACTCCGAAAAATAACTTTATTACAAATTATTTATCAGTAAAGTTGTCGTTAAAATGTAACCAAGCGGAAGGAAAACGTTACTAACCTAGTAATTAAAACATACAAAACGTATATTATTATGGAATCTACTAACTTAATGGTTAGGTATAATATAACATACTAACTTGATAATTATAATATACTAAGTTCTCAGTAGCTCGGTTATAGGTCATAAATAAATTTCAAAATGGCGACTATAGATAATCTGCGCATGATAATATCAAAATTCTTTTAAAATTTTCAAAAAAACATACTAAACTAAGCTACTTATTATTTAACGTTTTCTTTAAAAAAATTCAAGATTCTGAGTTCATGGGAATTAATACCTACCCTGTAAGTTTTGACTCCCTTGCGAGTTTTAAAAATTTGCGGCATTAATAACTGTATAAATTATGATTGCTTTGGCTTACTACTCACAGCTTCAAGGGACAGTAGATTTGAGTATTTGAAATAAACAGCTTGATACCTCCACGCATTCTTGAGCAAAAAGGTATTGAGAGACGGACAGACACAACAAAGTCATCCTTTAAGGGTTCCGTTTTTTCCTTGAATCCTAAAAAGCAGTCCCAAGGTCTCTTCTTTCTCTTAGAGGGCCAAAGCCTGCCGGGGTCGCGGGACTAACGAGCTACCGCGACCCCGCAACTTAAAGGGGTATTGAAGGACACCGTGGATTTTAGTCAGTACAAGTCTGACAGTCCCTCCTGCCCTGCCCTGGGTGGGAGGACTGATTTGATGATTTTACCACGATAAAAAAATAGTTCTCTTCTTTTTGCTGCCAACCTTCCTTGAACCCCATCTCCTGGCCCAATAATAAAACAAATGACAGTCAGAGCTGTAGGTACTATGTTACTATATGTACTAGACCAGCACATGTTCAGTGGCCATGACACACTGTGTGCTCAGTTACGAACGTAGAACGAATGCGTAGTGTATCTATACATGCGCTTTATCTACGAGTTTTGTTGACACCCTTGTGGGTTTGTGAAGGTCGGTTGTTACGTCATTTTGTTTCAAACTATTGAATTACAACAGGGTTATTTATTTTTTGGATTTTCTTTCTTTTTCGTGCGATATGGCCACCCCCTGGTGTCAGAGTTCAGATAACACGATTACGATCTGGGAATCGAACCCAAGAACTTATAACCAGCTGTGGTTCTTGCCAACAGTTTAATGGAAGACATCGAAACTTTAAAAAAAATGTATCACTGTCACTGTATAGCAACATTTTCATGTAAAAGAAAGGTTGGTTAGATTGTCATTTTCCTGCTTTTTAACCGACTTCAAAAAAAAGTAGGTTCTCAGGTCGACCTGTATGTATGTTTGTACGTATGTATGTTTGTCCGCGATTATCTCGCGTTTGGCTGAACCGATTTTGATGCGGTTTTCAGAAAAGTGTTCGTTACATTCTGAGGAAGGTTTTAGCATATAAAAATAATGGATATCTCATGAAGTTGCCCGCATAGATCCGTTTTTGCTGCTTACTAGGATTGTAGATTTTCAAAGACGCCGATTATATGAAGATTTTTGTTGAATATCTAAACTAAAAAGGGGAAAATAAAAAAACTTTTTGAAAAAAAGGGAACCGACTTCAAAACCAAACAAAAAGTTTCTATCCTAATTTATTTGTAGACCTCACAGCATCATTTACTATTTTTTTCTTTCTCAATTTTTTTTCCATATTTTTTCGGCCATCCTCTTCCTTTTTATCCATTCATCCATTATACATTGCCTGTCAACTATTTTATATACATAATACTAAAACACATCATTATAATGCAACTGCAATTAAAATCATTAACCTAGAACCTTGGTTTTAACAAATAAAATAACACTAACCGGAAAACATAGTCAAAAACTGTTATTTATTACCAACTAGAACAGTTAATACTGCAAAACATGTGATAAACAAAATGCATATACATTTTGCTATTGGCTAGAATTTGAATGCATTTATGTATTGTTAATCACCAATTATTTACTCCCTGGTTTTTCCAATTTACGTTATTTACTTAGAACTTGACGATAAATTGGAGTTTATAGAAATATGTTTCCGTAGTATGTGTTACTACCTAATAGAATTGATAGCAATAAACTAGTATGTATACTTACCTACTAATTTCATGAGATCATCTAGCTATGAAATTTCATCACCATCATATACTTACATCAGCCTTTTCTTCGGTTACCATTTCAGGAAGCCCAAAATATCTTAAATTAATTTATTTCACTGTCAAGAATTTTAACAAAATACACGAAACTAATTAGATTTTCCCAGTCATAAATTGTGGAACCTATAAAATTTCTGTGTGTAGTATACGGTAGCTATAAAACGAAACGCGGGAATTCCCTTGTTGTATTTAATGTAATACACCGTTTTATAAGTTTAATTAATTTTCATTCGCATTTAGATGTTACGTTTTGATAAATTTACTGTATCTAGAGGTATTTTAAACTTATTTCCTTTTATATAAATACTAAATTAACTAACCTAATATAAATTAAATTAACTAACAAAATTCATCCACATCGCTGTCAACGGGATAAGTGCCCAGAACGCTGGCAGCATTGCCACGTTGGATGGCAATGCTAATTCTTTGTCCAAGAAATAGGCCAGCCCTGTCACGCGAAGAGTCGACTATACGTTTAGCAAGTTCTTTAAATACTTGGTGAGCACTCGGACCGAATGGTTAGAAAAAGTTGATGTGGTCATCAAAATCCTTTACCCTTGCTAGTGTATTATAATCAGCTTAAAATATTCCCACTGCTGGGGTATAAGCGACCTCTTTGTAAGGGACAACCCACTTCTGTTTTAAATCCACTGCGGGCTGATAGATTGTTACAAGTATTCAAAGACATGATCTTTGGTGTTTTCACCGAGCAGAGGTGATAAAATAAATTACACAAAATAATGCGCTTGTCAGGGTTCGAACCCTCGAGTTTCGTGGCCATTACCACTTTATCACCAAGGTTTTTGATGTCATTATTTAAAAAAAAAATGTAGGTTAATAAGTGGAAGTCTAAATCGCAGTTTCTCTACTGCTATCAACAATTATTTGTTTTTCAAATTTTTTATTCAATAATTAGGCTTCCTTTGAACCTACCATATTTTGGTACATAAGCTACCAAAGCTTTAAGGTAAAATACACCAAAACTACAAAACTTTCGGAAAATACTCTTGTGTGCAAATAAAAACATTTTATGACCAATCCATTCGCCAAATACAGTGATTATGTCATATCAGGGGGCACGGTAGTGCCCCCGCCAAAGTCGAGCGCAAAGCATTCTTTATACGCCTTTCATTTGATTTTCAATCCTACAATATGTAAGTATTCTATAATCATGGCATACTTTTTGAGATAGCAATTTTAAAACCCAACTTTTTCTCAAGCCACATATAGCTGCAGGGACAAAGTTCAACCTCACATAATGATATATTACAGCACATAATTTTCTAATGTCTCCTAAGTTCACAATGCTTATAGTTTCTCTATTTAGGCGATAGAAAGCATTTGATCCCAAGATCTCTGATCTGTGGGTATCTACCGACGCATTCTTGGAGTTAAAATAAATTGCATCTTCTGTTTATAAAAAGATTAAGTGTAATTTTGATAGACTGTAATTTGTGCGAAGTGTTTCGCGGGTTTTTCTTGTGGAAAAGAAAAATGGTAAAATTCTAATTGAATTTATTGCTTGATAAAAGATTCGTTGATTTGTCTTACGCTGGAAACGAATTTGCTTACACAAGTCTTAGAGATGTTCAATAGGTGCGTCCACACAGAGAGCCTCGCGAGGAAACTGACAAGCGAGGCTGAGCAGCCTCGCTTGTCAGTTTCCTCGCGAGGCTCTCTGTGTGGACGCGTCTATTGTTTTTCGACTGAGGCACGAAACAATATACGCGAGCAAAACAAAAGCCGACACTGGATGGCTCGGGCGCTCGGTCGCTCGACCGCGGCAGCGCTCTAACTTGCCTCGCCCGAGACACTTCCACACAAACCGAGCTGCTTCGCGTGGAAAATGCCTCGCGAGGCTGCGCGCACTGTGGGGACGCACCTATTCAGAAGCAGTCGTCAAAGAAAATGGATCAAGTATTTGGTTCAGATAGAATAGGTATTATTTTTGCCTAAATTATCACAATAAACTTGGGAACAATACACTTGATAAATATGGACAATCTTAGCTACTTAAACCTATTTATTTTAGGTAATAACTTTCTTTAGATATCAGTTGCCGACAGCTTCTATTTATTAATTGACCATGATGAATACATTTTCTAGCCATTCAACTTTTTCGGAAGATCATACTATATTTATTCTAAGTATCCAACGAAACTGTTGAATGTGATTCCCAAAGAACAATAAATTCCATTTTCCTCAGTCACGGAAAATACCGAAACAACAAAAAACAGACACACACGTGTTTTATATTGCGTAACATTGGCTCGATATTAGTCTATCAACGATTTTTACTACCGTTTTTCTGAGACTAGGTTTACCTAGAACACAACACGCATTAGATGATTTCACGATTTATTTGTCTTAATAAGTAATTTTCCTTGGCATTACGCGGAAACAAAGTTTTCCTCACAACAAGTTCAAGATTCAAGTTAACAAAAGAAGTTAATTCGGTATGATTTGAAACGCACCATCATTTCTTTAATGCAGCCGCCATTTTGGAATTTGCGCGGGCTTCCAACTGTCATTAGGCAGTGATGCCAACATTGTGAAATTACGAGTTATGGTTGCGTTCAACTATTAAATTATGGGTTCTTAGGCAGTCGTTGTGTGTGAGGCGTGCTTAATTTCGTGACGGTTATAAAGTAATTTAAGACACATTATAGAATGGTTTTGGATTGGCACTAAAATATTATAAAAGAAAAGAAAACGGTTTTTATTATGCCATTACTATAAAACGAGACTTTACCTACTGTGTTAACTTGGGAGCGAGTTAATCTTGTTTGACAACAAAATAATAAAATTGAAGTTAACGCTTCTCTCTGAAAATTTAAAGCTAACGTCACATGCATTCAGAAAATATGCTTTTACGCAAATCAACTTTGAGTTACTAAACTAACAGAGAACTACAAGCTTCAAAACGACGAAAGTTATTAAGCTTGAAACTTCTCTTTCATTAACTATCTTGCCCATGCACACTCCAGAACATATTTTAATATGAGCCGTGTCTGTCCAGCGAAATTCGCATCAAACGCCAAGTTTTGTATGATATTCTGACCACGAATAAAATCAATATCGTGTAGTTTAAATACCAAAACAATTTCAATGAAAATAGTTCCGCTAAAGTTTTGTTGTCAATGGCTAGCAGGGCCGTCAAGTTGGTACAATGGCTGCTTATATTAAAATAGTTCACGAGGTTTAATTATTACATAACTAACACCTGCGGCCTAGTCATCTATTCAATTGATTTTTTACATGATTAACAGTAAGTTAAACATAATATTATGAAAGTTTCACAGAGTTTGTTTCCCAATGCCTTTGTTAAAAATTGGTCTGTTTAAAATCGTGGTAACTATTATAGTTTTATTGTGACATTATGTTTTGAAAATAAATGATGTGAAATAAAGTTCGTTATTATAAAATAAGCTTCGTAACTTTCATGATTCGATACTATAAAATTATGCCCTCCATAGTTTGCTAACTTTTTTATTTTCTATTTAACACTCCTGCAGAAACACTCTCTGTCAAAAATCGAACGCAGTTTTTCATTCCATGTGTTGGCAATTAACTTAATACCAACATACAAACCTAAAAACTCAAAACAATCGCTTCACAGCTTGTCTCAGCCATTCTTTCTTCAAAATAAGCCCTATTTACCGTTGCAACAGGCACTCACAAACTTAAAGCTGCAATCTAAAAAGAAAGGCACTCTAATTGTGTACAATTAGTTTTGAAGTAGTAATGATATAAGGTAGCGGTTACGTTACGCATCGATGAGCGAGCGCGGACACCGTGAGAAACTATCGCGAATCAGAATACAGAATACTTTGATGTCATGTTTGGAGTTCAAGTTATTAGGGATTATTGTTTTTTGAAGTTGGTAAAACGTAATAAGTTTTTTTATAATGATGGTAGTTAAAAAGTTTTGGTCACGCTATCGTCTAGTGTGGTAAGGTTTTTGATACTTAGTTGTTTTTATTGGTATTAATAAGAGCTACGAATCAGTTAATTATTTATTGGTTCTTGTAGGTTTTGAGTTTTGTTGAGAAAATCATAGTTGATTTTTACGGATCTGTTACTTTTTAAAATACTTGTAACATTAGTCATGTTTGACCTAGAACAAAATTTTAAGTTTGTTAAAGTAGAAATATCTGTTAGAGTTAGACGTTTTGTTCAGAAACTCATGAAATGAATAACAAACAAAAAAAGTCCCTCTTCTTTATCGATTATTAATTTAATCTAATTGCATTTTTTTGTACAGAAATGGAAAAATTCTTACATTTCTTGTTTACAAGCCTGATGTCTAGTGACGCGTAACATTCTTAAGTTGGTACTCCCTGAGTCAAGGAACTAGTTAAATGTCATTGATGCGATTACTAGTAATTGTATTTAATTTTCGTCTAGAAATGATGGAAAATTAACTAGCACCTGCACGCGTAGCATGGCGATTCTATCTCTATTCTACGAAGAAAAGACAAAGTTATTTCATCGTTATTTCTAAACAAATCGACTGTTTTTTTGCACAAACATGACACCATTCGTACACTATTGAGGAATAGAACGTTTATTTTCAATATTTTTTACATTACCGTGCTTAAAACGCTAAAATTATTTCTACGTTCTGTCATTTTGTCTATTCTTCCGTCGACAAAACCCCTTTCTACGGCGCCATGCTACGCCTGCTGCTTAGAAATAAGTATTCTAATGAAGAAACTAGTTTGTAAGGTGTTTTAAAATTATGGGGTTCCTATTCCAAGTGCTTTTTGATGGTATACTAATTTATAGACTTTGAAAACTTTTAGTCGCACGGTTGCAAAATTGTTGGCTTCTTATATCCACCCCTGTTGCGAAAAATATGCGTATATAATTTTCTAGTCAAATCAAACAAGAATAAAAGTCAAATTAAATTGTCCATTACAAAAAAATGTTTAATAATTCATGTATAAAAATAATTATATTTTATTTGGAATTTTGTGATTACCCATTGTTACAAAATATAAATAAATCCATTATGAAAACGGTCTATACAAATAACCTCCTCCTTTTTTTGAAGTCGGTTAAATATAAGAATAATTCATACAGTATGTACTATTTTTATATTAATTCTGTTTTAATGTAGGTATATGTACTAAATAACATAACAGTTACCTGTCTATAATGATCAATGTTCATGCTGTATAACCTTGATAACGTGTTTTTAGAAAACACTTATGTTACAATACCGTAAAAAAGAATAATTGTTTTAAACACCGGAGCTTTTAAATCATTCATACTATACCTCGTATAATAGTAAGTAATAACATAGTCTAATATAACTTTAATCTATAGTGATTAATACTTTAAACACTAACTGTTGATAATTCCAATAATTACTAGATAATGCTTCGTTCAGACGGATGGTTTGAACGAGCGTTTTAACTTGGGCGAGTTACTGGCTCAAGTACACAATGTGTAAAAAATATTTTTTTATAAGCGTATTCATGTTTTTTGTCTTTAATGTGTGTTTTATATTTGTTCTGTACCAGGAAGATTTTTTTTTATTTAAAAACAACTGTATGTCTATGCTGTAAAAAACTTTCTAATACCAATCAAATAGAATTATGGGATTATAAGACCCTGACTTGTCTTTTTGGGCCTTAACTGCGTTGTATTTTTAACCGACTTCAAAAAGGAGGAGGTTATCAATTCGACAGTATGTTTTTTTTTTGTTTTTTTTTTTTTTTGTATATTTGTTACGCGATTACTCCGCCAATTGTGGACCGATTTTTAAAATTATTTTTTTGTTCTAAAGGAGGTACTTCTGAGGTGGTCCCATAGTCACCAAGTTGGGATCTGATGATTGGATCCTGGAGAAATCGAGGGCAACCCTCGAATTTTATAGGCCGACACACCGTTTTTCTCAAATTTTATGAAGTAATTTAAGTACTTGCGTATGGTAATCATAATTTCATGTAGCTGAGCTGATGATGGAAGGTAGAACTCCTTAATAGTAAAGAATAGGCATCGACTGATTTAGTTTGAGTTCGCATATCTCTGGAACTACAAGACCGATTTAAGTAATTCTTTTTTTGTTGTACTAGGTATCATTTAACTTAGGGAATATTGCAAGTTTCATCAAAATCGGTTCAGTAGTTTTTGAGATAGGGAATTTTATTAGCTTATTGTGTACATGAGCGATGTTATTACCGGTGTTATGGATTACAAAATTCTAGTGCACATGTTGTATTTGACAAGAATTCGGGTTGAATAATTATTTAAACTAAAAAGAGTAAAATAAAAAACTTTTTCAAAAAAAAATGTAACCGCCTTCAAAAACAACCATAAAAAACGGTAAAAAACCTACAAAATAACTTTTCTTTCGGAAGTCGGTGGCAAAAAAAAGACAATGAAATAAAGAAAACAAAGACACCGACTTCCGAAAGAAAAGTTATTTTGTAGGTTTTTTACCGTTTTTTATGGTTGTTTTTGAAGGCGGTTACATTTTTTTTTGAAAAAGTTTTTTTTAAACGAGATACAGTAAATTCTAGCTGATTCAATATTACAATGCCATCTTTCAGGCTTTTAAAGCAAAGAGGTGGATTGCTGTTCACTCGCAGAAAAGAAGCTTGGGCTCTAGCAGTTGGGATATTACAGGCTGATTTGCTATTGAATTGGAACAATTTTACTCCTATTTCAAAACAAATTAAAAGCCAACATAAGTTGACTTCCCAAATGACTGTTTAGCAAAAAAAAAAAAACAAATATCATTACTAAGGTTTTAAGTGGGATATTTACCATGTTTGCCGTGATAATGGCGCTTGCAACAGTGCCGAAATATGCAACTTGCACTTGCAACAGTGTCGGAAACTCAGAACAAATAATAAACATGGTAATTATCCCGTTTTAAACCTAAATAATGGTAACAGTGACCATGTCAGTCGAAAAAAAAAGGAAAATATCGTATCACATTTCTTTTAAATCAAATTTTGGATAGAAAACGTGCCGCCTACATACCTACCAGCCTCTTAGTTGATTATTGCACTCATAAAACCGTTTGGAAGTCATAAAAAACGTCTGGACGGAGTAAATGAGAACGTGTGGGTTTTGCCACCTCGTTACCTATCATTATTGTCATTTTAAACTGCAAAATGATTTGTGGTATTATCCTAGCCCTGTTGAACTAGCGGTTACGGTTAGTAACTTCCAGAGTGGGTTGTATGATTTAGGATTTTTGACTTTTTTCGGAAATGAAATCTATAAACGCACAAGTAAGTAACCTAAGGTCAAAATCTAAATTGTTTTTCTTTATTTATTTATTATGGAATATCTTGTTACGGGTCTTAAATGCGTTGTATGTTCAAAATCCAATATATTTTTAGTACATTATTATCGGAGTAAAATTCAATTAAATTAGAAAAACAAACCTTTAACTTAAGGTACATTTTAGGAATGCAAAGTCTATTAATACTTAACATCAAAGTAAGTACAAACTCTTTTCTTCGTAATAAGCTGGAAAGTCTGACTAGTCATTCCATGGGGTATCATACCATCCAGTACTTGGATCATGGTGATCAGACAGACACCCATACACTCCATATTAAATTCTAGTATTCATCTACAGCACGTAGGTAAGATTAGATCCCAACAATACTTTTTTTTTTAGCGTTGTAAAATCATCAAAATGAGTCCGGCACCCAGGACAGGGCGGGGCAGGAGGGATTTTCAGACTTGTAGTGACTAAAATCCACGGTGTCCTTCAATAGCCCTTTACGTTCCGGTAGCTCGTAAGTCCCGCGACCCCGGCAGGCTTTGGCTCTCTAAACCCCAAACATAGCTTTTTTTTTTTTTTTTAGCGTGGTAAAATCATCAAATGAGTCCTCCCACCCCGGGCAGGGCGGGAGGGACTGTCAGACTTGTACTGACTAAAATCCACGGTGTCCTTCAATAGCCTTTTATGTTCCGGGGTCACGGTAATGAGATAAGTCCCGCGACCCCGGCAGGCTTTGGCCCTCTTGGGCGGGGCCCCGTCATCGTGCTGACGCTCTTTGAGGCGCGCGTGGAACACAACGCGCCGTCGACCCGGGCATGGTCCATGGTCGGGCGGCGAGTTGCCCTTTACTCGCCGCCCGCATGCCCGCGCCTACGGTGGCCGGAGATCGTCTTGCGACGTCCGACGCCGTGGGCGTCTACCATTGCGGGTGGGGCGGAGGGAGGACGCTGTCCTCTCTCTCTCACGGCCCGCCTCCTCCTTAACGAGCATTACTGCCTCGCAGAAGGAGGCGACCGCTTCCCACTCCGTCTCGCTCCGCAGCATGGCCTCGACCAATGCCGGGCGCGAGAGGTCTCCGCCTATCGCTGCCGTGAGGACACGGCGGTGCTCTGCCCAAGCGGGGCAGTCTTGCACCGTATGCTCTACTGTGTCCTCCGGGCGATCTTCGCAATGGTGACACCCCGGCGTTTCTTCCTTCCCCATCCGACACAGGTACCTCCCGAAACATCCGTGTCCGGTGAGGACCTGCGTCATCCGATAGGTCAGGACGCCGTGACGCCTTTCCAGCCACTCCTCAAAGAGGGGTCTTACCGCCGCGATTGCGGCGTGCCCGAACCCCAAACATAGCTAGGAAAAGTTTAGGCAGATGATATGTTAAAAAAAATAAACCGCTCCATGTGAACACACTCTTACAAAGCATGCGCGCTCAACCTTTTAACAAAAACTCTAGTAAAACCGTTTCTATCGATACTATCGATAAAACTGTTATCGATAATTTATTCGTTCCACGTTCAGGGCGGCTCTAGTTGGAAACTTGTGAAGCTAATTGGAGTAATCGGTACATTTGTAATTTTACTATCTTTCTTTTCGATCACTTGTAAGTATTTGTCTAGTTTAATAACTATCTTTTTATGGTTTGTTTTGTAAAAGTCGATAGTTTTACTAGATAGCTATGACAATATTATGATGGTACTATATTTTTGGCTGGATCACATTTTTTTTGATAAATATCTTTGAATTCTACAAAAAAAATATTTTTTTTGTTCGAAATTGGTACCTATTTAATTACAAATAATTTCAAGATACCTGGCAACATTTTTTAGTAGGTACCTAAAAGCATATTTTCTTTTTCTATCCATAGAAAACATCTGTTATAATTTAATTTAATTGAAACAGTTACACTGAATAAAATTAATAATTATTTAGCTTCAACTAATGGGTGGGTAATCCAATTAAATAATTTCATAACAAATATTGACCTGTTTAATTAAATTTGTTTCCTTATTTTACGGCTTTTTTTAATATTTTGCAAACTAATGAGTTCTAGGAAACTTAGGTACTCATACTGTACCATACTTAGGTCTGTTATCACTTATCAGTATGCGTCAATATGTTTTGAAAACTTATTTGTTATGTATTATTCGTTAGGAAAATTATGAAATAGGTAACTAAAATAATTGCATCATTTTCAATATATATGGTAAAACATGTATATACGTAGAGTGAAAAATAATTAGCTTTAATATTTATTCTACAAACGGAAAATTTTAGTATTATTGTGCCAAATTAACACCATATAGAGCAACAATCATAAATTAAGCTCATTTAACTGTCCATACTTAAAGTTACCAACTTACTACGTCCGAACAAGATACTCAATACTCAATACTCAATACATTTATTGCATTCCACAATGTGAACTTAGGTGGTAGGGTACATCTTTATATACATACATTAGTTTAGGAGCATTGTGGGCCCTGTCGGGCATAACAAAATAAAAATTAGGAGGAGGGCTGTTATAAATACTTGTTTACAATTTTTAATCTACTCTTTCGTTTTTTAGGTAGGTAGGTAGGCTTATAACTAATTGAATACATTTATAACTTTTACTACTCATAATTATTAGATTAATATAAGTATTAACATTTATTTAAATTATACATGTATCATCATTGGTATTATAAATTATTATTACATATTGTGTTTTTTTTTTTTTTGGTATTATTGTTTATTTATTAAATTTATCATTTAAATATTCCTGTACATTATAATAACATTTATGGATTAAAAGTTGTTTTAATTTATTTATAAAGATATTAAATTTTTGTTCATTTTTAATTTCATCTGGTAATTTATTATATATTTTAGCTGCCATTACTAAAGTGCTTGTGGAGTGTATTTTTAGCTTAGAACCTGGTAGGTTTAGTCTATTTTTGTGTCGTAGTGTGTAGTGAGTCTGTATGTTTTCGCGTGTAGTGTAGAGTTTTTCATTATTTCTAACAAATTTACACATTTCCAAGATGTATATACAAGGTAGGGTAAGAAGTTTAAGTTCTTGGAAATGGGGTTTGCAGCTGTCCGTGTTTTCTATGTTAACTAGTATTCTAATCAGTCGTTTTTGTAGTATGAAAAGTGATGGTGCGTCTGTGCTATTTCCCCATAATATTACGCCTACTCATAAATTAGATTCCTACTCATAAATTAGATTCCTTATATAGTCGCACATTTAACCTAAAACGAGAGACGCAAAAACATCCCTCTGACCATATTACTATGCCCATCTACCCACCAATAGGTGACCAGCAAAAAATAATTATAATTTAAAAAACTTTGTAGGCCTTTTCCATCAAACACTGACCTTAAAAGGAACCCATTCGATGGGAGATGTATTAAAAATTGAAATAACAACTTGCGTGCAACGACCGCGCGATAGATAGCTGCGAAAAAGCAACAAAAGACGCAACTAGGGAATTGCAAATGAGATCTTAATACTATAAATTTAAAGAACTATTTCGAATAAACATTAGCGTAGCAGATGTTGTTCGAAATGAAGATTAGGGGAACTAAGGCATAAAAAGCGGTCAGCCAATGGCGTCCCACGTATATCGGTTGTCTCGCTCGCTCACTGGTCGCACCGCTCTTTCTAATGCTCATATTTTTTGCCATCTTATTCTAATTCCTCATTCAAATGGCCAGCGTTCGATTCCAGGGGTCTGTAACCTTTTATGTCATACAAGTTTTTTAATTCATATTTTATTCTTTGTCATGTATTTCGGTTGAATTTATAAACGTAGTATTTTTTTAACAATTATAATTGTTATCATAGGTTATGATCGATGGGTTATATTTTTTCCATGACCATGGCTACGCGTGGTTGCGTGTGCCGTGGGCGTGATGGAATATAGATAAACAATGTTTCATGGTAATAAAGTTTTTTTTATGATATTTTTTCGTCAATTCTCGTTGTGTTTCATTAATTCACGCGAATATTAACTGGCGACGCGGTAATTACATATTTGAGGTATGAATGAAGAAGTTTGTTACCTCGAGTAATACATAACAGTTTTTTTCTATAGTAATTGATATAGTCAGTAGTAGTCACGTAGGTATATAAAAACCTGTGGATAAGTCAACTGAGTTACGTTTTCTTGCGTGCCGCACTGTAATAATATAGCGAACATGAAAATATGACGAGTAAAAAATGAAACACGGGGGGTTAGTTTAAAGCTCAGAAGTCAAAACAAAAAAATGTCTTTGACGTTAATTACCTTTACGTACTTTGATTTTTTTTATAAAAAAAAGAAACTAAGTATTCGCAATGTATTGTTACTTGGCATAAATCTTTTATAATAATACTATTTCTCCAGTGTAACACTCGTCTTTCTCGTAACATATTACGAAAGAGACGCATATTTTATTTATTTCAAACTAGCTGCAGATGCCGATGATGCCTTTACCTGCCCCAAACCCTTTAAAAGCCTATAACCGTTTCTAGGTCCCCATATACGACTGTATCAAAGTTGATTTAAATCTGTTTTGACGTGACAATGGAACATACCTATTACCTATATACGAACGTGAACACTTTCGCATTTTAAGTAGAATTCCAATTATCATTCTGAAAAAGGAATCCGAATTTATTTTTGGTCAGCACAAAATGTCTTCTCCTCCTTTACTCGTCACTTCTTTGGGACCCATATTATCCCCTAACACAGTCCATCCAATTTACTAATTCCAATATAATTTTACATTCAGGCTTAAACCTAACTATATTAATCTAGATAAGGGCACAGATACAAGATCAAGTGCTCCATGAGGCTGGGATGCACTACATCCGGCCGACAATTGTCTTTACCGAGATTCAGAACCGGTTCCATTTGGCATATGTCTTGCAGGCCTTTTGTTTTTACACTCATTATATTTTACCTCGAGAATTTTCTATTGGAGTTTACGATTCACATGGTTATTTCGTTATGATTGAAGTTAAAAAAATAATAGACCAATGTTCTTAAAAAAATGGATGGGGCCAGGCTTCCAAGACACGTCTTAATGCAGACTGCAATAGTTTGATCCATATAAACAGAAAAATATTATTTCTGTCAAGGTTGTGTTGTGCAGTGCAAATACCTATTTATCGCATTTATTTTTGCTAAACACTTCCATGCACAAACCGGTGCTAAATTCAATATTCTACCCAAGTAAATATAACGTAATAAAACCGTAAATATTAACATATCTCCACATATATTTACAACAATTTTCAAGGCCATACAATCCACGTAAATACCAACGATTAAGTTTTTGTAATTCGCAATATTATGTCCGTTTGTGCCGTTTTTTATTACACTGCTTCAGAACCTTATAGGGTGCGAATATGTAGCCATAAAGATGTTAGAAAAAAATCTTGAAACTAATGCAGTATAACCAGAGAAGGACATAGTTTAATAATGATAAATAATTAAAAGCGAATAATATGTGCAATTCCGTGCGCATATTCGCGATGTGCCAAACAAGGACAGCGGCTGTTTCCGCGTTGAATCACTTGTTGCATGGCACAAGTCATGAACGAGAAGATTTCAAATTATTAAGTGACTCATGAGATACCTACCTAGAAAAATTAAAATCTGGTACTAGTAACTACATACATAAATAAAATCATTATCATCATCATCAGCCTATAAATGTTCCCACTGCTGGGAAACAGGCCTCCTCTGAGAGAAGGAGTGGGCCGTAAACCACCACGCGGGCCCAGTGCCGGTTGGTGGATGTCACATGTCTTCGAATTTTCGGTTCTAGGACACGCCGGTTTCCTTACGATGTTTTCCTTCACCGTTTTGAGAGCAGTGGTGATGAAATATATATATTCCACAACTATCACACCACGCCATCTAGTCCCAAGCTAAGCAGAGCTTGTGTTATGGATACTAGACAACTGATAAACATACTTATATATTTCTAAATACATACATATTATAGATAAATTACACCCAGACACAGAACAAATGATCGTGCTCATCACACAAACATTTGTCCTGGGTGGGAATCGAACCCACGACCTCTGGCATAGCAGTCAGGGTCACTAACCACTTGACCAACAGGCCTGTCAATATACTACACAAAGTAATGCGCCTAGCTGGATTCGAACCCATGACCTACATTGTAAGTCGGGGCCGATACCACTGCTCTAAAATAATATATATAAAAGGAAAGGAAATATCGAGCGGATGATTTATCATAATAACTTAGATCTACATAGTATTGTCAAAGCCTTTGTGTTCTTTCTTATGAATGGTGCCATTCTTAAATTTCCTATTGAATCATTGTTCACACCTTAAGTTTGTGTATCACAGTCACAATGTGTAATAGAATTAGTTCCAAAGGTCTTAAAGAATGATTGTTTTGATGGCCTTCAGCTCGATCTGATGGCTTATCCGAATTGTTCGATGACTCATTATTGTTGAAATTGACTCCTTTTGTTTTACAGATGAATTATCTTTAGTTACTTTACTGATTTGTTTTAAAGTTTGTTTGTCAAGACCTTGATCCAGACGTCTTTTATCAATCCCAGCATCCGCTAGCTCTTTCATCTGGCACCGTACAATCAGGCACGCATACACAAATGCAAACTGACTCACGGCGACCTTGAAATAGACCAGTCTAATCGTAGTTTTAGCCAATCAGTACTCAGAACACGTTCACACACCATCCTTTGTTTATCACGCCTCCATCACGCCATTTTGTGCATCCTTTTTAATTATGACAATTTAAAAATTATAATTGAAGTTTTATTACCTTTAAATGGCTGTTCAAATTGGCTATTGTTGAGTTTGAATAATTTTCTACGGAGAAACAGTGATTTGAGAGATTAGTTGTCATTTATAGTTAATTATTTAATGAAAATGTTTGATGATTGTTTTGGCATTGTTGTTAGGGATATAAACGGGGGTTCATTATGAAGCAAAAACAACACAAAATCCAGGTTCACAATTACAACAGTCAAGTCTGAAAGCCAATGTAATCACTAGGCGCGACTTCGTCCGCTTCTAAAGTTTACGTTCCCACGGGAACTTCAAAAACTGTAAACATGTTTCTAGGTTTGGTTATTAAGACTCAATGTTTATAGCTGTCTTATTTATCCACTAAATATTTAATTTTCTTATTCATTTTCTTGTCATCATTAGTTATTTTTCTATCATTCATCTTTATGTCTACGGATCGCGCCTCTGAAATGCAGCTGGGCAAGATGACTCCTTTGATGAAAAATTCATCTCTATTTGTCTTCATCTTATAATTTATCAATTTTCTTTCTATCGTTCATACATAGTTTCTTTTTGCTTAGAATTTGTCATTTCCCTTCTCCACCATCGTTTTAAGTACTCTGCACAAGATCTTCTTCTAATTAAATTCGGCTTCACATTTCATTTTCTTTCATACCAATTCATTCATCTTGTTTTTAATAATTGAAATATCACCTTTAAAGAATAAATCTATGCAACAATTAGGCGATTGCTTACTACTGCAGTGATCTTACGGTCCGGAGATTATTCTCGCTTTCAAAACACATTAGCCACTCCGATTTACTTGGAAGCGAGTCTAATATGTAATTATTTTTTTATTATTCCACGCTATGGGAGTTCAACGGCGTCCATTAATTGCAATATTAACATGTGAAGGTTCTGCTTCAGTGAACCACCTTAGTTCTCTTCAGTTAAAATAGTTTCGTAAAGGAAATTGTAGAGAACTGTTTTTACAGTTTTTATTTTACTTAAGTTCTAATTTTTTTTCTTATTTTTCATTTAACAAGAACAGTAATGAGGCGGAAAAATTGTTTTCTAATAAATGTTGTAGTTTGTAAAAGGATTTGTTTTATTGTACAGTTTGTTGAGTTTAATGAGGAGTTTTACAAGTTAAATACTGTATAGATGTGTATCTTTTAAGAAGTGCGGTTCCTAAACGATGGTTTTATGGATCGAATGATTTAATTTTTCAATGAAAAGAAAACTTTTGTGCAGCTGTCAATAACACGGCACTTCTAAATGTCAATGCAGTTAGGGAGATATTTTAAGGTTTTTTAATGGCAAAACAGTTTATTACCTATTATTATTTTTTTTTTAAAGAAATATCAGAACTAAATAACTTTAACAGATTCATTCTTATCATTATTACTTTAAAAAATATTGTACACAAAAAAAAACTTTTCCTAATTCAAAAACAATAACAGTTACCAAAGGTTGACGGCCCCGAACGGATGTAATAGACAATGAGCACTTCTTATAGTCTATGCTAATATGCACCATTTTATGATTGCAATTCAAATGATGACGCGTTCGTTTTTTTACGATACACTTTTACGCTGCTGCGTAAAGCGCGCTTACGGGAAAGTTACGGTTTATGTTAACATCACTATGGTTGGTTGTAAGTACTTTGTTAATGTGATTAGGTTGGCTATAAAGTTCCCATTTTTGGGACTCGGATTCCTCTGTAGAGAAGAGTTGAGACTATTTGCGCGGTCCCATTGGCTGTTCATAGCATCGGTCAATTTCCATTAAGTTGTCAATAACAGCTAAGAACTTATAAAGCTATTGTCAAACAGACAGGCGAAGCAAATGCGATCCGAATCCTGTCATATAGAAAACCGAAAGCGGTCCGATAGTCTATGTGACAGGCTTCAAACAATTCCATACATTACAAACAAAAACGCTTCGCTGCGTGTTCGCTTCGCCTGTCTGTTTGACAATAGCTGAGGCGAAAAGCAACCACGAGTAAACACGAATAAAAAAATAATTCAGGAATAAAACATTATTTACTTTAAGTATTTTTTGGTACCTAATGACTTCGTGGTTAATTCAAGTTCTAAGTCAACTTTTAGTGAACGTGGGGCGCATTAGCGTTAACATAACGCTAATGCGCCCCACGTTCACTAAAAGTTCAACCTGTTAACCTGTTCCTTCGTTTGCCTTTTGCGCTCCAAGGCCTAGATATCTGATTAAACAGTCTCGCGGCCCCGGTAGAACTAAAATAGATAGGTACCTAATGATATTTTTTACTGAACAAAACGGCATTTCCTTTAGTATAAGTAGGTATTCAAGTTATGAATCCCTTTTTCTTTGGACAAATTCGGAAAACATTCCTTTATATCTTTAAATTAATTCCGTACACACAGACAGAGCCACAGGCAATCCTAGTATAACATTAAACATCCGCTATAAGATTTTGATGTGCGACGAAGCAAAAAGTCTACAATCAATTCCATCCCGCGATACCAATTCCATGTGAGCCAGGCTTTAGCTCTCAAAACCAGTTTCTACAACTGATCATAAGGCTAGTGTCCCACCGTCAGCAATAAAGCGACTGTCTATCTAAAGAGAATTTTCTTGCTAAAGAAAAGCATAAAATATTGGTGGTATCGTGTGAGTTAAAGAGATACAATATGTTACTGACTGTTCATTCGGCGACAAGATCCCTGTCAAGGATGCAATTAATTTTAGTAACTACCTACATCTACTCGTCATCATCTAGCCTAGTCTTTTAACGTGTGACTCAGCTTCCAATCTAAGAGAATGCAGCTGAATATCAATATTTTATATGAAGCGACTCCCTTTGGATCTCCACAACTCAGTAACTGGATAAAAAACAAGCCGTTTGACAGCCAGGTTTAACGTGCTTTGCGAGATCCTGATAAATAGTCACAGTTAAAATTAGACATGTGGCCGGTTTATTTAGCCATGAGCTTTTCCAGCTTGCTATTATTACTTCTCGCGACCCGCTAGCGGTAGGACTTGTACCTAAGAGCTAGTGATGTCGTTTTTGCAACTTGACATTGGCAGCGACTGCAAATTGCAGTAATACCTGCAAGTGCAGGGGTACTGTATTTTGTAATCAGCCTACTGCACTTGGCAGTGGGCTGCATAAATTATTTTATCTAGTTGCTTGTTATGTTGAAGTTGTGGTTTGGGATTGAGTGTTTTAGTGTATTATTAACTACTAGTTTATACCCTCGGCGTTGCCTGAGAACTTAATATCTGTATACCCTTCATTCAAACCGTTTTTTAGTTTTTGTCTAAAAGAATAATAAACATCCAACCTTCCTTATTTTCTTCTCCATCATAAGTAAGGATTTTTCGTGATTATCTACTTATTAACACTGCCTTTCCCATGGATTTTTCTATCTAAAATTAGTAACTTCTTTGTAAGCTTTTATTGGTACCTACGATCGTTCTTATCCTTGAACCCTTGTTATAGATGATCTATTCCCATCCAATACCAAGAGCTAATACCATTTGGTATTAGTTTATTTCCGACTTTTGTTTCTATTCCCAACGAGTAACTACCACATTTCAAAACCAATACCAAAACAAGTTTGAAGAAATTAGGTACAGTCAGGTTCAGAAAAATTAAAATGCTTTGAGTGATTTTAATTAAGGTGTAAAAATGACCTACTACAGTTTCAAAGAACACTGACGATATCTTAAAAAGCCCGCTATACCATTTATGTCCAAACCTACCAAGGTAGCTTGACGGAGCCCCGCTTCGCGGGGCTCCTATTTCTGTTTGCAAGGTTTATAGTAACCCAACACGAAGAGGACTTCCTGAGGACCCTTCGAACCTAACCTGTCCGAGTCGGAGTGCCCCAAGTCCCGAGCTCGCTTCGCTATGTAACTTGTGTAGCTGAGTGTACAAAAAGTCATGTTTTGGTATTCGTTAGTAATAGATTTTTTATTTAAAAAAAATGTGGTAGGTACTCGTTAGGAATAGAAAACAAATTCGGAAATAAACTAATACCAAATGGTATTAGCTCTTGGTATTGGATGGGAATACACCTTAAAGATTACTTTTTTCGGAATAAAACAAAAATTAAGAATCTATACAATCAATTCCGTTCTCATCTATGTTTACACCACGCAAGACTTTTAATGACATGAAGTTTTTTTTTAATTCATCGAAATTCATCGAATGAGTCCTGAGTCTGGCTTTTGGTAGATCGGAAGCGACTATCAGACTTGACTTACTAAAAATAACTCAGTTTCCTTTTGCGTTCCAGTGCGCTCTTAAGATCTTTATGATCATGAAGTATTGACTCCTAAACTGCAACAGAAAGAAGATAATTATGGTCTGTCCCTCTTCCGTGCAAGTTCTTTTAAAATCCTCACCACAGCCATACCCATCAGGAAAAGAATAGGTAACAAACAAAATCGTAAACAGTAACCACAATAACATAAATAAAAATAAAAGAAAGTACCAATAAACTATTTGAAGTAGATAATAAGTGCGCTGACCCTTTTGAACGATGCAATTATTCATGCCACACTTGATAATAGTATGAAAAATACATTTAAACAGTAATTCGGCCCTTGGCCGAGGTTTTGACGTGATATCAACAGTTGGAGACATTATTTTATATTGTTAAATGAGGGTAAGGCTGGGGTGTTACTGATAGCGTTAGAGACAGCGATGGTAGAAAGAAAATCGCTCGAAGAGTTAGCATGTTTGATAGCCCAGTTTATGACATAAGATATGATTAAATTCTCCGTAGTCAAAAAATAGCGACTTATTCATTACTCATTAAAAAAAGTTATACTGAACTGATCTGTAAGTATTTCATGGGGCCAAATCGACGCCTTATTATAAGATATGAGATTAAAATAATGTCGTAACTGTTTTCCTGGAAAGATAGACATTAATTTACACTTTATGCACATGTAAAAAAAATGTACAACGGCGGATTTAATGTCTTAGGCATTATCTGCCAGTGTACTTTAGGAACATCAGTATTATCTATCTAATATATAAAAATCAATTGCTGTTCGTTAGTCTCGCTAAAACTTGAGAACGGTTGGACCGATTTGGCTAATTTTGGTTTTGAATTATTTCTGGAAGTTCTGGTAAGGTTTAAAAGGTGAGGCGGTACGAAGTTTGCCCGGTCAGCTAGTATTCAATAAAAATCTTTCCAAAAAAAGCAATACTTACATAAATTACACTACATTTACTCAGTTACCCTAATTACTTCAGAACACTATAATAAATATGGTATCGTATCATATCATCTATTTTAAAAATAAAATGCACTAGTTAGATGCACAGCTAGTTAACTCATCAGATGCTATCTGAATGTGACAGCTTGATAGTTAGGAGCTCACGTTATTTTAGATCTGTGATTACTGAGGTTTATAACTCTAGTATGTAAGGTTTTGATGTTTTCTCCTGTGAAATGATAATTAAAATATTTTATTTTAATCTCAAAGTTCAAAAGATTTTGACTCATTATTTTTTATTATGTTTGGAACAAAACATTTACATGACATTTCCAGTTCCAGTTAAAAAGATAACATAAGAAAAACATTCACATCATGTTGTGGTTACTACCCTTGAAAGCACAGGTGTACTCAAGGAGGATAACTATATGATGCTGACTACACACACAATTATAAGCGGGGCTTCGGCGATCTACCTTGGTAGCTGGTGGTCAGCAAATTGACCAAGGATGCAAGAGCGAGCGATGCGAGCTCGGGACTGGGGCACCCCGACTCGGACAGGTTAGGTTAGCTTGCACACCCTTAATTATATCAACAGCATTATTGTATGTTTTTACTGGGAAAAAATCGGTTGTCTGTAAAGTCGGTTTACTGACCATAGTTGAACGTGACAACATCATAAGAAAATACTGCACTTACGTTGCTATAAATAAACAATTGAAAATTGGAACGCCTCAGAACGTAACGCCGCATGACGTCATGTTTTTTCGTGCGTGCAGCCGGCTCCATCGAATAAATAATTATAAGACGTTGTCACGTCAAAAAATCTGTGATTAGACCATTTAGACCACATTTACTTATGATAACTCAAAATAGGAACATTTGAGCTATAATTTGTCACTTCCTGTCTAGTGTCCACTTTACCCGCTCTCCGCTGTCACTATAACCTCAAACCATCCCATTTATTCCGTGTGCCACACAAGACCGCTTATCATCCGCAATAAATAACCACATTAATTAATATTCGATAATTATTTACTAGAGACGAAAACACCGCTATAAATCACAAGCACAGTTCGACGACTTTTCGGTCGCGCGAAAGTTTTATTAAATAGAAAAGTCGCAAGACTGGTTGAATTTCAATACCGTTGTACACTTTCGATGTAATTAAGTGTGTTAACGATTTGTGGTGCTGAAAGATTTTAGGTTAAGAAGCTGAGGATTTTAATGTTATTTTACAACTTTTCATTTTTATTGGGTTGTTCAACGACACATACCGGTCCCACAACCCCACATGGTGGATAATGGCCCATTCCCTCCAAAAGGAAAAACATATAGGTTTATTGGCTCTTAAGATACAACACTGTGTAGCCTTGGTTCTTGTACTAGGAATTTCTGTATCACAAGAGCCCGGAAAAGCCAGTGTCTTCATAGTGGTGAAATTATCGTCTTATAATTTGACACGTATAGGTTTTGAAATCAAATCAAACTCATGTTCAGATACTTTGGAATTGTCAAAAAACAAGGCCTAAAAAGTAATGAAGCTACGCTTCAGTCCGAGACACAAGGCATAATAACTGTGAAAGTATTGTAGTTATAATCGTCTATTTGTATTTCTTTTTGCCTGAAAAGTTAGATTGGGAGACACACTTTTCCATGGTATATAAAAAAAATACTAACAAAATCCTTTCCATTATTCCAGGTCTAGAACGGGTGGCGGAGGAGTTGATGGGTCGAAGAAAATGGAAACTATATCAGGACGCATTAATTCCAAAACGGGGGGAGGCCGAACTATCGAGCGACGAGGAATCGGTACATACAGACCCACCACCGGCTTTAAAGATCAAAACTATAGAACAGATAAACGAGCACGAAGCAGAAAGGGTGGAAGAAAAGGTGGCTCGAAGGCCGGAGACCATACTAGAGTCGTTGATCAAGAGGCCTGCGACTCAGCCCAAACTGGAGGTCTCAGAGGAACCAGCAGATTGGAAGCCGCAGGACAAATGTTACTTTTGTACGGATGGTGAGCCTGGAGGGGGCGAGAATAGGCCGGCTGGCGCTATGGTAAGATACGATGCTTTTTTGTTTTTGCTCTTTTGATATTTGTGTATTTTTTTTTATTTAAAAGTAGGTTCGTGGTTGTCCACTACCTCGCTTGATCGTAATCATAGATGTGGCCGGCTGTGAAGCATGATTGCCTAGAAGTAAAAAACATTGCCCAAAACTTGCCTAGAAATCAGGAAATAGACCCCGGCAGGGTTTTCAACATACGTATGTAGGAAAAAAGATGTTTGGAAGTCATTATGGCTTGGTTCTATTTTAGAAGTTTTTAAATTGGGCACTTCATAATCTTTTTTTTTTAAAGCTTTTCTAGGTTACTGAAGGGAGCTTTCTTCTTCTTTATCCTGTTAGTGTTATTTTATCATTTTTACAAAACCGTTGAAGTTTCTTAAAAAATAATATGAGATTCTTTCAAAAGAACAAGCCTCATAATCTAAAGGACAAATCAAACTTTCAGATTCGACAGTAAAATTCTTATGTCGATTTCTTATGAGTTGCATGTCGTGTCGTGGTGGTGGCCCAGCCAGGCGCATTAATTGGTGTAATATATTTCATCACCATTGCTCTCAAAACGGTGAAAGAAAACATCGTGAGGAAACCAGCATGTCCTAGAATTAAAAATTCGAAGACATGTGACATCTACCAACCCGCACTGGGCCCGTGTGGTAGATTATGGCTCACTCCCTCTCAAAGAGAGGAGGCCTGTGTCCCAGCAGTGAGAACATTTATATGCTGATAATGATGATGTCGAATTAATAAAATTTTGTTGGTTCTTTACTAGGGACTTAAGGCGATGACAAGAGCTAATGTACCTCTCGCTCGCACGTTTCGACATTTTGAAAGATATAAAATAAAAAAAAAAAACATTTTAATCGATAAAAGTTTACCTACTCAAAAGTTTGCTTAAGTACTAAAACTAGTAAAGCAAACTTTTGAGTAGGTAAACTTGTATCGATTAAAATGTTTTTTTTTTAATAAACTGTGCAATGTGATTGCACACAAAATGGTTGATTGCAATTTTTCAAAAATGGGATCAGTGATTTTATATCTTTCAAAATGTCGAAACGTGCGAGCGAGAGGTACATTAGCTCTTGTCATCGCCTTAATTATGACAATAATTTAGCTACATTTCATCAATCAAACTTTACTAGATCTTCCACAACACCTCACAAACTTCCCTAATACACTGAAATTCAGCCACAAGCCCAGGTGCCGCTATAACCTGCACTACGTTATTACAGACAGCTATAGCGAGTACTAACATAAACTGAGAAACTAGATTGAACACGACTAGCATGCCAGATGTTCAGTAATAGCCGTGTGTGTTTATATGTATGCGGTGAGGCATGTGGCGATGTGTGGCTTAAAGATTGGAGATTGATTTGTTGTATTATATTCGAAGTGAGTCTGAGGTTTACTTTGTAGTAGACGTTGTCTCCTACCCTTTTACGCGATTTTTTGGATGCTGGAATAGAAAAAATAAAAAGCAGTCTCTGGCAACATCACTGACAGATGTCATTCGTTATCTTCGCGCCCGCATGACGCATCGGAAAAAGTTTTGTCTTCTTACATTTAGTTTATTAGAAGTATTAAACACAAAACGAGGATGCCAAAACACAATATAAATAGGGAAGAAGATAAGGAAAATAAGAAAGGGAGTAAATTGGCTCGAAGATTGAAAAATACAAAGCCAAAGATGGAGGACCTTATTGTAAGTATTTTTCACTGAAAAGATTACGACTGAAACAGTTCAGACGTCCACGTCCAATTCACGTTGTGAATGTTCAGGATTGGGGATCAATTCTAAATGCATGACTGAGTCCTGTCATAATTTGTCTTATGAATACTCAAAATTAAGTTTGACCTCTATTAGTATTATTCCATATAATAACTCTTTCAATGAAACTGAGAGACTTCTTGACTTATTCAAGAAATAAATAAACCTTCATAGCTAGGTTTTGTTAAACAGCTGTTCAATTTTATCTATGATTTTCCTTATACTCACAGATTTATACTAAATCTTTAAATGTTAAATAATTTCATTGTAACCAACCATTTCAAACTAGAATATACAAGGACTGTATCTCTGTATAAATTATTCTTAAAGGTGCATACTATTTAGTATTTAAGCAATTAAAGGAAATGGTTAGAAATTATTGCGGTTCACATCTAACAATAAGCTGTACAAGAGGTCTTCCCCTGATCCCTGTGTATTTAAACAGTCTGGTAAACTATTGAAATCTGAAGTAGAGCATCTCATAAATCAAGGTATAAAAATAGTTAATAACCTAGATAATTAATCGGTCCCGGGTTAACATAATTATGAAGATTGAATATTTAGGGGTGATGTTACTGTGTTATTTTGCGTAGGTCTGACAAAATTACAGCAATAGCACATATAAACTGTGTGGGAAGGGTACAATACTCTTCTAAAAATTGCATTGATTTTTTAATTTAATTTTCCTTTTTTTTGCTTAATAAAAAGGCTGACTTTGAGTCTTGTAATTTCAATGTAGATAAAGAATGGAGACTGTCTAAGTTTTCAATTCTATAATAAATAATTTTGGTCATCCAGATCCTGATCCATTGAGACCTTTTTGCATATTGGTTAAGATCATAAGTGTCCAAAGTACATATCTTGGGATAGGGGTCCCTATGCCTGGAACATTGATGCATTTAAATGGAATAATCTCTTTTTCTATGGTTTTCCCCCTTTTTTAGTATACTGCTTAAAGCTCTCCATAAGATTAGAACAGATAAGGCTAAAGAAATGGTAGTCTTACCAAATTGTGCCATTACAACCGTGATATTCGTTTTTGAATTCTCTACTAATCTCTCAGATCATAACAATTAGACCTTCTGATTATATTTCAATGTCTTCTTTTAGAACTAGTTATCCTCTATACCTAACCCCGGGGGTTTGTATATTATCAGGCAAGCCATCAAGAGGAGAATGATACTAAGAGAGTAATGGATTTTGATAGGTTGATTATCACAGAATTCACTGGAACAATACAATAGTGTCCTGTGACAGTAGTGGTCTAATATAAAGAGTATAAAATAGATTTATCAACTACATAAAGTCTTAGCTCGCTAAAGTTTCCCAAAAATTATCAATCATTTAATTATCACAAATCGACACTCTCTCATATAGATAGTCATATAGGTTCAGACGATAGAATTAAACATTTATTTTAAGGTTTTTTCAAACTACGTCCAACTAACGCAAGATAAAATAGTTTCTAGGATCCCAGCAGTGTTACTACATTTAAAGTCTTACTGTACTCTCTTAATAGCTTCAGTTAAGAAAACCTTACAAAAAAGCTTTATTAGGTTTATCGCATCAGCCACAACACTATGTGTCCATACTTTATTGTATAAAAATATCAATTATTATATTGAATAATAACAAAGGTGCTATTAAATAATTGATTACAGATATTCTATAAAACTCAGGTTTGTGTAAAACTAGAAAGTCCATCAGACTAGTATTACCTTCCTTAAGTAACAAGCCCGAAATATGTCTAGCATAAACTGTCATATAATATTCATATAAGAATCAACAATCAAACCGGCATATAAATCTTTAACAAGATTGTTTTCCTTACTTTTCGTAGAATTCAAGAATAATAATAATAATAATATTCCACAACTATCACACAACGCAGAATTCAAGAATATTCAACTACTATCAGTAGGGGCTTATACAGACAATGCATGAAAGAGGCATTAACACATCTTTATTCTCTGTGCATTCTACCAGACATACATATTCGTCAATGGACTAGGCTTAACTGTGGACTCTATAAGTACTGCAGGCAGTGAGGGGTCTTTGAGCTCGACCACCTTGGTAAATCATTATAATAAATCACTTATAGATGTTGTTCAAAATAAAATTTGCTGGGACAATTCTAACTCATTAAACTTCATCAATTTTTAATACCTGTAGTTAATTTCAGTGTCATATTAATACATAGTAATTATTTAATATATTTAAAGGGAATATTTAATTTTATAAACTGTGATTGTATTAAACTGGCTTTGATAGTATTAGGAATTAAGAAGAATTTTAAGATTTTTGTTAGGTGCTATAATATGCAGGAAGTTATGATAATGTGTGTTACACTCTACTTACTTCTCGTTGAGAAATTCATATTCACGTTGTTTTATGGGTTTTCAACCCCTCATTTACTTGAGATTTAAATTATCAAAGTCTGGCATGTACTTGTCCTGTACGACGGAAAACAATAACATAATGTACATTTTGTCTCCTTCTCATTGAGGAGGCTATGCTCTGGATCAATTTAACATACAGTACTTCCAACAACAATTTATGTCCTGGTGGACAGAAGATTACAGCATTATGTGTTACATGTTGCTTCCTTCTCGTTGAGAGGGCTATGCTTTTGATCAGCTTAACATACAGTACTCCCAAACAATGTATGTCCTGGCGGACAGAAAATTAAGACATTTTGTGTTACAATTTGTCTCCTTCTCGTTGAGAGGGTTAAGCTTTGGATTAATTTAACATACCTACATTACTTCCAACAACAATGTATGTCCTGGAGGACAGAAAATTAAGACATTTTGTGTTACATTTTGTCTCCTTCTCGTTGAGAGGGTTATGCTTTGGATTAATTTAACATACATTACTTCCAACAATAATGTATGTCCTGGAGGACAGAAAATGAAGACATTTTATGTTACATTTTGTCTCCATTTCGTTGAGAAGATTATACTCTGGACCAATTTAAATTACAGTACTTCAAACAAAGATTTGGTATATTGTGTTCTATTTACCTACCTCTCGTTGAGAGGGTTACACTCAAGTTTAAGTATGTATGTATTCTTTGTGCTACATGTTAGCTATCTAAGAAGAGACTCTCCCTTAACAAGAAAAGATCCTATAGCTTCAAACATAAGTTGCCTCTTACACAAAGTGATGAACTACCTATGATAAGATATACTATTACTTAGTTATGGACTAGCAGGATATATTGCCTTAATGTTAATATTACTACAGTAATGGCCATGATTTGATTACTGAAGCAGTCAAATGTATAGTCTAATGTAGATTACGTACATTTACCTACTTACTCTGAACGGCTGGGTTGTCAGATGAGTGCCTAAGTACTATGAGTTAATATGGTCAGTCATGAAAACAATTCCATTACTTTTACTCAAGAACAAGAACCAGAAGAAGAGACAAAAGAAGAAGAGCCATCATGCAATTATATTTTTCTACCTTAAGTTTGCTAACCGGATCTAAGAGGGATTATGTGCCGTGAATGTTATTGAGAGAATCCTGATGGAGGGACTAGTAAAGGAACAGACTTACATAAACCTGCACTTGTACCAAGTAATGCTATATTACTAGATGCATGTGACATGCTTGGAGACAGTTCCCGTTGACTATTCAACCTACACTGGCAATATACTAATAATAGAAGAGACTATTCTTACCGCTCTAAGATAAGGCATTTCAACTTACTAAGAGGCAACAAGTGAACTGAAATCTTATACTTATTCAAAATTATAAGAAACGGTGTAGACATCCACAAACATGAAGAGAGCGACCAATAGACTTAATCCAAATATTATTACTTTAAATACAAATAAGTCAATTCCAAGAAACTACCAGCTGTTCAAACAGCCCTGCCCACCTCCAATAAACCGAGGGATCTATCTATACAAACCGAGGAAAAGCCAACTACAAAGACACAACAGAAATACCTCAAGCGACAACAGTCATTTTCCAATTGACCCCAGGCCAAGTACCAGTAACAGTTAGTGGTAATGTTTGCTACTCGCTTTGTATATTTTTATTCATACTGGGAATCTCTAACCAAAAATTCTGTTATATAAGACTGGGTAAGAGTATACTCTAATCCTTTTTCCAGTCAACTTATGCAAGATAAGAAATTATTAGAAAATTTGGTATCATTTTGCATGACTACCTATCTCATGATACGGTTTTGTTCACATAAACACTTAATATTTCAGCCCTAGACTAGAGATAAAGAGTAAATAAAGTCAGAATTACTTTGGTGGAAGAAGAACACTATTAATAGTTGTAAAGATATTACACAATGTATCTTAATTTCAGAAACATTTCAGATGCATTACTAGTGGTTGGGATACTCATTACAAGGGGTAAAGCACTAGGGACAGTCTGTCAGTCTGGGAATAACAACATGTAAACTATTTAAGAGTTGTAAGAGGCATACTTTGCTTCGTAGAATTTTGTGATTAAACCCCAGATGTTTAGTCTTAAATATTTGAAGTTTGAAAGATAGGATTTTTTCATTAAGTCAAGGTTAGCTAAGGCGTATATCAAGATATATTCCCTTTTGAAAAAGAAATATTGGGTATTGAAACAAATTGTTTTTAACATAAATTTATTGCCTATTTTATGTTCTCTAAACATCTACAAAGTAAACCTCAGACTCACTTCGAATATAATATAAGGATTAAACGAACTTACCTAGTGAAGTTCTATCCTTATTATATGAAGAAGTGAGTCTGAGGTAGGAGATTCCCACCCTCCCAAGATTAACTTTCAATTAATCCTCCCTGTACGATACCTGGTACCATTGCTCTAAACTGAATGACATCTGTCAGTGATGTTGCCAGAGACTGCTTTTTATTTTTTCTATTCCAGCATCCAAAAAATCGCGTAAAAGGGTAGGAGACAACGTCTACTACAAAGTAAACCTCAGACTCACTTCTTCATATAATAAGGATAGAACTTCACTAGGTAAGTTCGTTTAATCCTTATATTATAAGGTATTGTTGTACTTGTTTTAATTGGAATAGAGTTTGAAATAGAATGTAATATAACGTAAGGATACATAAAGGTTTAGGTTTTTATAAAGGACGCGGTTGACCAAAAGCGAGTTGGACCCGCGCATGAAGGGTTCCTACCAGAATCCCATAATTATCTTAATGCTCATTCTCCTTTAAATACTTTTATGTGTACTACAAAACTACTACTGCAAAATAGCCTTAGCAATAGGAGACCGGGCATGCGGGCGGCGAGTAATGGGCGACTCGCTGTCCTATCATGGACCATGCCCGGGTCGACGGCGCGTTGTGTTCCACGCGCGCCTCAAAGAGCGTCAGCATAATGACGGGACCCCCCTCTAGAGGGCTAAAGCCTGCCGGGGTCGCGGGACACACATATACCGCGACCCCGGTACACAAAGGGCTACTGAAGGACACTGTGGATTTTAGTCAGTACAAGTCTAACAGTCCCTCCCGCCCTGCTCTGGGTGGGAGGACTCATTTGAAGATTTTACCACGATAAAAAAAAAAAACAATAGGACACGCAGTTGGATTTTATAAAATAACCTGACAAACAGCATCTATCGAAATGATTAACAACCTATTAATTCATTTCTCCAAAATTAAAGTCACAATTATCAAATTTTAATTATCAATTTTTTTCATAAAGAAAGAAGAAGGGGAAGTTGTTACGCACTAGTAGGTACCATCATAATGGTACTAAAGGCACCTGCGAAACATTTTGGTGCCGAATGTGGAATAGCTCGGGTGCCATTTTAACGGGTGCCCAATACCTCTAAAATAAGGAACATCTTATAACAAAACAAAATACACAGCCCAATGATTTCATCGAACGCTTGCATAAGAATGCACTACTGACTGCAGCATGACTCAAAATGATGAATCCTTGGCCTTTGGACTTAAAAGCTGTTAGTCATGACGGAGTATTTGAGGTATTGATGATTACTGACATCCTGTACAGTACACGTGGTAGCTAGGAAGTCTAGAATTGAAGAATAAAAAGAACAAATGTTTTTATTAACCGACTATCTGTTCCCCGTGGCCCGTTAACCCCCACTGCCCGGTTCCTATATTTCGTAGCGTGATTTTGTATAGCCTATAGCCTTCCTCGATAAATGGACTATCCAACAGAAAAATAGTTTTCCATTCGAACCAGCAGTTACTGAGATTAGCGCGTTCCACCAAATCAACTCTTCAGCTTTATAATATTAAGTATAGATAGGTTCAAGTTTGATTAATATCTCGTCTGATGGTAAACGAAGATTTGGTCGATGGTGCACCACATTCTCCCAAAAGTAAGCTGTTTACTTCTTGACTTAAGGAACCCCAATGTTGTAGCTATCAGGAAACACAGATTCTACCAGAGAATTTCACTCTTTAGCCTATGACCGTATTTCTTTTTTATGTTTTTAAAGAACTTTGTCCGACATTATGAATTTCTCCTATTATCGTGGGTTCATTTACAAACATTTAACAAATGCGTCAGTTAATGGCTCAGCTACGATGTGTTATGTCTTGATTTCAATTTCTTTTTGGTCCAATGCAACCTGTCTTGCAGTCTTGCTAGACCGCGAACTAGCAAGCACAGCGTTGGAGTTCCACCAACATGACGGACAGACGACCTTATAAAGGTCGCCGAAAGGCGCTGGATGCAGGTCGCTTTCAACCGGTATATGTGGAGATTTAAAGGGGAGGCCTATGTTCAGCAGTGGACGTCCTATGGCTGAGATGATGATGATGAAAAACCTGTCTTCTTCTTCCCTCATTTTACAAGCATCATCCATCATCTTAGCAGTCATCTTTTTTCTACTCATACGATTCTCTCAAAATCCATCCATCTATTCTTTGCTTCCGTCTTTCTAACACTTATATTTTGGTGTTCATCTACTCTATGTGACCTCTTTTATCCCTTGAAATGTTGAACGGACCAATTGGTCCGCATAACAATTAAAGAATAATTACAAAATGGACGTCCACAGTACTGCCGTGCCAATCCAAAATACTGTAAGTCGACTTACAGTGTTTTCGCTTAACAAAGCCCAATCAGTTTCTTAAAGTCTGTTTATTACCTATGATCGATCACATTTTCATTTCAACGGTTTTTTTGCAAGATAGAGCAAACAAAAAAACACTGTATTACATAAAAAATACGACATAAACACAGAAAAATACTGTAACAAAGTATACAGTGTTTTGGCGAATTAGACTACACGCATTTTGCTCATGCGTAGGTAAATACAGTGTTTTGCACTGCCCGCATGCAGTTCGCGCGTTTACTGTTCAACCAGTGAAAGCAGAATCGACAACAGTATTGCTATCTCGTACTTTCGTTTGCCTTTATTATTCCTCTTCCTTGTTCATCTCTTTCCAGTAGTTTTATTTACATTAGGCGTGATCCGACTTCCGCGCGCTGAGTGATTTGTTTCCAGCAGCGAACAGCCACCGAAGGACGGGCAGCAGCGTCCTTTGTAAACTTTCGGTGACCTCACTGCGATCCCCCCCCCCCCCATTATGATGAACAACGATAGCACACGGCCCCCAGTCCACGGCAGCTCCGCTATTCCTGGTCTGGGTAGCGGATCGGGTAACGGCGGAGCAGGGGGTGAACAACAAGAATCCCCGGCAGATGCCCCGCTACCACCGGAGGAAGAATTGAGCAAAATGCGCTGGGATATCTTGGGATTATCTGAAATCCGAAGAGAGGGTCAGGATACGATAGTTCTAGATTAAGGCAACATGCTCTTCTACTGGGAAGGAGACCGTAAATCCCAGGGTCGTGTTGGATTTCTCGTCCGCAGGTCCCTCATCAACAACGTTATGAAAGTCGACAGTGTATCGAGTAGGGTAGCATACCTTATACTCAGAATAACCAAATGGTATTCGTTGAAAGTCATACAGGTATATGCACCGACCTCGACACATTCTGATGATGTAGTAGAGGCATTGTATGAGGAGGTATCCGAGGCCATACATACTTCCGAAAGTCCGAAACATACTTCACCATTGTTATGGGGGACTTCAACGCGAAGGTGGGCGCACGGAATGGCGATGAGTTAAGAGTTTGCCATTTGGGTATGGGCAGCGAAACCATAGGGTCCAGCGACTGGTCGACTTCATGGAAAAGGAAGAACTCCATTTAACGAACTCCTATTTCCAGAAGCGGCCATCCAGAAAGTGGACGTGGGTAAGCTTCGATGGTACTACCAGAAATGAGATTGACTACATCATGAAGACACACACAAGAAGCGAATATTCAGTGATGTCTCTGTGATCGCCAGCGATCACCGAATCGTCACAGGCACATTGAATATCAATGTGAAGCTTGAAAGGTCTCGCCTGGTGAAGTCCACGCTCCGACCTTGTCCTGCCCACATTCAGAACCCCGAAGACTTTCAACTCGAACTGAATAATCGCTTCCAGTGCCTAACAGTGCGAAACTGTGAACGAGATTAACAATGGGTTGGTGGAAACTGTCCAAGCTGTGGGGTCCAAGTTCAAGACCCCATGCCGCAATAAGCTTTAAAAGCTCTCGAACGGAACCATCAAGTTGATGCAAAACCGGACCGAATTCGTCTATTGGGCAAAGCCAAATGACAAAGTTGAAGATTAACAACAGCAGCATCATTTCGACGAAACCGGAGATCCTGAGAGAGCTTGAGAGGTTTTACGGACAGTTATACGAGTACACATCAACACGACAACCCAGTGTCAGTACAGCTCGAGACGGAAGAGCTAAACTGACTCGAGACTACACTGAGGATATCCCGAAAATCAGCCTGTACGAGATTAGAATGGCTCATAAACAGCTCAAGAATAACAAAGCGCCGGGTGAGGACGGAATGACCACAGAACTTCTGAGAGCGGGTGGAAAACCGGTACTTCTAGTCCTCCAGAAGTGATTTAATTTCGTCATACTCGAAGGTACGCCAGAAGCATGGCACAGGAGTGTGGTTGTTCTTTGCTTCAAAAAGGGTGATAACACCTTGTTGAAGAACTACAGACCAATCTCACTTCTGAGCCATGTATACAAGCTGTTGCAAGTGTCATTACGAACCGTCTCGAACGCAGGTTTGATGACTTCCACCAGCCTCCCGAACAAGCCGGTTTCCGGAAGGTTAGTAGGACAATGACAGATACTACTCATCTAACTTATTGCTATTGCATTCACAAGTGTCACAGAAATACTAAGGTGAAAAAGGTAAGGTAAGGTGAAAAATACTATAATTTACAATTCATTCCATCTATCCTCTTAAAAAACTGTATGCTTGAATACAGTGTATAGTGTTTTGGCATAATGAGTTTAGAGTTTCAGACAAAGATTAAACACTGTATCCGATTTTACAGTGTTTTGCCTTGTTTGAAGTACATTAAGATTTTATAATTGTCTTGTCAACACAAGTTAGTGACAATAACTTCTTTCTGTAATAAAATAATTTCAAAAAAACTATTTGGCTATATACTAGAGATATACACCTAACTATTAAATGCACAAAATTATATAATATGCTCCAATTACCTCTGATATGGGCAAATATTAATAAAAAACATGTTTTGTCAATTATCTCAAAACTGGTTTTTGTAGGTTACAGTGTTTTGGCTTGGCAGGGCAGAGTAGATGATTTAATATTTAGATGAATTTGTATGAGTGGTGTTTTTTTTTTCAAATCAAAATTGTTTTTTGATTGACAATGTGTGGTGGTTTTCTTCAACTCAATGGTTTATTAACTTGAAACGAATTTACTTCAGACAGCCTTCTCTTGTCTTTTTTTCTTTGACAAGTTTTTCGTTCTAATGCATCTCCAGTTTAGTGCTTTCAAAAAGTTTAGGCAGACACGTTTGGGATTATATACTACATAATATTTGTCTTAGGAATCGTAATACGTTACACTTATTTTGATCTCTAGTATCATGATGAACACGAAGAAATATCCCTTAATTTAAAAAGAAAAACTGGATGAACCACAAAATACTAGAATGAATTTTATTGTGGTTCATTTTAGTGGTTGATGCTATCAAAATAGCTAACAGATTTTGCTCATCACCATAGTTCAAAGGTTTAATATTATGAATGCCATCACCATTCTTCATTAGGTCATCTTTTGTAGTTAATTTTAATAATTTATGCATTGCATATTGATGTCATGATGACTGCAAAATTATGCGAAAATTCTTTAGACTTTGTAGCAATTGTGTTATTGTGTTTTGGATTTTCCCTTTTTCTATTATACATATATATTTTATTATGCACATCATTAAAATACTCGTATTATCTGAAAGTTTCATCATCTGGCTAAATTCAATAGGTAATGGAAAAATAAGTTAAAATAACTAAAACCCGACTACGAAAAAATCGCGCACTAAAAAGTATAAAACAAGAACAATCCGTGTTACAGAATTTTTTAATTATTAGCCGTGGTCGTATGCCACCTAGCCAATAAAGATTGTGTGAAACAACCGCAGGTGGCATACGACCACGGCTATTAATTAAAAAATTCTGTAACACGGATTGTTCTTGTTTTATACTTTTTAGTGCGCGATTTTTTCGTAGTCGGGTTTTAGTTATTTTAACTTATTTTTTATTTACACTATTTTGGGGTTATTTGATATAATAAGCAAAGCAGCGAGTGAATTTAAAATGAACTCATTAAGCCTTTTCATTTGATACCCATGTTGACACTGTTAGAAACAGGCAAAGTGGCTAGTAACAGCTATATAATGTATATATATTTCAAATGTGCTCATCAAGCCCTTTAATTTGATACCCATGTCGATACTGTGCGAAAATATTTTTTCTTTCGGTTACGACTTTTCATCCCCTAGAGGGCGCCATATTGGATTTGGTGACACGTCACCTACCCTATAACCAGTGGCCAACTGAGACGCTTCTAACGACACCTCATTTGTCAAGTAGTGATAAGTAGTTCAGAAGTTATGAGGGAACAGATGAACATACATACATACATACCGGTCAAAATCATAACCCTCCTTTTTGCTTCGCCGTAGTCGGGTAAAAAGTAACGCTAAATTCTCTTTGGAAAGATGAAATCATTGCATGAAGAAAACAAAGAATAAAAAATTATTGCACAAAATGGAATCCATACATAACCTTTCTCTGTCTGTATATTTAAGTAATTAATCACTAACAAAACTCTAATCTTAAATTACAAGATTTTCTTGAAAACAAAAGTAAGATTAGAAGGAAATATTTTGGGAAAATCATCATCTAAAGAAAATAAGAGGAAACGTGCTAAAACTTCTTTTATTTTTCCAAAGAAAATATCATGGTACACATCTTTTTAGTAACTAAAAAGTGAAAATACAGATATGAAAAATCTTATTTAAAAAAATAGATAAGGCTAGGTAGAAACCATGGGTTTTGGCATAGAATTATCAAGGCACAGTTATGGGGTAGTATTGTAGACCATGGGAAATTCACAGGCAATCACAACAAAATTATTGCGTTGGCGGCAAAAACATACCATAGACTGTGGAGTGTTTTTAAGGTTCCGTGCTTCAAAAGAAAACTTGGAACCGTTATAGGATTTCGATTACTTTGTGGTCCGTCCGTCTCAAGACCCTTTTTCCTCAGGATAGCGTTAAGGTACCAAGTTGAGAAGAGCTCTAAAAAAACATAAAATATCAATATTTTGATGCTCAAAAGTAAAACAAAAGTACTTCCCGTTGATCTAGAATCATGACATTTGGTATAAGCAAAGTTTCACAGGAAAGGAAAAAGTCCGAAAATTGTTAATTTGTAACTTTATAAAAAAAAAGGGTTTTCTTGTTTTTAAATTGAGAAGTTTATTTTTTATATAAAATACCTATATATTATTTTAGTACCTATAGTATAATAAATGTTAATACATAAGCTTTAAAAAAAATATAAATTATTTTTAAACAATGTGGAATGCTTCATAGTGCGTGGTCCGACACGCACTTGGCCGATTTTTTTCTATTGTCAATGGATCTTGTTTCTGACATCGATCTCGAAGGGAATAGAATTATGACTATTTCTTTCTTTTTTTGAGAAAATTAATGGGTCTTTGATCTATGATTAATGCGTATAAGTGCGTCCATTAGGATTTACGCGTCATTGGTTAGCAAAAATGGTAATGAAAATAAATTTAAAATGTTGCTAGCTTACAAAAAAATCTTGAATTGAAAAGATTTTCTAGTCTGCTTCATACGTTATGGTTTTATATTAACTTAGAATGAGACAGTTGATTTATACATTTAAGGAATAAATATGTCTTTTGTGATAATTTTTTTAAGTGTCAATTCTATCGTTTCTTAGCGCCTTAGGAAGACCTACACTGACCTTATTGGTGAAGTGCTTCAGAAAGACCAGGTGCGTAGTACTCGTAATCGGCGTGTGTGTATGACCAGATGTATGAATGTGGATGAGGTGAAACGAGTATGTAAGGATCAGAGCAGCTGGCGCCCTGTTGTTTCTGCCTAACTCCATGGGAAGAAGGCGTGGGTTGTGGAGGAAGGCGATCTCCGGCCACCGTAGGCGCGGGCATGCGGGCGACGAGTAATGGGCGACTCGCTGTCCGACCATGGACCATGCCCGGGTCAACGGCGCGTTGTGTTCCACGCGCGCCTCAAAGAGCGTCAGCATAATGACGGGGCCCCCCTTTAGAAGGCCAAAGCCTGCCAGGGTCGTGGGACACACGTATAACGCGACCCCGGTACACAAAGGGTTACTGAAGGACACCGTGGATTTTAGTCAGTACGAGTCTGACAGTCCCTCCCGCCCTGCCCTGTGTGGGAGGACTCATTAGATGATTTTACTACGATAAAAAAAAACCCCATGGGCCCCATGGGCCCCATGGGTAGGCGTGAGTTTATGTTATTTTTTATTATTTCGTAAAATGTAACAGAAGTAGAATTGAATTGATGAAATCAAATAGCGCGAGCGGTGGTAGAGTGTCCAAAAGTAATAACTCTTACTGAGTTCCATCTTTAGCCATCTAAAGACATAATTCAGCAAGAGTTCATGTGATCAAGTTTAAGCAACGCTTGTCTAGGTCTGTCTTTGAATGGGAGACCAAAGTTAAGCAACTTCTGCTGAGGTCTGTCTGTGAATAAGTCTGTTGTCTTAAAGTTGAAATCGTGTTGCTCATTACCAATGTGTCAGATGTTCCACATCATATGCAACTCATAGGCTGACTCGTTATTAAAATGACATTTATATTAATATGAGGGTTGTTCTGTTGTCTTTTAATTATTTTATAAAATGGATAGCTGGAAAGAAAAAAAAGAAACATGGCGTTGGTTTGAAGGAACCGTATCAAGGATGAATTACAATCAAGAAACTGGATACGTAATTAAAGATTCCAGCACCAACTATAAAAACCGACTAACCAATTTAATTATTCTCAATTTCCTCTGTCGGTACTATTTCATCTTTAAATGGAATGCAATAAAATGTAGACTTTAATGCCTTTGAAACTGGATCTAATTTAATTAAGCTATAAAGGCTATCATCTTAATAACAACACATTCTAATCATTGTCCGTCCGTAATTACACTTTATTGTAAACCTTTAGCTTGCAATAGCAATTATGTATTCTGTCTAAACCAAGGAACGATACAACCAGTCTCCCGAGACCCCTCTTCTCCATACATCCCGAACATATCCCGACGACACACGAACGCAAAGAGGCCATCTTAAAACGGTCGTGCAAACCATAGTTTCAATTTAGAAAACAATGGCTTATCCATTTTCTACGATTCCACGTCAAAGTAGAGTCGGTATTTTGATTAATACGCGCGAAAGAGACGGGGTGCGTTGCACGCAAAACGTAAAGTATTCTCAACCTTGTTCGGGCAAAAATAAAGTCGAGTTCTCATTTCCACGTTGTGTTGTTACTGAAATAGTGAATGTGTAGGCGTAGAGCATGAAAAGTAGGCAGTGTAAGAACAGAGCCGCGCGTGGAGTGGACATTGTCTCTTTGTGCTTTTTAAGTGTACTTTTTTAATGTGTTGTTCCTACTTGTGGTAATTAATTTTGTTCGCGTTTATTAAATTGCGTGGAGCTGTGTTTAATTGAATTGTGAATTGATGTTTTCTTTGGAATTGGATTCGTTTAGAAACAATGAGTTGTAATTTACGAAATTGTGTGTTTTTGATTGAATTATAACTTGAGAGTAGTTGTGAGTTTTTAATCAAGTGTTTCGAAAACGTAGATAATGTGTATCAAGGTGAGATTTAATAATAATAATAATAAGAGAAATAAAGATATATTATTATTATATTATTTTTCTTGAGATTTAGGTATCAAATTTTAAAAACACTTCACATAATATTTTTTACTTTCGTTTTTAACGTATTGCTAAGAAACTTAACATTTTCAATTAAATGCCATAAAAAAAAAACAATTTCTTTAAAAGCTAATTCATCAAAATAGTTTTCACGATAAAACGTGCACACCTGTCCACTTGAGCTATTACAATTAAACAGCGAAAGAAGAAGAAATTATATAAAAAATGTAAATTAATTCTACCATTTACGTGTTGTATAAAAATTAACGTAACCAGCAATTGTTTGGCTGTTAAAAACTATGAAGGTATTGAGTATAATTGCACAGGAAAAGTGGACGATGCATGAAATTAATTCACATCATACTATCGCTTTAGATTTTTCAAAATACACTCGTTGATAATTGTAACGTTACGATGATCTACTTTTAATGATTCGTGTTTCATTAGAATTGTAAATTTTTTGTTGCTATTGTTTCGTTTATAAATAAATTTTTTATCAATTTTCTGTTCATATTTACAATATCTTGCATAATATAACAATAAAAAAAATGAGTAAAAAAATAAAGTCAGCAACCCCAATGCGAAAAAAAAGTTTACGTACTAGTCGACTCCGCGGCTCTCGCAAGCCGATCGGTTAAACAGCATAGGCCGGACAGAAAAGCCTATAGGGGCGGTCCGCGGAGGGTGGAAACCTGGGAAATTTCACGTGCAAGACCCACCCCTCGGCAAAACACGTGCGGCCAAATAGCCTCGCAGAACGAACGCCTTTACTAATCATTGCCGCTCGCGAAAATAAAAAAAAAAACATTTTGACGTTTCACGTCAATTTTTGACATACAATTGCGATTTGTTTTTTTTTTTCTGACGGGCCTGTTCTGTTTAAGTTACCGATGTTAAGTGTGCGTTTTGTATGAGTGTTTTTATGAAGTGTGAAATGTTAAATGCAACATGAGCAGATTTCATGGTTAGTTGAATATAGTATCAAACATGAAATATACTATGTTTAGATTGAATGCGTCAGTTGGTTCTTTTTTGCTTTTTTCTGTATCGTGTTAAGATAAACTTAAAGAGGTTGATTGGTTGCCATTAATAAAATGCATTAGTGCATGTTGACGAGTGATTAGCCGATAATGATACATGCTTCTTTTGTTTACGTTCGAAGATTACCTAACACTTTTTTGCATTCTGTATTCACTGTAGATATCTTGTAGTATAGACAACACTCTATATTTAGATTTTTATTTTGCTCATAATTATAAGTAAATATTCTTAAGGCAAACTTTTTACTTAATCTAAGAGTTATTTACAATATTAATTTTTAATATTAACATTAAAATAGTAACTTAAAAGAATTCTCTAGTCTGTTAGCCAAATTGAGTATTTGGTTAAATTATATCATGCCTTACTTATGCAACGTCCATTTCATATATTTCTTCGTAAAAGTTATTAAAAAACGGTTTTTTTAGAGAAATTTAAGTTTTCCCACTTTAAAAATATCCATTGCGAATGTTTTCTTCAAAAGAGAGAATATTTTGAAAACTAACATTTTCATCTAGACGTTTCAGAATCACATTTTCTACAATGCTTTTCTTAACTTCTTTGAAATCATATCCTAGTGGTCTCTTCCAAAAATAACTTTTCTGTATAAATTCATTTTTATAAGGTCCTACTTCATCCATTTTATTTGATTTTAAATGGTCAGACTAAGAAAAAAATACTCTGATAATAATTATCAAGTTAGTTTAGTTATCGGATAAGAAATATTTACTTAAGTACCTATTTCAAATAATATTGACGTATACAATGTTTGTAAAATCTGCTAATAAGATTAAATATCGTCATTATGACAAATAGGAGTACACTTGTACTGACTGGAAAGATCCACTCAAAACTGTGTTTTTTTCTTCAAAAGATTTAAACTGCATGGTTCTCTTTTGACTTATACAAAATTATATTAAGGTCGTCTTACAAAGAGACTGAACCCAAAGTTCGTACTTTTGTCCCTTCTCAGAATAATCTGATAGGAAACAGGAAAGGCTAATAAATAGTGGCAGCGTGTCACGGGTTCGATTCCCGCACGAAACAAATATTTGTATGATCTACAAGTAGTTGTTCCGGGTCTGGGTGTTTGTGTATGTGAGTTTCTATGTTTGTAAACGCACCCACGATACAGGAAGAAATTCATAGTGTGGGGCAACGTTTTTTTTTTAAGGAAAAGTTTTTGCAAAAATCTTCTTACATAAAGAAAACTAACCAGAATTTCCTGTGGACCTAAAGAAAGACATCTGTGTTCATTTCGGAGTTTCTTCTAAGAGTAAAAAAATATTTTAGCGTTCAATTTGGCGTTAAAAATTTCTTTAAAACAGCCTTCTTAAAAAAATCAATGTGTGAAATAAAATGACGGTTGTTTTTGAAATATAACGTTTCTAATATTCCCATAAACCACTTGATGTGAACTGCCATGCTTACGGCCCTCCAGCCTCTTGATTTGCCAACTCAACGCTTCAGCCATCGAGTTTTTGAAAAGAAGTATTATTGCAACTTCTATAAGATTTATTCATGTGTTTTACTGTGGAAAAATAATTATAATTTACTAAAAGAAGAGAGACAAAAATTAAAACTTTAATTAATTATGTACCTAATTAAATCAGAGACAACAATTTCTGTTCTAAAACGAATTTGAGAAAACAACAAGATCGTAGATTATGGTATTAACTATACGATAAACTTTTACGTAAAATTACTTCAATATTAGATCCGTTTGACATAAAAATCTTTTGCTCAATTAAGCACTGAATATGAAAACACATAACGACTAAAAACCTAAAAATTCGAAGGCTAACGAACTCCTTTCATACACTAATTCATCACAATTGTTTCAATCAATCAACTCAGCATCCCGTAGTCCACTTCTAGACATAGGCTACATCAAGATGTCCTTATTCCGCATCCATTCTTCACAATCGCTTATATTCCAGGTATACAATTCTGTTGATGATATCCTATATGCATAGTTGGATAGGTAAAAGGTACCTATTTTCATTAATAAAATAAAATGTCTTGGTGTTAGGGCATTTCTTTTAAAAAGTACTATTTTATTTCCTGTAGAAAATGTTCTACAGGCATATCAAATTCTTTTTATTTGAATGGATAAGTGAAATGAATTTGACGATAAGGCAGAGGAATCAAAAGCTACTTCATATATGTTGGATCGAGAACTAAAATTGTTTCTAAAATATTAAAAGATACATTCTACTATTACTTACATTCCTTTCAGTTTTATCGCCAATAAAACCACTAGAAATAATAACAAATTCAAGACCTAACACAACCAAATTCTTTTTACAAAACCTTGAACCATTTTTTTCTAATTAAACCGTCAAATACTTCACATTTTACTTTGTAACTATGTTTAGTATTTACGTCAGGAATACCTAATTCTAGTTTATGACGACCTTGGCTTAGATAACGTGGGTTATCAACAGCTTAAACTATGCTAGAAGTGCTGATAATATGTCGTTTGACATAACCTCGGTTTACTAGTGGTGGTTAATGTAATCTGGGATTAATGACGTGTCCACGTGTTTTTTTCATTATTCTTTGAGACCTCGTTATTAGGACCGAAAATTGGAAGCAGGTGGTAAGCAAGAATAAGAAGTCGTAGGTTTGAAGATAGCCAGGCATTACTTTATTTAATTTATTTCATCGCCTCTGCTCTCAAAACTGACGGTGAAGGAAAACATCGTGAGGGAATTGGCTTGTCCTAGAATTTCGAAGACATGTGACATCTACGAACCCGCACTGTTCTAATATAGTGTCATTAGTGACCACTGTCATACGCCTTCGAATTTTTGGTTCTAGGACATGCCGGTTTCCTCACGATGTTTCCTTCACCGTCACATTATAGGTTGAATACCTACCTATGGTAAGTAGATACCTATTGAAAATACATATAAATTGACCTATAATATTACATAAACTGAAAGCTGGGCTACAGACCACTCTCAAAAAAGTCTCAAACTCTGTCTTCATGAAGAAAAAAAAGGCCAAAAAACGATGGATGGATTCTAGAAAAGATGATAAGGATTTAAAGAAGCTGAATACTGATATGATGGCTGATATTGATGCATAGATAACAAATACATATTTCACCAATGAAAAATAAATTATGGTAAAGGCAAAGGGCATTATACACCTTCTAAATGTAAGTTAAAATGCTATACATTTATTAACCAATTGTTAAAAAATGTATAAGAATTTAAAAATAGTTAATAATGAAACATCAGGCCGTAAGGCAAAGCCAAAAGACATGGTTATAGTCGTAATCTTTTTAGTAACATTTTCTATAATACTAATTTAGATTCTTATTGCTGACTGCAAACGCGAACATAATCAACGTTAATAGTTAGTTCCATTTATTGATACAATTTACAAAACGTTTAATAATTTAATCTTGCAATTTTAACGAACACTTAGTTATAGTTCAAATTAGATCAACAACTATTTAAGGCTCGTTGCAATTAATACAATTTATATTTTGTCCATATTTTAGATCATGATAGCTAAAACGGTAGAGAAATAAAATGGAGTCTAAGAAACGTTTATAAAGGCACTTTGTTCAAAAGAAACATCTGCCTAAGCTGTTTTATAGCACTAGAATGAAGTTGTCTATCTATGGCGAATAATAATTACCTATTATTAAAAACAATATTAACATACGATAAACGTTCTAAGCTACTTAGCATATTTATGTATACGAATACATACATAAGCCAAGGCCCCTAATTCTAATGAATACCGAATTAGAACTAAAAGAAAAAAAATCCAATTGTTCTCGAACGCATTAATAAAAATACTATTCTAAATTCAAACGGCCCATTAACCGGTTCCCACGGCGGCCATGTTGGGTCGTCCTCGCCCGCTATTGGTGGAGGCCGCGAGTTTAGAATTAGAATGTAGACCCCACCATTTGGCGAGCGGCAAATTATGTTGCCAGTTTTTACGTTCCAAGTTCAAATAAGCAGCTGTTCGTAATTCGAACGCTGTTTTTTTAATCCTAGGAACGGTTGGGCCGTTAGAAAAAATAGATTGGGATTTGAAACCGTCAATTATTTGCAGACTGGTTGTTAAGTTCTGGCTATTAAAGTTTTATCTAGAGCTATTAAATGAATGAATAGAAATTATAGTTTATACGTAATAATTTCATTTACGGCCCTAGGATTATCTTTGGCTATTTCCTTTTTTATTTATTTAACCTTTGGTAGCGTTTATACCAAAACGGGTGAAGTGAGAATAGGTAACGACAAATGGCATTGACACAGTTGCCCTGCCCTTTAAGTTCTAAATAGTTGTGGGTCACCAATCAACGAAATAACTCTTCAGTTAGTTATCGCCTTTTATGGGTTTCTAATTGGGGTATCAATTACATCCAAAAGTAGATATGTGCGTAAGATTTTTAAGAAGCCGAACAGTGTCAAATTCTACTATGGAATAGTTGTGTTTTTCTCGCTTTTTTTCTGTTATAGACAAACTATGTAAAACTGAAAATATCCATACTACGGAAAAATGATCGGATTCCATAAGATGTGATCCTTGTATCCTGTATCCCGATAGGACCATTGTGTATCGTTTATACAGAAAAAATAGTTTTAAATATGTAAACAGGTAGGTATTTTGTTTCTTAATACAACCTGCACCTTTGTCCAGATATTGGAATAACAATTGTTTGCCAAAATCCATCTGACTATGGCTTAAAATGTTATAATATCCAAGAGATGAGTTGGAAATGCGGGCCGTTAGTATTCATCCTATAAAAGTTTTTATTACCAAGACAGAGGACCTCCTTTGTAAGAAGTAGCTGCTCACAATCCACCACACGGATCCAGAATGGGTCGTGTACTGGTCTTCCAATTTCGGATTTTTCCAAACACCGCCACGGTTTCCTTAGTATATCTTCCTACATTTTTAAAGCTGGATCTAGCGTCACTGGATTAAAAAAAATAGGAACTTATTCTATTCCGATCCAGCACTGCATAATAATGATAAATGCTCTTCATTTAGCAAATTGGTTTTGGCAAACTCTTTTACACGTCAAAAAGGAACTATTTTTAAACTAGATGAGGCCGGTGTTTAGTACCTACCTGACTACTCTGAGAAGAAACATCCGAAACAAACTCAGAGGTCACAGTCTTATTTAAGGATACGGGACACTGTACTGAATTGGATCATGTTTACATTAATCCGGTGCCAATCCAGCGTCTCTGGATCAAGCAGCCAAGTATATTTTGATCCAGTAGAATCAAACGCGTAAGCTACGCTTCAAAAGTCATACGTATCTTTTAAACTATTGCTAAAAACAAAAGTATACACAAGTTATTTATATACAAATAGTACGTATATTTATGTAGGCAGTGACGCGAGTCTAAACAAGCCGTTAGTTAATATTCAAGGCGGCTGTCATTAGCAAAACATCAAGGTGAACCTAACTGGTTGCTCCGCCTGCCTAGCGAGGATAATACCTGTTCGGTGATACTTTTAGGATAGTGGAAAATTTTATACCTATAGAAGCGGTTTCAAGGTGAAGAACGCTGCGGAAACTGGATTTGTGATCGCTTGATGGGAATACCGTTCGATTTATGGGCAGGGATTAGTGTTATTCCTCTATCACTATCTCAGATACCCGCATGGTCCTCCTATGCTCATAACAATGTCTAGACTTTAAAAGAGACAAACCTCTGAATTTGTTTCGGCTGTTTCTTCTCGGAGTAGCCAGGTACGAATAATGATTGTGAAGTGTAAAAGTATTTTTGTAAATATCGTTTATCATTTGGGTTTTCTGTCAAAAATATCTCAGTAGCAGTAGCAGTTACAGAGTTCGGGATATGTGCCCGATTTTTGGAGATAGGTTTGTCTGTTCCTTAGAACTTAAAGGAGGAAAGAAAGCTAGTCCACGGAACAGAGGCGTAGAAGAATAGCCCCAACGAAAAAGATAGACTCCAGAATGAAAAGTCAGTTTCAAAACTACGATTAAATAGATCCGGTAGCTAGGAGGCTTTGTATCAGAACTGAATTCAGATTCCTGAATTTAGTAACTTTAGGATGCCTTTTTTTACTTGGTAAAATCATTAAATGAATCCAACCACCCAGGGCAGGGCGAGAGGGACTGTCAGACTTGTACTGACTAACCTTTTCCAACTATGCTACAGTCGACTTTTAGTAAAACCGGATGCAGCTGAATACCCGTATTTTTCATGAAGTGACTGTCGATCTGACTTTGTGGAAGCCAGTTCTTATTGGAGTAAGTACTGCGTATTACGATACAACTTGAAACAAACATGGAATATTGGGTGATAAATCCGTGACACGGAATTTAAAATTCTTAAAGTTAGTAAAACATATATGATATAGCAAACCACGTTTAATTCTGTTTCTATACATAATTTTAAGCATTATATAATCAAAAGTGCGAAGTCTAATGACCAAAGTCCACAAGAACTCAACTCAAGGCTGCATTAATTACTTATACCTAACTCTGATTTTGATTGTTTTAATTACTTTAATTGCGTTATTAATCTAGTGGACGCTTATTCTACAGCTGGATATGAGGTCCTGGGTTTAATTGCCGCAAGGTAATATATTAGGTTTTTTTATCGGAGGCTTAGAATGTCCAGATTCCTAATTTTCACTAATGATTGGCAACTAAGAATTTAAACCAAAAAAGGAAGAAAAATATTATCCCCTTCGTTCAATTTCTACGTAATACAAGTGAACATCTCCAAGGAAAACATTTAAATGTGTGCGTGGCGCTCAATCATGAGATTTTTTTTAGCGTGGTAAAATCATCAAATCCCATCCAGGGCAGGGCGGGAGGGACTGTCAGACTCGTACTGACTAAAATCCACGGTGTCCTTCAATAGCCCTTTGTGTTCCGGGGTCACGGTAATGAGATAAGTCTCGCGACCCCGGCAGGCTTTGGCCCTCTAGAGGGGGGGCCCCGTCATCATGCTGACACTCTTTGAGGCGCGCGTGGAACACAACGCGCCGTCGACCCGGGCATGGTCCATGGTCGGGTAGCGAGTTGCCCTTTACTCGCCGCCCGCATGCCCAACCCCAACATAGATGGGAAAAAGCTAGGCAGATGATGATATTCTTGAAGTAAGACGAGGTATTTGAAACAGCGAATATTTAAGAAATATTCAATAAATGTACAAGACCATGCATGGAATTTAAATTATTCACGAAGGTACGGTAATCGTAGTCCTTTGCCAAATGTGTCATTCCATATTATGTGTCACTTGGTCTTTAAGTAAGAACGGGGATCCTCATTTCATGTCTCGTGGTCTGTAGCACTCATTCCTAGCTAGCAACCCACCCCGGCTTTCCACGCGTATCTAATATATAAAAATCAATGCCACTTTTCGTTGTAATGTTATAACTCAAGAACGGGCTCACCTATCCAAACCAAATGTTTAGGCTTTGTTCGGACTATTTAGTAGATGCTTTATGTGAAGTTTGCACAAAATCGGACGAGCGGTTCTTAATATACCCGTGCGAAGCTGGGCCGGGCCACTAGTTAGTACATAAATATTATGCCTTTTATGTTTTATTACATCTAACAAGGCTGAAAGCTTCCAGGTGAGACTTTTTTCGACATTTTCAACTATTATCCACAGTTCCACAATCATCATGTGCCCTTATCCCATTATACTTGTGGTCGGTACAACATGTTTTCTTCTTCCATTTTTCCCCTGTCAGACGTCAAAGCATCATTTTTACTCCTTTTAAATTCATATCATTCCTCACACAATGTATCCCTCTTTTCTTTGGCCTTCCTCTTCCTCTCCATCCATTAACAGTAACAGTAAATTAAGTAATTCACCTTTTTTTTGGTTTGATAAAATCATCAAATGAGTCCACCCACACTGGGTTTAGCGGAAGAGACTATAAGACTTACTGAGTAGGTACACTATGCACCCTGTTCCATAAATTGTCCTTTACGTTCTAGGATCACGATGACCTCCTCAAACGCTCAGTTATTCACGTAATTGTAAAATATAACATAAGGTCATCAAAATGCAATGCGCAATATTTAAATAAAACCAATTATAATAAAATATGTGGTTTTGTATGATAAACGTTTAAAAACGCTATAAATTAAAGCATTCGAAATACATTATTTATTCTAATACTTGACACGATTCTTGGTCATTTTACATAAGTTTATGGAAGATAGAACCTCAATATGCGTCACAAACCGCAAGACATAATATTTACTGCTTTTGAAGAGATATTTTAGGATGTACTCAAGAACAAAGACATCAGGGTAATAGGCACCACCCTAACTTCCAAATTCTAACTTGTTTTTTCATTAATGTTATTTTATCATCATCATCACCCGGAAGACGTCTACTGCTGAACATAGGCCTCCCACTTAGACCGCCACGCCGAACGACAATTCGCCACTTGCATCCATCGGTTGTCCGCGACCCTCACGATGTCGTCGGACCACCTAGTGGGAGGCCTGCCTACGCTGAGTCTTCCGGTCCGTGGTCGCCACTCGAGAACTTTTCTTTCCCATCGGTTGTCAGTTCTACGAGCGATGTGGCCTGCCTATTGCCACTTCAACTTACAAATTTTATGAGCTATGTCGGTGACTTTGGTTCTTCGCCGAATATCCATGTTCCGGATTCATATCCCGCAAAGAAACTCCGAGCATAGCTCTTTCCATCGCTCGTTATTTTATATCTTACTAATATTATAAATGCGAAAGTTAAACTATTGAACCATTCAGCCTAAAATTTCGCATGCACAATATTGTTGTATTTTAAGTCCGTCGCTTCGTAAAAAACACAACTATTAACAAGAAATTATTTAAAGTATAGTCGTCAAAATGGCAACAATATTCGTTGCCTATTAACCATAGATAATATCAAGAAATAACACGCAATATTAACGCAATTAATACTTTTAAATGATAAATAGTTGCGATGGGCAGATTGCAAGCGCAAAGTATCCTTCGAAAGACGGAACTATTCAATAAACAAGTAATATTATACAATATGCAAGCTTTAAAATATTTAAAAATATGAGTTCTTTTATATTTTAAGTCGTCCTTTGAGGAAACACCTGTTAAAGTAATTGTTTTTAAGGCTATTTCGGTACTGCTTAATGCATTATTGGTGAACATTGATAACGTTGACCTCTGGTCCGCAACAACGACTCAATGAGTCTACATCAATTTTTTATTTTACCCTTTTTATGAGTTCAGATATTCAACAAAAATCTCACATCAAGTGCTGTCTCTGAGAAAAAACTACAAAAAGTTAGACGTCTTTAAGCATACTTAACACAACACTAAGGTAGTGCAAGCGCCATCAGGACGTCATTTGCAAGCGGCCATTAACATTATTGTGTTAAAGTTTGCCTTAAGTGTGTGATTTCCCATCATACCTCGCGTCCCCGTCTTATACACTGTTCCCCTATCACTGAAATGATTGTAAAATTTTAAATGAACGCTAGCAAAGTCGCGGGTGAAAGCTAGTACAAAATAAATGTAATTATGTTATATCAAAGAGAATAACATTTGTACAGGGATTATTATAATGAATACTTAATTAATTTAAAAGCCACTTGTCTACGCAAAACCTTGTTGTCTTACCAAGGTTTATACATTTTCATACTACGAGCAAATAGGATTCTAATTTAATAAAAAAACTCCCACGAAATCAAGGTCAGAATTACAAGGAAAACTGCATCTAATCAACTAAGAAAACGTTTCAACAAAAACCAGTTTTAAAACTCAGAAATACATCGAATATTTCTAGGAAAAACAATATTATATCACGACTGTAATACTCTGAGCGTTAAGCAGAAGTGTTTTCTTAAAGATTTTCTTTGGAATTAAAAATTAGATTAGAACTTGCGACCTCCGGATTCAGTACATCTGACGCTCTTTCCAACTTGGCTATCGAGGTTCGTGCCTACTGCGTCGAAATCTTCAATCCATTTCTAACGTAAAGTCAAGTGTAAGTAATTCGTCCGGGGGTGCTAAGACAGGAAACCACCACGTGCGCCCGTGGACTGGAGTTCCCTCTCGGATACGTCCGGGGGGAAGACCAGTTTTTCGGGCCGGTGCACCCTGGGATGCGGGCAAAAACTCTTCCTTAGGCACTGTGTGCCTAAGGGGTCTCTTTGCCCGTATGCGAATAGCCTGTCGGGTGGACGCTCCAACGCGTGTCCCTCTGATTAGCAGAGGGCACAGCGGCGGAGCGGGCTTGCGGACGGTGAGTAATTTGGCCCCTTATGGGGCCAAATGCCTGCTGGGGTCGCGGGTTTTTCTTAACCCAGGATACGTGGCCCCGGAACGTTAAGGGCATCCGAAGGAATACGGGTGGATTTTAGTCAGTAAGAGTCAGACAGTCCCTTCCGCCCCACCCAGGGCGGGAGGCCTCATTTGATGATTTTACCACCTAAAAAAAAAAGTAATACGTCCGAAATTAATATTTTTATCTTAATCCAAATCCCGATCCGATTTTTTTTACGGCTGCTCGCCGTCTGATTGGACATCTATCAGACTTGGATAAGCGATTCGGTCGTTTATTGGTTACAGACTGAGATAGGGAATGAGATAGCAACCGAGTTATATTGTTAATTTCTAACGTAAGTGCCAATATATTCTGACGGTTACAGAATAGAAAAAAACATTTATTCAAGCGTAAACAGAAAAATAATCACATTGTTAGAAAAAAAAAAGATAAAATAATATGTAAAAACAGAATAATGAAAAAATAAAAATAAATAAAACCAACATGAAAATTGCGCTGAGCATGTCCACACAGCATTTGCTGGGTGAAAGACACCCAGCGCTGGTTTTAATCGCATTTAATAATGAACTACCCTTTGGCCATCAATCAATTATGGAAGACACGAATCCATAATCCATGGGTGCTACTTCAGAAATTCATCAAAAGAAAAACGCAATAACACTTTGTCCAATTTGACAAATGAACGAACTCATACTTAACAGTCACGCTTGATACTCGAAGCAATCTAGGAAAAATCTTTTAATAGGCTAGTTGCCCTAAAAAATGTAATAAGTCCGTCTTTTAGATTATTCAAAAATAAGGGACACGGATTTTTTAATTTGTAAATTAGACTAAAAATGACAAAGATATACCCTATTAAAGTTACGTGTGACGTCACGCCGCGTGGCATTTTTTCGCGCGGGGTGACGTCCCACGTAACTTTAATGGGCTATATCTTTGTTATTTTTTGTTTAATCGAAAAAAGAAAAAATACGTGTCCAATATTTTTTTATAATCTAAAATACGGACTAAATAGAATGTAACTATTTTGACCCTGGAAACTACCCTATTGAAACACATTTCCTTATCCAATAAGGACTATACCCTCCAAGTTCATAAAGCTTCAGGAACAAAAAAATAACATAAAAAGTCATTCCTGAAGCTTTATGAACTTAGAGCGTTGTATTGATGATTTTGTTGATTAAAATTCTGTAACTACATACGTCTTACAGCCGCGATCAATATTTTAATCAACATACAACCTAGCACTGGCCTGCAAATTGCAAAAAACCCAAGAAATTTTGAATTTCGCGGGCTACCCTGGAGCATTCACCTTAATGCCAGTCAGAGACGGTCTTATTGAAGAAGAATTTGCCAAAAAGCAATTTCAAAATAGCTTTATCAATATAAATTACCAAGGTTACAAGCCAATGCGATTGACCGGTACCTCGAAATCGTCTAAACAGTTCTAACTGCAATCACAAGACCCCAAATATCGTTGAATATCAAAGTTAGCCATCAGGTCAATGAAATAGATTTGATTTACTAAGTGAAACCGTAGTCGAATTGATTCCGGTGATACGGTTTGAAATTCAGAGCTAATTTTAGGTTGAATGTTTGTCAAGAGCAATTTGTGAATGTAGAGAAATTTGATTCAAGATTAAATCGTTTTTTATAATGGTTGTTTAAGGGGCTTACAGAAATCTAGAATTTGTTTAAATTCTTAACAGCATTTTAAGATGTTGAATTATTTCTGTTAACTTGTTAATTCTGATTCAAGTGCACTCAAATTCTCTTGATGCATTTAACGAAATATCTATACACGCAGAGAAATGTCTGGCTACCTATACGAGAACTTCTGGTTGCAACCGTGACAGCAAGACTCACTAGTTGACTTTACAAAATTTTTAGTAATAAATACTAAGTAAGTAGTACTTAGAGATAACAAGGACTTAAGTATTTATTACTAGAAACGTTGTAAAGTCAACTAGTCAGTCTTGTTGTCACGGTTGCAACCAGAAGTTCTCGTACCTATACATTTCTCTGCGTGTACATAAATATCCTTCTATTCATTCAATCGTTTGAAGATGACAAAGAAAGAATGATGTTTTAAATACGTTAAAAAGTCAATTCACGTAGATAAAATTTTGAATGTGTCTTAGCGTTTGTTTACAAGTATGATTTAATAATGTCTATAATAAACTTACAATCACTTCAGTTCTCGAAAGAATCTAAATAAACTTCTTCTCTATCCTACCATAGGTACTATATCTACCAATGATTTCTTGTTGTGTCAAGCATTCTTAGTAGTCGGGACTGTCTTAACAGATAACCGTGACCATGGAACGCAAAGGGTATTTGAAAAAACAGGGTGAATTTTATTCAGTAAGAGCCTGTCAGGCTCTCAGTCCCTTCAGTTAGGTTGGATACAGCTTAAAAGAACGGTGTCAGTTGTCGTTAATTCTGGCACAATTTCAGTACCAGACTTAGATTCTTATCGTCTGTGTTGTCTTCTACTTCTCTTCTGTTCCACCTCTCTCTCACCTCTCATACTCCTCTCTCTTCTGCCACAGAGTCCCGCATCGGAGTCGGACAGCAGTTCGGTGTCGGGGGCGAAGAGCCCGGCGTCGGCACCTCCGCTGCTGCAGCACCTGTTACAATTGCAGGCGCAGAACCCACAGACTATAGCACAGGTATGTTACTAAACAGTTCATTGAAAAAATTTAAATTTAGTCTTAGAAAACCTTGGCAAAATCACAACAATCAAAACTTTACTACTTACCGTGTGTTTATCTTCACGTCAGCAAGAATGGATAAAGTAAGGAATGAGTTTATAAGGGGAAGTTTGAAAGTGGCGCCTGTTACAGAAAAAATGAAAGGGAATCGTCTTATATCTTAGTACGGACATGTGATGAGGAGGGATGACACCCATGTGACTAAGAGAGTGATGAGTATGAATGTTGATGGATGGAGAGGAAGAGGAAGGCCAAAGAAAAAATGGATGGATTGTCTAAGGAATGATATGAAAGAAAAAGGAGTAAATGATAGTGTGACGTCTGATAGGGGAGAATGGAAGAAGAAAACGTGTTGCGCCGACCCCAAGTAGAATGGGATAAGGGCAGGAAGAAGAAGTGTGTTTATCTTCAAACCCAAGGTTAATCTTAACAATATTCTGGAAAACCTTGTTTCTATTCAATATGATAAAGAAAACGTTAGTTAATAAAATATTAAGACCTTATAATTATAAAGATACTGTGGCCTCATCACGACTTTTGCGTGGTATAAAATTAGTGAGGCGTTATTTTCATTTTCCACACACTTTACGTTGTAATAATTCAAGAACGATGTAAGGCCAAATACTGAGAATTCAAAATAAGGCCTCAAGTTACTACAGGTTACCTACGCCTTTGTCAAAATAGTCTAGTTCATTCCACCATAAGACCAACTTACCATCTACTTCATATTCTGTAATATGTTAATCGTAAGTGGTATCACAAGCAGGGGTACACAGACATGTGTGTGCAGTTTCAGCAGATGCTGACGGCGCTGGCAGCGCTGGGCAGCGGGCTGGTGCCGCCGCCGCCGCTGTCACAACCCTGGATGATGCAGCGGCTAGTGCAGAGACAGAATGAGAGGTGAGTCCATGATTTTTTTTTGTTTTTGTGTAGCATCTCTCAGGTCAACCTAGAGGAGGTTGTGATCTGCTTACTGGATCCTTAAATGACTCTAAGGCCTTACAACTAAAAAACTAAGTGACCACACGCTAAGGGCACCCCCTGTGGGGGTGAGTCGATGAATTTTGTTAAATAGGTGCCCATGTGGAATAAAATGCTACATGAAAAACTATTCCACTAAGGGCACCTGCAAAAAAATTTGATAGGTACCGTTCGTGGAATAGCTTAGGAGCCGTTCGCTCAGGTGCCATTTCAGCGGGTGCCCTTCCTGGAATACCTCCTATTATGTGGATTTTGGTAGGTATGACAATTGACACAGACGTCAAAGACAGTTCAAAAATCGTGCTTTTAACAGATATAGTGATTTTTTTTTACCTTAGACATAATCCGTCTTACTATGAAGAGGACTTGTCTAAAATAAAATGTAACTGCTAAACGACCCTTATATCAACGTCAAATGTTGTTTTGCAGCTGACAGTTTTTTTAGAAGCTACGTTTAACTTTTTTGTAGTTAGACGGAATATTTCTAACTTTAACTTTGAACTAGGTTATAGTCCACTTGCTGAAGTATTCAAAGAGGTTTTAAAAATTGAAACACCACCTATTTCGCTCTTATCTATGTTCTAAAACCAATGCAAAAAATACTTCGCTTGTTATAATTTAGACAGCTTTAGATATAACCAGGTTTATCTTGGCCTAGCTTTTTATGATGTTTTCGAATAATGAACGGTCACGTGTACTGGATTTTCACTGGCAAATAATACCTATACAGCAGATATAAAAGCACAAGTGTTAATAAAGAATTGAAACATACAACGGAAAAACATTGAATATACCATTTCTAAAACATGAGAGGAAGCAAGGCATCCAACCGGAATAAAACAGAATTTCTTGGTTAGACAAATAAGGAAGGATTGATTTCTATGTAGGTACTTTAGAGGTTAATCTTGATATTGTGCCAAATCGGAAGTATTTAGATTAATTTAACTTTATATCCTTTATCAACAATTCAATACTACAGATCCATAGGCTTCAATTCTTATTTCATAACTTCGTAGTAAGTAACTCTGTTTGAATATTAACCTGTCCTCGCCTTAACGGCTAAACCGATTTTGATGATATTTGGCAGACAGATAGACCTTACAGAGGTGTCATAATGACATTTTATTCCTATGACAGTACAATAGGATAATTTCTGATATCCGCTTTACGGTTCTAGGGTGTCTCAGTTCGATTCCTAGTTCGAGAAATGTGTTTTTGGTTTTTTCTTTCAAGAATTACTCAGAAAAACGATGTGTGAATTTTAGTTCTTTATAAGTTTTCTATTAACAACCTACCACTTCGAAAAAATAATATTAATTAAATTTTCAAAGAGTATTTAGCTATAATACGTATCTATTCAACCAGTCAAGGATTATAGCCATAATTCATGTAATACAACGTACAATTTTACAAACACCATGACTTTATTATTGAGAGAAAAATCAACAATGAATAGAGTACACCTTGAACTCAATATAGACGATTTGCTGTAAGTGTGCCTACTGATATTAAGGTGTGATGCGTGTGGAATGTTTCATACAAAATAAAGTATGCCTAGCAGGAATCATGATAAGCCTATAATAATAAAGCCGTACTAATAACTAATCTTATGTCTGTACGCAATAAAGATTAGGACACGCCTGAAACTACTTCGGCCGAAGCTACGGGTAACGTGCTTAGATAGTAGTACCTCAAAGACCGCTTTTCGAATCGTCTACCTAAGACATTTCTTTAGGAGGATTTGAAATTACTAAAATAAATTTTGGCAGCGTTCGTAAATAAGGAATATCTAAACAAAGTCAATTAAAATAAGTAACTTAATAAATGTGGTGTTAAGAATCATTTTGTATGAAACAGCAAACAATGATATCACTTAAGGGGGCACCAAGGTTAGCCCAAAGGATTTACGATGATCACAAAATTATACATCGTATGAATGGTGCCGTTCTAACGGCATTGAATACATAAAGTTTAAGGCGAAATATCTGAGCCTTTTAACCAAAGATTTTGTAGAACAATAAGCGATTAATGTTTGATTCTTGATTAACAATGGTGGCCTGTGCACTTTGATCCTTTAGGCTTGAGGATGGCTTAAGAACAACTTTATTGAAAAGTCTACTACACCGATTAGTGGTTGCCAACAAAAACTTTGTAGGTTCGAAACTACAGAGGCATATATATCCTTGTCTGAACATTTTACTAAAACTTATCATAAAACTATGATGACAAACATCATGAGAACACCAGCAAGTCATAACAACAAAAATAGGCTATATATTTTACTAAAAAAATCTAATTAATCCGTCAGTTAGATTATCAAATAATATTTGACCAGTATTTTTTCTTTTTTTACGCAAACCAAAATTGAAGGAGATATGATGCTTTCAAAATTGCCAATACGTCACAATTTATTACTTTTTTTACTGAATTCTGACGTCACTAGCCCCCACTCTCGAGTCTTGATGTGTTATATCTTGGTAAATATTCATTGATTTTACATAAGAAAAAATATGTGTCCGTTATTTTTCAAAACTCTAAATAACGGACTTATTAGATTTATAATTTACTAGCTGACCCGGCAAACGTTGTTTTGCCATCTAAATAATTTTTGCCTAAAAAATAAAAAAATATTTAGGGGTGGACTACCCCTAACATTTAGGGGATGAAAAATAGATGTTGGCCGATTCTCATAGATACCGGATAAGCACAAAAAATTTCATCAAAATCGGTCAAGCCGTTTCGGAGGAGTATGGCAACGAAAACTGTGACACGAGAATTTTATATGTATATTAGATTGATACTGTCAAATAGCCTATTCTGTACTTACTCCACTTACTTCCCAAAAAAAGAAGCTCTGTGACCCGTCATTGGGAATTTTGTGGGAGTGAGCAGTGAGGACAGGCTTTAAGATGCACTTCCACGATACTTCACAACTTTAAAGAGAGACAAAATCATAAAAGGGCCGACATATCTTTTTTCCTTCTTCCACCTAGTTCGACATTGAATATATATTTGCGATGCAATATTCATTAATAATTCACGAATGAATAAAAGATTTGAAATTGCTAACAGATCTACTTCATTAATTTACAGAACACACATACAGTACCTTTATAATTGAAGATTTCTTGAGGGTCTAAAGCTTCGAGCAGACGATGGATAATTTGTCCATCGGACAAAATGACCGCTGAAATGGAATCTGTCCATTGGTTGTTGCATTGTTTTGTTATCCATTGACTGTTGCAAAATGTACTTTGCGTCTGATCAGTAGACAAATTGTCCATTCTTCTTGTTACTGTGTCGATGGAAATACAAATGGAGTCAGTTTGTAGGAAGACTACGAGTTAGGCGTTGTAGCTATAATGAACACACAGGATAAAAATCCATTATCGACGGACAAATCGTCCATCGTCTGTTCAAGGCCTAAAGTCTTTAGACTTAATATACCTTGATAGGTTTCTTGCCATTGGCCTAATAAAATCTAGATTTAGGAAGAGAACTAGACCTTGACCCATTTTTTTATTTATTTACACGGAACAGCCTCGTGGGTATAAACTTGTATTCCTTTCATCTTTCATAGATACAAAGCTATCCTTGACTGGATACAGAATATTATTCTATAACACAGATGATATTAATTTGTGTTATGGTCGAATGGCCCGAAGGCCATTTGGGCCAAGCAGACTGAATACCTTATCAATTGGGAGGCGAAAAAGTGACATAAGCTCTTGGTGCAAGTCTACATAGAATACGAAGCAGTTCAGCTTGTTGTGACAGCTTTTTGGTTTTCACCATTTCGAGGGCGGTGGCCGTTACCACTCAGCCATCAGAGCTTTCCATTTATCAGATTGTGACATCATTGATTTGACCCATATAAAAAAACAAACGGTTCCAATTTTAATAGATCAAACAACTCTGAGAATTCTGCACAGATCAAACCGTCAACAAAATCGAATTGAGAACCATCTCCTTTTTTGGAAACTTTCTAAGAAGGGTTTCCTAGGTCAAAAGAGCAAAACAGCAACCTTGCTCTACTTAGCCTCTCTATTGTTTATTTAAGCCGTCAATCAATGAATCAACTCCGGTCTAAATTACAGCCTTACCATATAAAGACATCTCCCAAAATGGATCATTCATTCTTCATTTCTGTAAATGGTTTTTGTTTGGTCTTTCCTTTATGACCCATTTTAACAAGAAATCGCATTCTTTGAGTATCAATTCCAATTACAAATTTTTATGCTATGTTTCATTATTATATGTAGACCGTTGGTCCCAGTTATCATTCAGATCTTTTACTGTAGTTTCTGGTTGTCAGAATTACTCAGTCAGAATTGGTCCGATAGGCAGTCGCTCCGTGTAAAATACTGATATTCAAATGCATCCAGTAAGGCTGAAAATCGACTTCAACATAATCGGGTAAAAGTTGGTGATCAATGATCCATTCAAAAATATACCTATATTACTATTTTTTTCGCTATACATTACACCTTATTAATAAACGTGGACTAAAGTTACGCCAAGGTTAATCCTTATAAAATGTATGGTTAATCCGAAGATTAACCTTGGCGTAACTTTCATTATCATCAGCCTATAATGTTCCCACTGCTGGGACACAGGCCTCCTCTCTGTGAGAGAGATGGCGTAACTTTAGTCCATGTTTATTAATAAGGGGGTACAAGTTTTGTGTAAAGAATAATATAATCTACACTAGTTTACGAGAGAAAAGTTTTTGGGTGTTTTATCATCAATTTAATTGGCATTCTGGGCAACGGGAATGCGTAGATTCTCTTATAGAACCTGTGTAGGTTTAGAATTTTGCGAGAATAATCAATATGATCAACAAATTAATGGCCACACCAAGAGATATTAGTCGAGGAGCAAATTCAGTCTCAAATCGATAATATTCGCACTATAAATTATCAACCTAACCCCCCAATGTCAACTGTATTTAAATCTAACCTTCAGTCGCTTAGCATTAGAATTCATGTCGTTTTTGGTTATGTGACTAGCATACAATAGCTAATAGAGGAAACCTGGACGACAGCCAATTATTTTGATTTACAGTATCTTCGAGATAGCTTAAACAGCCTATAATTTTTCCACGGCTGGGACACTCGCCTCTTCTTTCTGAAGAAAGTGAGTCACGCAGGCCAAGTCATCATCATCATCAGCCTATTAATGTTCCCATTGCTGGGACACAGGCCTCCTCTCTGTGAGGTGGAATGGACCGTCATCCACCACGCTGTTGATTGGTAGATGTCACATGTCTTCGAATTTTTGGTTCTAGGACATGCCGGTTTCCTCATGATGTTTTCCTCTACCGTTTTGAGAGCAGTGGTGATGAAATAAATTCACCAAGTAATGCGCCTGGCTGGGTTCGAACCCACGACCTACAACTGGTAAGTCGTGGCCCATACCACTGGGCCACCACTGAGCACGCCCAGTATGGCTTGGTGAAGACGTCATCATCATCTCTCTAGCCTTTTCCTTCTTAGTTAGAAGGCTTCCAGTCTCACCAAATGCAGGAGAATATTGATATGAAGCGACTGACAATCTGAGTGACCAGCATATTCCACTTAGCACTGGTGGTATATCCTTGTTAAGGAGTGTTAATTTGTTAAGTTAAATTGTTTTTAAATTTGTTTTGAATGGGTACGTAACAAAATCCCGAAAGTTCATAATACCTATAATTGAAATACCGACTTCCAAAACACCGAAATTCAAAATATAAAAGTTTTAAATGCCGATAGTCGTTATATCGAAACACAAAATAACGATGTTTAAATGCCCGAAAGGACGAAATCACGAATGGACGAAATATGATTGTATGGTTTTAGTAATTATGTAGTTTTGAAAAGGTGCTTTAAATTCAGCAGCGCTTTCCTGGTTTTCCTTTGATCTGAACTCCTAATTTCGTGAGGCAGTAGAAACAACTGTTTTCACTTAAATTTGAAACTATTCCTCTGCAACGTAATTCAAATTCTTCGAGGTGATATTCAGTTAACTTAATACAAAATATTTACAAACATAGCTTCAATTGATTACTTGTTAACGACTGGTTGTCAAGCTTTCGAGTGACACTTGCTTTTGCGTAATTTTGATGAACAATAGGCAAAGAATGATGGCCATTTTTTGTCGCAGTCACATCATTGAAACAGATATTTTCACATAGAACTCCAAGAGGATGTTATAGCTAAAACAACAATTATTAGAGCATCTATATTCACAATAAGATTGTTGAAATATTCAGTTTATGGGAATTAAATCGGAGATGCAGTTATTCTCATTATTATTCAACTTTAGATCTACCTACCTTGAATTACTAAATAGTTTAGATGTGGATTCGAAATGTTTTTATAATTAATTTCATCAACACTATTTTTCACAGTCGCGTAGTTAGGCGGGGGCGGACCTTAGCCTTTAGAAACTAAAATTCATCCTGAAAGAATATGCCTTCGCAGATGCGTCTTTAAGCTTGTTTCCTCGCCTTTTTGTCAATGTTCGTCACCTGACTGTGAATATGAACAATCAGCACATCATATTCTTTGGGAGTGTATTCTTTGGCAGAACGAACGCAATATATGTTGGATACTGTTCAGACTTCATCAGGAGTCATTTATTATACGGACCTTGTGGAAACTCGAACAAACTTCCGTCCGTTCAAGCGTTTTTGTCATACCTATTATTGGAATCAAATATAGCAGCTCACAATTTAGGACCCATTAACAATAGTAGTCATTTTTACCCGTGGTGCGAGGCAACTGGGCTTCTCACAGTTGTCATGTCCCTTTGTGCCTATTGGCCTTGCTTTGTTCTGTCTCCTGCTTGCATGGAGGGAAGTGGAAACATATGTTTCCTACTCCTCCACTATTCTTTTCTGATTAATTTCGTGCAGGATCCAAGACAGGTAAATTCATTCTCCGGGACACATCGAGCTTCATTGTCTCGGCGCTTTTCTGGTGGTTGCCACTGTTGATTCTGGCTCTCAGGAGTTGCAGTGGTTTGGGAATAGTGTGGGTTTGTCCAAAAAAAAAGATGCGTCTTGCCCCGTCTTCTTAGATTTGGTCTCGCTACGCCACTGGTTTTTCAAACGGTAAAGGAAAACTGCGACAGGAAACCAACATGTCCTAGAACCAAACATTTGAAGACATGTGACATCCATCAACTCTCATAGATCCACGTGATGCATAGCAACCCACTCCTTCTCACAGAGAGAATACCTGTATCCCAGTAGTGGGAACGTTATAAGTTAATTTTCCTATTTTTAGTAACATTTGTAAGCTTGTATAGTTTTTCTAGAGCATTCATTGTATGACAGCATTTGCTTTAAGCTTCATTTATAAACCGCTACAAATTCTATTCGCCTCATAGAAGGCTCGTTTATTAAACGAACAGTACATATTACAATTCTCCAAGTACATACGGTATTCAGTATCAGGTGTAGCCTCAAGGTTCAGTCACAATTTGTAATTTAAATACGTTTAGTTGAATTCGCGCCACCGCGTCCGCCATTGTTGTTACATCTCCGCCATGACAGGTGATGTGACGTCATAATATTCAAACGTTCTTTTGTCTATATTTAAATTTTTGTTAAGGTAAATTGTTTTTTTTTTTTAATTTGTCGTGTCGGCTGCATTTTCTTAATTTTTAATTTCGTGAGGCTGTCGAAACATCATTAAATCATTTCAATTTGAAATTATTCTTTTGCAATGCATTATTAAGTGAAAGTAATGCTTTAACATTGATTTTATCAGCGTCTTTCTATGAATTGGTATTCGATAAAATCTAATAGCCACAAAATAAATTGCAAAGATTTTGAAGTTTATTATCACGTGACTATCTCTAAACTAGATTTCTTTCTGATCTAATATTCTATATTGTCTTGGAACTTTAGATTTTTATTGAAAACTGTTTCCAAACTCCAACACACTATTATTTTGAGTGCCATCCCACATCAAATGTTTTTTTTTCCAATTTACTACAGGACCTTAAATTATATTGTAATCTTCATTGGTTTCCAATACACCAGTAACTACCGACTTGTCATTCTAAAAATGTACTATGTTAACTACTAAATCAATGCCAGTTATCAAAACTCAATTCTCATCATGAGAGAATCTAATTCCTTCCCTGATTTCCTTTCAAAACTCCGCATATCTAAACCTCTTATCGTAGCATAAGAAGCCGCAGTTTGCTACTTACAACGGATATGCCACCGACAATCTGAGTTCCGGCGCGCCCTCTCTCACAGATTTGTTCCTTGGCTGTATAAACCGATTTTAAGACCTTGTTTGTGTATGTTTTATGACAGACTGGGTTTTCCCCGCGATTACGCTCGTGTTCAAGTGGAATTTGACAATTTGTCATCAACAACATCTTCTTGCCCTTATCCCATTTTACTTGTAGTCGGCGTAACACGTTTTCTTCTTTTATTCTATACCCTATTAGACGTCACATTATCATCAAGGGGGTAAGTTCTTTCAATCATCTTTTAGACAATCCATCCATCTTTTCTTTAGCCTTCCTCTTCCTCTACATCCATCAACATTCTGTACTCTGCATGTAATACCTAATTTAATTAAATCTTGTAACATCATCTACTATCAACAATCTTTATTGTTTTTTTCCTGGGCCAATATTTTCGGTACAAAAGTTCAAACAGAACTTTTGTACCGTTTGTGTTGTTGTATTTATGTAAAATTTCAGGACTATCATCATCAAGTGGTGTGAATAAATTGCGATAAGACTTTTGACTTACGAACACCCGAGAATTCATATCACACTAAAACATCATCATCATATCAGCCGTAAGACGTCCACTGCTGAATAGGAATAGGCCTCCTCTACAGACTTCCAGTAGGACCGGTTGTAAGCGGCTTGCATCCAGCGTGATCTTGTGGTCTTCATAAAATCACAAACACCAAAACATAAAAGTGCATTTAAATGCAGTTGAAATAGCAATACTTATTCAACATTTTCTTAATTAGATACTCACGCAATAGGTAAAATATCAAAATTATAAGTAACAGGAATATTGGTAAAAGCTTCAGGATTTCCAATTCAAAGAAATCATCTCTAAAACTCGTCAATAGTTATGTTACAGTGCAATATTGAGAATACAAAATAAATTAGTCTTTCACTCCACACAACTAGGTTTTCTAATGAAATAAGTCCTTTCGATGTACTTATTTCTCTTTTCAATGTCTCTCAAATTCATTACTTTTTTTGTAAAAAGAAAGAAAAAACTTTTATTGACGTTTATACCAAACTAAGTTTTAAAAACACTGATTAGTTTATCTTCCAGGTTAAGCAACGCTTGTCGAAGTCTGCCCGTGGATGGTTGACCATTACTAAATATCTAAACCTGTTCGTGGCTCGAAACAGAAGGCTCTTGTAGGGAGACACTGCCAGATTTTCAAATTACAGGTGGGACCAACGGCTTTAGAGGCACGGAGGAGACTAGATATGGTAGGTAGATAATGATAGCCACCCATCCATTAACCAACGGAGGCAAACACGGCTTAGCCATGAAGACCCGTGCGGCTGTTACCATTTAACCACAAGCCTAAGACTCTTTGCAACATAAAACTATCCGTCTTACCACAAGAAAGATAAACATCTGTTGAACGCTTGTCTAAAAAAAGTGTAACTGCAAAACGACCCTTATAATGAGAAATGCCGTTTTGACATTGACAGTTTTTTTAGTCAAGCGGAAGACGGTAAATTTCTTACCCACAAATACAACAATTTCGATTCAAAAATCGTATACCAAAACATGGCACAACTTAACAAATCAATGGACACACACAAAGTATCACAAATTCAGTCCGGACAGACGGACGCGTGTCCCCAAGAAGTGATCACAATAACATCTGAACACCTTTGTGAGGAAATAGACGACGCTATGTGGGCAATCGAGGGTTTTACGATATTTTGCGGGATTTTGAGTGAACTAGTTTAGAAATGGGACGGTTGTAATGTCGAGAAATGGTTAGTCTGGCTATGTTTTGGTTGAAATAAGTTGTTTTTTTTTTGTGGTAAAATCATCAAATGATTCCTCCAAGGCTGGGTGGAGCGGAAGAGATTTTCAGAGTCTTATACTTCTTCTTCACGTTTATTAATAAGGGGGTATACCCCCTTATTAATAAACGTGGACTAAAGTTACTACCAGGATAATCTTCGGATTAACCATACATTTTTTAAGGATTAAGGGGGCCACTGACTAAAAATCTACCTTGTCCCTTTGAAAAGGTTATATAGATTAAACATAGTATGTATATTATACCAGATATTTAGATTTATTTCTAAAAAAAAATCTATACCATTAATTATTACCACCAAAAATTAAAAACTTGCAAAACTTAGTACAATTAAAAAAATTGTCAAATTGTCATTTACATGACCGATTTTTGCCACACGGCAGTCGCCAGGCAAATCTACCAAAATCGTGTAAACTCCATTTGTCCGTATTGGTACTCATTATTAATGAGTTACCAGCCCAAGTAACACATGCAAAGTTAAGCCTAGATATAGGGCATCCCCAAGTCATCCCCAACAATATCTACCCCACGACTTTCCCGATACTAAAATCACTGAATGTCATGTCACACAAATTCAGTATTGAACCCACGTCTCTAAGAATGCACACAATAACATCATACTGAGGTCTTTGTAGGACGGACACGTCTGTCACTGACTGAGCTATGTGGAAGAACGAGAAATAAACGATATGAAACCGATTTTCAAGACGGTTTTTAAGTTTCGAAGTGGAAAGTCGTTTAACTACGTTTTACGAAATGCAATGTTGGAACACAAGCCTACAATTCTCTTTGAGAAAAAGTGAATCACAATGTGACAATGGGCCTTGATTTGGTACTCGTGTACGCTATAATGTCTTCCTTTTTTTGCTAATTTTTCGTGAAGTTATCTTACACAGATTGGCAAATGTCCTTAATATATTGATGTTTGCTGCCAATCAGCCAAAAAGAAATCTAAAAAAAGACAGTTCCAGTCACCATTCACCAGCCTGCGTCTCTTTTTTGTAACCTATTTTGTCCCATTGTCTCCACCGTAACCTTCCAATTCTTTTGTGCAGTTTTAAGCGCAGGCTTTCTTAGGTAAATTCAGAACTAAACATAGTATCGTTTTCATATCGCAATAATCTCGTTCCTCATTCCCCTTGCTCGTCACCTGTTCAGTTCGACAATGTCTCCGTTCATTAAGGCGAGACGTGAAAATGCCACAACTTGCCGATGGTATTTCAGCGGCAAGACATTGTGCTCCTCCGAACACAATAGGAACCGACTCGAATAGGAATTGATTCAGTTTCTGTGACACAGAATGAGGGTAGTTTTCAGTACAGGGTTGTGAAATGGCGATACCTAGTACCTAACTGATAGGTACATATATTTATTTAGAGAACTACAACTAGTAACTTCAAAAATCCTTCGAATATTATAAATGCTAAAGAGTGTGTACGTATGTTCCGTTCTCACGTTAAAACGACTGAACCAATTTTGATGATTTTTGAGACAGTGATAGATTTGACTCTAGATATGGTTTAACGCTACATAGGAGAGGGAGATGAGCTAAGCCACAGGTAACTAACAGCTAGTATTAAATGTCACTCAGAGGTTTTTAATTATTTTAGAATAGTAATCCATAAAAATTATATTCAGGAATCATTTTTTAAATATAATAAGGAGCAATTAAACTTATTTAAACAATTTTAATATTAACGCCTACAATATCAAATCTATATTATTTTCTTTTGGGCTATTTACATAAAACGTTCATTACGCGACCTTTTCAAAAAGAAAGAAATAACATTATTGGTACAGACGCAGGGCATAGCACAATAATGAAAAGAATTAAAATGAACAAGTGATTTAAAAAAAATAACCTAAAACTATTACGTACAAAATTGTTTGCCCCACGGCCGCTCCAAACAGGCCCAGTTCAGCATAAATGTTAGGCAACTAAGTGCCTGACGCTGGTTTTCAACTGGACCTGCAAAAGTGGTTCAGCAGAGTTCAAGGCATTCCTGTCATTGTCAGATTATTATAAAATTAATGGTTGAATGACGCATAGCGTATGGTTTATTACGACGCGAGTTATGTAGCTGTAAGGATCTGTACAGATGACGCGGTTTGTTGAAAACGTGCGGTTGAAAGAACGCTCGTTTACAGTGGCGACTTTTTTTATATAGCAGATACATAGTCACTAGGACACCGGCTTCTGATTTGAGAGGATAATTGAAGTGATTTTATTGTTTATTTATTTATTTTGATACATGGTAAATGAGCTACAATCGCGCGTTGTCCTTAATGTCTTACAGTTTTCTAGTAATTTTATATTTTCTGACGAGCATCTTGATTATTGTCACAAGTCGGTTTTTTTCTTTCTATCTTCATTTGTAAGCATCTACATACGTAGATATAAAAATGAATTTGTTTGCAACTTCATAAGTTGCAAATACTTAATTTATGCAACTCGTTATAGTTTTTAAAAACGAGCGCAGTGCGTATGAAACCTAAGTAACGCCCGGAGATATAATCATTTGAAATTAGGCGGCCATGACAGCTGCAATTACTTTGTTGATGTAATAAGGGTTAAAGTACTCGGTATGACAACTATAAAAGTAAGATTAATGCGATAATGCATACTTTATGGTGTTGTCCTAGGACGAATGTGGAATACTCTTGCTGTGTAAGTCAGTTAAACACATATAGGGTGTTGAACTGCTGATATAATAAGATATTTACGAGATATTGTAAGTTTGAAACATAGTCAGACTTCACGTCCTGACCTAAGCGATCGGTCGCGTGAGTACACGATCATTGCTTCATTTGCCACTCACTCGTTTTTGAAGTTCGAATACGTTTTCTGTCAGGGTGACCGCGATGACATGTCTGGATTCGCAACGCAAACACATTACGAAGATCGCTGTAATTACGACACGGGATATATAAGTATGTGCTGCCAAAACTGGAGTACAGTATTTGAAGAAGTATAAAAAATACATGTTCAATTACTTTTCCAAAAATCACAAAAAAATGTCTGTCAACTGATTTTTAAACCATTTACCACAGATTATAAAAATACCTTTAGAGTTTTAAAATTGTGCAAGTCTATAAAACATGACACTAAACACAAAAATATGAATAAAAAAAATATAAACTTATATAATTTCGCTAACAATACTTGTTAATGAAAAACACAACAAAAGGTTGCTTCATTGCAATACTTTGTAGAACAAATACTTTAATTATATTTCACAAATAGGACGATAAAGGTCGCCCAATGACTGTAGGTCGAAAGGATAAGCAAATATAACTGAAAAACTATACAAATATCGTGTGATATATACGATTCTACGACTCCCACATGTTTTTTCGAAAATTGTTTCTATGCAACTAAATAGAAAAAGGACTGACAAACTGGGGCTTCAACCGATTCGCACCGCGAGTGGTTCGGACCGCAGTCAACTATAATAATAATAATTTTTATTTCAGAAATCAACAGGTTTTAACAAAAACAGTGTAGAGATCTTCTTTTAAGTATGAAGATACCTGTGCCAGAAGACCTCATTCTTCCATATTTCATAAATAAAATACAAAGCCTGTTAATACTGTGACTTAAAACTAAAATACAGTTTAACTTTGAAACGAAAAAAATAAAATAAGATAATATAGGTAAAAGTAAATATGGGTATTAATGAGTACATGGGATGAGTAAAGGGTTTGAGTGAGTTGAAGAGTGTAGTGAGTCGATCGTGTGTGTGTGTGTGTGTAATTGACCGCAGTCAAGTATTATGTGCCGCAGTACGAATCGCCCAAATACTTTTTCTGAATTGGGCCATTCGCAACGCAGCGTAGGAATGGTGCGATTTGCCCAAGTAGGTACTGTTTCTGAATTGGGCCATTCGCACTGCAATGTAAGATTAGTGCAATTCATCTAAGTACTGCAGTTTCTAAATAGGGCCAATCACACCGTAGTGCAGGAGTGCCCCAAAGCATCTTTTGGAATTGGTCGATTCGAACCACGAGGAGAAATAGCCCAATGTTATTTTCTTAGATCTGAGGACACGAAAATACTAAAGAAGTATGGCAGAAGACAAAACGCCAAAAGTGAAGAGATTTGAAAGAGATTATCATAACTGCTATACAGCAGTATTCAGTAAAACATATTTTTTTACGTGGTAAAATCACCAACTGAGTCCTCCCACCCTACTGTCGGACTCGTACTGATTAAAATACACGGTGTACTTCAAGAACCCTTTACGTTCCAGGGTCACGGTAATTCAATAAGTCCCGCGACCCCGGCAGGCTTTGGCTATCTACAGGGGGGCCCCGTCATTATGCTGACACTCTTTGAGGCGCGCGTGGAACACAACGCGCTGCCGACCGGGGCATGGTCCATGGTCGGACAGCGAGTCGACATTACTCGCCGCCCAACCTCAATATATTTAGGAAAAGCTTAGGCAGATGATGGTAGCAAAAACTACAAAGCATTACAAACATTTAGATACAACAGATAGGTCCACTCAAGGCCACATTTTAGATTCTAGATATATGATTTAACATCACGATTTTGAACTCCTAATGTTATTTCAGATCACGATTATTGATCATTAATCGTGGTTCTTAGATGTGACGCTGTTTCGTGTATGAACTTATAACATGGGACACTTTAAACAACTAAACCGAGTTTAGGTAAGTCATGCTACTATTAAAAACTGCGAATGTTTGTTAGTATGGAGAGACGGATGTATGTTTGTTACCATTTCATGCGAAAACAACTGTATGGATTTCTTTGATTTTTATGGTCAAAGATAGATTTTGATGAAATTTAACACAATGATAGTTCATAACCTGGTTTAACACATGGATACTTTTTAACTGAAAAAACTTACTCTTATTAGCCAATTCTACGTGCCCGAAGCCGCGGACAATTATAAGATAGTTAAATATATCTTATGTCCGTTTTATAACCACGTGTATCCTTAAAAGTGTAAAAGGATAAGAAATAGTTTCAGGAAAGTACCCCAACTCTATTTCTGCTACCAAGTAAAGTAACAATACTTTCACAAAAATGTGAGACATTCCTGAGGCCCTAGCATGACTTTTCACGATTTTGTACATAAAGTAAACGGGAACTTTGAGGCGCTTTTTCAATTTTCCATATAGTTTGACGCAGTAAACATTTCAAGTAGATACGTTGTAGATAAGGTATAGAAACTTTTGACAACACCTCAGCAGTGTCTAAAATAATACCAACATGACAAAATCATAATACCTATATGGGCACTTATAAAATGTCAGAAAATAGGTCCACAGTTCGGGTTGTTTGTTTCCTATGGTGAAGAACTTACAATAAATGTCATGGTTCGTCTTTAAATGCGAATTATCTAATTATCGTACTTTATACCTAGTTTATTAGGAAACTTAAGTTATTCATAGGCCGATAACGATTTAGCAATATTAATTGACATTGACATGACTTTGACACTTTTATCTATTCGAGTGTCTGCGTAAATGTCAAAAGTATACGTCTATAGCTGTGATTAGGCATTGACCTCAAATAATACTATGTATAGGTATTATTTAAATAGGGCCATTATGATATGAAAATAACAGCCTAGAATAAAGCCTTCTGCAGACACACGCGATTAATCGCGCGGGGCGACATGTCGCGGTCCATTCGCAGTATTTTTAGAGTGGAAATTAGCTTGGCTCGTTGTCGCAGCGCCATTAATCGCGTGTGTCAGTGCGCAGGAGGCGCGTGTGTGCGTGTGTGCGCAGGAGGCTTTACCTGATAGAAAATTTGACTGAAAAAATTGAATTAGTCTGTCAGATTATTAAAATAAAATTGACCTGTGTTTTGATTCTTTTGTTGTGTATAACAGAAATTAAAGAAGAACTGTCGCTTTAAAAAAAATGGCTTAACGTCACAATGGTATAATTATAATATATTATGTATTTTAACTGAGTTCTAACGACACGTCAGTGGAGTTGTGCATTTTAACTTTGTAAATATTTCTTGATTTAACAATACAAAAAAAATCATGTGCCTTATTTTTCAAACCTCTTACTGATGGACTAATTATTTTATTTTTATTTTCTATTTATTGCTGCTATCAAAATTACTATTGTATGACAAAAGCCACTTTAGACATGTGACAATAATTTGGGACAAAGGTGGTCATCATTGAGTTAAAAAAACACAAGCGACATCTATACCGCAAATTCAAACGCATTAAAACATAAAAAAAAAATGTTGTAAAATTTTAATAAAAAATAATTATATAGAGGTAGGTCAGTAAAATTATGTTATTAAATACCAGTCAACGACCTAAAATTCACCGTGAAATATATTAGCAAAAAAATATGCGTCACAATCAAAATACACATTTTCATTAAAATATGTAAATACTACTACACAGCTGAGTAAATGACATACGTTTAATGAATTTCACTTGCATTAAGTATGTTTAATGTATACAAAAAATAAAATATGGCTGAATAAAAACAGGTAATGCACTTTAATGGGATATTCCGAAAAAAACATAAAAAAATGTTGAATAGAACAATAAAAGTGAATTATGAGTATTAAATGAATTCGTTTACATTATAATTGGAATAAACAGACATAATTATTATTTAAAAAAATGTTTTTTTGTAAAGTAATATATTATTTTATATCAATTCTGCGACTTATTATTTGAATCCTGGAAAAAAACGGATCAACGGTATTTTAACAAATGTAGTTCGTTCTAAAGATGACTAGGCCTCGTCTGACTAAAAATGAACCCGTCATGGGTTCGTTTTTAGTCAGACGAGGCCCATCCGCTCCACCCAGGGCGGTTGAACTCATTTTTGTTGGTTATCCAACTTTGAATAAAAGGATAAATTTCGTTCTGAATTATGGACAATCGTCACACCCAAAAAAAATTAAACCTATTGTATGACAGAACTAAATAGGTTTGTCTAGGACAGATAAAGCAGTCGCTCTCTGCAGAATACGAGACGAGAAGCCGTTGAAATAGGGTGAGGTCACTATAATTGAAAAATATTTTTTCTCTATAACCTTATCAGTTAAAAACAGGGTCAAAAACTGATAAAACCTACAAATACAATACATATCTGTTGAAATAACTGCAGCGATGAGTTGGAAGCCAATCACCCTTTTTCCCTTATCTCCGAGATAAGCCCATATTTTTTAGAATAACCCTTCATGTTTTTCATTATAAGATGGAGTCATCCAATAAAAATATTATAATGAGTACCGAATTTTATCAAGTGTATCGTGTTAGTGTGTTATTGTGTCAATAAGACAGTTATTTTTATTTTATTTTTCGGAATTTTTTTGTTCAGAATTTATTCCGAAAAAATCTGGAAATGTTGTGGACACCGTACGACATGGTGCTCAATTATGAGATGTTATGTTATGTATTGCGAAGGTAATTAAGACTAATTTATTAACAAATAATCACTGGGAATTCAGTCAATAGGCAAAATATCCAACCTTGACTTGGTTAAAAGATCAGTCCGTATCCTTTCACTGCCGGACATAGTCTTTCTCAAGTCCGATTGTACGCCACTGAGCCCTGTCTTGCGCTTTCCTTATCCAGACTAAACTGGATAAAAGATGGCGAGCGTAAAAATATCTAAAATCAGAATTTGTCACCAATATAACTAAGATTTTATTTTCCAGGTTTAAAATCTATTGAGACTTATGCAGTGTTAAATTATTGGCTATACACTATACAGCTTTCAAAATAATTTAAAAGGATTTCGGTATATTCCCAAGGTGTAGGTTTGCTCCAAGAAACGGGATCGCGCTGAATGCTAGCCGCTTCCAACTGGTTCTATTCTAAAAATCTACCGGCTGATATGATGATGATGACCTTTCTTCTGTATGCCTATACTTACAGTTGTCTTCTCCCTCAGGCTACCGGAGGCGTGCGAGAAGGCGCCGTCGTCTTCGTCCCCTAACCTTGCAGAGCAGCCTCTGGACCTGAGCGCCAAGTCTACCTCCAGCACTAGCGGCACACCACCTCCTGACTCCAAGCATTTGGATAATAGGTAAGAGATGGCAGATTTTTTTGAAGATTTGTGATATCTACAATCGCACACTGGGCCCGCGTTGTGGATTACAGACGACTTCCTGTCAAAGAGAGGCTTGTGTCTCAGTAGTACTTTAAACGTTACAGGCTTATTACTTGTACAAAATTCTAATGAAGGTTAAACTCCCATCACTTAAATATAGCCGGACCAGATTAATAGAATTTCCCTTTGATTTTCACTTTTATCTGAGGAATAAAAATGGCGGTTTGACAGCTTATCTATAGAAAATTTATGTCAAACCGCTATTTTTATTCCTCAGATAAAAGTTATCTGACTATTGAAAAATCAGCCCTAATTTTAAGAAACTTACAGCTTATACATTTATTGTTTAAAAATTGAGTATATTAATTTATGCGATTACAGTCTTTAAAAGTTAGCGTAAAAGTCCATTAACGCTATAATTAACGGTATTTCCCGTTAGTGTGGCCCTAATGTTAGTACAAAATAAGTACCAAAACAGTTAACCTCATATTATTACTGATCAAATTCATGACCAAACACAAACAATTCATCGCTGTAACTGTCAAATAAAATAAGGCTGTGTACATATACACGCGGCTAAACGTACATTAGCATTAAATTAAGGCCAGTGACTAATGTTTAATCCAATTTAGCGCGTTTACCGTTTAGATTAAAGTGATAAAAGCCTTCGCTAATCGGTCACTTTGATGGCTACAATTAGTTTTTATGTGGCTAGTTGCTTTTTCTATGGTTTGAGGGAGGAGTTAAAGGAAGTTTTTGACTAGTTTCAAACGTTAGAGTTTGACTGTTGTCAAACACTTTTCTGAATGATTAAAAGTATTAATATTAAAACAAATGTCAAACCTTTTTTGTGGAATATTTCGATAACCATGCTAAAAAGAATGATTCCATGATTTAACATGCTTAAATATGAACTCACTGTTACTAGCTGCTTCGCCCACGTATCGTATCGTAATATCAGGATACAATATATTTCAGACTATAACCTATCTCTGTACCAGATTTCATCAAGGTCCGTTTAGCCGTTTTGAGGTGATTGACTAAAAAACATCCAATCGAATTTTCTCATTTATAATAATCAAAACCACGTTTTGAAAATGATGTTATCATTAAAAACTATTCATTTATCTCCATCGTTTTAAAACCTTAAAAAGAGATCGCAAAATAAAACATTCAGGGGAAACTGAAAATAAAATAAAAGAGTTATTTTCTTTTCTATAAGGTATCAGAAAATACGGGCGAAGCGAGCTTAAATAGATTAATGTCTGGGAACGACATCCTCTTTGCTTATTTTGTGGGGGATAAGGATCTGATTAGCTTGTATTTTTTTTTGTTTTTAATCGATACTTGAGCCCCTTGGGTCGTGGAGTTCTATGTTTCTTTATATTGAGGGTATTTCTTGCTAGAATAATATCTTAATGTGAAAGTTTGTGAGGATATGGATGGATGGAAGTTTGTTACTCTTTCATGCAAAAACTACTGAACGCATTTGCATGAAATTCGGTAAACAGGTAGTTTATATTCTGGGTTAACACATAAGATTTCTGATTTTATGTTCCCGTGACTTAATTTTTCTTCGACTAGCTTTGGAAAGGTCCCTTGAAGTGCGCGTCAAGTTAGGAGAAGTGACTGCTGAGATGATGAGTAATAGAGAAGAGTGGAGGAAGAAGACAAGAACTCGAACTTGGTCCTTGATCGGACGTCAAGCTAGTGAACCCCTCAGGAACTTACTTTTAAACTTTCTTATCTACGTTATCACGTTGTGGTTCATGTTGTGGTTATAGAGCAGAAATGTTCAATCATAAGAAAGGGAAAAAAATGCAATGGACGTTTTGAAACCCTTTTTTCATGGAAGCCGCAGTATTCGGCCTATAGTGGGAAAACCGTTCAATGCGCTGAAAGTTGCATTTGTGTTGGGTAGATAATTCAACTCAAGAAACAGTCAGTGTCTTTACCCGACCGAGAACTTTGAAACTATGAAGAACACGGGTGGTCCTGTCTCATAATAGGCTTCACCAATGGCCAGCATAGACCAGAAACTAAAAATCACTCAAAAAAAAAAAAACCAGCAGCACTTTACAGCGTCATGTAGCATTAACAATTCTCCACGCTACCGCCACAGCACCATTGCTCATAACACGATCACATTCGCAACGGACTCGTAATAATCTTACTTCCTATTGAAACCTACTTGGATAACTCAAACAATAGCAGCGTGAACGCACCCATTAAACACGAAACTTTGAACGATCGACGGGGGTCAAAGAACTTTTGACAGCGAACGCCGTGACGTCCACAGATGTTCATTTGACGCCATTTTATCGCGACAATATTCATTAAAAATAATATGTCATTGTTTTAATTTGTATCGGGTTCTATTAGTTTGATGGATGTTATCTGAGGAGTTCTGATACGGATTGTGGGAGTTCTCTTCAATTAATTGTGTTGTATGATTATTGGATTTCAAGAAGATTATCAGAGTTATCTATTGATTTCACTAGAACTTCGTTTTTCTTGAAACTAAACTGCATATACCTCAAGATTGCAAAAAACTTGAGCATTTTTCAAATTCTTGAAATTGAAAGGTCTCCATTGTTATCCTATACTGTAAAGGCAACCCTATGAACTCAATCTCTTAAAGTCCCCTAAATTGTTTTAAACTAAGTTGAGCGCTAAATTAGCAAACAAATATAAGAGCGTATCACCAGCAAAGCAAACACATGCTAAGAAATAGACCTACACACAGTAGTAACAAAGAAATACAGAAAAAGGAATCGGGCCAAATGGTTTAAAACCCCTGAAATTGAGAGACAATGTCCAAAAGACAACTATTCGTAGCATACCTGTCAAAAAGGAGTACTTATAACCACTAGCCCGTATCTCCCTTAAAAGGGCATAATATTCTGAAAGTTGGCAACGTCGCAAATAGTTGTCAAATATTAACAAGTCCTAATTAATTTAGCAATGTTACTGTATGGATACAAGAAATATTGCTCTGTAGTGCACTAAAAAATTGATAAGGGAATGCATTAAGTTATATCGTAACACCGAATATATAATTTTAGATGTTAAAAAAAGTATTTGGAAACCTTCCAAATGCCTTTTTTACACTTGAAACGGCGACAACATCAAATTCAGTGTTTTAATTGCATTCCTATATCAACTTTGTAGTGCACTACAGAGCCATATTTCTTATTTTCATACAGTAAATTTACCAAATTAATTGAAACTTGTAAATATTTGACAGCTATTTGCGACGTTGCCAACTTTCTGGTTATGCGCCCTTAACATAAAGAAGAACGGTCAAAACCCTACCCATTTCGCCTCTCCATTAAAAATAAAACCAACAGATTGACAGCCGTCAGTTTGCAGCATAGTCTCAAAGTCAAGGAACCCATATCTACGGCAATGTCAATGCTCTACTTTAGCTGGAACAACATTGCGAAAGGCACAACGTTTATCGCGAGCCCTACGTTCAAAGACTTCTTATTATTTGCTGATTCGTTCGTGATGAAATTGGAATTTCTTTAGGTACTTTTTATGATATCTTCAAGTGTTTGTTCCTCGTTTCTTTTTGCGCAGTTGAAAAATATTGTTTTGCTTTTCTGTGGGGTTTGTTTGTTTTTATCGTGTGGTTATAAAGTTTGAGTAATAGCTTAGGATTGATAAGATTAACCCTAGAGTGGGCGCGTCATTTGGCGAAACGTCAGTGGGCGCGTGGGGAGCGTTTTGCCGCCCCTTTTCTTTGAACATTTTAACTAGTAATACAGCAATTTAATCAGTTTTTTTTCTTAGGATTTAAATAATACACTAATAAGTAATAATAAATCAACATGTTTATTAAATTCCGTTTTAAAAACACAGGTTTACAAAAAACTTTAAGAAACTTAATATTTTAATTGTAATTTTTCCCTTATCCTACATAATATTCTACTAAACTTAAAAAATGAAATGAAAAATTACTAAGTTATATATTTTCTAAATCTACAGGATATGTTTTATCAAAACAGTCTTCACAAAGGTATGTGCAATGTCCGTTGCACAGTAACTTTGGGCATCTAGAACACCCTTTTTTCGTGCGCCTGTTTTTCTGTGATTGACATATACTGCATTTGCCCTCCCTTTTGAAAGAAGATGCTTGTTCTACTGGTACAAAGCGAGCAATTTGGTTCTTCAATGGAATATTTAAAGTGTCTATAGAAGACCTTGTGGTCATAAATTGCTTGATAAGTCCCATGGAAATTTCTTTCAAATACTCTCTGCGTACCATCAAATGTTCAGTGGTTCATCATCTTCGCTGGACGTACGTGTTGGAGATTTATCACCACCTGGTTTCAACGACGAAATCGAGGCTGATAGCATACTACAGTCGCTGATGAACGGCTACTTATATCTGAAGTGGATGTCCGTTGGCGTCGAATACGTGGTCTTTTGGACAGCACAACAATTGGGGAAGGTTCTTTTTTGTTAGAAGCGTCGCTGTCTGCTAACTGTTCTGTTTCTGTGTTGTGCTCACTATGTTGACTAGATCGATCACTATCTGACACATTTCCATCAACAATCTATGCACTAGCATCTTCAAAATCAGATATTTTAGCCAAGACACAATTTGAGCTTCCATTTTGTCCGTTCTTATTCATTATTATCAATTTACACTTTTAAATCCTAAAACAAACATGTTTTTTTTTAGTTTTAACAATAAATGCACCATGAAAATAGTCTACATTTCAAGTTTGCAAAAAATACATTACACAATATTACTTACGTGAGTGGGCGCGCGGTGAGCAATTTGCCGCCCGGCGACACCTGGTGGTAAAAACCTTCTCCTCAAGCGATCTCCCGTGAACTGACGGCGTCCAGCCTTTAGGCACACGTTGCTAACGAGTGTAGGGGCAGCTACTAAAAAGCGCAAGCCTAACGGGCAGTTGTTTTAAAAATTATTAACGTTTTTTTAGCGCGGGCGGCAAAATGCTCATAGCGCGCCCACTCTAGGGTTAACGTGGATTTAATTTGAGATACTGCGTACTTTTTGGCAATCAAATCAAATTAAAGCATTTATTTCCAGTAGGCCATTTACAGGCACTTGAATGAATTGTCAATGATAAAAAAATATAATTAAACACTACAAAATTATGGTGCTACTGTGAAAGTACCGTAGATGATTCCAAGGAGTAGATCTATATGGAGAAGAACGGGCAGAAAACTCCATGGACACTCTTTTTAGATCTCGAAAATTATTACACAACCTTTACATCATTTATTTTGAGATGGATACGTGAGAACGATGTAGCAAATTAAATGTCACTAATTGTTTAGTTTATCACCCTAACGTGGGGAATTCCCTAAAAATTCTTGACCGGGGTTTTTACTTATCAAACTAGAGAAACAAAACAATCTTGGACACGTTTCCTGATTTTCCGTGATTTTCCAATGCCTTCAAAAGCCTGTGACGGTTTGCTAAGATCCTGAGTATATACCTAAAACTTAAACCTCTTATAAGTCTCTAACTTATACCTTTAAAGCCTTAAAACATCACAGTCTAACCATTCCACATCTACAACATTTAATCAGAATAAAACTGTAACAATCTGACATTCTACAGACACCGCCATCTAGCGGACAGAACCGGTAAATCTGGTTCCCTCTCAGATTTTATCAAAGCACAAGTGTATGCACCTGTTAAAATCACTTACTTTTGTTCTTAAAGACATTTACGGGAGGGAAGAGGAAGGGAGGGGTCTTTAGAGGTACTTACTGAGTATTTCCAATAATGAATACGGCATTGAGGAGCTTTACTCCGTTCAATTGTTTCTACGTGTTCTGAATGCGTTGAGGAAAAATATAGGAAGTGTAATGGTTGTTTTTGAAGTGTTTTGTCCTTATTTGTATGTTTGTTGAGAGCAGAATTGTATCTCGGAACTTAAAATGTACATCTGATTATAGAGCCACTTTTCCCAAAACCAACACAAACTGTATGTCGAAAACTTCTTCGTTGCTTCATCTGTTAGGTTTGATTTTGGCACAAGAATAAAATGAATTCGTCTTCCAACAATTTTGGATATCATTGCCAAATCTCTGATTGCCAATTAATTATTTATTCATTACTTGCTAATTAACCACTAACGAGGCACCCACGTTGCCACACAAAGAATCGATATGAACCATCACAATAACACGTTTCCAAGCCAACGACCCTGCTAATTTCCCGTCTTCAACAAAGTTATTAAACTCATAATTGCCTCTCAATACATTCATATAAAAACCGAGTTGGAACCGATATTATACACAATACCAAATCGATAACTGAATAAATTCATTCTCTGCGATCTGGGTCGCATGGCTCGCCAAAACAAATAAAAATGCACCGATAGTCTGCTGGAGCATCGACCTTGCATCCTCGAACACACACAGCCAAGCAAAAACACACCCTACCACCCAACAACACAACTGAAACTCCTCTGAAGCCCTCCTCGAAAAATAAGAAAGCACAATTCAAGATGAAACCGAAGACGACAGCTGCACCCAATAAATTTTATACTCTATTAAAAGGTAGTAAAGCTGAAATTCGTTTAGTGTGTGTACGTAGGGTGTATGATAAAGATGCATTCATAGTGGTCCGTTATCGGCGAGACCGAGAGTAAATATTTCGCATTTCGCGTTATCTTGGATTAAAACGGCGTCGTACGGTTTTGAAATATTGAATTTAGACGATTGTGGGACGTTGACCAGATGCATTTGTGAGTCAGAGCACTGCATTGTCATCATATCGTCATGATGCCCACACCTCGCTCCGCAACTCTGACGAATGAATTCACTTTCGAAGGAACGTTGCGAACAAAAAAAATGAGCGGTTCCTTTTTTTTCTTTTGTGTCTCAGGGTTTCGTTCAGTATGCAAAGTTTATTGATTTATCCCGTTGCATATTCAGGACAGCGTCTACATTCTTTTGAATTCTTTCGGGAAGAAAATGTATTTATGAAAATATTATTTAAGCTGACGGGGTAGTTTAATTTAGGTAGAAGAATTTAAGTATTCGTGTGGGTGTGATGTCAATGTCTGGTTACAAACGAGTGTTTTATTTGTAAACTGTCTTATTTTTGCCAGAAATCTTAAAAAAGCAATGAACTCTGCAGAGTTTGATTACTTCTTCCAGTCATTTGCATTTTAGTATGCAACTGATAGTGAATTATTCTTCCCGTCTCTGACTACCGTGTTTGATTGGATGTTCGTTTACTTTTGTTGCAGATTGAAGCGAGCAGTTCTCGAGAGCGCCAGCAATAGTTCTGGTCGCCGGGCGTACACTGAGGAGGAACTGCAGTCAGCCGTGCGCGACATCCAGTCGGGCCGGCTGGGCACCCGGCGCGCAGCCCTCATCTACGGCATCCCGCGCTCCACGCTGCGCAACAAACTCAACAAGTTCGGCACCGTCGTCGACCACGCCGACTCCGACAACGACAGCGATGCTGACCGCGCCGACTCACCGCCCTCCGTCATCCTCAAAATACCCACATTCCCCCCTCCTGATGACAAGAGTCCATCCCCCGCCGGACAACACCAAGCCCCCATCGCGCCCATAACACCGATGCTACCCACGGTCCACGGTCAACCTTCCCTCAAGGCACCCTCACAGCTGCTGCTCCCGCCCTCGGTGTTCGCCGACCCTCCCGCAACACAGCACCTCTTCACGTCCCTCAGTGACGTCATCGCTAAAAGCATCAGCCAAAAGTTCCAGCAACCCTTAGATAGGCCGCACCACCAATCCAGTGAAATGATGTACGCGCGAGGTCCTGACCGACACGTGTCTGTCATCAAGACCCCGCCTGACAACCAGCGCTACCCCGCGCCTGGAAACTCCAAACAGATGCCCAACAACAACGGCCAGCCGGCCACCGGCGGCAAGGGCACGCGACCCAAGCGTGGCAAGTACCGGAACTACGACCGCGACAGCCTCGTGGAGGCGGTGAAGGCGGTGCAGCGCGGGGAGATGTCCGTGCACCGCGCCGGGTCCTACTACGGCGTGCCGCACTCCACGCTCGAATACAAGGTGAAGGAGCGCCATCTCATGCGGCCACGCAAGCGCGAGCCCAAGCCGCCGCAGGACGCCAGCAAGCCGCAGCCTCCGAAGCCGCAACCGCCCAAACCGCCGACGAAGCCGTTCTCCAACGGACTCAACGGGCCGGAAGCCCCGGGTTACCCCCCCGGCTACCCGTTCTGGCCGGGCAGCGGGTTCCCGCCACCGCCCGCCCCGGACCTGTACGCCTCGCACATGATGCGACGGCTGCGCGAGGAGGCGCCGCCGCCCGCCAACGGCTCGTTCCTGGAGGGAATCATCCGCTCGAGCCTGGAGCGGCCAGCGCTGCTGCAGCGGCTGGCGGCACCACCGCGCGCGCCCGACGGGTCGGAGCCACCGGCGCGGCGGGCGCGGCTGGACAGCTCGGACCAGGCGCTGGCCGCAGAGATGCGCGACGCTGTGCAGCGACTGCGCGCCGACAAGCTGCGGCCGCGCGCGGGCACGCCGACCCCCCCGCCCGCGCCGCCCGCGGAGCCCCCGCCGCCGCCGGCCGCGCCGCCCGACCTCGCCTAGTGCGCTCCCGATCTCCTCAGTCTTTGTGATAATATTATGTAAAGTACATTCCGCCGGCTCGCCGACTCACGCTAGTGCAATACGGCCCGCTGAGGTTTGTCGTCCGAGACTCGCGTATCCGTGTATACTGTTGTAGTGACAATAACTTAGTCGCAGGCTTCTCCTCGTACCGCCGTGTGTCGGGTGACTTCGTCGCTCCTCGTCTCGGTATGTAGTGTCTCCTCTTTATGTTTCCGCTTCCTCGGTCAGTCCGGACAGTCCTCACACACACGTATCCACATCGACACATTATCACCAAATATCACAATAGTTACCTAAAAGTCACAACCAGTTCAATATATCACAGCTTTACTAATGCAATATCACAATATTATAATAGTGTTTAGTGTCCCATGACAGAGATTCGGATGCCGTCGGTTGTGGCTTGCAGTCGCGTTGATGTACTCTAACGTAAACCTTAATCACTAATCTTAAAATGAGTACGAGCAGTAGTATGAACTTTCTTGTTTCCTGTGACTCCTCGCTTAAGTGACGCTCAGTCACAATCCGTTTACTTTGTCTTCTAAATTCATGTTAGATGGGAACCTTTGTAGGGTAGAACGACACTGCACGTTGCAAGCGGCGCCAGGGTTGTCCAAAATTCACGCAAATCCAGAGAGCCTCAAATTTTGACCTTGTTTTTAAGTAAAAGACAACCAAAAGTTAACGTTATAAAATTAACTATTTAAAATAATTTTTAAGTAATTAAAAAAAACAATGTAACAAATTAATTATAAAGCTAGCTATGAGTGTAAATGTTATCGATTTTTAAGTGAACTATTGCAGATTTTGTGCGGTGTTTTTATAATTAGATAGGTAATATATTGAATGAAATTATTAGCGCTATTGGCGGGTAGTGCGGTTGTGGTATTGTTGGTCGCGTCGCGCGTCGTGGTCGCGTCGCGTGTCGCGTGTCGCGTGTCGCGTCGCCCGCGGCCGAGGCAGGCACTGTGGCGTCTCAACCGGCCGGCTTCGGCCACACGGAGCTATGTTCGGACTTATGTGCAATTATTATTTTGTATAAAATAGTAATTTTAACTGTGTCTAAGCTAACACGTGGATTTCCATATTACTGAATGTGATATTTAGGTATTACGAGTGCGGTTTGATCACGATTTGACGACCTGCGGGGACCGCCGGGCCCCACCGTTATATACACGTACGTACATTAAATACATCTAGTGAACTTATATATTTTATGTACTATTATTGTATCTTAAGAAGATAATATTCTTATTTTTCATGGTCCAAGTTTTAAATGTTTTATCGACTATACAAAATGTGGATAATCATTATTATATTCTTGTCGACTTTAAAAATTTAAATTAGCCCAAAAATCCTCAAAAAAAATTGATATCTTCAAATTTGTGAAATTTTTTGGTGTTCAATCAAAAATATATTATGGAAGTACGAGATGAAAATGTATACGCTCTCCAGAATTAAATTTAGGTAAAAACTATTTGGATATAAAATTATCATACGATACTTATTGTAAGTTATGTGTACATGTGCGCCTCATGGAAATTAAGAAGTCTTTGTATTATGTATGTAATTAAAATATACATAATTATATTATATACAAGTTAAAATTTAATGTCGTACATTTTTCTTCGGAGACCACAAGTGATGTGCAAAATAGAAGTACATGAGATTGTTCTCGACATTTCGACATCATATTCTATTAACTATATTATCCTCTCGGACCGAAACAAAACAATTTATTATATACAAGTGATATTTAACGTCATTATCCAAAAACAAATACATATCCCCAATGGCGAGATGTCGAGCTATCTCACTAAATGGTAAAAAAACAAAAATTTTTATATTCAAAATTTTAACTAGTCGATAGCATGTCTTTCACTTTTGTTTCTCTGTGCATAATTTTCGACGTCTTTTTAGCATTTAATCTTAAAAAAGTTAATCTATAAAAGTTATGTGCATTTATCTGAGTGATGAATACTTTTGTATATTGAAAACAAATATAAGATTATTTACCGTCGTGTTGACATCCCTACCAGACCGCATTTCGAAAAATTTGAAGTGTTGAAGATCGAACAACTTTTTTTTTCTCAAAAATACGTACACGAATCTGTGTGTTATGCCTGACATTTGTTGATAGCTTATAACAAAAAAAAAACGGTTATTTTGTGTAAGTATGTACAGACATAGGATGGGACAATTTGCAAAGAGAATTTAGATAATAATCAACATTCCGTTTAGAATGTTATTAGATTTTTTTAATTAATAATATAACTATTTTTTGCATCGGGAACAAATAATTATGTTGTTTAATCTTATTTTGTAACGTTAGTTAATTTTTAAGTGGCTTTATTTTATAAAAATAACCTTTATATATGATTTTAATTGTCATATTATATTGAGATGTTATACATTCATTGTTTTTGTGCAAAGTGTTTGGGGTTCTATTCCCGGTTAAAGAGAGTTGCGACTGATATGTAGTAGAAAATAGTCGAGTGCTGGGGCACTGGCTCGGTCGGTACAAATGGTATACACCGCCTTAACACTTAAAAATGTTATTACAGTGATCTCTACTACTTAAAATAATCATCAAGGCGAGGCGAACGATGGGAATCTACTTAAATAATGGCATGCATCCGCGCGCTAAATAGCATGCTTAATATTAAAGCGTGCTAATTTAACAGTTAAAATAATTTCCGTAACGTTGATTATTTTTTGAGAAAAACAGAAATAAAACTGCTGTTGTCAAATCACATGAAACCAAAGGAGAAACAAAATATTTACAAAAAACAACAACTGCCTCCGTTCAAATACCTCATTTCAAAATAGCGATGCAAACTTATTATCATATCTCGATACATAAGTACTTCATTGGTGTTCAACATGTAGTTTGAAAACAACAGGTTTTTTTTTTTAATCACGGAAGAGGTCACTGGTTTATTAGTGAATCATTTTTATTGTATATTGTTCAATCATTTTTCCACATAGTTTAAGAATTTTAGTTAATATTGTAGTGTACTTTTCAATTAAATAGGTAGTCCGTAGCAATTCTTTAATATTTTCTTGTTAATTTTTTTTCGTAAATGTAATAAATTCTCAGTAAGGGTTAGGTTAGTCTTGAACGGTCCTCAACTGGTCCAGGAACAAAAGACAATGAAGGGAAAGTTGCATTTTTAATTAAATCATTAATTAATTATATATCTTTATGTGACCGCGGCATTGCTACTCGTATCCGATACGTATATTCTAATACGCGTATCCGATCGAACTGCAAACAATGACACAATTTTTAAATTCGACTTTCGAATTAAAGAATTCGAGCTTTGAATTTGAACGTTTACGTTCGCGAGTTACTCGTAAAAGACATTTCCAGGATGTTGTTTTACGAAGCATTTTTATGGACACAAGTTGTTTGTTTGTGTGACTGTACCTAACTTCGTGTCGGGTTCTAATTATACACCGTGTCACCGTGTCTGTTGGATCATACGGGAGATGTTCTGCCGTGCCAATCCAAAAGACTGTAAGTCGACTTACAGTGTTTTCGCTTAACAAGGCCCAATCAGTTTCTTAAAGTCTGTTTATTACCTATGATCGATCACGTTTTCATTTCAACGGTTTTTTTGCAAGATAGAGCAAACAAAAAAACACTGTATTACATAAAAAATAAGACATAAACACAGAAAAATACTGTAACAAAGTATACAGTGTTTTGGCGAATTAGACTACACGCATTTTGCTCATGCGTAGGTAAATACAGTGTTTTGCACTGCCCGCACGTGTTCGCTCGTTTACTGTTCAACCAGTGAAAGCAGAATCGACAACAGTATTGCTATCTCGTACTTTCCTGTGCCTTTATTATTCCTCTTCCTTGTTCATCTCTTTCAAGTAGTTTTATTTACATTAGTTGTGTTCCGACTTCCGCGCGCTGAGTGATTTGTTTCCAGCAGCGACCAGCCACCGAAGGACGGGCAGCAGCGTCCTTTGTAAACTTTCGGTGACCTCACTGCGATCCCCCCCCCCCGATAGCACACGGCCCCCAGTCCACGGCAGCTCCGCAATTCCTGGTCTGGGTAGCGGATCGGGTAACGGCGGAGCAGGGGGTGAACAACAAGAATCCCCGGCAGATGCCCTGCTACCATCGGATGAAGAATTGAGCAAAATGCGCTGAGATATATTGGGATTTTCTGAAATCCGAAGAGAGGGTCATGATACCATAGTTCTAGATTCCGGCAACAGAATACAGACCGTAAATCATCGTAACAGGGTGGTGTTGGATTTGTCGTCCGCAGGTTCCTCATCAACAACGTTATGAAAGTTGACAGTGTATCGAGTAGGGTAGCATACCTTATACTCAAAATAACCAAATGGTATTCGTTGAAGGTCATACAGGCACCGACCTCGACACATTCTGATGATGTAGTAGAGGCATTGTATGAGGAGATATCAGAGGCCATACGGTATGTATGGCCGAAACATAGTTCACCATTGTTATGGGGGACATCAACGCGAAGGTATGCGCATGGAATGGCGATGAGTTTAAGAGTTTGCCATTTGTGTATGGGCAGCGAAACCATAGGGGCCAGGCAGCGACTGGTCGACTTCATGGAAAAGGAAGAACTCCATTTAATGAACTCCTATTTCCAGAAGCGGCCATCCAGGAAGCGGATGTGGGTAAGCTCATATCGTACTACCAGAAATGAGATTGACTTCATAATGACGACCAAGAAGCGAATATATTCAGTGATGTCACTGTGATCGCCAAGGTAAAAACCGGTAGCGGTCACCGAACCGTCACAGGCACATTGAATATCAATGTGAAGCTTGAAAGGTCTCGTCGACGTTCAAAAGTGCCTCTATGATGGCATTGGAATAAATGATTTGACTTTGACTTTGACTTCGTCTGGTGAAGTCCACGCTCCGACCTGGTCCTGCCCACATCCAGAACCCCGAAGACTTTCAACTCGAACTGCCCAATCGCTTCCATTGCCTAACTAAATGCAAAACTGTGGACGAGATTAACAATGGGTTGGTGGAAACTGTCCAAGCTGTGGGGTCCAAGTTCAGCACCCCGTGCCACAATAAGCCTCAAAAGCTCTCGAATGGAACCATCAAGTTGATGCAAGACCAGACCGAGATGAGGCTGCAATCTTCAGCTGATATGTCGGAACATGGCAAACTCAATAGACGAATCTCTAAATCAATGTGACGTGACCTGTGTGTGTGGCACGGATTAAAGAGGCAATCGCGCGGAACCAGGGCTAGAATTCGTCTATTGGGCAAAGCCAAATGACAAAGTTGAAGATTAACAACAGCAGCATCATTTCGACGAAACCGGAGATCCTGAGAGATCTTGAGAGGTTTAACGGACAGTTATACGAGTACACATCAACACGACAACCCAGTGTCAGTACAGCTCTTGCGTCTCGAGCTGTACTGACACTGGGTCATCAGCCTGTACGAGATAAGAATGGCTCAAAAACAGCTCAAGAATAACAAAGCGCCGGGTGAGGACGGAATGACAACAGAACTTCTGAGAGCGGGTGGAAAACCGGTACTACTAGTCCTCCAGAAGTTATTTAATTCCGTCATACTCGAAGGTACTACACCAGAAGCATGGCACAGGAGTGTGGTTGTTCTTTGCTTCAAAAAGGGTGACAACACCTTGTTGAAGAACTACAGACCAATCTCACTTCTGAGCCATGTATACAAGCTGTTCTCAAGAGTCATTACGAACCGTATCGAACGCAGGTTTGATGACTTCCACCAGCCTCCCGAACAAGCCGGTTTCCGGAAAGGTTAGAGGACTAGGTAATAGACAATGACAGATATTACTCATCTAACTTATTGCTATTGCATTCACAAGTGTCACAGAAATCATACAAGGTGAAAAATACTATAATTTACAATTCATTCCATCTATCCTCTTAAAAAAACTGTATGCTTGGATACAGTGTATAGTGTTTTAAAATAGTATAATGAGTTTAGAGTTTCAGACAAAGATTAAACACTGTATCCGGTTTTACAGTGTTTTGCCTTGTTTGAAGTACATTAAAATTTTATAATTGTCTTGTCAAGACAAGTTAGTGGCAATAACTTCTTTCTGTAAAAAAATAATTTCAAAAAAACTATTTGGCTATATACTAGAGATGTGCACCTAACTATTAAATGCACAAAATTATATAATATGCTCCAATTACCTCTGATATGAGCAAATATTAATAAAAAACACGTTTTGTCAATTATCTCAAAACTGGTTTTTGTAGGTTACAGTGTTTTGGCTTGGCAGGGCAGTGTTATACTTAGTTGTATTCTACTTACAACACTGTGCTCATCTGTGTATAGTTGAAAACCGAACTTTCTATAAATGTAAGAATCACCTATTGTCGTCACTAATTGTTTTCCCTCTTACATCTTGTATGTATTTCTAGATGGTTAATTTTAAAATATTAATGATTATTGTACTATTATTACAATAATTGACTTATTATTATTGACATTTAGCATTATCGTGGAAAGGTATAGAATAAAGAATGAAAGTTTTTTAATGTCTTGCTAGACGCAGTTCGCGAATGTTCCACATTCGCGTTTTTTTTTTATAAAAATTATGTACAACAAGAAGCATTTAATTTTAGAAATATTAAATACCTACCTATAATGTTATAAATTTATTGAAACCTGTAGCAAATCAGATGTTTGCTATCTTGATGTATTTATTTTGAATTAACGCTTAAAAATGCTACATCACACCTGCTGGGGAACATTTTCTTAGAATGTTTTCTTTGCAACATTTATTATTGGGATTCTTTTTGTGATTTAAAATGAAATCAGTTAGGTAATGGACCAATGTATAAGCTAGATAAAACTGTTATTTCCTAAAGAATCGATACTGGCTCACGTTTTTTTTATAATATATAAACTGCGAAATGAGCTAACAAGATCAAATTATAATATTGTTATTTAATTATTGAGTACAAGTTTTAATGAAATATTTTTTTTCAATATACCTTACTCGCCTCTTTATTTTTGTTATTTTGTTCCTTTAGTTTTTATTATTATTGTTTAAATCATAAACAGATGATTAGATTTCGAGTTTAATTTAAGCGACTCATAATTATTTTTATTATAAATTATAAAAATATTATATATATCTTTCAATTCCTCAGTAAGAAAAGTGATGTTCATTGGTTATTTCAGAACCCATATCATGAACGAACGAAAATCGTAAAAATTGGCGAATAAAATGTGATTGGCACAACACTATTGTATTAAATCTAGTCAAATTTTTAGGATGGTGAAAAAATTGAGAAGCTAAGCTTACGATGATTCGACTGAATTTTTGATAAAAAAAAATTAAACAAACGTCCAAAACCGTCGCTAGGCGACTTAAAAAAAAAAGTTGATTTGAAATTGTGGAATTGTAGCCGATGTTTGTAAAAATACTGTTTTCTTACTTATACTGTAACTTGAATAGGATGATTTCGAAGTGAAAAGTAATGTTTTTCATATGTAATGTCCTTTTATCTATAGGATCTTTATACCTTACGTTAAATATCATAATGAAATGGCTGGTTAGGCAGGTGTAATAATGTGCGAGGATATTTAAAACCTGTATACAATAAATTTCTTTCATTTGTTGAAATTTTTTATTGTTTTATTTCACGCACGGGCCCATTATGTGACTAAAGACTTAGCATATCTAGGTACAATCTTAGTACTTATCTAGTTAGCGCTACAAGTGCCTGTAATTATGAAAGACAGCTGACTAAACCTTGCATGTTGTTAGTAATAACTATAATTTTCATAAATATTTCATTAAGTATAGGTTACTCATACATTTCTGCTTAACTTATCAATTCAATATTTCGATTTTCACTAAAGAACAAAATAAAGTTAGTTTCCAAAGAATATTCGTTTATGGAATACATTGCCGGAGTCGGTAAGGCAAGCAAAGTCACTTATCGCTTTTAAAAACTTAGTTGTGAATCATTTTCATTCACTCCTATGATTTAAAGTTTCCAAGTCAATCATTATTATTTTTATTACCTACTCGTATAATTAATATTGTTTTATTTATTTAATGTTATAATTTTCTGATTACTTCATTTGTATTGAAATAATATACCTACATATATATTTATAAATCTATATAATATATATGTATATCTATATATATAATCATTTATTTAAATTTTGTTTGAAGAGTATTTATAGTACACCACTGACTACCCCCTCCCCTTCTTATCTTAGTTCATACAGTCCATCCAAAGGTTGTCTGGAAGAAATCGCTATTAGCGATAAGACCGCCATTGTAACCCTAGATTAAGCAATATTGTAAGCAGTAGTTTTTAAAATTTTGGTGTACAATAAAGTATATTCTATTCTATTCTATTCTATCGGGCAAAAGTCCCTCCGATTTTCAAAATGGAAATAAAAATACAGATCGCCTTAATAAAAGTGGATGCAGAGATGCTGTTTCGAGGCGGGATTCGGCGGGAATGATTCCGGTGTAGGATCATAATGTAAGAGACGTAAGTATGTAATTGCGTAAGTATCTATCTACTTATGTACATACAACTTTAAATAAAGTTGAGTTTGAAGTCAATTAAATAACACAGGGTTAAAGCCATAAAAATCTTATAAAACTAACCCACAGGGCGGGACGGGAGGGACTGTCAGACTTGTACTGACTAACATCCACAGTGATCCTTCAATAGTCCTTTGCGTTCCAGTGTCACGGTTACCTGATGAGACAGTCCCGCGACCAAAGGCTATTTATACCTTACTACAGAAACAGAATTAGTCGAACTAGACAGACAATACAAAATACAATTCAATTCAAAATGTTGACGTCAAAATCGTTATTGAATTTAATTTTGACATTCATTTAATTTGAGTAGGTAACACAAATTCATAACCTAGATTATCTTCTTTTGGATCGATGGTTAGGTACATATTATTTTATTGATTATTTGGTTTCCACGCTACTTTAGTAGGGTCTTTGAGTCTTCGGTGCTGGTGTTTTGACATTGTGGTCACTCCAACGGTGCATCCACACCGCCGGTAACATTTGTAGCTCAACGTTTCCAAATGTTGCTCGGTAACATCCGCCAACAAAATGTTACTAAGTGTTGACGTGTTACTGTAAGTCGAGTAACGTTGCTCAACATTCGATAACATCCGCCAATAAAATGTTAGGTATTTAATGTTACTAAGTGTTGACGTGTTACTGTAAGTCGGGTAACGTTGCTCAACATTCGGTAACAATGTTACCTCCATTATCTCACAATGTTGCCGATTGTCGAGCAACGTTACTCGACATACAGTAACACGGCAACATTTGTTGTCGGATGTTACTGCGGTGTGGATGAGTAACAATCAACAAATAGTAACAAGGAGCCACAAAAGTTACCGAATGTTGCCGAATGTTACCGTGTTGCCTTTTGTTGCTCCACAAATGTTACCGGCGGTGTGGATGCACCGCAACATGAACATGGTAAGGTCAGGAGCACCATAAACATAATCACACTGGGTGTCTGTGCATAATCATGAGGTCATAGAACATACGTAACTACCTATAGTTTTCATATTTATGGGTAGCCCAATTATTGTTGATGAAACCAACAATCAAAAGACATAGGATCTTTTTTATGAGTTGTCGAAACGCGATTCCACCGTAGATTTTTTTTTATAAAAGCAACCTGGGACATCAGTCAAAAAATTGCCAACTCAATGAATCAAGTATTTTTTTAATGTCAACTACCCAATTTCTTCAAAATGAAGCAAAATCCGTAATGTAGAGCTTCATTTTTGCTTAGGAGCAAGCCATATTTTGTTATAATTATTATAATAAGCCGAATACAATTACCCAGCTCGTAACCCCATTGAATCCATAACAAATAACATGAAATTAAATATTCTCAACCTATAATAATTGTATAAATAAACGGATGTAATCTAGATAACTACCATTAAGTAGGATAACAATAAAATATGCCCGGTGGCCATAATGGTTTGCCGCCAAAAAGACAAAAACGCGCGCTAATTTGACAGCCGCGTCCACCAAATGTCATATTAAGTTAAGTATTTGGATATTTGTATTGAAAGGAAATATTGGTTATTTCAGATATTTAGTGGTGACTGGCATTTTAATGGACTGGATTCCGTACCTACGAGTAAAAATAAAGTTTTCAGATCAGGAATTGAATTTACGAGTACGATCGATGTGCAAATACTGTCAAGAAGAAAAGAGGTTTCAAATCGTATTAAAAAAAAATTAAAGGTTCTAGAAAATGTAACAGTCTCTCAGCAAGAAATGAAAATAGTTAGATAGGTACTATAATACCTACCTTAGTAGGTATTTGATTATTCTACCAGAAAACGAAAAAACGACAAGTTTTAACGCCATATCTGTGGCATGAGTGGGCCCTAAACCAGCAATTATTCTAATCTCTTCAGTTACCAACTCAGGATAGGTTTTAACCAAAACTTTACTGACATTTTACAGAACCCAAATCCCTCTAACAAAAAACACAGTAGCAAGATAATTTCAACCACAAATAACGGGCTTCCTCAACTAAAGCATTATTTCGATCTTCAACCATTTTTCACGTTGCCAGCGGGCGGACCACTTGCGAGCAAGGCCTCGGTTTTGGTATTGTAAAAAAAGTAAATTTCAAGATGGCGAGCCAAAGAAAAAAAAAACAAAATGGAACCCGTTCGAAGCGGCACCAATTTGGTGGTTATTTTTGCTAAGGGCAATGTAACATCTATTTTTAAAAAGAAAATAATATGCTAGGTTTAAATACACTCTGCGGTATTTTTAAAATTATTGGTTTTAAGTCAGGTAGCATTGAATTGTGTGTTTTTGAGTTATTCAATTAGAATGTGTAACTGCTGTTTTTTGATATTCTTTTATGGCTTCCGTTTGGAGTTTCAACAACAAAAATTGGAAGTAAAAATAATTTATACATTAACAATAAATGTGGGCTTGTTATATCCTTGTTAATGTTGTTGCTAGTCTGTTTTATCTCCAATGTTATCAAAATAAAAAATAAATTAATTAAATAAACTAATCTTGTCGGTAGAGTTCAGGGACTGAACTTTTAAGACAGCTAATTTGCTTATATTTAAAAAAATTATAAAATACATATATTAGGCACATAATCACATAATAATATGTTACATATTAGCATCTCGATCAATTTACTTTACAAACAATTTTCTTTATAATAAATCAATTCAAAACAATATCAGTAGTTAACATGTAACCCCAAATACATATCGATCGAATACCTTATAAATCACAATACCAACCTTACATAACTAAAATACAACCCAGAATCAAAAAAAGAACGACCACACGTCATCCTAACACCCCAAAAAAAAACATCAATAAACCAAACTCTAAGTCTAAAAAAAAACATAAACATATTATGTATTACAAAACCTACCTCAACCATAAAAAAGTCTCAACACAAAGAGTTCCGTCTACAACAAAAAGAATGAAAGAAATCACCGTCCAACCCTGACCCTGCGCAAGCGCCGAACGAAACCGAATTCAGCCGAAATGAGCCGAATCGTCGCCAAAAGAGTAACCATGACCTTAGTCTTGACTTGCAGCTTGTATGTGTGCGTTTGTATGTAATTCGGGTACTTTGACTGGTTGGCAGTTTTTATTTTTATTTGTGGGGACAAAGAGTAGATGGGCGGGGACCGGTGGTAGGGTTAAGGGGAATTTGTTTGAGGAAGGTCTTGGAACCTCTGAGAGGATATAGAACATTTGCATTATAATGGTTTTCGTAGACGTAACCAGGAATGAAGCAAATTTTTACATCAGCTGTAACTAAAAAGGGGTTTATGATATAGATTCTGTATTCGATGGTATTACCCCAATTGAAAGCACCTACTACGGGAACCAACGCGATGTGGTTATCCGTAGTAGTATGCTGACCGTATTTTTTTTTTTATATTTATTTGGTATAGGACACACACACAGAAATGATAAAAAATAAAATTAAAAATACAATAATAATTTTGCTGAGCATATCCACACCAAAAGGGAATCTTATCGTATCTTACCCTAAAAATCTATTTCACTTTTACCCAGCTCCATACCACGAACGTTGTTCAAATTTAAGAGGTCGAGGGAGTTACAAAATATTCTATATTATTAATATCTACGATATCAAAATATAAATATCAAAATATTATATATCTACGATAACCAAACTTCCCTTAAAGGTAAAAAACTCTCATGAAATGAGAGACCAGAATTTCTCACAAAATTTATTAAACTTTCCCTCCGACCTCTCACATCTGACCACAACCTACTCTATGCCATGCAATTCGGATACTTTTTGTCGGCAGTTCGTGCGATCACACACACCTGCACAATCGCTTGCACATGCACGATGCACGAGTGTGTGCGCATTTTCGCGGCGTGCAGTTGTTTGGGCAATGCACTCTCGCGCACAATGCCACTGACCTTGGTCTTGCAGCTGCGTAGGGACGATTCGGCCCGCCAATTCGGCGTCGGTTTGTGCCTTTTTTGTTTTTTGGAGTCTAGGATTTGTGTGCTGTAAGTGCGGTAGGAATATGCGCATACGCAGCGCGATAGGGTTGAGTTGAAAAGGAATTTAGAATGATTTTTCAAAAATCTGGGTGACTGGGGTAATCTGGAAAAAAAGGGGGTGAATGCTGACATTGTAGATAGAGATGTAAGTATGGAAGAAAAAGGAATGCAGCGTTCTCAAAAAAAAAAACTGCATTTGCTGCATCGATATGTTAAAAATGATCGGGACTCGCGGGCCTGTATATAAAGGTAACCCTGAAACGTAAAGTGCAATTGGATACAAGAAACACGATAGATTTTAGTTTAGTGTTGTGTTAAAAATGAAAACTAAGCTGTTATAAAAAATGCAAGCTGTCTTGGTATGGGCTTATGATGAGAAAAGTTGACATGTGACTACAAGAGTGATGGGTATGAAAGTTGATGGATGGAGAGGAAGAGGAAAGCCAAATAAAGATGTGAAAGAAAAATTTTCAATAAATGACGCCGTGTCTTCTGGAAGAGCAGATTTTTTTTATACCATTATGGCGGCAAACAAACATACGGCCCATCTGATGAAAAGCGGTCACCATTGTCTATTGACGCCTGGAACACGAGAGCCCACGCGTTGCTGACCTTGCAGGATATTTTTCACGCCCTATTTGAAGAGCCCCAATTTGTTGCTCATTGGGAAAACCACGAAAAGGAGTTTATTAGGATTTCAGAAAGGAAGAAGAAATCGCAGGAAGATAATGCTGACAAATTAGTTAAGAATGATGATAATGAAATGGAAAAACCTTAGCAATGTGACTAATAACGACAAATCATACCTTCGAAACTAATAAGTAGTTCAGGCGCTTTCCAATTTTAAAATCCAACTTTCGGAGAAGGATTTAATAACTAAAATACAGCCTGCCAATCAGACTGATATCGAAAGTTTTACGACTGGAATTGGATTTTTATTTTTATTTTTTCAGTACACGCATGGGAAGATATTTTTATGACAGAGCCTGTTGCCACCTGGCTAAGGTTTTGTAAAGAAAAATGCTAGATGCATTATCATTATAAATTTTATATTTAAATGATAGCGTACTCTATACAAAAAAGTATAAAATTCATACTTTACAATTTACTTTTACCTACTTCAAGTACCTACCTACTTGAAATAGGTAAAAGTAAATTGTGTGGAATATGAAAAAGCTCCTCAAATGTACGAAGTAGGTAATTTTATCCATCAAATTAACGACAAAATACCCGTTTACTTTACATCCCAAAAACGTGAAAATCCGTGCTAATGTATCATAAAATAGTTGCTCCATGTATTGCAAATCAGCTGCAGCGGCAGTTAACCCCAACAAAAAAACTGGAAAGGTCTTAGGCAGATGACGATATTTTTTTGGCAAATAAAGAAAGACGGCAGTGCAATTAACCAAAGTAATATTCCCTGTATATCTCATTGGAATTAATTCGTTACAACTCATTAAACAAGTTAATTAGCTCTTGCAAATTGATATAAAGACAACTGATGGGGAAAGGCCACAAGTAACTTTGTACTATTGGCTAACGACACAATTTTGTCACTTGTCAAACTGTCACTACATACCTAAGTGTCATTTGTTGTCGATTGACATTACTAGGAAACAATGTTTTTAAAAATAATGGAGTATAGAAATAATCTTTTGAAAAGAGAACGAGGTAATAGGTATTAACGATAAAAAACTTTTTCAAAAAAAATGTAACCGCCTTCAAAAACAACCACAAAAAAGGGTAATATAACCTACAACATAACTTTTCTTTCAGAAGTTTTTTTTTTTTTTTTTAGGGTGGCAAAATCATCAAATGAGTCCTACCGCCCTGGGTGGGGCGGGAGGGACTGTCAGACTCTTACTGACTAAAATCCACCCGTGTTCCGTCGGATGCCCTTTACGTTCCGGGGCCACGGTATCCTGGACTAAGAAAAATCCGCGACCCCGGCAGGCATTTGGCCCCATAAGGGGCCCCGTCGGTGACGCGTGAAACACGATGCGCCACCGACCCGGGCTTGGTCCTTGGTCGGACGGCGAGCATACCCATTACTCACCGTCCGCAAGCCCGCTCCGCCGCTGTGCCCTCTGCTGTTCAGAGGGACACGCGTTGGAGCGTCCACCCGACAGGCTATTTGCATACGGGCAAAGAAACCCCTTAGGCACACAGTGCCTAAGGAGAGTTTTTGCCCGCATCCCAGGGTGCACCGGCCCGAAAAACTGGTCTTCCCCCCGGACGTATCCGAGAGGGAACTCCAGTCCACGGGCGCACGTGGAGGTTTCCTGTCTTAGCACCCCAGAAGTCGGTGCCTTTGTTTTTTTTCATGTCATTTTTTTTTTGCCACCGACTTCTGAAAGAAAAGTTATTTTGTAGGTTATTTTACCCTTTTTTGTGGTTGTTTTTGAAGGCGGTTACATTTCTCTTTTTAGTTTAAATATTCAACTCAAATTCTTGTCAAATAAATCATTCTCTCTCAAGTGCACAATAAGCTAATAAAATTCCCTATCTCAAAAACTACTAAACCGATTTTGATGAAACTTGCAGTATTCCGTAAGTTAAACAATACTTAGTACAACAAAAAAAGAATTACTTAAATCGGACTTGTAGTTCCAGAGATATGCGAACACAAACTAAATCAGTCGATGCCTTCTCCAAGCCGTTGAGGAGTTGTACCTTCCATCATCAGCTCATCCACCTGAAATGATGATTATCAGATGCAAATACTTGAACAGCTTTAGAAAATATATGAAAATGGTACTATGTGCCTATAAAATTTGAAGGTGGCCCTCGATTTCCCTGGGATTCCATCATCAGATCCTGACCTGATGATCATGGGACCAATTGGAAAGTAGGTATACCCTTTCAAACAAAACAAAAATTTTCCAAATCGGTCCAGGCGTCTTCGAGAAATCGGGGAACATACATAAAATAAAAAAAAAAGATTCCGACGAATTGAGAACCTCCTCCTTTTTTTGAAGTCGGTTAAAAAGGTATGGTAGGTAAGGGGTTTATATGTATTATGTTCTTTGACGCACTAACGGATCATCCGTTGAGCGTGAACGGTCAATTGTTTTTCTATACATTTGTCTGTTCTGGCGTTCCGAGACCGATGATCCGCGATGGATGTTCCGTCAAACAATAATGAACCCACCCTAATAGAGAAATATGGAAGAAAACAGTCTGTCAAAATCATTCTCCTAATAGCCTGGCCACAGTACCGGCATTTCCCGTCAACAATACTCTTTAAAAATGGAAAAATGGAAAATTCATTTTCCGGAACACGTCGAGCTTCATTGTTTCGGCGCTTTTCTGGTGGTTCAGGCAACTGTTGATTCTGGCTTTCAGGAGTTGCATTGGTTTGGGAATAGTGTGGCGGGTTTGTCCCAAAAAAATAGTCTTTAAATGTTCGTATAAACGTCCATTAATGCGAAAAAAAAAAAAAATCTTCAATTACAGCAATCAAATTGTGTAATTCCCTGGCAGATTGACTGATGAAAATCTACTACTTAGTACTTACTTAATTTTCTGGCCTAAAACTTTCCGTGTTTCTACAACTACTCACACTAATCCAAGTATCTACATACATAAGCAAAAATCTGACGGTAAAAGAGAAAATTATTTCACATTAATTTATTTAGACACGTTACTAATACTAAAATTATGAACAAACTATAAATAAAAACTAACTAGTAATATGTACATAAAAAAAAACATTCAAAGGGCGTCAAAGAATACGTCCACATCGCTGTCAACGGGAACAGTGCCCAGAACGCTGGCAGCATTGCCACGCTGTATGGTGATTCGTTGGCCTAGGAATAGGCCAGCCCTCTGGTCACCTGAAGAGTCGACTAAACGCCTGGCGATGTCCTTAAAAACGTTGTGCCCACTAAACAAACAGTGGACCCCATGGCCCTAGAGTTTCAACCCCAAACGGCTCAAACACATAGCTACTAGCTAAGCCAATGTATTTGCGCCGCTTGGAGTTTTCAGCACATGCAAAGAGAAAATTGATGCAAGCTGTGGCAGGCTTTTATATCAATTGACCTGTTTGTGCGAATATACACGATACATTTAAGCAAAAGAAGTAGATGATTAGGTGACGTCAGACAGGGGAAATTGGAAGAAGATAAAGTGTTGGCCACGAGGCACAAGATGATGGTGATCAATTAAACTTGATGACACGATTAGCGCAGTACTGTAGCTGAGCCTTCGACTCCCGCGCAGCGTGTCGCGGATTCGATTTCCGCACGGACGACGCGACGTATTGATATGACCTACAAGTAGTTGTTTCGGGTCTGGGTGTTTTTGTGTATGAGTTTCTATGTTTGTAAACGCATCCATGACGCAGGAGCAGTAGACTTATTTTTTTAAAATGGATAAGATTTGATGGGGGTATGATCAAACACCATGGCATGCCTATAGGAAACCATGCAAGGGGCCACTGACCCCAAACAACCTTAATTACCTTGTCAAAATAAGTCAATGACTGCACTGAATTGGCCACAATTTAGATGCACTAGTCCACTTGTTAACAATGCGAGGGTCAAAGCATTTAGTAACCCATGAGTGCGCACTGAAAATGCACCAAATTACCACCAATCTGCTCTTATTTGGTGAATTATTGTGTGATGGGGTCAAAAAACTTTTATTAGTAAAGGAAATAAAGTTATGATTAATCTGATTATTGTATTTTATCTTACCAACAGCGAATTTCCAGTATTTACAGCGTTATTTGTAAGGAAAATCTATCAGCGCTTCTAGTGTTCGAACACGGAACTACCTATTTATTCCAGTTACTAGGAAAACGCTGTTTTTTTGGGGTGTAAAATTTTACAGTGATCCCCGTAAGTAAGCAAGTTTAACACTTTGAGCGGAGCAACGTTATAATACGTAAAATTTGATAAACGCTATTTGACACAACGTTTAATTGAGCACGAGTTTTCAGTATTTGAGACGTAAAGTAAACTGGAACTTTGACAACTTCAAATTGACAATTTTCAAGGAAAAAATTAGTTCCTTCTTCGCACACCAGAGGCGCTGTTCCATTTTTTCATACAAGAAACGCTGTAAATACTGGAAAGACGCTGTAAAGTAAAAGAGTGAAAACTCGTGCTAAGGGTAGTTAGTTTTTTTGTACACTTTATAATGCTATTCGCACACATACTATACGTAGATCATAAACGTCGACGTGTAGTAACGGTTTGTGTCACATTTCATTTATTATCTTTGGTTGTATGAAAAACAGAACGTCACTAATCGTCATTTATTTTCTATGAGAAAATAGCGCTCCGCGCAACAAACATTAATTGAATACCCAGATGCTCAGCTGAAAGTGTTAAAGCGTTTTGCTAAATCTTTTATTGTGCGTACAGCTAAGGAGTGCATGGAATTCCCTGCCGGGGTCTGGTGGAATCTCCTGATGGTAACCTCTTCAAGTCACGTGAACATGTTACTTCTAGGCAAGCTTGCTTCACCATCGACCACGTCCACATCATCGCTTACTGTCAGTCGTCAAACGCGAACCTATCGTTCAATAAATAAAATGAAAATTATGATTTTCTGAAGCCAGAAAACTTATTCTATATTGGCACCGTGCACGACTTTAGCGCCACCTAGCGTTTGCACTGTTGACGGCTCTGACCGTTCTAATTGAAATCAGATTTCTTTACAAAACACATGGTTTTGGATTCCATGGCGATCCATCAGCTCTGAATAAAATTAAATAAACATAGGCAAAATGTATTCTATAAGAAAAATGTCAAATACAGGATTAAAATGAGGATTACGATTTATTTACTTTTTGCTCTTCCCGGCAGCTAACCATCTCCTGCATTGCTCATCTTTCCAAGAACCGCTTGGGAATCAATAAAATTTAAATTTACTATTTCTGCTAGTATTCTTGCAGTTTACAACACAACAACTGCTGTGACCTATGTTTTTCTGGCGGAATAACGCGATTATAAAAATTACGTACAGATAATTATGTCTGACAAATTGATTCGAAATTGACAGATGACAGAGTTCAATGAACTCTGAAACAGAGCCGTCGTACTCCGACTGCTCCCCATCACCTGCCGTTGAAGAAACTACGATATCTCGTCAGATATTCATTGAAATCAAATGATGTCAAGGGAAATTTTGTTCAAAATTAAATGTTTGTAATGATTAACGTATTTATTTGGGTAAGGATTAATATTATGTTCATAAAAATACCGTCGCAAGTAATGTATTATTTTAAAACCAATTTGATTTCCATAAAAAAGGTTATAGTGAGTTAACCTTAAAAGATAGATTTATGCTGTCGCGGACTTTATTTTAGAACGTTTCATGAGGAAAAATTCCGTCATACATCATTTTTGCGTAATGTAAACCGTTTACGCAGCGCACGCAACGGAAGCTCTCAATAAGAATTTCCCGATTTGACAACATGTTTCAGTGCTGCTCTGCTCCTGTTGGTCATAGCGTGATGTTATATAACCTATAGCCTTCCTCGATAAATGGACTATCCAACACAAAAAGAATTATTCAAATCGAACCAAAGGTCCTGAGATTAGCGCGTTTTTAATAGTTGGCATAGGTGAATGTGCTCTTAGACAATCCCACATTAGTTTTACTTTTCGCCACCATGGGCGCTGCAATCGAATAGTACTACCCCCACCTAGTACTTCGCACCCAGCGAATACTGCAGAATTCTCACAGAGAGGAGGCCTATGTCCCAGATGATGACCATTTTAGGCTGACTACGATTATGCTAAATGGATTTGAAAATATGCTAATTGGTTTTAGGAGAACCTGCACATTGAACCATGTTAACACAACCCATGAAAACCGAAATATTCACCTGTCAACGCGAATCTAACCTGTCACCACGACGAAGCACATTTAGCACAAAAACAACAATTAAATTTACCTACAACTACAAAATGGCGGACACAACACGCGAGCATGCCGCTGTAATACAAAAATTGCTGGCAGGTGACCACTTTTGGTGCTAGTTTTAATAAAAAAACATGGTATACTAGCTGCTGCTAGCGGCTCCGTCTGCGTTTTAGTAAAAAAATTGCTACGTGGACATAAAAAATATGCTACGGGAACATAAAAAATATGCTACCGGAACATAAAAAAATATGCTACTGGAACATAAAAAATATGTCAAAATCAAAGTCAAATCATTTATTTCAAATAGGCCATCAAGCGCATCACACACGGCTAAGATACGATAATATTTTATCTTAAGATGTTATATTAATATATCTTAGGCCATCACAGACGACGAAGATACGATACTGTAATATTTTATCTTAAGATGTTATCTTACGATATATTTTCTATCGTAAGATGGTATCTTACGATATATTTTCTATCTTAAGATGGTATCTTACGATATTCGTCGCGATCGCACGGTCGTGTCCTTTGTTGAACGAATAAATACAGGGTGTTTTAACTATGTCTCATGCTTGCCTGCTAGACTTACTGGATAGCTCTACGGATGACGATTCCGATTTTGAATTCGATTTGCACATGGTTCTGGCACACTCCAGAAGAAGATCAATTTGGGTCGAAACTCACATTAAAAATAGGAAAGATCGTGGGGAATTCAACATTTTTGACGATCTTTCAGAAAAAAAGTTCTATGAGTATTTTAAAATGTCAAGAGAAGAGTTCGACGCACTTCACAGTTTAGTTCAAAGAGATTTTGAGAAACAAAATACAAACATGCGACAATGTAAAATCAATTATAGACAGTCCTAAGCCTGAAAAGTATGAAGGAAAGTTCATTGGTTTTTTAGGGTTCCGTAGCCAAATGGCAAAAACGGAACCCTTATAGATTCGTCATGTCTGTCTGTCCGTCCGTATGTCACAGCCACTTTTTGTCGAAAGTATAAGAGCTATCCTGTTGAAACTTGGTAGGTAGATGTATTATGTGAACCGCATTAGGATTTTCACACAAAAATAAAAAAAAACCGGCCAAGTGCGAGTTGGACTCGCCCATGAAGGTTTCCGTAGTAGCAAGCATAGATTAAGGTTATAATTATATTGAGATAAGTAAGTAATATATACAAACAATAAAAATAACTTTGTTTTTCATAGTGTTTGTATGAATGGCAAAGTTATATTTGCGGTTTTTGAAAATGTACTATATCTCAAAAACTGCTAACTGCATCTTATCCAAACCAATTTTCGTTGGAAGTTTTTGTTGAGATCTACATTACATATTTTTTTTTAGTTTTATCATTCTCATGCTGCCCCCAATACTTAGAATTGAAACTCAACATTTTTTTTTCACCAAACCCATACGTGTGTTATCTATGGATAGATCTTTAAAATTATATTGAGGTTACTAATATCATTTTCTTCTAAACTGAACAGTGTGCACGAGAGACACTTCCAAAGTGGTAAAATGTATGTCGTCCCTCCCCCTGTAACTTCTAAAATAACAAAATGATAAAACTAAAAAAAATATATAATGTAGACCTCAACAAAAACTTCCAACGAAAATTGGTTTGGATGAGATACAGTTAGCAGTTTTTAAGATATAGTACATTTTCAAAAACCGCAAATATAACTTTGTCATTCATACAAGCACTATGAAAAACAAAGTTATTTTTATTGTTTGTGTATATCACTTACTAATCTCAATATAATTATATCCCTAATCTATGCTTGCTACTACGGAACCCTTCATGGGCGAGTCCAACTCGCACTTGGCCGGTTTTTTTACTGCTCCATTTTATCGTAATGAATTCATAAACGCGATGTAATATTCTTAATTTCTTGGACCTATAGCATGCAACTACAGCAAACAGTTACTGCGCTTGCTTTATTCGCACCTACCTAGTGAACCTACGCATATAAAATAGCATGCTATAAAATAGCAAGTAAAATGTCATTTAGCAAGTTATTGCCATATAGCAACTTTGAACACTACTATTTCGTACCAACGAAGTTAACAACACCCCGTATTTGCATCTGATGTTATCTTACGATATATTTTATATCTTAAGATGTTATCTTACGATATATTTTGTATCTTAAGATGTCATCTTACGATATATTTTATATCTTACGATATATTTTCTATCTTAAGATGGTATCTTACGATATATTTTCTATCTTAAGATGTTATCTTACGATATATTTTACATCTTAAGATACGAATATCGCTCTCTATCTTACGATACGAAAATATGAAAGATATCGTATCTTCGTCGTGTGTGACGGTCCATTGAATAGTATGGCGAGCGATATGGTATCTTAAGATAAAATATTATCGTATCTTAGCCGTGTGTGATGCGCTTCAAAGAGGCACTTTTAAACGTCGAAATATTAAAATTAAGGAAATGGGATGGGATGGGATTGATTCTACACCCATTCGCAAAGGTAGGTTGTATGAAGAAGAATGGGCAAGAAACTCCATACTTACTCTTTTTAAACATGTTTTACAATATTTTTATAACATCATTTGAAATGCTACGGGAACATAAAAAAGATGCTACGGGAACATAAAAAATATGCTGCGGGAACATATAAAGTATGCTACGGGAAGATAAAAAAATATGCTACGGGAACACTATACACGCATGCATACAAACTTTCGCATTTATATTATTAGTAATATTCTAGGTTGTAGACAGTTGGAGGAATAAAAAGGATGATGGCTTTTTGTGATCAGAAAGGTTAGGTTATATAAAATGGCGGTGGAACCTCCTTTCTTGTAGGAACTTGATTAGTAGCATGTTCTGAGACCTTTGACTATGCCAATTTTATCTTTGTTAAGTAACTATCCACAATTATTGATGCATAATAATAAAATTGATGTGCCTGCAAGCAATGGTATCGGCCCCTGACTTACGAGTTGTATTGTGGTGTGTTGTCGTGGGTTCGAGCTCAGCCAGGTGCAATACTTTGTGGAATTTATTCATCACTACTGCTCTTGGAACGGTGAAGGAAAACATCGTGAGGAAACCCAGCATGTCTGAGAACCAAAAATTCTCGAAGACATGTGACATCTATACCAACCGGCACTCCCTCTCATGGAGACGAGGTAAGTAGGTACGAAATAACTTTAATTTTGGGTCAAGACTTGTTTTAGACGGGTGGCCAACATAATATACAGGGTTATTTGAAAAACACCAACAACTTCTTAAGAGGTCATTCCACTCATTATAATGAACAACTTTTACTATGGGACCAAACCTGAAACCTGGCGGCGAGTAAAGGGCAACTCGCTGTCCGACCATGGACCATGCCCGGGTCAACGGCGCGTTGTGTTCCACGCGCGCCTCAAAGAGCGTCAGCACAATGATGGGGCCCTCTTAAGAGGTTGTTGGTGTTTTTCAAATAACCCTGTATACCTACATCATCTATCCTGTGATTTCAGTAGTATCCATGCAGTATTTCTGTACCCTAATTTGCTGATTTATAAGCCTTTTTTCGGTTGGTAAAATCACCAAATGAGTTAATCAGAACCTTAACTACTGATTAAAAAAAGAGCAAATCCATCTTCAGAAATATGTTCATCATCATCAGCCTATAATGTTCCCACTGCTGGGACACAGGCCTCCTCTCTGTGAGAGGGAGTGGGCCATAAACCACCACACGGGCCCAGTGCGGATTGGTAGATGTCACATATCTTCGAATTTTTAGTTCTAGGACATGCCGGTTTCCTCACGATGTTTTCTTTCACCATTTTTGAGAGCAGTGGTGATGAAATAAAATACACAAAGTACCTAATGCGCCTGGCGGGGTTCGAACCCACGACCCAACTCGTAAGTCGGGACCGATACCACTGGGCCACCACTGCTCCAGAAATATGTTGGTATACTTTAATTACCCCTAAAATAAAATAAAAATGTCATTGCATGCCATGGACCTACTTACCTAAACATGAATGATACTTATTGTTACTATGTTAGGTACTATAAATATATATTAATACTGTTATACTATGTGATAATGTGAGTAACATGGCAACTTGAATTCAGCATTTATATTTATTTATTGGAAAAGCTCGCGCCATTTATTTACTTTTGCCTCCAACTACAAGGAAGTTCCCATGAATTTTCCTTTTTTACAAACCGAGGAACAATTTAAGGCTATAAACACACAATAATTAACAGAAATAAAGCTTAAAAAACCACTCAAATGGTTTCAATTATGTGTTTTTAACCTTAAAAATTAACGTTCCTGTGTCCATCGCATGTACCCAGAACATTAGCTCAAAATATTACTGTTTTCGTTGGAAATACTAATACTATCGCGTTTTTAGTGCTATTGAGTTTTTTTTATGATAGAATTACGGAAATGTCAAATGGGTAGAAGTTAAACATTAAAATCGGTAATCTATCTTGTACAATCAATTTCGACACGCACGAGTAGGTACTTAGGCATGAAGGATCTCCTCTCTACAATATATTGCAATATTTATTTTATTTTTCGGTATCTCTAGTATGAAAAACCAGCATAAAATGTTAATAATTAGGAAACAAATGCATAACTCAATTACAGCTAAGTAAGTACTTATAACATTTTTTTAAATGTTAGATATGTCTTAAACGAACTGGACATATTCCTTCCGAACTGGAAAGCGGACGCTCAGTATCGCGAAAAATGGAAGGAGTGGAGGGAGGCCTTTGCCCAGGAGTGGGACAGAGCAGGCTATTAAAAAAAAAAAGTAAGTGGCACTCAGGAACAGCCGCGGTAAAGCTATTGCATAGCATTTTCTAACAACTTATGCAATTATAATTATTGATTTATTATATTTATTACTGTACTGTAGGTAGAGGGAGAGGGAGAGGGAGAGAGAGAGGGAGAGGAAGGAGGAGAACGTCTCTTGACGTTTCACTTGATTGACGTGGCTGACCATAGCCTAATTACTTAGTACAGTAAGTAATAAATATAATAAATAAATAATTAGTATAATTGCATAAGTTGATAAAAAATGCTATGCAATAGCTTTTCCGCGGCAGTCCCCGAGTGCCACTAACTTTTTTTAGGTTTTTGGGAATTTCTTGATTCGGTCGCCGCGCCGAGCCGCGCTCAGAACCCGCAATAAAAGCTATGCAATAGTTTAAAAACAAATGTCGGAAATTCGTAGTTACACAGTATACGATGCCCCTTTAGCCAAAAGTGGGGTGGCTTTTCTTTATCGTGGTAAAATCATCAAATGGGTCCTGCACCGTATGCTCCACCGTGTCGGACACCCAGGCGTTCCTTCCTCCCCAAACAGACACAGGAACCTCCCAAAACTTCCGCGTCCGGTGAGGATCTGTGTCAAGCGGAAGGTGAGGACGCCGTGACGCCTCCAGCCACTCCTCAAAGAGGGGTCTTACCGCTGCAATCGCGGCGTAGAGTAGAGTGGCTAAAGATTAAAAAGAAAGAAGAAGATACGAAACTAACTTATGATTTCTTCAATCTACAAAACACGAGTATGCCGAGGTAACTAGATAATAATATTCACAACTTAAACACTACCTACATAATATCCTAAACCCTATTATTAGGATCCTATTAGAACAAAGGTCATTGCATATTTAGTTCATTAACTAAAATATGAAGTGACCTTTAAGTTTAGCTTAGAGAGCTAGAACGACGACGGAATCCCTTTATTGTGGGGTCTATTCTAGTTTAACTGGGTGAAATGCGAACATTCGATAAATTACAAGTTATATGTAAGTACTTACCTACTATGCGACTAAGAAAAATAACATTTATTGGTACTTACAGACACAGGGCATACACAATAATATGCAAAAGAAAAATGAACAAATGATTTAAAGTGTCATGACGCCCTAAGTAGATATTCCGAAATCATGCACGCTTTTCTAACATTTTTGGAAGCGGCGCTCGCACAGTCAGCTCGCACCGCCAGCTCGCACAGCCAGCTCGCACAGCCCGCTCGCACAGCCAGCTCGCACAGTGAGCTCGCACAGCCAGCTCGCACAGCCAGCTCGCAGACCCATGTCCACTTGAGCGGAGCGGAGTTTTTATGCAATCCTATTGGTTAATATTTCCTCGTTTCTCCGCTCTGCCAGCTCGCTCCGCTTCAATGGACAGGCAGCCTGTGAGCTGGCTGTGCGAGCTGGCGGAGCGGGACGACAGTAAGGCGGCGGGGTTGGGTGTAGTCTCCGCACAGTCCGCCCCGCACAGTCCGCTCGCTCCACTCCGCATGAATGGACAGTCACAGTCCGCAACTCCGCTCCGCAATACTCGCTCGCTCCACTCCGCCCGCCAATGGACAGGCAGCCTTATGAGTAAGTACAATGCCCAATTCTTAAAATGAATAAGTACCTGTAATCAATAACCGTGAATAACCACAAAAGGAATGCGTTGAAAGACCCAGCCACGAGTCTTGGTCTTTCTAATCCTCTTTTATTTGTAAGAATTAAACTCTCAATATTGTAGATGTCATTTTGATAATTTGCCATTTGGAGAGGCTTTTAGAGAATTGGCTATTTTGAGAATTACACCTGCCAGGGTCGCGAGACTGTCTAAACGGGACCATTATTACAAAAAATAGACAAAATTACTTGTAAGTATAAGATAGAATTGGTCTGTGTTAACATTTCATGTCTTCTTCTTCTCTTTTCTGCTAGGATTGATTTAGCAATCGCCATTGTTAAGTAGCAATATTATTTTGTATTTGAATCATATTGCATTAAATAAATATTTTTCACCATTTTTAGAATAGCCCCCGTCGCATAGCCGTGTGCCACCGACACGCGAGCCGCGCGTTAGCATCACATATCCATGTCAACCATATCTGATGGGTCTACCTACTTTTTAACGGGTTTTCGGCGGACTCACGGGCTTTATCGTTGATGTCGTGGGGTGGACATTTTAGAGCTATTTTTAAAGTTTTAAAATTGATTGCACGAACCTAGGCCATATTAGTACGCAGTGGTAGGCGCCCACGGCGACAGACGTCGCAAGACGATCTCCGGCCACCGTAGGCGCGGGCATGGGGGCGGCGAGTAAAGCCTCCTGCAGACACACGCGATTAATCGCGCGGGGCGACATGTCGCGGTCCATTCACAATATTTTTAGAGTGGAAATAAGCTTGGCTCGTTGTCGCAGCGCGATTAATCGCGTGTGTCTGCAGGAGGCTTAATGGGCAACTCGCCGCCGCTCGACCATGGACCATGCCCAGGTCGACGGCGCGTTGTGTTCCACGCGCGCCTCAAAGAGCGTCAGCAAGATGACGGGGCCCCCCTCTAGAGGGCCAAAGCTTGCCGGGGCGCGGGACTTATACCATTACCCTGGAACGTAAAGGGCTAATGAAGGACACCGTGGATTTTAGTCAGTACAAGTCTGACATTCCCTCCCGCCCTGCCCTGGGTCGGACTCATTTGATGATTTTACCACGCTAAAAAAAAAAAAAAGCATCCCACAAAGACGACCCAATAGGGGTGATCTTGGTGAGAGCTCGATTTCCATCCGCTAAATATGTTTCAATTAGGATTTTATCTTAGATGGATGGCAACATCTCTGTTGGGACGCTGGATTACATCAGCCTGCTGTCTCCAAATCTTCAATCCACATTACCAAAACAAGAAACACATTCAAAATTATAAACAAAAAACCACTAAGACCGTTCCGGTTTACAATCTACAAAGAATAGTTTCGCGCCAACATTAACACACTAACTATAGAAGCCATTCATTTTAATTTAAGTGCACCTACATTCAACTAATTAGGTACCGCACTTAACGAAAACAAACAAAGAAAAACTGCAGTCGAAAAATAAAAAAATCTCCACAAAAGAACACTGTCATTCATCTTTTCTTAGCAAGCCAAGTGAAAATAATAGATAGCTGTTTTTATTTTCTTCAGCGAGAAACGCTGTAGAAAAAAATGACACAATTATTAATTAAAAAGTACTAAGACTTAAGATTGTAATAGTGCATCTTGTAATGAATTTTTTGTCGGGATGAGGGTAATTTTGACGCCATGTGACATCTGTTGGGTTTTTGAAGTACTACAATGTTTTGTTTGAAAGCTTTTGTACTAGATGACGCTACAGAGTGAGATTTTTAACTAAACGAGTTATGCAAATTGAATTTACAATTAAAGATCATGTAAGTGTGTTTATTTAAAATATTAAACTATTAAATAGGTATAAAAAGGTAAAATTATATAAAACAAACTTTATTCTAGAGATAAAACGGTGAACGCATCCGTAATCATTAAATTCCCAGCTTCACTTAGTGTTACCATTAATGAAGATTCTGCCTTTAACTCGGGCAATTTTTCTTCTTCGTTACAACAACATAAACATTATTTTAAACTGAATTGGTTTTCTGAGTGAACTTTCGATAATGTTTAGATATTAACTCAGGTAATATATAGTATAATATGGTATATAATTAATTATGTGATTAGTGATTACTTATATTCAAAACATTATCATGACATAGGATTCATAATTATTCTCTTTATTCATCTACTTTACTTATTGATTACATTTTAAAATATTTTTCCAAAAAAAGAAATTAAAAAAAAACATTTAAAAATATAAAAAATAGCAGTCCACTAGCATCGGGAACAGGGTCCGGGCTGCCGGTGGTCAGGGCTCCTGAGACAGGAACCTCCTAACAATACGCGCCGTGTCCAGAAGTACTGCCTTCTGAATCAGGCGCTTGATCCAGCTGCCAAGCGAGAGTCTCCTCAGATGTTGTTCGACGCTCTTGGCAATTAAGCCATAATATTATTATTAAGCTTAATGTATTATTTTACTATAAAATCTTCAAAGATTTTTTTTTTATCGATACCTAACAAACAGAATGAATATTGTGTCAAAATTGAGGCACTTTATAATTGATAGTATGGCAACCCCAAATTTAGTACCGTACGAAACTCATTGAGATGAAGTTATATGGAGATGCCCCGATGTTCTATACATACATTTTGCTTATACAAATATGAGTCAAACATGAGACAGAGAGTGAAATATTGGTTTGTCTCTTTCTTTCTAATGCAGTAATCATATTTGACAAAAGAGACAACAATATTTCGGTTGTTGCTCAAAATGGAATATTTTGTTGGGATATTTCCCGCAGTTACAGAAACGTGCCCATTTCGCCATTTTATGGGCCGAGTTTCGTGGTAGTTCTGCTGTCAAATAGTTGTTTACTTTTTGTTGAATTTAGATTTTTGAGTAAATTACGGAGGGTTTTCTTTTAAAAGTGCGTGTCACCATTAACAAACAGTAATTCAACATGCCTGGATATTCCATTGTGTTTTGTCGTGCCAGAAAAAAGAAAAATCAGCCTGAATTGACTTTGCACAGGTTAGTAACAGGTTTTCATGCAAAACTACATGAATTAGAACAATTTCGGTAAAGAAATCGCTATGTGATCATATTTTCATGGTTAGAGTATTAATAATTGGGTTTATTTCCGCCCTACAGACAATATTTTTCATTTCTTATTTTCGTTCGTTTGTTTACAATAATAATAGTGTTGTACCGTTGCTGTAATAGTTCCCGATACTAGTCCTTCGTTACACTGAAACTGTTACCAAATGATATATTGATACAAATATACTAATCATTTACAGGTTTCCCAAAAATGAAAGATTGAAGAAAAAGTGGTTGGACTCTATCGATGTGGAAAATATTAGTCCACGAAGTAAAGACTGGCTTATATGTTCACTTCACTTTGAATAAAAATGTTTTAACAGAACACTTGATGTTGTACCTACAATATTTTCGGTAAGTGTATATTAAAATTATTGTTAAATAACAGCCTGGTTTTTTAGCCTAAGAAGTTATATAGATAGTAATGTGTATTTAATTTTTTTTTTCAGACATCCATTAAAAAACAACTTCCAGAGTCATTTGTATTCTGAGAAACAAGCAACACTCAAGAATCTGGTGTTTCTTGTACATTTACTGTAATAGAGGAACAATCTAGTGTAATAAAGTCCTCGCTGCGGTCTCTCTATAGATTCAAGCATTTCCTCCCATCTAGCACCAAACTCATTCTTGTCCAGTCACTTGTGCTTCCCATTATTGACTATGCTGATGTTTGTTATTCTGATCTATCCCAAGAACTTCTTAACAAATTGGATCGACTTCTCAATACCTGTATTCGCTTCGTTTTTGGCCTTCATAAATATGATCACATTTCTTCTTTCCGTTCTCAGCTTAAATGGTTGCCTATCCGACTCAGGAGATCCCTCAGATCTCTCTGCATGCTTTTCAAGATTATGAACGATCCACGTGCTCCTGATTATTTAAAAACTCAATTTAAAGTGTTGGGCAGTTCTCATACTTGTAACCTTCGAGCTTCCAAAGAACTACTTCTCCAAATTCCTTCACACCGCACCGGTTTTATGTCTAATTCTTTCGCTGTAGCATTAAAAAAGCTGAAAGCGATTTCACTTTTTAAAAAAATTACGTAACCTCTATTTAAGTCACAATAAATAACTCTCTTCTTTTTCTTTTCAAGTCTAGTCATAATAGTTATTATTAAGTTATATGTATATATATATATTTTTTCATTTATTCTATTATATTGTTTAGTTTATTTTATCAGTAATATATGTATTAGTATCTATATTAATTTATATATGTCTTTGATTTCTTTTTTTTGTACCCTACCACAATATTCTCTTATTTAACCCAAAGGTTGACTGGTAGAGAATGCCTTGTGGCATTAAGTCCGCCCTTGTACCACTTTATGTACATGAAGTTTAAATAAATAAATAAAGGAACCGTCTACCGTAATGGAGGCACCATTGCAGTTGACCCATCAATGTGTGGGAACAGTGTGGGAACAAATTAACGCTAACACATAAATATATAATATTTAATTACAAGCGATAACGCAAATGTGAAAACATTATTTTTACGTAACTACATGAATTATAATTCAATCGTGGTATCTAGTCGTAATACTATTATGTAATCCTAAAAGTACTAGGGATACTGGTATCGATACTCGTTACACTAACACAATGTTTCTTGATTGGCACAACCCTAGCATTGGCCGCCATTTTATGGGACCAGCGAACTTGTAGGCATACACGTTTTTAGTGTAGGTATTTCAAGTCCATAGGATTATATGTCTATGGTTTGTTTACAATAATAATAGTGTTGTACCGTTGCTGTAATAGTTCCCGATACTAGTCCTTCGTTACACTGAAACTGTTACCAAATGATATATTGATACAAAAATACTAATCATTTACAGGTTTCCCAAAAATGAAAGATTGAAGAAAAAGTGGTTGGACTCTATCGATGTGGAAAATATTAGTCCACGAAGTAAAGACTGGCTTATAATATGTTCACTTCACTTTGAATAAAAATGTTTTAACAGAACACTTGATGTTATTAGAACAAGATTATGAACGATCCACGTGCTCCTGATTATTTAAAAACTCAATTTAAAGTGTTGGGCAGTTCTCATAGTTGTAACCTTCGAACTTCCAAAAAACTACTTCTCCAAATTCCTTCACACCGCACCGGTTTTATGTCTAATTCTTTCGCTATAGCAACTATAAGACTCTGGAACGCGCCACCCTTTAGCATTAAAAAAGCTGAAAGCGATTTCACTTTAAAAAAAATGCGTAACCTCTATTTAAGTCACAATAAATAGCTCTCTTCTTTTTCTTTTCAAGTCTAGTCATAATAGTTATTATTAAGTTATATGTATATATATATACACCGTGTTCTTCACGTTATCCATAAACTTTAGCAAATACTTCTATAGCTTTTACAAATCAAATCCAACAAAGGAAGTAGTACTTAAAAAGGCTTCGTTACAAAGATATTTGTAATTTCATTTAATGAAATTTAATTGAGCTATGCAGTGAGAAAGTATCTTAATTTGAAATCTATCAAATACTATTTGCATTTCATTTGTTTCAGCCCGCCAAATGTTATGAATGAAAATACGACGTTGCCAATTCGGATAAAGAGGCATGCATATAGGGTTATTTACGTCTAGGTATTTAGTTTGTATGAAAATTAACAAAAAATAAAAAATAAGAATTTATTAATGTGTCCATAATGAAAAATGCTTACTTCCGTGGTTTGAACATCTGGTCGAAGTTTATGTATATCGTCCGGAACACGGTGTATATATTTTCATTTATTCTATTATATTGTTTAGTTTATTTTATCAGTATTATATGTATTAGTATCTATATTAATTTATACAGGGTGTCCAGTAATGAATGGATAACCTTGGAATGGGTCGTAGTAGAACTAAAGGCGATTCAGAAAAAAATACAAAAAAAAATCAATACCGAGTATTTCCTAAGATATGTCACTTTTAAGAATATTGATAATTTTTATTACCCTGCTTTACATTCTTGCACACCACGACCACGAATTGATGAATTCCATCATTTTTTTATTGTTAAAATAATCTACATTAACTGAGCTGGTAGATGAGTAGTAAATAGTGACACTGTTAATACACGGCTTTTCAAAAAATTAACTCGAATTAGTGCTTTAGTGAAAAAATTGAGAAAAAATTTCGTTATGTCAAAGTTTAAGCAACCATAGCATGAAAAAAACGTATGGCAACAAAGGTGACCAATAATTTTAAAATAATATGCACTTAATGCAGATTTCAAAATGGTATTACATATCATTGTACCTAATGTAAATAAAGAATTATTGCTAATTGTGTCTGAAAGGAGAGAAAATTGCTGCTGAGAAAAGTTTGAAATATTCAGGTATTCCAGGTAAACCCCACATATTTTAAGTTTCACCGAAGAAAAAAAAAGCCTCATCTTCTAGACGCTTCGAATGACACCTATTTCAAATCTGTTGGATACCTTCACCTAGGTCAGGTTACCAAATTTCTCTCCTTTCAAACACAAATAGCAATTATTCATTATTTTCAATAGGTACAATGACGAAAAAAACGTATGGCAACACAGGTGACCAATAATTTTAAAATAATATGCTTTTAATGCAGATTTCAAAATGGTATTATTCATCATTGTACCTATTGAAAATAATGAATAATTGCTATTTGTGTTTGAAAGGAGAGAAATTAGCTAACATAACCTAACCTGGGTGAAGGTGGGTGAAGGTATCCAACAGATTTGAAATAGGTGTCATTCGAAGCGTCTAGAAGATAAGACTTTTTATTTCTTCAGCGAAATTCTGAAAATGTGTGGGGTTTACCTGGAATACCTGAATATTTCAAACTTTTCTCAGCAGCAATTTTCTCTACTTTCAAACTCAATTAGCAATAATTCATTATTTACATTAGGTACAATGATAAGTAATACCATTTTGAAATCTGCATTAAGTGCGTATTATTTTAAAATTATTGGTCACCTGTATTGCCATACGTTTTTTTCATGCTATGGTTGCTTAAACTTTGTCACAATGAAAATTTTTCTCAATTTTTTCACTAAAGTACTAATTCGAGTTCATTTTTTAAAAAGCTGTTTAGTAGCAGTGTTATTATTTACTGCTCGTCTATTAGCTCAGTTAATGCAGATTATTTTATCAATAAAAAAATGATGGAATTCATCAATTTGTGGTCGTGGTGTGCAAGAATGTAAAGTAGGGTACCAAAAATTATCAATATTCTTAAAAGTGACATATCTTAGGAAATACTCGGTATTGATTTTTTTTTGTATTTTTTTCTGAATCGCCTTTAGTTCTACTATGACCCATTCCAAGGTTATCCATTCATTACTGGACACCCTGTATATGTGTTTGATTTTTTTTTTGTACCCTACCACAATATTCTCTTATTTAACCCAAAGGTTGACTGGTAGAGAATGCCTTGTGGCATTAAGTCCGCCCTTGTACCACTTTATGTACATGAAGTTTAAATAAATAAATAAAGGAACCGTCTACCGTAATAGAGGCACCATTGCAGTTGACCCATCAATGTGTGGGAACAAATTAACGCTAACACATAAATATATAATATTTAATTACAAGCGATAACGCAAATGTGAAAACATTATTTTTACTTAACTACATGGATTATAATTCAATCGTGGTATCTATTCGTAATACTATTTTGTAATCCTAAAAGTACTAGGGATACTGGTATCGATACTCGTTACACTAACACAATGTTTCTTGATTGGCACAACCCTAGCATTGGCCGCCATTTTATGGGACCAGCGAACTTGTAGGCATACACGTTTTTGGTGTAGGTATTTCCAGTCCATAGGATTATAATGTCTATGACGAAACTACGCGACGTCGAAACCGCTTTTACGTCCGCGCTAATAAAACTCGTTGAAAATGCATACATCAAAATGGTAGAATCGCTACAAATGTTTTTATTTCTATTTAAATCTAAATACAGACGAAAATGTTCATGGTTCTCGCCATTCCTGTGTTCAGTGCTCATAGTGTTATTGTTCTGTGATGGTGTTCTGTCGAAGTGTGGAGATCATACTTGTGTAAACGGTGTTTGTAAAAATGATATGTGCGTGTGTTACGAGGGTTGGCAGGGTCCGGAGTGTCAGTTCTGCGGCGGCAAAGTCAAGTGAGTCAGCATTCAGCCTCTAAAGTGGCTGTGATACTTTTTGGTGTCTCTGGTTCAGTGACCTCTTTTTGAGGCGCGCCTTACTGGTTGTTAAGTAGAATTTGCAAGAGAAAGCCCGCGAGGATTATCCAATTATATACTTTGGCTTCTTTCCTCCATCCCGAGTTAGTCTGAAGGTCGAAGTCGCCGTTACGACATTGTAATAGAAACTGTTGTCGTCTGATATTCTATGACTAACAATAGTTTGAAGTAACCTTTATAATGTTGCATTAGCGTTTCAAAAGGGCAATTCTATGGCGAAGATCTGTAAAAATTATGATGAAAGCATAGCAAACTGACGTCAACAATGTTTGAAAAGTTATCAATAAATAAAAAGCATTGATGTTGGTATGTTATCTTTTATTTATTTACAATTTTTATCTAATGTTAGATCAGCTGTTATGTCTGATAGTTAAATTTTCTAGGTTATCTGTTATTTTATTTTGTGTCTTGTCAAATCAGATAGATTTTAATATTTATCATGGCTTATATACTTAGAACCCTACATGCTTATCAGATAGTAGGTACCTATGTCAAGTACTGCATTGTTTAGGAAACAAATGGAAAACCTGATATAAGATGGTAGTCATTTACTTTCTGATAATATTATTATCTACAATGATAATTGTTTTTCTTTATTGTACTGAAACTGTACAATTTCAGTTCATATTATTCTACACTCTTTGCATCGAGGTATCTGAAAAGGACAATTTTGCGAAAGTATAATATGCAGCGGGATAAAACTTTTCTATTATATCGCTTGTTTTATTTAAATAAGAAACAGAAAATGTTATTTTATGTCATTCATATTTTTAATAGAGATTCTGATAGATTGGCCTTTTTTAGGTCCGAAATCAATACTTATACTCAAACTATTAAGAAGACAAGTCAAGGCGACCCTCTGTCACCGAAACTTTTCACAGCGGTATTGGAAGAGGTATTTCGTCGACTAGATTGGGAAAATTGCGGATTGGTCATCAACGGTGAGAACTTGTCGCACCTCCGGTTCGCAGATGACCTGATCATCCTGTCACCGTCGAAGGATGGTCTGGAAAGAATGCTAAATGACTTGGACAGAGAAAGCCGCAAAGCAGGTCTATTCATGAACACCCAGAAAACAAAAGCCATGACTACAAACAGGCAGCAAGGAAAAATTTGTGTCAACAACAACACAATTGAGTATGTTCATGAATACATTTACCTGGGTCAAGTAATCTCACCAACAGAGCTCACTTCCAAAGAGATTGATCGTCGAATAGGAAATGCATGGAAACAGTACTGGAGCTTTAAAGAGATCATGAAAAACAGCGAAAACAGCATGATTGTTAAACGGAAACTCTTTGACACATGCATACTGCCTGTGCTTACTTATGGTTGCCAGACATGGGCAACTACAAAAGCACATATAAAGAAACTGGAGACTTGCCAAAATGCCATGGAAAGGAGTATGCTGGGAATAAGGCTGTCCGACAGAATAAAAATATCAACCATAAAGAAGCATGCAAAAACAAAGAGTGTGGTTACCACAATAAAGAAGCTCAAATGGAGATGGACTGGACACACAGTAAGAGGGAAGGAGAAGTGGTCCAAAACCATAATGTACTGGTTCACAAGAGACATGAAAAGAAATCGGGGCAGACCAGTCCAAAGATGGGCTGATGACATAAGGGCCATAGCGGGTGCAACCTGGACAAGAACTGCCAGAGATAGGGTTGAGTGGAAGCAGAGGGAGGAGGCCTTTGCCAAAGGGCAAACAGACAAGAAGCCAACTGATTAGCTGCTGAATGCGCATAATATTATTATTACTTGTAGAAACGCTGCTGTCTGAATAAAGGCTTTTATTATTATTATTATTCTCTTTATTCATTATTTTTCATATTTCTTTACATTTTTAAATATTAAAAAAAAAAAATTAAAAAACATTTAAAAATATAAAAAATAGTGGCCCACTAGCATCGGGAACAGGGTCCAAGGTGCCGGTGGTTAGGACTCTAGAGAGAGGAACCTCCTCACAATGCGCGCCGTGTCCAAGAGAACTGCTTTCTGCATCAAGCCCTTGAGCCAGCTGCACAATGAGAGCCTCTTAAGATGTTGGTCGAGGCTCTTCGCAATTAGCCCATTGACCGAAACGACTATCGGTACAATGACTGCTGAGTCCACGTCCCACATGTCGACAATCTCGTGTGCTAAATCAAGATACTTGATTTTTTTATCATTTTCAGCTTTCACGAGATTTTCGTCATGAGGGACGGTGATATCAACAATCATTGCACGGCGCTCTCGGCGATCTACCACCACTATATCAGGCTTATTGGCTACAATAGTCCTGTCAGTGATGATAGATTGATCCCAATACAATATGGCATGACCGTTTTCAAGAACTGGGTCGGGCACATACCTGTAGTATGGTACTTCAGAATCCACAAGGTTGTATTGCAGAGCAAGTTGCTGGTGGATAATCCTAGCTACTAGATTGTGTCTGTGCAAGTACTCGCCGTTAGCAAGACGAGAACAACCGGAAACAATGTGTCTGATCGACTCACCGGGACGGTGGCATGCCCGACAGATGTCAACCGTACCGTCCTTGACAATATATTTCCGGTAATTGTTCGTCATGATAACTTCATCCATAATCGCACAGACAAAACCTTCGGTTTCTCCGAAGAGGTCACCGAAACGTAGCCAGGCTACAGATGCCAAAAAGTCTACATCAGGCCCGTGAAGGGCCTTGTAGAACCGTCCGTGTAGCTCCTTGCTCTGCCATACCTCCCTGCGGCCATTAGTATCCAATACCACAGGTTTGCGCCAGTTCTCGTTAGCCAAGGAGAGCGGGGTAAGGCCTTTGTCCACTGAAACTACATCTCGATGCATCCCCACGTCGGCGTCAAGGAAGTATTCCCTGAGACTGCATACCTCGCGGTTGTGCAAGGTCTTAGCATTAAGTAAGCCACGGCCTCCACACTTCCGCGGGATATACAGTCTCATCACCGATGACCGTGGGTGATGCATCCGATTTGCAGTCAGCAGTGTACGGACCTTTCTATCTAAGGCGTCAAGTTCCGTTTGAGTCCATTTGAGTATGCCGAAAGAATACATCAGAACCGGCATGACCCAACTATTGAAGGCGCGCACCTTATTTCCGCCTGATAAAAGACTATTTAACACTTTGTTCAGGCGGCCAAAGAAGCGCTCCCTCAACGATTGCTTCATGCCAGCAACATTGATGCCCAATGATTCCGACATACCCAAATACTTATAGGTTTCGGTTGCTGAAAGGGATCTAAGGTTTATGGAATCTGAGAGTTGGGTGCTCTCAGACTCCATAATCTCCCCTCGCCTTACATGCATGACCGCACATTTCTCCACACCAAATTCCATCATAATGGCGCTACTGAAGGTTTCAGTGATCTTCAGTAGCCCCATCAGCTGCGAATTGGTGGGGGCAAAAAGTTTCAGGTCATCCATATAAAGGAGGTGAGATATAACCTGACCGCCTCTCCTCAACCGATAGCCTAGACCTGAATCCTCCAGCAGTGTGCTAAGAGGATTCAGGGCTAAGCAAAACCAAAGCGGACTCAAACTGTCACCCTGAAATATTCCTCGCTCAATCCTAATCGGTTCATCGCTCCCGAGAATCTGCCGACGTCCCGGATAGAGAAGGAACGTCCTCCATTGCCGCATACATGACAACAAGAAGGTGCGAAGTGTTGCATTTATTTTATACAACTCTAGCACCCTCAGGAGCCACGCATGCGGCACAGAGTCATAGGCCTTCTTATAATCTATCCAACACGTCGACAGATCCCTCCGGGATCGACGAACCTGTTGGCTTACGGCCATGTCAATAAGGAGCAGCTCTTTAGTACCGCGGGACCAATTCCTACATCCATTCTGAGAGGCAGACATAATTGAATTACTATCAATATGATAAGCAATTTTTGCTCTCAGAATGGATGTTAGAACTTTATAGATCGTCGGTAGACACGTAATTGGTCTATAGTTTTTTGGTTCCGCGGTACCACCTGATTTATAGAGCAGGTGGGTAACACCTGTGGTAAAAAACATTGGTAGCGACCCTGTCTCTAAAGATGACTGAAATTGTGAAGCTAAACAAGCGTGCGACCTTCGTAGCCATTTTATCCAAAAATTATGCAGTCCGTCCGGCCCTGGAGATTTCCAATTAGGTAACGGACGGACTGCATGGGCCACGTCAAGTGCGGTTATAGAGATTTCTTCCATTTCTGGGATTGAGTCACACGCTCGCTCAACCACACGCATCCAGTCACCCTCAGTGTGACCAACGGGCACCGACCAAATACTTCGCCAAAAAGCACTCATAGCTTCATTATCTGGCAAGTGCCCGTCAGTAACACCCTGATTGAGAATGGGTCGCTCCCATGTTCTATATACCCACCTTTCATCACTTTGGAACATGCGATTCTGAGCATATCGATCCACTCTTCTCCTATACCGGCGGATACGGTTTGCCCATGCATAAACTTTCTGCTTCAGGAAGTCAATGCGCTCTGTGAGACGGGACATATAATCTCGAGAACTGATTCCAGTTCCCGAGAACGCCCGCCTCACAAAGCGCATCACCCTTGGGCGTGTATTTCCCTCCCTGAAGCAGATGAGCTTCCCAATGAGCACCCTGGCCTCATTGATACGACGCTCAATCCTGCACTGCCAGGCTGGCACGGCAAGTTTCGGTCGTGCAGCTCTTTCTGTGTTCGGAAATTTGACATGAGCTACACGACATGCCGCGACAGCCGTACAATACAAGATTGAGTGTGTATCGCAAAGGTTTGCGCTGCTCTCAATAAAATCTGGTAGCAGCGCATCCAGGGCACACACTAGGGCTCTGTTTTTTTTATTCATGGGCAAACGGGGTAGCCGCGGTCTAAGATCAGGTGATGTGAACCGATACTCACGAATCGCATCCTCCAAAGCACTCCTTATTTCCACATTGCATTGGTTATCTGCAGATATAACCCTGTCGGCCTCCTCTTCAACATCCTGGTTAACTCGCGCAGTGACAGGTGAATGGGTGTTTATCTGTGTTGCGAGAGGGTTGTCGACAGGGTTTCTCTGCACTTCCGAGCGCAGCCGATCAAGTGTAGCATCATCCAACCTATGACTACGTTGAATCACGCGCACCTGATCCGACAATCGTTGGGCCGAAACGTTGACAGCGGGCTCAAGCACCTGAAACAGAGAGAGCATCCTGGTTCGGTACGCCGTAAGGTTAATTCCTCCCTCTGTAGCCCCATAATATGCGCGCATCACATTTTCGTTAATGGACTGAGTCCAACGAATGCGCGACACATTTCCACCGGCAGCGGGGACCCTGTTCGGGGCCTGTTGGCCTCGAGGTCCCAAGCCCGCTGGTGGCCGTCCTCTTCCTCGTCGTGGCGGCGGTGGTGGCGTCGACGGCGGGGAGAAAAACTCGTCGCTGGAGCTCGACGCGGCTGCAGCGCTCGATGACACGACGTCCACTGGTGAGGCGCGTCCCGGCGGCTGCGAGGCGGAGCTCAGCGACGAGCCCGGAGATGTTGGGTGTGCTGGCTGTGGTTTGGTTCGACTTCTGGTTATCATCGCAAAAGTACTGGATTCATTTTCTTCTTTTTTCCGTTATTTTTACTGCATTGTTGTAGTTGTTGTTGATTTTTCATTTTTGTTTGTTATTATTGAGCCAAGAATCATATTTTTACGTTGGTTTTTGCGGCAAATAAAATAAAATTAAAATGTAAAATTAGGAAGAAAATTTTTTACGTCAGTCACTTTTGACAGTCGGACCACTATTATTTTTATTATTATTATTATTAAGAAGACAAATTGGTCCCATGTTAAATACTGATATCCAGCTGCATCCGATTAGACTGAGGGCCCTTACCAACATAGTTGGGAAAAGGAGTGAATACTAGTTGGGCCCTGAAAACCTATATAATGTAGGTTTTTCAGATATGGTTAATATTAAGACTAAAACCCATAATTGGATGCATTCCAACTCATGGCTGAAATTAAAAACATGATTAAAGTAGCTGTTTGCCGTGGTTACACCCTGCGGATCGGCTCCTATTGGTTGCAGCGCAATGTTATATAGCCTAAAGCCTTCCTCGGTAAATGGACTATGCAAAACAAAAACATTTTTTCAATTTGAATCAGTATTCTTGAGATTAGGGTGTTCAAACAAACAAACAAACAAACTCTTCAGCTTTATAATATTAGTACACATTTCGTGATCATATTTACTTTATCTTCAAATAAACCAAAATGTGAGACCTGAATTTGTTTTTGTTGGAAGTGGGTTGATATCATCAACTTCGGGAGAGAACCACTGCTCGTCTTCATTGGAAAACTCATTTATCCTCATTTCTGTACTAAAACTATAAAGATAAAGGGTTTGTTTGTTTGGTTGAACACATGCTCTAATCTCAGTAACTAATATTGAAACAAAATGTTTTTTTTTTTTGTAACAGGGGTATTAAACAATACAATCAATAGGAGCTGAGTAGCAGGGTGAAATCACGGCTAGTTTTAGGATAAATGGAAAAGTCTAATTTACCCTCATTTTATAGGGTAATGAGTCCCCCATTGTGATTATGGAATCTGGGCTATCAACATGGGTGTGGGCTTTTGAGCCAGCATTGTATTAGGTTACTGGTTAGGCCCATGATGAAAATAAAGCCTTCACCAAGTGATTACAAAAGGTGTTAGAACTGTAATCAATGCTTTTGCATTTTGAACCTTATTCTGATGCTGTTACTAATTAATGTAAAAAAATAGGTATTGTTTCAGTGTTTTTCTTCCTGTAAAGGCTGAAAAAATTCTTTTATTTAAAAGATTTATTTTTCTTTGATCTCTTTTATCACCATCCATAATAATAACACAATAACATTTTTATTGGCAGATAATATTTTTAAATGATTTGCTTTGCTATACAAATAAATAAAAAGATGTTTCTTTGATTGATATGAAGATGTCAAGTTCTATAATTTTCCAAAGAGTTCAGCAGACTTGAACTATTGTTTATGGGGAATACTGGTGACTCAGTGGTAACGGCCCCAATTGTAAGTGATGGGTTCCTAAGTGGGGGTTGGAATCATTACTTTATGTAGTTTATTCCATCGCCATTGCTCACATAACAGTGAAGGGAAACATCATGTAGTGGTAATATGTCCTAGAATAAAAAAAAAACGAAGGCATGTGCCATCTACCAAGCCACTCCGGACCAGCATGGTGGGTTATGGTCACTCTCACGGAGAGGAAACTTGTGTCACCAGTCACACTACATCTTAGTCTGAACATTATAAGCTAAATAATATACTAGCAAACCCGGCGAACTCCGTTTCGCCACCAGATGGCTTCGTTTTATGTAACATTTCGTTTGGTGATTAAAAGAAGAAGAAAAAATTTTTTTTTCCTGTATTTTCTTTCCTATAAACCTCACGGAGCCCGAGACCTTTCCAACGAATGCAAAACCGTGGAAATCGGTTCGTGCGTTCTGGAGTTATAGCGTCAGGAAGGAAAACCCGACTTATTTTTATACAGGGTGATTTGTTATTCGATGCGGTCCTTGAAATGGGTGATACTAGACCTTATTTGCAACAATTTTAACCCCGACAACATGGGGTCTAAACTAACTGGTTTTGGAGATATCGAACTTTAAAGGTTTTTCGAAAAAATTCCACCTCTTCATCATTAAGTGCTTATTGTTAGAAAGTAACTATGGTCACCACATAAAATTTATACTTTTCTGATAGAATATGAACGACTGAATCTAGTGAATACAAGTTTGTTATAAAACTAATCATATCTTGGGAAATTAAGTGTCATAAAGTTTCTGTTTTGAAGTTTTCTGAAAACTTCCCTTGTCTTTCAAAGCATATTTAAAAAAATAAATGTATGACACTTGGTTTACAAATTACAGAAAAAACTTTCTTGTCTCATTACCTTTCTAAAATGGTGCCATAGTACCCACTTTTAGTTAATGTCTGACCAGAAAATTAGGGTTGTTACTGACAAGTTAGTAAATCAACGAAAATCGGTTGCAATGTTTTTTTGACCCAACATTTTTTTTTCTGTGGTTTTTGTCCAAACTGCCATCTGATATTAGCTTTTTGAGTCAATGTGCTTAATCCTGGCCGTAATCACATAATCATATCAGGCAAAGTCGGTTTTTATTTGGGTTATTTTACCTATGGACCAGATAGTCAAACCATCAATTCTCTTCCATTTAAAACAGCTACTTGAAACATAAGTACAATGACGGAATGTTTGTAAACTCCGGTTTCATAAAAAAAAAAAAACTAAACTGGCGTGCATAAAAGTTAGGTCACCCTACTGGTAGGTGTAAAAATTTTCGCCCTCTCTTAAGGGCATGGAACGTGTGAACAGCACCATAAATATTAGTTCCCTTTTTCCCCTTATCCTATGAGTGTCGCTTCAGTATTTACTTAGGTTCTTTATCAGAAAAAATCACTAATGACCAATTTTAATTTTTTGATAGACTTTGCATTCCCTGGTTTGGCTTCTTTACATAGAGTTAGTTTTAATAAAAACATGAAATAATAATATAAATATCTCAAGGGGGTCCTTAGTGATAATCTATGAAACTAGGGTCCATGTCTGTAATCTATGGTCTTGTAGAACTGTCATATGTCAATGTCAATAAAAATAAAATCCCTCTTCACGTGTGTGTCGTACAGAAAAGTTATTTTAATTTAAAACCTCGTAAATCCACACGATATTTCAAAAGGTTATCGGCCCAGACATAGCATACGGCCTAATAATCGTGCTGGATTAGTTGTTTTATCAAGAAACGCTGCGGTCAAGCGGCAAAACGTCGGTCAGCTCGGGGCTCCGGTGGCGGTCGGCGGTTTGGTCGGTAAAGGCCAATAAATCAATAAAGCACGTGAGACGGGTGATTGCGGTAAAGCAACAATAATACGGCGATGGATTCCGTCGGAAATATGGCTTCTGGACAAAGCTATCAGCAGCTTCAAGGTGTTGAAAACTGGACAGCGTGGTGTTTCAAAATACGAGTTCTCCTAAGAGCTATGGATCTGTTAGACGTCGTTGAAGGCACATTCGAGGCTAAAGAAGATCAGGTGAAATGGATGCAGAAAGATGCGAAAGCTCAAGGTATGTTGGTAACAAGCATATCTGAAAAGGTGATACCACAAATATTAGGCTGCAAAACCTCAAAAGAAATTTGGGATAAGCTAAATACAATATTTGAACAGCGAGGCGAGCTGTCTGTGCATATACTACAGCAGAAGTTCTTTTCAATGAAATTTGAAGAGAAAGAAAGTGTATCAGAGTTTCTGGGACGGTTCGAGTCTCTCCTGAGTAAACTGAAGAATCTCAACGCTGAAGTGAGTCAAACTATGGCCATCACAAAGATAACTTCATCTCTCCCATCACAATTCCAGCACTTTGTGTCAGCGTGGGAATCGGTGCCAGCAGAAAAAAGGACCATGGACGAGCTAGCGGCGAGATTACTGATAGAAGAGCAACGTGCTTCAACCAAAAACAAAGAAGATGAGTCATCTGCATTCGTACACAAGTCTACAAGAAAATGCTATCGGTGCGGCAAAGTAGGACATCTGAAAAAGGACTGCAAATCAAAAAGTAAAGGTACAATAATTAATAATACTAATTGTAATTTTTGTAAGAAGAATAATCATAAAAGTTCAGATTGTTGGTTTAAAAATAAAAATGAGAAAAGTCAAAATGTAAACAAAAGCAATCAAAGCAATGCATTCTCTGTGTTCGAGCTATCATCATTGTTTTACAGTCAATTAGAAAGTGATAATTGTTGGGTAATGGATAGTGGAGCTTCAGAGCACATGTGTCATGATTATAATATGTTTATAGACTATAAAAAACTAGAATGTCCTAGATCAATAGTTATTGGAGACGGCAAAATCATACAAGCCATTGGTATTGGAGTTATTTCTTTAGAAGCATTTACAGGTAAACAATGGATAAATACAACATTAAATAACGTTCTACATGTTCCTAGCATCAAGATGAATCTATTTTCAGCAAGTTCAACTACAGATAGAGGTTATGTTTTAACAATTACTAGTAAAATGTGTTATTTCAGGAAAAATAACAATAACAGTGTTTGTGCACTAGCATATAGGAAAAATAACTTGTTTATAATGAAGTTTAGGTCTAATAAAGTTCAAAATGCTTGTGTTGGTAAATCAAGTGACAGTTTGTCTGTATGGCATGATAAAATGTGTCACCAAGATATTGAACAGGTGAAAAGCATGTTAAATAAATGTGATATAGATTTCAGTGTTAGTAAACAAGAGGAAATAACATGTGAGCCATGTCTTTTGGGTAAGTTACATAAGAAACCATTTCCCATAAGTATAAATAGGGCAGACAAGCCCGGTCAATGTTTACATATGGATTTATGCGGACCAATGGAGACGGTGTCATTAGGTGGATCCAGGTACTATCTACTCATAAAGGATGACTTTTCAAAGTATAGAACGGTTTATTTTCTGAAAAATAAGTTTGAAACATTTGATAAAATTAAAACCTTTTTAAATTTTGTTACTAAAAACTTAGAATATAAAATTGAAATAATAAGATCAGATTGTGGTTCAGAATTTATGAACAAAGAGGTGAAGTCTCTCTTAGATCATTTAGGTATTGTACATCAAAATAGTGCTCCGTACACACCGCAACAAAACGGTTGCATAGAACGTGAAATGCGTACAATAACTGAAGCGGCTAGAACAATATTATTATCAAGTAATTTAGATAAGTCTTTATGGGCTGAAGCTGTCAATACAGCTGTTTACGTTATAAACAGAACTGGTAAAAGTAGGATTAAAAATGTAACTCCATATGAGCTCTGGTATAAAAAGGGATTATATGATATAAATAATTTAAAAGTGTTTGGTTCAAAGGTAGGTGTACACATTCCAGATCATTATCGCAAAAAATGGGATAGCAAAGCTGAAATAGGATACTTTGTAGGTTATAGTGAAACAACAAAAGGTTTTAGAATTTATTTTCCCCATAAAAATGATGTTTTGATTAAAAGAGAGGTAACATTTCTGAAAGGCAATTTTAGTAGTCAAAAGCCAGGTAATATTTTTCAAGATCATAATAATATAACCCCATTATTATTAAAAGAAGAAATAAATAATAAAGAGGATGAAATAAGAGAAGAATATCACAGTTTTAATGAGGAAGGTGAAGAAGATGTAACACAGTTATCAGATCTTGATGAAAATACAGAAGTACAAACAGAGGAAATTCTAAATTCAGAAGAAACATCCGAGTCAGAAGAAGAAGAGGCAGAAGAAACACCTCAAGTATCAACACATTCACGGAGAGGCAGAGTAATAAAGAAACCATCAAGGCTAGATGACTACGATACAAACCTTCTATCCATCGGTACAGAGCCAGCTACTCTTGAGGAAGCGCTTGACTCTGAAGAAAAGGAAGAGTGGAAGATTGCTATGAAGACTGAGCTAGATACTCTGATAGAAAATAACACATGGACAGAAGTAAATAGCGTACCAGAGGGGAATAAAGTAATTTCTAGTAAATGGGTTTTTAAAGTTAAACAAGTAGGTACTAATAAAGTTTATAAAGCTAGATTAGTAGCAAGAGGCTTTGAACAGTCTGATTGTGATTTAGAAGTATATTCTCCTGTGGCTAAATTGCCTACTTTTAGAGTTTTTATAGCAGTTGCAAATAAACTTCAACTTCCAGTTCATCAGATGGATGTTGTAGGTGCTTTTTTACATGGTGACATAAATGAGAGTGTATACATAAAGTTACCAAGCGGTGAAACTTGCAAATTAAATAAATCATTGTATGGTTTGAAAAAGTCTCCTAAATATTGGAATAACAAGTTTGATGACTTCATGAGTAAAGAAAATTTCAGTAAATCTAAAAATGATCATTGCTTATATTTCAGAAAGGTAAATGAATGTATGCTATACGTTTTGCTGTTTGTTGATGATGTTCTTATGTTTTGCACTGAAAACAAGGTTTTGGAAGATTTTAAAAGCGAGCTAAGCAGTAACTTTAAAATGAAAGACTTAGGTTTAGCCAAATGTTACTTGGGTATCGATATTGATCAAAAGAAAGGTACAACGGTAATTAGTCAGAAAACATATCTTACTAAAGTTTTAGAGCATTACAATATGTCAGATTGCAAACCAGTTTCTACTCCAATAGACCAAAACTTTAAGTTTGAAATACTAAAAAGGGAAAAATCAGAAAGTCCAGAAATAGAGAAAAAGTGTAGACAACTCGTAGGCAGTTTAATGTATGCAGTTTGTGGCACAAGACCAGATCTATGTGTATCAGTTTGTTTCCTCAGCAGGTACCAACACTGTGCTAGTATTATGTTATACAAGGCATTGAAACGTATTCTAAGGTATATAAAAGGTACATTAAATTACTCTTTGGTATATAATAGCACATCCACAGAATTGCAAGGCTTTGTTGATGCAGATTGGGCCGGTGACACACAAGATAGAAAATCTACCACTGGTTATTTGTTTAAAATATTCGATTGTACTGTAGTATGGTGTTGTAAAAAACAACTTAGTGTGTCATTATCCTCCACTGAGTCTGAATATATTGCATTAAGTATGGCTATTTCAGAAGCATGTTGGCTGAAAAACTTGTTGTGTGACTTTGATGTTGTCGGTAATGAAGTGATCTTGTATGAAGACAATCAGTCAGCAATAAAACTTGTTTATAATAATGAAAATAATAAAAGATTAAAGCACTTGGATATTAGGTATCACTTCATTATGGACAAAATAAAGGATAAGTGTATTTCAGTAAAGTATATTAAAACACAGGATAATTTAGCTGATTTATTAACTAAGCCATTGGGAAAAACTGTTTTTGAGAAGTTTGTTAAGTTAATTTTTTAAGAATATAGGCTATGCACATAATCTATGTAACGTTGGTTATGCATTTTTAGTTAAATTCTTTTAAAAATAAAGGAGTAAGTTTGAATGTGTCATTAAAAAATGCATCACTAACAATCTAGTACTAATTAGCTTAATGTTTATGTTTTAAACAGGGAAAACGGGAAAATATTATGTTGAGGGGTGGTGTAAAAATTTTCGCCCTCTCTTAAGGGCATGGAACGTGTGAACAGCACCATAAATATTAGTTCCCTTTTTCCCCTTATCCTATGAGTGTCGCTTCAGTATTTACTTAGGTTCTTTATCAGAAAAAATCACTAATGACCAATTTTAATTTTTTGATAGACTTTGCATTCCCTGGTTTGGCTTCTTTACATAGAGTTAGTTTTAATAAAAACATGAAATAATAATATAAATATCTCAAGGGGGTCCTTAGTGATAATCTATGAAACTAGGGTCCATGTCTGTAATCTATGGTCTTGTAGAACTGTCATATGTCAATGTCAATAAAAATAAAATCCCTCTTCACGTGTGTGTCGTACAGAAAAGTTATTTTAATTTAAAACCTCGTAAATCCACACGATATTTCAAAAGTAGGACAGGTAAAAATACTCCAGATAAAGCGCGATTTTGCCTGATCTCATCGACCAGGATTTAGCGCATTGACTCAAAAAGCTAATATCAGATAACAGTTTGGACAAAAACCACAGAAAAAAAAATGTTATGTCGAAAAAACTTTATAACCAATTTTCGTTAATTTACTACCTTGTCAGTAACAACCCTAATTTTCTGGTCAGACACTAACTAAAAGTGGGTACTGTGGCACCATTTTAGAAAGGTAATGAGACAAGAAAGTTTTTTCTGTAATTTGTAAACCAAGTGTCATACATTTATTTTTTTAAATATGCTTTGAAAGACAAGGGAAGTTTTCAGAAAACTTCAAAACAGAAACTTTATGACACTTAATTTCCCAAGATATGATTAGTTTTATAACAAACTTGTATTCACTAGATTCAGTCGTTCATATTCTATCAGAAAAGTATAAATTCTAAGTGGTGACCATCGTTACTTTCTAACAATAAGCACTTAATGATGGAGAGGTAGAAAATTTTCGAAAAATCTTTAAAGTTCGATATTTCCAAAACCAGTCAGTTTAGACCCCATGTTGTCGCGGTTAAAATTGTTGCAAATAAGGTCTAGTATCACCCATTTCAAGGACCGCATCGAATAACAAATCACCCTGTATAGTAGACTATTGAAAATAGCCATTGCATTATACAAGGAAGAAGATTATTTTAATCTTGACTATCATGAAAACAATGTAAATGATATCAGAGTGACAAATAAAAATGTAAGAGATTATAATCTACCATGGAACTTACATTTTTGTTTGTCAAAAATATCTAGTTACAGATGAAAATTATCATTATTTGTATGTTAATTATTAAACTATGTTTATTTTTATTTCTTTTAGAAATCTTTAGTCTAGCTAAAATGTTCAGGCAATTGTATTGCAATCTAATGGCCTTCTAATACTCTGACAATCAGAATCAGTCTAGCTAAGGAGTATTGTTTTGACTGGTTTTCAAAAGTCAGAAAGGTAGAAAAATCACCAAAACAATTCTCAATAAACTGATGAGATGTTGACCAGTAACTGAACATAGCAGGGTAAGACAACCTGGTTCCTGGAGTGTTTAAACAGGGTTTCGCCACCCTGGAACGTAAAAGGCAACTAAGGGAACAGAATGGTTTTTTGTCAGTAAGAATCTGACATTCCCTTCCACTCCAGCCAGGACTAATTTGATGATATTTGAAGAGTGTGCAAGTCTCAATAGTGTTTCTTACCCATTGACATATTACTCCTTGGTATGGCCAATTACAGTACTTAAACAAATTATAAGGCTGTAAATGGAACTAGCTCCATTTTATTGTTTTTTTTTTTTTGGTTATTCCAAAGTGCCAGTACAGGTCAAATAATAAACACGATTTAAAAAGTTTTGCCATTTTTTTTGTGAGATTTTTCTGGTGCAATAAAATGACGAAACAGGCAATGCATTATTACACAACTTTTCAATCACTTTCAAATTATTTTTATGTTATTGCAAATTATGTAAATGTGTACTGCATGCTCATTGCTCTATGATTTATTATAACCAAGGTGTAAAACTAAATATTTGTACACCTGGAATGTCGAATATAGTGAAACCAATTTATAGATCATAAGAACTTATAATGTTACCTATATTCTTCATATATAAAGAAATCATTCATTCATTCAAGTGCCAGCAGACTTCCTCTTTCATGCTCATTTCATAATTAGCATGAGATTCTTCATTAACATAATAAATCAGATTAATAATTATATTTCCTTAAACCATAGTTAATTTTGTTATCAGTTACGAGTAGGTAATATTCATTCATATTGATATGCACTACTTAATACCATTCATAATTATATCTTTTAAGAGCGAGATAAACAGTTCTCTAATTTTCCTTATACTGGGGTCTGAATTTTTTTTTTAATGTCTGGTGCCATCAATATGTCCCCTTTAAAAACAACTTTATGACGATGTGAATTAAGTTAATTTCAAAATGACTACTACTGTTGAAAAATTCGTTAGAAATGTTTAAAATTATAGTGTAAAATAAACTTTATAAGGTGCAGCGGGGCAATCTCGACTGGTAAAACCTAAACCACAACTTTGAAGGTATAAAAATATTAGATGATATAGTTTTATCAAAAATGTAATGTATTGACGCTCCAGAGTCATTATCTGTGTATTATTTTTACAAACTCATATTGAAAAATATTCAATAGATAGGCTTAAAAATGTGTTTTTGTCAAAAAAGGCAAAAATAGTTGCAATTCCCCCTCCGTGGGGCAATTTCAACTATTAATTATAATTTCTCTTCTAGAGCTCTTAGCTTGATGTTAGTCAGTTGCAGAGTTTTTTTATAGGGATGGTAATCTAAATTGAGGCTTGTCACTTATGCAGCTAGGCTCATTTTTGAATAAAAACACGTTAAAGGTTTAGGCGGGGTAATTTCGACTGCTCGCCATAGTTAATAGTGATGGGAACGTAATAAAAAATAAGTCGATAGAAACACCAATAAATAATTTTGGTCTGCTATCTACTAAAGGTACTTTATCTACTCACTAATCATAAATCAAAACTTCATTTTAAGAAAGGAATATATATTTAAAATAGAACCAGAGCACCCCTCGTCCTAAATCTACAATCGGTCATAAACGTTACAATATTTTATAATTTAGGACCAAGATTCATCTGTCTTTTTTAGTTTTAAAACAGATAATAACAATCTAACAAATATAAAAATTAACAAAAGTCATAATAAAAAGTAGGTACCTAATCAACTTAAAACTAATCTTTGAATTCTTAAAAGTACTGGTCGAATTGACAGGCACCTACTAATTATGTATTCATTTGTAATTGAAGAAAGATTTATTTATTTTTGACATCTTGCACTGCTTGCTGCAATCCCTCGAAATGCATCGATTTGAATCGTGTTGCGATCCTGCGAATAGAAAGATTACAATAATATAGCTAAAAGTAAATATTTTTAAAGTATTTACATCAACAAAACATATCGAAACATGCACATCACTAGTGTTTGTTCATTTCCATATAAAATCAGGTGGGGCAATTCCAACTGCAAAATAGTTGAAATTAGCCGCCATTACAATCCAGGTGGGGTTATTCAAACTCACATCAAAATGCCGTTAAAACGCAAGATACAACAGAAAAAAATAGCTAAAAACATGAAATAGGCTTTAATTAAATGTCTTACCTTTGAAAATCTTCGAAAAACACATTAATTACCACTTTTTTTCGCAAAAATGTGAGACACTAATTTGCACGTTCAAACAAGAAAAAGAGAAGAAAACAAAATGACCGTGTCGATCAAACAGTATTGGGTCTAGCAGTGCCATCTATGTAGAAATTATGAAATTGCTTTTGAGCTATCCGGTCATAGATGGCACTTATTCAAATAAAGTAAAATGTAGAAGTTATTAAGATTAGTTGAAATTTCCCGCTGTCGAGATTGCCCCGCTGCACCTTAATTAAGTTAGTAAATAAAGTTTATTCCCACGTTTTTATACACTCACTTTTCTTGTTTGTTTGTCGTTCCGGTTGGACTTTTGCAACTCAATTTTGAGGCACTTCTCGATAAGCTAGCAGGCTGAAATTTTGCACACGCTCTGAGTTCTGATGACAATACATGACTAGCTAAGAAATGTCGTAATAAATCCAATATGACGGCCTCCCCAAGATGGCGGACTGGTTGTTTGAAATCCATCCCCATGATATGGGTATCAAATGAAAGGGTTTGCTGTCAGGAATACGAAAAAAATAGTCATGTGACTTAAATCCAATATGGCGGACGTCCAAGCACAGGCTTTGAGGCACTTCCCGATAAGCTAGCAGGCTGAAATTTTCAGGGTAGCTTCAAACCCGATGAACAAAGATAAAAATAATAAAATAATTAATAGATTTAAAAAAAATCTAAAAACCCACGTTTTTAAATATCCTTAAAATAAGAAAATAGCCCTACGGGGCTGAGAGAGGGGCCACTCAAAACGTGGGGGCGTATCTTTGCAAGTTACACCCACGATCTATACACGTCATGTAAATATATCCCATAAATAATCCCTTAAATAATATCCGCCCCCACGTTTTGAGTGGCCCCTCTCAGCCCCGTAGGGCTATTTTCTTATTTTAAGGATATTTAAAAACGTGGGTTTTTAGATTTTTTTTAAATCTATTAATTTTTTTTAAATTAACTCAATTCTATGGTATTTATTAACAAATGCCAGAAACTAATGTTTTTGTTTAATGTAAATGAAAAGCCCTGTTAATCATATCTGTCTGTTCACACCATGTTTTGTTTTAAATAATTAATTCTTTGTGATAAAATTAACATTGCAGCACTTGATTATTGTGTCGGAAGTTCAATGCTATCGTGCTATCAGACTTTTTTTATATTGCATTTAAATACCTTAAAAAAAGGTTGGCAACCTTTCTGTGAACCATAAATGAGGTTTAATCATTAGGGTCATTCGACACCGACGCGACGATACTGGAAATGTTATCTTTTCGTGTAGTAAATAAAGTTAGATTTTAAGTCGCTATTAAAAAGAGCGCGCGGCGTCGCGTCTTCATGTGAATTGACTCTTTTTAGGGTTCCGTAGCCAAATGGCAAAAACGGAACCCTTATAGATTCGTCATGTCTGTCTGTCTGTCTGTCTGTCCGTGTATGTCACAGCCACTTTTTGTCGAAAGTATAAGAGCTATCCTGTTGAAACTTGGTAGAAAGATGTATTATGTGAACCGCATTAGGATTTTCACACAAAAATCAAAACAAAACAAATTTTGGGGGTGCCCCCCATACTTAGAATTGAAACTCAAAAAAAAATTTTCACCAAACCCATACGTGTGGGGTATCTATGAATAGGTCTTTAAAAATGATATTGAGGTTACTAACATCATTTTTTTCTAAACTGAAAAGTTTGCGCGAGAGACAATTCCAAAGTGGTAAAAAGTGTGTCCCCCCCCCCCGTAACTTCTAAAATAAGAGAATGATAAAACTAAAAAAAATATATAATGTAGACCTCAACCAAAACTACCAACGAAAATTGGTTTGGATGAGATACAGTTAGCAGTTTTTGAGATATAGTACATTTTCAAAAACCGCAAATATAACTTTGCCATTCATACAAATACTATGAAAACAAAGTTATTTTTATTGTTTGTGTAAGTATATTACTTACTTATCTCAATATAATTATATCTCTAATCTATGCTTGCTGCTACGGAACCCTTCATGGGCGAGTCCAACTCGCACTTGGCCGGTTTTTTTTATTTATCCTTGATGTCCTCCCACCCAAGGCGAGTCGAGAGGGACTGCCAGACTTGTACTGACTCCAAATCCACGGTGATCCTTCAATAGCCCTTTACTTTCCAGGGTCACGGTTACCTGATGAGACAGTCCCGCGACCCTGGCAGGCTTTGGCCCTCTAAGGGGGCCCCGTCAGATTACAAACAGGACAGCCGTTGACCTGGGCATGGTCCATGATCGAACGACCCCTAAGCACGCACTCATTTCTCTGTGTGCCTTGGACACCATGTTGAGCCATTGATCCTGGTCCTCTCTTGTAGATCATTAATAGTGTGTTCTTACCAGCATGCGCAGAAACGGTTATTGTCGGAAAAATAGTCAAATGAGAGAATGTAGAACAATTTCAAATGACATAAGAAATACATTATGGACATTGATTGAAGCATGGCGATGTTAAATACGTAGAAAAGATTTTTGGCTCATGCCCTAATCGGGCAAGAAATCACTTTTTCTGTTTGGTAGAAATAGAATAGAGGCAGCTGATTGGTCATGCTACGCGTGCAGTAATCAGAATTTCAAGTCTGGCAACATGTCTTTCAAGTTTAGGGGTATTGCATTACCCAGTGAGGGTTATAGAGGAACTGAATCCAATTAAACCTAATTAGAGACTAGTCTAGCTAGGAAGACGTTGAATTTTGGACTAACATTAAATTTAGTATCAACTTTTTTACGCAATTATGGGCGATCCCATCAGAGGTTTCTGTTTTTATAGTCCTGACTGGTTGACATTATAGCCAATTGGCGTCCACTACTGAACGTAAAGCTTCCTCAAAGAGCCGCGCTAACTATCCTGGTCTTGGGCAGTCCGAATCCATCCACTGTCGGCCCCCTTCTTCAATTGGGCATCCCAAACTACGTTTGCCCGTAACCCGCGGTCTCCACTCTAGCATAATGATATATAGGTATGTCTACTCCATCGACCATCTGGAGACATGACCGGCCCACTTCCACTTCAGCATGCTGATTGCCAAGAGCAATGTCGGAGATTTGAGTTCTAACGGATTCTATTCACCAGGGAAGCCCCGAGCATTGTTCTCTCCATTGCAGGCTGAACAACTTTGAATTTGTGGACCAGGCCTATAGTGAGTGTCCACGTCTCGTTTCCGTAATTCATTACGGTAGAACGCATTGGTTATAGACCCTGGTTTTAACGGATTGTGGGATCGATGACTCTAAAGATATCACACAATTATTCTGATTCATGCTCTTACTACCTGTTTTTATACCTGGCATGTTGTGGGCGGCAGCTAAGGGCGAGAACCTTTACTTATTTTGTCAGTTGATTTTTATATTTTATTGAAAAAGGTCAAGAACTAAGTTGGAATAAGTGGTGTTTAGTCACTAAAGGTCGTGCCTAAAATGACCAATTGGTAAAAAAAAATAGTTTATTGCAGTCTACTAGTGTAAAGCTTTTCTTAAAATGCGGTTCTTTACTATACATTTGGTCTCTAACCTTTTCTTTTTTGAATGGGGAAATCGTAATATAGAAAGAGCAACTTCAGCCACTAGGTACTTCAGCGCTTAGAAACCTAGGCATCAGCCTCTGAGGCCCAAAGTCTCATCGGCTGTCAAGATCAAGAACTACCTAATCCAATTCATCGTCGCCACGACACCGATGCGGACGTCTCCTACATCCATGTGGAATCCCGTGGTGTTTCCGGGGCCCATAGAAACAGAATACCTCAGATTTCAGAACTACTGAAGGATCATCGTTTATTTTAGTCAGTACAAGTCTGACAGTCCCTCTCGTCCTGCCCTGGGTGGGAGGACTCATTTGATGATTTTACTACGATAAGAAAGGCTATGGTACATTCACATTTTCCAGTCATGTAATCCCATGTAATAACTTAATAAGGCCAAATAGTGTCGAGTCTGATGCCATCTACCGGGCACGAATCTAGCCTCCGTGAATGGAAACCATGCATGAGGTTCGATTCCGAATAGGGAAAAGTTTTACGGACTTTGCCCTACTCGGAATCGAACCTGATACTTAGTTGTCGCGACGACAAGACCACAGAGTAGGTATTTCACTATTTATCTTTCGAAATGGCAATATAAATTTTTACGATTTTGGGACCTTGGTTTTCCGCTAGTCTTGGTAATTTACGATCTCTACGCAAAAAACTCTTATGCTCTAATGATTATTGGCCAATAACTTTAAAAAACTAATTAGTTAGATCATCTAAAAATAACGTCTAAGATTCGGACGCTAATTACAAATGTCACATTGGCAATCAACTACCGTTTTTGTCACAATTAATAGCGCCATTTTACTTTATATGGTTTATTAAATGTTTCAAGGTCGATATTTTAAAGAATAGATTATTATCGAACTACTACTAGCTTATGTCTGCGGCATTTCCCGAATGAAATTTGATAATTATCCCGCGAGACCACACCGGTATAAAAAGTATTCTAGTGTGTTAAAGCAAGCTATAAACTCATCACAATCCGTTCAGTAGTTGTTGTGGGAAATAGTAACAAACATCTCATCATTCTCACAAACTTTCGCATTTAAAAAAGTAGTAACAAGTATGATTAGGGCCACATTACCTATGTACAGACGCCACGCCAGCACATCAACCTACCCGAATCTTTAAAATTTTGGCAATCAAACGTAAACCTTTTTATCTTGCAATAAAGTTGAAAATCTATTACAGAAATCTGACAGATTGTGGTAGCTTGATGTGCTGGCGTCTGTACATAAGGCGCTTTCGAAAGCACGCTTTGCTAACGCGCTATTTAAAATTTTAAATAATGTCAACTGGTATGTTTTCCAGTTGACAGGTTATTGAAAATCAATTCTATTCTAATTTTCGTCAATGAAATTTTAATTCATTCAAATACAATTTTTTATCGAGATTGTACAGTCAGCATCAAAAGTTGCTGACCACATTTTTTTCAAAATTGCTGTACACTGTAATAATACATATTAATACGGTGTACAGTACAACGATTTTGAAAATCAGCAACTTTTGATGCTGACTGTACAAGGAAAATACACGACTCCTAGTTAGACATACTTGTCACATGATTTATTTAAATTAGGCTTTCAAAAAAATTGTGAATAAGTCTCATTTAAATATTTTTAAGACACTGTGATGGTAAACAATACCTAAAAACAGGAAAATAGCAGCGAGAGAGATATGCAGGCAATTTTCAACTGTATTTAAATGTGTGCAAAGTAGATATCCCATTGGCAGTCTACACATTATTATCTCAACTAATATGAACAATAACATTATGCTTGTATTTCTTAAAGGATTTAGCATCTTTATCTTTACATTTATAGTACAAAACAAAGCTTTAACCTCTCTGTGTGCGCATTACTTCCGAACGACTGTCACCAAACTGGATAATTTTCTAAAAATAATAATAATATTCTACAACTACCACACAACGCCATCTAGTCCCAAGCTAAGCAGAGCTTGTGTTTTGGGTACTAGACAACTGATAAACATACTTATATATTTCTAAATACATACATATTATAGATAAATTACACCCAGACACAGAACAAATGATCGTGCTCATCACATAAACATTTGTCCTGGGTGGGAATCGAACCCACGACCTCCGGCATAGCAGTCAGGGTCACTAACCACTAGACCAACAGGCCTGTCAAAATCTCTTATAGGTGCATTAGCCTAATGAAGCTTTGTAGGTAGGTACCTTAATTTAAGAAAACCGGCCAAGAGCGAATCGGACTCGCCCATAAAGGGTTCCGTAGCAGCAAGTAATAACATACTATAAAAGTTCTTGTAGTTGGTTCCAACTTTGAAAGGTTTACGATTTATGACGTATTAAAAAAAAAAAACTTGAGAGGTGTCAAGGCACGTCGAAAATCGCTATGAACCTGTTAAAAAGGTTCAAGCGATTTTCGACCCTCCACCCCACACTACCCCACTCCACTCCGCTCCACTTCGCTCCACTCCGCTCCACTCCGCTCCACTCCGCTCCACTCCGCTCTACTCCACTCCGCTCCGCTCCGCTCCACTCCCTTCCACTCCGCTCCACTCCACTCCGCTCCACTCCACTCCACTCCGCTCCACTCCACTCCGCTCCACTCCACTCCACTCCACTCCGCTCCACTCCACTCCACTCCACTCCACTCCACTCCACTCCACTGCACTGCACTCCAATCCACTGCACTCCACTCCACTCCACTACCTATTATAGCTGTAAAAATGAAGTTGACAAACTTACATTTGCAGTTGTTCTCCGATACATTTTGTTTAGGAAAATGTTATCCCAGTACGTTTTATAAGTTGGTCAACTATTACTCGTAAACTTGTAAAGCCCACTTAGTCATGATAATTTTCTTTTAAACTTCGTTATACATATATATGTCGAAGGATAACCGTCTCCATCGTCATTATTGGCACACAATGTAGGTCCTCTTTGCTGTGGGCGTCATCGGTGGGTAGTGTTGGATAAAGAAAGCAGTGTTTTACACTTGACAATCATCTTGGTTTATTTTTCCTATTTAGCACTAATGAACACTGCACTATAACTGTACTTAAAAAAATGTAGGTATACGTATCTCAGATCGCGGGATGGTTTGAGTGATCCGCTCGCGCCGGCTGCCAACAGTGAAGTGCCGTTGACCGTCGCTAGCGCGCCTCACACTAACTCCATCGAGCGCCACCGGATGGCGCTGGCGTTCCGAATACGTCTCGATTCCGACACGGCCATCCTGCTTGCACACGTCCTCGTGTGATCTTCTTCTTCTTCATCCTCTTTTTATCATCTTGGTGTAGGCCTCATTCAACTCTTTCCACTCGTCCTCGTGTGATAATCACTCTGAAACACAAAATAGTCCACGACAGAACACTGTTCCACTCGGTCATTCCTGACCAAACTCTAGATTCAGTTCTTCGGTGAAAATAAGGAAATTTCAGAACTCTACTGTATCATAAAACCAATACTCTTTAAATTAATCAAACATTGGGAACAGGTAATTGAAAACACAACAATCACTACCCTAGGCCACTAACAACTACCCAAGGCCACTAACAACTACCCTAGGACACTAACAATTACCCTAGGCCACTAACATCTACCCTAGGCCACTATCATCTATCCTAGGCCACTAACATCTACCCTAGGCCACTATCAACTTTCCGATGCCACTAACAACTACCCTAGGCCATGTACCACAGTCGTTCGCATCAACTATCACAACTCTATTGCAAAAAAACTACCAATTTTCCAGTAACATTCGATTTTCGAGTAAAACCTCTAACGCCACGGCTCTCTAGCCGACCAGCAATCACATTGCTTTCACACATCCACGCATGGATCAAACTTCTGTGCGCATCCACCACGTGGATCGCCCGTGTGCATCACCCGCTGACTACACACTATGGTCTCTCAAGACCCCAATCTCCACCAGGGTTAAACGCCTATCGCTTACCCACGGTCTACTTGAGTTGCCTCAACAGATACCGGTTTCTACGGGCTACGGCTACGTAATAACCACTGGTGACAACACACTATGGTCTCTCAAGACCCCGACCTCCGCCAGTGCCATCCGCACACCGCGTATCCATGGACACCAGAATGTCAATAAGTTACGGACTACGGCTACGAAATAGGTACTGGTACGGTCGAAAACAATACGGCCTATAGACCGCTTTACTCGACCTCTCACCACAACTTAATCAGAATCTATGGTAACTTCGACTGGTACATGACCCCTTGCCATGTTTGTAGGTACACTTAGAATTCAAGGGTTTCAATGTCTAACGGTCACCATACAAAATCTCTATCACTCTAAACGGACCCTTGAACTTTGGATAAACTAACTAACTAACTAAGACTGATTTCGTTCTTCATTTTCTAATAAGTAATAACAAAATCTTGCAATTTGCGATTTTTTTTGTTTAACACTAAATTTCGATGTAAAACTTTCTTTTTCAACGAGCATTCAGCACCAGAATCATAAGTAAAAATGAAACGATTCACCTGTGTTGTATATCCTGCCTGATGGTTGTTGCTCAACTCAGACATCGACGCGTCGCGCCGTGCCGTCGACTAGTCCGCTGCCGCTGCCGCAATTGCACCACTGCTCGTACAGCACACGGCTATGAGACCTGGCTTGCCACATTTGAAGCACACCAAGGTCTTCGATGCCGGCTGCTGCGTCACTTGGCTCGATGATGCTGTAGGTTTTACAGGTCTTCTCTTCGTGTCCATCAGCTTACTTCTGCACTCAATACGCTTATGACCGTTTTAACGTAGTTATAACGCTTAATCGACGTTATTTTTCCTCGCTTGGTATCACTTGTATTCGATGATTCCCAGATGGTGTTCATTTTTCGCATCAGATATGAAACGACTGGCAAACGCGGGCAACGTTTCTTTATCACTTGGTTTTTCGCAGCTCATTTTTTTTGTAATGAGGGTACCCGCCAATGCGAAATAAATCGTGTTATAAAAAATACCTTAAATTCCTTCGTAGGCTATTTGAGATAGCCAGGTTGATGCTTCACCTTTTAGCACCTTGCAGCCAGAACAAGTCAACCCCCGCTTGGTGGATTCTCGACAAAAACAATCTGCCGTCGCGTACCATAATCTTGCGTCGGTACCTTGTTTTTCAGAATCGAATGCGGGTAGATCTTCACAGTACGCTGGCTTCGATTCTTTTTTTTTTTTTTTTTCCAACACGTATCCCAATTCTGATGTAGAAGGATAACCGTCTCCATCGTCATTATTGGCACACAATGTAGGTCCTCTTTGCTGTGGGCGTCATCGGTGGGTAGTGTTGGATAAAGAAAGCAGTGTTTTACACTTGACAATCATCTTGGTTTATTTTTCCTATTTAGCACTAATGAACACTGCACTATAACTGTACTTAAAAAAATGTAGGTATACGTATCTCAGATCGCGGGATGGTTTGAGTGATCCGCTCGCGCCGGCTGCCAACAGTGAAGTGCCGTTGACCGTCGCTAGCGCGCCTCACACTAACTCCATCGAGCGCCACCGGATGGCGCTGGCGTTCCGAATACGTCTCGATTCCGACATATACTACTATTGTAAATTTTTTCACACCCCCAAACATAACCGTTTAGCTGGTAGAGGGGGGGGACACTCGAGTAGGGCAAAAATTAGCACTTTAAAGCTTAATATTTCACAAACGAATCTTTTTATCAAAAAATTGTTGATGGAAACTACCAATATTTTTTAAAGGCCTATTTAATGATACCCCACACTAAGGGGTACGCGAGAAAAAAAAAAACATCCCCGCTTTACGTGTACAGGAGGTACCCTAAAAAAAATATTTTACGAGATTTTATTTTACCACTTTTTTGACGCAACAAATCCGTATATTTACACCAAATTACAGCTTTCTAGTGCTGGGCGTCTCTGAGCTAAGCTGCGGACAGACGGACGGACGGACGGACGGACATGGCGAAACTATAAGGGTTCCTTGTTGACTACGGAACCCTAAAAAGTACGCGAAAGGAGGCGCAATAACTTGTTAATAAAGCCTGTAGATATGTGGTGAAAGAGCATATAATAAATTAATCATAATCAATCATTTACAGATACAATTTGAACTTCTATCCCTAAACTAAATTGCCAAATCATTGACACGCCAAAAAGCCCTGAATCGCCCACTGTTGGGTATAGGAGGCCACGCTTTTTGTCTGCCATACTTATCTATTGTATGCATTGCTCATCCAAGAGTTTCCCACGAATTTCAACTTTATTTGTTACTCTACGATGCCCAGATATCGACCTGTGATATCCGACGCCCTGAATGTTGATGGATTGCCTCTGTTTCACGCGTACAACATTCTTCTTCGCTCGCATTACTGCTCCGAAGGAGGTGGATTCTCATGGCCTGGACCAGAGTACACGGCCGGCGGTGCTCCACCTAAGTGGAAAAAACCTTCACTGTATGCTCCACAGACTTTTTTTGACGTTGTCATCTAATGAGTCTAAAATCCATGGTGATCCTTCAATAGCCCTTTACGTTTCGGGGTCACGGTAGCTCGTTAGTCCCGCGACCCCAGCAGGCTTTGTCCCTAAGGGAGCCCCGTCATTGTGCTGACAGCTCTTTGAGGCGCGCGTGGAACATGACGCGGCGTCGACCCGGGCATGGTCCATGATCGGACAGCGAGTCGCCTATTGCTCGCCGTCCGCATGCCCGCGCATGCTCCACAGACCTGCTATCCTACTGGATAGAGACCTCTTCTTTCTCCAAACTCTGTTATCTCATTTTAACTCAAATATTTTTTCTTTTCCAGTTTAACATCCCCAGTGGGCTTCATAACCGACGGTCCGGGGAACTACAGCGTCAGTACACAATGCTCGTGGTTGCTGACGCCACCCCGCCTCGGGCCCACCCCACCCCCGCTGCGTGTGCGCCTCGAGAGCTTCGCTACGGAGTGCGGGTGGGACCATCTGTATGTGTACGACGGTGACAGTGTTAGAGCCGAGAAATTGTTGGCTGTGTTCAGGTGAGGATCTTATTGTTATAGAAATAAGGTTTAATATTGTGTGAAAAGTCTGGCACCTTGCTTTAGCAACTTTGTGTTTATAAGAATATGGACCTTAGGTAGAGGTATAGAGTTGCAATTGCCGTGAGCGTAGTGAGAGTAGACTGGAATTAGCAGTGTCTATGAAAGCCAGAATGGCTGTCTGACCCGGGAATAGAACCTAAGATCTTGCGCTCTAAAGTATCGCTTTTCGACAATAAAACCATAAAGAAAGATAGGCCAGAAGTAAATGTAGTTCACACAAAGAGCTCACGAAACAAAGAAACTATCTAACTTTTCCGTGACAAATTGCGAAGGGCAATGGCTGCTAAAAACAACGTTGTAACAAAATGAATGAACAGCCGTGTCAGAGTTCAGTACGGACTGATTCAATTGATGACATTGTCAACTTTGTGGCATTTTAGCTGGCCAACGAATTGCTTTATGTATAAATTAGTCAATAGAGTTGATTATTGAAAAATAATTGGGAGGTTAAGTCTTGCCGAGGTTGGTCTGTGGATGGGTGACCATCTGTCATAACGAGTTACCTCCGTGACTCGGAAAGCACGTAAAGCCGTTGGCTCGGCTGTCATCTGATCGTTCCTATTCAGAAGCTCTAAAAGTCTGACAACCAGTCTTACCATGGGGTATCGTATTACCCAGTTACTGGGTTATGGTGGTCCGATAGGCAGTGGCTCCATGTAAAATACTGATATTCAGCTGCATCTGGTTCGACTAGAAGCCGACCACAATATAGTTGGGAAAAGGCAGGCAGATGATGCATACCCAACAAACAAATTGGTCATATAAAACATATCTTACGCGACTTTCGGTTATATAACTGTTGAATAGACGTTATTAGACAACTACGACGTTGTGTAACCGTTATTTCTACAACGATTCAGTCCCTGTGACTAAAAGGTCCTATTAAATAGTTGAGTGAACGTTTTAACGACCACTTTATACAACGTCGTATAATGGTACAAAAAATAGGTTAGGTAAACGTTATTACAACTATACACCGTGACTTTTTAGTCGTCTTACAAAAGTTGTCCACGTAATGTCCCCGACTTAAAATACATCTAGGCGAGTTTAGTTTTTTTTTAATCGTTAAAAATAATTTTTATTATTAATAAATAGGTACATTAGAAATATGAAAATGTTAACGTATCAAGCTGTAGAGTATACCTACCTACCCAGCGCAATAGTCAGGCAGATCATTCCATCTCCATTTTCTATGAGACAAGGGTGTTTTTAACTACTCCTTGCGTCATAATAATGAATTAAAAATTTATTTAAAAAAATTTCAAATCTCTTAAATACCTATTTTTTATTATAAACGTGTTCTAGTCATTGGATACATTAACTGGGCTGCCGTTGTAAAAAGTCACGGTGTATAATGCAACGTCGTATAGTGGTACAAGTGTATAGGTTAGGTAAACGTTTTGATGACTTCTTTATATAACGTCGTATAATTTTGCCACTGAATAAGTTACGTAAACGTTTTTACGACTGCTTTATACAACGTCGTATACTGTAGGTTGGGTAAACGTTTACCCAACTAAATAATACGATGTTATATACCAGTTAGATAAAAGGGTTCATTTAACCAGGGTTGTAGTCTACTTAACCTTAACACGACTTTTATGTAATCAAAACGTCGCCAAAAGTTTATTTTTAGACCTGAATATAACGAAGTATTTTAGTGGTGAATTACGAATCATTATACGACTTATGCGTTATTTTGCAACCGTTACAGAACTTTAAGCAGACCTTAAAATTATATAAAGGCCCAAAAGGGCCTTTTTTAAAAGTAACTTCCATTTTGTCAGCTAAACAAACTAAGCATAAAATGAATGTCATTTGTAATGTGATCATCATTCTCTGTTCATAATGTTTATTATCTCACAGAACTCTAAAATCATTCATAATGGCCGGCTATCTTGGTCGCAAGAAACCGCATTATTGACCTTTTCATTCTATAATTGTTGTATAGAAGTCACTTTTTAACTTTGACAAGATGGCTGGTATTTAATATTAAAAAAAATAATGATAATAATCAACAATAATTAATTTTTAACGAATTCGAGGGGGGCGTAAAAAATTTCACAACAACACACCTATATTTAATCATAAAACTAAAGGTCCCATAAAAACTAGGTGCACTCTGTTCGCGTATATTATAAACCTTGAAAGTAAATGTTAATTTAGTTATGATAATTTATCTTTTATATTCTGTTTTTGATAAAGCACATGCACTAATATTCCAGCAAATATCAGGAACGAATGAGAATGAATGGAATGGACTGAATGTATACTATAAACGTCGATGTTAAACACTTGTGCAACATTTCAGTCATCTTCTAATATCTATATAACCTTTATGGGACTTCAGTGGTTCCATAACAGTCGAGATATAACCATTATCTGGCCAAAAAATCGGTCGGAAACTTTTATTTAACATTTAAGCAACGTTAAAGTAGTTCTCCACTAACTTTTATGTAACTTTTAAATAACAATAATGTTGTATAATTTGGGCCTATTTCGCGTTGTATAAACATCTACAACTACGTTTATACAACCCACCTCATAGAGCCAACAGTAAATAAAAAAACGTTTACTCAACTATTATACAACGTAAATTTGTTACTTGGGTATTGACAAAGATAAAAACGCATCAAAACTCAGGAGTGGAGGCTCTTGACGTCAGAACGCACTAAATATTACGGACAGATGGCATGACGTATTTTGATTTTTAAAAGCGCTGGGCCCTTAGTTCTATAGCGGGGTCCTGTTTTTAGCATAACTGTTCTAACATTTGGTCATTCTTACAACACGTTACGTAAAATGGTTTCTTTTTTTAAATAAAAAATTAGGGAATTAAAACCCCCAAATTGGCAACCCTTTTCGTTTACGATTTACGGGGAATCCCTCAATTAAACGCAAAAGCATTTAAAACTATAGCAAGGATAAAAACTTCATACATATTTAACTATTTAGTTACATACATAACTTTTTGAGACTTTAGGGTAAAAATGATCACGTGAGTGTAACGTAACGTTTGGGGAGGCCCCCCTCCCCGTACAGGAAAACTTTACGGTGCGTTACAGGGGGGAGGGGAGGGTCAAAAATCATAAAACTGCGTTACGTAATACTTGAACTTGAACGCTCCCATACCTTACCGGTTCGGTCCGGTTACCTTTTACTTATTAGAAAAATGTTTGTGGTCACTGTCAGTAGGTGAAGAGGTCAATGTTCGAAATTCCTCCTGCTCTACGACGGGACTTTAGCTGGGCGGCGTCCTACACTACGCTTGCCGATACGCGGTCTCCACTCCAGGACTCGTCTGCTCCACCGGCTATCGGTCCTTCGACAAACATGGCCAACCCACCGCCATTTCAGTTTACTTTGCAAGTAAAAAAAAAAACCAAATCTTTTTGATACACGCTGTATTCCGATGTGTTTATAATGTCATTTAAAGATACGTATTTTTTGAAGTAACCCCAAACATAGCCGTCGGAGTATGACGTCAAAGACGTCGAAAAACTGGTATTTCGCTACATCCGGGTATTTATATCTAAACTGGAAGCTGACCACATCCTAACTAATACTATAAATACGAATGTACGTTGTTAGTATAGGTTTTAAAATTGCATGCCTCCTGAATCGATGTTGTTGAATTTGATAGGTATAAGTAGGTGGTGGTAAAATCATCAAATGAGTCCTGCCCCAATTGGTACCTAGGGGTCTGTCAGACTATTAGGCCCTGTACCCACTATTGGTCTGCATCGGTGGGGCTTGGTAGACTTCGGGCGACTAAGGGCTGCCTTGGATGCCTGAAAGCTACCTAGGAGGCGCGTGCGATGAGCGTTCTGACTGTTCTGTGAAGTGTCTGCCAGCCAGCACAGCTTCGGCGTCCTAATGTCGAATCAATGGCTAAATGTCGTAGTTGTCGATTTAAAGGTCAGCGAAACACTCAAAAGTTTTTGAGTAGACAATCAGTCGGCAGTAACCCGACTTAAAAATTGTAGTTTGTTGTGTCGAACTCAACCATGTTCATTACTTTATGTTATTTATTTCATCTCAAAACGGTTACTAAAAGAAAATGGCTTGTGGGGCTCGTAGAAGCGGCTTTATTAACTCTGATATCAGAGAAGAAGGCCACACTCTCTCAAGATCTAACACCTTCATTTCTCTCTTTCCAGTGGTGTCCTAGAGAACGGAGAGTCAAGTTGGACGAGGCAGGTGATAGCTCGTTCAGGCAGCGCGCTGCTGCACTTCTTCAGTGATGATGCGTACGCGATGGAGGGGTTTAACGTCACGTACGCGGCGTACTCCTGCCCCTCCAATGATCATAGGACTAATTGTTCTAGTAAGTATAATTGTCTAATTAAATATGATTTGTCGGCACCGTACGCGTCGCGACTCTGTTCGTTCTGTGTAACGATGGGTTTATGTCCCGGATATATTGCTGGACGCATTGAATAAACGCTCGCTATATGCCTTTGTTTGAGCTTTTTGCCCAGTTAAGTTTCAGCTTTATGCCCAGTGTATTCATTTCCATGCCCAGTGCCCGGGCATTTATTTAGTTTATGTCTATTTAGTTCATAAATGTTTTGCCTTCGACCCATCTCTAGTTGTATGAAATCATATTTATGAAATTTCGCTCCAAACGCGCCGTATTTCGTAAAATGATGAAGGTATCTGAATGTTGAAGGAAGCATTCTGGTGACGTCAACATGGTCGCATTTATCAAACGTGTTTTACCGTTGACCCTGCCATCGCTAACCATCAGGCGAGATGTCAAACGCAAGCCTATCGTATAAAAGAAAAAAAAATGTCATCGTATTCTGCTGATAAAATAATGTGCGACCACCTCCTCTCAAGGACCGCTATATCACCAAGAACATTCGATTAGAAACGATTTTAAGTCTTAAACTACAAATACAGTTTTAAATCGGTCGGGGTTTGTTGGCACAAATTTGTGCCGCTGGGATTATAAAGGTTAAAAATAAAATTAATTTCTAGTCAATTTGAGACGGAACAGTGGTGGAACAGTGGTTAAATCTATCAGCATTACTTTATAGAATTTAACCATGACCATAGCATGTCCTAGAACCTTCGATCATATAAAACAACTAGATACACAATCAGCGACAAAAAACGTCCTCACCAAAAGAATGACCAAATCAGAGATCGGTCATCCTTTTGGTTTAGTACTGTTCTAACGCTCGGAACGTAAACATGCCTCTGTGCTCGTTTAAAAAGTGCAAAAATCACTCTTCCAGGATCGAAAAAAGGATGTAATTTCATTTTTTCAGTAAGTACTAACATTACCAATATATAATAACTATCACTGTACTATAAATACTGATATTTCGTTAAGAAATCGCCGTAAAACATTTATTTTAAAATTGACGAAATTATCAGCCGGGTTTATAAAGCACCTTAATTGAAAAGACTTTTACTAAACGTACAGTTCGTAGTGTCGCATGGCTACTTGATTTAGTCGGGTAACATGTGTTGATTCGAGTCGCGGTCGTAAAATTTAATAAGTTTTTATGACCGTTCTAAATCCAACTTTAACTCATTTGAATAAGGTTTAATTTCTTTTGGTATAATATGTTGGCCAGTTATGTTTCTTTCTGTTTTCTTTCTCTTTCTATTTTACGACCTACGTGAGGACAGTTTTTAGTTTGTTTTTGTACGGGATTGTGTATCTAGTTGTTATTAATGATCGAAGCCTAGAACCAAAAATTCGAAGACATGTAAAATTTACCAAGCCTTTGAGGCTCGTGTTCCGCAAATTTAATTTAATTTCTTCTTTCATTAACAATTGTGTTTGAAAGTGTTCAAGTTGCAGATGAAAAAATAAATGTTTTCTAAAAATTTTGCGTTATATTTCAGCTCATGGTGAATGCGAAGACGGTTCGTGTAGATGCGAGCCAGAATGGACGGGGGTAGCCTGTGATCAACCATTATGTCCAGGTAATTACTGCATGTCTTTGAAACTGATGTGTAATTCTGCAAAAAAAAAGTATGTTCTTACATTTATATTCAGGCTATTACGGTACCTTATAATTGGGTTTTTAACTGTACTGACCAATAATTCCAATACACATAATTTCTTTTAAACTACACTTTATTTAAGGCCAAAAACCCGATTTACTTAAAAAAACTTTTAAATTAGATTCTCTCTAATCAATTAAGAGTAGGTATGCATCATCGTCGCCGCAGACCTCGTAGAAAATGGCAGGACGAGGTGGACAAAATCAACGACCAGAGGTCCCACTTTGTCCCTGAATCACGAAAGCAGGAAGTCATGCCTTTGCCCAGCAATGAGGCCTTTGCCCAGCAATGAGGCCTTTGCCCAGCAATGAGTTTGGGATGATGCAGGCTAGCATTTGTTATGATTTTTAGAGTTCCATACCCAAAGGGTACATGACCCTATTACTTCGCTGTCCGTCTGTCTAAGTTATCAACTGTCTATCATAGTTCATTAGATACGGCCTTGTGACAGACTGTCTGGCTTTTTAGGGTTCCGTAGCCAAATGGCAAAAACGGAACCCTTATAGATTCGTCATGTCTGTCTGTCTGTCCGTGTATGTCACAGCCACTTTTTGTCGAAAGTATAAGAGCTATCCTGTTGAAACTTGGTAGAAAGATGTATTATGTGAACCGCATTAGGATTTTCACACAAAACTCAAAACAAAACAAATTTTGGGGGTGCCCCCCATACTTAGAATTGAAACTCAAAAATTTTTTTTTCACCAAACCCATACGTGTGGGGTATCTATGAATAGGTCTTTAAAAATGATATTGAGGTTACTAACATCATTTTTTTCTAAATTGAACAGTTTGCGCGAGAGACACTTCCAAAGTGGTAAAAAGTGTGTCCCCCCCCGTAACTTCTAAAATAAGAGAATAATAAAACTAAAAAAAATATATAATGTAGACCTCAACCAAAACTACCAACGAAAATTGGTTTGGATGAGATACAGTTAGCAGTTTTTGAGATATAGTACATTTTCAAAAACCGCAAATATAACTTTGCCATTCATACAAATACTATGAAAAACAAAGTTATTTTTATTGTTTGTGTATATTACTTACTAATCTCAATATAATTATATCTCTAATCTATGCTTGCTGCTACGGAACCCTTCATGGGCGAGTCCAACTCGCACTTGGCCGGTTTTTGTGTATCTGAGTTTAAATGCTTGTAAAAGCGTCCATGACACGAGAGAAATTCCTGGTGTGGGGCAACGTTTCGTGAAATAAATTCTACCACTCCACGAATAATAAATAGATTTATCTTTAAACAGTATCATTATTGAATTGCTACACATTGTCATCATTTTGGACAAAATGACCTTGATCTTTTATACACTGGCCAACAACCTCATCTTTACTGCTGATTTTTTTAACTATATTACATTTTGTCTGCTTAAATAATAAATAGATAGAATACTCTTTATTATGCACACCATACTCATTAAACGTGGATTTTTGGCTTGAGATAGTTTGTTTATAAGACACTGCTTGAAATTTAACCACGAGTTATGTACAATCTGCATCACTATGTGGTCACCTTTGTTTTTATGTGTAATGGGTTTGCTCTTGACCTTAGTCTAGGTCAAGAGTGACTAAGACAAGGTCGACGATGGAGCGAGCTTACCCAGAAGAAGCCTGTTTACTCTAACTTTGAAGAGATTAGGGTTGTATGCGTTTGGAAACAGAAAGGTGGGTGTAAGTGCTTTCACCTCCCTTGAAAGCACCTACAGTCGTTACTGGAGTAATCAATTTATGGCGCCACCGTACAATATTTTTTAAGCTAAATTCCATCTTCATTTTCATAATTTCTTTCCTGATTAGACTATTCGACAATGCCTCTGTCGTCGCAATAATCGTGGCCACTTACCAATCCCAAACAATTGAAATACAATCAGAAGACGAGGGCTTTGGAACCTTGTTTCTTCCAATATATTTAGCAATCTAGAATTTGTCTTCCCAGAGGCTGACTCTAAGAAGCATCTGGCGGGGCAGTTAATCTGTTTCTAACAACATAATCGACTGCGATCATGCTGTTAAAAACATAAGATAGTTGAAATGTTACAACTGCGCGCTTAGTTAACTTTAGCTACTATATAGTATTAAGTCGTATGCCATTTCACTGTGGGGCCGAGCGGCTGATATTGAATCAAATTTTATTTGCAAAAGAAAGTCGTCAGAGCCATTTGTAATCTTTGAATTTGAAACAGAGACTTATGACGAGATATAGTGTCGATATTTTCAATCTTAACTAATGAAACTTCTCTCTCTCTTTCTCTTTCCATTCCAGAGGAATGTAACGAAGTATACGGCGGCGGTACGTGTACGAACACCGGCTGTTCTTGCAGCCCTTTAAAGCGCGGTATAGCGTGTTCACGTGATGCATGGCGCGCAGGCTGGGCGAGGTCGTGGGAGAGTGACACGCCGCCTGTCGCTGCGCATACGTTACTACCGTATGGAGACGATCTACTGAGGGTTGGAGGGGAAACCTTTGCCTTCTCGGAGTTTTTGTACAGGTATGATGATGGAACTCCGTAAGAATATTGAAATTGGGGAATTTTAACTGGGGTATATGACGACCAGTCTAATCAAGGGGTGGTTTGGTTAGACAAGATAGGTATTCGCTTGGTCTAAAATATTGACGGCATCGTTGGCGCCTTGGCTGAGCGATCGATTACTGCGTAGCATGTCGTGGGTTCGATTTCCACATGGGACAGATATTTGTATGATCTGCAAGTAGTTGTTCCGGGGTATATTTGTAAACCGTCCTACAATACAGGAGAAATTCCTAGTGTGAGGCGAAGTTTTTAATTTAAAAAAAAAATAGAGTTGCATCCAGCTTGACTTGACACCAACTCAAAAACTCCAGTATTAGGAATACTGGAGCTTTTGAGTTGGTGTCAAGGAGCGAGGTGTGAGAGCAGTGGTATCGGTCTCGACTTACGAGTTGTAGGTCATGGGTTCGAACCCCGCCAGGCGCATTACTTTGTGTAATTTATTTATCACCACTGCTCTTAAAACGGTGAAGGAAAACATCGTGAGGAAACCGGCATGTCCTAGAACCAAAATTTCGAAGAAATGTGACATCTACCAATCCGCACTGGGCCCGCGTGGTGGATTATGGCCCACTCCCTCTCACAGAGAGGAGACCTGTGTCCCAGCAGTGGGAACATTATAGGCTGATGATGATGTCAAGGACACCTAAAGAACATATTGTAAAGTCCGGTCAGAAAGCAGCAGGAATTTCGTACATTGACCTATTATTACCTGTCTCTGTCACTCCTGCGAAAATATAATGAGTTTCGCTTGCACAGATGGCGGCCATTGCATCTGTTTCTGTCACTTTAGTTACGTTATCTTCCAGATTCAAATCAGCGGAACAAGAGTGGGAAGTGCTACCCACATATGAGAGCCCCGCGGCGCGGTTCGCTCACTCCGCCGTGTTGTATGGACACGAGCTCATCGTGTACGGCGGCGTCGTCATCTCCGACGAGCCAGAGAGGGGGTATGTAGACAGCAAGTTGTCTGAAAATGAGCCCTATTTGCTTAGAATTAAGGTTTTTATTCGTATGATGACGATTGATTGATCATAGTCGCTTGTTGGTTACTAGTAAGGTTTTCACCTCACAACCTCAGATGTATTATATTTTTTGTCTGTCAACTATTTCCTATACCACCGGTCCTTTAGTTAAATAATACAATATTATTTTCTATAAGTCAATATGAAAAAAAAAAACTTTCAGTATTGCCATAGATTAACTTTAATTTAATTTTTTTTAATAAATGAAGTCCAATTAATTTAATTTCTTTCATCTAAAATGTTCCTCGCTTGTAATGTTGCGTTCGACAGCAAACTTATTCTGCGTCTCGTACCTTTAAAACCCTCGCTACGTTCAGGATTCTCTATAAGAACCACTCGCTTCGCTCATTGTTCAATCCTAGAATCCTTGGCTTGATCAGGTTTCAATACAAGTATTTGCTCAGTTAAATATTTTTCTTTATCTTAATTATCTTTATTTCATTGACAGAGGTGGCCTAGCTGGTTTAGAAGGTCGAGCCGGAGAAGTAACAAACGAAATATGGAGAGTTCGCCTCAACAGTGAACGACCTCAGTGGCACAACGCGACGCCAGTCACATGCTCCCCGCACAGACAGGCGCCGCTCAAGCATTGTGGTAAGGGAATTTAGACTTTATGTAGTGCGGCATTAGGTATACACATACATATTTTTGACAGGCCTGTTGGTCTAGTGGTTAGTGACCCTGACTGCTATGCCGGAGGTCGTGGGTTCGATTCCCACCCAGGACAAATGTTTGTGTGATGAGCATGACCATTTGTTCTGTGTCTGGGTGTAATTTATCTATAATATGTATGTATTTAGAAATATATAAGTATGTTTATCAGTTGTCTAGTACCCATAACACAAGCTCTGCTTAGCTTGGGACTAGATGGCGTTGTGTGATAGTTGTGGAATATTATTATTTCCTTTATTCATTTCTCTACATATGTTTACATTTTTAAATATTTTATAAAAACAAAAAAGTAAAAAAAACATTTAAAAATATAAAAATAGTTGTCCGCCGGCGTGGGAGCAGGGTCCAAGCTACCGGTGGTTAGGGTTCCAGAGACAGGAACCTCCTCACAATACGAGCCGTATCAAGGAGTACTGCCTTCTGAATCTGGCCCTTGATCCAACTACCCAACGAGAGCCTCGACAGATGTTCGTCGAGGCTCTTGGCCATCAGGCCATTGGCCGTTACAACAATCGGCACAATGATAGCCGAGCTCACACTCCACATGTCGACAACCTCGCGCGCTAGGTCGATATATTTGATTTGTTTATCTTTCTCAGCCTTCACGAGGTTCTCGTCATGTGGGATGGTAACATCGATTATCATTGCGCGGCGCGCTGATCTGTCTATCACTACTATGAATGAATATTATTATTATTATTATACAGTAAGTTACGTGTTGCTACGTCGAATTCTTCAATTCATTGACGTCTGACGGTCTTCCAGAAAATCTTTGAAATTCGCTACGCATGCGTTAATGCGTATAATATTTAAAAACGACGGGTTGCCCTCCGGGAGTGCCGGTAGAAGTGAAAACTTTTTTATTACTGTGTTATACAGAATAGCAGCGAGCAGTGGTGGCCCAGTGGTATCGGCCTCGACTTACGAGTTGTAGGTCGTGGGTTCGAACCCCGTCAGGCGCATTACTTTGTGTAATTTATTTCAACACCACTGCTTTCAAAACGGTGAAGGAAAACATCGTGAGGAAACCGGCATGTCCTAGAACCAAAAATTCGAAGACATGTGACATCTACCAATCCGCACTGGGCCCGCGTGGTAGATTACGGCCCACTCCCTCTCACAGAGAGAGGAGGCCTGTGTCCCAGCAGTGGGAACATTTATAGGCTGATGATGATGATGATACAGAAATGAAATTAACGAATTTGTTACATCTTGTTAGGGTCGTACAGGTGTCAAATCACAAATGTTTTCATATATGCTCGATAGATGGCGTTACACGATTAAAATGCAAGCTATCGTTTGCCTCTTCATTTTTACGTTTCTACGTGCTTCACGCTAAGAGCGATAGATGGCGCTTATTTAAATGACGTATTACGCTTTTTCGATCAGGGTCACGTGACCCTGACGCGAGTTTTACATTTTTTACCCATTACCAAAAAAGTGTGCAACGCCGCTAAAGAAGTTTTCACTTCAAAAAATATATACTAAAGCTATGATGTAAACCAACGCAGTGAAATTAAAAAAAAAACATAGCACGTGCTGAGATAGGAGCCTTTTGGCCTCGCACAGGACAATTTTTGTTTATTTTACATAATTTTGTTTCAGTATTTTGTTGTGCAGTCCTGTGTGTGTCAATAAATCCTTTTTCTTTCTTTAACTTCGTAGTATTTAAAATCTATGTGTATTCCTTATAATTTCAGGTGGTCTCCACGTATCAGGTCATACAGCGGTGCTGGTGTACCTGGGCGTCACCAAGAAACCCGTCATGTTAGTGTTTTTCGGACATTCTCCGCATTACGGGTACCTACATTTAGTGCAGGTTAGTATGTGATGAGGAGCGAGGTGTAATTTCGTTACTAGTAACCCTGAGAACCATGTAAAATACATCCATGATGAAACCTTGGGTATTGTTTTAGAGCCCTATTTGTTTTACTAATAAAATCGTTTATTTCGGACTTTACACACACAAAGTTCGTGTAACGAATACCACACTATTATAAATTGTAATCGAAGTGGATTTAAAACATTTCATAATTAAATGTTATACTATTGACCTCGGAAATCCTGAAAATTTACTACGACAAATGACACCCACGACGAAAAAAAAAATTTTTATCGACATTTAACAATATTTTTTTTTACCTTTAAAACGTCCAGCTGTCATTATTATTATTTTTTTTTGCGTATCGGCGGACGCCTGTGTTATACTAGGCCGTTGCAACTGACGTCACGTAAAATATGCGCATGCATTTACGAACAAAGCATTCTGTCGTCGTTGGTGACGTAAAGCCTTCGGCCGTGATCAAAAACGCTCGCGTCGGGCGGAGTGTGCCACGCGACGTCCAACGCGTCTTCCTATCAGTTGGACGCCTGACGCTACACGTGTCCTTGAACGTGGCCTCACGCGGTGGGCTTGGAGTTTGAGCTTATAATGACTAAATACTCTTTCTTTTCAGGAGTACTACGTAGACGAAGGCGTGTGGGCGGTAGCTGCGACGAGAGGCTGGGCGGCACGCGCGGGGTTCGCGCACGCCGCCGCATGGGACACGCTCTCCCGCAAGGTGTACGTGCACGGCGGACTTGTGTCCGAGTCGGAGGCCACGCAGGTGTGTGCTAGTAGCTTGTATAGACCCGCGGCACGCGCAAGTGGGGTATGGGATTTGTCCCTGGACCCGCGGTCGCGACTGTTGTGTCCGTAACTAAGGTCCCTGCGCCCCGGCGGTCTGCCCCTGCCAGGTTCACCCCCAGTTACCTGGGCGAGGCCCGGCAGAAAGCGACCAGCGACAGGGACGCAGGCTTACGACGCACCTGCAAGGAAGAGTGGCTCTCGCCTGCCTCGTTTTCCAGAGCGAGCCGGTAGCGGCGCAGGCAGAGAGCCGACGCGATTCGACCGATTCCAACTACAAGTAAAAATCAACCTTACCACAAAGAAATAATGATGCAATTCGATTCACTTGACGCCGTCGTGGCATCTACCCATAGATAAAAACGTGTTTTATGGCATATGTCGTAGTGGTAAGGTTGATTTTCACTTGTAGTTGGAATCGGTGGAATTGCAATCGCGTCGCGCTACTGGTAAACTCCCTAACACCGCTCATGTTTGCGAGTGTGAGGCGAGCCTGCATTTTAGCGTGCCTCTTGTTATTCGCTTTTTTGCATAATTATTTATACCCTTGCTCATTTTGTTTGCAGGCCCCATCAGCATCGTTATTTGAATACGATCCAGAGTTAAGACTGTGGCGCCCTCTACAGTCGGCGCCTACTCCTAGATATTTACATTCTGCTACTTTTATTACACCAGGTAAATATAGCTCCGAAACTTATTGTTGAAATTGATGTTAAAATGTCGAACAATATTAAAAAAGAAAGGTTCCACACATACAATGTATGTCAATGGGGATGGTAACTGGGGAACTAATGGCGCTAGCATAGCTTGTTCCAAGCATCGTCATTGGCTCAAATCTTATAGGTACTTCAAAATAGTACTACCTCATTGGTCGGATTAGGACTTACCTATGGTGGCGCCATCTACAATTAGCTTTGACCGGCCTTCCCCATTGATTGAGTGTGGGAAATAGACAGAGCTATACAAGTCGTCTAGCGCCACGTCGTTCCCACACTGGGATTACTCTCGCTATAAGACGTCATGGTAGGCCACCAGTTCATTTTAAACACTGGGTTGCTAAAATTCATTTTAGGAAACTTACCCATGCGATTTGCAATTTCTACTAACTAAAAATGAAAATCGTACAGTTACCGGCATGGATCTTGAGCGCTGACCTTCACCTGTGCAGAAGTAAGTTATTAGGTCCCTTTGGTAGATGAAGTGAGGAACGGGGGCGGGGAAAGTGTAGTGATTGGCCCGCGTAGCGTGCCGTAGCTCATCGCGTCATAGCCGCCACTCGGGATTCGTTGTTTTGTGCGTTTTATTTGTTTTATTGTGCGTTTCATTTGTCGATAAGTGTACGATGCGCAAAGCGATCCCCACTCTTACGCCGAGCGCTCAAGAACCGTGCCGGTATTTGTACTTGCTACTTAAGTCCGGTCACAAAGCAGGAAGAATTTCGTACATTGACCTATTATTACCTGTCTCTGTCACTCCCGCGTTAATATAATGAGTCTCGCTTGCACAGATGGCGGCCATTGCATCTGTGCAAAAGAGACTCATTATGATGCAATTCGACTGACTTGACGTCGTCATGGCGAGCGTGTTTTGTTTTCATCTACCCGTAGACAACCGCACGTTTTATATCATATGTCGTAGTGGTAAGGATGGTTTTCACTTGTAGTTGAAATCGGTTGAATTGCGTCACATCGCGTACTCAATAAGCTCCCTAAGACGTCATGGTAGGCCCTCAGTTCATTTTAAATACTGGGTTGCTAAAATTCACTTTATTATGTCATGTTTCAGGTATAATGCTGGTATTTGGAGGTAACGCTCACAACGATAGTGCGGCAGCTTTAGTGTCCAATCCAGTTGCTTCTAAATGCTATTCTGCTGGAGCATTATTGTACGATGTCAGGTGAGATAATAGTAGTTTATGAAACTGTCACATAATGAGGGGTATTATACACGAGTGTGAGTTTAAAAAACGAGCGAAGCGAGTTTTTTAAAAGTATCACACGAGTGTATAATACCTAGTTATGTGCAGTTTCATACACTACTTTATCTACTCTCATTGAACACGAATATAATTATCAAATAAAAGATAAATATTGTTAATAAGTGTTCATTTTGTATTTATAATTGAGTATGAAATTGAATATGGAATTGTGTATCGTTGGCGTTCGACGTACTCCCAAAGCGCGCGCAGCCACAGATAAAAAATCAAATGAATGTATCTATGATCTGTAATCTGTATCGTAATGAAAAAAAATTTTATTATAACATTATTTTGTTAGAGAAATAGTGTCATAATTTAATTTTTTAATTTCATTTCGATATACTGTGTGTAAAGTACGTCATTATAAACTCGTTTTGAGTTTTGTATTTTGAATTTAACGATATGAGAGTAGATAAATACTTTTAAATAATAATAAAATAAAAATGTTTTTTTATTTATCTAAACATTGCTTAAACATACATAAAATTGAGACAGCTCCGGTAAGTTACAAGAGCACTTGTGTTGGAGCTACCTCGCTACTTCCCTTACTAATCTAAGAAAACAATATTCAGACCGTTTTACAATTAGAATGATTAAAAATACCTAAGTAAAATAATGTGTGTGTGTGTGTGTATGTATGTATGTGGTGTGTGTGTGTAAATGTTTATGAAACTCTAACTAAAATATTTTCAATTTCGTCATAGGTTTTAGAGTTTAGCCAATTCGTTATAGCCTTTTTGCACTCGTAGGACGATAGGGGATAAATGTTTAAATTGAGGTTTAATTTGCTGTAAATATAAGCGGACTGAGTTACGTATTGACGTCTAGCAAAGACTGTACGAATTCCTGGGGAGTGTGCTACTATGTCTTTTCGTCTTCTATTTTGGGTAGTTGGGTCAAAAGTAATAGATTTATGTAATTTTAAGGTCACATTTAAAATATATAATTTGCGAACTGAGAGCAAGTTACTGTCCCTATACAGATTGGTTGTTGAATACCTGAAAGGTTTGAAATACATCACTTTGATGAGCGATCGTTGGGCTCTTTCTAGTTCGAGATATTTTGTCTTTGAGGCTCCCCCCCATACCGAAATACAGTACGTTATTACGGATTGTGCCAGGGCAACATAAATCTTATTTAGTAGTAGCGAGGACATCACATGACGTAAGGTTTTAAAAATCCATATAAATTTCCTGACTCTTTTCATAAGTATTTCAATATGAGGGTGCCAAGACAATCTCTGGTCAACAACCAATCCTAGGTATTTTGTAGAGCTTACTTGTTGCATATACTGACAATCACAATCTACAGGACAACTGTTATTGCTCACATGTATCCTGACTCCGAAGTCTATTCCCGGCTGGGACCTCTGATTTGGAGAGAAGCAGATAAAGTTGCACTTTGTGGTATTCAATGTTAGGAGATTATTTTTAACCCAGCTAGCCATTTCCTTGAGGCCTAGTTCCGCGACTGTTTTCACGTCCTTCCACGTCTCTCCCGAATAAACAACTGCAGTATCATCCGCATAGCAGAAAATTCTGCCACCACCACTGCTTTGCAAATTACATAAATTATTTATATAGACTAAGAAGAGTGTTGGGCCCAACACACTGCCCTGCGGAACCCCATAAAAGACTTCATCTTCGTTGCTATACATATGATCAACTTTTTAATTTGTTCATATCTTTATTTGCTGTTGTTGTGCTGGCAAAGGGTTTCCTCATATTTTTCCAAGAACTCCTCTCTAATGCTACTTCAGACCAGAAAATTGGTCGTATTATACGCTTTTAAATTTAATTTAAATAATTTTTTAATACCTTATTTTTGTTTTATATTTAGAGTTTTACAAGTAGGGATAGATGTATGAAAGATAATTGAGTTGGTTGCCCAATCACGGCTGTTATCCCGGCCGTTTAATTCAGTGTTACGTATTCTGGGACAATTTGAAACGTTAAGTTTTCAACGTTGGCAACAGTGTTAATGATAAGTCTTTCACACATGATTAAAAGATTTATTTTAAACAAGTGCGACTTGGACTCGCGTGAAGAGGGTTCCGTACGATGTTACCTATCACGTTTTTTTTTAATCTGACCCAAATTGGTACGCACAATATTGAGTGATTTACCATGTTATATTAATATCATGGACTTCTTATAGGTTTTCCTATAATCTATAAATAGAAAACTAATTTCTATATTTAAAAAAAAAAATTAGGTTCAGTAGTTTCGGAGATAAAGGGGGGGAATGGTCAAATTTCGTCTATTTTCTTGTATAACTTGGAAAGTATTTATTTTAAAATTACAAAAAAATATATTTAAGATTGTCTCAACAAGACCTTTCATTTGATATGTCACACGATGCAGTTTTCAAATATATTTTTTTTAATTTTCCCCTTCCCCCCCAAAAATTACCTCACATGTACAGATATGGACTTCTTATAGGTTTTCCTATAATCTATAAGTTGAAAACTAATTTCTGTATTTTTTCAAAATTTTAGGTTCAGTAGTTTCGGAGATAAGGGGGCGGTGGGGGAATGGTCAAATTTCGTCTATTTTCTTAAATAACTTGAAAACTATTTTAAAATTACAAATAAATATATTTAAGATTGTCTCAACAAGACCTTTCATTTGATATGTCACACGATGCAGTTTTCAATTTTTTTTTCCCCTTCCCTCCCCCAAAAACTACCTCCCATATACAGATAAGGACTTCTTATAGGTTTTTCTATAATCTATAAGTAGAAAACTAATTACTGTATTTTTTTTTAAATTTTAGGTTCAGTAGTTTCAGAGATAAGGGTGGAGGGGGAATGGTCAAATTTCGTCTATTTTCTTGAATAACTTGGAAACTATTTATTTTAAAATTAAAAAAAAAAACATTTAAGATTGCCTCAACAAGACCTTTCATTTGATATGTCACACGATGCAGTTTTCAAAACGTTTTTTTTTTTTCCCCTTCCCCCCCAAAAATTACCTCCCACATACAGATTTCATCTATTCACGTCACACCTCTGTGCTTGGGTCACAGGAATTGATATGTGTACGGTCAGCCAAGAAAGTGGTGTACCAGTTTTGATTTAGTTTCCCGGTCATCGAAAATTACAACAAGGTTCGTTATAAAAAGATATTACTGAAAGAGACAACATTATCATGACGTAAACCTTTGTATTTAGTATTCATACGTCATATGTCACATATAAGTACATGACATTTTAACCTTTAGTATAAATGAAAAGGACATTAGTTTCTACAAAGCAATTGAAATGTTTCCAAACAAAAGTAATAAAAACTATTTAAATAGACAACCGAATTCCATTTGAAAAAGAAAACTGACAATTGACATTTTGTCAAATATATGCAAAAAATCGATATATTTTCCGTGTTATTTTTCAATCAACTGCATATAAAATCATCTCAATGCCTGCCAACTTGACCATTGCCGAAATAGCACAAATAATTGCCCAATTTAATGAGGGAAGCAGTATCAGTGCGATATCCCGGAATTTGAATATTCGTCGTGAAGGAGAGGAGGGAAGTTTGTTGGATCACAGAAGAAGTGGTCGCCGGCCTGCACTCTCCAATAACGATAGAGAATTCATGAGACGGGAATATGAAATCAATGGTTTTAAGCCCACAAAACATTTTGCGGAGATGTTCGATGTGAGTGCCCAAACAATAAGGAATCATCTACATTACATGGGGTTGCACCACAGGCATTACGCCAAGAAAATATATTTGACGGATGCTCACAGACTTGCTCGTCTGAACTTCGCCAGAGAGCACTTAGAGTTTGATTGGTCTAATACAGTGTTTTGTGATGAAAAAACGTTTAAATCCAGTCAGCATGGACGTCTTCACCTTTGGCGATATAATTCAACACGGTATAAAGATGATCATGTAATCCCAAATAGAGAATCAGGTCGAATTTCCGTAAATATTTGGGGCTGGATGAGTGCGGATGGTGTAGGAGAATTGTGTTCTCTACCTCCTCGAGCGACGGCTGTAAATTATATCGACGTGCTTCAGAATGCAATGCTACCGACAGTCCGTAATGTTTACCCGGAGAACGAAGTGCCACAATTTGATTTTGTTCAAGATAATTGTTCAATTCATAATGCGAGGATCGTAAGAGCCTGGTTTCGTTCACACACTGACGTAAGGGTAATTCAGTGGCCCTCAAGATCGCCGGACCTCAACCCGATAGAAAATCTTTGGGGCCTTATGGTCCAACGATAGTCGTATCAAAATGAAAGAACCAAACAAGCTCTTATTAGTCACTGTAATTATATTTGGGAGGAAATGCGGGGAACCGATATTTGCTCACGGCTTGTTGGTTCAATGAGGTCTCGTCTTTTAGAGGTTATAGAGGCCAACGGCGGTTACACCCGTTTCAAATTTTTAAAAAAATTCAATATCTTCTAAATATTACTATACACCGTGTTCTTCACGTTATCCATAAACTTTAGCAAATACTTCTATGGCTTTTACAAATCAAATCCAACAAAGGAAGTAGTACTTAAAAAGGCTTCGTTACAAAGATATTTGTAATTTCATTTAATGAAATTTAATTGAGCTATGCAGTGAGAAAGTATCTTAATTTGAAATCTATCAAATACTATTTGCATTTCATTTGTTTCAGCCCGCCAAATGTTATGAATGACGTTGCCAATTCGGATAAAGAGGCATGCATATCGGGTTATTTACGTCTAGGTATTTAGTTTGTATGAAAATTAACAAAAAATAAAAAATAAGAATTTATTAATGTGTCCATAATGAAAAATGCTTACTTCCGTGGTTTGAACATCTGGTCGAAGTTTATGTATATCGTCCGGAACACGGTGTATATGCTATGTTTTTGTTTGTTATAAGTATTTTAAAATTGATTGTAGAAATTTAATAAAAGGATAAATCTATTTTTAGCTTGTTTTTTATTGATATTGTAATTACAAGTTTACAGAAATTGTAGGTTTGTGGATTCGCCTTGTGCCTTTACAATTTTATGTAACTTGTTGATTACAATTCTGAATTTGTAGATACAATTTTGTCATCAAAATCTACAGCCCCCCGCCGTTGATTTTACGACGTCATTGGTTCCATCAAGTTCAAACTAAGAACAGCTGTCACGTTACAAACAGTAATAGTCGTTATCAATAATCAGATAAAGACAGCAATAGAAGTTGTCAGATCGATCTGCAAGCGAAACTAATCTTTATCACCTACGAATCTGCAAGCGATATTCAACCTTAAGGTGGTACACCACTTTCTTGGCCGACTGTACCAAATTTCAACCCAATCGGTCTAGTAGATTCGGAGATAATTAACTGTAAGCGACAGACAGACGGACACACGAGTGATCCTATAAGGGTTCCGTTTTTGTATTCGGACATACGGAACCCTAAAAAATGTCTATTCAAATAAATTGAGATATATGGTAATATTGTCTGTTTCCATGTCAGATGTGGTGTGTGGTGGGCCGCGTCTCCCCCGGGGGCCGGCGCACGCGCAGCACACGCCGCCGCACCACTGTTGATACGAGACAGGAGGACTGTCATCATACATGCTGGGTGAGTGTCTTATCTTGCTACTAGTGTGGTGTGTGGTGTGTGGTGGGCCGCGTCTCCCCCGGGGGCCGGCGCACGCGCAGCACACGCCGCCGCACCACTGTTGATACGAGACAGGAGGACTGTCATCATACCTACATGCTGGGTGAGTATCATGCTACTAGTGAAATGCTTCGGGGTCAATATTATGCCAATCTCAGGATCAGGCCAAGCACACTTCACGAAACCTTTATTTTAGTACAATAGTAACCGACCATGGACGCAGCCCGGGTCGACGGCGCGTTGTGTTCCACGCGCGCCTTAAAGAGTGTCAGCATGATGACGGGGCGGGGGCCCCGTCATCATGCTGGCTCTAGAGGGCCAAAGCCTGCCAAGGTCGCGGGACTTATCGAATTACCGTGACCCTGGAACGTAAAGGGCTTTTTAAGGACACCGTGGATTTTAGTACAAGTCTGACAGTCCCTCCCGCCCTGCCCTAGGTGGGTGGACTCATTTGATGATTTTACCACGATAAAAAGAAGTACAATAGTAACACTTAGTAATTATCAGTACGTTTAGATGTCCGATAGTAGACATCTAGACGTACTGCTAATTACCATCTATAATAAGTCAATTCGCACTAAAGGCTTTCAACATCCTTCATTATACTCACGGCAAAAGAGTAGAAGTCACTACCTGCGTCTGTGTTCCCTAACTCATTCATCCCGAATCTCTTCAAAATCACAATAAATAGGATACTGGGTAAGTTCGCTCCATGTTCGGCATGCGAGCGGCGAGTAATTGGCTTCTCGCTGTCCGACCATAGACCATGCCCGGGTCGACGGCGCGTTGTGTTCCACACGCACCCCAAGAGTGTCAGCATTATGACGGGGCCCCTTTATTGAAAGACACCGTGGATTTTAGTCAGTACGACTCTGACAGTCCGTCCCGTCCTGCCCTGGGTGGGAGGACTCATTTGATGATTTTACCATGCAAAAAAAAAGTCACATTTGACCTAGATTAGAGATAGGAACATAACCCATATCAATTGTATGTTTATGTTTTATTTTTGCGCGTTATATCTACGTTTTGCTTCTATCTCTCTTGTGTCCTAATGTCTCCAAGTTTTGTTAAAGATGTCGTATGCAATAATAAAGATATAATAATAATGCCTGTTGGTCTAGTGGTTAGTGACCCTGACTGCTATGCCGGAGGTCGCGGGTTCGATTCCCACCCAGAATAAATGTTTGTGTGGTGAGCACGATCATTTGTTCTGTGTGTGGGTGTAATTTATCTATATATAATATGTATGTATTTAGAAATATGTACTGTTTGGTGTTCGGGGGATCAATCAAACAACCATCTCGCTTAAAGTACTAACCTTTAATGTCTCACTTACATACTAAGTTACATTTATATAGGGAGAAGTTGTACACACACTACACCTCCTTCGTTATTAAAAAAAAAAACAATAAAAAAATGATTAATATAATTTGTGCATTATAGGCTACACAGCCATTTTAAAGTGCACTTAACAGTTAAACAACTTAAAACTTATAGCTATAACATATTAATTTGGCTTTATGTATAATTTTGTACGGTTTTTATGTAAAATATCTTCCTTTCCATTTTTCAATATCTTTACATTTGGTGATAAATCTTGTAAAACTTTATAAGGACCTGTATACACTGGATTTGTTAATTTATTACCTGACTCATTCTTAACCAATATTAAATCATCTTTTTTATAAGTTATTGGATTTACATATTTGTCAAAATTACATTTTCTAAGTTCTTTACTCTTTATTAAATTTTCTCTTGCATCAAACTGCGATTTTTGTAAACGGTATTTTAATTCTAATGGATAACTGTCTGTATTATACAATGGTTCTACATAATTTGTACTTAAATTACTTGGTAAATTACATTTTTTTCCGAATACAAGTTCAAAAGGACTATATTTTGTTTCACTGTGTACTGTTGTGTTATAGGAAAAGCTCCAATATTGCAACCAATTACTCCAATACCTAGAATTATTATCAGTTTGAATTCTTAAAAATGTATTTAGGGATTTATGAGTGTTTTCTAAGGATCCTAATGATTCGTGGTGATACGCTGTTGACGAAATATGCTTTATCTGTAACAATTTACATACTTCAGTCATTGTATTAGAAATAAACTCTGTTCCCCTATCACTTCCTATTTCGCGTGGAATCCCATACCTAAGAATAAAGTTTTCAACAAATGCTCTAGCTACACTACTACTATCTTTAGTTTCTAAGGGGTACGCCTCCACATATTTGCTCAGTTCGCACTGTATAGTCAATATGTATGAAAAATTATGATAATCTTTTTCTAATGGTCCTACAATATCTAAATATATTTTATCAAAAGCACCTTGTGCTGTGGATGTAATCTCCATAGGCTGTTTAGTTGGTAAAGAGTGCTTCTGCTTCTGACAACTATCACATTTCTTAACGAACTTCTTAACATCCTCGCACATATTCGGCCAAAAGAAATAACGCTTAATATTATTTAGCATGCGCCTAACGCCTGCATGTCCACTCGTGGGCAGTAAATGAAAATCATTTAATATGACTTTCCTGTCATCAATGTCTTCTATTCTAGTTACTCCTTTAATAACGCAAAGTCGTGGTCCGGACCACTTTTTATTATTTTTTATCTCATTGGTTAACCATTCTATTAATATAGTATTATTTTTATATTTCATTATATATAATTCTTGAATATTCATTTTTTTACAAAAAGTTTCTATACCTCTCACGAACGCGACTCGCGCAGTACATGATCGAGTATCAATATTAGTGTAAATGACGTACCTTGAAGGTACATATGAGAACGTATCATATTGTACACTTATCTCGTCACAATTTTTATTGTTTAAAGTCCCGTATCTCATTTCAACTCCCGTTTCCGGTTTTTTAAGCATTTCTACGATCTTCGGGTGATCAGCCTTGTAATCTGTAGAATTGTTAACAACCGAATCAGGTTCACTAACCACATCATCTTGCATTTTCTTCATTCGCCTAGTCATAACAGTTATAGAATGTCTATTCATTTCTTTTAACTCATCAGATGTCAAAACTATGCGAGATAATGCATCTGCAGCCGCATTATTCGCCCCTTTCACATACTCAATCTTAAAGTCATATTCTTCTAAACTTAGCCTAAATTTTATTAAACGAGTACTTGGACTCTTAATCTTAAATAAATATACTAACGGTCTGTGATCTGTTTTAATAGTAAATGTTTTACCATACAAATAAGGTCGAAAATAACGTACTGACCACACTATTGCCAGCAACTCTTTTTCTATTGTTGGATAATTAACTTCAGATTTATTTAATGTTCGACTTGCATATGCTATCGGTAAATCATTTTTATTACACAAGATAGAACCAATTGCAACACCAGATGCGTCTGTATGTAAAATAAATTCGTTGTCCTTTGAAAAATCAGGGTATTGCAATATTGGTGGACACATGAGAGACTGTTTAAGATGCAAAAATGAATTCTCACATTCTTCGGTCCATTGAAATTGAACACCTTTACGGCACAATTTATTTAATGGGATAGTAATTTCGGCAAAATTAGGTATAAATTTTCGATAATAATTGGCAAATGCTACAAATCTTTTGATTTCATCATTATTACATGGCCTAGGATAATTTTGAATAGCTTTGGTTTTTTGCGGGTCTGGGCTAACGCCTTTATCCGAAACTACGTGACCCAAGTACAATAATTCCTTCTTCAAAAACTTACACTTTAGTGGGTTAATTTTTAGGTTAACTTTCCGTAATCTTTCCAAAATATCGATTAAATTCTTATTATGTTGATTAATATTACGTCCAAAGCAAACAAGATCGTCTAAATAAATAAGACACTTGTCATAATTTAATCCTGACATAGCCACTGTCATAGCGCGGCTAAACGCACTTGGACTAATTTTTAAACCCATTGGCAATCTTTTTAATTGATATTGCTTATTTGTGGTGAAAGCTGTATATTTGCGACTTTCTGGACAAAGTTCTAATTGATAATACGACTGTGTTAAATCCAGATGACTAAAATAGACGGAACCAGATAGAGAATCTAAAATATTGTTTATATTTGGCAAAGGAAACTTGTCGTCCTTCACTACTTCATTCAACTTGCGGTAGTCTATCACAACACGCCATTTCTTCTCGTCCGAATTGTCATTCTTTTTTGGTACAAGAAGTATTGGGCTAGACCATTCACTCTTAGATTCTTCTATGATATTTTCTTCCAACATCTTACCAATTTGCCTATCCATTTCTGGTTTTAGCGATCTAGGTATCCTATACGGTTTAGTATAAACAGGTACAGCATTGTCTTTCAATTGTATAGTTTGTTGATAAATATTAGTTACCCCTAATTTATCTCCATTCATATAAAAAACATCGGAATACTTCGCACAAATATTTTCAATAGATTTTCTCTCTTCCGTGTTTAGATGATCTAAATCTAATACACTAAATAACTTTTTCACTCTATCTGCGTTAACTAAATTTGCTTCAAAATTACAAATATTATAATTACTTAAATAATCTATTTTTGGTGTGAAATAGCTCAGTTTCACAGAACTGTCCCTGGTATTCAAAATCTTTAACGGTATTTTTCCTGACTTCGGGGAAACTATTGCGCTCGCTAAATAAATTCCATCACAAAGTTGTTGCGGAAATATGACACAATCTCGATCTATACTGGTATCAACATAATGTAATGTCTCACACCGTGGTGGTACTACCATAAAGTTGTTAAAACCATTATTGCCCATTCTTAAGTCCAAAGTAATAGTTTTTACAGTTGTTTGAATAGATAAGGTATTCATTTCGAAGTTTAATATGCAATTAAAATTAGTTAAAAAGTCCTGGCCTAAGATCCCATCTGTTTGACATGGTAAATTTTTAAATACGTAAAACTTATGAGTCAATTCAGTATCATTTATTTGTAAGTTCAAATAAACATAACCATCAGAATAAATGTTCCCACCAATACCTCTGACACAAATTCTCTTTAAATGAAATGGAATGTCTTGCGAAACTAATTTCTCGTATTTCACGGCGGACAATGAAGCACCTGTGTCAACTAACCAATTCCGAGCAACGCCGCATACACTCATGGGAACCGAATTTATGCTGTCACATGTGTTTGATATGTTATTCACGAAAAAAACTATGCACTGACTCTATTTTCTCCGAACTTTTCTGCTGGTTTTCGCGAGAACTTTCTGATGACGGTTGAGCCGTATTGATTTGATTATTTCTATTATTTTGGAACCTATTCCCTCGGGGATAATATGTATTTTGGTATCCACGGTTACCACGATTATAATAATTAGACCTACCTCTGTTACTTGAAGAATAGTTGGATTTTTCCGTACGTGTACCTCTACCACGTACCGGTTGCGCCATAGGCCTTCTCATGTAATTAGACCTTTTCTGATAACCATATACACGATTGTTATAAGACTTACCTCTTAGATGACCGTAACTCATGATTGAACTTTCCGGTTGAGACGACAGCTCTTCATCCATTGCTCCCCTGATAGCATCTTTCAGCGTGCAATAATTACGCGCCGCTACAATAGTGCTAACACGACTATTTCTCAGGCCGTCAGAAAATCTTTTAATAGCATTTTTCTCGTTTATGGATTTTAAAATTTCGTACTTCTTGGAATCCCCGTCGGCCTGTGAAATGGTCAAGTCAACAAACATAGTCTCAATATCCTTACCGAAATCTTCTATTGTTTTTCCACCTTGTTTTGCGCGCTGTAATTGGCTTTGGATTGCCGTATCAGACTTCTTAGACAGTAGGAAACATTTCATATCTCTTATTAATTCTGTAATTGAAGAATAATTTTGAGACATGCGCAGTTTTGCATTTTCTGACAACCTTGATTTTAAAATAAAATTAATTAAGGATTTTTTATCTGTATCATCTAACATAGCTTCGTACATTTCTATATTTGATATCAATTGTTTGGTAACGTTTTCGTCACCAGTCATAACGGGTAGCAAAGAAATTGCCGTTTTTAAATCAAATTTTTCCATGTTGGAGTTGATGCTTTCCGATTCCACAACAGAGCAAAGTAACTTTATCTTATTGAAACTAGCTTTTATCTTTTCATATAAATTTTCTAAATTTTTAAGATCAGATGATTTAATTTCTCCACTTGATATCTTATCTTCTATGTTTAAACTAATATTATTGAATTTTTCATATAACTCGCAAGCTTGTGTATATTTAACACTTAAATCTTGTATCGCTCTTCTGGCTGGTCCTAACTTCGTAAGATACTCTTGGATACACTTTAATTCTGTTAAAATATTATTAAGATCATCAGCCATAACAAGTTTTTATATTTAATTACCAGAAGATAAATAGGTACCAAAATAAGACCTACATACTCTATTACTAAAATTAACTCTAGCTTCTTCTTATACATGTAGGTTAAACATCTAGGAACATTAGTTCTTTGAAGCAGAAACAATAATAGACAATTATAAGTAAATAATATGAAATTAGAGCTACCGTAGTTTAGACCTTTAGTATGGAGAGGTTACACCAAACACTTAACGCACCATCACATTGAGGCTATTTATTGTACGCACACTCGACGTTTCACTTCACTTTACACATTCACTTTCCTGAAGACTACTGCGCAGTGGGCGCACGCTCAGCAGCGATTGGTACAGATGTCCTGCGCCTCGATGAACCTCGGAAGCCCCGGAAGGTAGCGTGGAACACTTCTTGCCTTATCCACCGTTTATGGCATTTCTCGTAAAATTTATAAGCCATATATAGGAAAACAATCAGACCCATAAAAGCCAAAATAGACAAAATCAGGCTATTCATGCCCAGATGCCAGCCTAGGTCTTGTTGCGCATTTCCTTTATTGTTTCCAGCTGCATTTTGGTTAAGAAAAACCTCCTCCTTATTTTGTGTTGATTGACACATTATTTCAGTCCGTTTTTGTTAACTTCGTGATCACAAGTAATGTTTTTGCCACACATTGTCACACTATTCTTATAAAATTCCGAGTAAAACGCGGTTGGTGGTCGTAGTTGCGCCATCACCAGTTACAGGCAGGGTCGCCATGTACTGTTTGGTGTTCGGGGGATCAATCAAACAACCATCTCGCTTAAAGTACTAACCTTTAATGTCTCACTTACATACTAAGTTACATTTATATAGGGAGAAGTTGTACACACACTACAAATATATAAGTATGTTTATCAGTTGTCTAGTACTCATAATACAAGCTCAGCTTAGCTTGGGACTAGATGGCGTTGTGTGATAGTTGTGGAATATTATTATTATTAATGGACGTTTTTTTTGCAGTTTCGACGGCCGCCTCCGCTCAGACGCTTTAATCTTCGAAGCAGGCGAGGGTTGTTCCAGACACACGAACGAAGCAGCGTGTTTAACTGCAGCGCAGCATACTGCGGTCGCGTGCGTGTGGAGGGCCAGGGATAGAGCCTGCTTAGCGGTAAATATTATGATAAGGGTAGGTTATTGCATAAATAAATTGATGAACAAACAGATCATCAATTTATTTATGCAATAAATCTGTCAGGGTATTGAAAAATAATGTTACACGTATTTTTTTATTCAATGAATATTGATAAAGATAAAACGTTTTGTAATACGAGAATGCGGGCTTGTGACGTCATAACGCCTGTACATTTATACCGACCGAGTGATGTTTTGTGATTTTTTGAAGTGTTGCATCTTCGTCAATTTTAGTTAACGTAACAAAAGAAAATGTACGGGTTAAATCTAATATATAAAATTCTCGTGTCACAGTTTTCGTTGCCATACTCCTCCGAAACGGCTTGACCGATTTTGATGAAATTTTTTGTGCTTATCCGGTATCTATGAGAATCGGCCAACATCTATTTTTCATCCCCCTAAATGTTAGGGGTAGTCCACCCCTAATTTTTTTTTAATTATTTATATGGCAAAACAACGTTTGCCGGGTCAGCTAGTGTTTTCTAAAAATCTATCTTTCGGGCTAATTTTAAGTGTAAAATAGCCTGTTACACATAAAGGAATTTTTTTATCTCTGAATAACGCTCCTGTGGGATACTTTTTGAATTACACGAAGGTGAAGTCACTGGAAACAAGTATTATAATTTTCATAATAAACCATAAATTTACACGCCATTCCCATGAAGAAGAAAAACGAAAAAAAAAATTTATCGTTACAAAAAGTTGTAGATATACCCACAGAACATAATAAAGGAGGTTAGAAGGGCCTTGTGGGCGGGGCACGCGCGCCGCGGAGATGAGCAGACGCTCAATATCAACCGAAATTTACTTTACCGGCCTGCAATCGCGCTCTTGTTTTGACAGCGTACGTAAGCTCCGCAAAAAATGTTAAATTATGCCGTCTTGCGCTATTATAACGTGTCAGAAAAGAGGCCAAGTGTGTAGTTTAGCATGAGAAGGGATTTCTTTCCACCGGTAAGTCCAAAAACATTAAAATACTTGTGATATTTGTAATTATAACATTGGCATTATGAAGTTTGTAGACAAAACCGAAATAATCGCAAGAAGACGAATAGTAATATATTGCTTGCATTATAGATGGATGCGTTTTGCACTACGTGAGCGATCGCGCAATGTATTACGTTCACTGCGAGAGTCCCGAGTGTCGAACCAAAGGTTCAATTCCACGAAATCTAGGCACCTCGATAGTGCTGCACCAATTTGTAAACAGTGTCGATAATTACTATGATACAACTTTCAGACCCCGCTATCCCCTTCTAACCTAACCTGTCCGTGTCGGGGTGCCCCAAGTCGTTTTTACGACATTTTTATTCTCAGTGCCCCGGTACATACACTCCTACCTAAATATCAGCTGAACAACTTTATGGTTTTGAACGAGAAGAAGACGGTCGACTTCAAGGGCACCCCGAGGTTCGGTTTGGTTAGGTTCCTTTAAACCGTGTAGACAGAAAAAAGGAGCTCGGCGAAGCGGGGCTCCGTCGACCTTACTTCAAAAGCCTACTTCCTCCGCTTTAGAAAAAAAACGAGTGCGTTTTATTTAGTAAACAAAATACTGTAGGCGAGTCGTCCATTAGGTATTTCAAACGTAGTTAAAACAACCAATATCTTAAAAGAACATTAGATGAATCGTTCGTTAGTGCAATCAATTTTAGTTCAATCAAAATTATGTCAGTTGAACAGTAGTTGAGTCGTCCAATATGTGTGTTGAACTTACGTGAGTCAACCGTAGCTATATCGACAGTAGTTTAAATGAACGTAGTTATCTTGATACGGAACCAAATATTTCATGTTAAATCCTAATGTTTACCTATAATAAAATTGGTTTTAAAATTCAGTTATGTATTTTTATTTGTTTCACTTTCATTGATTTGTTTCTATATTCGCATGAATAATGTTCACAACATGCATTACAGAAGTCCACATAGTCCACAATACTTGCAAAGTAAGAAGCAAGATTACATTCATTTTATCGATATCAACAATCGACCTTTTAGTCGCCCTAGCATACATGAGCTTTTACGCGTGTACGAGTGTACGTGAAACGCAGTGATGGCGTTAGTGTGACAACCAATAGCAAACTCACGATCTAAGTGCGTGTAGTTTATTTGTGTGCGTAATCCGCGTAGGCATTGGTCTTTTGCTTGTAGTGAAGTTAAAGAGTGGGAGACAAGCGGCGACACGCGTTCTGATACAAATCAGGAACTATTTCCTTTCTAACCTACTTTATCTGTTCTGTGGATATACCAATAACTACAACTTTTTCTTAACCATTTTCTAAGCTTTTTTTTTACTTATTTCAGTTAGAAGAAGTTGGTTGGAAGGAGTCATTCGACGGCACGGTAAAGGCGTGCCTCACGGAACCTAGGTTTGGTAAGGGTAAGCACGTTAATACACTAACCCCCGTCTATTTGGGTTACCCAATATAGCAAAAAAGCAAAAAAAAACATATTCGAATGAAAATGTCGCTTAAAGACGATATAAAGTCTCGAGGCCTTAAATGAAATCACCATCAGATCTTCACAGCGAAACTCCGCGCGCTGTAGACCTCTTTGTATCATATAATAGTACATTGTTATCCAAGGCGTGAAAGTTACTTATTTACGTCCCGAGACGGGGTTTGGCGCCCGTAACGTAGTGAGCCACTAAATTACAGAGCGATATAAAAAATAATATAAAGTTAAGTACTAAGAATATAAATAATGACTTTAAAATAATTTAGTTTCAACTATTTCTCTAAAATATCACAGATTTCGACAAAATATTTGCCATTTTTTAAAATAATGAACATGAAAATCCTGGCTGTCCAGCTGGACGACCACAGCACAAAATTAAAAAAAAAAACAAAATATGCGGCAAAGTGACAATCCATTGTACACAAATTTTTTCTTTATACTTTATGTTGTTAATTTTACTTTCCTCGTAGGTATTCGTAATGAAAAGCACAGTGTTTACCTCGGGTAAATTACTTATTTAGTCTCTCGAACTATTAGCGCCCTCACTACGTTACGGGCGCCAAACCCCGTCTCGGGACGTAAATAAGTAACTTTCACGCCTTGGATAACAATGTACTATTACTATTCTAGGACTACTGATGTTGACTTTTCTGTCTGTATGTTTGTCTTATACTCAACTATATAACTGACTGTTTCATCTAGATGAACGTCGTTGTACGTCGGCGGAGTCATGCGCGGCGTGCACGGCTGCACGATGTGCGTGGTGCGGTGCGTGCTACCCGTCCGCTATGTACTGTGTCAGGCACACGCATCAGGTATGTACTTACCATAAATTAATTATTTTGCCTGATCATATCAGTAACACCACACTGCATTCCAAAACACAGATCACCTACTTTGCTAAAATGACCGTCAAGCTGAAGTGTGACGTCTGCCGGAATGATTTATGGGCCAAAATAACCACTAAGTGGAGCCCTGACTGGGCGACTCGCTGTCCGACCATAGACCATGCCCGGGTCGACGGCGCGTTGTGTTCCACGCGCGCCTCAAAGACTGTCAGCAAAATTGACGGGACCCCCCTTTAGAGGGCCAAAGCCTGCCGGGGTCGCGGGACTTGCCGAATTACCGTGATCCTGAAATGTAAAGGGCTATTGAAGGACACCGTGGATTTTAGTCAGTCTGCCCTGGGTGGGAGAACTCATTTTACGATTTTACCACGATAAAAAAAGTCTCCATGAGAATCCTGCATGATTTCGAAACAGCCCTCGTGGTATGCGTCCAGGTGGCCTACCATGACGTCCACTGTGGGAACGAGATGGCGATAGACGACTTGTATAGTCTCTGTCTCTTTCCCACAGTCTCTCTTTAAGACGTCATGGTAGGCAGTTCTTTCTGTGTCAGTCCCGCCGATGACATCCATCGCCCGACACCTATTATGTGGCGACTTTTACGGTCAACGTGCATTCGACTGACTGACTCAATCTAATTGCAACCTGGTAGCTTTATTTGTTATATTTTATAAGGATTCGTTTTCAAACTAAGAGTAGACCATTGTAGTCACGACTGTTTAGTTGTTGGCTATTCAACCAGCACATACCTTCCAGATCCCAGATCTCAGAACGTCTACAAAAGCATGTGCTTAGTTTTGATGTGTAGAATGAAAGAGAAAAGCCTAGCAATGGAAGAGTTCCTCATTGTTACGAAATAAATACCATCATACTAGAATGTGTGTGTATAACTCTTGGAGCGTACTTAAGTTGGCAAAGAAACTTGCGAAATTGACTTAATAAAGATATAAGTTCGCGATGATAGAACTTTCCGCGAAAAGAACACGTAGAAAAACCTTACAATAGTGATCGCGCAGGCTCCCTTTAGAAGAAGTTCCCGTTTCAACTAAGATATTTTCATTATTGAGTGTGCTTCTAGATGGCGTTGTCAATAGAGGAGTGTGGTTCAGACAGTGAGTCGCCGCGGGAAGCGTGCGGGAGGTACCACTCGTGCGCAGCCTGTTTAGCACATCAACATCATCATACACATGTGAGTTATTACATTTATAACTAAACTGGAGTGATTTTATGGTCTCTTTCTAAATAAGAATTTAATAAAGTACTCTTAGAACTTCGACTCAAGTCGCAAATAACAGCTACTGTTAAAATAAACAGGAAATGAACTAAATTGATCGTTTTTCAATGTTGGCCAAGTGATATCGAATCGCCCCGAAATACGAGTACTCATCATCATCAGCCTTTAAATGTTCCCGCTGGTGGGACACAGGCCTCCTCTCTGTGAGAGGAAGTGGGCCATAATCCACCACGCAGGTCCAGTGCGAGTTGGTAGATGTTCGAAATTTTGGTTCTAGGCCATGCTGGTTTTCTCACAATATTATCTTTCACGGTTTTGAGAGCAGCGGTGATGAAATAAATTACACAAAGCAGTGCGCCTGGCTGGGTTTGAACCCACTATCTGCAACTGCCACTGCTCTCATGACGAGTACTACGGGAGGAATCCGGCATGTCCTAGAACCATAAAATCGATCATAGTCATGTGACATCTATCAACCCACACTGGCCCAATCTCTCTCACAGAGAAGTGACCTGTATCCCAGCAGTGGGAACATTATTTATCGTTTTTGAAATTTCGCTGCCTAGTTTAATTTTTCCTCATGTATTGGTATTTGATATGAAGTATAACGTTTTATTTTTTACCAGGGATCTGAAGAATTAACCCAGCGAGCTTGTTTCTGGGACTACGACACGATAAAGTGTAAACCAGTCAATTCATCTGAAGATATCAGGTAAAGCAGGGTTTTTAGGGTTCCGTAGCCAAATGGCAAAAACGGAACCCTTATAGATTCGTCATGTCTGTCTGTCTGTCCGTGTATGTCACAGCCACTTTTTGTCGAAAGTATAAGAGCTATCCTGTTGAAACTTGGTAGAAAGATGTATTATGTGAACCGCATTAGGATTTTCACACAAAAATCAAAACAAAACAAATTTTGGGGGTGCCCCCCATACTTAGAATTGAAACTCAAAAAATTTTTTTTCACCAAACCCATACGTGTGGGGTATCTATGAATAGGTCTTTAAAAATGATATTGAGGTTACTAACATCATTTTTTTCTAAACTGAACAGTTTGCGCGAGAGACACTTCCAAAGTCGTAAAAAGTGTGTCCCCCCCCCGTAACTTCTAAAATAAGAGAATGATAAAACTAAAAAAAAAATATAATGTAGACCTCAACCAAAACTACCAACGAAAATTGGTTTGGATGAGATACAGTTAGCAGTTTTTGAGATATAGTACATTTTCAAAAACCGCAAATATAACTTTGCCATTCATACAAATACTATGAAAAACAAAGTTATTTTTATTGTTTGTGTATATTACTTACTAATCTCAATATAATTATATCTCTAATCTATGCTTGCTGCTACGGAACCCTTCATGGGCGAGTCCAACTCGCACTTGGCCGGTTTTTATTTAAAATGTTTTCTGGTAGGTTTAACATAAATTCGTATTTATGGAGTACTAATTTGCTTCCTCGGAATTTTACAACAAATTCAGCGAAACGTCATCGAAAGTCATTTTATAGAGAGCCTCCTTAGATGTTGGTCAAGGTTCTTGGCAAATAAGCCATGGGCTGACATGACTATCGGCACAAGATCGCTGAATCCACATCCCACATATCTACAACGTAACAAATTCAGCGAAACGTCATCAAAAGTCATTTTATAGAGAGCCTCCTTAGATGTTGGTCAAGGTTCTTGGCAAATAAGCCATGGGCCGACATGACTATCGGCACAAGATCGCTGAATCCACATATCTACAACGTTGCGAGCCAAATCAAAATACTAGATTTTCTTATCTTTTTCAGCTTTCACGAGGTTCTCGTCATGCGGGACGGTTATGTCAACAATCATTGCTTATTATAGTTTCTATCTAAACATCTGTCATAGCGAGTTTCCTCCGTGTCTCTGAAAGCACGTAAAGCCGTTGGTCGTTACTGTTAGTCAGAAGCTCTAAAAGTCTGACAACCAGTCTTACCACGGGTATCGTATTACCGGGTTGTGGTGGTCCGATAGGCAGTCGCTCCATGTAGAATATTGATATCCAGCTGCATCTGGTTCGACTGGAAGCCGACCCCAATAAAGTTGGGAAAAAGCTAGACATATGATGATTTAAACAATCGTATTATCGTTGTTACCCAGGAGCGTGGCGGCGGCAGGTCCGTGCGCGGCGCCGTGCTCCACGTTCTCGACGTGCGCCAACTGTACCGCGGAGGAGTGCATCTGGTGTGCGTCGGCAGGACGGTGTGTCGACAAGGTATGTGTAGCTTCAAACAACTGTTCAAATAGTTCATTGTGTTTTATTTTTGTTTATGTTTGTTAGAAAAATTGTAGGTTGAGCTGAAGAGATTTACCAGGTATTGTTTAGAGCTTGTGAAAGTGTACTTACTGTTCTTAGTTTTGTCCTTCTACAGTTTTTTTGTCTCATTTTTTAAGATATTGCATAGCTTTTATCGCAGGCTCTAAGCGCGGCACGGCGCGAAAATCTTAACGAAAAAATCTAAGGAAAAAGCCTAAGGAAAATACCAGACACCGTCGTCTAACGTCATTTCAGTTTGGGAGACTTCGGCAATTATAAAGGTACGCACGCAGAGAAACGTCTGGCTACCTATACGAGAACTTCTGGTTGCAACTGTGACAGCAAGACTCACTAGTTGACTTTACAACATTTCTAGTAATAAATACTAAGTAAGTAGTAGAGATAACAAGGACTTAGTATTTATTACTAGAAATGTTGTAAAGTCAACTAGTGAGCCTTGTTGTCACGGTTGCAACCAGAAGTTCTCATATACATTTCTCTGCGTGCGGACAGACGTGCTCATAAGGATATGGACAGACGTGCTCATTATTAGCACGAAAGCATGCTTTTATTTAGGGAGAGGGAGAGGGAGGAGAATGTTTCTTGACGTTTCACTTGATTGACGTGGCTGACCGTAGCCTAATTAATACAGTAATGAATGTAATAAATTAATAATTATAATTGCATAAGTTGATAAAAAATGCTATGCAATAGCTTTACCGCGGCAGTCCCCGAGTGTCACACGTATTTTTTTTTTTCTTATTGGGCCGTTCCGAAGTCGTTTGAACTCTCAATCAACGAGAGCGCCTAACGTTATTATCGCGTCATCGTAAAAAAACTGGCACTGAGCACACTGGTTGAACCAATTTTAATTATTAGATAATAAACTATGTAATACAAAAACTGTTACCACAAAAATACCTCATTCCCCTATCCCAGAACGCATACGGCGCTTCATTCCCTCTGGGCGGCTGCCGCGCGTGGTCCACGATGGGTGGCGGCGGCGCCGCTGGAGCGTGCGGTGCGGCGCGCGGCTGTGCGGCACATGTGTCGTGTGCGGCATGCCGCGCGGAGCCCGCGTGCGGCTGGTGTGACGACGGCGCGGGAGGGGGGCGGGGACTGTGTCTGCCGGGGGGGGCACGGAGACCGCATGCGCCTAAAGTGTGCGCACAACATCGGTGAGTACATACCAAAGAAAAATTGACCAAAATAGTGTACGGCACATTTCACTAAAATTAGGGACTTATTATTACCAATGGCGCGATGCAACGCGATTCGAACTACAAGTGAAAATCAGCCTTGCTACTAAGAAATAATGATGCAATTCGACTGATTTGACGTCGTCGTAACGATCGTATTTTATTTTTCATCAACCCATAGATAACAACGTGTTTTATGTCATATGTCGTTGTGGTAAGGTTGAATTTCACTTGTAGTCGGAATTGATCAAATTGCGTCAAGCGTCATGGAGAAGCTCCCTAAATCCGTAATGATCCTGATTCCACCAAAATAGTGTGCGAGAAATTTGTACGCGCACATTTTCACTGAACTTAGTCTAGTAATGTGCGCGTACAAATGTATCCAGGTGATCTATCATGATGTTTTAAAGCAAGAGTAATTTCACTGTGAAAAAGAGACAGAGCTATACAAGTCGTCTAGCGCCATCTCGTTCTTAAGAAGTCATGGTAGACCATCCTGGTGTCTGAGCACATTTTTAAAATGTTCGCGTGCAATTAGTTCGTGTTTGCTTGAGAGAATCCACCAGAGAGAACAGAGAGCGACACAAATTGCCGCACAGTGGGTGAAAGACTTTAGTTATCGTTACTTGATTTGACTAATCAAATCTACGACCTCGTTCAAGGACACGTGATTCGTTGCGCGATGCGGGTTATATTACAGCGTTCAAGGAAAAGCGGTAACAATAGACAAAAATAAGGCGCGTGCGCCGTCGGACTCGATGCGTGTCCTTGAACGAACCTACGGCTAAAAACTCCATTTTACTCCTAATCGTTTTCATAAACACCATGCTTGTAACCTTTCTTTCATGTTGTTCGGGCTGTGATCTAATCCCATTAAAGGTGATTTCGAAATAGTCTCTTGTTGATTTAGTTTATATTGAAGTAAATCATAATGATAATTTGATCATTTGATCCGATCGCGACAATACTGTTCGCTCGCGCGCTTTTTTTGCGTGTTGACAACGCCCGCTCTTGATGGTTGTTCTGGACGAAGTGATGGTGAAGCGGGGGCGGCGGGGGCGACCCCGCTCACCGCCCGCTAACCACAGGTGTGGTCGGCGAAGACATGTAGCTCAACTGAGATCTTCTTTCTTTTATCAGGTGGCACTTCACGGCATGTCCAGCCTGTCAGTGTAACGGTCACTCAGTGTGTGACAGTGCGGCGCGGTGCATGCAGCCGTGCGCGGGCCGCACTGTGGGGGAACACTGCGACGTGTGCGCGCCCGGACACTGGGGCAGCCCGCTCAACGGCGGCGTGTGCCAGCGTGAGTATATACACAGCTACAGGCCTGTCAGTAGACAGTGAACACTGCGACGTGTGCGCGCCCGGACACTGGGGCAGCCCGCTCAACGGCGGCGTGTGCCAGCGTGAGTATATACACAGCTACAGGCCTGTCAGTAGACAGTGAACACTGCGACGTGTGCGCGCCCGGACACTGGGGCAGCCCGCTCAACGGCGGCGTGTGCCAGCGTGAGTATATACACAGCTACAGGCCTGTCAGTAGACAGTGAACACTGCGACGTGTGCGCGCCCGGACACTGGGGCAGCCCGCTCAACGGCGGCGTGTGCCAGCGTGAGTATATACACAGCTACAGGCCTGTCAGTAGACAGTGAACACTGCGACGTGTGCGCGCCCGGACACTGGGGCAGCCCGCTCAACGGCGGCGTGTGCCAGCGTGAGTATATACACAGCTACAGGCCTGTCAGTAGACAGTGAACACTGCGACGTGTGCGCGCCCGGACACTGGGGCAGCCCGCTCAACGGCGGCGTGTGCCAGCGTGAGTATATACACAGCTACAGGCCTGTCAGTAGACAGTGAACACTGCGACGTGTGCGCGCCCGGACACTGGGGCAGCCCGCTCAACGGCGGCGTGTGCCAGCGTGAGTATATACACAGCTACAGGCCTGTCAGTAGACAGTGAACACTGCGACGTGTGCGCGCCCGGACACTGGGGCAGCCCGCTCAACGGCGGCGTGTGCCAGCGTGAGTATATACACAGCTACAGGCCTGTCAGTAGACAGTGAACACTGCGACGTGTGCGCGCCCGGACACTGGGGCAGCCCGCTCAACGGCGGCGTGTGCCAGCGTGAGTATATACACAGCTACAGGCCTGTCAGTAGACAGTGAACACTGCGACGTGTGCGCGCCCGGACACTGGGGCAGCCCGCTCAACGGCGGCGTGTGCCAGCGTGAGTATATACACAGCTACAGGCCTGTCAGTAGACAGTGAACACTGCGACGTGTGCGCGCCCGGACACTGGGGCAGCCCGCTCAACGGCGGCGTGTGCCAGCGTGAGTATATACACAGCTACAGGCCTGTCAGTAGACAGTGAACACTGCGACGTGTGCGCGCCCGGACACTGGGGCAGCCCGCTCAACGGCGGCGTGTGCCAGCGTGAGTATATACACAGCTACAGGCCTGTCAGTAGACAGTGAACACTGCGACGTGTGCGCGCCCGGACACTGGGGCAGCCCGCTCAACGGCGGCGTGTGCCAGCGTGAGTATATACACAGCTACAGGCCTGTCAGTAGACAGTGAACACTGTGACGTGTGCGCGCCCGGACACTGGGGCAGCCCGCTCAACGGCGGCGTGTGCCAGCGTGAGTATATACACAGCTACAGGCCTGTCAGTAGACAGTGAACACTGCGACGTGTGCGCGCCCGGACACTGGGGCAGCCCGCTCAACGGCGGCGTGTGCCAGCGTGAGTATATACACAGCTACAGGCCTGTCAGTAGACAGTGAACACTGCGACGTGTGCGCGCCCGGACACTGGGGCAGCCCGCTCAACGGCGGCGTGTGCCAGCGTGAGTATATACACAGCTACAGGCCTGTCAGTAGACAGTGAACACTGCGACGTGTGCGCGCCCGGACACTGGGGCAGCCCGCTCAACGGCGGCGTGTGCCAGCGTGAGTATATACACAGCTACAGGCCTGTCAGTAGACAGTGAACACTGCGACGTGTGCGCGCCCGGACACTGGGGCAGCCCGCTCAACGGCGGCGTGTGCCAGCGTGAGTATATACACAGCTACAGGCCTGTCAGTAGACAGTGAACACTGCGACGTGTGCGCGCCCGGACACTGGGGCAGCCCGCTCAACGGCGGCGTGTGCCAGCGTGAGTATATACACAGCTACAGGCCTGTCAGTAGACAGTGAACACTGCGACGTGTGCGCGCCCGGACACTGGGGCAGCCCGCTCAACGGCGGCGTGTGCCAGCGTGAGTATATACACAGCTACAGGCCTGTCAGTAGACAGTGAACACTGCGACGTGTGCGCGCCCGGACACTGGGGCAGCCCGCTCAACGGCGGCGTGTGCCAGCGTGAGTATATACACAGCTACAGGCCTGTCAGTAGACAGTGAACACTGCGACGTGTGCGCGCCCGGACACTGGGGCAGCCCGCTCAACGGCGGCGTGTGCCAGCGTGAGTATATACACAGCTACAGGCCTGTCAGTAGACAGTGAACACTGCGACGTGTGCGCGCCCGGACACTGGGGCAGCCCGCTCAACGGCGGCGTGTGCCAGCGTGAGTATATACACAGCTACAGGCCTGTCAGTAGACAGTGAACACTGCGACGTGTGCGCGCCCGGACACTGGGGCAGCCCGCTCAACGGCGGCGTGTGCCAGCGTGAGTATATACACAGCTACAGGCCTGTCAGTAGACAGTGAACACTGCGACGTGTGCGCGCCCGGACACTGGGGCAGCCCGCTCAACGGCGGCGTGTGCCAGCGTGAGTATATACACAGCTACAGGCCTGTCAGTAGACAGTGAACACTGCGACGTGTGCGCGCCCGGACACTGGGGCAGCCCGCTCAACGGCGGCGTGTGCCAGCGTGAGTATATACACAGCTACAGGCCTGTCAGTAGACAGTGAACACTGCGACGTGTGCGCGCCCGGACACTGGGGCAGCCCGCTCAACGGCGGCGTGTGCCAGCGTGAGTATATACACAGCTACAGGCCTGTCAGTAGACAGTGAACACTGCGACGTGTGCGCGCCCGGACACTGGGGCAGCCCGCTCAACGGCGGCGTGTGCCAGCGTGAGTATATACACAGCTACAGGCCTGTCAGTAGACAGTGAACACTGCGACGTGTGCGCGCCCGGACACTGGGGCAGCCCGCTCAACGGCGGCGTGTGCCAGCGTGAGTATATACACAGCTACAGGCCTGTCAGTAGACAGTGAACACTGCGACGTGTGCGCGCCCGGACACTGGGGCAGCCCGCTCAACGGCGGCGTGTGCCAGCGTGAGTATATACACAGCTACAGGCCTGTCAGTAGACAGTGAACACTGCGACGTGTGCGCGCCCGGACACTGGGGCAGCCCGCTCAACGGCGGCGTGTGCCAGCGTGAGTATATACACAGCTACAGGCCTGTCAGTAGACAGTTACGTGTAGACAGCGACCCTAGCGGCTTTATTACAAAACGTGGTTTAATAGCGGCCATACACCATACTGCCTATCGTACAATCGGCATGACGCTGCCAATTTGATCAGTTAGATTTGACCGTGTGTGGGCGTGGAATCCATCAAATTGGCTTGATCATGCCGATTTGATCATGCCGATTTGATCATGCCAATTTGATCAAATCGATTTGATCAAATCGGAATGATCAAACTTCAAATCGGCAGCAGTGATACCAACTTAGCAACTTTATAGCTAGATCTAGCTAATATTCGGTAGCTACTTTTTAACCGACGTAAAAAAAGGAGGAGGTTCTCAATTCGAAACGTATATTTTTTTGGAACGAAGTTCCTTATGGCGCGTTGCGAAAGGGGGCTAGGCGGAAAAAATTGTAACGACACTTTTTACAGACTGCGCGACGCAAAGGAGGGTAATGTGTGTATTACCATGGAATGGGATGGAATGGACTGAACTGTAATGGAGTGGAGTGGAGTGGAGTGGAGTGGAGTGCAGTGGAGTGGAGTGGAGTGGAGTGGAGTGAAGGGTCGAAAATCGCTTGACCTTTTTTTAACTTGCTATCGTTAAGCAAGTTAAAAAACAGGTTCAAGCGATTTTCGACCTTATTGACATTTAAAATTTAGTTTGTTTTTCTCACATTCTCGTTAGCTAACATTGCTCCTTCATTAAAATTCGGTGTTTGCATAAATGTCAATAAAGTCGAAAATCGCTTAAAGGTCGGAAAACATTTCCTTAACGATAAGCAAATGTTTTCCGACCTTCACTTGTATTACCAACTGATTCCCACTAGTGGGATAAATCGGTAAAAAAACAAGTCGGTAAAAAAGTAGCTAAAAAGTTAAGCCACAAGTTTTATAAAATTGTAGCTGTCGGTCACCGAATAATAGCTAGATCTAGCTATAAAGTTGCTAAGTAAGTTGGCATCACTGCTGCTGATTTGAAGTTTGATCAAATCGATCGTCATGCCGATTGTACGATAGGCAGTATGGTGTATGGTGTATATGGACGAACTGCCAATTTGATCAAATCGATCGTCATGCCGATTGTACGATAGGCAGTATGGTGTATGGCCGCTATAACTTAGACCAAGGTTTAAATCAAAAATCAATTTTTGAATTTCGAACTTTATTTCTACTGTCGTAAAGTTATTAATACAAAAACCGAGTTTAGATCCCGGTATAAGTTGTCAATGTGCATTTTAGAATTTTATAGCAGTTGGAATAAAGTTCGAAACTCAAAAAATGATTTTTGATTTAAACCTTGGTCTAAGTTAAACCACGTTTTGTAATAAAGCCGTTCGTGTACAAGTTTAAAATCTAGACGATTTTTCCAACTATTTTAGCAACTAGATGTAGTAAACTTAGCGAGCTTGCTGATGTTGCGGCGCGACGCGTGAGATATCGAATCGATTGCCGATTAAATCGCGCGTACATGCTAATGGAGAGACGCAATATAATACGACCGTGAACAACGAAAATCCACCTTACATCTATGACATAGAGGCGCTGCAAACAAAATACAAAAGATGTCGCCAGTGACGAGTTTTTGCGCAATCGAATTTCGAACACAGAATCATGTGCATTGTCATTAGCACGCACATGCAATTCGATATCGAGCAGATCTGTGAGCGATATCGTCAACACGTGCGACTTCATTAGCAAACACTAGTGATTGTCCATACATTTTCTTCTGCTGAACATTTGTGCGATATCTGACCGATATCGTCAATCGATTAAATTCTGTATCGCATCATCCCTAAATCCCTAAGAGAGCTTGCTCATGACGCGATTCGCGTGAAATGCAATTTCTACTAACAAAAAATAAAATCGTCCTTGCTACTACGATATAATGATGCAATTCGACTGACTTACGTCGTCGTGGCGAGCGTGTTTTGCTTTCCACCTACCCATAGACAACCGCACGTTTTATGTCATATGTCAGGGGTCACCAATTACTTTCGTTCGGGGTCCGTTTTAAGACATGAAATGACCATCGCGATCCGCAACATTTTGTAAAAAAAAAATGTTAAACAAACGGAAAAAGAATAATACTATACTACAATTATAACAAAGGTATTTTTTCACATTTCTATGAGAAAAATATCATGTTTTATTGCGTGTTTGATATTAAATCCAGAAATTTTCGCATTTTTGTGTTTTAAAACTGTGTTTTCTTGGAAATCTATCATAAGATCGTGCTCTGTAGTGCAAGTCGCTGTGTTCTCGCGGTCCGCACAAAATGGGTTGGCGGACCGCGGTCCGACATTTGGTGACCCCTGTCATATGTCGTAGTGGTAAGGACGATTTTCACTTGTATTTGGAATCGGTCGAATTGCGTCGCTTCGCGTCATGGGGAAGCTCCCTTACATAATCTGTCTTTTGTTCCAGCATGTGAATGCAACGCGCAAGCCGTAGCGTGCGCACCCGACACGGGCCGGTGTTACTGTAGCACTAAAGGATTAGCGGGGGACCGATGTGACAAGTGTGATAACACCAATCATTATCACGCTGATATCTACAACAAGGGGGCTTGTTATTGTAAGTATTTTTTTATTTTTATTTATTTAGGGATAATAAACAACTACAACATATTTATATCACAAAGGTAAACAAAATATATGAAGTAATGTTGCAGTCCACAACATTATCCGCAGATAAAACATGTTTAAATATTATCAGTGGTTGCCACTAGAGAACATCACAAAAAATTGAAATAATAATTAATGAATACAAATAGTTTGGGACAAATAACAAATAGCTACAAGACCAAATCAGAAGTATTATAACAAATCTACATGGATATTTTATATTTAGATATCTGATTACAAAAAACACAAAAATGCTTACTTGCGACCGTTTTTAACGTAGTAATATCATCAAATGAGTCCTCCCACCCCGGGCAGGGCGGGAGGGACTGTCAGACTTGTACTGACTAAAATCCACGGTGTCCTTCATTAGCTCTTAACGTTTCGAGGGTCTCGGTTACCAGAGGCCTTATCATGAGTTTTCACTTCTTGTGACGTAAAGTAAACTGGAACTTTGACATTTAATTTGAATGAAAAAAATTAGTTCGTTCTTCGCACACCAGAGGCGCTGTTCCATTTTTCCATACAAGAAACGCTGTAAATACTGAAAAGACGCTGTAAAGTAAAATAGTGAAAATCGTGATAAGGGCTCTGATGAAACAGTCCCGCGACCCTAGTTACTTGCGGCTTCGTAACAACTTTAGTCTAAGCGGTGCTTACGTCGCAAGACGATCTCCGGCCACCGTAGGCGCGGGCATGCGGGCGGCGAGTAAAAGGCAACTCGCTGCCCGACCATGGACCATGCCCGGGTCGACGGCGCGTTGTGTTCCACGCGCGCCTCAAAGAGTGTCAGCATAATGACGGGGCCCCCTCTCTAGAGGGCCAAAGCCTGCCGGGGTCGCGGGACTTATCTCATTACCGTGACCCCGGAACATAAAGGGCTATCGAAGGACACCGTGGATTTAAGTCAGTATAAGTCTGGCAGTCCCTCCCGCCCTGCCCGGGGTGGGAGGACTCAGTTGATGATTTTACCAAACAAAAAAAAAAAAGCAGTGCTTACGTGGGGTGGCGGAGCGTTGTGCTCGCCACATACCACAAACACTACCCACAGTAGTGGCAGCCCTTCCACATCGCTGTCTTCCGTCGCTCTGTACCGCTGTTTCGTGGCTTCTGCCATTTGCTTGAGCTTATGTTCTCGTGGCCTAGCGCCGCGTGCTGCTGTAGCGATTCGCTGGGAGAAAGCTGCACGCGTTTTCGCTATGAGCGGCATCTCGTGGCGTGCTCCATCTAAAAATGAACGTATTTTTTTTTAATAATAAACGTTGACCCACACTAGGATTTTCTTCCTGTATCGTGGGTGCGTTTACAAACATATAAACTCATATACACAAACACCCAGACCCGGAACAACTACTTGTAGATCATACAAAATTTTGTTCCGTGCGGGGATCGAACCCGCGACTCACTGCGCAGCAGTCGATCGTACCTTATTTTTGTGTAGTGTTCTTTTTGTATGGCAATCTTGGTCACACTTTTACGTGGCATGTCTTCGCGACTTTGTAGAACAATCCACAAAGACGCGGGGCCTTCATTTTCGAATGAAGCGTAGCTCTGCTAAGGCTTGAGCTAAGACTAAGTTTGCCCTATATATCTATAAGTTAATAATATAATAATAATATAATATTACACAACTATCACACAACGTTATCTAGTCCCAAGCTAAGCAGAGCTTGTGTTATGGGTACTAGACAACTGATAAACATACTTATATATTTCTAAATACATACATATTATAGATAAATTACACCCAGACACAGAACAAATGATCGTGCTCATCACACAAAGATTTGTCCTGGGTGGGAATCGAACCCACGACCTCCGGCATAGCAGGCAGGGTCACTATAACCACTAGACCAACAGGCCAGTCAGTTTGCCCTATAGATCTAGTCCTGATCTATGACCTCACTAACATCCTCTCTACTTCCACAGATGACCTCGCAGTAGACTACCAGTTCACCTTCAATCTATCAAAGAAAGAAGACCGACATCTTTCAGCGATAAACTTCAGAAACGCACCTGTAAAGCCAGACGTGGACGCAGACTTCAGTATAACGTGCTCTGCGCACGCGCGAATGAACCTCACCGTGAGGACCAGGAGTGATCCCGCGGAGAGGACGCTCTTTAGTGATGTTAATTGCACTAATTTTAGATTTAAGTAAGTTTTTAATCCATTTCTATAAGATAGATAGAATATAACTTTATTTCATCCCCGCTACTCGGTTCCTAATGGTTGTAGCGTGATGTTATACAGTATGTTTGGTTTCCGATTACCGACAGTTTAGGGCAGTGTTTTTCAACCTTTTTCATGGCACGGCCCCTTTAGTATGAAGAAAATTTGGGAACCCCCCCCCCTCCTACCCGTTGTTCAAGATGGAAAAGATCTCATAAGTTATTTTAATTTTTTGTTAATTTAAACAAATTACTATGGCCTTTAGTTTTTTTCCGTTTTTCCTAATAAATCTTTTTAAACTTTGTTTTTTTACTGCTTTAAAAAAAAGTAGCTTTCCCAACTTTTTACAACTTATAGAAGCTTCGCGACCAGCCTAAAGAGGCATCGGGACCCCCAGGTTGAAAAAACTGCTTTAGGGGGATATTATACGCTCATTTTTATCGACAAAACTGCTTTTAAAAAAATATCCTAACAACATCTCGCGAATGGCGGCCATTTTTTTTAATTTTGTGTTTGCACAATATTAACTCATCTTTTAAACCTTCCATAGGTTTTCTAGGTGAGTAAATATGATAAAAATATTAGGAATATAGTAAAAGCAACAATTTCATTTTCCCTTAGAACCTATTCCTACCTACCTGAACATCTGATGTTTGTCCTGTCGTTCAGAAATTAATGCTTTTTTATTTATTGATTCTGAGGCTGTACGAAGTTTCCGGGTCAACTAGTTTAGAAATACTTTACCATTTCCTCCTCCAAAAATTATACTCTCCATGTCTAAGCTGATTACATGTCCATTCTGGCTCATCAGGTTCGCGAAATCGGAGCACGCATTCGGCGTGGAGGACAACGTGACGCTAACGACGTTCTTCGTGTACGTGTATGACTTCCGACCGCCGCTCTGGATACAGATCTCTTTCTCCCAATACCCCAAGTTAAACCTACAGCAGTTCTTCATCACGTTCTCTTCCTGCTTCTTACTGCTACTGCTCGTGGCTGCTGCGCTTTGGAAGATTAAGCAGGTCAGTTTTGTATATTGTAGTTTTATTTAATTTTTCGTCAGGAATTTGTCGAGTATTCCGGAGTTTGTCTCGATTTATCGATGTTCAATTTTTCCATCTATCATTGACTGAAGTCCGGATGCGAAGCAGGAGGAATTTCGTACTTTAACCTGTCACTACCCGTCTCTGTTACTCCCGCGTAAATATAATGAGACTCATTATATTTACGCGGGAGTGACAGAGACAGGTAATAATAGGTTAATGTACGAAATTCCTCCTGCTTTCTGACTGGACTTTACATACGTTTTTATTGACTTGAATGACCCTGGCGGGTGATAGTATGTCACGTCCACTGAAATGTCTCGCTGATGGTGGCGCGTGTGTCGGATCATTTAGTTCTTTTCAAAATGACGTGTCACGGTCTTGAACGGGCGCTGTCAGTTAGGATTTCACAGTTAACTTGCTACATCATCGTCACATAATCCATAATCTTAACACAAATTGTGTAAAAAAGGATTTGCAATAATTACCTAATTAAAAAAGAGTATACATGTATTGTCCATGGAGTTTCTTACTCATTCTTCTCTATAGAGATCTATGCTTTAGAATGGGAATCTACAGCACTTTCACACCACAAGTGACTGATTATACCAAATTTGACTTCAACTATAATTTCCTTTTGTGCAGAAATATGACATGTACAGAAGAAGACAGCGTTTGTTTGTGGAGATGGAGCAGATGGCATCGCGGCCTTTCAGCCAAGTGTGCGTCGAGCTCGAGAAAGGAGGCGCGGGTAAGTTCTGTGTTCCTTTTGATAATCGACTGGCCTGTTGGTGTAGTGGTTAGTGACCCTGACTGCTATGCCGGAGGTCGTGGGTTCGATTCCCACCCAGGACAAATGTTTGTGTGATGAGCACGATCATTTGTTCTGTGTCTGGGTGTAATTTATGTATAATATGTATGTATTTAGAAATATATAAGTATGTTTATCAGTTGTCCAGTACCCATAACACAAGCTCTGCTTAGCTTGGGACTAGATGGCGTTGTGTGATAGTTGTGGAATATTATTATATTATTATTATATAAAATGTTCATTTGAATCTATATTCTTAGAATTCGTCATCATTATCATCACCCTATAAATGTTCCCACTGCTGGGACACTGTGCCTTCTCTCTGTGAGAGGAAGTGGGCCATAGTCCACCTCAAGGGCCTAGTGCGGTTTGGTGGAAGTCACACGTCTTCGAATTTTTAGTTCTAGGACATGCCGGTTTACTCACGAAGTCTTCCTTCACCGTTTCCACAAAGTAATGCGACTGGTGGGTTTGAACACACGACCTACAATTCGTAAGTCGGGGCGATATTATTTCGTCATCTCTTGATCCTTGACCAACAATTACTGGTGGATATTTGAAAGAATATTGAGCATGTGTCTGAATACATATCGGTTAATTCTTAAGAGTTTTTTGTTTCCTAGAGACTGTTGTTGGCGGCATACCTCGCCGTGGTGGCTATTGGTATGATCTGCCAATTTTTGGCAACTAGATATTTTGATAAACATTTTCGTCTTGTTTTCGTTAAAAATTTAATGAAACCTAAAAAGCTACTTAAAAGGGTTATTGCTTATTACTACTTGACACGTATTTCATTCTGCGGGTGGCTCCCTTAATTTACATTTCTGCCACATCGCGCGCTGCGATCCATTTGACAGTCTCCATTACTTAGGGACTTTACCCATGACGCGACTTGTGCGATATGCAATTTCTCTTACTAAAAATGAAAATCGACCTTGCTACTAAGAAATAATTATGTAATTCGATTGACTTGACGTCATCGTGTTTTGTTTTTCATCTACCCGTAAATAACAACGTGTTTTATGTCATATGTCGTAGTGGCAAGGTTGATATCACTTGAAGTTGGAATCGGTCGAATAGCAATCGCGTCGCGCCATAAGTAAAGTCCCTTAGTTCGCACATTGCGTATAGAACAAAGCATTGAAAATGGGAAAGCAGTATGGCAACATATTATATTATGCTGGCATAGACCTCATTCAAGGACACACGGGATGTGAAGCGGCGCGGTGAGCGAATCGGGCCGCCCGAAATACGGACATACGGCGATGTACAGAGCGTTGACGGAGTCGCGACAGCAAATAACGGAACTATTGTGGAGCGTTGCAGAGCCCGCTACGCCCGACGCGCCGCTCGAAGCGTCGCGTCCTTGAACGAGACATTTGTGTATAGGAGTCTTAAAAGGAGTTGAGTAGCCAAAGAACTCTTTTGACCTCTCATACATGTGTGTTCTAACATCAAACATCACCCATCCAGGAGCCGGAGTCCCCGCGCCCGTAGCCCTGGAGCCATGCCGGGGCGGGCGTGCGGCCGTGCTGTCCCTGCTGGTGCGGCTGCCCACGGGCGGCACGGGGCGCGCGCCGCCCCTGGGCGGACTGGCGGTGGCGTCTGCGCTGGTGACTCTGGGACACCACGCGCAACAACCGCCAGTGTCCAGCGGCAAGCGGCCCAGGCATCACTGACTACCACACAGGTACCTATTATTCACATAATAAAAATAGTAAATAAAAAAAAATACATGTGGCACTCGGAGACTGCCGCGGTGAAGCTATTGCATAGCATTTTTTTTTTATTTTAAAATAAAAAATCGCTTAGTGGCGAATTATTACCTTTTTTTTTGAAGAGTTCCAAAGATCTTTCTTATCAGCTCAAACCGATTTATCATGTGTCTGAACATCGATCCACTTTAAAATGGCTACCCATTCGTCAGCGCAGAGCGTTGAGGGCATTGACTACCTTATTTTCTCTTTTAAATTATCCTTCTTCACCTTCTTATCTAACCTCTAGTTTTCAATATTTATGCTCTGCTCACAGTAAAAATCTTCGTTCCTCCAACAACCGTCTTCTTCGATGTCCTTCTCATCATTCTGGTTTTCTAAAATCATCTTTTCTTGTCCAAGCGGTCTTCCTTTGGAACGAGCTTCCTCGGAATATAAGGACGGTCTCCAGTCGGTTCACTTTTAAGTTGAAAGTTCGTGAGCATTTACACAAGATGTTGGCAGACTCGAAACAAAATTAATTTGTTATTGGTAATCCCCATCTTTATATATAAATATTCTCTATTTTACACTTTATATTTGTATATATCTTGCTTTTATGTATGTATGTTTGTATGTATGTATCATTTAAAAAGATCATTTAGTGTATTGTTGCATTTTCTATGTTTATTTCTCTGCATCACCCTAAGGTAGACTGGGAGAGAATGCCCAAGGCATTAAGTCCGCCTTTGTACTGTCTTGTGCATAAAGTAAAATAAATAAAAAAAATTATAAGGATGAAGGCCATATTATATTTTAGACTTCTGCACACACGTAGTTTTTAAGATAAAATGAACGGTATCACTCAGAAAACTGACTTCAATTTCATTTGTTTCAGATACCAACACCGATGTATATAGACAATGTATGTATTGAACTTTGTACATAGGACACAAGTAGTGCATTGCTCAAAGTGTAACATTTTATAAATAACTATAATACTCAGTTAATGTATTGTATGGTTTGTATGAATTGATAAGCCCGATTAGAAAACACAATTGGTTCTAGATTTTTTTAAGCGATACAATTTTGTTTTTAGACCAGCCTAGAATGTTACTGGGACTCATAAGCCTCCTCTCTATGGTCGAAATTGGTCCCGTAAATATAATTTTTATTAGCATATTAGAAGTTTATGAGGTTCCCGGAAACAGCTTAATTTACTTTGACACCAGAGAGTGAGTGGCCATATCCTGCTATGAAAAAGAATGGTTTTACGTTTTGGATTAAGCAACTATAGTTTTAATAATAAAATTGTTATAGTAAATCAAGTTAAACACTGCCGTAAAATATCTCATAAATTAACGTAACTTTAAAATAATAACTATAAATTATTTTCATAATACACCTTTTTTTAATACACATTAATGCTTGTGTCGCGAATTGCATCTAGTTTTTATTTGTGAAAATAAAAATTCGACTGCAAGCAGGATTTGAACTTGCAACGTCAACATAATACATTAAGAATGGAATGAAGAATTCGACTGTGAGTATGACTGCGATGACTCGGTTGGTAAGAGCGTCTGATGTAATCAATAAGATAAACGCAGGTTCAAATCCTGCAGAGAATCAGACAAAATTGTATCGCATAATAACAAATCAAGGCCACACCAGAAAATAAAAACACATCAACAACGTTGATTAAAACCTTTTTGTATAAAAAATACTAATAAAAAAACATAGTAGGGCTAAGTACCTAACTATTACACTTCCATATATGAAAGTTGCCAAAATACTCTAATTTGTATCACTTTTAAACGTTCTGCACGTTTAGGAAGCTAGTTGCAAATTATTGGGCGTATTGTAAAATTGTTGGGGTTTTTGACATGTGGGAAAGAGACGACAGATATCCTTTTCTTTCTTAATTTCACAGAATTCTAACGCTTTTTGTTTGTAACTTCTTGAAAATGACCAATGAGAAGAAGCCGCTCAAATCCAAGGAACAAGGTGTGGATGGAATATTAATTTCGGGCATTAGTTAATGGGTGAAAAGGGAGTCAATTTTATCTTTATTTATTTAAAACTTTACCATTTTTTTATATTTATACCTCACTTTTTGGCGTCCTACTTTCAGATGATTATCTTTTAATTTTTCAATGAATTAATAATATCAAACATTTATCGAGCTCCTTGGAATAACTTTTACATTTTACCCAACCACGGATCTACCTTGACCATTTTTGGATTTCTCTTTGAATTATTTTCTTGCTTCGTCCTTTTTAGACCAATTTTTGGGTGGTCGAGTTTTATTTTTCAAGTAAATTGAAAAAAAATATTATTCAGTGTCAGTTATAAATTATTTTATTTTTATGGTTTTCACACAATAACAAGCCTCTAAGTTAATTCTTTCTTCTTCTCCTTTTTTTTCTTATTTTCTAGTTGGATATTTTCTCTTTTTCCTACGTTTACGTTTATACGTTTTAATTTACGAAAATGTATATGTATAACTCGAATGTGTTATACGATGTATGTATTTATAATTGGTATGTGCAATGCTACATTTTGAATCTATCTCTATCCCTTTTTAGACCCTAGAAAATGTAGTTCTTGTCGTCTTTTTCCAACATAGTCTAAACCCCTTTGCTTTAAAAGAAAATTGGACTGCGTTCGTAGAGTTAGAAGTTCATTGCATTTTTTATTTATATTTATTTTTAAGGGCTTTCAATCAGCTGGTCTGGTTTGCCGATTAGTTTACTAATTTTGCTTTTAATTGATTTACAACACTATGCTCTTAGAGTATTGAGTTGAAAATTGATTAAAGACGCAACGAGAAATGATTGGTCGAGTGCCGGGTGGGTGTAATAAACTTAGACCTTTAAAATCAAGATGGCAGCTTTTTTTATACAAGACTAGCAAACCCGGCGAACTCTGTTTCGCCACCAGATGGCTTCGTTTTATGTAACATTTCGTTTGGTGATTAAAAGAAGAAGAAAAAATTTTTTTTTTCCTGAATTTTCTTTTCTATAAATCTCACGGAGCCCGAGACCTTTCCAACGAATGCAAAACCGTGGAAATCAGTTCGTGCGTTCTGGAGTTATAGCGTCAGGAAGGAAAACCCGACTTATTTTTATATAGTAGATTACTGTAAAAATAATTAATTATGTAAAGATTTTTTTAATCGTCTCGCTTAAAATCTATGAAGTCTTTCAAGATGGTTTCCCGCCATCTTCGTTTGTTCGTCAGTCTGTCATGTAGGAATCTTATATTTTTGTATTAAATTTGTCAAAAATCTCAGTAGCAACCACGGTGACTGGCTGTGGGTCCGATTAATGCCAATATAGCCATGCCTCCCTATTCCGAACCCTTTGGGGATCATAGGTTTGAGAATATTTATTATATTATTGGGGTCTTTATCCACACGGATATGTCAAATCCATTGTAACTTATATGTTACATTGCTACCTTGTGTTTATGGAATATTTATACTGAAATGGAATGATATATAAATTGTGAGAAGAAATTAAAATAATCTCATTTTTGTGTAGAAAGTATGAAAATTGAATGAAGTAATTGTCATGGTGCTTACAGGCGATTTGAACGATGATTCCCAATGTCCACTATTAGTGGACACTGAGACAATTCTATACAATTTTCATTGGTGGATAATGAAACGAATTTCATTAAATATTTCCGTTAGCCACCACGGGAGAACAGTGACACTATTTTAAACATAAGTAGGTATTTGCTGTGTCTACCACTGGTGGACAGTGCATTTTTCCCAGTAACCACCCCTTTTAATTATTATTTTAATTGAAGGCTAGTTATAGATAAATGGATTTTAGAAATACGGAGGTGTTAATATCAAAATAAAAAAAAAAAACAAGCTGGGTGTGAACATTGGGAATTGTTCAATTGAAATAGCAATTGCCATTAATAATTTTGCTGCCCTTAATATTGAGGAACGAATCTAGTATGAATTTAAGCGAAAATTAATTAAATATGCACTCTTATAGATAAAAAGCAAATCGGCAAACTATACCAGATAAAAAGTCTTCGCAAAATACTCAGAATCAATGGCGACTTTACTTTGATTCGAGCCACAGCATTAAAATTTGAGTTTTAAACCGTGTACAATACAGTTGAATTTTCAACACCAATTGTTTTATACTTATTTTCGTGCTGTTGAAAGTGCAACTGTAAGGAGCATGATATAAAGCTCACTTTGCAATGGTTGTGTGAAGTTGGTGAAGGTTCTGTGTACTGTGCGAAGACTTAAATCGAGTTTAGTCCTAGTGATATCGTTAATCGATTATGAGCCATTCGAGTATCGATATTTGTAATTAATATAATATTTATTTTTCTCAATTAAATTAGTATATTTTAGCTAGCAAATTAAATTGCTTGCAAGATATAGATACACGGTGTTTTGAAGGGCGATGTCAATTTTTAAATTACCTAAATAAGACATAACGAGCGACTTTGGACTTTATTACGTGCTTACTAAGTGTTATTTACAATACTGTTGATATTATTAAAAATCAATGGAAAATTTCGAATATTTTGCAAATAAAAATTATGAATCTTGATAAAGAATCTCACTCTTCGAATTTTTAAAATTCGTCTTAAATTATTGTGATCGCTATAACCAGACTTTGAGTAGGCGTAATAAGGATCAAAATCATTTGGCTTTAAAAATTGACACCGTCGTACCGAAAAAAACCCTATATAAAAGACAATTTTTCACGTAAAAATGTTGCGCGTAGTTTTTTTTTAGTGTAAGTTTTTATAATGCGTTGATCTGTGTTGTTGGATGTAAGAAGACAACGATGTAATATATGCGTATCATCACAATTATTTGTCTGTTTAATGGTTTAACTTAATAAAAAAGACTTTTAAAGTCACCTCGTTAAAATATAATTTAAAAAAATGTGCATTATTTTTCGTTTTTTCTACAAACACATTACAATTTTACAATTGCTTCTGTATGGGCACGTTCATCATCATCAGCCGAAAGACGTCCACTGCTGAACATGGGCACGTTCACAAACATATAATCAGAAAGTATCAGAAAGTCGCAGGTACAAGTCCTGCTCGCTATCAAATTTTTCTTTTAATTCTTAAACAGTTTTTCAATCAATGACAAACAAGTACAGTTACCGGCATGGATCTTGAGCGCTGACCTTCACCTGCACAGAAGTGAGTTATTAGGTCCCTTTGGTAGATGAAGTGAGGAACGGGGGCGGGGAAAGTGTAGTGATTGGCCCGCGTAGCGTGCCGTAGCGCATCGCGTCATAGCCGCCACTCGGGATTCGTTGTTTAGTGCGTTTTATTTGTTTTATTGTGCGTTTCATTTGTCGATAAGTGTACGATGCGCAAATCGATCCCCATTCTTACGCCGAGCGCTCAAGAACCGTGCCGCGGTATTTGTACTCGAAGATTTTTCCACTCAGTGTAACCTTTTTTTTCTTTATCCTTTTCCCGGTTATTAGAGATACTTTAAACCTTTTCCTTACTAAGTTGAACCATTAAACCGAAAATTTGGAATAGTAATAAGTAATGTAATTTATACGTAAAGTCACTACTACATATAATAAATAGATGTAAATAGTGCCGCTTTGAATAAGACTACGATATTCATATTTTTATTACGACTGAATTGTAAATGATGTAAAATATAATGATTTTTCGTTTGATTGTGTGAACGCATTTAGTTTGTGAATGTTGTGATGGACTTGTTTGATCTTTGTAACATTTTTTAGGGCTGATTTTTCAATAGCTTATCTATAGAAAATATGTCAAACCGCTACTTTTATTCCTCAGATAAAAGTTATCTGACTATTGAAAAATCAGCCCTTAGTAAATCCTGTATTTGAACTGTGTCAATTCGAATATGAACATTTTTTTTTAATTTTAAGCAATATACACATTAACGCCTGCGTTGCAAATTGTAAAGATTTTCTGTGCAAAGAAAAATTCGACTCTTGCTCGCTGTCGAATTTTTCTTTCTACAGAAAAAAGTTCCATATAAATCTTAAAATGTAGTTTAGCGTGTATTTATTGAACCCAGTTAGATAATAATAAGCGATTATTTTTTTGTATGAAATAATGTAAAATTTAATTAAAATTTGAAGACCCAAATACAACATTCACACACATTTTTGTATTATAGCCTTAGATGTAAAAGACGTATTTTATCTAAATAATTATTAATAATACAAGCTAACTTTGTACGCAACTTAATAACTCGTTTTTAGTCCAACATAAATATTTTTATGCCTTATTTAGTATTAATTATAATGTCATCGCAAATTTGTAAAAAGTATCGATATTCCGAATGTTAGGTAAAAATAAGTATTTTTTTCTTTTTTTTTTACTTTTTTATTGCTTCTGTTGAAATATATCTCATGTGATGGTTATTTTGCGGAATGCCAAAGTTCAATGAATTTCAAAATTAAATGAAAACATTTTAATTTAACACAATAAATTATGTGATCTCAGTGTTAGCAGAGAATTTACGTTTTCTATAAATATGTAATGTTCAGAAATATTTTTTTGAAAAGACAGTCAATGGAATATAATTAATGTTTAAAAAAACATTAGGCACAGTTCTGCACAGACAAAATATTTGATGACGATGAATTCTTTACAAAATATTTTTTCTAAAAAAAAAACGTTGCCGCACACTAGGAATTTGTAATGTGTCGTAGGTGCGTTTGCAAACATTTTAACTCATAAATAAACACCCAGACCAGAAACAACAAAAAACACAAATAACCAAAATAGATCTTGTTGATCTTGTAGTTCGGTTCGAATTGCAATGCTTTTAAAATGGTTAGTTAATTTGCTGGACTATCAATATTCAAAATCAAAATCATCAAGATCAAATGTTTTTATTTCACATAGGCCCATGAGGGCACTTATAAACGTCGACAACAGGTGCACGGTTCGAGTTGGTCGATTTCATGGAGAAGAACCGGCAAGAAACTCCAGTACTCCCGTTACTCTTTTTATTTCTGAGTTTTAACAAGTTTGTAAACTTATTAACCTATTTGGGCATATAAAAGCTCTCTACTGTATGTCATAAATTTAAGCCCTTTTGGATAATAAGTTTTAATGTTTGAATATGTTTCGTCTGTGTAAACATAAGATCGAGCCATTTTTATAGTCTTATAATTCTGTACCCTTAGCGAAAAATGATACAACTCCACTGCCTTCTTTAAGCAATAAAGTCACATCTGCGCAAAAAAAAATGCAAAGAAAAATAAGGCTTACTACTACTACTTAAGACTTATTTTTCTTTGAATTTTTTTGCGCAGATGTGCCTTTTTGCTTAAAGAAGGCAGTCGAGTTGTATTACTTTTCACTAAGGGTACAGAATTGTGTTACCGTTTTGACAGCTTCTGGTATCTATATTTTCCTACATTTCTGTATGTTTTAATTTTGCAGTCAGATTGAAGTGAGCATGAAGTCATAAAAGCACTGGGGTTCTAAAACGGCCACTTACTTAAGGCCTTTACTGACAGAGCGCGATCCGTTCTGGCGATACGATCCGAACCCATGCGATCTCTGTAAAAGCTGAACGCGATGTGATCTGACGCCGGCACTGAGAAAACATAATATGGACATCCATAAATTACAGAGATCGCATGCGATCTGATCGAATCGCCAGATCGGATCGCTATAACGGATCACGCTCTGTGGGTAAAGGCCGTAAGCAATGTTCTTAATGATTCACTTCGTGAATGAATAATAGAAGCAATGACGTTGCGAAATGAATTATTAAGGATATTGCTTAAAGTGGCCGTTTAAGACCATCTGTTTAAAAAAAATAAACTGAAATTATCTCCGACAATCGTATTTAAAAAGGGAATTAGATGTGAAGTCTAAAAAAGTTGTCAATACTGTTTAAACACATGTTTTGTAAAGATATTATTTTGTTCTTATGCCATTTGATAGGTGAAGTAATTAGATTGACTATACAATATATTTGCACCATTGTCACTGTGGGTCAAGTTTCTTTTCAGTTAGTAAGAACAGCCATTTCACATAATTTGAACAATTAAAAATTAGTACTTGCTAATATTGAATATTTATTTTTTATGCTATTTTATGATTTTAACAGGTTATATTATAATATGAACATGCATTTATATAATTTAAATATGATAATTAAAAAATCTCATTTATCGATAATGTTTGAATAATTGAAATAAACGGCAATTTAATTTGATCTGTTTTAAAAATTTAAATCTGGTAAAATAAATTGTTGTTAAAACTTTTAGTTTTTATTTTATAAAAAGTATAATATTTTTATTATTTTTTGCTTTAAGTTAGTATTTAATTTATAAATATAATATAGTATTGTACCTTTTAAGTGAAAACAGTGTTAAACAATTATTTTTTAAGATTTATTTCAGTTAATAAAAAGATTTAAATTATTAAAACAGCTTTATTTACTTGTGGGTTTTATTGAATAAAATACAGTACACTAATCTGTTTTCAGTAACAATTGACGGCATCTAAATTAATGCCCAAAACTAACCTTTCTATATTACAATTTTATCCATGATAATGTTATTTGAGTTACGCCCTTCGTACACTAGGCGACGCAAGTCTCTGACTTAGGTATCCATTAACTTGTGCCTGTGTGCAAACCTCTATGGATTTGTATTGCAATTGTCGCCTGGCTACCAAAGTCGTAAAGTACTTATCGGAGATTTCGTCGCCTTGTGTACGATGAGACTTAGTGAAATCGGGCATGTCTTATGTAATTACCGTCAACGTTAGACCATACCAGAAACACATGACAGTGATAACTTTTAAAAAAGAAAATACTATAGAGGAAATTAAAAAGGTACATTATTTATTTGCAAATGAAAGGATCATACAAAAAATACCCTGAAAATATTTCCCTTACGCTGGCCGCACATGTACGAATTTCGTGTTCGTCTTCCTAATATGAAATTCCGATTCAGAAACTGCACATATTTCATACTAAGTACGAGTGTAACGTGGCGCACACGTTCGTATATTTTCCAAATAGAAAAAATCTACGTTCGTTTCGAAACTTAGCCGCGCTGCAAATACAAAATACAAAAAAACCTAACGTCTGCGATAGTCAGGAATTCCGAACTGGAATAACATATTAGGAAAATGAATACGGAATCCGAACACGTGTGGTCAGCCTTAACGTTACGAGGATGTGTCCTTAACGTATTTAGTTAATACACGAATCCATAAGTAGGAGCCAGCAAACAGCCCATCTACCAACTTCATGAGAAGAAATAGGTTGTGAAATAAACTTTTCTCCGAGGTTTTCTCAAAGAGCTGCAACATGGAGCTTTCCAACAGGCGGGCTGGCTGCTATCATTTTGTATTTTTTTTTTTTGTTTTATAACGATCGTACCCGAAATACACACACGCGATGCCATTCATAGATGCTAGTTTTCATAGCTAGTAACACCTTTTTGGGAACCCTTTTTAGGGTTCCGTAGCCAAATGGCAAAAACGGAACCCTTATAGATTCGTCATGTCTGTCTGTCTGTCCGTGTATGTCACAGCCACTTTTTGTCGAAAGTATAAGAGCTATCCTGTTGAAACTTGGTAGAAAGATGTATTATGTGAACCGCATTAGGATTTTCACACAAAAATCAAAACAAAACAAATTTTGGGGGTGCCCCCTAACTTAGAATTGAAACTCAAAAAAATTTTTTTCACCAAACCCATACGTGTGGGGTATCTATGAATAGGTCTTTAAAAATGAAATTGGGGTTACTAACATCATTTTTTTCTAAACTGAACAGTTTGCGCGAGAGACACTTCCAAAGTGGTAAAAAGTGTGTCCCCCCCCCCGTAACTTCTAAAATAAGAGAATGATAAAACTAAAGAAAATATATAATGTAGACCTCAACCAAAACTACCAACGAAAATTGGTTTGGATGAGATACAGTTAGCAGTTTTTGAGATATAGTACATTTTCAAAAACCGCAAATATAACTTTGCCATTCATACAAATACTATGAAAAACAAAGTTATTTTTATTGTTTGTGTATATTACTTACTAATCTCAATATAATTATATCTCTAATCTATGCTTGCTGCTACGGAACCCTTCATGGGCGAGTCCAACTCGCACTTGGCCGGTTTTGTTACCTAATGAGATTTTGAACTTTCAATTCTCCACTGAAAGATAAAATTCCATCAATTAATTATTTATGCAGGCAGTACCTAATTTAGATGTCACTCTTGTTTATTGGAAACGGACACAAATATTCATTTTTTTAATAAATAAGAATGCTGCTATATTTAATATAAGTAGTCCTACGAATAAGAGTGTATGAAATGTAAATATACTATTAATATGTAAATTATTGTATCCAAAATAAAAGTATCGATCTGTATAAATGTTCTTGTTTTATTTAATTGGAATTTATAGTAAATCCATGTCCTCCGAAAAAACTGGTATTAAGTCATCAAATTAGTCCTCCTCTAGCGGAGAGGACTATCAGACAGACTCGTAGTTTCTGACTAAAATTTTCTTGAAACAGTGGCGTAGCGAGACTGAATCTAGGGCAAGATGCATTTTCGATGCCCCTTATTTATTTCAGGACGAAAAATATGACTTGCCCCAATACTCGTGCGAGGCCCCCTTGTAAGTAAGAGTCAAAGAGTTCAGTACCCAGTTAGAAATAAAACGTAACCAAGTCACCTTGCAACAAGGGGCCTCACGAGAGCAGTGGAGGTGCTAGACCTAAATGTGATCATTTCTTAGGGTCTTTTATTTCCCAATCATCGGACACCACAAGTATATATAGGTACCTAATTATAATGTGGGTCATATTAATTTCTTAGTCGAACTACCGCATTACTAGTCTAGTAGCAAACTTGTGATCGCCGTTGTCAAGTTTTTTTTCTCTGGATGCCAGGCCCCTTTAGGTGTGACGCCGGGGGCTAGTGTCCGCTTTCGCCCCCGCCTAGCTACGCCGCTGCTTTGAAATAGCCTTCGGAGTCACAAAGTGAACTCAACTTGCCCCATTATCAACGCTTTATTCAATAGCCAGACATAACGTGTAGGGTATAATACCTATATGCTCAGCCAACCACGGATCAATGAGAGAGTGTCATAGAGCTTTTTTTTTTTGGTTTTTTTCGCCTCTTTGGGACAAGTGTCATAGAGCTCTAATAAAAGCTTCTTGATGATATTCTGAAGCCATGTCACACGTAATGTCATAATACCGACATGTCAGATTTGTAGGACTTGTAATCAGCCGGCAGTCCTACCGCCTGTTATATTTTTGATATATTTTTATGTGAAAGTAATGTAGTATCGTCACATTTTTGTTTGTATTCATATATTATGTACTATTGCAGTTCTAAGTTGTCTTAAACGTAAATGGTAAGATAAAAAATACCACGGTAGAAACAATCTTAGTTCTAGTTATGATACCTAAGGTGGGAAAGTCCTACATCTTTCTTTATACATCCTAGCTCTTTTTCGAGCTTTTTTATGAATGTCATCCGCCATGGGGAAAGTTGGTCTACGATGTCTTTCGCGGCTAGTTCCACTTGGGCACACAACGGCGACGTCCCAAGAGAGGTGCAAAAATATATACCTACACGCATCTCTTACCGCCGCCGCCCCTCTCACTGCAAAATTCGAGGCAGAGGTCTTTAGTTACCTACAGTCACAATAAAATGTATACCAACTCATAACAAAATTTAAACCCGACTTTCTGGTGATATACCAACTGGTTTCTACTTTGAAATAAAACTACGAGTTTTCTCTGAAGCTATGCACCCTCGCCCTCGTTTTAAGTCCAGTTTAATTCAGTATCTCAATTTCCAGCTAAATAACCATGTGCCGTTGGTCATTACTGTGGGTGTCGGTGACAAGTCTGGTGGTAGCCATCCCCGAGGAGCATCAGTACTGCGCCGTCAGATATCGGAGACTCTGCCAGGGGAAGGGACATCACGTTGCTTGTCAGTTTCCTGATGTAAGTTGACGCTGGCTTGACGATTTCTTCTTTCATTCATTTTTAAAAACATTGCCCCACAGTAGGAATTTCTCCTGTATAGTGGATGCGTTTACAAACATTCAAAGTAACATACACAAACACCTAAATCCGAACTTGTAGATCATAAAATTTATTAGTTAAATATTCATTCCGTGCGAAAATCGAATTTGCGATACGCAGTGAAGCAGTCCGATCAACCACTGCGCCATCCATACTGTTATTTGAATGATAAGTACTACTAATTGGCTCGCTAAAGAGTGGGAGAGAGAGAAGGAAATTATGGAGGCTTTTGCCCATCCGTGGGACAGTACAGGCTAAGAAGAAAAACAAATTGAGTACCTTGTTGTTTGATAATGACAGATAATTTTTTGAACACTTCGTACCTACTATAATTAATAGTAAGAATTGTTCCTCAGCTTATATCGGAATCGAATCGCACTAGAAATACTTATTAGGTACAAATACTGTTGATTCAATTGACATAATCCCAAAAAATACTCGATATTTTGATTCTTTACATGTTGATTCTAGAAAATATCAAAACTGCTGTTTTTGCTTAGCTAGGGATTTAATCTACAAAAACGTTCTAATCGTATTTAATCACCCTGGTATCATTTCAGGCAGGCCCTGGATCGTCGTGCGAGCGCTACATACCAATCAAATTTTCACCTGAATTAAAGAATTTTGTCACACATTATCTAAATAGGTAATCAGCCATTTTTAAATTTTCTTCTGTGTAATTATTAATTAATGTTCATAACCCTCCACGACTCTCCAATTTTACAAAAATATATTGGTGCAGTTAAATCAAAGAAGATATGCGCTTAAGAAGTCTTCGTGATTTCGTTTTAGTACGAATATCGCGCCCAACGACCATTTATATCTAGACTCCTAATCACAAGCGACCGATGTCTGTCAACACATTAGGTAAAAAAGTCTTAAGTTCGTATTAGTTTCGACCACTCCTGTGAGTCCCCTCGTCACACTGACCTTGAGTTAGCCAATCAGAACGCAGTACCCCGTCCCCCTCGCTTACGTCGTACCTCAGCGACTTGGCAGAAAATTTTCGTTAGTCAGATCTTGCATGAGGCGTCTAGATATAAATGGTCGTTGATCGCGCCACAAAGTAAATCACTTTATTAGAAGCAAAACTTCGTACATTTTTTGCCGCGCTTTATTAGAATGCACCTTTGCCTCTGCCAAGCCAGCGGATAGGCGCCCACGTCCTACTGGCTGGCTTCGAGACCGTTGCCTTAGTTTTGTCTTGTCAAGTTACCTTCTTCATTAGGTGCGTCCACACAGAGCGCGCAGCCTCGCGAGGCATTTGTTGCGCGAGGAAACTGACAAGGGAGGCTGCTCACTCTGTGTGGACGGGTCTATTGTTTTTCGACCGAGGCACGAAACAATATACGCGAGCAAAACAAAAGCCGACACTGGATGGCTCGGGCGCTCGGTCGCTCGACCGAGCGCAGCAGCGCTGTCACTTGCCTCGCGTCCACACCAACCGAGCTGCTTCGCGCGGAAAATGCCTCGCGAGGCTGCGCGCTCTGTGGGGACGCACCTATTCATAAATGATTTCAAAAAGGTTCTTGTAATTTATACATAAATGATGCCACCCCACCGATGCTAATCATATAACCCTGAGTCTCCCCGAGCGACGTATCTATAGAGCCACTATACGTCCGGACCACCCTGTGGGCAGTCAGCGAGTCCTCACGCTGATGGGCCAATCTTTTCACCACGATGACAATCCCGAGTCCTCAATATCGACACGATAAGAAGAAGAAGGGCGGATATAAGGGCCTTTTGGGCTGCAGCCCAGAGCCTCGTGGAGTAGTAGTACAGTAGTAGTAGTAAACAGGTAATACTTACCTGTTGCAGGATAAAATGGCAATATTTGTTAAATTAGACAAGCTCCTAAATAATATTTACTAACCTATAGGTACCTACTCAAGGTCCGTCACTGGTATAAAAAACCATTTTGTAATAGGTAGATATTGTGGGTATTTGCAGACGTCGTCAGCGTATAGCTGCTGGGAACGAGAGGGTCCGCGGTGGCCTACACCTTCCTAAACCACAAATTATGATGCTGGTTGTAAGTTAACACTTAGGTATTCATTTAGCATAGCATATTCTTGATCAATCCTGGTGGCAGAAACCTGGTGGTCTTTTAAAGGTGGCGCCTGGAATATTCTGATGAAAATAACAGTAATTCTATACCTGTTTATTGAATTGAGAAAGTACCTACAGGTAGAAAGTGTCAACTTTGTTCAGCAGTGAACCTCGTCCGGGTGATGTAGCCAAGAAAATGTTATAGATTTGTTTTCTTCAAATACCCAGGTCAAACAAGTGCGTCCTTTCACGGTTCGTGCTCATAGAAAGCAATCCAGGACACGGTCGCGATATCGAGATAGGTTTGACCTTCTGACTTCAATTTGCCACCGAAGCATCCATCTCCGTGCTTTGTACCTACTTTGTTTAGTTTTCTGACCACCTAATGCTCCTGCCAGACTATGCTCCTTGCGCTGCTCATCGCTATGCTCCTCGCGCTGCCGTGATTTGCCCTCTCTGCCCACAAACTGCTCTACTCGCGCAATTAATCGCGACGCTCCTCACTTGTCATTTGCCTTGGTGAGACGATGGACGTTGAAACGGTGGCAGCGTGCGCGCTTTGCATTTTTATTATAGCTAATTATATTAATGTGGTAAAAAGAAATATACATCGTCGTCGTCGTCCTCGTCTTGCGCGAGAGCTCGATGCGGACTGCGACCGCACGATTATGTGGCCAGCCACTCGCACTCGTATTGCCAGTCCTTTGACTCGCGCGCAAAAACCGACAAAATATCGAGCAGTGGGCAGGACGAGGAGCATGACGTGTGGCATGACGAGTAATGTTGCCACACTATGTCTCTGCCTCCTTTCCTCGTTACTTCCCATGCCACTCGTCGAGTGTGTGGCAAGCGCATTATACGTAATAATGAGTAGATATAGATACATTAATTTTACAGGAATGGGATCGAGAGCTGGCTCTCTTAGCGCAAAGACTTGCAGATCAGTGCCATTTCGTCCACGACGATTGCAGAGCTACAGGTATGAAATTAATAATTGTAATTTTACTGTTAGACATAGAGCTCTTAAAAGAAATCGAAGTCTATGAAGGAAGACCATCGACTTTATCACCAGATTCTAAAACTGATGCAATAGATCCACTATATAGTTCTTTGAATCAAACATTATTATGTGGTCTTACTTATCGAATTGACTACTCCTAACCCGTTCAATATCTTCTCAATTAATCAATTTTGATAGACATCGTTAGAATAGATCTTAACGACGAACCTTCGGTCTCGTGTTCAATCGTCTCTTCTACCTTTTTGTGTTTGGCTACTTTTAAAGACGTGTCGTTTACTATAAAAGTGATCAAATTGGATCAAATCATAGGTGATACTCAAGGCTACATTTTACTTATCTCAAAACTAGGATTCCTTAAAATATTTTCTCCCTTACAATATTAATTTGTTTGTAGCAGTTTTTGATTACCTAATGTAAGATTTATGCATGCGTGGGTACCATTTTGAAAATCAAATAGATGTCGGATAGTTACTCATATTCCTTTCCCTACAGTCCGCTACCCATACGCGGGCCAGACAGTCGGCGAAGTCCGATGGCGACGCTCCAGCGACTCAGATGAGCTGAGCGCGCAACGTGCAATACGACGAGTGCTGGACGCGTGGTGGGGCGAGAGACGGCGCGTGCAGCCTAAACAATTGACAGCACCTTTTAGACTTACTGCTAAGTGAGTAGAAGGTCGATATAACAAACCCTTTAGGTATATTTCTAATATTTTTCTCGTTATTTCAGGTCTGGCTCACAACTCTGTGATTTGTCTTGTGAAAGTTCTAAAGAGGAGACCCCGTCATATGTTAAAATGACGTGTAATTTGTAGACCCCTTCACATCTTCATCAGCTAGATAACATCTTTAGCGGCTAAGTTGAGCCTGCAGGGGCCTTACCTCTTAACGCGATCCAGTTTACGCTGTGGAAAAGAGACAGAGCTATACAAATCGTCTAGCGCCATCTCTTTCCCATAGCCTAAACTGGATCGCGTTAACAGTTCATGGTAGGCCACCAACAACTGTCACACAACCTCTTCCAAAGAAGAATACCGTATCTGCCTGGGTGCTACCGCTACTTCAAAGCTTGAAGTTTTGAGTTCAATTATCAAGTTTTACCCCACAAAGTAATTGGGATTTTCCGTCAAACATTTCCTAGGAGCAACCCGAAGTAAAGTTGACGATGGAGCCTACCCAGAAGAAACCTGTTCTCTCAAACTTTGAAGAGATTAGGGTTGAATGCGTTTGGAAACACAGATAGAGCTAAAAAGTTGCACTTCTTCGCTATATGCATTATGAAAGACCTTTGGAAGAGCTTAGTGCGAATTGGTGGAATAGTAACAAGGTAGGGATGGTAATTGGCGAGCGTCTAGTCCGGTGGTCGCTTGAAGGGGGTCGATTGGATGAGGTCATGAACCAAACTACAGTTAAAATCTTACTAATTATACCACCTACATCTTTCAGAGGCACAGTATGGGGTCACTTCAGTCAGTTAGCAGTGTGGAACCTCCAAGCAGTCGGCTGCGGCGCCGTTCGCCACGGGACCCATCAGTCGCGTCTTCTCCTCGTGTGTGACTTCTCCCACACCAATATGCTGGGCCAGAAGACCCTGGTGTCTGGTCCCATGGCTTCCTGTCCTATACACACGGCGAGGAGACCACGGACAGCATACCCACTGCTTTGTGCACCGGTATCAATCTTTTTGATATTCCCTTGTTATACTTTTGGTGTGTGAGAGGAAAGGAGCTCGTGGCTAATTAATTACAGCTAAACCGAGCTTTTCGAGGTTATTGGTTGTATGGGTGAACATTTATCATAGCGAGTTTCCTCCGTGGATCGGAAAGCACGTAAAGCTGTTGGTCCCGGTTGTCATTTGTAGATCGCCATACCTATTATTGGAATCAAATATAGCAGCTCACAATTTAGGACCCATTAATATTAGTAGTCATTTTTACCCGTGGTGCAAGGCAACTGGGCTTCTCCCAGTTGTAATGTCCCTTTGTGCGTATTGGCCTTGTTTTGTTTTGTCTCCTGCTTGTATGGAGGGAAGTGGAAACATATTTTTCCTACTCCTCCACTATTCTTTTCTGATTAATTTCGTTGCAGGATCCAAGACAGGTAAATTCATTCTCCGGGACACGTCGAGCTTCATTGTCTCGGCGTTTTTCTGGTGGTTGCCACTTTTGATTCTGGCTCTCAAGAGTTGCAGTGGTTTGGGAATAGTGTGGTGGGTTTGTCCCAAAAAAAAATAGTTAATCACAGTCCGTAGCTCGAAAGTCTGACAACCAGTCTTTCCAAGGGGTATCGTATTACCCAGTTACTGGGTTGTGGAGGTCAGATAGACAGTCGCTCTATGTAAAATACTGAAATTCAGCTGTATCGGTATTGGTCGAGTTTTATCATCGCTTATTCCTCAGGTACGCCATCCCGTCCCCACAGAGCCATATGAAAGAGAACTTGAGGGTAATTATGAAGATAATGAGGAAGAGGAGCATGGAGACACAAGAATAGATGTGGTTCATGTTTCACAGCCGAAGTTTTGGCGATTAACGTCTGAGAGACGATGGCTGAATCCTAAGATGAAACCTTCACTCAAGGATTTTTCTGATATGAATAGGAAAATTGATACTAAGATATATCGAGGTTAGTAGTAACATGTTATTTACTACACAAAAATTCTTCGTCTGAAATCCTAAAACCACACTGAGTAGATTATTTTTAAACGCAATAACGCATGCGACGGCGACGCGCAACGTAAAGATGATTTTTCATGAAAATAAAATTCAGCTGCGGGTTTGAACCAGCGTCTTCTAGATAAGTACTCCAGACGCCTTACCAATTCGGCTACAGCAACTCACACTCAGAAGCTGAATTTTTCTTTCTTCAAAATCATCTTTACACTGAGTAGGTACCTACTTAGGTTTAGGTAAGCTTGGTATTAGGTACTATAGTCACCCAAGTGCTGTATTCAGTCTTATAGATTAGACCATTACCAGTTCATGGGGCAAAGACGCTCTTTTTGGGAGAGGAAGTAGGCTGATAACTACCACGTGGGTCTAGTGTGGGTTGGTAGACGTCCACGTCTCGAGTTTTTCGTTCAAAACCATGCCGCTATTCTTTAGTTTTTTTTCATTGTTTTATGACTACTTGTAATGAAATAAATTACGTCTACACAGAGTATTGCACCGACACGATGCATAACCATGAACAACAATTTGAAAGTCGGCGCCGCCGGCCACTGCTTCTTCTTCGTCGTGTCGATGATTCCTTAAAATGAAATGAGCTTCGATCAAAACTCTGCCACATTTACGGAGTTGGTGGTGGCCTCGGACAGGTCCCTTAGAGTACAGTACCCTGAGCACGAGTTTTCACTCTTTTACTTTACAGCGTCTTTTCAGTATTTACAGCGTTTCTTGTATGAAAAACTGGAACAGCGCCTCTGATGTGCGAAGAAGGAACTAATTTTTACCTTGAAAATTGTCAATTTGAAGTTGTCAAAGTTCCAGTTTACTTTACGTCTCAAATACTGAAAATTCGTGCTAAGGGTACAGGTGGAATTACTCAAAGTACAAGTGAAGAGGTGGGCCATCGTTTGAGATGAGGCTCCGCCGTCGCACCTTTCTTCATCACAGGATCATGTTGTAATTGCAGCGACCAACCTGACTGCTCACACAGCATGAATGAAATTTCCTTACAGAATTTCCATCAAGTTCAGGGATACTCAAAGAGCATATAGTTCATCAGGTAGACAGAGGTCAGAAGCCGCGGATCAAAGTGCAGAATGTAGTCAATTACAAACAAACGCCGAACACGTTTGACAGCAGTCAGTTTGAGAGTATCGTGAACAACGAGTGGAGAACCAGGCCGAAGGCTATTTTAGTACAATGGCGGTGAGTAATAAAATATACAGAGATCATTGTTATAGTCGAATATCAAAGACTTCGGGATTAAAAATGAGGAGTTTCTTTTATGACCCAAAGTTGACGTTTTCGGGTTGTTGTAGCCACAAAGTTAATTCGCCACGAAAAAAAGTATTGATCCTGTTCTCCTAGTACTTTGTGTTCAGATTCCACATTGTGTCCTCGTTTTCGGTAGTTTTATGCTTATAATTTTCTGCTAAACGTGCGGAAAGAAATCGGGCGAATTTACAATAATCAAAATTAAAAAAACAAAAACCTTTGGCTAATTTATTCGCTGGGTGCGAAGTACTAGGTAGGGGTAGTACTGTTCGATTGCAGCGCTCATGGTGGCGAATAATAGAAGTGCCGACGGCTTTGTCTCAGAGTACATTTAGCTTTGCCAATTGACAAAAACGCGCTAATCTCAGGAACTACTGGTTCGAATTGAAAAAATATTTTAGTGTTGGATAGTCCGTTTATCGAGGAAGGCTAAAGGCTATATAACATCACGCTATGACTAATATGAGCAGAGCAGCAATGAAAAATGTTGCATAATCGGGAAAATCTTATTGAGAGCTTCCATTGCGTGCGCTGCGTAAACGGTTTACATTACGCAAAAAATATGTACAACGGAATTGTTCCTCATGAAACGTTCTAAAATAAAGTCCGCGATAGCATATGTCTATCTTTCAAGGTTAACTCACCGTAACCTTTTTTATGGAAATCAAATTGGTTCTAAAATAATACAATTCTTGCGACGATATTTTTATATAGATAATAATAATCCTTACCCAAATAAATACGTCCATCATAACAAGCATTTAATTTTGAACAAAATTGCCCTTGACATCATTTGATTTCAATGAATATCTGACAAGATATCGTAGTTTCTTCAATGACAGGTGATGGGGAGCAGTCGGAATACGACGGCTCTGTCTCAAAGTACCGTACATTTCGATCTGTCATCTGTACGTAATTGTTTTTAAATCGCATTATTCCGCCAGAAAAACATAGATCACAGCAGTTGTTGTGTTGTAAACTGCAAGAATATTAGCAGAAATAGTAAATTTAAATATTATTGATTCCCAAGCGGTTCTTGGAAAGATGAGCAATGCAAGAGATGGTTAGCTGCCGTGAAGAGAAAAAAGTAAATAATATCATAATCCTCATTTTAATCCTGTATTTGACGTTTTTCTTATAGAATACATTTTGCCTATGTTTATATAATTCTATTCAGAGCTGATGGATCGCCATGGAATCCAAAACCATGTGTTTTGTAAAGAAATCTGATTTCAACTAGAACGGTCAGAGCCGTCAACAGTGCAAACGCTAGGTGGCGCTAAAGTCGTGCACGGTGCCAATACATACCTACTTTTTTTCGTGGGGAATTAACATTGTGGCAAATTTCAACAACCCAAAATTTCTTCTTCAGGAGAAATTTCTGGAGAAAAGTGATCTAAAAAATGCTTTCTTTTTTCAGTCACAACCAAGAGAAGGAGGGTTCAGAAAATTTAGAGGAAGTGATTCCTCTCACGATACCTCGTCGTGAAATCACGGAAACTGTAGACGCCATCACGACTGAGGGCTACCGCCCAACCATCAACGAAGTAGTTGTAAGTACCACGCCGACATTGATAAACTGAAGAGGGACATAATATTGAACGCGCTGTGGCATTTACAACGTTCTTCTCAATGGTGAAGGTTGAAAATCAGACAGAACGCCTGATGTCCGCGTGTGTCCGTTCAAAAACGCGCGAGTGTTCTTGTATTCAGAAATTATACGAATTTTATTTAGATACTAGCTAACCCGGCAAACTTCGTACCGCCTCAGAATAACCTTTTAAACCTTCCCTGGACTTCCAGAAATAATTCAAAACTGAAATTAGCCAAATCGGTCTAGCCGTTCACGAGTTTTAGCGAGACTAACGAACAGCAATTGATTTTCATACTTATTTATTTATTTACTAGCTGACCGGGCAAACTTCGTACCGCCTCCCCTTTTAAACCTTCCCTGGACTTCCACAAATAATTCAAAACCAAAATTAGCCAAATCGGTCCAGCCGTTCTCGTGTTTTAGCGAGACTAACGAACAGCAATAGATTTTTATATAATAGACAATAAATTTTGAAAAAAAAGAAAGAAAGATTCGGCCTCAACGAGTAGGTTGCGATGGCCTAATTGATAAGGTGTTTGGAGTACTTAATTAAAAGACACGGCTCAAGTCCCATTCGCGGTTGAATTTTTCTTTCCTTAAAAGTCTGTTAATTCTATATGTTCAGGATAGTGACGGAAACACTATAAGTCGGTCTGAGGCCCAATATTCTAAGCTTTTTCAGGGCAATATTTATGAAGGTTCTTATCCGTATAAGTTTTAAGGGATAATAGTTTCATCATTAACTTTATGTTATATGTATTGCAGATACCTCACTCCGCTGAGGAGGTCTATCGGCCTACCATTGGAGAAGATATTTCTCCCACTGAAGTAAGTTCTTTCTAATAATAACAGTTTGTTTTATTTTTTTTAAGCTATTGCATAGCTTTTATCGCGGGCACTGAGCGCGGCGCGGCGCGGCGACCGAATCAAGAAATTCCCAAAAACCTAAGGAAAAATCCTAAGGAAATTACCTGACACCACGCATCGTCTAACGTCGTTTCAGTTCGGAAGACTTCGGCAAATTATAAAGGTACATGGACAGACGTGCTCATAAAGGTATGGACAGACGTGCTCATTACTAGCAGGAAAGCATGCTTTTAATGGGCAAGGGGCAATTTTATTGAGGGAGAGGGAGGAGAACTTTTCTTGAAGTTTCACTTGATTGACGTGGTTGACCATAACCTAATTAGTACAGTAATAAATATACTTAATAAATAAATAATTATATTTATTTATGTACACGGAACACACAAAAACAAGAAATAACAATTAGATAAAAGAGCACAAAGGCACTGCTTATTTCATTAAGAGATCTATTCCAGCAGACCTACGCGCCGCGGCGGCGCGGCAGCGGCGGCGTCGTGAATGTACACATGAGCACTTATCCCGTTACGCGGGATCGGTTTTCTTAATCTTGGGGCGCCATCTATTCCGCTGTTTAGCATCGTCGTCTGACAGGCCACATTCCTTCATGTCCTTCAGGGGTTTTGTCATCCAAGTTGTCTGTGGCCTGCCCCTCCCTCTCTTTACTGTAGCCATGGAAAGGCACTTTTTAACAATAATATATGGTTATCGGGTCTTCGCAGCACATGCCCATACCATCTTAGAAATCATCACATTAATCGTTATAGTCGATAACGTTCGTCCGTTATCGACTATAACGATTAATGTTGTAATGTTTTCAGGAAATGATTTACCGTCCAAGGTGGAGACAAACAAGGATTAGGCCTCAAAGGTAACGTGTTAAATTTTTGGTTGATTAACGAAATTTTACCGATACGTACCGAGAAATTAAAGACAAATAACACAAGTTTCCGGTGTAATGTTGAACCGACAAATTGGTCGGTTTTCAATTGTCAAAACTATTGTTAAAAAAATGGCCACAGTTTAAGATATATTTTTGATATTTTTCTTAAGATTTTCCTTCTTATGGCCCGATCTTATATTGGACTTCTTACGCCAGCAGTACTGTTCAGGTGGCCTACGATGACGTCTTAAACTCAAACTCAAACGGCCTTATTACAAAACGTGGTTTAACTTAGACCAAGGTTTAAACCAAAAATCAATTTTTGAATTTCGAACTTTATTCCAACTGCTATAAAATTCTAAAATGCACATTGACAACTTAGACCGGGATCTAAACTCGGTTTTTGTATTAATAACTTTACGACAGTAGAAATAAAGTTCGAAATTCAAAAATTGATTTTTGATTTAAACCTTGGTCTAAGTTAAACCATGTTTTGTAATAAGGCCGAAATTCTTTATTTATTGCATTCATGTGTACGTACATAGGTATTACATAAATGTATAAGTTTCAACATGTGGAAACGAAATGGCGCTAGACGACTTGTATAGTTCTGTCTCTTTCCCACAGTGGAACTACTCACTCTTTAAGACGTCATGGTAATACATTTTCAACTTATCTGTAATTTTAATTTTAATTCAATAGATTTTCAACTTTACGCACTGGGGTATAAAGTTGAAAATGTATTAGTGACTGCTGAGCGATAACGATTGTCGTCTGCTCTCGTGTGCTGTTTGGCTAAATGGCCAGGCCCTGTAGCCATGTCACAAACGATAAACGGTGCATCCACACCGCCAGTAACATTTGTGGAGCAACAAAAGGCAACACGGTAACATTCGGCAACATTCGGTAACTTTTGTGGCTTTTCCAATTCATGATTTGGATGTTGAATTGGTTTAGAAATTAATCTTTTAAGATCGGCAACATTGTTAGATAATGGGGGTAACATTGTTACCGAATGTTGAGCAACGTTACTCGACTTACAGTAACACGTCAACACTTAGTAACATTAAATAACATTTTGTTGGCGGATGTTACCGAATGTTGAGCAACGTTACTCGACTTACAGTAACACGTCAACACTTAGTAACATTAAATAACATTTTGTTGGCGGATGTTGCCGAGTAACATTTTTGGAAACGTTGAGCTACAAATGTTACCGGCGGTGTGGATGCACCGAAACGCAAACGCTGAGTAGGCTTTAATAGATTTTCAACTTTATGTGCTTTAATAAAACGTTGAAGATCTAGTGAAGATAGTCCACCGTTATCGAAAGGGACTTATGATTATAAATAACGTCTTTCTGGTGCAGTAGATTTATAAATAGGTTTATTTTTTGCAGGCCAGGTGCAAATGCTCTCCTCACATATACATCCACAAGCAATACCTATAGGAAAGAATTTATTGTAAGTTTTTATTCTCTCTATTTGTACTCTATTTAGGGATCCGCTCAGCATTCATTATTCCATCAGTTTTTACACACCGTCCATCCATTGTCTCTGTGGGCTATTCTTATAACCTACCTAATTCTACTTAAAAAAAACGGAACCCTTATAAGATCACTCGAGTGTCCGTGAATTCGCCCTTCACAGTCAATTTTATCCGAACATACTCATAGGTACTTGGTCGATTTTTTCCATAGCTCGACGTCATAGATCTACGCTTTGGCCATTACAGTAGTTTTACTCCTAGTAACAGTATTATTTTTTGGGTGGTAAAATCATCAGTTATCAGTTACATCCGTAACATCAACATTACAGGTCCAGTTGAAAACCAGCGTCGAGCACTAGTTGCTCGACATTTTTGCTGAACTGGGCCTTTTTGGCGCAGCCTTGAGACACACAAAAATTATTCTTTTATTTTTTTTCTTGTGTTAGATGTAGGTTTTTTAGTTTTTTTTTTTTATTTCTGTGTTTGAATGTTCGAATGTGTGTGTCTATCGTGGTCCCTTTGCGCCAAATAAATGCTTTTCTTTCTTTCTTTCTTTCAGTTGAGTCCTCTCACCCTGCGTGGAGCGGAAGACTGTCAGACTAATATTCTCTAAAATCAACTGACTCGATTAATATCCACCGTATTCTTTCACTTACCCTTTACGTTCCATGGTGACTGTAACTTACTTAGTTCCGTAATCCCGGCTGACACTTCATAGACTCACCCGTACTCGTAGACAGTAGTATAATATTGCTGGACAGGTGGCATACCATGAGAGTACTTTCACTGTGGGAACAAGATGCCGCTAGACGACTTTATACCTATGTCTCTTTTCTGCAATGGAACTACTATCTCATTAACACGTCATGGTAGGTCCCCAGGAAGATGTTTTAATAGCTGTGAAGAATATGATGTTTTTATTTATTTTAGAAGGCATCACTAAACTTAGACAAGGAAGATATCGACCAGTTATTTCAAGACACCGGTTTCAAGGTTAATTGGAGGAAGCAAACCACATGATCTACAATATATTCACGTTTTTAATTGCATTGTTTTATTTAGAAACGCAAATAATTTAACATTCATAAAAAATTACGAAAGCGTAACAGACGTGTCCATCCTAAAAACATTTCCTGTTTTTAAGCGAATCCGAGAAAAAGGAGGAGGTTTTCTTTTTATCTGTTTTTTAAATATTGCTGTTAAACAAAAAAAAAAAACAAATTATTCATCATCATCATCATAATTTAATTATCAATGCTATCAGAAATACAACACTGGCACTTCCAACACGCACAGTCGCACTCGATCCCGCAAAGATGGAACAGATACATAATACCGGTGATGCAGAAGATGCATCTTAGACTACCGCAGAAGTTGCAGCAACACATCTAGGAACGTCATCTAGTCTCGTCTTTTCGTAGGTCATCATCATCGGGTCGGTTATCATGACTTGGAGAACCCTGGTGATGGGGCACAGAATCATGGAGTAGATATTGGGTCATTACTTTGAACTCGGGAGCTTTTATGTAGATGCTACCGTTGGCCCGAAACTTGAATTGTAAATTGTAGAATAGAGCTTCGATAATCTTCCAATCTTTGCAGTTAGTGTTTTAAACCGTATCAATACTGAAACCAACAAAATACAACAATAGAAGATACATTTTGATGCAATAGTGTGCTTTTGTCATCGCATTCGAGATAAGATTGCTAACCGAAAAATGATTTCCTAAACATTTGAAAAGGACTTGACGAAGACAGAAGGGATTTTAGGATTTTTGTGCCGTAGGACTTGATGACATACCCAATAGCATACTAAAAAGATTTAAACATGTAATTGCCCCTCCCCTGACCCACATTTTTCAGCTTTGTTTAACGAAAGGAATATTTCCGACATTGCTTAAAAAAGCCGTGGTCACCCCTGTGTTCAAAGCTGGAGACAAAAACTGTGTAAATAACTATAGACCTATATCAGTCCTAACGGGCCTCTCAAAGATTTTGGAAAAAATTATAAACAGTAGATTAGTAAATTATCTAGAAGGAAATAAATTACTGTCTGATCATCAATTTGGTTTTAGGCCTAAAAGATCAACAAGCCAAGCTGTTCACCAGCTGACTAATTTTGTAAGCACAAACCTGGATAACGGCATGCACACTATAGGGATATTTTTAGACCTCGCCAAGGCTTTTGACACAATATCTTGTCGTTTACTTTTGAACAAACTTGAAAGATTGGGGATACGGGGAGTACAATTGCAACTTTTGGCTGATTACCTTAGTGACCGCCATCAGTGTGTAAAAATAGGCCAGTTCATCAGTTCTGAACTTAGAAACAGCAACTATGGAATCCCACAAGGCAGCATTTTGGGCCCTACCCTGTTTTTAATCTATATTAATGACTTATGCAACTTGACACTCCAAAAGGGTGTTATTATGTCATACGCGGATGACACAGCTCTATTATTCGCTGCGAAAACAAAGGCAGAGGTCTACGAAGTAGCACAGAAGGGTTTTAATACTGTGGCTAATTGGCTAAATAATAATCTACTAACATTAAATACAGATAAAACTAAGTACCTATTATTTACAATGAGAAACACTAATCCAACGCTTACTAACCTAAACATCCAAGCGCATAACAACTGTAATTTACATTATGCTGACTTTGTATGCACTTGTCCCACTTTAACTAAAACCGACCATATCAAATATCTAGGTGTTACGATTGACACACATCTGAATTTCCGCATACATATTGATTTATTATGCACAAGAGTACGTAAACTAATTTACATTTTTAAAAATTTACGTAACATTGCCGACTTTACATTAATTAAGCAGGTTTATTTGGCTTTGTGTCAATCCATTATCGCCTACTGCATAACATCCTGGGGTGGTGCCGCCAAATCAAATTTAATACACCTGGAACGGGCTCAAAGAGCAGTTTTAAAGGTTGCTACTTTTCGACCATTTAGATACCCTACTCACCAGCTTTACACGGCATGTGAGGTATTAACAGTACGCCAATTATTTGTTTTGAATGTCGTTTTGCTTCAGCACAGCGAACTTGATTTTAACCCAGTACCTACAGATAAGAGACGAAAAGATTTGGTTTGTGCTAACCTTCAGACTAAACATGCTTACGCCAGACGATTTTATTTATTTTTAGGACCCTATTTGTATAATCTGTTCAACAGACTGCTAAAGATTTATAATTTAACTTATAAAAAATGTTATCTACGAATGCAGGAATACTTGGGAACACTTAATTACACAGACACAGAAAAATTGCTGGAAATTTTAGCATAGGCTTAGTTTTTAGTCTTTATATTTTGACATACACTACTCGTTAATTTATTTAAATTTTTACATCATATTGTACAATCTAGTTTTAATGTTTTATACCCAAAAATAGTTATTTTAGTCATTGACACTTAAATTTTTTATCTTTTTGTTCATTTTGTCTAATGAAAATATTGTTGTGTTATATTCAAATGTTATTTGTAAAGTGATGACCTGAAACACAGGTTTTAATAAACCTAGATCAGGCAGATCGTTACATTACACATAGAATTATTGTATTTCGCTTGTAATAATTATGTAAACCTTTATTGTGACCGAATTATTTTTGAATAAAATTTATTATATTATTATTATATTATAGAAGAGATGTAAGACGAAGACGCGTCGCAGACATACGCAGACGTAAAAGCGTTGGGCCCGCGACCCAACTCTTCTGTATGTTCTGCGTCGCGACGCCGACGCTTCTATACATTTTGTAAGAAAGGGACGCTGTAGAGACAAATGTCCGCGCCCCGTCTGCGTCTTACGTCTTTTCTGTGTGTCCAACGGTCCAGCGCCTAAAAGATGTAGTGACAGAAATTGAAAATAATATCTTCCTTGTATGGTTTAGTCATGTTGAGAGGATGAGTGAGTGGTAACTAACAAAACGCATTTACAAGGCTGAGTGGCAACGTCAGACGCGGATGCACTAAAAGAACATACTTACACTGACCTTCTTGCTGTTGTTCTCCAGAACGATCAGGTGAATACTGGTAACCAGCGTGCATACAAGGCCGACGTTGCCAAATAGTTAATGTAAGCATACATAGCAGGTGGCATTCTATCTCTACATAGTGTAAAACCAAGTCGCTTCCTGCCAGAATGTTTAGATTTTTAAAGTACGGATTTTATTGCAAACATCAACTGACAGAGTGATTCAAGAGGTAGGTTTATATAATTAAGCATCCATGCGAAGGCTAGTAGATGAGGAGTCGACGGCCAACCTAGTGGGTGGCCTGCCAATACTGTGTCCTCATGTTTCGTGGTCGCCACTCGAGTTTTCTTCCCCAACGGTAATGAGTTGTACGAGTGATGTGGCTTACCCATTGCCACTTCAACTCCTACAAGGTGGACCAACGACATCGTAAGAGTCGGGCAACCGTTGGATGCAAGTGGTGGATTCTTCGGTGTGATGGTCTAAAGAGAGGCCTTTGTTCAGCAGAGGACGTCTTCCGGCTGATGATGATGAAGATGTGAAAAGCTTATAAGAATTGAAGCAGGTGTAAGTGAAAATAAAACAAACTATTAATTGATTCATCATTCATCATAATCAGAAGGAATACAACAATAGCATTTTGGACAAGCACAGTTGCACTCGATTCCGCAAAGATGGCACACGTAAGCTAAACCAGTGAAGCAGAACATGCATCGTATACTACCACAGAAGTTGCAACAACACATCTAAGTCTTCCCCTATGTAGAAATGATCATCATAAAGTCGGTTATCATGACTTGGGACACCCTGCTGATCGGAAGCGCTAGGATTGATGTTGAATCATTACTTATAAACTCACTTTTTTGCTCACAATTTTCAATATCACCGTCATTGTTATGTCTAGCGTATTCCCAATCAGTTTGGATTGGATTCAATTTATTATGAATACCAGTATTTTATTTATCTGACCTCCACAACCCAGTTACTGGGTACAATAGTAACTCTTCGGTGAGAATGTTGACCAACTTTCCGGCAATTGCAATAATGCAGTGGTTATAAATTTTCTTTCATTATTAAATATTTCACTGTTTCTTTATCTACTATGGTTACGTTAACTGAGTTCTGTTATTTTAGTATTTCTTATTCTTAGTTTCTCTCAGGTGTTGTTTAATTTACGTTGATTTACGTTAAGTAATGTGTCATGATGTGTAATGAGTGTTGACGTTGCAAGTCGAAGAAATATGTCAAAATAAACGGAACGAGGGGCACAGAAAGAAGTTTTGAAATGCAAAGTTATTTAGCTTACTAGGAATCCAAAAAGGCATCGTCCTAAGTATTTACCTTCGTGAAACTAGTGGGATCGCCACATTATTACGAAAAGGGCTCTCCAAAAGATTGTCTTTATATTAGATGCAGGTAAAAACGCTTTTTCCAGACAAACTTTGGCTGGATAGTTATTTACCTTACGCATCATGACTAAAGTTTTGTGTCCATGCTTTCAGTAAACATCTGTCACTGTCACCTTATTATGCCATACGGTTACCTACTTATTTTCGCAGTACACTTTATTTTTCAATTTTAATTGTTATATGAAAGTCATTTATTTGTATCCTCCTATTAACATGTTAAATGTGTGCATAAATATCAGTAAAGTCATTCTAGTCAAATAAAAATCCATAGGAACATCAAACAATGTGATAATTTCAAGCTGAAATTTGCTGAAAGTTTAACAAAAATAATACCAGTGTTATGCAATCTCCAATATCGGTAAACTGTGCAAAATCATTCCCAAATACTGATAAAGTGTGCAAAATCCCTCGCCAGCCAATATCGCTAAAATGTGCAAAGATCGCTGAACTGTGCAAAATCCCTCGTCAATATCGCTGAAATGTGCAAAATCCATCCCAAGTATAGGTGAACTGTGCAAAATCAGTCTCTAATAACGGTAAACTGTGAAAATCTTTAAAAGCTTGTGTTTAAAAATAGCCTGATAGAATCCTCCGAATATGTGTTGTTGCAGTCCTTGCTGTGGCGCCTGTTGTAGGTGCTTGCGGTGTGTTTTTTGTATTACAGGCATTGTCTACTGCTTGCAATTGTGCGGTGTTGAATGTGATGAGGACTGCTGCGGTGGAGACTTTGACGATTGAATAGGATACAATGGTTTTTATGTGATGTGTTATTAAATTATAATTATATTTTTGGGAACCAGCTGGTTCCCGCGGTTTCAAGGCTGCTGGGCTCCTATTAGATGTAGCGTAATATGGCCTTCCACAATAAAATGGACTATATCCAACACAAAAATCATTTTTCAATTCGCAACAGTAGTTCATAAGATCAGCGTGTTCAACAACTCTTTAGTTTTATAATGTTGGTAAAAGATAATATTACGCCTGTAATCCCCGAAATATTAGATAGAGATTTAATAGTGCACTTAAATATTTCAACAGTTATGTTAAAGTTCCATGCAGTCGGGGGCGAACCTTTTGCCATCTGAAATGCAGACTCTGTGCCTGCTGCTTAGAAGTCATCATCATCATCAGCCTATAATGTTCCCACTACTGGAACACAGGCCTTCTCTCTGTGAGTGGGCTGTAATCCACGCGGGCCCAGAGTGGGTAGGCAGATATCACAATGTTTTAGAATTTTTAGTTCTAGGACATGCTGGTTTCCTCACGATGTTTTCCTTCACTATATTGTAAGCAGTAGTGATGAACGATGATTTAGTAGAGTAGTACCTAGTAGTAGCCCGTTTAGTAGTCTTTCACGCAAAGACTACTTAACGGATTAACACGATATTTCGCATTTCTTGTCATCAATAAAAATCGCACAACCGAAGAGAACTATTCACGATTTTTGTCTGGATTTTCGATTTTTTTATCCCGAATTTATTTTCCTGTGGGAAAATTTTCAAATTTCACACGGGCGAAGCCGCTGGCAACAGCTAGTACAGAATATATGAGTCAAAAAGAAATGAGAGGACGCTGTTGATTATTTGATAATATTGATAACTATGAATCATTATTACTTATGAATCATACACTTCTGACGGTAGTAAATGAATCATAGTGTTTTGTATCAATGCTCAGTTCGTTTTTATGGGGCAACCCCACTGCACTATTTTCAAATTATTAAGGACTATGAAAGCAAAACTCGGCTAATGAAAGGTTTTTTTAACCGACTTCAAAAAGGAGGAGGTTATCAATTCAACGGTATGTTTTTTTTTTGTATATTTGTTACGCGCTTACTCCGCCAATTGTGGACCGATTTTTAAAATTCTTTTTTTGTTCGAAAGGTACTTCTGAGGTGGTCCCATAGTCACCAAGTCGGGATCTGATGATTGGATCCTGGAGAAATCGAGGGCAACCCTCGAATTTTATAGGCCGACACACCGTTTTTCGCAAATTTTATGAAGTAGTTTAAGTACTTGCGTATGGTTATCATAATTTCATGTAGCTGAGCTGATGATGGAAGGTAGAACTCCTTAATAGTAAGGAGTAGGCATCGACTGATTTAGTTTGAGTTCGCATATCTCTGGAATTACAAGTCCGATTTAAGTAATTCTTTTTTTGTTGTACTAGGTATCATTTAACTTAGGGAATATTGCAAAATCGGTTCAGTAGTTTTTGAGATAGGGAATTTTATTAACTTATTGTGTACATGAGCGATTTTACACTTATAATTTCTCCTGTATCGCAGGTGCGTTTACAAACATTTAAAACTCTCATACACAATCAGTCTATTGATAAATAATATAAAATCCAGCTTTCCTTATGAAAATTTTCTTCACCGTTTTGTCCATGTTATTTTTTTTCTAGGAAAAAACAGTCAAACAATTTATGGAAAGGCAAATAGTCATCACCTACCTGTATCTTATCAGTTGACTACGTTATCCACCAGTAGATAGCGCACCGATAACTTTGCCTATTTGGCAGGTATTAATACTAGCACAAACAAATTAATGCATGATTCATTACACCGCTGTTTGCAATTCCGTCGACAAGTTATGTCCGTGAGGTCATCAAAGTGTCCTTATTTTACAGTTGAATAAACATTTATAGTTGAACAGTGAGCAAGTTTGGCTAACCAAACAGTGTTGTGCAAATTCCAACAATAAATCGTCAAAACTGTGCAAAATTTCGTGCAAAATCACCTTGGGTGTGTGTCTTTTTTTCTGAGTACTTTTTAAAGGCTAGTCTTCAAAGATGTGTTGTTCGTGTCAATGTGACTGTGGATCCTGTGGCAAGATCTTGCGGTGTCTTCTATGTGTGACCTGCTTTGTCTTCCTATTAAGAATGTGCGGCGTGGAAGTCGATGAAGGATGTTGTTGCGGTCAAGATGAACAGTAGCAATAAGTGATTTATCTTAATTAAATAATAATTATGTTTGTGTGTTATTGTTCATGAGAGTTTTATTTCGTCGTGTTTTGGTCAGGTGGTAAATTATTTTTTTATCTAAATAGGAACCTAAATCTTTTTGAGTTGCTTTATCTGTAGTTTTTAACAAATAATCTACCGGAAATTTATTGCTATAGATTATTAATATTATGAAACGTTTTGTCTAATATTTACCTTCATAATTATCAGATAAAAAATATAGGAGGTAGTTATTTATCTTGACTATTTTGTTATCAGTTTCATAACCAAATGATAAGAGAAACTATACGAGGTGTTGAATGCTAGGTATTTATTTGCAGGTTTTTTAATGGACTCACTAGGAACTAATGCTATATCGTGGGTGAGTTTACAAACATGACCCCAAACAAGTATTTGTAAGTTAAACAAATATCTGAACAGTGTGGAAAACGAACCCGTGGCACGCAGCGCAGCAGCTAATCGCTCAGCCACTGACACTTGCAGACACTTCTTGTCTGGTTGGTTCGTGGGGCCCTGGACATTTTCTAGAGAGCCCAATGTAAAGATTGCCCTGGTTTCATTTTCAGTAGGTACTTTGCCAGTGGTTAGAGTTAGTCAGTAGCTGGAGATTCGTACAGCTAATTTTACCAAGGGTTATCTTATTATCCACTGCTAAGTAAGTTGTGAAGGTCAGATAGGAATTCATTCTATGTAAAATGTTACTAGTATTTTATATAGAATGATAATGCTTTGGCTGTATCAGGTTAGACTGGAAGCTGACCCCAATATAGTTTGGGGAAGGATAGGAAGATCGCAATGCACGCATAGTGTGTTTGTACTTGTAAATGTTTAATAGGAAAAACCAGTCACACTACAATGGAAAGACAAATCGTCATCGCCTGCCTGCATCTTAACAATTGTTTACCCTTTTCGTCAGTTAACACCGCCACTGATAAAGAGATAACTGTAAAACTAAGGTACTTAAACTAGCACACAACATTGGATGCGTCATTGCACCGCGGTCAGCGGTGTGACGCTGTCGTCGACGAGTCATTGTATTTAAATTAAGCCCTCGACGAGAATTATTCACGGTATCATTAGTTTCCAGTCGAATAATCCCATTTAAAGTTAAATTGTGGTTAAATTTGGCAAAGGACAGCCGTGCAAACTACTAAAATAAAATTGCACCAATTAATCGTGCAAAATATTGTGCAAAATCGCCCTGGGAAGGAGGACGTGTGACTTTTTTCTGAGTACTTTTTAAAGGCCACTCATCAAAAGATGTGTTGTTGTTGCCAATGTGACTGTGGATCCTGTGGCAAGATCTTAAGGTGTCTTCTATGTGTGACCTGCTTGGTCTTCCTCTTAAGAATGTGCGGCGTGGAAGTCGATGAAGGATGTTGTTGTGGTCAAGATGAACAGTAGCATTAAGTGCCCTATTATTATTTAAATAAGTATAAATTGTTGTGTGTTATTGTTTATGAGAGTTTTATTTTAGAAGTACCTAGGTATTTGTGTACCTATCTATGTGAAACGCACCCACGATTCAGTAGAAATTCCTGGACCACGTAACTTAAAAAATAAGACTACTCTTACTGACCCCTGTCACCCCTGTCTCATACAGGCGCAAAATATCTCAGAATGTTATAGGGGCTTGTAATAAAGAGATTTCTGGGATTCATCTGGTATAATAATCTCGATAGGTACTTAATATAACATTATATTTATGGTGTAGTGTACCTAATATAGCCATTATCCCACGTAATTAAATTCATCATAGAGAATTCAGACATCGTGGCTACATTATAGGTATTATTATTTCTGGTGTAGTGTACCAACCTAATATAGCCAATTTTCGCCGGTTCAATTTATCATACAGAATTCAGACATCTAGGCTACTACCTACCTACCTACTGAAGGGACTATCAGACTAGTACGTTCTAACTAGAAACTATCCTGTTCCTTGAGATGCCCATTTGCCAGTGTTCCAGGGCCGCGGTGGTCTTTTGAGACCCGCAGGCAGGAAATTTGGCCCACTCAGTAACGTGACGTCGACTTAGGCTTGGCTCTTGATCAGACGGCGAGCTACCAATGTTATTCTCCGCAAATCCCACGCCTAAGGTTGCCGGAAATCACCTCGCGCTCTTTAAGGGCCCCGTCTGTAAGTCTATGGATTATCGAAAAAGGAACACTTGACTTCCATATCTAGAGTTCTGGACAATAATCTAACCTACCTACCAGTTTTGTATTGCTATTGATTATATTCTTATGAAACGTTTTGTCTACTAATATTTACCTTCACTATCATCAGATAGGCATAGCAGTTACGTATAATAAAGTTCTCTGTTATCAGTTTCATAAGTAAATGATAAGAGAAACAACTAAGGGCTCCCACACATAAACACGATACGACGTCGCGTCGTGGAAATCTACGATACGACGTCGTGACTCACGATGCAATCCTGCGCAGTTGTTTTTCGAAATTCAAAGATGACGCATGGTATTGAAGTCGATCATTTAATTACGCTAGTCGAGCAGCGTCCCGTACTATGGAACAAAATGCGTCTAGAGCGGTCCATTTTTCGGAATGAACTAAAACACCACCCCACTGTAACGATGCTCATCGTAGATTTCTACGACGCGATGTCGTATCATGAAACCACGCCACATCGTTGTACGACGCGACGTCGTATCGTGTTTATGTGTGGGAGCCCTGAGTCAGGTGTTTCTAACGAATGAATAGTAAAACTGATGTAAAATATAGGAAGGTACTTATAACAATGTTATAGAGAAGTTTTTGTTTGTATGTATGTAAGTATAAGCGCAAAACCGACGAAAGGTTCTCGAATGGAGACCGCGGTTAGGGTGGGACGCCCCTTGTCAAGGTGGTCCGGTCAGGTCCGGTTTAATAGATGCGTAAAAAACACGGCTGTTCCGTGGTAAAAAAGATAAATGATTAGGAATACAGTCAAAGCAAAAATTTCGTTTTCCCTTAGTTCCTAGCTGTCTAGTATTTGATTTCCGTGGTCGTTCAGATATCAATTCTGCAATAATCGTTATCTGTAATATTACCTATTGATTTTGAGGCGGTACGAAGTTTTCCGGGTGTGTATAATAAAAATCATTTCAACAATTTGGTTTTTCTCAAAAGAACAACGGAGGCCATTCACTGACACAAAAGATATTTACTTGAAACATTTTCCTCAAGTCTGAGAATTCTGATGACGCATTGGCAGTGACATTCTAAATATAACTTTAAACTAATAAAATAAGGTGTATTTTCTATTGAACTTAAATTTCAATGGTCTGCATAACATCAAACTAAATTTAAACTTATTGTATGAAGAGTAAGGTAGATTTTCCATTGAAGTTAATCTCAATGGATGTTTACAATGTTAATTTGTCACAACTCACAAGGGTTTTGTGAAGATGATTCATTTATTTGTTTTAAATTACTATTTCAATTAAATAAAAGTAAAATAATATATAACTTAAATTGTTAATAGCATAGCTTCATTGCTCTAGTAATGGTAACATAAACATCATGCTTGTAATTTTCCGAGATAGGGTGACTCGCCGTCCGATCTTGGACCATGCCCGGGTCGATGGTGCGTCGAGTTTCACGCGCCCCTCAAAAAGCTGCTAGCAACCTGACCGACCTTTTCCTACTCCTCCACTATACTTTTCTGATTAATTTCGTTGCAGGATCCAAGACAGGTAAATTCATTCTCCGGGACATGTCGAGCTTCATTTTCTCGGCGCTTTTCTGGTGGTTGCCACTGTTGATTCTGGCTTTCAGGAGTTGCAGTAGTTTGGGATTAGTGTGGTGGGTTTGTCCCAAAAAAAAACTGTCCGACCTTCGGCCAAACGCCTGCCGGGGTCGAAAAAAGCGTTGCTATCCCTGAACGGTTACGCAATGCAATGCTATCTTAATACTGATTTTTGTCTGAAACCGAATATCGATCGTTCCGAGCTAATAATAATCACAAACTTCTGTTTATGATTATTATTAGCATGGCAAAGATCATTGATCAAGATTTGGATTAAAATGGAGCCCTGAGACAGCTAGGCGGGGTCGCGGCAGGCCTAGGAGAAGATGGCGGGACGCTTTGGATGGCTTCCTCGTGAATAGGCTATTTGACAAAAAAAAACTTTAGTCCGTCAGTAAGATTATCAAAAAATATTGGCCTGGTATTTTTTCTTTTTGTACGACTGCCAAAATTGACGGAGATACAACGCTTTCAAAATTGGCAATACGTCACAATTTAGTACAATTTCTACTGAATTCTGACGTCACCAGCCCCCACTCTCGAGTTTCGATGCGTTATATCTTGGTAAATGTTCATTGAATTTACAAAAGAAAAAACACGTGTCCGTTATTTCTCAAAACTCTAAATGCCGGACTAATTAGATTTGTGATATATTAATACTGTCAAATAGCCTATTGGCGTGAGGAGGCACACCATCGAGAGAAGTGGAAGGAATGGGGGGAGGCCTTTGATCAGGAGTGGGACAGAGAAGGCTATTAAAAAAAAACTCAAAATTATAAAGCGATAGTGACTTTAATAATTACATCTTATTATTAAGTAGATTTCATCTTAACACCGTACTTACGTATATAAATATTTTTCATAAAAATATCATGAGACATAATAAGAATAAGTAAAATAACATAAATACAAAATCTATCATAACATACATTACCATCAGCAGCCTATAATGTACTGCTGGGACACAGGCCTCCTCTCTGTGAGAGGGAGTGGGCCGTAATCCACCACGCGGGCCCAGTGCGGGTTGGTAGATGTTACAAGACATCTCACCACACTTAATACCTATAAACTAATATCATAATAAAGTTCAGTATTTACAAAATAATACAAAATTTAAATGTCATGTACCGTTTCTTCGCCGATTCTGTAGTCCTGAAGTATTCATTTTCAATTCTTCCACTTTATTGACTGCAAAGAAAAACAACAAATATTACCTAACATTAGTCAAGCCATCATTACAGTCTAAAGTCCGGTCACAAAACAGATGGCGGCCATTGCATCTGTGCAAGCTGGACTCATTATATTTACGCAGGAGTGACAGAGACAGGTAATAATAGGTCAATGTACGTAATTCTTCCTGTTTTGTGACCAGACTTTAGCAGTGTATTGTATAACAGGCTGGTATCCGCAACTCCACGTCATATGACCCTGACTGCTATACCGGAGGTCGTGGGTTCGATTCCCACCCAGGACAATGTTTGTGTGATGAGCACGATCGTTTGTTCTGTGTCTGGGTGTAATTTATCTATAATATTTATATATTTAGAAATATATAAGTATGTTTATCAGTTGTCTAGTACCCATAACACAAGCTCAGCTTAGCTTGGGACTAAATGGCGTTGGGTGATAGTTGTCGAATATTTAAAAAAAAAAAAATATTATACGCGTATTTTGCGTGCGGGTGAGATAATCGTTCGATTTACCCCAGGTTGTTGTTTTGTGTCTTGGGGTATAAAGTTGAAATATATTTTTCATTACTCATACTCTGAAAGTAGGTCATTACATGTCTGATTAGCCGTCTGAAAGTTATCCATTGCCGCCCTAGGGAAAATCGCTTTCAACTGACAGCTGCCAAATTTAAGAAAAAAAACTAGTTCTATTTTGACATTTCTATTGAACCATGTTCAAAATTTTTATACAGCCACGAAATTACAGAGCAATTTAAAATTAAAATAACGTAAAGTTAGGTATTAAGAATATAAATAATGACTTTAAAATAATTTAGTTTCAACTATTTCTCTAAAATATCACAGATTTCGACAAAATCTTTGCCTTTTTTATTAAATAATGAACATGAAAAATCGTGGCTGTATAGCTGGACGACCACAGCACAAAAATTAAAAAAAAAAACAAGCGGCAAAGTGACAATCTGATCTACACTCATTTTTTCTTTAGATAAAATTTATGTTGTTAATTTTACTTTCTTTCCTCGTATTCGTAATGAAAAGCACAGTGTTTACCTCGGGTAAATTACTTATTTAGTCCCTCGAACTATTAGCGCCCTCACTACGTTCGGGCGCCAAACCCCGTCTCGGGACGTAAATAAGTAACTTTCACGCCTTGGATAACAATGTACTATTTCATTACTCATTCTCTGAAAGTAGGTCATTACATGCCTGATGAGCGGTTTGAAAGTTACCCATTGCAGCCCTAGGGAGAATCGCTTTCAACTGACAGCTGCCAAATTTGAAAAAAAAAAACTAGTTCTATTTTGATATTTCAACATGTAAAATACTGGCTGTTTAGCTGGACGACCACAGACAAAAATTAAAAAAAATAATAAGCGGGAAATCGACATTCCGATCAACACTAATTTCTCTTTAGCTAATAATTTATGCTATTAGTTATTTATATATTTACTTTTACTTTCCCCGTATTTATAATGAAAAGCAGATAGTCAACTTCGGGTAAATTACTTATTTAGTCCCTCGAACTATTAGCGCCCTCGCTACGTTACGGGCGCCAAATCCCGTCTCGGGACTTAAATAAGTAACTTTCACTCCTTGGACAACAATGTACTATAAAGTCTACTGAGCGTTAACATATTTTATCGCTTGCTCGCTTGTGGGAATTTTATGTTTGTTTATCTTTTGTGTTGACTTCTCGGCTACACACAGGTGCAATTTGAAAATTAAATATGGCTTAAATGTTACTCAGGAATAATTTAGCTTTTCTACCGGTGAAATAATTATCAAAATCGGTTTAGTAGTTTTTGAGATTACTTTCTACAAACAAACCAGTACCTATTCATAGATCGGCATATACGGTAGTTTTAGTCGGCGGGTAAGACTATAAATTATATAGTACAGGGGTGGCCAACTTGATTAGACATAAGATCGACTGTTTACTAACGAAACCCTGTGCGATCTACCAATTACATTATTCTTGAAATCTTAAATGAAACAGCATAGCACACAATTATGTAGCATTTTTTATTTGACCAGTCTTAGGGAGTTCCTTATTCATATCACATGTGAGATTGTTTCCTTAAATTTATGCGAACACAGGATAAATACCGTGACGGAACAGCGATTTAAAAATGATACAAGATGATGCTACAGTAGTTGGTAATTACGTTGCGCAGTCTGGTCTACTTATTTATATTTTTTGCCTTGCCTTGCCACGATCGACTGAAATAATAGTCGCGATCGACTGGTTGGCCACCCCTGTTATAGTAGTTACTCACATTGTCTCTCAAAGTGTTCTCAGCTAGGATGTACTCCTCAGACTGAGGGTTGAGAGTCATCTTGTAGTTGGTGAGGGCCGCTCTGTCCTTCTGCTTCGCTAACGTTTCTATTACTACTGCATGGATCTGTGGAAGAATATTTACATTGTATTGACTGCTTGTTGGTCTCAGTTGCAAGCACGACTGCTGAACGTGTGGTGCTGGGATCGACTCCCGGCTCGAGGGAAATTGTGATTTTGGGTTTTTGGCTCTGGAACGCAAAGGGCAACCGAGAGGTCCTGCCCTGAGTGGAACGAAAGGGACTGTCAGACTTCTACTGAGTTTTTTTTTAATTGTGGTAAAATCATTCAATGAGTCCTCCCACCCAGGGCAGGGCGGGAGGGACTATCAGACTCGTCTGACTAAAATCCAATGTGATTAGCCATAAATAGATTTAGCCCACTAAAGGGGGCGCCGACAAGTTGCTGATCGCTCTTTGCGGCGCGCGGGGAACTCGACGCCCCATCGACCCGGGCATGGTCCATGCTCAGACGGCGAGTCTACGGTGGCCGGAAATCGCGAGCCTGGGGTTCTGGGTTCGATTCCCGGCTCGAGCAAAAAATGTGCTTTTGGGTTTTTCTATTAGAATTTCTCAGTAGCAGCCCGGAGTTTGGACGTTGGCGGTATAATACGCTTGTGCCTCGGAAAACAAGTTAAGTAAGATCCTGCACCTGTGATCTCTCTCCGGTCATGTTGGATTGCCATCCCTGAGGACTATGAGGGTAAAGGAACAGAAAGTACACTATAATATCTCCCGCGCTATTGGCTTATCTCCGCTGAGATTGGTCTCCGTGGCCGAATTCGGGTCAGGAGGACTAACAACGCATATTTTACTGCATTCTGGGGTCATAGCCTACCGAGGTCGCGGGACTTTAAGCAGGATACTGTGGCCCTGGAATGCCAAGGGCAATCGTGAGTCTTCCTGCCCTGTGTGGAGCGAAATGGACTCAGTCAGACTCTACAGACTTTTATATTAACGTGGTAAAATTTTCAAATGAGGACAGGACGGGAGGGATTGTCAGACTGCAATAGCCCTTTACGTTCCGGGGCCTTCTACTGACATAAACCCACCCTTTTCTTACACATTCTTACGTTCCAGGGCCGCGATAAAAAGACTTAAAATTACGCGTTTACCTTATACATATGCGCTAGCCGCAATCTATCGTCGCTGTTAGCGACTTTATTGACGCAGGTCGCTAATAGTTGCTTGCTCGCCTTCAAGTCGCTCAAACGAGCCAAAAGCGTCTCTATGGGTATGTTGGATGATACTGTTGTACGACCAAACCAGTCCTGGGAACAAGAAGATTAATATGAGGGTTTTGAGGTAAAATAAATTGAGCCAAAATATTCTTCTTTAAAACTTTTTCAAGCATGATGCTCGTGGGCGGCGAGTAATGGGCAACTCGCTGCCCGACCATGGACCATGCCCGGGTCGACGGCGCGTTGTGTTCCACGCGCGCCTCAAAGAGTGTCAGCATGATGACGGGGCCCCCCTCTAGAGGGCCAAAGCCTGCCGGGGTCGCGGGACTTATCTCATTACCGTGACCCCGGAACATAAAGGGCTATTGAAGGACACCGTGGATTTTAGTCAGTACAAGTCTGACAGTCCCTCCTACCCTGCCCGGGGTGGGAGGACTCATTTGATGATTATACCACGCTAAAAAAAAAGCATGATGCTCGTATTTATAATTATAATACTAGCTGACCCGTGCCCACTTCGTTGGGCGGTAAAATGTACAAGATATCATTATAATTTATAGCCCATAACACTCACGAATAATGTAGCTTTCGACCAGTGAAACAATTTTTAAAATTGGTAAAAATAAATACCTCTTTATTATAATATTAGTATAGTATAGAAGTATAGATAGACTAATAGCTGGTTCGGCAAACTTCGTACAGCCTATGACCACAGTCTAAAAATCCTACAGTCGTCCAACGAAGACGTGTAGACATGGCAATCGTGCGGGGTGTGAGGGGCGAGACGCGGGTAAGCCGAGCCCGAGCTGCGAACAAAACGATGTTAGTAGCTCGGGCTGTATCATTCAGGATTAACGCGTGCGTGTTTGTTTTTTATTTGTTTATTTAAAATGGTGCATACGACGTGTGCTGTGAGTGATTGCAAGTCCTCATCTCGTATTAATAAAGATCTGCGGTTTCATCAGCTTCCACGTAATGAAGAAAGTTAAATAAATCTGTTTTGATATATTGTACTTAAATAATTTGAAAAAGCCATTCTTTCTGAAATCCAAGATGGCGGACGTTTTGACATTTTCTTATAATTAAGTAATATTGTTTACTTGTGACAACCCTGGCTGATGCACAACTGTCTAGACGATGTCGGCATTTTACCCGAGATCAAAGGCGTCGTCCTACTGTATGATTTTTATACTGTGCTATAACTAACGTCTCTCAATTGTTTTGCCTTCCCGGAACCCCTCCACTAACATAAACTTTAAGGTATGGTATTAAAGTTCAAATTGACTTTTATGTATTATACTGGGTGTAAGGGACAGCCCGCCGCAATCTTTCAGGGCTTGCTCAGTAGACGAAACTGAACAATCTTCCACAATTTTCTTTTTCAGGAAATGAAAAATTAACCAGCTTCTCCATACAAACTGTCCAATCAAGTTTATAATTTTCTATGGTGAAAATACGTCGGAAATCTCGGGGCATATTCCAACCGCTTGCGGGCGGGGAGTAATGGGCTCGCTGAGCTCGCCGTCCAACCAAGGACAAGTCTATCTAATATATAAAATTCTCGTGTCACAGTTTTCGTTGCCATACTCCTCCGAAACGGCTTGACCGATTTTGATGAAATTTTTTGTGCTTATCCGGTATCTATGAGAATCGGCCAACATCTATTTTTCATCCCCCTAAATGTTAGGGGTAGTCCACCCCTATTTTTTTTTATACAAAATTTTTAATTTCTATTTTTTATGGCAAAACAACGTTTGCCGGGTCAGCTAGTATCTTATAAAAATAAAAGCAAAAGGTCACTCACTCATAGGACACGAAATTTCGGAAACTACCAGTGCTAGGGGTTTAAAATGTTGCATATTATGGGTTCTTTTTAGGTGCTCGCTAAGAAGGGATTTTGCGATATTACGCCCCTAAGGGGTTGTTTTTGGGGTTGACAGTTTGTATGAAACTTTGTTGCTACAAGTACTAGGAGTTTTAAATTTTGCATGCGGGTTCTTTTTAGGAAGAAGGTGCTACTTACGAAAGGGGTTTTTAGAAATTCGACCCCTAAGGGGTTGTGTTTGGGCTTGATAGTTTGTACAAGTATGAAACTTTGCTCACTAAGATGGGATTTTACGAAATTCAACCCCCTTTTTAGGACATATATGCTGGCCTATGACAGGATTTTCTGAAATTCTATCCCTAAGAGGATGTTTTTGGGGTTGATAGTTTGCATGAAACTTCTTTATTACAAATGCTGGGAGTCTCAAAATATGCATAGAGATTTTTAGGACGCGGCCATCGCACACTTCCGGGCACGCCGCAATCGCGGCAGGCATGCTACCGAAGGAGGAGGCGGAGTTATTTAACAATTATACTTACTTTCTTAGTAAACAGAGATTCCACTATGTCCCACTTGCCCGATTTAGCGTGAACATTTAGCACCACCCAGTCGTACTGTAGGGGAGTTATCTGGAACAACATTATAGATTTACACAATACGCAAGCATCAACAAATGAATACATAGTTGTTTTTTCAGAGCAATTTTCATCATTATTCATCATTTAGAGCAGTGGTGGCCCAGTGGTATCGGCCTTGACTTACGAGTAGTAGGTCGTGGGTACGAACCCCGTCAGGCGCATTACTTTTGTGTAATTTATTTCATCACCACTGCTCTCAAAACGGTGAAGGAAAACATCGTGAGGAAACCGGCATGTCCTAGAACCAAAAATTCGAAGACATGTGACATCTACCAATCCGCACTGGGCCCGCGTGGTAGATTACGGCCCACTCCCTCTCACAGAGAGGAGGCCTGTTTCCCAGCAGTGGGAACATTTATAGGCTGATGATGAATTTTCAACATTTGATGATGATTGCCTTGTTGGTATAGTAATTTCAATTCATCATTCGAACTTTGAAGCTGAATCTTCCATTTTCTTGTTTAAACGTTTCTCGGTAACGTTACGAGGCGGTTTCAAATCCCACTCGCAGATTTTGAGTAATGGAAAATTTCATTACTCAAAAAAACTTTTTCAAAAAAGTAACCGACTTCAAAAACAACAACAAAACAAAAAAGGGTGAAATAACCTAATTAATAACTTCTTTCGGATGTCGGTGGATTTTTTTTTTTATTTATTATTTTATTTCATTGATTTTTAGCCACCGACTTCCGAAAGAAGTTATTAATTAGGTTATTTCACCTTTTTTGTTTTGTTGTTGTTTTTGAAGTCTGTTACTTTTTTGAAAAACTTTTTGTTTTACTCTTTTTAGTTTATTTATTAAATATTCAACCCAAATTCTTGTAAAATACATAATTTTCTTACATAATGCACTAATCTTGTAATCCGTCATAACATAAAAAAAAACTTTTTCAAAAAAAATGTAACCGCCTTCAAAAACAACCATAAAAAAACCTACAAAATAACTTTTCTTTCGGAAGTCGGTGTCTTTGTTTTCTTTATTTCATTGTCTTTTTTTTGCCACCGACTTCCGAAAGAAAAGTTATTTTGTAGGTTTTTTTATGGTTGTTTTTGAAGGCGGTTACATTTTTTTTGAAAAAGTTTTTATTTTACTCTTTTTAGTTTAAATATTCAACCCGAATTCTTGTCAAATGCAGCATGTGCACTAGAATTTTGTAATCCATAACACCGATAATAACATCGCTCATGTACACAATAAGCTAATAAAATTCCCTATCTCAAAAACTACTGAACCGATTTTGATGAAACTTGCAGTATTCCCTTAGTTGAATGATACCTAGTACAACAAAAAAAGAATTACTTAAATCGGACTTGTAGTTCCAGAGATATGCGAACTCAAACTAAATCAGTCGATGCCTACTCCTTACTATTAAGGAGTTCTACCTTCCATCATCAGCTCAGCTACATGAAATTATGATTACCATACGCAAGTACTTAAATTACTTCATAAAATTTGCGAAAAACGGTGTGTCGGCCTATAAAATTTGAGGGTTGCCCTCGATTTCTCCAGGATCCAATCATCAGATCCCAACTTGGTGACTATGGGACCACCTCAGAAGTACCTCCTTTCGAACAAAAAAAGAATTTTGAAAATCGGTCCACAATTGGCGGTGTAATCGCGTAACAAATATACAAAAAAAAAAAAAAAAAAAAACATACCGTCGAATTGATAACCTCCTCCTTTTTGAAGTCGGTTAAAAATCCATATCTCTAAAACTACTGAACCGATTTTGATCAAACTTGCAGTGTACCCTAAGTTGAACAATACCTAGTACAACAAAAAATGAATTACTTAAATCGAACTTGTAGTTCCGGAGATATGCGTGCACAAACATAAAAACATACATACACTTATGTTTGGCACATTTGTTCAGACGCTAATATAGACTAACATATACGAAAACTGGGCAGTTCTGATAATATTACATACATACGGGTCGAATTGATAACCTCCTTTTTTTTAAGTCGGTAAAAATAATATATCTTTACGATACGCGATGTATGCGTTAATGCTATCCGCATTTAAATAATTGATAACTTTATTCAAATCATGCCATTATTTACTGAGTTATCCCGGATCAATTCCAAGATCATCATCTGCTGATCCTAAGGAATACAAGCGTAATTATAATATTAAGTCAATATTACCTGATGTCGTTGGCACAGCGTAAGTGGCGACATCACATTGCCTGCCCCTTCATTCCAGTGATTCGTACAGTTGTAAGCGAGCCACTGTATCACTGACTTGTATCCTAAATCAGGCTTGTTTACGTGTTTCTGCCATTCTGTTGAAAGAACAATAACATCTACTTAATTAAAATTTCTAATTTATTATCATCAGCCAGAAGATATACACCGTTGAGCAAAGGATTACCGATGCGAAGTGATAGAAGAAATACAAAATTGGTCATAACTTTTGAACCACAAAAAATTGCACTAAGATTTTCAGAGTTATAAAGTTTGGAAATGACCTTGACGATGCCCCTATTCTATCTGATCCATACTTCTGGGTTCACGGAACTATCCAAACTGTTTAAAACTGGAACATAAAGGGCTAATGAAGGATCATGGTGAATTTAGTCAGTATAAGTCTGACACTACTCGGGATGGATGAAATGGCGACAGGTCACCGGAACAACTTGCGACCCACGGATGCCCCTCAAGTTAAAGGGGAAAATATAGAAATCCGTGATTAGACCTGTCGTATTGTATGGATCGGAATGCTGGGCTGTGAAAAAGATGGATGAGAAACGATTGCATGTAGCAGAGATGAGGATGTTGAGATGGATGTGTGGAGTGACAAGAATGGATAAAGTAAGGAATGAGTTTATAAGGGGAAGTTTGAAAGTGGCGCCTGTTACAGAAAAAATGAAAGGGAATCGTCTATCTTGGTATGGACATGTGATGAGGAGGGATGACACCCATGTGACTAAGAGAGTGATGAGTATGAATGTTGATGGATGGAGAGGAAGAGGAAGGCCAAAGAAAAGATGGATGGATTGTCTAAGGAATGATATGAAAGAAAAAGGAGTAAATGATACTGTGACGTCTGATAGGGGAGAATGGAAGAAGAAAACGTGTTGCGCCGACCCCAAGTAGAATGGGATAGGGGCAGGAAGAAGAAGAAGAAGTCTGACACTACTTCCCGCTCCAACCAGGGCGAAAGGAATTATTTGATAATTTTCCCACTAAAAAAAAACATGTGTCCAGTGATACCCTGTAGAATATTACCTAATAACTTAACATGGTCGGCAATCATCTTAGCTTGGTGTTGGTCAATTCCAGGTTGGTTGAAATGGTTGGCCAACAAGTTGGTCAGCTTCCTCAATAGAGCATCTATGTTGTTGCCTTGTGACTTCACTGCGTGTTGGTATTGATACATCTAAAACCAAATTATTGATAAATAATTTATTTGTTTACACTACACGAAATTATTTTATCGTTTATTAATTTAATGTTATATTAAAGGAACTTACAGCTGCCTCTGGACTGCGACCCAACATTCTGCAACAAAGAACATAAACATAAAACAATATATTGGGACTGAATATACAACAATGGCTGAGCGATCGCCACAGAACAAATTTAAATATTTGTTTAACATACAAGTCATTGTTCTGGCTATTTATATTTGTAACATTAACCGTCTTACCACAAGAGATACAAATGTCTAAAATGTCTAAAAGAACTGTCAACGTCAAAACAACAATTCACGTTGATATAAGGGTCGTTTTGCAGTTACACTTTTTTAGACAAGTGTTCAACAGATGTATAAATTATGGCGGTAAATGTTAACCTACGACACAGGAATAAATTCTAGTGTGAGGCAAAGTTTTCTTTAAATAAAAATAAATTTAAATAGGTGCGTCCCCACAGAGCGCGCAGCCTCGCGAAGCATTTTCCGCGCGAAGCGGCTCGGTTGGTGTGGACGTGTCTCGGGCGAGGCAAGTGACAGCGCTGCCGCGGTCGAGCGACCGAGCGCTCGAGCCATCCAGTGTCGGCTTTTGTTTTGCTCGCGTATATTGTTTCGTGGCTCGGTCGAAAAACAATAGACGCGTCCACACAGAGTGAGCAACCTGTATAATAGCAATTGATTTTAAAAAAAAACAAAAAAACTGCCTTACGTCAGCAAATCTGTGAGTTCAGTGATCTTCCCCTCATTATGTAAGAACCCGATGTAATGATTGAGGGCCACAGGTCTTGAGGATAGCAGCTCGTACACCAGCTTCTTGTTTAACGTCTGGATCAGGAAGAGAACCACCTGGAATAGAGGTAAACAAATTAAACAGGATTAAACTTTAGTTAGGTAGACACTATCTCGGGCACGCCGCTATCGCGGCGGTAATACCCCTCTTTGAGGAGTGGCTGGATAGGCGTCACGGCGTCCTGACCTACCGCATGACGCAAGTCCTCACCGGACACGGAAGTTTCGGGAGGCACCTGTGTCTGATGAAGAAGGAGGAAACGCCTGGGTGTCACCACTGCGAGGATCGCCCGGAGGACACGGTGCAGGACTGCCTCGCGCGCGGCAGAGCACCGCCGTGTCCTCACGCAGGCGATAGGTGACGACCTCTCGCGCCCGGCATTGGTAGCGGCCTTGCTGCGGGGCGAGACGCAGTGGGAAGCGGTCGCCTCCTTTTGTGAAGCAGTCATGCTCGCGAAGGAGGAGGCGGGACGCGCGAGGGAGAGGACAGCGTCCATCCCTCACCCACGCCGCAGTGCGTATGCGACGTCGCAAGGCGATCTCCGGTCACCGTAGGCGCGGGCATGCGGGCGGCGAGTAATGGGCGACTCGCTTTCCGGCCATGGACCATGCCCGGGTCGACGGCGCGTTGCGTTCCACGCGCGCCTCAAAGAGCGTCAGCATAATGACGGGGCCCCCCTTTAGAGGGCCAAGGCCTGCCAGGGTTGCGGGACACACGTATACCGCGACCCCGGTACACAAAGGGCTACTGAAAGACACCGTGGATTTAAGTCAGTACAAGTCTGATACTTCGCGTTAGCCGATATATTTATTTATTTATTTAAACTTCTTGCACATGGAAGTACAAAGGCGGACTTAATGCCATGGGCATTTTCTTCCAGTCAACCTTAGGGTGATGCAGAGAAACAAACAGTAGGTGCAAAATACTATATAAAAAAGACAATCAAGAAAATAATACATATATATAAGATAAGATATATATATATATATATATACATATATGCATATATAAATAACTAATAAATATTAACTAAACTATACTAGAGAAATAACAACAAGGATCATGGGGAAAAAAACATTAAAAACTAATAAGCCTTATGAGTCTGCCAGATTCTTGAACAAATGTTCGCGAACTTTCACCTTAAACGTGAACGGACTGGTTGCCATCCTGATATCCTGAGGGAGCGCATTCCAAAGAAAAACTGCTTGAACAAAGAAAGATGACTTTAAGAAACCAGAGCGATGAGAGGGACATCGTAGAAGGCGATTGTGGGAAGACCGAAGATTTTTATTGTGCGCTGAGCATAAATATTGCAAACGAGTGGTAAGATAAGAAGGAGAAGTGGGTTTATTTAAAAGAGAGAATAAGGTTGTCAACGCTCTCATCGCTCTGCGTTGTCGGATAGGAAACCATTTTAAAAGTGACCGATGTGCAGACACATGATCATATTTACGAAGGTTAAATACGAATCGAATGCAGTTATTTAGAAGTCGGTCAAGTTTATTGAGGAGATCTGCATTCAGGTCATAATAACACATATCACCATAGTCAATTATGGGGAATATAAGGGACTGTACAAGCATTGCCTTTACGTGAGATGGGAGAATATTTTTCAACCGATAAAGTGACCGCAACGTTCCAGTGACCTTCTTGCTCACAGTCGCGACCTGCTTACGCCAGTCAAGACAAGTGTCAACATGCACACCCAGATCCTTGACGTCAGAGCTAAACGGAATGACAACGCCATCGAAGTTAAGCGAAGGCACTGCTAATCCACTCAACTTTCGCAAGCTATGGGGGCTCCCAATAATTATAGCCTGGCACTTAGATGGGTTAACCGCCACCCCAAAACGATCAGCCCAGTTTTTTACTGCTTCTAAATTCCGGTTTAGCTCCTCGATCGCATCCGATACATTGTCAACACTTGCCTGACAATAAAGTTGTAAGTCATCAGCGTAAAGATGATACGCACACTGAAGCTCAGTAGTTATAAGATCTATGAAAATAGAGAACAAAAGTGGAGATATAATACCGCCTTGAGGGACGCCAGTTTCAAGATCACACCAGCTAGAAGACGAGTCTCCAGCAAGAACTGATTGCTGACGCCCTCGAAGATAGGAAGAAAACCAATCCAGAACCTCGGGAGAGACCATGCGAAAGGAGAGGATAGATAAAAGGACTTCGTGACTGACTGTATTGAAGGCATTAGAGAAATCAATCAAAACTAGTACGGAAACTTGTGTGTCTTCCATTGCCCGCCTTACGTCGTCAGTCACTTTAAGGAGGGCTGTCACTGTACTGTGCCCGGGCCTAAACCCGGATTGGAACGGACTAATGAGGGAGTTATTGTGAATGAAGTGGGATAGCTGTCTATGTACACAAGCTTCGAGTACTTTAGATAAAAAGGGAAGGATAGAAATTGGTCGGAAGTGACTGGGAAGAGTGGGATTAGGAATTTTAGGTATAGGGCGAACATGGGCTTTCCGCCAAAGAGACGGGAAAACACCGGAGTAAAGGGAGAAGTTCACAATATGGGAAATTGCAGGAAGGAGCTGATCAAGAGCCGTCACAATCATGTAGCGACTTATATTATCACAGCCCACGGCTTTGGATTTAATGGACAGGATAATCTTCCTGATCTCTCCCGGGTCAACTGGGGTGAAGATGAAAGGGGTAATTTGGGGACGCGTCAGACCAGCAAGGTAGTCGATGGTTTGACATTTAGCTAGACTATCAAGAATAGGAACACTACAGAAATGGCGATTTAGATCGTCTAAGCTAAATGTATTGGGAAGGTCCGAATGTCGCGACCTACCGATACCTAGAGTTCCAAGGAATTTCCAGATATCAGCAGGAGAGGCAGAAGTGATATTACTAAGAACATGGCGGCGTTTAGCGTTGCGTATCATCTGATTACAACGATTGCGAGCAGTTTTGAAGTAGGTCCACTTATCCTCCGACCGATCCTTTTTGAATTTTCGAAACGCGCGGTCCCTTCGTCGCATTGCTATGCGAATATCCTCATTCATCCAGGGCGCAGGTGGGCGCTTCAACTTGACTTTCCTGATAGGAGCATGGGTGTCGTACAACTTGATTAAAGCAGCATTGAAAATATTAACTTTCTCATCAACCGTAGTGGCTTCCTCCAGGGCTGTCCAATCAATATTACGCGCGTCCTGAGTAAGCGCTTCGATATTCATCCCCGCAAAGGCACGCCTGTACTGGAAAGTAGGTTTGGATTTAGGAGGTTTCAGGACATACGATAGGAAGATAAGGTCATGATGGGAAAAGCCAGGAGCAACATGTTGACCATGTGAGGAAACTAAGGACGGATTAGAGGTAAGAATCAGGTCGAGCCAAGTATCATCACCAACAGTGTTGTGATGCGTTGGTTGGAGAGGCAACACATGCAGACAAGCTGACTCGACCAGATCTATAAGCTTGCGGGATCGAGGAGAATTATGGGCAAGGAGGTTGGTGTTGAAATCCCCCATGACTATATGATGCGCGTACTCTGAACCCAAAGATTCTAGTACCGATTCGAATTCAGTGAAGTAATCGAGGGAGGGGGGACAGTAAACAACTCCAAGAACGGCTTTAGCACCTTTGACAGAAATCTCAAGAAAAAGAAATTCAGCAGAATGATTGGAAGAAGAAGAGGCAAGAATTTTAAAGGAAAAATCAGCGCGCAGATAAATAGCCACACCACCGCCTCTCCTACCGATTCGATCATTCCGTACAAGGATGAATCCCGGAAGAGAGTAAGTGGTGGATGGCATCTCAGGTTTGAGCCAAGTCTCAGAAATCAGGACGGCATGGACGTTGTTGTTAGTAAAAGTGTCATACAGTTCGTTATAGTGGCTAGGAATGCTCTGGGCATTGATGTGGCAGATATTTAACAGTAAGCCAGGATTTGGATTAAAATTTTGACGTAAAAGATCACCGAGGGTGTTAGTTACCGAACAGAAGCTATCATCAGAAGAGGCAGTAGACTCATTTGCAGAAAAAAAAGAATCATTATCAAATAAATTTGTCATATATACTAGTAAATTATAAAAAAATAATTATATAAATAATAAAAAGTTAAATAATAACTATAAATAATTATACGGAACCTACACGAACAAATTGGTACAGCGATTACTTCTCTGCACCACCCGCCAGCTTACATTAACATAATAAAAATTAAAGAAAAAAATAGATTAAATACACAGATCAGAACAAAAAAGAAAAACAAAACAATAATAAATTACCGACATAGCGGAACGCAACTTTGACAACAATCTTTGTAAACATAACCGAAATACTGTATCTGTGGACTATTGAGTTGACAATGACAACTTTGGCACAAAGGCCTCGAAGCCATGCCAAAAACATTCTAAAAAAAGGACAACTTTGATGTGACTTTGACATTTGCACGGTTGACACTAGACGAAATTTTATTTACAATCGATCGAAAAGAAAGGAAAATTATCAATAATATGAGGGTCAACAAGTTACTTACGTTACAACAAAAACTTGTACTAATTCATATCAGAAACATATGGGGAATTATAAAATCAATGTATCCTAAGGTGACCAAAACAAACATTAAAAGAGAATTTCAAAGGTAAGTTGATTCCATCAGATAAAAGATATTATAATAATAATGTCTGAAAGTTGTTATTAAAAAGAATAACTGATTGAATAAATAAAAAAAAATTAAAAATAAGAACTAACGTGTTTTGTTTTTCAGATTGTCTCCAGATGATATGGCCCTGGGATACTTCTCCAAGAGCGGACTGAGTTCTTCATGCGACGTTATCTTGTGTTTATTGCCATCCGGAGTTTTAATGACTATAACACCGTCTTGAGACCAGCATGACCGCATAGAAAAATGTTGCCGCGCTTTCCCGAAGATGGACTGACGAGCCTTAGTCAAGAATTCCTTGACAGAAATTGAAGAACCCTTCAGACCAGTTTTTGCTCTCCAGACCGTTGATTTCTCATCATAGGTTGCAAACTTGACCAGCATGGGCCTATGGTGATCCTTCTTGGCTACCCCAAGTCTATGGCAGGCCTTTATGGATGATCCATTGATGTTATTGAGAGCCAGCTTCCTGTTTATCACGTCGAGAACTACAGTACTGCTGACTTCACCTTCTACCTCTGGTATACCGTGGAAGATGACTGCTTTCCGCCGCTGTCTGGTCTCCAACCCATCAACCTGCTTGGCACATTCGCAGATCTGTGTTCGAAGCAGGCTCAGCATGCTGAAGATCAGCTCCCTGAAGGTCCGGAATTCCTCAGCTACCCTCGCTACGGTGTCCTTGGCCGGTCCCGCACATTGAATTTGTGCTTCTAACTCGTTCATCTTGCGGATAAAGCTGTCTTCAAGGCTCTTCTGTGCAGTGGCGGGCCTAGGGTTTCAAAATAAGGCAAGCCCAATAAAATTTAAACCGATTTCAAAAAAAGAAAGTTCAGTTCCAATTATATTCTAATTGGAATCGTCTATCTTTCTTAAGAAATGATTTAATTACATCAGAGTAAAATGTTGGTGATCGTTTTAATTCTACCAACAACTGTTTTTCAATAGCTAAAATCGTATCCCCGTCCCAGTTCTGTGGGTTGTCGCACAGATCAGAAAACAACTCAATAAGTTTACTTTTTTGTTTAAAAACCGTGTTTACGACTCGCGACATGTATGTCCAACGAATTTTTTGCTGCAATGAGTATCGTAAAAAGCAGCTCGTTTTGTACTATTACTAAAAAAATTACTCAAAGCCTGAAGGGCTGAAAAAAATAAACTAACCTCTTGAATTCTATTGCATGATTTATACACATATGAAATATTCTTTTAAAAAAGTTTAAAAGAAGTTTAAGTTCAAAGTTTAAGTTCAAAGTTTAAAGATTTTACCTTATCTTCGCCAATCAAAACTTGAACGCATTTTAAATCCTCACAAGGTACAATTACCTCCATTGTTGCAGGTAAGTCACCAAAACAATTGTATCACTGAGAAAATCTAACAAAACACACAAAAAACTTTAACAACAAAGCTTTCCCCACTCAAGCAAATGAAACTGAAGTGAGCTACTTACGCAAAGTAACAGTGTTGTCATTTAGGCAAAAAAAGTCGCCAGGTATATGAACAATCTAGCGAGATGTCGCATTTTTTTTATTTTTAAGATATTGCTTGAATATTTAATTTCGTTATTTTAAAAAGTCGCTAGTTCTTGTTGTTGCTAAATCTTAAAGAAGTCTCCAAACTCGTTAAAAATCTCCAAGATCTCACACTTGGCAAGGTGACAAGGTCATGCAGACGCGTGCAACTTCATACGCATGCACGGCTTAAATCTTCCATACTGATCGATTTGTAGACGCACAAGGTTCTAACTCGTTATACGGTACAACGCTTTAGGCGCGAAAGGGACAGAGATAGTATTTGAAAGCCCGGTAAAAGCCGGTACGTGTAAGCGAGATAGTTATATATAGATGTTGCAAATACGAAACTGCGCGCGAACAATTGCGATGTAAAGTGTGTGGCGTGGATAGTTTGTGTTATTTTGATAACAATTAAGCGCGCGAACTTTTAAATAGTTCGGGTTTGATTATGATTCTCTGTCGAGCATTTTTAATAAGGCATGCCGGGCTTTTGGGCTTGTATGAAGGAACCGCCACTGCTTCTGTGCAGTTATAATCTCATCAATTTGAGACATTATGGTATATGTGTGATCTTCTTGAGTTTAGTGTTGATGAAAAAAGTGATGAGTAATGATGCTGGCAGGTGGTGTATAAAATACAGTTTGAGTCACATAAATGTGCTGCAAACGTAAGTACTCGTCGTGTACAGGTTATTTAACAAAAAAATACTAAAATTAATTGAATATACTGCGAATTTCTATTCTATTCTATTTCTTATTATGGCAAACAAGCCGATTTCGACTATTCTGCCACTGTCGGAGGCGAATTGGACAAGCAAGTAGTGTGTATTGCCAAAAAATAAAAAAAATGACACAGTAAATAAAGAAGGAGCGATAGAAGTCTCCGTTCGATGACACAGTTGAACTTAATGTAAGTCTTCTGGGGTTAGTAATACGGGACTGAAACAAACAAAGAAATAAATTATTTAAATAAAGTTATGTTAGAACATAAAATATAACATATACCACATTCATATAGGAGGAAGGGATTACAGTTTAATATTATTGTGACGGATGAAGATCATCAACGTCACAAGTAGATCTGGAGAGGAGTGTGTTAAGAGGGAGGAAAAGTTAATCGGGAGAGGGATCTTAATTTCAGGGAGACGGCTATATAAATCTAGAGGAGGGACATTATTGGCACATTCAAAGAAAATGTGGTCAAGAGTACCCTCCGCCAGCCCGCATTCGCATAGCGAGGAGTCGCGGACACGGATTTTATGGAGGAATACGGGAGTGCAACAGAACCCTAAGCGGATTCTACAGATGGTTGATACGATCGTTTTGGAGAGTTTTTTGAATCTGAAGAACCATGGCTTTGGGTTTATGGTTGGTTGAACTGCGTAGAAAAAACCACCTTTCTTCTTGCTGGATAAGTTCCACTCCTCCTGCCAGGAGCGCTGTAGATCCAGTTTAGGAAGGGACAATAGGTCGTAACCCTGGTGGGTATTGTGCGTGAGGGCCGATGTTAGAGATGAGCAAGCATTTTTGGCCAAAGTATCCACGCACTCATTGCCCCTGATGCCACAGTGGCTAGGAATCCAAACAAGCTGAACATCTTTTTGATTTTTGGTGCATGACAATAAGGAATTTTTGATTTTTAAAATGAGGGAACTGTGTAGTTTACTTTTAAAGGGGTTTTGGGCTAAGGCTTGCAAGCAGCTTAAGGAATCTGTAAAAATAACAGCTTGCTTAATATTATGATGAGCTTCTATAAAGAGACATGCTTCTAATATAGCCACACACTCGCCGGTGAATACAGAAGACTCTTTAGGGCATTTAAATTGTAATATGATATTGGAGCTTTGGTAGTATACCGCAGCTCCAGTGTGGCTCATATCAGTTAATTTTGAAGCGTCCGTAAAAAATAGTTCAAAACCACTCCAACGCTCGCCCACCAACGCGTTGAAGACCGAATTTGCCGACGGGGATGTTTTGGATATTCCAATGTCAAAGGAAATTTTTGGGGTGAAATATAGAGTTTCATAAGCGAAATGGAAAAGGGGTAATCTGGGATATTGGACGATTGGGCTTGTTAAATTTAAAAGTGAACGATAGGATTTTAAGATTAAGGGAATTTCCTTATTTTTCCAGTGATTTGAGGTTCTGCACAAGGCATCTAACTCTTTCAATCTGTCAATAAGGGGATGTGTGGATCTGCATATTAACCTGGACAGAAAACGGGATGCTAGAAATTGTCGTCTGAGGGCCAAGGGAGGTTCGGCACATTCGACCTGCAACGCGTTAGTGGGGGAGGACTTCATACAACCTGAGATGATACGAAGGCACTTTGACTGTACTTTGTCCAGCCTAGCCAGAGCACCCTTGTTGCATGGAATAAGGTGGTATGTTCCATAGTCTAAAATGCTACGAATCAAAGCATTATAAACCAGTTTCATGGTGAAAGGATGGGCACCCCACCAAACACCCGTAAGAACTTTTAAAATTGAAATGGTTCGTTCAGATTTTTGTATAAGGAAATTTAAATGATTTTTGAAGGATAATTTTGAGTCTATAATGACGCCTAAAAATTTTACATGGTTGACTATAGGAATAATATGGCCTGAAATAGTTACAGAAATATGAGGGATGAGTCTTTTTCGAGAGAAAATCACTGCCGAACTTTTTGGAGCAGAAAGTGTTAATCCATGGCTTAAAAGCCACTGGTTCAGAGAGTCGAGAGATAGACATAAGGATGACGTAGCGTCAACAATGGAAGGGTCTGTCACATACAAAACTATGTCATCGGCGTATTGGAGTATCTTGCAGTTATTATTTAGGCAGGTCCCAATATCAGCCGTATATAAATTGTAGAGGATGGGGCTGAGGACATATCCCTGGGGGAGTCCCTTCCATGTCTGTCTTCTGTCAAATTCCTCACCCTGGACTCTCAGAACCAGTGAGCGAGACATCAGAAGCTCGCAAATGCATTGAATCATCTTCGCCGGGAGACTCAGCTGTTGCAGTTTTTGCCTGAGAATGGGAAGAAGTACATTGTCATAAGCAGAGGAGATGTCTAAGAAGGAGGCAACAACAGATTCATTTTTGGAAAAGGCTAATTGGATATCTGTAATCAGAATACCAACGCTATCCATTGTACTTAGCCCTTTCCTGAAGCCAAATTGATGGTTAGGCAGTAAGTCTCTCGATTCAACTATCCACTCAAGCCGGTTTTTAATAAGATGTTCTAATAGTTTGGCTAGGACTGAACTTAAAGCAATTGGTCTAAGGCCGTTCGGATCATCTGCATGTTTGCCTGGTTTCAAAAGCGGGATAATAATTTGTTCTTTCCATTGGTCGGGGACCCAACCATGGTCATAACAATAATTAATAAAATTTAAAAAATACATTTTGGCCTTGTCACCAGAATGGGCTATAAATGAGTATGGTACACCATCAATACCGGGGGCAGAGTCCCGGACATGATTGAGAACCACATTCAATTCTTCCAAGGTGAAAGGTGCATCGAAGGGATCTTCTGTTGCATTATGCAGGGTTGTGATTTGGAATTCTGTTAAGAGTGGAACATAAGGTGGAGCCAATTTGTCAAAAAAATGTTCAGCTGTTTCCCTAGTGATGGGGGAGGAGGTTGATGGAGAGCACCCTCGTCTGAATCTGTTGATATTTTTCCAGACAGCTGAAGCCGGGGTAGAAGGAGAAAGAGATGTACAGTACTTAACCCAGCCTGAACGTTTCTTCTTACGAAGTAGGCGCTTGGTTCTAGCATTTATCTGTAAATATGCCAACAGGTTTTCCGTTGTCATATCCCGGTTGTAACGCCGCTCAGCATCCTTCCTGTCCTTAATCGCGGAGGTGCATTCAGAATCCCACCAGGGGGGAGAAGGGATTTTGTTACGGGCACTATTTCTTAATGGGAAACAGGAATCTGCACTAGAGGAAATGGCAGTTACAAAACCCTCATAACAACTCTTGGCATGGTGGTGATCCTGGGTGTCTAATAAATTTGAATTTAAATTTGGAAGAACATTAATTTTCTCCTCCAATGATGAAGCAAATTTTGTCCAGTCTGGTTTGGATAGGTTATATTTCAAAAGTGGAGGAGAAGTTTTTTCTAAATAAAATTTGTTAAGAAAAGATATAACAATAGGGTAGTGATCACTACCATGCGACAAGGTTGTGCATTCCCAATGGGCTGACGCTGCTAACTCAACCGAACAAAATGAGAGGTCTACACAACTTTTTTGTTGTCCCGGGAGAGATCTGCGTGTTGAACAGCCATTGTTAAGTACACAAAGGTTCAGGTCATCCAAGATGTCAACTAGTTCCATTCCAAAGGCATCACAGCGCTCAGAGCCCCATCTATAATGGTGACAGTTAAAGTCGCCCATGACCAACATTGGGCCCTGAACATTAGAAAAAATATCTTTTAAAATTGGCAAAAAGTTACGATGGGGGTGCGCAATATAAATGGAGAACACTGTGATGCCTTCAACTATCCCCGCAGCAATGCTCATATCGCCTGTAAGTGGAGGAAGAGAGGAAGGGAGAAGTGGGACCCGATTGTTGACCAGGAGGGCAGATCCTCCATAGCCATCAGCTCGGTCACATCTGAGGATGTTAAAATGTGGCATACGGAAGCTGAGACTTGGTGTAAGCCAAGTTTCAGCTATAGAGCAAGCCAATGGCTTATATTTATTTAAAAGGAAAATGAGGTCGTGCTTCTTATGCCACACGCTCCTCACGTTCCATTGAAGGAATATTTGGCGAGACGCCATTTTTAAAATCTAAAAGAAGTGTTACAAGTTGGTTGGCAACGTTGGACGGTGATGTATTAGAGGAAGAAGGAATGAGATTAGGTATGAGTTTAATGAGTAGGTCAATAATGCTAGAGATACTATTGTTGTGAGAGGGATTTTCTAAGTTAAGAGCGCAGCCATTAGGCTGTGAAAGTTGGGGGTAACTAGTTAGTTGCGAGTGTGCAACTTTGTCATAGGACGGTGATAGAGGAGGGTGGGATTTAGGTTTGAGGGTTATTGTCTTACGGTAAGACTGGGAGGTAGGAGTTTTAGTGATATTGGCATAGCCGCGGGAGACTGTTGGGATAGTTTTACTAGCCTCAGCATAAGAGATGGACTTCTCAGCCATAACAGACTTTATGGCTTTCTGTCTACCATGCTCGGGGCATGACCCGCTATCAGCAAAGTGATTACCCGAACATAATATACAGAAGGCCTCGCCCTCAGAAATGTTGCAACCATCACCGGGGTGATCGTGGCCACATTTACTGCAGCGTGGTTTTGATCTGCATACATTTGCCACATGTCCAAACCGACAACACTTACGACACTGAATCGTTGGGAAAATATATTGTTCCACAGGAAGAGATGTGTAACAACAAAAGACTCTTTTTGGTAGAATTTGTCCGTCAAATGTAATCACACAAGTTTCTGTGGGTTTCCATTCATTGTTCCCATCTCTTTGGACTTTGCGATTGATGCGGCGAACCTTGAGGATTCGTCCACAACCAGAAGGTACCTTAAGGTATGCCAGGGTTTCCTCTTCTGTGAGATCAGAAGGGACACCTGTTACTACTCCCATCCTTGTAATATTGAATGTGGGGATATAGGCAGAGTAACTATTTTTGGGGAGGATAGGGTTAACAAGAAAGGAGTTGGCGTCCTGGGGAGAGGTGAACTCCACTGAAACGCGGTTCCTTCCCACTCTTTTCACACCACCAAGGACTATGTTGGAAATATTATTATTTATTAAAAACTTTCCAAAATTGACCGGATGTAAAGTGGAACCGGAGTTGGATTGGGAAGATTCTATACGGGAGACATGGACGAGGTAAGGGGACTTGTCAATTGCCGAATATCTAATTCGGCCAATTTGATTCCGCATTTGTTTATTAGGAGGGGTGAGTAAGACGGTTATTTCGTCTCCAGGACGTTTCCGTGAGAGTTCGTCGCGCTGGGGCTGGGATGTATCCATCCCTGAGGCAGCGCAAACAACATCCGCGAACTGCGATAATGGGTTCGGGGAAAGTGGAAGTGACAATGGGTTTGGGATGTCGGGGGGGTCAGGATCGGGAGGTTTATCTAAGTCCATTTTGGACAAAACTACGTTAAAATAGGACTAACACAATACAAACCTTATAACAAACACAAGGACAACACACGTATACAGTAAAAAGTCACAGAAAAGTATCAACAGTCACTTAAAAACAGCAGAAAAATTCACACACACGTGCTAGCCAGACACCGTGGCGAGAAAATCAGCGAATTTCTAATTTAAATAAATAATTAATACTTTAGCAACGTCTGTCTTTATTTTACACCTACCCGCGTTTTTCGGTATCGACGATATTTTATGACCGATTCAACGATACTTTTTAATTAAATAATGTAGTGTAAACGAGCGTGTTATCTCGTCTATTTCGTTGCAAACAAGGCACGAACTATGCCCAGGGAAACCTTTGCCAAACAGACTTGTGAAATCGCCTTTCTCCGTAAAATTTAAGATCCTACATACTTTTTTTTTAAACAAAAATGTTATTTTAATTTAAATTACTAAAATTTATAATTATCTAAAATGTATCTATGTGACTACTTTTTATACTAATAAAAATAATCTGACTTGTAATTTATTTATTTTATCTTAATGCACAGTAAGCGTATCGGTATCGGTATCGGTATCGACGATATTTTTACAAGAATATCGGTATCGGTATCGTATCGGCGAAAAGACGTATCGATGCATCCCTAGTTTTCATCAATCGTTTGGCTGTTTCGAAGCAAAATTCCATGCTGCCAAGACATAAAGCCAAATAATTTTCATTAAAGTTAATATGGCGTTAGGCTCTTTTAATTTCTGAGACAACAAAATTTACAAAATTCCCGGGACTTCAAGAAACAAGACTCACAGTCAACACAGCATTCCCATCACCAATCGCCAGGGCTCCATCCAACAGCTCAGTCTTACTCCTCATGCTGCGATGAACGTGCAGGGAACAGCTTCGGCCAAGAGTCAGGCGCTTGAGTGTCATGGCTACCGTCTCCTCTGGTTCCTGTTTAGTCTCTTTTGAAGGGTCCCTGCCTGATTGAGCAAGGAGAACTGAAAATGAAAGAGAAGAAAAATTTTTAATGGATCGTAGAAATAAACAGTATGGAATATGCGTGACAGTTACTCTTTTTTCTCTAGTTTTCTCTCTCTTCTGGGCAAAGGTCTCACTCTACTCCTACAAGTCTCCTAAAGTTCTCCATTAAATTCGGTCTGAAAGTATGAATGAGAATATCTTGTTGTCAGACCGATATCTCTACAATCTCCATTAAAATTTCAATTTTAAAATATGAATAAAATAAGGCATAAACATCCAATTTATATTAAACTAGCGGCCCATACTAAGTTACTCAGGCTGAATGTAGCTTTCTAATGGTGAAAAACTTTTTGAAATTGGCACAGTAGTTTTTGAGTTTATTCTTTACATACACAGACACACACACAAAAATATAAATATTTCCTCTTTATAATATTATTGTAAATATGGAATCATTAAAAAAATACCTTTTTGGGCAATTGCTTATGTATGGACTCCAGTGTCTAGTTATTACCATGGACCCAAGTTTATTCTACTTTGTTTTTTTTTTGTTTACAACTTACTTAAATCCAAAACTTTAGAAGACACCAAGCTGTTCAGTGGTACAGCAGCTGACTTGACGGTGGTGATGCTGAGATTGCTGAAGATGCTCTCTTCATTCTGTCCCGATGACTTCTGACCTATGGCCAAGATCTCTTGTGTTGATAACTGGGGATAAGTCATAACACCAATCAATAATATCATCATCATCATCATATCAGCCATAGGACGTCCACTGCTGAACATAGGCCTCCCCTTTAGATCTCCACATAGGTATACCGGTTGGAAGCGACCTGCATCCAGCGTCTTCCGGCGACCTTTGTAAGGTCGAATAGGGTTATTTAATAGCAGATAGATTTGAATGGCACTGTTTACTGTGGTTTTAGTTAGTGCTGAAACAAGATATTAATTCAAGAATTTCGCCAGCATCTTGCAAATTTTTATTATCAGATCTGATTGTAGGCGATAATCCCGTGGCTAAGTACTGCGCCGACTCAATTTAGATTGCTATCAACACACTAAGAAGAGCAAGCATTTTTGCTTTTTATAAACTAGTTAGTTCAGTATGAAAGTATAGTATTGTATTGGAGAACGGGCTGGTATCTGCAACTCCACGTCATATGCGCGAAAGTATACATAGGTATGTAATATTTAAAATATGTAGTCCTTACTTGGGCATGTGAGTGTCCACGCAACCAGTAGGAATTGACCTGAATTGACGTTAAAACAACCCTGTCTCTATAACCATGCGCTTTTTTATTTAAGAGATAGAACACAGAAAGTTACTAAAATATAGCCTGTAGAAGGATTATGATACTAGTATACTACCTAATTTCTATTATAGATATCTAAACAGACTTAAATTCAGAAAGGAAGTACAGTTTGATGACAATTTAAATTTTACGAGATTATTCATTATAAAATGGTTATACGTACAACATCATCATCAAAACTGAAAGCTTTGGCCTTTGTTTCACTCGTATTCCAATAGTCATCGTCTTCCATTGTTATTAAATTAGTATTTTTCAATTATTTTGACCAACAAGTCTACGAAGTAAATAAACAAATTAACTGTCAGTGTCAATGTCAAAGTAATTGACGTCAAAATCGATGACATTGACAGACCGTGTTTCGTTTTATAATTTGTAATAGAAATAAAGTCGGTAAAAACAAAACGCACATTTCCATTGAGTTGTCTATGGTTAGGTATTTCTTTCAATGAAAAATAATCTAGAGTTTTTAATGGCTTTATTATTTTAAATGGAAGCAGAGCCTGTGTGAGAAGCGCTGTGCGTCGAGGATTTGGTATGAATACCGCAACATCTGATTTAAGTTGGAATGGTATCCGGGTCCACGGTACGTAGTGTTCTTTCTGACGGGCCCTCTGGGGTCGCGGGACTGTTTTATCAAGTTACCGTGACCCTGGAACGTTAATGGCTATAATGAAGGATCACCGTGGTTTTAAGTCAGTACGAGTCCGACAGTCCCTTTCACTCCACCTAGGGTTCAAGACTTTTGAACGACTTTACCACGAAAAAAAACCTCTAAACCCTATAGACAGAAATAAGAGCACCTCGTGGCGGGGTATATTTATTTGTTGAGCTCACATATTAAACTCAAGTCGATGAGTTTCAAATAATATTACCTACCTATCAAGATTTTTTTTATGTCGTTAAATTATCCAATGGGTCCTCCCACCCAGGGCAGGATGGGGGAACAGTCAGACTTGTACTGAATAAAATCCAAGGTGTCCTTTAATAGCCATTTACGTTCCGCGGCCACGGTTACAAATACCGGCACGGTTCTTGAGCGCTCGGCGTAAGAGTGGGGATCGCTTTGCGCATCGTACATTATCGACAAATGAAACGCACAATAAAACAAATAAAAATCACAAAACAACGAATCCCGAGTGGCGGCTATGACGTGATGCGCTACGGCACGCTTCGCGGGCCAATCACTACACTTTCCCCGCCCCCGTTCCTCACTTCATCTACCAAAGGGACCTAATAAATCACTACTGCGCAGGTGAAGGTCAGCGCTCAAGATCCATGCCGGTATCTGTACCGATAGTCAGTCCCGCGACTAATACACTCGAGAGCAATGAATCCGGGTCACTTAAAGAATGTTAAAAATCTCGGAAACTAAAAATGATAGGTTAATGCAATAAATTGTATTTAATAGACAATGTAATACTCCTTAAATGAAAGTAAAAAAAATATGAGTCACCATACATTTTATTAACACAAAATTACATAAAGAAAAAAACTGCTGATCTCTCCTTAAAACAAAAATAGGAAACATGAAATTTTTGAACTTTATTAATATTTGAGTGTATCCAGTATGTATGCATGTGTGTGTGGCCCTAATATACCCAAGATAATATTGTCAAGGAACAGTCGAAAATAAATCAGCATAGTGAAAACACGTATTTTAATTACCAAGAATTCCCACAAGCTAAATTGAACCTTAAGTCTATCATAATTTTGGTCCTTCGAGCCGGATATCTGTTTCAACTTACGACGTTTCAAGCACAGCGCAATCACGCGCAATACAAAAGGACGGGTCGAGCGCCGAGCGAGAACAATAGAAGGAATTTGCCACAAAAAATATAAGTACATTTTAAGCCTCATTAGTGAATGTGATCAAAACAAGATTTTAATAATATTACGAAGATACGAAGAAACATCAATTGAAGGTTTATTACAAGAAATATGGCAAATACAGTGGACCAGTTATTAAATGTGTTAGAAGATACGGCTATGTTATTAGGAAAAACTCAATCAAACCTTAAGAAGTGTCCGAAACAACGTTTAACAAAAGGATACATAGAAGCCAGAATTAAAAACATTGAAGAATATTGGTGTACATACAAAGGTGCATATTTAGAACTAGTGAAATGTGTTCCTAAGGCGAATCGACAAGACATTTCATATTTCGTTAATGAAGAATACTTTGTTCTGGAAGATTTGTATACCTGTTTACTAGCCGATCTAAATGATTTATTGTGTTCATACAACAAGTCGCCGCCGGTGCCTATGCAAGCTGACCATAACATTAGTGGTTCTATGGAGGTACAAGTAAAGTTACCAAGGATTCAACTTCCCACTTTCTCAGATATTTATGATGAGTGGCCTGCTTATCAAGATCTGTATATGTCATTAGTGCACAACAATCCAACATTAAGTAATGTACAAAAGCTGCACTATTTAAAAAGTAGTCTTACGGGAGAAGCCCTGTCGCTAGTGAAGCACGTGCAAGTTACAGAGGTTAACTATGAAGGCGCATTAAGTATGTTGAAGACGCGTTTCGGAAATAAGCGTATTATTGTCAATGCAATATTGAAAAGATTGTTTACACAAAAGAAGATATCTACGCAAACTGCAAGCAACATTAAATCAATATTGGACACAACTACTGAATGTCTGAACGCGCTGACAAACCTGAAACTGTCGACTAGTTCATGGGATGCACTCACCCACTCATTCATTGTATTTTTAGTCGTTCAAAAGTTGGACCCAGACACGCATCGTGAATGGGAAGAAGTTGCTTACGATGACAGTGACGACGAGTTACCTAAATGGGAAGCACTGCACAAGTTCCTACAGTCAAAGTTCCGCACGTTCGAGCTTATCACGCCTTCGACCAAGGAAAAGCCTACATCTAAGGGAAAGGAATACGCTGTTCATGTGTCCACATCAAATACCTCCACCGCAAAACCAAGATGCTGTGCTATGTGCGAAAAGGACCACACATTATGTCATTGTGAGGAATTCATAAAACTGAACCCATCAGAGAGGTGTGAATACCTGAAAAAACATAATCTATGCTATAATTGTCTGGCCCCAGGACACTCTGCTTATAGGTGTCGCCTGAAGATGTCCTGCCGAAAATGTCACAAACGTCATCACACGCTCACGCATCAATCAACTCCGATCACGTCATCAAATCAACCAGACAATAAGAAACAACAAGATGAAGTTGAAACTAACCAAAGTTCTGCAAAATCAGCCGAAACCGACGTTACACTCTCATCGCATGTTGCTGCTAATTTGTCCACTGCGTTACTGGCCACAGCCCTTGTACCAGTAAGAAAACATGACTCGGGACAAGTGACCGTGCTCCGTGCTTTGATTGACCACGGCTCTCAAGCAACGTTCATGAGTGAAAGAGCGGCCCAGATGTTACGATTGAGAAGAACGCCTGTCAATGGCACCATAACTGGAGTCGGCTCAACCAAAACGAACGTTAAACATGCTGCAGAATTCGAACTACTATCCAGACACGACGCCAGTTTCAACCTTAAGGTCAAGACCTACATCATGTCTACGCGACTCACCACCACATTACCGTCACAAACCATCTCCACCGACACCTGGCCGCATCTACAAGGACTCGCTCTAGCGGATCCAAGCTTCAATAAATCAGGACGAGTAGATTTATTACTAGGTGTTGACGTGTGTGCCCAAATCATGAAAGGAGAAGTTATCAAGGGTCCCCCAGGAACACCATGTGCGCAAAACACCACCTTGGGTTGGATTCTATTTGGGAACGTGGAACACAAACAACCTGGAGATGAAATTATCGTCATGCACCTCAATCTTGATCTAAATGATATGCTGAAACGTATGTGGGAACAAGACCCTTATGACAAACAACAACCTACAGCTGAGGAACGAAAGTGCGAGGAAATCTATGAGACCACGACCACAAGAAACAAAGACGGACGGTATATTGTAACCTTACCAAAAAAATGTAACACGCTATTATCAACCCATGGAGATACAAGAACAATAGCTTTAAAGAGATTATATCAATTAGAACAAAGATTCAAGAAAAACCCAAAACTTAAAAGCGACTATGCCACAGTCATGAAAGATTACGAAATAAATTACATGGAAGAAGTACCGAAGGCAGAAATTTCTAATCCTTCTGTGTATCTACCGCACCACGCGGTAATAAAGGAAGACAAAGAGACATCCAAATTAAGAACTGTTTTTAACGCATCTCAAAGAGGAACCAACAATGTATCACTCAATGATGAACTGATGGTAGGACCTCAGTTACAAGACGACATGAGAAGTCTAATCATGCGATGGCGAATGAAGAAAGTTTGCTTCGTAGCTGATATCCAAAAAATGTATTTACAAATCATCGTAAAAGAGGAAGATCGAGATCTACAACGAATTCTATGGAGGTATGATGATCAACAACCGGTCCAAGACTACCGTCTTACCAGAGTCACGTTCGGAACTGCTTCTGCTCCTTACTTGGCAGTAAGAACATTGCATCAAGTAGCCAAAGATGAAGGACAAAACTATCCTGAAGCTGCAGAAATAATAAGACGCGACTACTTCATGGATGACATGATGTCGGGTAAAGACAATGTCACAGACGCATTAAAAGTGGCCAAAGAAATAGACGCCATACTCCAGAAGGGCGGATTCAAACTAAGAAAGTGGTGTTCTAACGATGCTGACTTTCTGAAAGAATTTGAAGAATCTGAAAGAAGCTCTCACGTAAAACTAGATATTACATTAGACGGAATAACACGAGCCTTAGGATTACATTGGAACATGGGCAATGATCGCTTCCAATACAGCCCAAACCTACCTGCTACGACAAAGCTCACTACGAAGAGAACAATTCTAGCCGACCTGCAAAGACTGTTTGATCCGCTAGGCTGGCTGGCACCTTCTATTTTGCCAGCAAAACTTCTCATTCAACGATTATGGCTACAAGGAGTAACGTGGGACGAAGAAGTACATGAAGACATTGCCACAGAATGGAATAACCTACGAGAATCAATTAATCTATACTTACCTGACATTGAGATAGACAGATGGCTTCATATTACTGAAACCACTATGAATAACACCAGTATCCACGGCTTCTGTGACGCCTCAGCGAGAGCTTACGCTGCAGTAGCTTATCTAAGAGTACGAACATCCCAAGGTGACGTAAGGACCTCCATCATTGCTGCTAAAACGAAGGTAGCCCCTACTAAACCACAATCCTTACCTCGTCTAGAACTCAGTGGAGCTGTACTGCTTGCTGGACTCTTGAAGCAGTTAAAGGAAGCAATGAATATACCAACCTGTCAGATATTCGCATGGACCGATTCTACTATAGTTCTTTCCTGGCTTTTCGGTGATCCTGCAAGATGGAACACGTACGTTAGAAACAGAGTAGTTGAAATACTGGACAACATTGGCAATCATAACTGGTATCATGTCAAATCATCAGAAAATCCAGCTGACACTGCTTCGCGGGGAACATCCTTACTAGATCTTAAGGACGATGAACTATGGTGGAAGGGACCAGAGTGGCTGAGAGAAGGAGAAATCCAGTACAGCAGACCAAACGCGATGATGACAGACCTGGAAAGAAAGGAAACAATACAAGTTAGCCTAATAATAAACAACGAAAAAAGCATTTCTACAAAATTTGAAAATTGTGATACATTACAAGAACTGCTTAAAGTAATAGTGTACTGCAAAAGATTTTTAAAGGGAAGAAAAATAGAAAATAAGGACTTACCTATGAACACGGAGGAGTTAGATGATGCGTTGAAAACTTGTGTGAGAATAGCACAGAGAGACAGCTTTGATGAAGAAATTCAGCACCTGAAATCAAACTTACCAATTAAAAGAAAGAGTAAACTAAACAATTTAAAACCTTACCTGGATGAGAATGGGCTCCTCAGGGTGGGCGGAAGACTGCGTCACTCTGACCTAAATGATGATGTCAAGCATCCGATTATTCTTGATCGTGACAACAACCTTACCACTCTCCTCGTGACCGATGCACACCGGAAAACGCTGCATGGCGGAGTTCAAGCAATGCTCTGTTTCCTACGAACTAGATACTGGATCCTGAAAGCAAGGACATTAGTTAAAGCGAAGATAAAAAAATGTCTCATTTGTGCTAAACTAAGCGCTATAGCAAGACCACAGCAAATGGGAGACTTACCTCGAGTTCGGGTGACACCTGCAAAACCTTTCTGGAACACGGGCGTTGACTTTGCAGGCCCGTATCATGTCTTGATGTCTAGAGGCAGAGGAGCAAAAACGCATAAGGCATACATCGCAGTCTTTGTCTGTATGTCGACAAAGGCGATTCACCTGGAATTGGTGGGAGATCTTACGTCAGACGCCTTCATCGCAGCCTTCCAAAGATTTGTAGCAAGGCGAGGAAGATGTGGACAGATATGGAGCGACCAAGGACGCAACTTTGTCGGTGCAAACAGACAACTGGTAGCAGATTGGACTGAGGCTAAATTACAATTCGATGGGCCAATTGCCGAGAAATTAGCACTCGAGGGAACAAAGTGGCACTTTATCCCAGCCTATAGCCCACACATGGGTGGACTCTGGGAAGCGGGGGTGAAGGCGATGAAGCACCACTTAAAACGGATCATGACTAGACATATGACCTACGAAGAATTGAGCACCTTGTTATGTCAAGTTGAGGCCTGCCTCAACTCACGGCCGCTAACCATATTGGATGACATGGACAAAGATCACCTGCAACCACTGACACCCGGTCATTTCCTTGTTGGTGAAACACCCATCACTGTGCCGACACCAGACCTCCGAGATATTCCAATGAGTCATTTGTCGAGATGGCAACATCAACAAAGGTTATTAACTGACTTCTGGCACAGGTGGCAGCAAGAATACCTGTCAAGAATGCAAGAACGTGCAAAATGGCACCACAAGGTCAAGGAGTTTGACCTAGGACACATAGTCTTAATAAAATCAGATAATTTACCTCCGGGTAAATGGATGATGGGACGCATTGTTGATAAGCACCCAGGTAGTGACGGTGTAACGCGTGTGTATTCAGTGAAAAGTGGTGATAGCATAGTACAAAGGTCATTTAATAAGTTATGTTATTTACCAATAGATATTAATACTTGATTTTTATGCCAACTGTTAACATACTGAAATGTAAAATGTAACTGTCATGTAACTGCAATGTACTGTAACTGATTAATTTAAATATGCACCAATATCATGTGTTAGATTATGATTTGCATTGTAATGAGAAGTTTTCTTTTTGAGTATTAAAAAAAAAAAGTAGTTTCTAAGAACTCTGTAGATGGCGTTGAACTGACTACGTTACTAGGTGCCAAAGCACGGATAATGGCGTTCTTATAAAATTATTTGGTTTAAATGTGCTGAGCATATGTGCGAATGCTTTTTTATGGTACGTCCAGGCTTACAATGTACGATGGCTTGTACCCATTGCGCTTTACGACTTTCATCTTTAGGAAAAAGACGTATGCCTTCATTTTTGCACAAATCCACGAGGCACAGACTTCTCTTCTTTTTCTCTTGGGACATTTTCTTTCTGGCGTGGAAAACTCATAAATTAAAAGACTGGTAAATGAATAGTTTTTTCTTTTTCCTTGTTGTTATTTATTTTCAAAATGTCATTGGTTTGAATTGGTGACTGACAATGACATGACATGAAATGTACGCTTTTACGATCTCAAAATTACATCCAAGTGAAACAAAATAAAAAAATGACGTGACGTTCCGTTCATTGCAGTAACATACCAAGGTCAGCGCCATCTGTCCATCGACTAGGGAAGAGTAGAAAATAAAATCCCTCATTACCTTCTTAAGTTTACGAGATTTTGTGAAAGGGCTATAGACCCTTTGGTGGGCGGTATGTTGAGTAAGATCATTGTATGTGTGAAAGAGTGTATCCAGTATGTATGCATGTGTGTGTGGCCCTAATATACCCAAGATAATATTGTCAAGGAACAGTCGAAAATAAATCAGCATAGTGAAAACACGTATTTTAATTACCAAGAATTCCCACAAGCTAAATTGAACCTTAAGTCTATCAACGATTTTCTTGAATTTTAATACTTCGTATTGCCTCCTCGTGCTTCCATTACTGCGTTTACGCGGTTTGGCATGCTGTACACCAAGTTCCTTATACGATTTTGGGGAATATTCTCCATTCCTCTGTGAGAGCAATTTTGAGCTCACGAAGCGTGATTGGGGGAGGGTTTCGTTGTTTTACGTATCTGCCTAGCTCGTCCCAAGCATGCTCGATCGGGTTGATATCCGGGCTGCGCGCTGGCCACTCCATACGAGTAATGTTCATCTCTTGAAGGTAGTCATTCACAATCCTACCTGTATGAGGTCGGGCATTGTCATGCATAAATATAGCATCCTCACCTAAATTGACCATAAATGGACCAATCTTACGCTAGTTAAAGAGCCGTTTTCTATGATCACCAGCTCTGTGCGACTTTCAGAAGAAATTCCGGCCCACACAAGTACAGACCCACCACCGTAGGCTACTTTTTCTTCGATGCATGCTTGCTTGAATCTTTCCCCTGGTCTTCGATACACTCTGTGTCTTCCATCGTGCTTGTAGAGCATAAATTTTGATTCGTCAGAGAACATAACTTTTGACCAATCTTCAATACTCCAATTTACGTGGCTCTGGGTATATCTTAGTCTTGAAATACGATGCCCACGCTCCAGTTTAGGGCCGTTTGCAGGTCTAAGGGGTTTTAAGTTAGATTCAGCAAGCCGACGTCTTACTGTCCATGCACTTGGGTTACTTCCTCCGAGGCGTCGAAACTGATTGGTGAGTTCAGTTCCTGTGAGAAAGCGATTTCGAAGCATGGTGTTCACCAAGTATCGGTCTTCTCGTGCTGTGGTACACCTGGTTCTGCCCGTTCCTGGTCTGCGTAGGTTAGAACCAGTTTCTTCGTAACGTCGGAGAACTCTTTGTACTGTTGACAGCGACACACCGACAGTCCTGGCTGTATCGCGCTGACTCCGGCCGGTTTCCAGCATTGTAAGTATTCTGGTGCATTCTTCAGGCGTAAGCGACATAATTTCAGCTTGAATAATGAATATAGAGCACTATCAACATGGTTTATGTACCCACATAAATGATAGATTACAAACAAAAGCAAAACCAAATGCTGTAGGTAATTTCGTAGTTCCATCTTCGAAAGTGGCCCTTTTTCAAATTTGATTTTTTTATGATATAACTTTACAATAACTAAGAAGTTTTAATACCTTCATTTAAGGAGTATTACATTGTCTATTAAATACAATTTATTGCATTAACCTAGCATTTTTAGTTTCCGAGATTTTTAGGATTCTTTAAGTGACCCGGATTCATTGCTCTCGAGTGTATTATCTAGATAAGGTACGATGAAGGCAAGTCAACATTTCAGATTGCTATTATCTTTTCCGCCTATTTTACCGCCAACAGATGGTACCCATTTTAGTATTTATCTTTATCTTGATACAATCAATTGATATAGCGAATAGTGAAAATGGTTATGTAGTACAGAAATCAAAATGTTTTGATATTTATTAGATAACTTAATTTTCACAGCAAAGTGCTGGAGAGGGTTGCAAACTTCACAACGCATGGTGTCTTTTTTATTTTTTGTTGCTTAGTAAAGTCTTCAAATGAGTCCAACCACCCAGGGTGGGACAGGACGGACTATCAGACTTATACTGACTAAAATCCACAAAGATCCTTCAATAGCCCTTTACGTTCAAGGGTCACGGTTACCTAATGAGACAGTGCCGCGAACGCCTGGGGTCTAAAGAGGCAATTTTAACAGACTCGTATTAATTATGAATTTTCTGATGAATCCGCTAAAGTGATCTCTTTAGACCCTTGGTCTTCCGTCTTCAGCAGCTAGTTTTTCCAAGCCATATTGTGGATCTTGTTAGTACAGCTGGCGGCGTTCTAAATATCATTTACCGGTACTCTTTCTCCACTTATGGGTTAGGGTATTAATGACGGGACCTGAAAGGCCAATTGCTTGCCAGGGTTGTTATTTTGTTTGTAAACGATAGTTTTCTCCGGGTTTGTTACGTCTTGTCCAAATGAGCCAACTTGCCGATAGTAAGCGATCGGCTTCTTTGAAAGCGTCGTTACCAACCCGAATTCTGGGAAGTAGTTACACACCTACACAGCAAACCAAAGGAAAATGCTGAATTTAAAAAAATCTGATTCAACTTTTCGAGTAATAGCTATGATTGTCACTTTTAGGTATACTTATTTACAAGATTATTATCGATAGGATGTTAGGATTATAGTTAGATTATTAATACTTTAAATAGAAACTTTAGGTATCGCTCTGACTTTTAAAAATATGTTTCATTGGGCGTTTTTCCATTAGCCGGCATGGCCGTGCACCGGCACCGGCGCCGGGGCTTCGTTTTTCCACTGCGCCGGTTCCACGCCGGTCGCCCGGTGAGTGGTACAGTACTCAGATAGGTACTTCAGCATGACCACACGTAAAGTACAACGTGTAGATATAACAATAATGATATCATCAAGCCGTCGACTATATTTGTCTTATCTTTTACATCTACGACGCCAATACCAACGCAGAGACGTCGGATTTTGGATTCATCCAAACGAACCACAAACCAAATTCTAGTCTCGCTCCCTCTGTTCCGCATCCTCCTACCCACCCGCGCACTCACACGCACTCGGTTACAATTCATTTACAATACACATGCAGATTTGCCGGGCCGGCACCGGCTGGGAAGCTTGCTACCCCGGCGACGGCGACGGCACCGGCAGGACTCAACGCCGGGCCGGCGCCGTCGCCGGTAAGTGCAAAAACGAGCCATACATTTTCACACATTTTTGCTTCCCCGGCAACGGCACGGCGCGGCGCTGGCGCCGTTGCCGGTGCCGCGCCGGCTAATGGAAAAACGCCCATTTTCTTGTTTACTTTTTATCTTTATCCGCTTATCTCACGTTTCATTCATCTAATGAATATCAATAAAAAAGTCGAAATGTTTGTTTTTAGTCAAAATAACATCCTTTTGATATATGCAAATGGTACCTACATAAAAAGGTGCTATAATAAAAAAAAAACCTTTTAAAACTGTCTGTCGGTTCGGGCTAATCTCCGAAACAACTAGGTATGTTTTAATGAAATTTCACTGGCAGATAGCTGATGTTATGGAATAACATGGGCTATTATTTTATTGTACATGAATATTATGTATGTTGACAGCCAGCATCAATTAAATCGCAAATTAATCGTTTTGAAAAAAATAATGGATACGTATTTTTTTCTTTTGTTGAATAGGCATTTGCCGCGCGAAGCAGCTCGGTTAGGCCTCTTGTCCACGTAACGGTTTTTCAACCGTACGGCGTGTTAGCCGTGCCTACAAACGACGCTGCCGCCGTGTGTGCGCCGTGTACATCTACAATCTCCCATTGTGTTCCATACAACACTGACGACTGTGTCTACACACGGCGAATTAACCGTAGATTTTCACGGCCGAAAAAACGTGTGTGTACAAGAGGCCAGTGTGGACATGTCTCGATCGAGGCAAGCGAGCGCGCTGCCGCGGCCGAGTGACCGAGGGCCCGAGCCATCCAGTGTCGGCTTTTGTTTTGCTCGCGTATATTGTTTCGTGCCTCGGACGAAAAACAATAGACGAGTCCACACAGAGCAAGCAGCCTCGCTTGTCAGTTTCCTCGCGCGGAAAATGCCTCGCGAGGCTGCTCGCTCTGTGTGGACGCACCTAATTAATGCATATTTACAAAGATATAATGATCAAAATTCGAGTGTTGTAAGCTCGTGAAAGCAAAACTGTACCTACTTGTTTGTGTCGAAAATACGACACTTTAAAAATTGCCAATGCAATTTAAAGTGTCGTCAATTTTGGGTTACGTAACAGAAAGGAGTGGCTTTTGACCAACAGTGGGATGAAGTATCAGTATCAGTAGGGAAAATAAGCGTCAAATATTTTTTGTTAATCTAAGTGATGGAAGGCGATTCCATTGAGAAGAGGCGTAAGACAGGGGGACGTTATCTCCCCGAAACTGTTTACTGCCGCAATGGAAGACGCCTTCAAGCTCCTGGAATGGCAAGGACTTGGCATCAACATCAACGGCGAATACATCACTCACCTTCGGTTTGCCGACGACATCGTAGTTATGGCAAAGTCGATGGAGGAACTCAGCATGATGCTCTATGACCTCGACCGAGTTTCACAACGGGTGGGCTTGAAAATGAAACAAGACCAGGGTTGGCGTGTTTAAAACAAGTTGTTTTAAAACACCTGTTTTAAACAGTGTTTAAAACACCTGTTTAAAACAGTGTTTAAAACACCTGTTTTAAACAGTGTTTAAAACAGTTTGAAATTAAACAGTGTTTTTTACTACACGTTTTAACTACTTTTCATGGCGCATGAATGCCTGTAAAATGAAAATAAACTTAATAGCTTAATTGGTCTTAATAGCTTGACATTAAATAATTTGAGTGTATGCCCCTGCTATGTCACATTTTTTAACTTTTATTGGCATTGTAATGAAATAATACTTCAAAACATTAGAAAAAAACAACAAAATATCAATGAAAAAAAAACATTTTTTTTCATTGATTTTTTTTTGTAAATATTTCATTATAAACAGCGAATTTGAAAAGATCTAGTCTAGAAATGAAACACATAATTTATTTAAAAGTTAAGACGTCGACCCATAGTCGAATTAATTTGAAAAAATTACTGAAACTAAAAAAAAAAAACACTTGTTTATAACAATTTGAACAGTTCGTTTTATAAAATTTAAAAAAAAAACTGTTTTTTTTTCCAACCCTGGACAAGACGAAAATTATGTCAAATGCCAATGTTGTGCCCACCCCAGTCTCTGTTGGAAACTCGGTACTCGAAGTTGTTGACTCATATATCTACTTAGGATAAGTAGTCCAATTAGGTAGGTCAAACTTCGAGATAGAGTTCAACCGCCGAATCCAACTTGTCTTTTCGTCCGACATACCTCAGTGCTTCAAGACGAAAGTCTTCAACCAATGTGTGTTACCAGTGATGACATACGGCACCGAAACGTGGTCTTTCACTATCGGCCTCATCTCAAAGCTCAAAGTCGCACAACGAGCTATGGAGAGGGCAATGCTCGGTGTTTCTCTACGTGATCGAATTCGAAATGAGGAGATCCGTAGACGAACTAAAGTCACCGATATAGCCCACCGGGTTAGCAAGCTGAAGTGGCAATGGGCAGGCCATATTGCTCGCAGAGCAGATGGCCGATGGGGTCGAAAAGTACTAGAGTGGAGACCACGGACTAGCAAGTGCAGCGTAGGACGTCCACCAACTAGATGGACAGACAACCTTATATAGGTCGCCGGAAGACGCTGGATGCAGCTCGCTTTCAACCGGTATATGTGGAGATATAAAGGTGAAGCCTATGTTCAGCAGTGGACGTCCTATGGCTGAGATGATGATGATGATGATAAGTGATGGACAAATTTTCAGTCAAATCCCCCATAGCTGAAAAGAAAAAAATATGCCGCGTAAAAAAAAAACATAAAAACTTCCAAGTATTTTTAACGGGTGCGGGCGAAGGCGCGGTCACTAACTAGTAGTGAATTATCAGATATAAGAGGCGTGTGAAATATACAGATAACTCATAAGCGTCAATGGCGAGTGCAAAATAACGGAGTTATTATATTTTATTTTGTGAAAAAAAATGGGGACGGAAGCTAATACAAGTATATCAAGACAATATTTAATAGCAGCATGCCGTGAGTATTTTTATTTATTTTAATCTTTATTCAAAATTATTTTTTTTAAACATTTTCACAAAAATAAAACATTTAAAAAAATGTAGTCCACCCGCATCAGGAACAGGGTCCAGGTTACCGGTGGTCAGGGAACCTCCTAACAATACACGCCGCGTCCAGGAGTATTGCCTTCTGAATCAAGCGCTTGATCCAGCTACTTAGCGAGAGCCTCCTCAGATCCACATGTTATTAAAATACTTAATGTTTTTTTTCTTTTTTTTTTTTAATAATGGTTTCGGCTGAAATATTCCATAAATATACTTTTCTATCGACCCATTGATCATCGATTATTATGATGGTTCTAGGGAATCATTCTACACACAGTTTAATCGTATCGGTTGCACTTTGATTTTTGGTCCATACATTTTGGACCATGTCCTTTCCTTCTAAATTTATTCACCCGGTTAAGGTGGAAGGGCTTTTTTTATCGTGGTAAAATCATCAAATGAGTCCTCCCACCCTGGGCAGGGCGGGAGGGACTGTCAGACTTGTACTGACTAAAATCCACGGTGTACTTCAATAGCCCTTTATGTTCCGGGGTCACGGTAATGAGATAAGTCCTGCGACCCCGGCAGGCTTTGACCCTCTAGAGAGGGGGCCCCGTCATTATGCTGACGCTCTTTGAGGCGCGCGTGGAACACAACGCGCCGTCGACCCGGGCATGGTCCATGGTCGGGCTACGAGTTGCCCTTTACTCGCCGCCCGCATGCCCGCGCCTACGGTGGCCGGAGATCGTCTTGCGACGTCCGTCGCCGTGGGCGTCCGCCACCGCGGGTGGGGCGGAGGGAGGACATTGTCCTCTCCCTCACGCGGCCCGCCTCCTCCTTCGCGAGCATGACTGCTTCGCAGAAGGAGGCGACCGCTTCCCACTCCGTCTCGCCCCGCAGCATGGCCGCGACCAATGCCGGGCGCGAGAGGTCTCCGCCTATCGCCGCCGTGAGGACACGTCGGTGCAGGGTGGAAGGGCTTGTCAGAATTTACTAAAACCACGCAGTGTTCTCTATTTACCTAATGGTTGGTTTCATCACCACTATTCGGCAGACTTTTAAGTTTGCAGACAGGCTTTGAGAATAATGATTAGAGGAGATAGGGCGTCACACCATAGGTCGTTTGACCCCTTATCTCCTCTAATCAATATTCTATTGTACTTTTTTTAGCCGGTAAAATCAGCAAATTTAATGTGGATTTAAATCTGCTCTGGTCCTTCTAAAAAGCTACTCTATTCCATCAGTCGCCTTTTGCGTTTTAGTGTTATGGCGACGTTTACAGACGTTCCCGCAAATAATTCTCTTGCTTTTATCCAAATTTATTTCAGTTCATGAAAACGTGTCTTTGCATTTTATAATACGTCATCTCAACAGTCACTTCCTTTCCAGCCATATTCTTCTTTATCAGCTTTTTGCGATCTTAGTTTAGGCTAGCTCTTATGAGAGATAGTTCAAAATCGTGAAGAATATTCACGACATTGAGTTACTTTGTAACCAATTTGAGCCCGTGACCCTCTCTTCAACTCCTCTCCTTCCTTTCCTCACATCGTCTTTTCAGCGCATATAATCATCTACGTAAACCATTTTCAATGAACCTTTATTATTTTACAATTTCAGTATACTTCGGTCAATTTTGTGTGGGCTACACAATGGGCTGGACAGCACCAGTGCTGCCAAAATTGCAGAAACTTGACGAGACTCCCTTAGACAGGGTCATCACTGATGCGGAACAATCCTGGATAGTGTCTATAACCTATATTGGGATCATTGGAGGTATTGTAATAGAAACTTAAAATATAAAATGTCCAGATTCCGTGTTCAAAACAAAAGGAAACGTGTTTAACAAAGCCACTTTTTTAAGTGAGCACCACGCACACATTTAAATAGTTTTCCTTGGAGATGTTTACTTGTTTCACCTAGGAATCGAATAGCAGAGATAATATTCCTTCCGTGTTTTTGGCTTCAATTCTCAATGGCCTACTAGGAATCTAGACATTCTTTAATATTTGCTAAGAATAGAAATATTTTTGTTTTCAATGTGACATTACGGTTAAATTCCACGTTGCTTGTTTCATCCTAAAGCAGAGATGGAGAACTGACAAATATTTTGGGACGCCACTTAATTATTTGCAAAGTACGTAACACAAAATGAAATGTAATGAATGAATTCGACTGGGCATAAGCGGAGTGAGGAGGCACGGCTGGAAGGTGCAGAGTTGACAGTTTTCATTAGAAACTCAGTAGCAATCCGGACTTCGGAAGGTAGCGGTATGATACCCCCGTGCCACGGGAAAGAACGTTAAACCGATGGCCCTATGGCTACGCCTGATCCCTCTCCGACGCCTACTCAGAATTGCCTCTTATGTTTCCTGATAGTTAAAATCTTGGGGTCTTCATGTCAAGAGTGAATTTGTGTTAATTCTAGGCAAGCTTGCTTTATCGTCGACCACATTTTCGCTTACCATCACGCGAGATAGTGGGCAAACACAAATCTATCACTTAAATAACTAAAAAAAAAAACAAAAATATTGTCACGTCTTTTAGCACGCTCTTATTAACATCCAAATTGTGTTAATCTTTCAGGTCCGTACATCTCAGGCTACCTCAGTAACGTGGTCGGTAGAAAGTCATGTCTGTACTTTGGAGGGGGTGTGTTTGTCCTGGCATACATTTTGTTGGCAGTTGTCAAATCTTTGACCTTCATATACATAGCCAGAATTTTAGTCGGCGTTGGCAATGGAGTGTTATTCGTCTCAAATCTCGTGTATATTGGAGAATTAGCGTGAGTACCAAAATATTGTTTTAGGCTTTTATACTTCTGCATACAGTGCGTATTTTGTGGCCAAAGAATGAGAAAAAGATAGAGAAAATAGGTGGCGAGTCTATTGTTATCTTAAGCAGTGGTTGCCCAGTGTTAACGGCCTCGACTTACGAGATGTAGGTTGCGGGTTTGAACCCAGACAGACGCGTTTCCTTACGTAATTTATTTCATCACCCTTGCTTTCAAAAGCAGTAAAGAACAACAACCAGAAATTCGAAGATGAATCACATCACATCTTCCTCTCATAGAGAGGCCTGTGTCTTAGCAGTAGGAACTACAGTAACTAATATACTATAATATTAACTATTAAGCTATTGTCGTCAATCATTGTGGGAGAAATTCCTGGTGCAATAAATACCTTCTCATTTCTTTTAGAGGTGGATTTTATTACAGAAAAATTAAATGGGATCAAATTCTAGTAAACAAAAAATACTTTTAAAAAGTTATTCCCAAAAAATACTGGAAATCTAACTTTTAAAAGTAATCACGAGAATGGTTGATGGTCATACATTAAAAATATAATATTTCGATTTGAAAACCAAGTTCATCCAAGTCGGTTAAAAACAAATAATGCTTTGCCCTAGAAATCAATCAAACATTCTTGGTCCATGCTCAGCTATCACCATTGCGGCGACTTGACCAACGAGTCAGTCATCATTAAACAATTGGATATCTCTGTCTACTTCCAGATCAACAAGAGTACGAGGTACATTGTTAACACTGACAGGGTTTTTTACTACATTGGGTATTCTGCTAATGTACTCGATAGGACCATACATATCGTATGCAGCAATCAATTGGATCAGCGTGGCTATAAACGCTGTCTACCTTGTTGCTCTATTCTTTATTGTTCCGGAAACTGCTGTGTATCAGGTCATGAAAGGTAAGTTAAATGTTATCTTTAAATGATGTAAAAACATAGTGTTTTTTTTTACAATATCATCGGGTTTTATTCCTGGCTAGAAATATTCGAATGTCAAATAAATGTTTTTGTTGGAAACGGATCACGGTGGAAACAATTCGCCGTGATCCGTGGCGAATTCAATCTGATACCGGGATCCGTGGAGACAAACCCAAAAATTATAGAACATAATTTATTGAACACCAGAGTGAATACACAGCTTAGATAATTATAACGGCAGCCTTATCGTTTATAGCAATATCTAGCTTTGTAGTTTTACTTTCATCAATATCGGCCCTGAGGGCTCCTTTGAGGATTTCTTGCTATTTTTCTCGTACAAACCTTGGATTCAGCAATTCACGCCCATTTAGAAATGTTACCCTAAATTCAGGCGTTCTACACTAATTCTGAAAAGTTTCTTTTTTGACAAACCTAGTAATAAGATTTGAAAAACTCTTTTTGTATTAATTTATTAAACAAAGCCTTCATAGAATAAAGGCAAAATAATGCTATTTACGATCGTTTTTAGGAGCCAATCAGGGAATGACATCGCACACCACATCAGAGTTGTGGTTGATATTGATAGAAAGAATGTTATGCTGTCTCGAAATAAATTAGGATAAGGTTAGATCAGAACGATGGAGACGAATCTAATAAATACGGAGCCAAATATCTCATTGCAGGAAAAAGAGAAGAAGCAATGGGTACTCTCAGATCACTTGGCAGACAAGACGACATAGAAGAAATAGTAGCACAAGCAAACGAAAAGCCAAAACCAAAAATAGCTCAACTAACTGAGTTGTACACAGTCAAGACTAACAGAAAAGCCGCTTTTATAATAATATCTTTAAATATTCTATCACAGTTCAGTGGAATGATGACAGTGATTGCATTTGTTACTGTGATCTTTGAACTGACTGGATCTGATATGGAGGCTCATATATCTACAATAGTCATTGGCGTTACTCAAGTTTTTGCGTCGATTATTGCTCCTGTGTTCGTTGATAGAATTGGAAGAAAAATCCTGTTGTTGGCTTCTTCTGTGGCTTGTTCTTTGAGCTTAGTAAGTTCTTGTTTGTTTTTTCTAAGTTCGAAAAAAATCTCGATTGCTTTAATTGGTCTACCGGGGGTAAGTATAGTATCCTGTCTAATTCCTAGGTGTGATCAATATGAACAGCCACGGCTGGATACCAGTACATATATTGACTAGGACGACTGCCAAAAACCAGTTTCAAAGTGTTTTACATAGCCTGATAATTCCTGTCTCTCTATTGCTCCATATTATTGATCATATTCTCCATATCTTATCTGAGTATCTTGCAAAGTGGCCGGCCCATTGCCATTTCATATTGCCATGGCAAAATTGCCTCGTTCACTAAACTACTCTGTTTATTTTGGCTAATTTGTTTTCTGACACTTTTTTATTAAATCTTTTCAGGCGACTCTTGGAACGTATTTCTATCTCTACAATTCTGATCATCCACTCGCTGAAGACTTGCAATGGCTTTCGCTAGTGTCTGTGATGGTATTCTGCATCGCTTATTACAGTGGTAAGTTTAGGAAAATTAAAAATGTATTATTGAAACATTTAGACACATCACCCGGCTTTAAAAGAGAATGGGTAGGCTGAAATATGCTACGCAAGCCTAGTGCGGGTTTACCGTAGAGCAATCACTTGTCTTCCACTAAGGCCACAATAACGGGAAATACCGTAATTGGATGTTAAAGACTATTATCGCAAAAATCTCGAATTCTCAATTGATTGGCCTTAGGCCGACCCCTTTTATAGTTTAGGCTTGAATTCCTGTTACTCTTTTGTCGGTTGGGTACGTCGGTTCCACGTACGATTATCCATTGTGTTCTATATAGCACCATACAGCGACGTTGACTTCTATGGCGCTTGCTACGTTACTATTCCTCATTAAAATGTGCGACCGACCGTACACGACCGACATTTGGAATTGGGAAATGGGACCCTCAAGACATGGCCCTACGTTAGTTAAATTAAAATTTTCATTTCCGTCCTTCCAGGTATTGGTATCATCCCCAACACTTTCATCGGTGAAATGTTCACGGATACCTGCAGAAGTTTCGGCGGAACTCTCTCAATGACCATCGGCTTTGTCTTCGGCTTTGTAGTATCAACTGCCTTCGGCTACTTCTTGCAATCATGGGGACCTAGTGTTCTTTTCTGGATATTTTCTGGCGCTTGCATTATCATCTTTTTATTCACGATTATTTTTGTACCTGAGACCAAAGGGAAAAGTCTTTTGGAAATTCAAGCGATTTTGAGTAGATGATGTTGTGGAATTGTGATATTATTATTAAATGTTTTTATTTCATCTGTGTTTGTCATTTCTGGACTTACCCTTACGTAAAAGCACAGTGTAAAACCAAAGAAACAAGGGGAAAGAAAGAAGATTAATATTTTATTTACCACATATAACAAAAAAAACATTCAAAAAATATGAAAAAAAAAATGACCAAACTAGCTTAATCTTCTATTATATAAAAACTTGCTGACCCGGCAAACGTTGTTTTACCATAAATTAAAAATATTGTCTAAAAATTAAAAAAAAAATTTAGGGGTGGACTACCCCTAACATTTAGGGGGATGAAAAATAGATGTTGGCCGATTCTCATAGATACCGGATAAGCACAAAAAATTTAATCAAAATCGGTCAAGCCGTTTTGGAGGAGTATGGCAACGAAAACTGTGACACGAGAATTTTATATATTAGATCAATTGCTGTTCGTTAGTCTCGCTAAAACTCGAGAACGGCTGGACCGATTTAGCTAATTTTGGTCTTGAATTATTTTTGGAAGTCCAGGGAAGGTTTAAAAGGTGAGGCGGTACGAAGTTTGCCCGGTCAGCTAGTCTAAATATATAAAAATCAATGACACTTTTCGTTGTAATGTTATAACTCAAGAACGGGCTCACCTATCCAAACCAAATGTTTAGGCTTTGTTCGAAGTATTTAGTAGATTCTTTATGTGAAGTTTGCAAAAAATCGGACGAGCGGTTCTTAATATACCCGTGCGAAGCTGGGACGGGCCACTAGTCTAAACATAAATACAAAACAGAATCGGCAGCTGTACGTCATGACTGTGACAAGAAAGGCTTTCCACTCACACCACCAGCATAATGATATTCTATGGGGGGACCCACAGCACAGCGCTGATATTCAGTTGTCAAGAGATTTCCTGATGATCAGTTTAAGAGCGCTTATTTTGAAAGTTGGTAACGTCACAAATAGTTGTCAAATATTAACACGTTTTAATTAATTTAGCAATGGTACTGTATGGAAATAAGAAATATGGCTCTGTAGTGCACTAAAACATTGATAAGGGAATGCAATAAGTAATATCGTAACAACGAATAAATAGTTTTACATGTATTAACAGTATTTGGAAACCTTCCAAATGCCTTTTTTAAACCTGAAACTGTGACAACATCAAATTCAGTGTTTTAATTGCATTCCTATATCAATGTTTTAGTGCACTACAGAGCCTTTTTTCTTATTCTCATACAGTAAATTTACCAAATTAACTTGTAAATATTTGACAGCTATTTGCGACGTTGCCAACTTTATGGTTATGCGCCCTTAAGAGCAGTTGCCCACTCCAACTTCTCTGGCTCATTCATCAGCAATGTTACTGACTATGAAATTGCACAGAAGCCAGGACATCAACCCACCTCATTCTGTCAAATTTCTTTAATAGATTTTCAACCTTATCACAATAGTGGAAGGTTAACTTTAATTGGTAAAATTTGACAGGTGCGGGTACGTTGACCTACTGGCGTCTGTACGTCGTGAGATCTAACAACATTTGTTATAAGTTTTATTAGTATTAAGTGTGATCTCGAATCATCCCTGCTTTCTCTATTCACCCAATTTTCATGTTTCAAATACATAATGTTGTGTTTCATATTTTTATTAAAATTGATAACCAATACTGCCAGAAACTTCCCATTGTTGGGAATTTCCGCTAAACACTTTAAAAAACAAGTGGGTTTTTCTTACAGTCTGACTCAACGTCTTTATAAGTATTTGTATTCAGAGAATCATTTCCTAGTTTCTTCTCAGTTTGCGTTCAAGCGTTTTTGCCATACCTATTATTGGAATCAAATATAGCAGCTCACAATTTAGGACCCATTAATATTAGTAGTCATTTTTACCCGTGGTGCAAGGCAACTGGGCTTCTCCCAGTTGTAATGTCCTTTTGTGCCTATTGGCCTTGCTTTGTTCTGTCTCCTGCTTGCATGGAGGGAAGTGGAAACATATTTTTTCCTACTCCTCCACTATTCTTTTCTGATTAATTTCGTGCAGGATCCAAGACAGGTAAATTCATTCTCCGGGACACGTCGAGCTTCATTGTCTCGGCGCTTTTCTGGTGGTTGCCACTGTTGATTCTGGCTCTCAGGAGTTGCAGTGGTTTGGGAATAGTGTGGTGGGTTTGTCCCAATAAAAAGAACGGATAACAAAACAGCTATATTTCGTCACTTGATTAGATTTTGAATAAGATGATAGGCCATGTGGACGCGATAAGTAACAACTATTTAGCAACAAGTGGCTGCAAAAGACATGTGTGTAATCAAAATATTGTTATACAGGATATGTTTGACAGATGTGCGCAAACTTTTAAAATCGACCTCTTCTTCCTGCCCTAATCCTATTTTACTTGGGGTCGGCGCAACACGTTTTTTTCTTCCATTCTCCCCTATCAGACGTCACAGTATCATTTACTCCTTTTTCTTTCATATCATTCCTTAGACAATCCATCCACATTTTCTTTGGCCTTCCTCTTCCTCTCCATCCATCAACATTAAAATCGACCTCCATACATATAAAATTGGCAAACGATTCGTAGATTTTGTACAGAGAGCCGATTTAAGGTTTTATTTTTTGCAAAAGCAAAAATTTCTTCGCGTATGTCGTTTAGGATGATAGTCTGCAGAAGGCTGTTAAATATATCCTGGTATAAAAAAAAAATTACTTCAGGAGGCCTTAATACTAATCCCCAGATGTTTTATAGCATGTAGCGAACGCGACTCAGCATCGATAAACAAATGCCTGTAAGCGCTTCAGTAGCAATGTCGAGAGTTTGCAACGATACTTTCTTCCACCACGATCCATGAGGAATTCCTATGACGTATACAGAAAGAAAGCTGGCAGTATACCAGCGCTTATGGGAATCGGTCCATGCAGGTAACCGGCGCAGGCATTTATATGAACAAGCGCTGATAAGCACCGAACGTCGCCGACAAGCTCCGAAAATCTTCGACACGCGCCGGTCAGCGCTGGCGCCACCTGCCATTTAAAATTAATTAACAATCTGCTTCAATCTGCTTGCTTTATAAAACTATTACCAGAATGGACCAGCGCCGATAAGCACTGGTAGTTCGGCGCCGGCTACTAGCATTATTCCTGTATACGGCCCTAGAGTGGCAAAAAAAAAAAAAACACAAATAATACTAAACTCATTTACTTAACATTTCTTGTATCTCCAATAGATTCTTCCCTTTCGTTTCCGGAACAAATAAAAGTGTGAAGATAAAAGCGAATGCACAAGCAAACGCATACATCCAAAACGTCACGTGAGCTCCGAAGGCTGGTACCATGTAACCAAAGGCGGTAGCTACTCCGAAACTGAACAACCATCCGACAGTGACCGTGAACGATGAGCCGAAACTTCGGACGTTAGCCGTAAACATTTCTGCGATTAAAGTGCCGGGGATTATTCCGAAACCTGGTGAAGATTTAATTGTGAATTAGTCACAGATAAAGTTCTCTACATTCCGTACGGAAGGCAACACGGATGACACAGCATTTGCCGTTGGCATTTGCCGTTTCTTTATTTCTTCTTCTTCTGTCGACATAGAACGTCTTCTATCAAATTAGTTTAAAATTCTAAAACCAAATTCAAGTCTTAAGTAAATGTCAAGAAACTGTTAGGTACAATCCCCACGGCTTTAGTGTCTGGTCAATACTGAAGGGATCAACAATGAACATCAATTTAAGTGATGACATTCATTTGAAACGGAATTACTAACGTATATATATAATATCATGCGTCATGTTCGTGAACGGGCGCTGTCAGTTGAGACTGGTCATTTCTTAGCTGCCATGGTTTATTTTAATTATCAATAATTTTGTTTTTGAATTGTCTTTTTTATGTTTCCTATGGACACTTTTTACTTGCTACATCGTTCTCACATAATGTACCGTCTCAAGTTGAATGATGTAACAAAGGTTCTGTAATCATCTTGGCGATTGAAAAAGAGTGTCCATGGAGTTTCTTGCCCTTTCTTCTCCATGAGATCTACGCTTTGGAATGGGCACCTACAGTACTTTCACAGTTTTTATGTCTTGTGACTGGGACTGTAGCACCGTAACTATTTTTTAAACTATTTTATTTTACTTTTGACAATTCAAAAGTGCCTGTAACTGGCTTATTTGAAATAAATGATTTGATTTAATCAAATCTTTATTATTTCATAATACCATTACTTACTCGTGCGGTTTAAAAAAAAGCATCACTTACCAAAGTTGAAGAATATGAAGAAAATCATTAATGATGACAAAGAGAGCCATTGTAAACTTTCAACGATGGGATTTTTTGTGTTGTAAAAGTAGAAATAGACTCCGAGGGAGAACTGGAAAAAAACAAAACAGAAAAACACAACGCTGAAATTAATTTAAGGTTACAAATAATTACGCGAGACAATAGTCCAGGCTTGGACGCAGGACACAGGACAACCCACCGTCATCATGTGTATGCACATGCAGAAAAAGTGAGCAAAATTAGTAACCACGTGTTAAGTATAAGTATTGCTCACTTTTTCTATAATATAGAAAAAGTTCAATTGCATGGATATAGCGTTTGGAGGTTTAAACAAGTTCGTGGTAGCCACTACTATTATTGATCGAAGTAGCCACTCGACAATTTTTCGTCCTCATCCGTTGTCATTGCTGTAAATAAGGGATGTGGCCTGCCCATTGCCTCTTCAACTTGCAAATAAGAGCTACGTCGATGACTCTGATTCTTTAATGAATATCCTTGTTCCGGATTTTATCGAGTAATGAAATTTAGAACTCTTTCTATTCCTATAAAAAACACTAAAATGATACTTACTATGCTTATACCACAACCTGATGTAGAAACTAACAATAAGGGTTTCCTTCCAGTCCTATCAACGAAGAGCGGGGTTACAGTAGAAGCAATTATTTGAGTTGCTCCAACAATGATGGTGGATATATGAGACTCCAACCTTGACCCAGTCAAATCGAAAATAGTGGTCACAAAGAACAGCACTGCAATGTATCCGCTCATTTGTTGGCAAATATTTAGTGTTATTATTATAATTAAAGCTTTTTTATTAGTTTTTAAAGTGAACATTTCTGTTAGTTGAGCCCTGTTTGATTCCGGTTGTGCAGTTGCTGCAGTTTCAATCATCGCCAAATCTTTTCTCCTGCCAAGTTGTATGAGATTTAGTAAAGCTTTTTCTCTTTGCCCTAAAATAATGTCTTCATTAGAATCTTGGGTCACATAATGTACAATTAATATTTAGATCAGTTGACATTTCATTAGTTATGAGAAACAGTGTGTCAAGGTATTTGATAAGTTGAAAAGGTTTAGGAAGCCTTTTGACCAGAGCGGTGCTGTTTAGATGGCTACTTCCCAATAACTATTGGGAAGTAGCAAGAATGAATAGAAAACCACTGGTACTTTTTGCATTATATAAAACAACAATTTCTAACAGTACTTTGGTTGATAGTCATAGTCTTGAAGAATTTTTTCCTCTCCATCCGTCAACATTCATACCCATAACTCCTGTTATTACATGAGTGTCTCGCAAGAATGAATTAATTGATTATCTTGAAGATTAAAGACCAAAATCTACAAATTAACTTTAACAAATTAAAAAAAAAGTTTAAAAGAAAATTGTTTTATAAGAAAGAAATTCTTACCCTTCATAACTTGATACAAAGGCGTTTCAGGTAAAACAAAAACAATTAAGAAAAGGTGTATAAGAGCCATAGACGCGGCGATCCAGCATGTCACTTGGTATGACACAAATGGACCTATAGAATAAACCACAAGTGTGCCAAATGATGTAAAGAATCCTGTTTGAGTTAGCAGTATACCTCGAATATGAGTAGACCTGTAAGAAAAAAATAACATCACACCTGTAACCTCCAAACTACTGCAACTTCTGAAAGCCAGAATCAACAATATACCACCGAGGCAATAAAGCTCGACGAAATCCCGTAGAATTAATTTAACTGAATGATAGGCCTGTTGGTCTAGTGGTTAGTGACCCTGACTACTATGCCGGAGGTCGTGGGTTCGATTCCCACCCAGGACAAATGTTTGTGTGATGAGCACGATCATTTGTTCTGTGTCTGGGTGTAATTTATCTATAATTTATGTATGTACGTATTTAGAAATATATAAGTATGTTTATCAGTTGTCTAGTACCTATAACACAAGCTCTGCTTAGCTTGGGACTAGATGGCGTTGTGTGATAGTTGTGGAATATTATTATTATTATAACTGTCTTAGATCCTGCAATGATATTGAGTGGAAAACATAGCGCAGGAGTTGAACAAAGCATTAATAATGCAGCATTGAAAATACCAACAGGCACAAATAGAAGGCAACTGGGATAAACCTAAGTGCGTAGCAGTACGGTAAATATACTTTGATTAATATTTAGGGATCCTAAATTGCGAGCTGATGTTAATGATACACGTAATATGCAAAGCATTTGGAAAATCAAAGATCTATACGGGGATTAATGCTTAGTATTTTTTAAAACTTGCCAATGAAAACTTACGCTATCTCTCCAATGTAAACCAAATAAGTAATGAACATTATGCCATTACTAGCTCCAGTCAGGATTCGTCCCGTAAATATAAGTGCTACATTATTGGCTAGCCCTAACATCAAAAATCCCACGCAACAAAATAAACTTCCAATAAAAATACATGGTTTTCTGCCAATCACGTTACTGAGGTAACCTGTGGCGTAGGGAGCTGAAAATAAGAGTCATAATTTCATTAAAATAATCACCAACCGTTTGATAATCGGGGTTGGCTCGAGTTCTTTCATCTCTGTCTTACACTTTAAAATAACACTTATCACTTTCAAATAAAGTTCAAACAATCTTAGATGATAAAATGTCCAGATTCCGTGTTCAACACAAAACGTAACGTTTTTCGTGAACCCACCTTTTTGTTTTCATTGGAGATGTTCACTTGTTTTATGTCTGGGTATAATTTATCTATAATGTATGTAGTTAGAAATATACATATAAGTATGTTTATCAGTTGTCTAGTACCCATAACACAAGCTCTGCTTAGCTTGGGACTAGATGGCGTTGTGTGATAGTTGTGGAATATTATTATTATCTCTTTATTCATCTTAACACTTATAAATTACATTTTTAAATATTTTTACAAAAGAAGAATAAAAACATTTAAAAATATAAAAAATTGCAGTCCACCAGAACCGGGAACAGGGTCCGGGCTACCGGTGGTCAGGGCTCTTGAGAGAGGAACCTCCTAACAATACGCGCCGTGTCCAGGAGTACTGCCTTCTGAATCAAGCGTTTGATCCAGCTACCCAGCAAGAGCCTCCTCAGGTTTTGGTCGAGGCTCTTGGCAATTCAAGCCATTGGCAGACAGGACTATCGGCACAATAACTGCTGTATTCACGTCCCACATGTCAACAACCTCGCGAGCCAGATCAAGATACTTGAATTGTTTATCTTTTTCTGCTTTCACGAGGTTCTCGTCATGCGGGACCGTTATGTCAACAATTATTGCGCAACGCTCCGGTCGATCTATCACCACAATGTCAGGCTTATTGGCAACAATAGTCCTGTCAGTGATGATAGATCGATCCCGAAACAACGAGATATTGCCATTTTCGGGAACTGGGATACTTATAGTACGGCACTTCCGATTCCACAAGGTTGTACTTCAAAGCAAGTTGCTTGTGGATAATCCTGGCAATGAGGTTGTGTCTATGCAAATATTCACCGAGAACACCCAGAAATAATGTGTCGGATCGATTCTCTCGGACGTTGACATGCCCGACATATGTCAACCGTACCATCCTTCACAATGTATTTCCAGTAGTTATTCGTCATCATAACTTCATCCATTATTGCACAGACAAAACCTTCGGTTTCCCCAAAAAGGTCACCAAAACGCAGCCAGGATACGGACGCTAAAAAGTCTACATCGGGTTCGTATAATAGTGCCCGGTAAAAGCGTCCGTGACGCTCCTTGCTCTGCCATACCTCCTTACGATCATTAGTGTCTAATACTCTGGGTTTGCGCAAGTTCTCGTTAGCCAAGGAGAGCGGAGTAAGACCCTTGTCCACTGTGACCACATCTCGGTGCATCCCCACGTCGATTTCCAGGAAATATTCCCTGAGACTGCATACCTCACGGTTGTGCAGGGTCTTAGCATTTAAGAAGCCACGACCCCCGCACTTTCGCGAGATATACAGTCTCATCACCGACGACCGTGGGTGATGGATCCGATTTGCAGTCAGCAGTGAACGGACTCTCCTATCCAGGGCGTCAAGTTCCGTCTGGGTGCATTTGAGTATGCCGAAAGAATACATCAACACCGGCATGACCCAACCGTTGAAAGCGCGCACCTTATTGCCACCTGATAAAAGACTGTTTAGCACTTTATTCAGGCGGTCAAAGAAGCGCTCCCTCAACGATTGCTTCATGTCAGCGTTATTGATGCCTAATGCTTCCGACATACCCAAATACTTGTAGGTCTCTGTTGAAGAGAGGGATCTGAGGTGTATGGAATCCGAGAGTTGAGTTCCCTCTGATTCCATAATCTCCCCTTGCTTCACATGCATGACTGCACATTTGTCCACACCAAATTCCATTCTGATGGCGCTACTGATAGTTTCTTAAAGTTTATTATTATTATTATTTGTATATTTTTGTTTTTGCTCGACTAATCGGGTAGTCGGGAAGTGATGGCTCGGGCCTAAGCCAAGTGATTATCAGCTTGGTTAAAAGTAGTAGAAGTGGTAGTTGGTACCACATGGTTTTGTGCGGAACTTTGAGCAATTGATGAGGGTATTGATTTGGTGTGTTGGTGTGTGTTCTCTGGATTGCATTGCAGGAACTTCCTCACCAGTCTGCACGTGTTTAGTATCACTGCCTTCCGCATCAAGTGGTAGGTGCTAGAAGGAAGGTTCAGAGTAGTAAGAGACTGGTGAAGTTGTTTAGGAATTACTCCTGTTGTGAACAGCACTATAGGAACTATTGTTACTTTTTGCAGGTGCCAGAGACTATTATTATTATTAGACGTCTTTAAACATCTCGGGATCATAGGATCTCGGACTTTTAAGGGCGTGCCAGGAGCCGAAGCCATCTTGCCGAGGCCCGTTACGTATTTTAAACGAAATGTGGCCCCAACCGGCGATTATCCCTGTATGCACTATGCCAGTATATCAAATGACAACCCCCGGCTGGAGTTGGACTATTGCGGAATGTGGAAACAAAGGACAGGGTAATGGCGTTTAGTGGGTTTGGTGGACTGGTTATTTATAACTATGGAAAAACTATGGCCCCTGCCTAATCAATGTTTTTACATAGATACGATGGCAGGGTGTGACTTGCACACTCAACAAATGGGCCCCCAAACATATCACACCTAGCACTAGGCGCCACTAGGCGCCGCTTTTTCCTCCACACACGCTTGATGGAAGCGCTCCCTGGTCTTCTGTACACCAACTGCCTACCATCATGCTTATAAAGCATGAATTTAGACTCGTCCGTGAACATTACCCTAGACCAATCGTCTAGTGTCCAGTTTATGTGCTCGCGCACGTATCTCTGTCTTGCAATTCGATGTCCCCGTTCCAGTTTGGGGCCATTTGTGGGCCCCAATGGTTTCAAATTTGCTTCAGCAAGACTTCTTTTTACTGTTTGAGTGCTTAAATTGCCACCTCCAAAGCGAATAAAGTGAGTTTTTAGACCAACAGCAGTTTGAAAACGATTTCGGAGCATTGTAGCCACCAGTTGTCTGTCTTCCCTGGCCATTGTGCATCTTGGTCTGCCATTTCCTGGTCTTCTAAGGTGTGATCCGGTCTCTTGGTACCGCTGGACTACCCGCTGTACAGTCGACAAAGATACACCAATGTTTCTGGCTGTTTCACGCTGGCTCCGCCCAAGTTCCAAAAAAGTTCGGATTCTGGTACATTCCTCTAGCGTGACTGCCATGCTTCACTTCGCCGAATAATAATTATGCACGTGGAAGACGTTCACGATAATTTTTTTTTGTGACAGTTTTGAAATGGAAAGCATCCATAATGGAAAGCATCGACGTGAAACAAAAATATTGTTTTTAAAAATAGTCATTTTTTAAATTTTGTTTTTCTAATGAAGTTTTTTTCATCAACCCGTTTAAATAATATGCTATTAGAAGCGCAACTAAAAAGTCTTTATTCTGTTTTTTATTTCATTGATCTAACTTTTACAGTTCTGGAGGTATTTCAATTTTTGTGACTGACCCGTAATTTTTGGAACCGAGTGTATGTGAGTAGTACCTACATTGTTATACGTCTGTCTCATTCATTTGTTTAGTCTGGTTTTATTTCTTGAATTTTTTTTGTTGCACTCAATCTTTATTTATTTATTTTCGTTACGTATGTTTTTCACTACACATTTTATTTTTAATATTATATTAGTAAGGACGCCAGCACATCCAGCTGCCACGGTCTTTCGGGTTTCGTCAATGGATTTTCAGCCTTATCACAACGGTGGAAGGTTGGTGTTCGGTTGGTGGAATTTGACGTGTTCTTGTGGGTTGACAGGCTGGCGTCTGTATATCTTGATATAATTATACAGTATTCTGTAATTATATATACACACTAACTCAGCAGGTACCTATATTTAGTTAACGTATTTATTTTCGAGCGTATGGCACTCGTGGGCTGCAGCTGAAAATCAGCGTCAGGTGGCAAACTTTGTGTTGCCATCTGACATTATGCTGAGCTGAGGCCGCTTGGCATTCATTTTTTATTAAGTTTTATTTCCTCTATTTTCATTTTACTACCGAGTAGGTAGTAAAATAAAAATAGTAATATAAATAGTAATTTAATATTCTTTATTACTTTATTTGTATTGTTTTAGTTTTAAGTTTGAGTGCCAATAAACGCAATTTTCTTTCTTTCTTATTATTATTATGTACCTAAGTATTTTCATTTTATTCCTTTTTTTGGCTTCAATTCTCAGTAGCTTACTAGGAATCGGGACATTCTATAATCTACGCAAATAATAATAATATTCGAATAATCTTGTGCCAGTTTACCTGGATGCCGTTGGTGCAATATATATTATTTTAACTGAAATAACGAAGCCTATAGAATCACCGAACCCATAGAGAAATACTATAGTTATTCATCTGCCCGTCGGTCAAGACCTCAAGCTTAAGTAAGTCAAACCTTTCGGGCACGCCGCAATCGCGGCGGTAAGACCCCTCTTTGAGGAGTGGCTGGATAGGCGTCACGGCGTCCTGACCTACCGCATGACGCAGGTCCTCACCGGACACGGAAGTTTCGGGAGGTACCTGTGTCTGATGAGAAAGGAGGAAACGCCTGGGTGTCACCACTGCGAAGATCGTCCGGAGGGCACAGTATAGCATACGGTGCAAGACTGCCCCGCTTGGGCAGAGCACCGACGTGTCCTCACGGCGGCGATAGGCGGAGACCTCTCGCGCCCGGCATTGGTCGAGGCCATGCTGCGGGGCGAGACGGAGTGGGAAGCGGTCGCCTCCTTCGGCGAAGCAGTCATGCTCGCGAAGGAGGAGGCGGGCCGCGTGAGGGAGAGGACAATGTGCTCCCTCCACCTCACCCGCTGTGGTGGACGCCCACGGCGACGGACGTCGCAAGACGATCTCCAGCCACCGTAGGCGCGGGCATGCGGGCGGCGAGTAAAGGGCAACTCGCTGCCTGACCATGGACCATGCCCGGGTCGACGGCGCGTTGTGTTCCACGCGCGCCTCAAAGAGCGTCAGCATAATGACGGGGCCCCCTCTCTAGAGGGCCAAAGCCTGCCGGGGTCGCGGGAATTACCTCATTACCGTGACCCCGGAACATAAAGGGCTACTGAAGGACACCGTGGATTTTAGTCAGTACAAGTCTGACGGTAAGGGGTGGGAGGACTCATTTGATGATTTTACCACGATAAAAAAAAATAGTCAAACCATTGAACCTAAAAACGTTATTTTTGAAAACATACCGATAATAGCTCCAAAGTAAAGCACCGATCCAATCCAAGAGGCCTCATTGTCAGTGATGACATGCAGTAACGGTGTTTGGTCAATCTGCTGAAGTTTGGGAATAATTGGAGCCGTCCAGCCAAGTACGTAGCCAATCAGCATTTGTCCTAAGTCCACTGGAATTGGGAAGAAATCATGTGGGTAATCCATGAAAGGATACGTAGGAGAATTCTTATGGAACTACCATATTTGGCCACTTATCACTCATGTCCATACATCTGTCTTACATCTTAGGCCCTCCCTATCATAGCTCTCCATATTATATCTCTACAATGTTCTCACTGCTGGCATGGGCGTAGCCAGCCATGGGATCAGGGTGGGGCAGCGCCATGGGATCAGGGTGGGGCAGCAATCTAAAATAATGTTTTTTATTTATTTTTGTGTCAACTGATAACTGTCAAGTGTAAACTTTTTTTACGGATATTAAGTATCATAGTAAGTACCTAGATAATTTAGTTTTTAAGGTTTGGTTAGGTATCTTACAGGTCAGATTCAGGGTGGGGCGTGCGCCCCACTCTGCCCCACCGTGGCTACGCCCATACTGCTGGGGCACCGGCCTGCTCTCTGTGAGAAAGAGTTCACCACGCGGGCCTAGAGTGGGTTGGTAGATGTCACATATCGTCAAATGTTTGGTTCAAGGACATTCCGGTGCCCTTACGATGTTTTCCTTCAACTTTTTCACAGCAGTGATGAAATAAATTACACAAAGTAATGAACCTGGCTTGGTTTCGCTCTTTATTGCCATCAACCGAGTCCAAATCAGACTTCATAGCTGCTAATAATAATTTCCTGTTGGAAATTTGATCTCAAAATGGTCTCTACTCTTCTTTCTTTTGGTCATAATAATTGTTCAGAGTTATTGGAGCAAAACATCGAACTCTCGAAGCAGTGAATCATGTGTTATACTAGAGCTGACGCAACAGTTGAAGACTGGGGACGTCTGAACTCCCCTGGATATTGCTACAAGGCTTCCCCATCAATTCGTCGTCTGTTGATTTTTCTCGTTCTAATGAGGTAGGGCCCTCTCACTAAGAAAGGTAATGGATTGATAAAGTGCGCCTAGTGGTGACTAGTAATCTATTAGTAGTAAAAATATTCATTATGATTCACAGAACTCTCAAGGCGCTGCTCAGTGAATCACGTGTAACACTAGAGATGTTCCAACTTATGGGGAATTCAGTTGGAGACTGTATGGACGCCTGAACTCCAGAGGATTTTACGACCAGGTAATCCTATCTGGTGGCGGGCTGGCACAGTGGAGCACGCCAGGAATTTTCATGCCCTAATGAGATAGAGCCCAAAGACCCCTCTCTATGAAAGGTAATTCATAAAGTTCACTTTCTGCGCGACTAGCTGTAGTGTAGTAGTAGTAAATATTCATAACTCACAGCATGCAGTGATTATAAATTGTCTCTTGCTCGGTTTCTCGACACCTGCAGTACTAGTCATTACATAACAAATTAGCAATCATCGTTCTCAAAAGTTCTCGTGCCAGAAAATTCTAGAAAAAATGTAAACCAATAGGAACGTTAAAATATCTGAAAATCATAATAAAATTGTAGGAGAGAGCCAGGATCTGGCCCAAATCCTACTACCATTAAAAATGCGAAAGATTGTGAGGATGTAGAAATGGCTGTTTGGAAAGAAAAAAAAATAGCTGTTACCTGCGGCTTCTCTCGCGTGTAATTTGAAAATTATTCCACGGGAATGTAATACCTACAGGGATAAAATCCTATGTTAACACAAAGAATTTTATCCTGGTTTTAAACGCTGGGTACGGATCTAAATCCGTTCAGTAATGTTTTCGTCAAAGAGTAACAAACATGCATAAATTATCAACTCTCATTAACTGCTGCTCTTTTATTATAGTGAGATAGTCTGCAAAGCTGTGTCATAAGTTGCAAGTGAAACACATTGCTCAATTCTCAAATTCTTAATTAATAGCACACGTCTTATCAGAATTAAATATTAGGTACCGTAGTATAAGAGTTCCCAAAGTCAGCCTTTATTAACCTTTACCTTCAAAATACGTCTCTTTTATTTGTTTATTATGTAATGTTGCCGTTAGATTTCACTTCACACAGTTTTCCATTATCAATTCCTATTGTTTTCTATAACTTGGGAACTGGTGAAATAAACTTATGTTGATTATTTTTATGAAAACACAAAGACATAGAATGTAACAAATGTACTCTATGGAATGTAAAGTGGCGGATTAAACTTGACGTTGGCCGAACTGTCAAACGATTTACAGAAGAAAAGCTGGAAAAAAAAAATTTTCAGAAGAGGTTAGTTGAAAAAAGATTGCAACCTTCTTTTAGCAAGGCTCTACTGTTTTGCCTCGTTCTGAAAGTCTTTTTCGGCTAGTATGATTATTAATATGTAGCTGTAAGGATTCTTTAAGCTGCTACCTTCGGCGGTAACTGTCCAGTGTTCATAGTACTTAATTATTATAGGAGGTACCTAAAAATTTTACACACAAATGACACAGATGATTGGTTTTTTTCATAAACCGTGCAATGAATCCAAAACGAACAAATAAGCATTTAATAAATAATATCACAGCCAAGATTTACTTAAAATCTCTTGGATTTCTAAAAGACTCTTTCCTTTCGTTTCAGGTACAAATACAACACTAAAGAAGAACGCAAATGCACAAGCACCAGCAAATATCCAGAAGGTTATTGCTGGTCCTAATGCTGGCAACATGTAGCCGAATGCTGTAGATACTCCAAAGCCGAAGACCCAGCCAACGGTGACTGTGAATGTGCCACCAAAGCCTCTGCAGGTATCCGTGAACATTTCGCCGATGAATGTGTTGGGGATGATGCCGAAACCTGGGAAGAAGAAGAAGTGCTGATTGGCATGAAAAAAGTAGGAAATTCACGAGGAAATCGCTATCATACTTGAAAATGTGGGACATCTATCAATTCGCATTGGGCTTGTGTGGTGGGTTCCAATAACAGCCTCTTATAGAGAGAATAAAGACGCAGCTTATGCTGATACTACGGTTGAAGAGCTTTTGTAATATAATTCGTCTAAGGCAGAACTAATGAGTGATTACGATAAGAAAACTATGGTTGCAGTGTTAATGAAAGTCATTAGAGGTATATAATTATCTTATCTCAGGATCTACGAGGTGCAATGTCTCTAACATTACAGATTTTTCTTCGCAACTTACATCGATTAACTAACTCTATAGCAGTCTAGAGATAGAACATTAGGAAAACTCGTTTTTTTAATGATATAGATAGAGGAAAGTTTTTATGTTCGTAAGTTTGAATTTAGGAAGTAATCTGCGAAACTACTGCCCCGGTTTGGGGTAGTATATTTTCGTTATAATTTAAGGGGGCACACCAGAAAATCAAATAACGATTTTCGACCACATGAGTGAAGCTGCAGAAGAAAGCCAGTATAAAAATACTTACCACCAAAGTAAGAAATGAAGTACATCATGAGCGATACTAGTGAAAGCCATTGTAAGTCATCAGCTACTGGATTTTCGTTGGTGTACAGGAAGAAGTAAGTTCCAAGAGCGACCTGAAATATAATACGACAATGTTATAAAAATGATCTGGAATGTTAATAGTAGAATTAACTAAATCGTGATGGGGAATTTTCTTGAAAATCTGTCCGTTAAGCAAACAGATTTGAAATTTTTCTCAAGTAGTTTCTTGATTTTTTACTATTTTCCTTCATACTATAGCAAAAGCAAACGAACTATGGGACAACAGAAAGAAAGAAGCCATTTGAAGGCAAATCTTTAGTAAAATTTATCCGAATCCAACATTATAAATTCTGAACTCCGGTAACGTAAGTATCAATACTTATTATGGCACGATACTAGATACAAAAATGATCGCAAATAAAATAGCAGATAATGAACAATCAAATAAACTTGGAAAAGGGAGCAATCTATAAAATAACGGGTAGTACATTTTTATAGCTAGAGAACTTACCAAACTCAATGAGCAGGCAGCAGTCGACACTAACATCAGAGATTTTCTTCCAGTTCTATCAACTAATACGGGTGCAATAACGGCTGCAGCCATTTGAGTCACACCAATGATAATTGTAGAAATATGTGATTCTAGTTCAGACCCCGTCATATCAAAAATAATTGTCACAAAGGCTATCACAACCATCACTCCACTCAATTGTTGCATGATATTTAAAACTATTATAATAAATGCTGCTCTTCGATTTGATTTTACGGTATACATCTCAGTTAGTTGAGCCAAATTTGATTTTGGCTTTTCATTTGCTTGTGCTACTATTTCGTCGATGTCATCTTTTCTGCCAAGAGATGTTAGGTTGGCCATCGCTTCTTCTTTTCTACCTGTAATCATATTATTTTTATATGTATTTTTTATATTATTTTTTTGTAAATTTAAGATGTCTATTGTAATTATTTAAGCATGATCAACCACTGCGCCAACAAAAAGTAACAATTTCTTCAAATTCGGTGTTTGCTGAAAGCATTTGGCCAGCGGTTCGACCAGAAGCTGAAGTTTTTGAAAACACTTATTAATATTCTTATTAATTAAACGAAGTTTTACCTTTCATAACTTGAAAAACAGCAGTTTCAGTGACGAAGATAAGGACTAACGCAATGTATAGCCCGCATAGAGCCACCCCCAGCCAACATACAGCCGTGTAAGAAACAAACGGACCCACGGAATACACTAACAAGGTTCCCAGAGTGTTTGAGAATCCTGTCAGGGTTAACAGAGTACCTCGAATTCTTGTTGATCTGGAAGAAGAAAATGTTTTAATTTTACTGATGAAACACTCAATCGATTACGCAAAGAATGCACTTAAGGAAATTGGAGAAATAGACTCTTCCTAAAAATAGTGTGAATGCTGGGTGCTGCCCAGCTATGCTATTCTCATCGGTTCGGTGACCCAGGTACTCCCTACGAAATCGTCGGCAACTCGAAGGCGCTGGTTGCCTTTCTCGGAATGATTATGATGATGCTCTATGCCCAGAAGACTTCTGAAGACGTTCTATGAAAGGGTGCGTCTCATTTCATATAAAGTTATTTGATATATTTTCGTTTCAATAACGTTCACATGATATAATCAACGTGAGATATACCAACGATTGATATAATTTCTTTGCACATAATGTTTGTGTTACTCTAAAACTCATTTTATATAATTTTATTTGATATAACGTTTATTTAAGCGAAAATCATTATGATAACGTTTAAACACATAATTTAACGTTTAAACTATTTTCTTTGACGACTGGCTTATCCTTTGGACTTTGATTGTTTGCCTTCACGATTGCTATTGTTATTAGAAAAATTTTGTATCCAAGAGCGAGCGAAGCGAGCTCGGGACATGGGACACCCCGACACGGACAGATTAAGTTCGAAGGGGATGGCGGGTTCTGAAAGACCCCGCCATCCCCTTCGTGTTAGGTTACTGTAAACCTTGCACGCAGAAATAGGAGCCTCGTGAAGCGAGGCTCCGTGGAGCCAACATTACAGGTAGTAATCAGTTATTTGACCTAGGATGCAAGAGCGGGCGAAGCGAGCTCGGGACTTGGGGCACCCGACACGGACGGGTTAGGTTCGACGGGTTCGAGTTCGAAGTTACTTTAAACCCTGTACGCAGAAATAGGAGCCCCGCGTAGCGTGGCTCCGTCGAGCATTCATGGCAGGTGGTACTATTACTAGGTACATCAGAGTTAGATTACTTACCAGGAAGAAAAAAAATTACACCAACTAAGTTTTATGTCTTTTGAGTGGTATACAAAACGATTTTATACTCATTGATTGTTATGCTAATAAAAATTAGTCATTATAAAATTATGTCAATCGTTTATTATACACACATCAAAAGTGTCTAGGGATCAAGCATTTTTATGCGGATTTCTTGAGATTGAGATGTGGCTTTGTAATAAATTTATGATTTTATAAATTTATATGGATCCTTTTTGGTGCATTTCATAATTTGAATCAGGAACTGTGAATCAAATTCGAGTAAAAGATGAAAATCAGCTGTCAATATTTTCCCTATAAAAACATACAACGCATTGAAGACATTATTAGTGCTACTGTTTCCCTACTACTGATTAAAACCAACGTTATTATGGAGCGGCGACGTCATTTAAGCAGGGAAGAAATGCTCAGAGCCGTGGGAATGATAGAAGCTGGTTCCCGGCAACGTACTGTGGCTTTAGCTCTGAATACAAGTCAGAGTGTTATCAGTCGACTTTGGACACGTTACCGAAGCACTGGTACCGTGGCTGAGCGCCATGGAGGACGGTATCGCTGCACCACACGGAGACAAGACCGATACATTCAAATCTTAACTCGAAGAGCTCCAACAATAACCGCCATGATGTTAGCCGTGAGGCTAAATCACTCTTCAGGGAACTTAATTAGCGACCAAACAGTCAGAAACCGCTTGCATGAAGTGAACCTTCATTCCCGAAGACCGCTACGGGTACCACCTATAGCAAAGCACAATCGTAGGATTCGATATCAATGGGCTCTTGAACACAGAAATTGGGCAGAAGAACAATGGCGTTTCGTGTGCTTTTCTGATGAGTCTCGTTTCGGTATGAGACCGGATACAAGACGTATACGACACTGGAGAACCCCTGGACGCCAACAGCGATTAAAATCCTGCCAGGAAGTCCATCCTTATAGTGGTGGAACCATCATGGTATGGGCGGGTCTTTGGATCGGCGGAAGAATTGAGTTGATTTGGATCAGAGGCAACCTCAACGCTCAAATTTATGCTGAGACGATTGTATCAGACGTCATCGTTCCTCTACAAGTGCAAATCGGTCCCTTATTTCAGTTAATGCATGATAATGCACGACCGCACACCGCAAGAGTTGTAAGACAGACTCTCGCCGCAGCTAACATCAATGCCTGCCCTGGCCTGCTCAGTCGCCAGACTTGAATCCGATTGAGCATGCATGGGATATGCTACAGACAAGAGCTCTGCCGAATATGGAGGGTATCCAGTCGCAAGAAGACCTTTTTTTGTTGTTGCAACGAACATGGGCGGCCATTCCACAGCGTGATTTGGATGAACTCATTTTGAGTATGCCAAACCGATGTTCTTGTGTTGTTAGTGTTCGCGGTAGAAACACGGATTATTAATTGTTTAAGTTACCCAATAAAATTTTAAAGAAAACTGTTATTTCAGTCTTTTTTTCGAACTTTTGTGTTAGTGGTTCAAATGTCAAAAATCCCTTTATTAGGAAAATGGCAAATTTCTTTATTAATGCAAAGGTGACTTGGTTTATCGTTACTGTGACAAACGAAAACACTTTATTTGATGAATCCTTAAAGAAAATTTTAATTAATATCAATCAGGAGAAAAGTTATTGCAAAAATATATGTTGATCCCTAGACACTTTTGATGTGTGTATTAACAGATCATTATATCAAATAAAATAATATATTCAGTTGTTATCTCTTGTAAATATTAGAGATTTTGTAGTTATATTATATATTACTTTCCCTCTATGAAACGGTACTCACGCAAATTCTCCAATGTAGACGAGATTGGTCACAAATAGAAATCCGTTGCCGACTCCGGCGATAATACGGCCTGCGTATATCATGGCTAAGTTGACGGCGAAAGCCATCACAATATACGCAAGCAAGAGAATGCCGCCCCCAATATAGAGACAAGGTTTTCGACCTATCGTGTTATAAAGGTAACCTGAGACATAGGGACCTGCAAAATATGAAAAGGATTTCATTTATTACTTGTTTTGAGGGCCATAGAATTTTTGACAGTCGCAGAGGTCGGTCTTCAAGGTTGCTAAGGTTGATTTGTTGATGAATAACCATTTAGCGATCGAGTTTCCTCCGTGGCTCGGAAAGCACGCACACTTTCCAAGATCACGGTTCCGCGACACCGTCAGGCTTTGGTCCTCTGTGGGGCCCACCAAATAAGTTACACCTCTACTTAACCCTTAAGGATTCACATGATGTATGTATTTACCTGTAATAGTCCCAATGAAAATAACGGAGACGATCCAAGATGCTGCTACATCATCGATGACATTTTCAAAGGGTGTCTCGTCAGGGTTCTGAAGTTTGGCCAGCACTGGTGCTGTCCAGCCTATCGTGAAGCCAACAATTAACTGGCCCAGGTATACTGAAATAAGATTTATGTGTTAGACTATAAGCTGCTGTTAGCTTTTAGGAAGTGTGGAACATTAGATGAACAGATGACAACATTATTGCTATCGCTGATTTATCCTTGCTGGAAGATTACGCAGGCATGCAAAAGGAAAATTGTGCCAAATTTCAAACGCCAGTATTTGTGTTTTTGTGTGTTACTCAAAAACTATTTCCGCTGTCTGAATCCCACAGCCTCTATAGAGAGATACGAGTATCTAAACTACTTGTTGACGGTTTTCGTAACCCAAGAGCTGGCTTTTACCCTGGCCAGAGACTTAGTAGGTATTGTCATTCAAAGTGGCAACGTCGCCAGTCCCTTGGGGACATTACCACCTGACAGCGTTAAGGTGAAATTTTTCGATGCCTTGTAATAGTTTACTTTCATTTTATTATAAAAATATTTTAGTAATGTAAAATTAACAATAGGAATTGTTAATTTGTTTTAAGTCACAACTTAAATTCATTGTATGATTTTCCGGAGCGATACCTATATTAGCATTATGATTTTCTGCATCGAGATGGATAGATGTCAGTAGTAAGAGTATGTAGATGTTTGTATTACTGTCAGAAAACGGACGAAAGATGTTTTGATCAGATTTGTTGTTTTTGTTAGTTTTAGAATTTTATTTATTTGGAATCATCTTCCTGCCCTTATTCCATTTTATTTGGAGTTTGCGCAATACCTTTTTTTTCATTTATTTTGATTAAACAGTTTCCTAAAATAGGGTTCTTTTCTATTATTTTCAACTGAACAGTGAGGTGAACTCTGTCCGTAATGTAATATGTGGCAATGGTGTGCATGTTTTTGTTTTAATGCCAATATTATTAGTTAAGTTTTTGTTATTTTTTAATCGATTTATTTTTATTATTATAACTTAGATTTTTTTTTCACAGTAGGGACTGTTGTTTTTGTGAACCTAAATTTAAAAAAATGTAAAATACTTACAGCATGATGCTATCAAATATTGTTTACTTAAACTTGTCTTAATTTCGGCTCCCATTGCAATTGCAAACTAAAATTAGTATTAAATTATTTATCTAAGATTATTAAAAAAAAAGTAAAATAATTATATATAAATAATATGTGCGTTACTATACCGCTTTTATTCGCACGCAGAATTGAACTGAGTCATTTGTATATTTATATGTATCCTTTATTTCTTTATAAATCAAATTGTGGGTGTTTCTGATTGCCGATTAGGTCTAAGTAACTTGCAACTACTTGCAAGTCATCCACACGTTCAAGTCTGGCTGTCAACCACAAATATTGTACGCAATAATTTGTGTCCTAATAAGGGGACGTTCATACAAACTGCGAGGCGCTTTTGGAGAATTTTTGACACACCTACCTACTCCTTTTTTGGGTCCATATTGGCTCACCTAAAGTTCTTTACCCGAAATTGTGCTTCCTAACCATTTGTAATCCGAATGATCACTCTTCCTAAAATTTTTCGTCCTAAAGTTTTTCATTCATACTATTTGTCTGTAGTGCTACCGGCGATGTTCATAACACTTATGTTCCCGAAAATTGTAATTGTAATTAATAATATCATTGTTGAAAATAATTATATTTAAACTCCTACTGTTTTTTATCATAACGCTTTTGTTCCTAAACTTGCGTCGAGCTACCTTGGTAGGTGGTAATCAGTAATTTACGCTCGCTCTTGCATCTTTAATCAAATTGCCGACTACCACCTACCAAGGTAGTTCGACGGAGCCCCGCTTCGCGGGGCTCCTCCGCGGGGAGTCGGGATGCCCCAAGTCCCGAGCTCGCTTCGCTCGCTCTTGCATCCTTTTATATCTAAACAAAAAAGATATGACTTTGAATAATAGTGTAAAAGATGGTTATGTTGAGAAAATATAGGGAAACAAATAAAAGTATAATAGATGTTTATTGCTACTGACATTATGAAGTTGAATGCTTCGGAATTATGAACATTAGAGACAGTAGTTAGGAATTGTGATTGTTAGGATGAAAAATGTTAGGAAGAACATTTTCGGATTTCTAATAATCGGAGTTGAAAATTTAGGTGAAGTTTGACGCACCGCCTTTTTTAGGTGCTCGAGCTACCTTGGTAGGTGGTAGTCGGCGATTTGACTAAGGATGCAAGTGCGAGCGTATATTACTGATTACCACCTACCAAGGTAGCTCGATGCAAGTTTAGGGATAAAAGCGTTATGAAAGAAAACAGTAGGAGTTTAAATATATTTTCAATAATGATATTATTAATTACAATTTTCGGAAACATGAGTGTTATGAACATCGCCGGTAGCACTACAAAAAGTATGAATGAAAACTTTAGGATGAAAAATTTTAGGAAGAGTGATCATTCGGATAACAAATGGTTAGGAAGAACAATTTCGGGTAAACGACTTTAGGTGAGCCAATATGGACCCAATTTTTACACATAGAAACCGATTGCTATTTTTAAGGTGATAGGATTACTGATAAAAATATAGATCTGTAGGTACACAGTCAATACAATTAGCTAAAACAGACGTAGAGATTTCTGCGTAATTTCAACTTAACCGATTATTATGGGTACACTACGATAATACGAAAAACTTTATTCCGAAATTCATAAATACGAATTTCAAAATACCGATTTTCATAATTCCGAATGGTTCAAAATTCCTAATATAACAACTCCGATTGATCATTATTCCTATTTTCATAATTCCGAAATTTCAATATTCCTAACATTTATAATTACTATTTTCAAAATACCGAATTTCAATAGACCGAATATCAAAAATTCCCCGACATAAATAATAATAAAATATTTCGGAGTATTTGGGTGTTCCCGATTATTATCGCTCGTATTATGATTTTTTTTAGCTAGTCTGCTCTGTCCCACTCCTGAGCAAAGGCCTTCTTCCACTCCTTCCATTTCTTGCGAACCCGTGCGTCCTCCTTCCTGTAATCGGGTTCATCCCGCCATCTCCTTCGTGGCTTGCCGCGACCACGCCTCAAGGTTTCAGAGCACGTTCAGTTGTCAGCTATTTTGGCCCACAGTTTGTCCGCTACGCCTCAATGTTTCAGAGCTCCAGTTGTGAGCTATTTTGGCCCACAGTTTGTCCGCTACGCCTCAATGTTTCAGAGCACCAGTTGTGAGCTATTTTGGCCCACAGTTTGTCCGCTACGCCTCAATGTTTCAGAGCACCAGTTGTGAGCTATTTTGGCCCACAGTTTGTCCGCTACGCCTCAATGTTTCAGAGCTCCAGTTGTGAGCTATTTTGGCCCACAGTTTGTCCGCTACGCCTCAATGTCTCAGAGCTCCAGTTGTGAGCTATTTTGGCCCACAGTTTGTCCTCTACGCCTCAATGTCTAGAGCTCCAGTTGTGAGCTATTTTGGCCCACAGTTTGTCCGGCATGCGACAGACATGTCCTGCCCAGTCCCATTTGAGTTGGGCAGCCTTCTGAGCCACGTCAGCTATATTTGTTTTGGAGCGCAGTATTGTATTTAGAACGCGTTCCGTTAATTTAACACCATGTTTACTGCGCTCCATTGCTCGTTGGCAAACCTTGAGTTTGGACTTCTTGAGCTCGTATGATTATATTCATTTATAGTAACTTTAAAGACAAAATACTCGTTAAAACGAATCAAACGAGTCCAAACTCGATGGGGTTCCTATGTTCCGTTCCAGCTCCATTACCGTATCAGATCTCTACATAATTATGCTTGTAAAATAGAAGCTCAATCAGAAACGTGAAGTGTGTGAAAAACTTACAAGATTTGATTACTGACAGATAACGGGGCAAGAAAACAGGTAGATTGTGTGGACGCGGACTTAGAAATCTGAGAGTACAGTATTAAGAAATTATCAAATATCTCACAACATTATCTTGAAATAGTACTACCTATCAAATATTTATCAAAACAATTACTTATCGCTGTCGTAATATATGATGTAGGCATTATTGAATAGGTATTGATTAAAATATTTTAATACTATAGTGACAACAAATGATTAAAAATCACGACTTAGATAAAACAAAAATGAATTGTGAAGGATTATGAAACGGATATCATTTTAAGGTACCTAAAGTCCGTACCTAAATGGGTCAAAATCTTAGCGGGCCTTACCACGAGCTTCAAACGCGATCCAGTTTAGACTGTGGGAAGGAGATAGAGCTATACAAGTCGTCTAGCGCCATCTCTTAAGCTGAAGAATTTGATTGGTTAAACGCGCTAATATCAGGAACTACTGGTCGTTGTGCCACGCAAAAAAAATAGTTTTTAAGGAAACAATCAGTACATCTCGCACCTCCGATTTTTTTTTTAATCATTTATTTAGAGGCTTGCAGCACATTTGTACGAGGTCAGCCTCGTAAGGTAATACATTTAAAAAATAAACTAAAATACTATCTATAAACTTATATATATAACTATTATACACGAGTGTGAGTTTAAAAAACGAGCGAAGCGAGTTTTTTAAAAGTATCACACGAGTGTATTGTACAGTTTCATACACTACTTTATCTACTTTCATTGAATACGAATTTATCAAATAAAAGATAAAGATTGACACAGTATTATGGCGCCAAACTTCCCGTTATTACAGCGCATGGGACACAGCGCGCGCAGCCACAGATAAAAAATCAAATGGATGTATCTATGATCTGTACCTAATCTGTATCGTAATGAAAAAAAAAATTATTATAACATCATTTTGTTAGCGAAATAGTGTCATAATTTAATTTTTTAATTTCATTTCGATATACTGTGTGTAAAGTACGTCATTATAAACTCGTTTTGAGTTTTGTATTTTGAATTTAACGATATGAGAGTAGATAAAAATATTTAAAACACAACCACTACCTAATTGCGGATTACACTGTCATCATAGCAGAGTCTCTGCAGGAGCTGAAAGAAATGCTGAACAGCCTGAGCGATTCTTCAAGGCGTGTGGGTCTCGGAATGAATCTGGACTAAACCAAACTCATGTTTAATGGTCATTTCACCCCGAGACCTTTAATCGTGAATGGTGCTGCCCTCGAGGTTGTGCACATTTATCTAGGCCAAACTGTACAACTGGGCTGGCACAACTTTGAGAAGGAGGCAGCTAGAAGAATACGCTTGGGCTGGGCGGCATTCGGGAAGCTGCGTCATATCTTTGAATCATCGATCCCACAATCCCTTAAAACCAGGGTTTACAACCACTGTGTCCTACCCGTAATGACTTACGGAGCCGAAACGTGGACACTTACCATCGGCCTGGTCCACAAATTTAAGGTTGCTCAGCGTGCAATGGAGAGAGCAATGTTCGGGGTTTCTCTGGTGGATAGAATTCGTAACGAAGTCATTCGCCAGAGAACCAAAGTAACCGACATTGCGCTTAGAATCAGCATGCTGAAGTGGAAGTGGGCCGGCCACGTCTGTAGACGGACAGACGGCAGATGGAGCAAACATGTGCTAGAGTGGAGACCGCGAATGGGTAAACGCAGTGTAGGACGCCCTGCTGCAAGATGGGTCGATGATTTAAGGAAGGTGGCTGGCAGTGGATAGATGCGAGCTGCCCAGGACCGGGATGGTTGGCGCTCTTTGGGGTAGGCTTACGTTCAGCAGTGGACGGCAATAGGCTGGATAAACATTGTATGGGGATATTTTTAAAGTTTGTGTCATTGTCCACCAAAGGGGACAAGCGGGTGGGGGATATCTCAGTAAAATTCGATTTTTGTAGAGATTATCGGTTCTTTTATGAAATAGTCAAAGTAAATAATATCCGGGGACTGTGATTATAATTACGTGACTAGCATTGTTTTTATTTTTTATCATTAAAATAATATATACTGATTGATATAGCGAGGTACGCTCCAGGATATTGATAAAAATATTATGATTATTTTTAAAACGCATTAATATTATTGAAAAACAAAATGAAAAGTGTTTTTTCTATCTAGGTCTTTAAATAAATTTAGGTAAAATGTTTTGAGTTGATTCTTATCGCAGTAAAATAACTCTTACCGTTAATAATTGATAAGTACCTACCTATTCTATAAAATTTCTGATTAAATAATTATTTTATGAACATTAAAATTTCTTCTCGAACCTGTTTCATATGTTTTTAATTTTTTTAGCGTGGTAAAATCATCAAATGATTCCTCCCACCCAGGGCAGAGCGGGAGGGACTGTCTGACTTGTACTGACTAAAATCCACGGTGTCCTTCAATAGCCCTTTCCGTTCCGAGGTCCCGGTAATTCGTAAGTCCCGCGACCCCGGCAGGCTTTGGCCCTGTAAAGGGGGACCCCGTCATAATGCTGACACTCTTTGAAGCGCGCGTGCAATCGTGCATAAAGAACTTCTTTGTTGTAGGAGAATTTTATAAGTAGGTTTCATTTTGAAAACTCCTTTTGTAGCTGGCCGTTTAGAATCAGTAATAAAAAGTAAATTGTTTTTATGACGAATATTTTTACGATTGCCGAAGTCTCCCGAACTGAAACGATGTTAGACGATGCGTGGTGTCAGGTATTTTTGTGAGGTTTTTACGTTAGGTTTTTGGATATTTTTTTTGATTCGGTCGCCGCGCCGCCCGCGCCTCGCTCGGAGCCCGCGATAAAATCTATAGCAATAGCTTAAAAATCTCCTCAGTAGTTTTTGAGAAAACCATGTAGGTACATATAGACGAATAGCTTTTGAGCTCTTTGTTTAATAAAATGTTTAGATTTTAATATTGTATAAAGTAGGCATACCTACAGATCGAAAGAAAAACAAAAAAGCCAAAAAAAATACACAAAGACATAACAAAAGCTACCTATCTACTGCTTGATACCAAATATTAATCGACAAAATTCTAGTCATGTTCTGTAACAAACAATTGTGGGATAATCGATAACTATGAAATAGCAAAAAATATAATCTTCAGGGTCAATTCATACCGAGACGCGACGCTGCGCGCACAGGTAAATCGGGCGACTCTTTTAAGCTATTGTATAACTTTTGTCGCGGGCTCTGAGCGCGGCGCGGCGCGGCAACCGAATCAAGAAATTCCCAAAAACCTAACGTAAAAACCTAACGAAAATACCTAACGAAAATACCTGACACCACGCACCGTCTAACGTCGTTTCAGTTCGGGAGACTTCGGCAATCATAAAGGTACGGACAGACGTGCTCATTACTAGCACGAAAGCATGCTTTTATTGAGCAAGGGGCAATTTTATCGAGGGAATTATAATTACATATTATTATGTTAAAAAAAAAGCTATGCAATAGCTTTACCGCGGCAGTCCCCGAGTGCCACACGTATTTTTTTTTTACAAAAACGTTGCCCCATAGTCCATACTAGGAATTTCTCCTGTATCGTGGGTGCGTTTACAAACATAGAAACCCACATACATAAACGCCCAGACCCGGAACAAATACTTGTAGATCATACAAATATTTGTTCCGTGCGGGGATCAAATCGGCGACACGCAGCAGTCGATCGCTTAGCCACTGTGCCAATCGTGTTGTCATTTTTCTTACTCGTTTATTTCATCTCAAAAAGAGTTTATAGATTAAGGGCTGATTTTCCAATAGTCAGATAACTTTTATCGGAGGAATAAAAATGGCGGTTTGACAGCTTATCTATAGAAAATATGTCAAACCGCTATTTTTAACCGACTTCAAAAAAAGGAGGAGGTTCTCAATTCGTCGGAATCTTTTTTATTTTATTCCTCCATTCCTAGTAAAATACAGTTTTGCGCATCAAATTGCTAAACATGACTAGTAGAAAGATATAAAACCTACCACAATATGTAATAAGTATTATGATAAATGATTATAATAAAACTAGCTGTTGCTCAGCGGCTTTGTCTACGCTTTAATTATCAAACAGGATCGTACCTATAGGTATCGAAAGAAATCCAAACTATAAAAATATCTGGGCACTATTCCAAACTATAACGAGAGCAGTGGTGGCCCAGTGGTATCGGCCTCGACTTACGAGTTGTAGGTCGTGGGTTCGAACCCCGTCAGGCGCATTACTTTGTGTAATTTATTTCAACACCACTGTTCTCAAAAAGGTGAAGGAAAACATCGTGAGGAAACCGGCATGTCCTAGAACCAAAAATTCGAAGACACGTGACATCAACCAATCCGCACTGGGCCCGCGTGGTAAATTACGGCCCACTCCCACTCTCAGAGAGGAGGCCTGTGACCCAGCAGTGGATGATGATGATTCCAAACTATTATAATATTTATCTACTCTCTTATCGTTAAATTCAAAATACAAAACTTAAAACGAGTTTACGAGTATACATATAGACGTACTTTACAAACTAGTATATCGAAATGAAATTAAAAAATGTAATTATGACACTCTAATAAAATAATGTTATGATAATTTTTTTTTCATTGCGATACAGATTACAGATCATAGGTTGTTTCGTGGCAAAGAGGAAAAGAAGTAAAACTGTAACCTAATTCAGAGCTTTCATAATCATCCGTGCAGCAGTTCTTACTAGATTAAAGCCTCCTGCAGACACACGCGATTAACAGCAGCGAGCCAAGCTAATTTCTACTCTAAAAATACTGCGAATGGACCGCGACATGTCGCCCCGCGCGATTAATCGCGTGTGTCTGCAGGAGGCAGTAACAAACATTCATCCATCTATAATCATAATATAAATAAAGATTAAAAAAGTCCTAATTCATCATTGATTTACTCATTCACTTATTTATCAAGAATAAAATAATCTGTTTATCGCAAAAAATTATACATCTGCATTTTTACTCGCGACGCGGACGTGGCGACGGAACGGAGCAGGTATATGCGTTTAGGGTCAGTACAGACCGAGACGCGAAGCGACGCGACGATGCGCGCACACTTTTAAGAGGCATTCAAAATACGACTTTATTTTCTACACCAAAAGATACACATTTCGTTGTAAGAATTTAGAATACGTTGAGATGCGCAGCGATGCGCCGTACGACCCGTATGTATGTAATATTATCAGAACTGCCCAGTTTTCATATTTGTTAGTCTATATCAGCGTCTGAACAAATGTGCCAAATTTCATAAGTGTATGTATGTATGTATGTTTTTATGTTTGTGCACGCATATCTCCGGAACTATAAGTTCGATTTAAGTAATTCTTTTTTTGTTGTACTAGGTATTGTTCAACTTAGGGTACAGTGCAAGTTTCATCAAAATCGGTTCAGTAGTTTCAGAGATATAGATTTTTTTTTGGTGTGACGGATTACAAGATTAGTGCATATGTAAGAAAATTTTGTATTTTACAAGAATTTGGGTTGAATATGTAATAAATAAACTAAAAAAACTTTTTTTAAAAAAAGTACCGACTTCAAAACAAATACAAAAAAGTTTAAAATAACTTTTCTTTCGGAAGTCGGTGGCTTTGTTTTGTTGTGTCATTGACTATTGCCACCGACTTCCGAAAGAAAAGTTATTTTAAACTTTTTTGTATTTGTTTTGAAGTCGGTACTTTTTTTAAAAAAAGTTTTTTTTTGGTCCCTATTGACTGGACTATTACCGTCGTACCATAAAAACTTCTGTTGAACACTTGTCTAAAAAAATGACAAATTATGGCGTTGAAATAAGGTCCGTTTTGCAGTCACACTTTTTTTAGACAAGTGTTCAACAGATGTTTAAGTTTTTGTAGTAAGGCTGTTAATGCTTAAAATACATAATGCATCAAAATTCGAGAGTGGGGGCAATGGCAATTTTGGAAGTTTCGTATTATCGTCAATTTTGGTTGGTGAATCGTAACAAAAGATAAAATACCTACGTGTCAAATATTTTTTGATATTCAACTGACACACTTATTAGATTTATTTTTGAAGTGAAAACTTCTTTAGCGGCGTTGCACACTTTTTTGTAATAGGTAAAAAATGTATAACTCGCGTCAGGGTAACGAGGCCCTGATCGAAAAAGCGTAAGAAGTAATTTAAATAAGCGCCATCTATCGCTCTTAGCATGAACCACGTAGAAACGTAAAAATGAAGAGGCAAACGATAGCTTGCATTTTAATCGTGCAACGCCATCTATCGAGCATATATATTATGTAAACATTTGTGATTTGAAACCTGTACGACACTAACAAGATGTAACAAAATTCGTTAATTTCATATCTGTACCACTCCAGTTTTAAAATATAACACAGTATTAATAAAAAGTTTTCACTTGTATCGGCACTCCCGGAGTGCAACCCGTCGTTTTTTTATTTTTCACAATATTTTATTGAAAATTTATTTGTATTTTGTGTTAAACCATACCAACATGGTGCCAAGGTAATCCTACTATTAATTGAAACGCATATCCTGCAATCAAAAACTGCTTTCTAATCTGTGTTTCTAATACTAGAAGTGTTAGTTTCGGCTACCAAGAAACCCATTTTCACAATCTCACCACACTTTTCTCCAAAGTGAAGAAGTCTGAACTTCAAAACAATCTATATTTTTTTAAGTTTATTTCGACATGATTTGATATCGTTATATATCTAAGCACATGCAATGCATTGAACTGGTTTATCTATCTTTTTGACATGTCTCTTATATGATTTTCGCGAGATCAAAAACATATAAATATGATTTAGGTGACAAAGATAAGATATTGTTGAAAAGGTGACTTGCAAGTCACCTTAACATAGATTTTTAACCTACTTCAAAAAAGGATTAGGTTGACAATTCTTTTGATTCAAGGAAAAAATACCAAGAAAAAATACAAGAACTAAAAAGAAAAACAAAAAAAACAAAACTTTCGGAACACGGTTACTTGAATTCTTATTGTGTTAACTATGTTACCGATTAAAATCATAACTATGCTGTTGAGTCAGATTTACTATCAACTAGCTTCCATCACGTTAATCGAGAATTTCACCAACAATCGGAGGCCAATGATAAAAAAAAAATAGTCAGAAAATGAAACAGGACATTCACAATAAATAAATATTTAATATCACAGCAATAACAACTAATCATCTAGATAAGATCTCTTGTATTTCCAAAAGACTCTTCCCTTTGGTTTCAGGTACAAAAACTACACTAAAGAAGAATGCAAAAAGGCAAGTGCCACAAAATATAAAGAAGGTGACTGCGGGTCCTAATGATGGCAACATGTAGCCGAATGACGTCTGTACTCCGAAGCCGAAGACCCAGCCGACGGTGACCGTGAAGGTTCCACCGAAGCCTCTGCAGGTATCCGTGAACATTTCGCCGATGAATGTGTTGGGGATGATGCCAAAGCCTGGAAAAGAAAGATGTGAGTACTAATGGCGGAAACGCAAGTTTTATCAGATAAGTTTATCTGATAAAACATGTAAATGCTGATATTCAATAGTTTAGACTGGAAGTTGACTCTAACAAAGAATGAAAAAGGTTCATTAGATAACAATTATGAAGCCTGTTTTCGCAGTACAACCAACCAAAAAGCAAAAATTGTCATGAGCATGACTCTAAAGTCTGTAACTTTTCAGCCATATTGTACCTAGATGACTCGCTATCTCAGATTTTCGTTATACTCGAGCAAGGCACATTTTGTGAATGTTGGATTCCCAGTTTTAGTAACTTAGGTAAATGGGTTTCTTCCTTGTCGTGAGACCAACTTGTTCCACCAGTCGCATGAGAAGGAATTGTCATTCCTCGTCGTACATTGAATACATACATTCAGCGATTTGAGCTCTACTTAATTTCCTTTTTTATGTCACTACAAATAACTAGCACTTCACCCTCGATTTCATCCTCGGAGATTTCGAACTCTGTGTATTTCAACTCCCGGCCAGGGTTCTTTTTTTTATAGGTGTGCTTTTGGAAAATATAAATACAAAAATTAATTTGACTTAAGATTTTTTTTAATTAAGGTAGAGCTACAATCATTCAGTTGTACGATGAGGAAGAATCTAAACTATGGTATGACTTTGATTAGATGTACTTTAACAATGGACTTGATAAACTTACCGCTAAAATAGGATATGACGAACAACAAAACTGACACGAGCGAGAGCCATTGTAAGTTGTCAGCAGCTGGATGATCAGTCTCATACAGATGGAAGTAAACACCGAGAGCAGCCTGAAAATAACGATAATAAAATTAATTAAAGTTAGGCACAGGAATATAAAAAATATTAAGAGACCCAATAAAAAACAGGACATTCAGAAAAACCCTGATCATTTAACGTTTTATCAATTTTTCACCTGCCCATAGGCGCATTAATAAAACAGGGGACAACAATTTTAACAAATGAATCAAAGAAATTCATCATATTATGATCAATGAAAAATTAATGAATCTATTAAAAATATCGTGAAAAAACCAGCAAGACTCTAATAGAGTATGACGCAACAGTGATGTCATTATAGGTTAATATTACGGCTGAGTTCATACAAAAAAAGGGCTTTCATACAAATGACAAACTTACCAAACTCAATGAACAACCAGCCGTTGAAACTAACATCAATATTCTTCTTCCACTTCTATCAACAAGTACCGGAGCAAATACAGCTGCGAACACTTGTGTAACACCAGTGATAATTGTAGATATATGTGAATCCAATGACGACCCAGTCATACCGAAAATTATTGTAGCAAAGGTCATCACAGCAATAATTCCACTCATTTGTTGCAAGATATTTAGTGAACATATTAAAATGGCAGCTTTTCTATTAGATTTGACTGTATACATTTCGGTAAGTTGATCCATGTTAGATTTTGGTTTTTCATTTGCTTGTGCTACTATTTCATCTATGTCGTCTTGTCTGCCAAGAGAAGTGAGGTTGGCCATCGCTTCATCTTTTTTTCCTGCAAGAAGAGTAAAAAATATAATATTATGATTTGTTGTTGCTAACTTTAGGAGTGGTTGGGATCTACCTCCTAGCGATCCACCTTGGACAACGGCACCACAGACTCTCTGTAACCTGCAGTGATGGCTAAGCATTCTAATGGAGGTGGTAGGCCTCACCAGGTTCACCTGACTCACGACCACCATCACATCGGCTGCGTTCGGCGCCTTTTCTCTGTGTTTCGTCGGAGTCAGGAGTTCCAGTTTCTTCTAGGTGAGCAGAGCACGTTCCATCTTTGGCTTTCTTTATCTTTGCCTCTGGTCTAGTTTGACTCCATGAGCAAATCCATTTTGAAAATAAATAAATAAGAAACTAAGCTTACCTTTCATAACTTGATACACAGCGGATTCAGTGACAAAGAAGAATACCAATACAAGGTATACACAGCACATTGCTACTCCAATCCAGTTGACTACCGCGTAACTCACATAAGGTCCTACTGAGTACACGAATAGAACTCCCATTGTGTTAGAAAATCCAGTCAGTGTCAACAATGTACCTCGTATTCTCGTTGATCTGCAAGTCAAAAAGAATTGGTTATAGTCCATCAAATACCAGTAAGCTGGTATCCTCTAAGATTTTGGACATAGTAAGCCTGATGTCATCAACCCCTGGCGCCAATAGAATTCTGGGTCCAATTGGAAAGGACCCGGTTTTGAGCCTAAAAATCTAAATTCCAGGCTAAACTGAAAGTATAGGACGGGTTTTAGACAGTAAAAGTTTTGCACTCACTTTCTTTCCACCCAGAGATGGAGAAGTTAATTGATGATTTCTCATACCCTAAAATGTAGGGCTTCAGAGATAAAAAAAAAACAATTAGAAAGGTACTTACGCCATCTCTCCAATGTAGACCAGATTCAGAACAAAAATGATCCCGGTACCAATACCAGCAATGATTCTGCCAGCGTATATCATAGCCAGGTTTGAAGCTAATCCCAAGATTAAGAAGGCCAGCATAAAGACAGAACCACCGAGGTAAAGGCAAGGCTTTCTCCCTATCACGTTACAGAGATAGCCAGAGAGGTAAGGTCCTGAAAATAGAGACTTTTTTTATTGGGTTTGCTCTTTGCTTCGATCTAGCCTAGAACCAAAGATGAGACCTAGGCGAGGGCGTGCTCACCCAGAAAGAAGTGAAATATTTCATACCGAATGAACACAGTAAAAACCAACAGGATTGTCGCCGCGTGCCAAGTGGTTATGGTAAGGCCTACAAGCCGTCCGTATAGAATACTAAGCACCGTCGACCTAAGTGACCACACTTAGGTCGACGGTGCAGCTTAGGTGTGCTTAGGTGTGCTTAGGTGTGGCCGCAGCCTGTTCAAGTACCAACTTGAACAGGCTGCGGGCTACCTATTACCCAACCACCGTAGACTTGCGATTGGGTATAACATAATATATTCGGAAGTTCAACAAGACTTTTTTATCACTATACATACCTACGATACTTCCAAGTATGAGAACAGAGGCTACCCATCCTGATATGGTATCATTAATGGCGTCTTCCAGGGGTGTCTCGTCAGAATCCTGCAGCTTGGGTAACACTGGTGCTGTCCAGCCCATTGTGTAACCAACAATTAACTGTCCTACGTATACTGCAATCGAGAAAATTACAAAAATTAAAGCAAATATTCAGTCTGAAGATCATTTATAAAAACAAAATGGACAGTTATTTGAAAAGGTGCTGATAGACTTGAATAGTCTCTTGTGAATATCAGGCATTCACCGTTTTTAACTTTTGTCGAACTGAACAACAGCTGTGCTATTCTGCGTTAATAATATTAGTTATGCTGATGATATGGTGCTGCTGAGCGCGTCAATCTGTGGTTTACGTAAACTGGTTGCTCAGTGTGAGGCGTATGCTAGGTTACATGGCCTAGCGTACAATGTCAAGAAGTCAGAGGTCATGGTTTTTGAGGCTGGGGGTAGGAGCCCGGACAAGGTACCTCCAGTTCTACTTAATGGCACGCCTTTAAATAGAGTCCATAATTTTAAATATCTAGGTCATATACTGACTCCTAGCCTCAACGATGATGACGACATTGAGCGGAGAGCGTTGTCGATTAGAGCGAATATACTGGCTCGCAGGTTTGCACGATGCTCACTTCCCGTTAAGATAACGCTCTTTCGAGCCTACTGTACATCTTTTTACACGTGTACCCTGTGGGCTAGATATACGCAAAGATCGTACAACGCTCTCCGCGTTCAGTATAAAAACGCGTTTAGGATGCTGGTGGGCCTGCCCCGCTTCTGTAGCGCATCGGGAATGTTCGCAGATGCGCATGTAGATTGTTTCTACACAACTATGCGCAAAAGGTGTGCTTCCATGGTGCGCAGAGTGTGGGGCAGCTCCAACAGCATCCTGGGCATGATTTCAAGTCGCCTAGACTGTGATTTCGTGGGTCACTGTTGTGCCATCTCACATGGGTTGTCACCGTAGTAATCCACTATTATTTATGTATTATTTATGTGTTTTTGTTACTGTTGTTGTTTTAAATGTTACTAATATAGTTTTAAGTCTTACTAATATATTGAGTCATGTTACTCGAATAAAGAAGATTCTATTCTATTCTATTCTATTCTATTCTATTCTCAATAAGAAATCTCATCGCTGGACTCTGCTCTTCGACGCAACGGCTTTGAGATCGTCCAATCGTGCAGCGCAAGTGCTCACCGTTCGCGCCGCACGATTGGTTAGTGTCGCTGTCAGTAGCTTAGAGCATAGCAAACTTTCGTTGCAGCGTGGCGTGAGCATTTCGCGCGGTCACAAGGTTGTGTTAATAGAGAACAGCGCACTGCAGAGCTTAGCATAGAGCCAAACATCGCTACGACAATTTTCACGGTCATTCTAGCGAACGCTCTTGTCGTTAAATAATTTTTCTTCATGCAGATGTCAGACTTGACAGTCGGCTCGGCAAAAAGCTCGCTTGAATGTTCGTTAGAATGCTCGCTAAAATGCTCTCGTTTGTTTTTTTGTAACCTTTGCTGGACCCTGTTTCCGATGCTGGTGGATCTTTTAATGATTTTGTAATAAAATTTTAAAATAGATAAAATAAGTGTTTAAATGAATTTAAAGTAACTAAGGAAGAACGTCAAACAATTCATCCAGATCGCTGCCAACGAAAATTTAATACAAATTTTTGTTTTATTAAATTTTCAAAAGAAAAAAAAGGAAAGGGTTATTTTCATTGGACTTGCCTATTTATTACGGGGAAAAATAACTGGGCGAAGCGGATGAGGCTCTTACAGAAAAAAAAACAGGAAATCGACATAATTATAAAAGACAACAAAAAAATTTAACATAAATCTTTTGAATGAAAGGTTATTATTGGTAGTCGGTGACTTAGTTTCATATTTCTTTGTTTTTAAGTCACCAACTTCCAATAATAATTTTCATTCAAAAGTTATGTTACATTATTTTTTGTTTTTTTGAAAGTCAGTTTCCTTTTTTTTTCAAAAAGTTTTTTTTATAAAAGAAAAGGTTTCCGACAATTTGAAAACCTACTTTTTCGTAGTCAGTTAAAAACATCCTGTTCTTTCACATGCCTTTTGAGTTCCAGTGCCGCAGTACCCTGGTTTGGTTTTACTTTCGGTTAAAAAACAATACTTAAGTACTTACAGCATCCTGCAATCAACAATTGCTTTCTAATACTAGTGTTATTTTCGGCTACCAAGAAACCCATTTTCCCGATCTCACACACACTTTTCTTCAAAGAGAAGAAATTTCAACGTCAAAAAAGATAATTTATTTTTATATTTTTTTCAACATAACTCTATAGCGTATATTTTCGCACGTGCTGAGTATTAAACTGACTTATCTATGTTCTTGATAGAACTCTTATATGATTTCCGCAGGGAAAAATATAAATCTATCTATCGATTACACATGGGTGATAAAGATAAGATATTTTTTTGCAAATCACCTACTAAATTACATTAATCGCCTAAAATCAATCTGAGGAGGTTATGATTTCGATTTTTGTTTTTTAAAGACGCTCTTCCCGTTTGCTTCCATTTGTTTTTTTATTTTTTGATACAAAAATAACTGACTTCCAATAATCTTTTTGTTTGTTTTGGTAATCGGTTATTTTTTTTACAAAAATAGTTTTATTTATGTTTTTGGAGCCGTTGTGCGTTGGCCCCGGCTATCATTTGTAGATCTTTGAAAGTCGTTACTGTAGTTAGATGCTCTAAAGTTTGTCAACCAGTCTTACCATAGGATATCCATTATTGTTATATACTATAAACTTCTCCGGGATGTAATGTAATGAACACTTTTCGTAAATCCGCATCTAAATCGGTTCAACCAAACGTACGCGGACAAACATACATACTCGTACATTCACAAAAACATTCACACAAAAATACAGGTCGAACTGAGAATCATAATAATCGTAATAGGCGAACGGTGTTCATATCAGTAATCCTTAATTGTTGATTATGTGCTTTTTATCTCCATCCCTTATCAGTATACCTATAGTGTGAAAATGAAGTTGTCTGTCCGTTTATTCGCGTTATACTTCTTGATTGATTTGCTCGCAGAATGAATTGCATTCGTATTTCCTAAATATGTTTGAAAGTTATCATCCCTACCTTCTTGATACTCCAATTCGTACTAGGCGTTTGCAAAAGTCTTTTATAATTCGAACAGCAAAAGCATAGAACTCTCCGCCGACGTCTATTAGGCTGCATAAAGACGAGCGGCACCAGCCATCGCCGTCTTTTCTACCAGCTTCTGTCGCTGGTCTTTATGAGCCCTTATTGCCACAGGAACATCGTGCAGATACAAAGTTTCATAATACTGGGGCCACTCTATCGGGAAATGTCGGTAATTATCGCAATGTTTGATACGAACATTTAAAGTCCATTTTAAAGGCATTTCCCGTTAGTGTGCTCCCCACATCACATCATCTAATCTCTAAGCACGAACCTCGGGTTTCGTACTTTTTTAAATATAATTAAATGCCGAAGCGTCGACGCATATCAATCAACTTGGATTAGCGCCATCTATCTCTCATTGGAGGAACTATTTCGTAAGATTTGATAGATAACGTTTATTGTCAGTTCACACCGAGACGCGACGCGAAGCGACGTGACGCAACGACACTTCAAATGTGTATCTTTTCTTGTCGTAAATAAGGTTAGATTTTGAGTCGCTATTAAAATGCAGCGCGGTGCCGCGCTGCTCTACACCGATTTATGACAGGTGTATCTTTTCGTTTAGGAAATAGAGTTCGATTTTGAATAGCTCTATTGAAATATGCGCGCAGCGTCACGTTTCGGTCTGAGCCGACCCTTAGGAACGTCAAGTTGGATGCACGTCAACTTGGGGATGGTTAGCGTGGAGTAATGGCGAAACCGTGCGAATAGTCGAGTTGAATGTCGATTCAGAAGTTTAATCAGCTATTCGACGTTGACAGGTACTGACGTTGACAGATAGGTTGGCTAACCAGCGTGGGGTAGGCCACGTGGGCGGTGACAGTTGTGTGAAGGATCACTTTGAATCGGTCCGGCAGTCTGGGTATACATTCGTTGCTCCACATTAAACATACCGCGTTCCTAAGTTTTTAATCGAGCTTGCTTTGCTTTAGCAAGTAATTAAAAGTGTCAACGAAGATTTTGTGAGTGTTATTTCCGATGTCGCGACCCACTGATAACGATTCCTCGTTACATAGATGAGGTTCTCAATTTGTGTTATTCAAGGAAAAAATAATTACAAAATTCTGTTTTACATTCCAAAAAAAAAATAATTACAACTGCCAGAAAGAAAAACACAAAAAAAACTTTTGGAACACGATTACTTGATTTGTTTAATTAACTTTTTGTGTTTACTATGTTACTGCTTAAAGTCAACACTAATTTGTGGGGTCAGATTTATTACAAACTAGCTACATTCACATTAATCGAGAATTTCACCAACAATCAATCACAATCAACAATCAAGAAATCACTGTTTAATAAAGTCAAAAAAAGAAAATAAAACAGAAAATTCACAATAAATATTTAATATCACAGCACTAACAACTAATCATCTAGATAAGATCTCTTGTATTTCCAAAAGACTCTTCCCTTTGGTTTCAGGTACAAAAACTACACTAAAGAAGAATGAAAAAAGGCAAGTGCCACAAAATATAAAGAAGGTGACTGCGGGTCCTAATGCTGGTAACAGGTAGCCGAATGATGTCTGTACTCCGAAGCCGAAAACCCAGCCGACAGTTACCGTGAACGTTCCACCGAAGCCTCTGCAAGTATCCGTGAACATTTCGCCGATGAATGTGTTGGGGATGATGCCAAAACCTGGAAAAGAAAGAAGTGAGTTTTACTTTATGGCGGAAACGCAAGGTTTATCAGCTGGCTACATGTAAATATTGATAATTATTCAACTGCACTAGTTCAGTGGAAGTTGACTTCAACATGGGTGGAAAAGGGTTAAGTAGATAAATATGATGAAGAATGTTGTCGCAATGCAATAAATCAGAAAGCAAAAATTGATCTATGTTGATATTTTATAGATTTTCGGTACCTATACTCGAGCAAGGCACATTTTAGGAATCTCTAATTTTCAAGTTTTAACTTATATGAAGTATGTTAACTATGGTATGACTTTGATAAGAAGCACTTTAACAGTAATAAACTAACCGCTAAAATAAAATATGAGGAACATCATAATTGACACGAGTGACAGCCATTGCAATTTGTCAGCAGCTGGATGATCAGTCTCATACAGATGGAAGTAAACACCAAGAGCAGCCTGAAAATAACGACAATAAGATTAATGAAAGTCACAGGAATAAATGAAATATAAAGATATCAGACAAAAAGCAGGACTTTTGGTTAAATCCTGATAATTAAACTTTTCATCTATTTTTCATGTACCATTTTTCCGTTGATAATGATTTTTCCAAAAATAAAAGAGAAGGCATCATGACCAATGAAAAATAAATAAATCACTAATACAGAGGATGCCTGTGCCGAAGCAGCGGCGACTATAGCTAATATTGCGGCTGTGTTTAAGGACAATGACAAACTTACCAAACTCAATGTACAACCAGCCGTTGAAACTAACATCAATATTCTTCTTCCACTTCTATCAACAAGTACCGGAGCAAATACAGCCGCGAACACTTGCGTAACACCAGTGATAATTGTAGATATATGTGAATCCAATGACGACCCAGTCATACCGAAAATTATTGTAGCAAAGGTCATCACAGCAACAATCCCACTCATTTGTTGCAAGATATTTAGTGAACATATTAAAATGGCAGCTTTTCTATTAGATTTGACTGTATACATTTCGGTAAATTGATCCATGTTAGATTTTGGTTTTTCATTTGCTTGTGCTACTATTTCGTCTATGTCGTCTTGTCTGCCAAGGGATGTGAGGTTGGCCATCGCTTCATCTTTTTTTCCTAAAAGAAGAGTAAAAACAATAGTATGATTTGTTGTTGCTAACTATTTACAGCTGAAAGTTAGTCCATATATCTATAGCGGATGCTGAACTAAAATCAACCAGTCGGGTCCATTGTAATTGTCAGATGTCACATGTTTTTTAGTTTGGTTGTAAATACAAGTCGAACTTCAGAGAAAGTTGCCAAACCCAGTCAGGGTTCAAACCTTCGACATAACTCGTAAGTCGGAATCATTGCAACTGGGTTACCGTTACTCTCAGTCTGTCGCTTTATAATTTTCTTTTTAATACTTTACGGTTAACATTTAATAATAGTATCTCTTCTGACTACTGCAAAGAGTAAAACAGCGATGAAAAGAAGTGATGATTACCATTAATCACATTTCAGTCTTTTGAAAAAAAAGATGATTCTTTAAATTCTTTTTGGGGTAGGTGAAATCCTAGCGATTCACCTTGGGCAACGGCACCACAGACTATCTGTAACCTGCAGTGAAGGCTTTGCCTCTGGTCTAGTTTGACTCCATGAGCAAACCCATTTTGAAAATAAATAAATAAGAAATTAAGCTTACCTTTCATAACTTGATATACAGCGGATTCAGTGACAAAGAAGAATACCAACACAAGGTATACACAGCACATTGCTACTCCAATCCAGTTGACTACCGCGTAACTCACATAAGGTCCTACTGAGTACACAAATAGAACTCCCATTGTGTTAGAAAATCCAGTCAGTGTCAACAATGTACCCCGTATTCTCGTTGATCTGCAAATCAAAAGAATTGGTTACAGTAGTCCATGAAATAACAGTAAGCTGATATCCTCCAAGATTTTCGAGACAGCGAGCCTGATATCATCAACCGCTTAGCTTCAATAGGATTCTGGATTGAATTGGAGTAAACCCGGATTTGAGCCTAAAAATCTAAACTCCATGCTAGATTGATGGTGTTAGGACGGGTTTTAATTAGTGAAAGTCTTGCACTCACTTTCTCTCCACCCAGAGATGGAGAAGTTAATAAAATTGATTATTTCTCATACCCTAAAATGTAGGGATACAGAGATGAAAAAACCTAATAAAAAAGGTACTTACGCCATCTCTCCAATGTAGACCAGATTCAGAACAAAAATAATCCCGTTACCAAGACCAGCAATGATTCTGCCTGCGTATATCATAGCCAGGTTTGAAGCTAATGCCAAGATTATAAAGGCCAGCAAAAAGATGGAACCACCGAGGTAAAGGCAAGGTTTTCTTCCTATCACGTTACAGAGATAGCCGGAGAGGTAAGGTCCTGAAAATTGAGTTTTTTTTATAAACATTGAGCTTGCTCTTTGCCTTGATCTAGCCCAGAAGCAAAGATGATATCTAAGCTGGAGCATGCTCACCCTGAAAGAAAAGAAATACCTGCATACCGACTAAGCTTAGTAATAACCAACAGAATAATAATCGCGAGCAATGTGGCCATGTTAAGCCCTACCAGCCATCCGTATGGAATACTAAGCGCCTTCGACCCGAGCCGAGTAATTGAACGGGTGGCGGATTCCCTGTTATTCGCCGTCTGTAAGTCCACCATGTTTGGAAACCACCTTATCATATTTGAAATTTAACCAGAAATTTTCTATCACAATACATACCTATGACACCTCCAAGTATGAGAACAGAGACAACCCATCCTGATATGGTATCATCAATAGCGTCTTCCAGGGGTGTCTCATTGGGATCCTGCAGTTTGGCCAACACTGGTGCTGTCCAGCCCCCTTTGTAACCAACGATAAGCTGTCCCATGTATACTGGAATGGAGAAAAAACCAGAACTTAAAACAAGTGTGGTATCTAAAGATCACAAGAGAAAATGCGTAGGTAGTTATTTAAGAAAATTGAAATGTTGATTGACTTTAGTATTTGAGCAATCACTCTTATAACAGAACATCGAACATTCGCCGTTTTCAAATTTGTTAAACTGACAACGAACCAAGCAAAGCGTAAAGCCCATAATCGCTATGAACTTTTTTACGATCTTTCTAGCCAACGCTCTAGTTGATGGTCGTTAAGAGCGCTTATTCTGAAAGTTGGCAACGTCGCAATTAGTTGTCAAATATTAACAAGTTTTAATTAATTCAGCAATGTTACTGTATGGAAATAAGAAATATCGCTCTGTAGTGCACTAGAACATTGATATAGAAATGCAATTAAAACACTGAATTTGATGTTGTAACCGTTTCAGGTTGGTTTCAGGTGTAAAAAAAAAAAACATTTGAAAAGTTTCCAAATATTTTTTTTAGATCTAGGTAATAACTATACGGTGTTACGATATTAATTATTGCATTCCCTAATCATTTTTTTAGTGCACTACAGAGCCATATTTCTTATTTTCATACAGTAAATTTACCAAATTAATTAAAACTTGTAAATATTTGACACCTATTTGCGACGTTGCCAACTTTCTAGTTATGCGCCCTTTTTTTTTTTTTTTTTTTTAGCGTGGTAAAATCATCAAATGAGTCCTCCCACCCCGGGCAGGGCGGGAGGGACTGTCAGACTTGTACTGACTAAAATCCACGGTGTCCTTCAATAGCCTTTTATGTTCCGGGGTCACGGTAATGAGATAAGTCCCGCGACCCCGGCAGGCTTTGGCCCTCTTGGGCGGGGCCCCGTCATCGTGCTGACGCTCTTTGAGGCGCGCGTGGAACACAACGCGCCGTCGACCCGGGCATGGTCCATGGTCGGGCGGCGAGTTGCCCTTTACTCGCCGCCCGCATGCCCGCGCCTACGGTGGCCGGAGATCGTCTTGCGACGTCCGACGCCGTGGGCGTCTACCATTGCGGGTGGGGCGGAGGGAGGACGCTGTCCTCTCTCTCTCACGGCCCGCCTCCTCCTTAACGAGCATTACTGCTTCGCAGAAGGAGGCGACCGCTTCCCACTCCGTCTCGCCCCGCAGCATGGCCTCGACCAATGCCGGGCGCGAGAGGTCTCCGCCTATCGCTGCCGTGAGGACACGGCGGTGCTCTGCCCAAGCGGGGCAGTCTTGCACCGTATGCTCTACTGTGTCCTCCGGGCGATCTTCGCAATGGTGACACCCCGGCGTTTCTTCCTTCCCCATCCGACACAGGTACCTCCCGAAACATCCGTGTCCGGTGAGGACCTGCTTCATCCGATAGGTCAGGACGCCGTGACGCCTTTCCAGCCACTCCTCAAAGAGGGGTCTTACCGCCGCGATTGCAGCGTGCCCGAACCTCGGTTGCGACAGTCGTTCCCTCCATACTGCCCTGAGATCGCGCCGGACCTCTTCCCGCCGCGCCTCGACTTGTCGGGGCAGCGGGAATTCTCCCCAGCGCCGCGCCTCCACGCGCCACTCATAGACGCGCTGGAGGGCGGTCGCCTCCAGATCCCAGGGCAATAATCCGGCAAGGAGGTTGGCCGATTCGCCGGCGATCGTGCGGTATCCTCGGATCATCCGGATAGCCATGACCCTCTGGCATGCGACCAGCCTCGCTGGTCGCGTCCGCATGCTCAGGGCCCACACGGGGGCCCCGTAGAGGGCCATGGACCGCACGATACCGGCGTTAGTTATGCGCCCTTAACAAAATTTTCTTCATGAAGATGTCAGTTTTTTTTTTATAACGCTCGTTTGTTGTTTTGTAATTTTACATTTGCGAGAATGCTCATTACAAGTTATATTCTCAAGTTTATCATCACCTAAGTGTCAGTTCACACCGAGACGCGACGCGAAGCGACGTGACGCAACGATACTTCAAATGCGTATCTTTTGTTGTCGTAAATAAGGTTAGATTTTGAGTCGCTATTAAAATGCAGCGCGGCGCCGTGCTGCGCCGCGCCGGGTTGTGACAGGTGTATCTTTTCGTGCAGGAAATAGATTTCGATTTTGAATAGCTCTATTGAAATGTGCACGCAGCGTCACGTTTCGGTCTGAGCCGACCCTAAAGTCAAACGAATTATCTATAAGGCACTTTAATTCGTCAAACTATACAAATAAAACGAAAAATCGATGAAGAGACCAGCTGCCTTCCGGAAGGTAAAAAAAGGTTGATATTGCAAGTGTATATAGTCAAGTGGCTCGAATATCATTTAATTTTATAATTACTTCAATGTTGGCTTGTTTACCAAATAAAAAAAAAATTGATAAATAAAATCTGACGGACTATTTTGTATTTTCATTGAAATGGAATAAAAAAAACAGGAAACAAACTTCTAAAAAACTCAAAAAAATGGAACATACGTAACTTTTGAACGAAAAGTTATTATTGGAAGTCGATGACTTTGTTTCATATTTCCTTGTTTGTTTTTTGTCATCGACTTCTAATAATAACTTTTTGTTTTTTTTTTTTAAATTCAACGAATTGAGAACCCACTCCTTTTATAAGTTGGTTAAAAACATCCTGTTCTTTCACATGCCTTTTGTGTTTCAGAGCCGTAGTACCCCGTTTTGTTTTTTTTTTTAGGTTTAAAGTACCTAAGTACTTACAGCATCCTGCAATCACCAACTGCTTTCTAATACTAGTGTTATTTTCGGCTACCAAGAAACCCATTTTCCCGATCTCACACACACTTTTCTTCAAAGCGAAGAACTCTGAACTTCAAAAAAGATATATTTTTATATTTATTTTAACATAATTTGATAGCGTATATTTTCGGACGTGCGGTGTATTGAACTGACTTATCTATGTTCTTGATATAACTCTTATATGATTTCCGTGGGATAGGTAAAAAAGACAAGATAATTATAAATATTTTTTTGCAAATCACCCGCAAATGTACCTTATTATTAAGTGACAAAAAAAGAGGAGGTTACAAAAATTCAATTCCGATTTTCGATTCTTTTTTGGTAAAATGATATGACTTGATGTTAATTTAATTGAAATATACGAAACCATCGTGTGACATAGTGTACAAAAATGAAGCTCGACGTGTGCCGGAGAATGAATTTACCTGTCTTGGATCCTGCAACGAAATTAATCAGAAAATAATATAAATAAATAGCTATAATTAATAGCTAAAACAAAAAGAAATAGCTTGATGCATTTGTATTTCCTAAATATGTTTGAAAGTTATCATCCCTACCTTGTTGATACTCCAATTCGTACTAGGCGTTTCCAAACGTCTTTTATTTAAATGCGAACAGTGAAAGAGTGGAACTCTCTGCCTGCGTTTGTGTTTCCGAACGCATACTCGTAAAAAAACCTTAATCTCTTCAAAGTTAGCTCGAACAGGAACAAACTTCGCCATCGCTGATTTTGTCACTTCTGACCTAGACTAGAGTCAAAAGCAAACGCACCTGAAATAAAAAATATATAATTAAAAAGATTTACCGTCTTACCACAAAAAAAAAGTTAAACATCTGTTGAACACTTGTCTAAAAAACTGTCAACGTCAAAACGACATTTCACATTGATGTAAGGGTCGTTTTGCAGTTACACTGTTTTAACCGACTTCCAAAAGGAGGAGGTTCTCAATTCGGATGTTTTTATATATTTTTTTATGTTTGTTCGGGCATATCTCCGTCGTTTACGAACCGATTTGAAAAAATATTTTTTTGTTAGAAAGGGTATACTTCCCAAATGGTCCCATGAAAATATTATCGAAATCGGACAAGCGTAAGCGGTTTTAGAAAAATAAATAAAAACCTAAAAAAAAATCAACAGTGTACACCGATTACTCAGAGGTTTGTGGTCCGTTTTCGATATAATTGCCATTTAGTCCCATAAAATTTTCATTTAGTTTGGTTCAGTAGGTTTTTTTTAGCTCACTGTGTACATGGGCGATGTTATTATTGCCGGTGCTACAGATTATTACAAAATTCTAGTGCACATGTAAGAAAATTGTGTTTTGACAAGAATTTGGTAGCTAAAAAGGATAAAATAAAAAACTTTTTCAAAAAAAAATATAACCGACTTCAAAAACAACTAAAAAAAAGTAAATAACCTACAAAATAACTTTTCTTTCGAAAGTCGGCGGCAAAATAGTCAATTAAATAAAAAAAACCGGCCAAGTGCGAGTTGGACTCGCCCATGAAGGGTTCCGTAGCAGCAAGCATAGATTAGAGATATAATTATATTGAGATTAGTAAGTAATATATACAAACAATAAAAATAACTTTGTTTTTCATAGTATTTGTATGAATGGCAAAGTTATATTTGCGGTTTTTGAAAATGTACTATATCTCAAAAACTGCTAACTGTATCTCATCCAAACCTATTTTCGTTGGTAGTTTTGGTTGAGGTCTACATTATATATTTTTTTTTAGTTTTATCATTCTCTTATTTTAGAAGTTACGGGGGGGGTGACACACTTTTTACCACTTTGGAAGTGTCTCTCGCGCAAACTGTTCAGTTTAGAAAAAAATGATGTTAGTAACCTCAATATCATTTTTAAAGACCTATTCATCGATACCTCACACGTATGGGTTTGGTGAAATTTTTTTTTTTGAGTTTCAATTCTAAGTATGGGGGGCACCCCCAAAATTTGTTTTGTTTTGATTTTTGTGTAAAAATCCTAATGCGGTTCACATAATACATCTTTCTACCAAGTTTCAACAGGATAGCTCTTATACTTTCGACAAAAAGTGGCTGTGACATACACGGACAGACAGACAGACAGACATGACGAATCTATAAGGGTTCCGTTTTTGCCATTTGGCTACGGAACCCTAAAAACAGTCACCTTTCTTAGAAAAATTATTTTGTAAGTTATTTTAAACGTTTTTGTAGTTGTTTTTGAATTCGGTTACATTTTTTTTTATGAAAAAGTTTTTTTTTAAACAAGCGTTCAACAGATGTTTATCTTTTTGTTGTCAGGTGGTAAATATTTTTAGGCTGTATATGTTAAGGTACATTATCGCGCTATTTATCGGCATTTTCCATGAGTGTGACCCCCCATCAGAATCGGCTGATTTGAAGAAGTTGAAAAAAATTACCTATATTGTCTAAAAATCACTACAGACGGACAGAAATACTAAAAAAAAACGGTGTAAAGCAGAAAGTTCTCCTATTGGCTAAAGATTACAATCTATAATCTTAAATATGTACTACTGCAACATTTTTCCTTCTGTATAAATATTTACGCAATATTGCGACATAACTTAAGCCTTTTGTTGAATTTCATAATATTATGCAATTTGGACAAAAAAATCGATTTTATCTCGTAAATATAAAAATATGAAATATTATCAGTAGTATCAATAACTGGACTGAACTGCCCTCGATAATTGATTGCAAAGATCTTAATAATTATACTATCTTAATAATTAATTATGTACCTACCTACATAGTCATTGCAATGCGGAAAATGTTTTTTATTTTTATGGCAGGGTTATGTTACGGTATTCGAAGAGTTCCGTATTATTATCTTTAAAAAAAATACGTTTTTTTTTTGTATAGAACCCCCTTAGATATTTATTAATTTGATTATTTTATTGTAAACTGAATATACAACTAAATATTCTGTGAATAATTATTGCAATCGTCTATTTGTTGCTGTTACCAACATCGAACAAAAATTTGCAAAACAAATTACGTTTGTTGTATAGTAGGCATGGTAGCCCCCTTAAATATACGAACACGAACGAACAGACAGGCAGACGGACAGTGAAGTCTTAGCTATAGGGTCCCGTTTTACCTTTTGGGTACGGAACCCAGAAACTGGCTAAGTACGTGATGCACCGCGTACAATGAAGGGGTCCGTAAGAAAAATTTTCCAAATCGGTGTGGGATTAATCATCTTCAACTAGATGATTAATCCCACACCGATTTGGAAAAATTTTCTTTTGTTAATGTAAGATGGTCCCTTTTGATAATGGGATGATAGTCGGGTCAGGATCTGATGACGAGATATTCGAGAAATTGGGGGAACTCTTCAATAAATTACAGCGATACGATTGCTTTTATCGCATATCTATTTAAAAATAAAAACACAAAAAGGGGATAATAACTTTTGAACGAAAAGTCGGTAACATAAAAAACAAAAAAGGTAAATAAGAAACAAAGTCACGGAATTCCAATAATAACTTTTCATTAAAGAGTTATTTTTCCCCTTTTTTGATCCTTAGTAGTCGGTTTAATTTTAGTTTAATTGCATGTTCTGTTAAAGATACTTATTTCATTCTCATTTGTTTTTTCTGGTGTTTACATTTAAGTATTACATACAATGCGAGACGGAGTGGGAAGCGGTCGCCTCCTTCTGCGAAGCAGTCATGCTCGCGAAGGAGGAGGCGGGCCGTGAGAGAGAGAGGACAGCGTCCTCCCTCCGCCCCAGCCGCAGTGGTAGACGCCCACGGCGTCGGACGTCGCAAAACGATCTCCGGCCACCGACGGCGAGTAATGGGCAACTCGCCGCCTGACCATAGACCATGCCCGGGTCGACGGCGCATTGTGTTCCACGCGCGCCTCAAAGAGCGTCAGCAAGATGACGGGGCCCCCCTCTAGAGGACCAAAGCCTGCCGGGGTCGCGGGACTTATTCCATTACCGTGACCCAGGAACGTAAAGGGCTAATGAAGGACACCGTGGATTTTAGTCAGTACAAGAGAGAGACGAGAGGACTCATTTGATGATTTTACCACGCTAAAAAAAAAAGTATTACATACAATACGGAAAATTAACTACACATGCTACTATGGCATACAATACGGACAATTAACTACGCAATTTTTGCCACTGATTTTTCCTTCAGACTGACTCGTCATTCTAAAGTTAACCTTAATGTGGCACAGCAAAGGGTTTACTATAAAATTAGCACATTTACCTATCAGATCTATGTTTTCTTAGGCCTTATCAATTTTATCTTGCCTGGATTGAGGATTATATCACGATGAATCGTAATGTGGATTATCTGTTTATGATAAACAGATATAGTTATCATTTAGTGTCTTCAAACATTCACGAGATATAAGCAAATGTATTATAGGATGAGAAATAGGTCTACTTATTTATATTTCAATGATAATACACCGTGTCTTTTTAGTCGTCTTACAACGGCAGCCCAGTTCATGTATCCAATGACTAGAACACGTTTATAATAAACAATAGGTACCTACTTATTTAAGAGATTTGAAAATTTTAAAAACAAAATTTTAATTCGTTACTATGACGCAAGGCGTAGTTAAAAACACCCTTGTCTCATAGAAAATGGAGATGGAATGATCTGCCCGACTATTGCGCTGGGTAGGTATACTCTACAGCTTGATACGTAAACATTTTCATATTTCTAATGTAGGTACTTATTTACTAATAATAAAAATTATTATTAACGATTAAAATAAAAATAAAAACTCGCCTAGATGTATTTTAGGTCGGGTACATTAAGTTGACCACTTTTGTAAGACGACTAAAAAGTCACGGTGTATATTATGATTTTGTCGTGGGTGCGATTACAAACATATAAACTCACATACACAAACACCCAGACCCGGAACAACTATTTGTAGATCATACAAATATCCGCTCCGGAAATCGAACCCGCGACACGCAGCCTACCAGTTCAATCGCTCAACCACTACACAGCTGTGCCGTCAATAGAAGCATCCTAATTTAATACTGTCCCGACTGTCAATTTAGTTAAAACTGGCTGCCGGAATCGACTTAACGTGCTTCCCGCATAAAAGAAACGCATTATGTAATAGATTCGGGGTCACAGGGGACTACCCGAGGTTGTGAGACTGTCTGGGGTCACGGGACTGTCTCAGCAGAATACTGCGGCCTTGAAAGGCAAAGAGCATGTAAAGAAACAGGCGGTTTTAGGTCAATAAGGCTGCCTATCCATAGGAGCGGAGCTAGGTTGCGGAGTGGGGAAACGGAGAAAGCTTAACCAATAGGACTGCACTGAATCTTTTCTCCTCTTCAGTGGTGTAATCCTAGCGGTTGATATCTCTCCGTTTCTTCGTTGCTCAGCCTCGCTCAGCTCGCTTCTGTGAACTGTGGCTCAACGTCATAGAGCGAGATCGGTAGAGGTGCCAGCTAAAATCGGTATATTTGTACCCAAAATCGGTATTTAACAAAAAAATACAATATTATTTCATATTTAAAATCAAAAACAAAAATTATAAATCTTGAATACCATCTCATAATTCGAATCACCCTGTCAAATCAGCTGATATATCATTTTCAACTTGTTGTCGTGCAGAGTGGTTATATAGACTAGACAGATAATAAACTAGACTGGTAAATAAATTCCCGAGTGTGAAGCCCCTTATAACATTGAGTTGTAGGACATAAGGTTATTCCACAAAATATATGGAACATTCTGCACTAGGTCCATCCATACCTACTAGCTATTGAGGGCTTCCCCGTAATATTTAACATAATTGAAATAGGTTGCCATCTGAAAAGTGTAAAATAGGTAGAAAATTCGGGAGAATTTCCATGTCTCAGAAATCGTAGAAATATCGTTACATTTCGGTATAAATACCGAAAAATCGGTAGGTTGGAGACCACTGCTCTACAACAGCCACTTAGCATTTCTAATGAATCGTAGAAGAATAGCCAATGATGTTGCGAAGTGAGTAATTAGGAATGTTGCTTAAAGTTCCCGTTTTAAACCACCTGACTGCCTTAAAGTCTGACAAATTCCTTCCGCTTCACCCAAGAAGGGAGGGCTGATTATGACAACAAAAAAAAAAGTATCTAAATGATGGTCATCGATCCACCGACCTTGGCCAACGGTCAAATTTGAACGGCCAAATATTATCACAAAACAGATTATCGGATAAAGCCAGTTTAAATACAAAGATTTAACCGAAGTTTCCAGGTTTAGTAAAACAAATGAATCTTAAAGGTACAGATAAAAATTATTTGTCTTTTTTTACAAGTGGATGAAATGGATTTGGTAAAGCCAAAAATTAGGGTTGTCGGTACTCTGTTCTTTGATACTTTTTCTTTATATTTATTATCTCTGTTAGAAGGACTGCTCTTTGAGCGGAGAGATCAACGATATATTAAAGAAGGAGATATATGGCGTGGAATTCAAAATGTATAGAAAACCGGTGAAGCCACAATTGCCCCTCCATAACGCTAATATTGCACACACAGTTCTGTCAAAACAATACTACGAACAAGTGCACACACGCGCCATCGATGACTCAGTCATCATTTAAATATAAACCTAATTCTTTACACTATAGCGTACTTTTTCCATATAATTTACTCACACTAAAACAATTATCATTGTGTGTTGTCGGGACACGGGGGCGGATACGACTCTCGCGCTCAAATACAACGGACGCACCATGCGACATCACGGCTTGATGAGGTATCGTTATGTCAGCTTTACATTGCTTGTCCAGTCACTCAGTGATAGACTGAGGTGGTTGTAAAAGAGCAATGTATTTAATGCAAAAACAATACAGTCGGAGTAATATAGGAAAACAAAAATAAAATAGTACAAATCAATAGCTGAGCAAAACGCTCAGCACCACGTGGTCACCGATACGCCCCTTTGCCACTTCTCCTGTTTTTAATATTTCTATGGGAGAGATCTTTAAGGTAAAGCCACGCCTGGCGAGGTTCGTCTGTAGATATAATATGATAAATGATCATTTATCATAGCGTTTCCCCCTACAGTCGTTGGTCCTGACTGTCATTTGTAGATCTATGGCAGTCGCTATTGTCAGGAATTCAAAAGTTGACAACCAGTCTTAACCATGGGGTATCGTATAACCCAGTTACTGGGTTGTGGAGGTCAGGGCAGTCGCTCTTTGTTAAATACTGATATTCAGCTGCATCTGGTTCGACTGAAAGCTTACCTCAATATAGTTGAGAAAAGGCTAGGCAGAAATGTTTAAGGGAATTGGGAGAACTGTTTTTTATTCCGTAATTACGTGTGGAATAATTACTATTTTCGAGAATCACATCGCGGCGCAGCCATTGGCAAAAGGTAGTTTGGAGAGATAGATGGATGAATCCATTGTTGTTACTCAATCTCAGAACGGCCTGTACGGACTTTAATGAAATTTGGCTCAAGGTTTTGAATGACACAAAGCATCATTCCGTGGAAAAAAACATAAACCTGCATGGTCTTTTTTTTTAGCGTGGTAAAATCATCAAATGAGTCCTCCCACCCCGGGCAGGGCGGGAGGGACTGTCAGACTTGTACTGACTAAAATCCACGGTGTCCTTCAGTAGCCCTTTATGTTCCGAGGTCGCGGTAATGAGATAAGTCCCGCGACCCCAGCAGGCTTTGGCCCTCTAGAGGGGGGCCCCGTCATTATGCTGACGCTCTTTGAGGCGCGCGTGGAACACAACGCGCCGTCGCGTCGACCCGGGCATGGTCTATGGTCGGGCAGCGAGTTGCCCTTTACTCGCCGCCCGCATGCCCGCGCCTACGGTGGCCGGAGATCGTCTTGCGACGTCCGTCGCCGTGGGCGTCCACCACCGCGGGTGGGGAACCTGCATGGTCTTTGCATGACTTAACCAATTTAATGTCTGGACTTTAAAAGAGACGATGACCTCTTAGTTTGTTTCAGCTGTTTCTTCTCAGAGTAGTCAGGTACAAAACACCGGCCACATCTGGTTTTAAACGTGCTTGCTTAAATTACTTTTTTCTTTTTATCCTATAAGCCTGCTCTGTCCCACTCCTGTGCAGAGGCCTCCCTCCACTCTTTTCATCTTTCACGATACTGTGCTTCCTCCTTCCAGTTCGGGCAGAATCTGTCTAGTTCGAAATTATACTTATTTGCAAAATAAATATCAATTATCATTATCATTAAAAATCGCTTTACTTACGTGCGAAGGCGCTGGCATCAGCAGGTTTTCAAAATAAAATAAACCCTGTGATTTTTACTCGACAGCCATGATTTTTTTAGAAGCATATTGCTGGGTTAATGAGCTGTTAACCTTAAGTAAACAACACACGTTAAGTATTATCAGTGCAGTCATTTGTAAGACGAGAGTAGAGCCACGGTTGTCTAGTAATATTTTATTTTAGTTTTCAATTATGTTCGCGTTTGGCAGGCCCGTTTTAAAACAATATTTAATTATTATAACTGGTAAGTCTTTCTTTGGACCTTTTCTGGGATTGAAAATTTAAATCGTTACATTATGAGTCCTTCAGTTCAAAAAAGTTCAGTTGCTGTAAAGGCAGGTTTGAGGGGTAAAGTTTGATACTGGATAATCTTCGAAACTATAAATACGATTTTGAAAAACATAACCGTTTTCAAATATTAAAAAAAATACATGTGGCACTCGGAGACTGCCGCGGTGAAGCTATTGCATAACATTTTATTTTATTTTAAAAGAATATAATCACCTACCGCGTATATTTAACGAGAATATAATTTATTTAAAATATTTGTGGTGCACTACTGTAATAAAGAACTTCTTTGTTGTAGGAGAATTTTATAAGTAGGTTTCATTGTGAAAACTCCTTTTGTAGCTGGCCGTTTTGAATCAGTAAGAAAAAAAAAGTAAATTGTTTTTATGACGGATATTTTTATGAAACGATGTTAGACGATGCGTGGTGTCAGGTATTTTCGTTAGGTTTTTGGATTTTTTTTGATTCGGTCGTCACGCCGCGCCAAGCTCAGAGCCCGCGATAAAAGCTATGCAATAGCTTACAAAACACACAAAAATATTAAATAACTTTTCGGAAGTCGGTGGCTTTGTTTTTTATTTCATTGACTTTTTTGCCACCGACTTACGAAAGAAAAGTATTTGATGATTTTTATGAATATCGTCCGTCTGGTTGCCAAAAGATAAACCGTCTTCGAATGATCCGTTTGCATTATTTACTATTTTATTTACTCAATCTACTCTTACATCATTATCATCATATTTTATCTTATCTACGGTTATTTTGTTTGTAATACTAATAATATTGCTTTAAAAGAATGAAAAAATAATGACACTGGTTTTTTGTTTCTGAACCATAGTGGCTTTAGCTTCTTTTATTTTTAACCGACTCAGGGGTCGAAACTAGTCAGTAAAATCAGTAAAGTCAGTTTTTTTTAGCATGGTCAGTAAAAGTCAGTTTTTTGAGAAAATGGTCAGTTTTTTCAGTTTTTTGAGATCAACACATATATTGCTCCATATATTTTTTTGGAACCTTAATTATTTACTGACACAATTTTGCCTGTCTGTGTCGTTCCTTTTTACGCCTACCTTCTTCATTCTAGATTTTGTTTAAGAAATATATATCTTATAGTATACCTACTAGCAGCCAAACCCGGCGTTGCTCGGGTTTCACCTTTCAAGTCCATTCATTTCATCAGTTGCAACACTTTTTCACATTTTCGCCACCCACAACCGCGACCAAACTTCCTTACTTTCACCAGGAGACCAAAGGGGAGATGATTGGAGTTGGTGGTCATAGAGAAAACCCTGTCTTCCCGTCCTAACATTAGCATTTTAAATATACATTTAGATTGTGTCAACAAAAAACAAATTTCTAGTCATTTCTAATTTTCTTAGCCGGGCCCAGTGATGGTTTGAGGGCAACTAACAGCTGATGCTCTGTTATGATGTCTTGTGGAAACTTAATATTGTAGCATCATTATTTCGTGGAAAAAAGTCCAATCCTACTTTTTTTCTCGAAATAAAACATATTTTATTATTGTATGTTTAACTTTGCATATTTGTTACAGCTTCAGCTTTTTAACCTGCATTGTATGTGATTTAATTTGACTGCTGTGTGATTTGTTTGTGGCTACTAACCAACTAACTAATATGGGGAAATGTAAATTTAATGAAGACTGGCTTAGTAAAAAAGATAAAAATGGACACTTTATATCTGAATGGGGAAAAAGGGATGGTGAAAATGAGGTTTTTTGTTGTGTGTGCATGAAAACGTTTTCTGTGGCTTGGGGATTTGAGGCTTTGGAGCAACATGCATCATCAAAAAAACATATTGAACAGTCAAAGGTGAAGCTGGCTGCAACTCAATTACATCTAGCAAGTGTTCGGCCCGTTGAAGACCCGACGATTGGTTCACCCGGTAGAGCACCCGTTCAACTATATAGTGTTAAAGATGGGGCTACCAGAGCTGAGATTTTATGGGCTATGAAGATGGTAGCATCTGATTATTCTATAGAGCCATCCTGCAGTTCAATAAAAGAGCTTTTCATGGCAATGTTCCCGAATTCGGTACCAGAAGATTTTTCTATGTCTACAACCAAGGCACGATATCTAATTTGCAATGCGATAGCGCCATATTTAAAAAAAGAGATGCTAAACGACTGTACAAATATTAAAACTGATAACTATTTGTAAACTTTTTAATAATAAAAAGGTGGTGATGGTTGGCTATGGGGATTGTGGAGGCCAATAATATATATTTTTTTTCAATACCACATGAAACTTTTATTTTAAGTTAGTTCAGATGGTCAGTAAAAGTCAGTTTTTTCAGATTTCTGGTCAGTAAAATCAGTATTTTTGAACACTGAACCTGTTTCGACCCCTGGACTTCAAAAAAAAGTAGGTTCTCAGTTCGACCTGTATGTATGTATGTATGTATGTTTGTCCGCGATTATCTCGCGTTTGGTTGAACCGATTTTGATGCGGTTTTCAGGAAAATGTTCATTACATTATCTGGAGAAGGTTTTAGTATATAACAATAATTTATACCTCGTGAAGTTGCCCACATAGATCCGTCTTTGTTGCTTTATAGGATTGTAGAATTTCAAAGACGCCGATTATATGTAGAAGATTTTTGTTGAATATACATATAAACTAAAAAGGGTAAAATAAAAAACTTTTTGAAAAAAAAAAGGAACTGATTTCAAAACTAAACACAAAGTCGGTGGCTTTGTTTTTTTATTTCATTGTCTATGGCCACCGACTTCAGAACGAAAAGTTATTTTACACTTTTTAGGGTTCCGTACGTCCGAATACAAAAACGGAACCCTTATAGGATCACTCGTGTGTCCGTCTGTCTGTCGCTTACAGTCAATTATCTCCTAATCTACTAGACCGATTGGGTTGAAATTTGGTACACATATCAATTCCTGTGACCCAAGCACAGAGGTGTGACGTGAATAGATGAAATCTGTATGTGGGAGGTAATTTTTGGGAAAATTAAAAAAAAAGTTTTGAAAACTGCATCGTGTGACATATCAAATGAAATGTCTTGTTGAGACAATCTTAAATGTATTTTTTTTGTAATTTTAAAATAAATAGTTTCCAAGTTATTCAAGAAAATAGACGAAATTTGACCATTCCCCCTCCCCGCTTATCTCCGAAACTACTGAACCTAAAATTTTGAAAAAAATACAGTAATTAGTTTTCTACTTATAGATTATAGGAAAACCTATAACAAGTCCATATCTGTATATGGGAGGTAATTTTTGGGGGGGAAGGGGAAAATTAAAAAAAAATATTTGAAATCTGCATCGTGTGACATATCAAATGAAAGGTCTTGTTGAGACAATCTTAAATATATTTTTATTGTAATTTTAAAATAAACAGTTTCCAAGTTATTCAAGAAAATAGACGAAATTTGACCATTCCCCCCCCCTTATCTCCGAAACTACTGAACCTAAAATTTTGAAAAAAATACAGTAATTAGTTTTCTACTTATAAATTATAGGATAACCTATAAGAAGTCCATATCTGTATATGGGAGGTAATTTTTGGGGGGGGAAGGGGAAAATTTAAAAAAAAATATTTGAAAACTGCATTGTGTGACATATCAAATGAAAGGTATTGTTGAGACAAACTTAAACGTATTTTTTTTGTAATTTTAAAATAAATGGTTTCCAAGTTATTAAAAAAAAATAGACGAAGCTTGACCATTCCCCCCCCCTTATCTCGGAAACTACTGAACCTAAAATTTTGAAAAAAATACAGGAAATAGTTTTCTACTTATAGATTATAGGATAACCTATAAGAAGTCCATATCTGTATATGGGAGGTAATTTTTGGGGGGGGGAGGGGAAAATTTTAAAAAAAATATTTGAAAAGTGCATCGTGTGACATATCAAATGAAAGGTATTGTTGAGACAAACTTAAAAGTATTTTTTTTGTAATTTTAAAATAAATGGTTTCCAAGTTATTCAACAAAAACAGACGAAGCTTGACCATTCCCCCCCCCTTATCTCCGAAACTACTGAACCTAAAATTTTGAAAAAAATACAGGAATTAGTTTTCTACTTATAGATTATAAGATAACCTATAAGAAGTCCATATCTGTATATGGGAGGTAATTTTTGGGGTGGAAGGGGAAAATTAAAAAAAAATTGAAAACTGCATCGTGTGACATATCAAATGAAAAGTCTTGTTGAGACAATCTTAAATATATTTTTTTTGTAATTTTAAAATTAATAGTTTCCAAGTTATTCAAGAAAATAGACGAAATTTGACCATTCCCCCCCCTTATCTCCGAAACTACTGAACCAATTTTTTTTTTTTAAATACAGAATTTAGTTTTCTACTTATAGATTATAGGAAAACCTATAAGAAGTCCATATCTGTACATGGGAGGTAATTTTCGCTATAAGAAGTCCATGATATTAAAATAACATGGTTAATCACTCAATATTGTGCGTACCAATTTGGGTCAGATTTAAAAAAAAAACGTGATAGGTAACATCGTACGGAACCCTCTTCACGCGAGTCCAACTCGCACTTGGCCAGTTTTTTTTTTTGTGTTTAGTTTCGAATTCGGTTCCTTTTTTTTTCGAAAAGTTTTACGTTTTTTTAATTTGTGTTTGGTTTAAAGACATTTATTTCTCAAAAAAAGAACATTACAGTTCACTTACACATTGAGAAAAGTAAATCATTTATACGTTTAAGTTAGATCGATTCTCTGTGGTCACATAGTTACAATTAAAAAATAATTCAGGTGACATTTCGTTTTAATATTTTGTTCGGACGTGTTCTTCAAGAGCTTTTTTAAATGTATACAGGGTGATTTGTAATTCGATGCGGTCCTTGAAATGGGTGATACTAGACCTTATTTGCAACAATTTTAACCCCGACAATATGGGGTCTAAACTGACTGGTTTTAGAGATATCGAACTTTAAAGATTTTTCGAAAAATTTCCACCTCTCCCTCATTAAGTGCTTATTGTTAGAAAGCAACGATAGTCACTACTTAGAATTTATGCTTTTCTGATAGAATATGAACGACTGAATCTAGCGAATACAAGTTTGTTATAAAAATAATCATATTTTGGGAAATTAAGTGTCATAAAGTTTCTGTTTTGAAGATTTCTGAAAACTTTCCTTGTCTTTCAAAGTATATTTTTCAAAATAAATGTATGACACTTGGTGTACAAATTACAGAAAAAACTTCTTTATCTCATTACCTTTCTAAAATGGTGCCACAGTACCCACTTTTAGTTAGTTTCTTACCAGAAAATTAGGGTTGTTACTGACAAAGTAGTAAATCAATGAAAATCGGTTATAATGTTTTTTCGAACCAACATTTTTTTCTGTGGTTTTTGTCCAAACTGCTATCTGATGTTAGCTTTTTGAGTCAATGCGGGAGAGGTGGAAATTTTTCGAAAAATCTTTAAAGTTCGATATCTCTAAAACCAGTCAGTTTAGACCCCATATTGTCGGGGTTAAAATTGTTGCAAATAAGGTCTAGTATCACCCATTTCAAGGACCGCATCGAATTACAAATCACCCTGTATAAATTTTGAATGTTGGTTACACTATCGGGTATTTCATTGTAAAGTTTTGCTCCCTCATATTATATGTTTTTCTTACCATAATTAGTTCTAGTTTGTCTCGACGTCTTGCATTGTATGAATATGTTTTTTTTTAAGTTTAATTGTGAATGTGTGCTTTGTGTTATAATTCTATGTATTAGAGTACATGTTTTAAGTATGTATAGTTGGTTAATATTAAGTATTTTGTATCATTGTAGATTTTAGTGGTTGGTGTTAGGTAGTCATTGTTGTAGAGTGTTTTGATAACTTTGTTTTGTAGAACTTGTACTTATTGGATATTTGATTTTGCCGCTGTTCCCCAAATCTCAATAAGGTATTCTATATGTGGTCTAACGAGAGCGTTGTAAATCATTACGTGGACTCCTTTTGGAATACAAAAAGCACATCGCCGAATTGCTCCTATTAGTGGTGATATTTTGGACTTAATATGTTCGATGTGGGATACGTTCGTGTGGTGTCCGGACATAAAGAATAGCACCACCCCATATCTTCCAATGGGTGTCGTAAAAGGCGACTAATGGACCTTAAGACCCAGTGCATGGTATCAAGCACCTTGGGTCACCCGAATGGTGGCGAGTAAACCACCAACAAACGCATTCCCAAAGAGGGTTAGGTCAGGCAGGCGGCCGGCTATAAAATCAAAGCCAAAACCCGTAGCAACATGAGTAGAGGAAATGAGATGCGCGACAGGGCTAGGGCGTACCCCGCAGGCGACGCGCAGGAGCAGCACCCGGCCCCTGCGGGAAATGGACAAGGGTTGTCGCACCAACCCGGGCGGGTGCGACGTAAGAAGCGAGCTCGGGAAGAAAGAATGAGGTATGCTAGTTGGAATGTTGGGACAATGACTGGAAGAGCTAGAGAGTTAGCAGATGTAATGAAAAGAAGAAGAATAAATGTGGCGTGCTTGCAAGAAACTAAATGGAAGGGTACGAAAGCGAGGGAAATTGGGGAGGGATACAAGTTCTTCTACTGTGGAAGTGATGGAAAAAGGAATGGCGTGGGAATAGTGTTAGATAGTAATTTGAAAGAAAGTGTGATGGATGTTAAAAGAATTAATGATAGATTGATAGCTGTGAAAGTCATGTTAGGGAATGTTGTACTGAACGTGATTAGTGTGTATGCTCCACAAGTAGGATGTGAGGAAATAGTGAAAGAGAAGTTTTGGGAGGATTTTGATACAGTTTTAATGACCATCCCGGTGCATGAGGAATTAATTATTGGAGGTGATTTTAATGGGCATGTGGGAAGAATGAAAGGAAGTTATGAAAGAGTACACGGGGGATGGGGTTTCGGGAATTTAAACAATGAGGGGGAAACTATGTTGCAATCAGCTACTGCATTTGATCTAGCAGTAGCTAACACCTGGTTCCAAAAAGCCGATGGACACCTAGTAACATATAAGAGTGGGGCACATAGTACACAAATAGATTACTTCCTTGTTAGACGCAACAACATAAAGCACGTCAAGGACTGCAAAGTGCTACCGGGAGAAGATTTGGTCTCACAACATCGTCTCCTGGTGATGGAAGTAGCCTTACAAATAAGGCTTCTAAAACATAAAGAGCGCCCCCCTCCTAAAATAAAATGGCATATGCTAGAGAAGAATGATTGTGCTGGAGAATTAAGAGAGCGAGTGGTAAATAAAATGATTGAGATGGGTGATATGAACGACAAGGGCGTAAATGAATGTTGGAATGAGATAGCTCAGTGTATTAGGAGCGCAGCAAAAGATATCTTGGGAGAGACGAAAGGAAGGGGCACGATAGATAGGGATACATGGTGGTGGTCGACAGAGGTACAGAATGCTTTGAGGGAAAAAAAGAAGAAATTTAAGGAATGGCAGAGCATTGGAAATGAGCATGTTAGTTTGAAAGCTGAAAGAAAGAGTGAGTATGATGCTCTTAAGAAAAAAGCCAAAAGAGCTGTGGCTATAGCGAAAGCAAATGCCCAAAAAAAGCTCTATGACACCTTGGATACTCCAGCAGGCCAAAAACAACTATACCGGCTTGCTAGAGCTAGGGAGAGAAAGGCGAAGGATGTTTGTCAGGTAAAGTGCGTAAAAGACGATGCTGGAATGATTCTGTCGGAAGATGAGAAAATTAAGAATAGGTGGAAGTGTTACTTTGAAAGACTGATGAATGAGGAGAATGACTGGAGTGGTGTGCTTGAAAGTAAACCAGTAAATAAGGGATTAGTAAGAAGAATAAGTGTGGATGAAGTGAGGAATGCGGTAAGTGGAATGAAGAATGGTAAGGCATTAGGACCGGACGGAATACCTGTTGACGTATGGAAAATATTGCGGATGGATGGTTGGACGTGGTTAGCTTTATTCTTCAATAAGCTGATGCTGGAAGAAGCCATACCTGACGAATGGTGTAATAGTTCGCTAGTGCCCATTTTTAAAAACAAAGGTGATGTGCTGGAATGCAATAATTATAGAGGAATAAAGCTAATATCACACAGTATGAAAGTTTGGGAGAAAGTTATTGAAAGGCGACTGAGAGAGGAGAGCGAAATTTCACAGAACCAATTCGGTTTTATGCCTGGTCGGGGTACGACGGATGCCACCTTCGCTATCCGCCAACTGTGCGAGAAATACAGAGGTGCGCATAAAAACTTGCACATGGTGTTCGTCGACCTGGAAAAGGCATACGACCGGGTGCCCCGTGAGGTTCTGTGGTGGGCCCTTAAGGAGAAAAGTGTACCTGGAAAGTATGTACAGTTGATCCGTGCAATGTATAGTCGATGCAGTACCCAAGTCCGGTCTACAGCGGGCACTACCGGCAGCTTCAATGTAGCGGTTGGCTTGCACCAAGGGTCGGCTCTCAGCCCGTACCTCTTCCTTATGATAATGGATGCTCTGACGTCGGACATCCAGGAAGAGGCCCCCTGGTGCATGCTGTTTGCCGATGACATTGTGCTGATTGCCGAGAGCGGCCTAGAGGTCCAGAACAGATTGGAGGTGTGGTGGCAAAGACTGGAGAACGTTGGCCTGAAATTGAGCAGAACCAAAACAGAGTATTTGTTTTGCGATTTTGGCGGTCTCTCCAGTCCTGTGCCCATTACTCTTGCAGGAACGCCCATACCAGTCTGTTCCGACTTTCGGTACCTCGGGTCGCTTGTCCAAGGAGACGGCGATGTAGACCGGGACATAACACACCGGATCAACTCGGGATGGATGAAATGGCGACAGGTCACCGGAACAACTTCCGACCCACGGATGCCCCTCAAGTTAAAGGGGAAAATATTCAAATCCGTGATTAGACCTGTCGTATTGTATGGATCGGAATGCTGGGCTGTGAAAAAGATGGATGAGAAACGATTGCATGTAGCGGAGATGAGGATGTTGAGATGGATGTGTGGAGTGAAAAGAATGGATAAAGTAAGGAATGAGTTTATAAGGGGAAGTTTGAAAGTGGCGCCTGTTACAGAAAAAATGAAAGGGAATCGTCTATCTTGGTATGGACATGTGATGAGGAGGGATGACACCCATGTGGCTAAGAAAGTGATGAGTATGAATGTTGATGGATGGAGAGGACGAGGAAGGCCAAAGAAAAGATGGATGGATTGTCTAAGGAATGATATGAAAGAAAAAGGAGTAAATGATACTGTGACGTCTGATAGGGGAGAATGGAAGAAGAAAACGTGTTGCGCCGACCCCAAATAGAATGGGATAAGGGCAGGAAGAAGAAGAAGATGTTCGATGTGGGATCTCCAAGTTAATTTTGTGTCCAATATTAGGCCTAAGTATCTTTCGCTGCTTGTTACGTGGATAACACAAGGATTGTATTTAAGATATCTACCAAACACATGGAAATAAAAGATGGTGATGAAAATGAACATAATATAATATGAACCATTATAATATAGTATAACACTCCCTTTTTGGGGAACCTAGTCATATTAAACTCGAAAAAGTTAGTATCTCTTTTATCATATTTTAATCCCTCGTTTATAAAGTTGTTGTTTCCATCGTTCGGGTTCAGCCGCACTTGTCGAGGTTGGTCTGTGGATGGTTGAACATCTGACATAACCGTTTCCTCCGTGCCTCGGAAAGCATCTAAAGCCGTTGGTCCCGGTTTTCATTTGTAGATCTTTCACAGTCGTTACTGTTAGTCAGAAAATCTAAAGTCTGTCAACCAGTCTTTCCACAGGTTATCGTAAAACCCAGTTATTGTGTTGTGGAGGTCCGATAGGCAGTCGCTCCATGTAAAATATTGACATCCAGCTGCATCTGGTTCGACTGGAAGCCGACCCCGATTTAATTGGGATTAGTCTAGATGATAATGATGTTTACAAACTTATTGAGGTCAGGTTTTTTGCAAGAAAGTTTTCTCAAGATTTTTCATTAAAAAATGTTTATTTTGTAATGTGGGTTTGCTCTTGACTAGTCTAAAGCCTCGAGCAGACACACACGATTAATCGCGTGGGGCGACTTGTCGCGGTCCATTCGCAGTAGGTACATTTAGAGTGGAAATTAGCTTGGTTCATTGTCGCAGCGCGACAATCATCATAATCGCGTGTGTCTGTTAGAGCCTTAACGGTAAAGTAACAGGATTTATTTAAATCCGTCTGGTCTGACAGTTCCTTCTATTCCGGAGCGGGAGGACTCATTTGATGATTCAATGGATGATTGTATCATAATATTTCACTTAAAGTAAAATATTATCACTGGCTTACAAAAGAAATGCATTGTTATGCAAAATATTATATTGTAGCGAATGTGGGTGACGAATTTCGTCTGTGGACATTTAGGTTGCATTGCATCATATTATTAACCTTCAGTTTTAAAAGTCTCTTGTATTAATATACATTATTATTGTGTATATCCCATAATTAAGGGCAAGCGCAGCGTAGGACGTCCACCCACAAGGTGGGCAGACGATCTTATGAAGGCCACAGGATCACGCTGGATGCAGGCCGCTCACAACCGGTCCTATTGGAAGTCTAAAGGGGAGGCCTATGTTCAGCAGTGGACGTCTTACGGCTGATATGATGATGATGAAAGAAATCGCAAGGGCAAAGCGAATGTTTGTATTTACCTACATGTGTGTTTTTGTTACTCTCACGCAAAAACTACTTAACGGATTTCGATAAAATTTGGTACACAGATAGTTTGTAACCTGGAATATCACATGAGTTAGTTATTATCCCAATTGTATTTTCCCGTGGGATAATATCCGAGTTGTAGAGGGCGAAGCCTCGAAGAATTACATCATCCAATGAGTGCTTCCACCCTAGGTGAAGCGAAAAGGACTGTCAGACTTCGTACTGACTAATATCCATGGTGTTCCTTTATTAGCCCTTTACGTCCCAGTGTCACGGTCATCTGCTAAGTCAATCCGCGATCTTTAGCCCTTTACGGAGGCCCCGTCAGATAGCTGACAGCTGATCTTTGAGTCGAGCGTGGAACACGACGCGCCGTCGACCCGGGCATGGTCCGTCATCGGACGGCGAGTCGCGTTCGCATGCCCGCGCCTATGGTGGCCGGAAATCGCCTGGCAACGTCCGATGGGCATCTTCCGCGGCGGCTGGGTCGTGAGGTGGACGCTGTCCTGAATTTACGTATCCCACTTTCCCCTTCGCTAGCATTCCACAATATTATCATAGTGTATTGTTCCAGCAAATCTGTCGTTTATAAGCTTGGGCTTGAACGTAGCCTGGTCATCACCGGTGATAGTCAAGTTGAAGAATGAGACGGAGACAGTTCTGTCAAGACCGATTACTGATGAGGAAGGCTCATGGATTGTCTCCATTGGTGGTGCTACCGGACTTATTTGTAAGTATGATTTTGTTTTTAGTAGGTATCACATTCGAACTATCATCGACCTTTTTTTCGTAGTGTGGTAAAATCATCATTGATTGCTGACAGCTCTTTGAGGCGCGCGGAGAACACGACGTGCCGACGATCCGGGCATGGTCCATGAACGGACGGCAAGTCACCCATTACGTCCCACGGGGGCTAGGTCTTGAGGTTCGGGCTGTCCTGTCCCTCACGACGCCTGCCTTCTCCTTATGTTATCTCTGTAACTAATGGTCCAATTCAATTAGTTTTTTCTGGTAAGAAGCTACATTGTTTCTGGGTGCTATAAGCTATAAACTATATTTTCATCAGGCCTATTTACCAGGCTATCACGATTATTGCCTAACAGGCTCTTACTGACTAAAATCCACCCGTGTTCCTTCGGATGCCCTTTACGTTCCGGGGCCACGGTATCCTGGGTTAAGAAAAACCCGCGACCCCAGCAGGCATTTGGCCCCATAAGGGGCCCCGTCAGTTTGCTGACTACTCCCCGAAGGCACGCGCGAAACACGACACGACGCGCCAACGACCCGGGCTTGTTCCTTGGTCAGACGGCGAGCTACCCATTACTCACCGTCCGCAAGCCCGCTCGGCCGCTGTGCCCTCTGCTAATCAGAGGGACAAGCGTTGGAGCGTCCACCCGACAGGCTATTCGCATACGGGCAAAGAGACCCATTAGGCACACAGTGCCTAAGGAAGAGTTTTTGCCCACATCCCAGGGTGCACCGGCCCGAAAAACTGGTCTTCCCCACGGACGTATCCGAGAGGGAACTCCAGTCCACGGGCGCACGTGGAGGTTTCCTGTCTTAGCACCCCAACCCAGTGTGGGTTGGATTAGATGACACATGTAATCGAATTTTTGGTTCTTGGACATGCCAGTTTTCTCAAGGTGTTTCGCCTTCACTGTTTTGAGAGTAGTGGTGATGGGTTAAATTACACAAAGTAGGTTATAAGCCTGGGTATAAATTAACTACCTAAAACTTGCAAGTTCCCCGACTTGCAAGTTGGAGGTCGGTACCACTAGACAATATTAAAATCTCTCCGGGCCAGGCTCAATATTAAAATCTTCCAAGGTCGTTTAAGACTGGGCATCAGCTCTCAAAAAAGATAAAATAAGATTTACCTGTGATATAATACAGCATACTATTGCTTGTCTTTTCCAGTGATCTTCTTCATGGGCTTCCTAATGGACCGCCTTGGCCGGAAGACCTGCATTATCATCGGTTCCATTCCTCGCCTCGCCATGTGCCTTTCTCTGATGTTCGCTACAGACGTCTGGGTTCTGTACTTTGGCAGGGCAATTGATGGGTTCTCTAATGCTATTGTTCTGTCCGTGGTTCCTACTTATGCTTCGGAAATTGCTAGTGTGAGTATTTTTTCCCATGTTATTTGTTTCGTTTTTTACCATTTGTCACCATGACATTGGTAGAACTCACTAGTATCGGGAATAATTTTCATTTGTTTGTCAAGAGTGGGTAAAATCGGGAGATTTTTGTCGGGTTTTTTTTTCTTGTTTGTCATCAATGGTGAGAAATTGGAATAGACGATTTGATTCGGTGCTAAGACAGTTTACCACGTAGCGACAGCACGTTGCGGTTTCGATTCCCGCACGGAACAAATATTATTTAGTCATTTACAGTTATTCTGGGTTTGGGTATTTGTGTTTGTATGTTTAAATGTTTGTAAAACCCACGATACAGGAAAAATAGTGCAGGGCACCTTTTTATTAAGAATTAAAAAATAAAGAGAAACACGCCAGGCGACATCTATGGAGTAACACAAGAACAAAAAAATCAGTGTTGCTTATAAAAGTGCCTGTTATTTTCAGGATTTTTATCATTTTAAAATGCAGTTTGATCCGCCGAAAAGGAGCGGATTGATAAATTATTATCTTTTGGCAAGGTGTTCTGTGACGACAACGATAAATAATAAACAATAAATGAACTTCATCCATTGTCGTAAACGATAACTGTGTTAATTACCTCATAATCTTTGCTTTAAAAAGATGTAAATTCTGATATCGGCCGTAGGTAAACTTAGTATGTCCTTCTGCGAAACAGTCATGCTCGCGAAGGAGGAGGCAGGCCCCGTAAGGGAGAGGATAGCGTCCTCTCTCCACCCCAGCCGCAGTGGTAGACGCCCACGGCGTCGGACGTCGGCAGATGATCTCCGACCTCCGGCCACCGTAGGCGCGGCATGCGGGCGGAGAGTAATGGGCGACTCGCTGTCCAACCATGCACCATGCCCGGGTCGACGCCGACGGCGCGTTGTATTCCACGCGCGCTTCAAAGAGTGTCAGCATGATGACGGGGTAGAGGGCCAAAGCCTGCCGGGGTCGCGGGACTTATCTCATTACCGTGACCCTGGAACATAAAAGGCTACTGAAGGACACCGTGGATTTTAGTCAGTACGAGTCTGACAGTCCTACCCGCCCTGCCCTGGGTGGGAGGACTCATTTGATGATTTTACCACGATAAAAAAAGGTAAACTTAGTGTGGGACGCTTCTCGGTAAGTTCTTCTCGATAACACCCCATTCACAACCTTGCCGCTGCAATTGGCTGAATAATGAAATACTGATAATGATAACATCTGTCTGCGTCTAGACTTATGGGTAATTACTTTGATAATGCAGATAATCAGCGGCAGTGTCACGTGTATTGCAAGCATGCTTACTTGCCGTACTATAATCGATTAGGAACTGTGTAAGCAGATACGGGGCCCTATGTTTGAAGGAACAGGGTGAATAAGAGACTAGTCCCTTTCGCTCTACCCAGGGCGGGAGGACTCATTAAATTTGATTATTATGCAACTGTAAAAATGTTAAAGTTATTATTATTATATTATTATAATTCTAAAAACATCTTTATCATTAAGCCGCGTTTCCACTAGGCAACAACGGACGGCGCACATGTTGCACAACATGTTGCAAGTCAGCACGGAACTTTTGTTGAACAACGTTGTCTGTCTACACATCTACTACATTACGTCAGTCGTCGACAACATGTCGCCAGAGGACCTTGTGTTGATTTCAGCGGCAGTGGTTATAATTTTATCGAAAAATGCATCGAAAAAAAACCACGTTGGTGGGTTAGAAAATACCTACAAATCGATTAATTTGAGCACTCGTTCGTTACACCACACTACGGACATTGTTGCCAGTCACGTCTCCAGTCGACAATAATTGATGCTCTTTAAACAAACAACAAGCCGCGCGTCATGTTGCGCGCTAGTTGGCAACGTCACACGCTGTTGTGCAGCTTTCCCGTAAATGTTGAGCGTCAAATGTCGCGCGCCAAATGTTGCCTAGTGGAAAAGCGGCTTCATCATCATCTTCCTGCCCTTATCATATTGTACTTGGGGTCGACGCAACACATTTCTTCTTCCATTTCCCCCGTCAAACGTTAATGCATCATTTACAATAATATCTCACACAATCTATCCATTTTTCTTTGGCCTTCCTCTTCCTCTCCATCCATCAACATTCATACCCATCAATCTCTTAGTCACATGGGTGTCAGCCTCCTCATCTCCCTAACAGGACAAAAAATTATAAAAAAATATTAATTGCAGAAAGAAATCCGCGGCGCTCTCGGCACAATATCCCAAGTGGCTTCAGGAATAGGAATGCTAATATTCTTCTCCATTGGTCCCTACATGTCGTATTTCGAACTGCACCTGATCTTCACCATCATCGTTGCTGCCATCACCGTGCCGATGTGGTTCATACCGGAGACACCTTATTATTTGTATTCTAAAGGTATGATGACATTATTGAACTAGTTTTTATTCAACCGTGTACGATTTTGAGTCGGGGAACTATCTAAATAGGTAACCGTGACTCTGAAACGTAAAGAGCTATTGAGGGAATTCCGTGGGTTTTATTCAGTACGACTGTGACAGTCCTATACGCTCCATTATGGAAGAGAGGACCCATTTGATGATTTTAAACCGTAAAGAAAAGCCATGAACGTTTTAAGAGTACATCTAGCACTGGTATTGTTCCATAACCCCATAAGTTTGTTGTGTAGGGGAGGCAAGCCCAAGATAGCCTGCCTAAAATGGATATGCGGAGGCGTACGGGCATCGTTCTTGCTAATGAGAATGTGTGCGTGAAGGTCGCGACGCCTCTCGCTATGAGATTGAGGAGTCACGTCCTGCACGCACACATGCTTTCGTTCAGGCTTCCTGTCTTGGGCTTACCTCCCCTACATTGAAATTTTGGCCGCAGACTCAAAACGTCGCAACACATCGCTGATGATAATAAGTGCTCTAGACTATTAATTTTATTATTTATGTTTACCATGCATCTTAGCCAAGCTATCTCTAGTTTTGTCTACCAAGTCAAAATTAGTAATAGCGCGGTCGAGCAATGGATTGCGAAACGTTAGTTCGGGGGCCAAAACTTCACTCAATTTCGCGAGCAGCTAGAGGTTTATACTATGAATAGTAATTCTATATAATTTCTTTTCCAGGCCGCAAAGAAGAGTCTCTAAAAGTCTTAAACGACCTTCGAGGCTCATCAGAGCTAGCCAACGCAGAGTACAAACTATACTCTCTAAACCAGCCAGAAGTCTCAAAGAGTGAGATCTTTAAAGACAAGACAACATTAAAGACTCTTGGAAAAGTTCTATTCTTGAGTTCCTTTGTGGAACTGATCGGATATAACGCTGTCATGTTTTATATGCAATCAGTGATGAAGTCCACGCATACATCTGTGGGGGAAGATGTGGCGTCGATCGTATGTGGATGTATTCAGCTTTTGGCTTGCTTCTGTACTATCCTGCTGACTGATAGGTTTGGAAGGAAACCTATATTGATCATCACGCTGTTTGGAATGGCTGTTGGGATGGTAAGATGTTTTTTTTTTTTATTTACGATAGGCTCGACCCTTTGACCCCCATGTCGCTCGACATGGGGGAGCGAGATAGTTACCTTATAAGTAGGCTTGCAACGAATAGTATATTTGGCAGTATACCAAATACCGAATATTCGGCGAGTCCCCTGACCGAATAGCCGAATATTAGGCAAAAGTATTCGGCAGGATTTTAGCGCCAATACTTGTACAGACGTGATTGTTTCGCGTTTGTTTGTTCGAATGTACTGACCACCAATTCGCAGTTGCTCTACGAGAAAAAAAGAAGTAACTAGATACTTCCTAAAAATACAGAAAATATAATCTTTCTGCACCATAACCTTCCCTTTCTAAATTTTGTTGATTTTAGGAAAAATAATTCAAATGCATAATTTTTTTTTTAACTTTTCTTATACAGAAGATGATTATGTATCTGTTGTATGTACCAATGACTACTTAAATTATTAAAAGATGAATATTTATACGTAATGAATCGTTTTTTTTTCATTTTACCAATTTTCTCCCTATAACAAAATATATTAAGAGTTCGGCCGAATATAATAAAAGCAGCCGAATAGGCCGAATACCGAATAGTAACCGAATATTCGTTGTAAGCCTACTTATAAGTTTAAGTTGAATAGCACTGACTTTGGTGAAAGAAAACATCATTAAAAAGTCCCAGAGAGGGCTGACTCATTTGATGATTTTTAACCACAAAAAATAATTTTTAAAGTGATTAAACAGATTTTTGGGGAAAACCAAAAATGATGTAACAAGAATACTTATTTTGTAATACCTAATTAATTAAATTGATAAGATTTAATCTGAATTGTCAGTTCACCAAGTACATGATGATGAGGTGCTTTTCTTTGTTCACAGCTTGGACTGGGTACCTTCTTTCAACTGAAGGATGGAAATGTTCCAATCAGAGGTTTTCTGAACTTCATGCCTCTTATATCAATGATGCTTGTTATATTCTGTTTTAATGCAGGTAATTACATTATTATCTATCAGATTTTACAAGTTGGTAAAAGCAGTAGTGGCCCTGCGTTAAAGGTCCCGACTTAGGAGCTTGGAGGTTTTTGGTTCCAACTCAGGTACATTTCTTTGTGCAATATACCTGGGAACCACCATAAAACAAAACGACTGCTCTCAAAACTATGAATGTAAACAACATCGTCTGTCGGAATCGGCATGTACTAGAATCAAAAATTCGAAGACCTAATTGTGACATCTACCTTTTCGCACTGGGCTCGCGTGGTGGACTCCACTCCCTCTCACAGAGAGGCGGCCTGTATCCCAGTATTGGGAATATTGTAAGCTGATTATGATTCATCATCATAATCAGCTTACAATATTCCATGCATGCATGCATGCATGTGATGTGAAGGTATGAGAAAAGTTATGAGTGACTGTAAACAGAAGGGAAAGTCAAAACTGTACATTAAATATTTTTTTAAAATGATACTTGACGTGAGATATTAAATTTACAATCGAATACCGAAACGAAAAATATAGTATTTAGAATTTTTGTCTGTTTGTATGTCCCGGATAAACTCAAAAAGTACTGCATGGATTTACTTCAAATTTGGCACGAAAATTATTAAGAAGTTGGGTCAACATATAGGCTACATATTATCACGCTATCGCCTACGAGGAACGAGCAGCGAATCTTTCACACAGACGACGTCGCGGGCAACAGCTAGTAGTACATAGTTTTTCTAAAACTCAACGTTTCTATTCCAGGCATGGGCTCCATATTTTGGATGGTGGTAGCCGAGCTGTTCGACGGTCCAGCCCGAGCATTGGGCACCTCAGCAGCCATAGGCATTGCCACCTTCTTCGTCTTCTTGACAACCAAATACTTCGCTTACGTCACCATTGCCATCGGAGCCGCCAACACTTACTGGATATTTAGCTGTAATTGCGTGATTACTGCACTATTCATTATGTTCTTTATTCCTGAAACTAAGGGGAAAACTTTTGCTGAAATTCAGGAGGAGATGGGGAGGAAAATTGTTAAGGATGTTGAGAAGGAGAAAGTACCTATTGAATAGATCGTTTTTTTTGTTGGACTTTCTTGGCTACCAGTTTTTTTTGTAACCCTCTATTTCTATCGCTTTTTTGGAAAACGAAGCGCTTGCAACCAGAAAAAGGCCTTGTGTGGTTGCAGTAACTTTTGCTGTTTTGTCTTAGAGACGGATATTTTCTTCGGAAATTCCCTTTTGGCCGTTGGTGACAATAGGTTTACTGCCTATTTACTGAAATGAGTCATTAAGTATGCATTGACAATCGCAGAGGAGAGACAGTATAAAAAAAAACAGAAGTATCTAATTAAGAATAATTTATTTACATCATAACTTTATTTAATTACAGTTCACAGTCACACAACATAATGTTAATTAAAACTTTTTTTGTGCTACACAGTTTTTTTTTGTACAATTTTGTAATAATATGCGATTTAGTTTTTGGGTGGTTCGTAATTCTGCCGACAGGTTTCATTTATGATTTTCTGTTACTACTCCACACACGTCATCCCCTTTTTAATCCTTATCCTTGTGTCCTAAACAAAATGGATAAAAATCCAAGCAAAAATATTGTTGTGCCATGACATACTTCATCATCATCATCAGCCTATAAATGTTCCCACTGCTGGGGCACAGGCCTTCTCTCTGTGAAAGGGCCATAATCTACCACGCGGGCCCAGTGCGGATTGATAGATGTCACATGTCTTCGAATTGTTGGTTCTAGGACATGCCGGTTTCCTCACGATGTTTTCCATGACATACTTGGCCGCTTGGAACTATTAACCCCTTCGTGCACAAGGCGACGCAAGTCTCCAATACTTTACGACTTGGTATCTAGGTGACTATGGCAATACAAATCATGGAGGATCGTTCAAAGACACGCATCAATGGATGCCAAAGTCGTAAGGTTTCGGAGACTTGCTTCGCCTTGTGCATGAAGGGGCGAAGTCACCATAATTAGCGTACTCCCATACATATCTTCATAGCACTCGACGGGGAAACAAAAAGTCGGCATTCTATCATGCCTTTTATGCGATATCTTTAAAACTCCTATAACTAAACAACAAAATAATCTAACACGTACTAATACTATCTCCCTTCTTCCCCCTCAAAATGTCCTGTATCTCAGCAAAACTCTTTCCTTTCGTCTCAGGAATACAAAACATGATGAACAAACATAACAATATACAATTAACACTGAAGATCCAGTACGTCGCAGCTGGACCAATGGCAGCGGAGAATAGAGCGAAGTATTTTGTTGTTATGAAGACGAACAGGGTGGACATTACGAGGGTGATGGACATCCCTGTCCCTCTTGAGCGGTCGTCGAAGAGTTCTGCGTTGATCACCCAGATAAGGGAGCCGATACCTGGAATATACAAACAATCTGGGTTTAGTAGAAGTTACGACCTTTAATGCTATTCTCGATAAACACGCGCTTGTAACAGCGCGGCAGCACAGCGGGTCTTCAGGACAAGAGCTACCGATACAATATTTCATGTTTTAGTTCTTCTAATGCGCCGTTAGGTGTATTTATGTCGACGTGCAATCAAAACTACGTCTAGAGTCCGCGCCACGCACCACACTCCAGACGCTTGTGTCTATGTCATCATCTTCATCATCATCAGCCTTCAATGTTCCCACTGTTGAGACACAGGCCTCCTCTCTGTAAGAGGAAGTGGGCCATAATCCACTACGCGGGCCCAGTGCGGGTTGTTAGATATCAAATGTCTTCGAATTTGATGGTTCTAGGATATGCCGGTTTCCTTACGATGCTTTCCTTCACCGTTTTGAGAGCAGTGGTGATGAAATAAATTACACAAAGTAATGCACCTGGCGGGGTTCGAACCCACGACCTACAACTCGTAAGTCGGGGACGATACCACTGGGCCACCACTGCTTCTATGTCATTATCACATTTATGAAATAGCATTGAAAAAAATTATGTTTAACTGCTCCATAGATGTCGTATTGTTGTTAACAATCAATAATTCACAGCTAGCGTCTATTTATGCATAAAATAATTATGTAGTACACTCTTAATAAAGGAGTGTTATATTGTACCTGCACTATAACAGTAGACCACTAATATTAATGATATCAGCGGCACATAGTTCAAGAAATCTGCCACAATATCCATCTCTTTCAGCTTGAAGAACAATCCAAGGCCGAGCTGAAACAAAAAATAACAAATTTAGTTTATGTTCTAACTAATTACATAGAATTTACAACAAAATAACTTGCTTATTGATATCTATGCAGCCGTTTAGGATGAAACGGTGACAGACAGACAAAATCGAAAGTAATATAAAAATCTTGGTTAAGGTTTTTTTTGGAATTTTTATTTTAAATAAATGTGTTTTACGTAAAATTGTTTTTAAGTGACATTTCATGTATATAAGCTTTTTTAGGTTTACAGACAAAATAAGTAAAAATTAAACATTTACCAGATAGGTATAATGTAGATGAAAATGTAAATAAGTATTATTTATTTAATTAATCGTGGGAAATACAATTAAAGTGCATGCATAGTAATTTTATCAGCTATTACCATGATTTTTTGTTTACTGACGTTAAAGGATTTGAATAAATATTTGCTTTATCTTTTACAAATTAAAAATAACACACCCGCATTGTTTTATGAATGCATCGCCACATTTTATTGTTTCAAGCCAAAGGCCTTCTTCTATTTAGATATATGAATACCAATCAGTTTTATACTATATAGCCCGCAGAGGATTTCTAGGCAATGTACAGAGTTGCGGAGTTTTTTTTTCTAGATATGAAATACAATAATCATCAATAGATAGTGGTGTCGTTTCGTTAGTATCTACAAACGTTACAAGTCTTTGACATAACAAACAGAGGCCCCAGCACGAGTTTTCACGTTTTTGTAAACGTGAACTTTGACGGATAAAATTTGTTTCTCATCTTACTCTAGAGGCGCTTCTTCATTTTCCGTCTAATTTACTTCGTATGATGTACAGTTAAAAATGTAGAATTTGAGCTAGAGCGTCAGGACTCTTAATTATGATACGACAAATTAAAGAATAAAAGAAACTATATAGAACACTTTTGTTGTGCGCACAGCTAAAGGTGGTTCGCGCCGGAGACCGCGACAGGAGACCGAGACAGGAGACCGCGACAGGAGACCGCGACCGGAGATTGCTACCGTATCTGTCTCCTTTCGTTTTCTCGCTCGCGAACTGCCGCCCATACATTGCCTAACGGAAATAGTGGTCCGACGTGAACCTATCGCTAAATAAAAATAAAAAATAACATACTCACCATCCCCAAACCCATGCCAACACTAGTGACAGTCAAAATCGGTTTTCTGCCAAACCGATCGGTCACCATCGTCGTACAAAAACTGGCGAATAGCTGTATCAGCCCAATAGTCACCGACGCAACTTCGGGCCTAACAGACGTCTTGGTGGACTCCAAAACCGTCTGAAGGTAGAACGTCACAGCATTGAAGCCGACGAACTGAGCGCCGAAACCCAGAATTAGCACAAGAAGTAAGGACTTCAGGAACAGTCGGTTTGTCAATATGTCCTTTTTGGAGATCTTGATGTTGTTCGATTCTGATGCCATTTCGTATTCTTTAAGCTCTTCGTTGGCTAGAGATTCTGAGCCCCGGAGGAATGTTAGGACTTTTAAGGCTTCCAATTTGTGTCCTGGAAAAGAGAAGGTTGAATTTATCAGTGTTTCGATTAAGGGACTTTAAAAATTAGAGGTGAAGGATTAAATAGAGCAGAGTGTAACTAGCTCGCCGTCGAATCAGGAACTACGGGGTCTACTCTCTATAAGTCTTTCAACGAAAATACGGTCCCGTTCGTGATAGCCTAAAGAGCTGTTTGAAATTTGGGAAAAGTGCTTGAGACACGTTGAAAACTTGCTTAATACTTTTACAGTTATCTCTAAACACAGAAATGCTGACAAGATGGAGCAAAAGTGGGTTTGAACGAAGCTAGACGAATATTTTTGGTTCGAAAAAAAAAATGTTTGAGGCATTTCGAAACCTTCATACCTTCAAAATTGAATATTTAAAAAGAGGAATAATTTATGAGCTAGCCCGTCATGAGTATCCTCATCAAGCACATAGTAACAAAAATGCTCATAGAACATTCAGTTTCTTTGTGATAGTCACGTTTCTGAATAACGTGTTTTAAAAAAAATGCAGCTAATTGAATATTTAATATTATTCATTAGTATATTTACTAGTATAATTTGCAGTTTAAACAATAATTTAATAAGTAAATGGTATGTTTTACATGCATTATATTATATTGTGGAGCTCGTGGCTAAAACAAGAGCACAGGCCGATATTCAGGTTAAGCCGCGCTTACCTATGTAGGATTGTAGGTTGGTCAGTGGATGGGTTACCATCTATCATAGCTAGTTCCCTCCGTGCCTCAGATAGCACGTAAACCCGTTGGTCCCGGCTGTCATTTGTAGATCTTTGAAAGTCCTTACTGTTATTCAGAAGCTCTAAATTCTGACAACAAGCCTGTTGCCACAACCTTCCCTCTTACTTTCAAAAAGGGCGTGAATAAGTGGCAAGGTCGGTGTCCATAGGCTGCAGTGACCGGGCACTATTTTTTTATCGGGGTAAAATCATCGAATGAGTCCCAGGGGCGGGACGGTGATCCTTCCATAACCATTTACGTTTCGGGGTCACGGTTACCTGATAAGTCAGCTACGAGCCGCCAACCCGGGCATGTTCCATGATCGGACGGCGAGTCACCCATGCAGGTGTACTGTCACTTGTCACCTTTATGGTATAAAAAAAGAACGAACCTCTAGAATACAAAGAATACGGTCCATCAGGCAAGATCAGCAGTGGTATGGTACTCAGTATGATGATGGCAGTGTAGATCACGTTCAGCATGGTGTAGGAAATGAAGGGGCCCATAGACAGCATGGTGACGACGCCAAATGAACACATGATCTGGAGAATGGTGCCTAGACTGCCACGGATTTCTTTCTGGAATTGAGGAGAAAGAGAATATTGTCATTATCATCATCAGCCTATAAATGCTACCACTGCTGGGACATAGGCAACCTTTTTTTAAGAGAGAGTGGTTGGTAGGTGTCACATGTCTTCGAATTTTTGGTTCTAGAACAGGCCTCCTTTCTCTTCTTTCCTTCATCGTTTTGAGAGTAAAGTGGTCATGAAATAAATTTCACAAAGTAATACGCCTGGCTGGGTTCGAACGACCTTTACCCCTGGACCTTTACAACTGGAAGCCGACCTCAGGATTCTGAGGGCTTACAGTTGAAGCGAACGCAACTGAATACTAGTATTTTACATGGAGGAACTGCCTGTGCTTATCGGACCACCACAACCAAGTTAAGTATTATGCTACCCCATGGTAACACTGGTTGTGAGATTTTCGAACTACTGACCAACAATAACGACTGTCAAAGATCTTTGTGATTTTTGTAAGTTTTTACGCCCAATTTTAAACCAAACAATTTACAAACTAATGATTTAAAAAGTAACCACGCGACGAGATAATAACTTCAACAAAAAAGTATTAAAGTCAAACAAAGATTTTTGTACCCAAATTGTTATTAAATAAAAATGTACTTTTAGAATTTAAAGTGGCAAGGTCAAAGTTCTCACGATCTTTGGATAAGGTCAGGGTGGCTAATTCCGTCATATGGAGCGTAACCGTCTACTTAAAATTATGCTCGAAATTTGTATAGCGACTAACGCCATCTAGGGAATTTTTATTTGAAGTTAAAACTAGAACTGTTTTACCGACACCACTACAAACACTGCAACTCGACTGTTTAGACGGTTCAGACGGTTACTCCCCATAGACGGAATAAGCCAACCTGACCCTAAACGTTTTTCATTTATTTTTCAGCGGTCAGGTTTTATTCTCGAGTACTTGAACGCACGTGGTTTTTAATGCGATAGAATAATCAACTCAGTCTGTCAGATCCACCGTCTGTCGCAGTCAACTGCGAAAAAAAATGCGCAAATTAAGTAAAAGTTAAAAGGAATATTTTGCAACTTACACTAGCAATCTCCGAAGCATACATAGGCAACAGAGTGAAGACACCAGCATCCGCAATGCCCACCAGAGCCCTCCCGAGGAGGATCATCCAGACCTCACCAGCGTAGATGAACACGAAGCCGGCTGCAAACTTGGGCAAAGTAACTAGGAGTAGACATGGCTTCCTTCCCAGACGGTCTATTAGGACTGATCCGATGAATATGTTGGCTGAAATCAAGAAAATAAAGGATAAGAAAATGAAATAAGGTCGTCGGTGAGCATCAATTCATCATCATCATATCAGCCGTAAGACGTCCACTGCTGAACATAGGCCTTCCCTATAGACTTCCAATAGGACCAGATGGAAGCGGCTTGCATCCAGCGTGATCCTGTAGTCTTTATAAGATCAACTGCCCACCTTGTGGGTGGACGTCCTTCGCTGCGCTTGCCGGTGCGTGGTCTCCATTTGAGAACCTTACGGCTCCATCGGCCATCAGTTCTGCGTGCTATATGGCCTGCCCACTGCCATTTCAACTTGCTTATTCGTTGAGCTAAGTAACTTTGATATGTCCACGAATCTCCTCATTTCTGAGTCGATAGCGCAGAGAGACTCCGAGGATAGCCCTCTCCATAGCTCGTTGGACTATCTTGAGCTTATTAATGAAGCCTATAATAAGATCTATTATTACGACACGAACGACGCGTCAAGCCGAGTGGGGCCTGATTATTCCATTTATTACCATAGCACTGATTCAGGGGTATGGTAAGCCGACATCTCCTTTTGAGAAGCAATTACTGCTTCTAGCAAAGCAGGAGGCGGAACACGTGAGGAAGAAGACCTCAACGACCTCAACCTCACAACCCGCGGTCACTAGTGGGAGACAGCGCGTCGGACAATGTGGGGTGATTTCCGTCCACCGTTTCCGACGCGGCCCGAACTTGTGGGAATTTACTAATGGGTTTATAACAGTAGCTCACCGTCCGTGATCCTGGAATGCAAAGACCAGCCGAAGGATTATAACTGTATCTTTATTGTGATTTTTTGGGAAAGAATAATAATTAATAGAAAGGATGAACCGAGTCCTTCTGAATCATTACCCTATAATTTGAGGACAGCAAAATAAACTACACGATATTTACAGGGAATAGTCATCATCTACATAGGCTTCTGTTTCATTTACTGGGAATAGTTAGGCGATAAGAATTTGGAACAAATGACACACCTCCATCTTTGTATGTTAAATCTAAATAAATAAGTCAGTAAATTGGTCCTCGGATCTTACACAATGACAGGCGTGTATGGCGCAATGGCCGAGAAATTAGCTGCTATGCTACGGACCGTGAGTACGATTCGTGAACAAACATTTGACTACACAGATCTATTTATAGATGAAGGTGATTGAAGGGTTAAACAGTGGTGTACCTACCTGTAATTGTACTCTTCGACACTGTTGAGAATTTTACTAAACACTTTGGTTCGACCTGGATATCAAACCCAAGTACTCAGTAGCTTCTCTAGCAACTACTAATCTAACGACGCAATTTAGTCAGAATTTTGTGTCAGAAGTTTGAATGAATGGAATAGAATGGTGGTGGAGTTAGTAAGAGTCCGATAATCTCATCCACTTCACCTCGAGAGGGAGAAGTCATTTGATGATTCCCAAAGCCCCTAAAATTAAAGTTTTGACAGAAAATTCCTATAAAGGCCCAATTTTTACCCGACTACGGCGAAGCAAAAAGGAGGGTTATGATTTTGTGTATGTGAGTTTCAATGTTTGTAAACGCACCCCCGATACTTTTTTTTTTGGGTGGCAAAATCATCAAATGAGTCCTCCCAACCTGGGTGGGGCGGAAGGGACTGTCAGACTCTTACTGACTAAAATCCACCCGTGTTCCTTCGGATCCCTTTACATTTCGGGGCCACGGCATCCTGGATTAAGAAAAATCGGCGACCCCAGCAGGCATTTGGCCCCGTAAGGGGCCCCGCCGGCCCCGGGGTTGGTCCCTGGTCGGACGGCGAGCTTACCCATTACTCACCATCCGCTGTGCCCTCTGCTATTCAGAGGGACACGCGTTGGAGCGTCCACCCGACAGGCTATTCGCATACGGGCAAAGAAACCCCTTAGGGACACAGTGCCTAAGGAAGAGTTTTTCCCCGCATCCCAGGGTGCACCGGCCCGAAAAACTGGTCTTCCCCCCGGACGTATCCGTGAGGGAACTCCAGTCCACGGGCGCACGTGGAGGTTTCCTGTCTTAGCACCCCCACCCACGATATTGGAGAAATTCTAAGTGAGGGGCAATGTTTATTTAAAAAAAATAATTAAAATAAGTTACCACTGGGATACCACGTCTCTAGTGGTGACGGTCTTGACATACGACTTTGTAGGTCGTGAGTTCAAACACAGATAATCGCATTACTTTGCCTAATTTATTTCATCACCACTGCTCTCAAAACGGAGGCGAAAAACATCGTCAGGAAACTAGCATGTCATAGAACCAAAAATTCGAAGACATATGTGACATCTACCAACTAACACTTGGCCCGTGTGGTGGATGGACAGTCCACTCCCACTTTTAAAGAGGAAGCCTGTATCCCGCATTGAGGACATCATAGCCTATTATAAATGTCTCCACTCTCTGAAGTGGATTACACCCTAATCCCCTATACAGTAGGTTGGATATCACCTGCCTTCAAATTGTTGGTTCTAGGATACAACAGTTCCCATGATCTTTTCCGTATTGCCTTTTGTGGTAACAATTAATCTGAGTTTAAAGAAATATCTCGGGCAAGGTTTCATTGTTTAAATAGAGCAATTAGTATCTAAATACCTAGGTAATAAAGTTAGAAGTAGATAAACATGCAAAATTGTTAGTTTTGTTTGCGTTGTACGGATTTAACAGTTGTTTAGGTCAAGGGGAATGTTTTTGAATAAATCCTGCAAATCTTTTTGATAACGTTATTAGCAGAGACAAATATTGGTGAAAAGGAAATGCTTGTCTATTGAGTTTTTATTGGGACCTAGAGACCTTGTCCAACTGTGGCCTAAGATATAAAGTATAATCATTAGGGACGGGTCGTTGACGGGTTAACGTTGATTTAGGTTTGTCAACTGGTTGATCAACTAGTTAATTTCGTCAACGAGTTAACGTAAGTACTACTAATGTTAACTTGCAGCGTCAACCGTTGATTCATTGAACAGTTTTTATTCAACGATTGCGCTTTCACTTTTAGAAACAATTTGATTCAATTTATGTATTGGTAAACGTTTGATTGATGGTTCTACTAAGATGAACTTCTCTTCATACTTTCTCTTCTGGATTTTAAGAATAGTTTAATTCAGTCAGTCCTAACTGACTGAATAGAATACCTATTCTTAAAATAAATATTTCGAAAATCAACTCTTTCATCCGTTACTTAGAGTTCAAATCGTATGATATGACCTTCACGTTATTTTCAACGTAAGTTATATAAATTGCTCAGCTCGTTGCGTTTGCGTTCTCGTTAATTCAACGAGACGCCCGAGTTAAATTCATAAACGTCGTTGATGAATTCAACTAGTTGATTCATATGCAGTTAACGTTAATACCTACGTTGACGGAGATCAACGGTTGATTCAACTAGTTCGTTGATTCAACGCTCATCCCTAATCATCATCATCAGCCTAAAATGTACCCACTGCTGGGACATTGGTCTCGACTCTGTGAGAGGGGTTAGGCCATAATCCACCACGCGGGCCCTGTGAGAATTGGTAGAGGTCACATGTCTTCGAGTTTTTGTTTCTAGGACATACTGACGATGTTTTCCTTGACCGTTTTGAAAACAGTGGCGATCCGAACTCACGACCTTAAACTGGTAAGTCGGGGCCGATACCACTGGGCCACTAACCGTTTTCAAGATATACAGTATAGAAGTTGCAAATAAATAAGTCTTACCAACGATCCCTGCCAAGAATCCAATGGACACGATCCACGAGCCTTCCTCTGCAGTGATAGCCCTCGGCAGTACTGTCTGAGCTTCATCACTGAGCTTCACCAGGACTGGTGATGGCCAGGCTAGGCCTACTCCGGTGCATAGCACGCTTAGATTTACTGGAACAGGATAAAAAGTATTGATAGTTAGTCGAGCTACACGATAACTGACAAATGCTTGCACCGACTGGACAGGTTCACTTGAATCTGTGTGGTTCTTTCTTCAAAAGACCATCTCAGACACTAATCTACACGGTCCTTGTATGAATTGACCAATATAATGACTGATTTTTAAAAGAGGCTGTGAACTCTGAGTTTGTTTCGCCTGCTGTTTCTTCAGTCAGGTATGAACCACTGACCTCGTCTAGTTTGTAAAAAGAGCGTCCTCTTTTTACAAACTATTTTTTTTTAACCTACTTACATGCAAAAATAAAATATCACCATTTCATTAAACTAAGTATGCTATTTATTCAATGATTTAAGTAGTTAATCTGTATTTTGAGTTCTGAAAATTACCTACAATAAACGACCTCGACGGAGTTTTTTTGCCGTCGCTGTAATTTCAGAAACATTTTATCTTCCTATTTGTTGACTTTCTAAACGTACCTAGCACAACTAGTTCAAAAACTTAATAGTCATTCAGTCTTAAAAATCGAATAAAAATGTTGTAGATACATAATTATAGTAACTTTAATGGAAACTATACCTTTGGGCTGTTTGGGGTCCAAGTGCTAACAGCTTCTTTAAAGAATAATATCTAAATAACTTGTTGACGTTTTCCGTGAACCAAGGGCTGGCTTTTACTTTGGCCAGTGGCTCAGCATTGCTAACAGTGAGGCAACGCCGCCCTCTGAGGCACATCACCAGCTGACAGCGTTGAGGAACTTTCGATGCTTTGTAATAATTAAATTTTGTTAAATTTTAGCAATTTTTATTTCTACTGTATATTTTAATAAAGTTTATACTTGTGTTATCTTATAACAATTGAAATAATTAGAGATAAAACCGTTAGGAGTTATACAATCATTTTTTATTCCACACTTGTTGATCCCCGTGTTTTTACCCCCGCTGCTCAGCTCCTACTGATCATAGCGTGATGATATATAGCCGATAGCGTTTCTAGATATAATTATGGACTATCCAACACAACAATATTTTTTCGATTCGAACCAGTAGTTCCTGAGATTAGCGCGTCAAAACAAACTCTTTAGCTTAGTAATATTAGTATAGATTTAGGACAGAACACAACAAAGGTATACCTACTTGGTTAAATTCAAAGGCAATAACATCGATTGCACACATCGTTGCCATTCAAACGTTTTTCACTCAACGTGTGCTATCATCTAAAAGAATACAGAGTTACATTGTTACACAACAATAGGAACTCCTAACAGCTAACAAAAGTCCTTGACACGACATAGGTATTGTCCAGTAATGTTCGACACCGTACCGTACTAGAAACCGGTCTCGATTTGTTTACAAACATACAAAATGCCATAATGTTTGTTTACGAAGAAATTGATTATTTTCTAACAACATTTTGATTACGAAAGAAACATAAAAATTGTGTTTTTCTTCACGGAAAATTTTCCTTAAAAAAAGGACATGACTTTTTTAATAAAAAGGAAATAACTTTTCTTTCGGAAGTCGGTGGCTTTGTTTTTTATTTCATTGACTATGGTCACCGACTTCCGAAAGAAAAGTTATTTTACAGTTTTTGTTGTGTTTGGTTTTGAAGTCGGTTCCCTTTTTTCAAAAAGTTTTTTATTTTCCCCTTTTTAGTTTAGATATTCAAACAAAAATCTTCATATAATCGGCGTCTTTGAAAATCTACAATCCTAGTAAGCAACAAAAACTGATCTATGCGGGCAACTTCACGAGATATCCATCTAGTGTTAAATACTAAAACCTTCTCCAGAATGTAATGAACACTTTCCTGAAAACCGAATTAAAATCGGTTCAGCCAAACGCGAGATAATCGCGGACAAACATACATACATACAAACATACATACAGGTCGAACTAAGAACCTACTTTTTTTTGCAGTCGGTTAAAAATCTGTTACTTATTTTAGTCTTTTACTTATGAAAATCTTGTCTAAAAAAAACATACTTTCCGTGGCTTCCCACAGTCATATGCGATGTGATAAGGGCAACTCAAATGACGGGGTGGATTTTTAGTCAACATTCTGACAAAAGCGTGACACACAAACAGACAAACTTCGCAATAAAGGATATCAAATCAATAGCCAAAACGTGACAAGAGTTTAACAATACAAATATAACGGGTCATATCCTAGTTAAATTACATGACATCTCACAATCTTCATGTCATTCTGCTATCTCTCACACAATGCATGAACCGACACATATGAACACATAATAGGTAAACATGATTGAACCAAATTGTCAACTTCCCATATTTGTAAACGTAGGTATAAGTTATTATCCAAAGTGCGTTCACGTGAGTGAATTTTTGGCTGAATACGTGTTGCTAACTAGATCTGGGGCCTTACCACGAGCTTTTAACGCGATCCAGTTTAGGCTGTGGGAAAGAGATGGCGCTAGATGACTTGTATAGCTCTGTCTCTTTCCCACAGCCTTAACTGGATCGCGTTAAGAGGTCGTGGTAGGGCCCCTGATGGGATTTTTCCACTTTTCAGAAACAGTAATGAAGAAACTTTTCATATGTCTTACTTCATCATCATCATATCAGCTCGGTTGGAAGAAATAATCGTCATTTCATAAATGATCGTCTGTCCACCTTGTGGGTGGACAGACGGACGGACGGACGGGCGATCGATCGATTGAATTTTTCATTTATATAATCCGTTTTTTTACTTGTTTGCTAGGAAAGGAGTATTACCATTTTGCTATAAGAATTTACCTACATCATTTTATGTCAAAAGATGACACCCATGTGACTAAGAGAGTGATGAGTATGAATGTTGATGGATGGAGAGGAAGAGGAAGGCCAAAGAAAAGATGGATGGATTGTAGGTATAAGGAATGATATGAAAGAAAAAGGAGTAAATGATACTGTGACGTCTGATAGGGGAGAATGGTAGAAGAAAACGTGTTGCGCCGACCACAAGTAGAATGGGATAAGGACAGGAAGAAGATTTTATGTCAAAAGATGGGCGTTTTTCATCTGTGTTTACCTTTTTAAATAAGACATGCTGATGAATGATGTCACTATTAATTCTTCTCCCAACCATAACATTTTCACGTCATTGCGCTTTCTCACACGAAACTGCCAAGTTGTAGTAAACATGATTGGGGCAAATTGTCAACTTCCCTTCATTTAATTTTGCGATCTACTAAACGTCTGAACTGGGTTCTCATCCAATTGACTTGGAACTCTATTAATTACATGCTTAAGTTGTTTTTCAATTTGTGGTAACTAGCCTCGATGACAAACTAACGAATCAGCCCAAAGTGATCATTTGTTTTTATTTGACTAGTATCATTCCCTGAATCCCAGCATGGTAGACTTGCCAAGAATAGACGAAGTTAAATAAAATAAATAATAAATAAATAAATATTCCACAACTATCACACAACGCCATCTAGTCCCAAGCTAAGCAGAGCTTGTGTTATGGGTACTAGACAACTGATAAACATACTTATATATTTCTAAATACATACATATTATAGATAAATTACACCCAGACACAGAACAAATGATCGTGCTCATCACACAAACATTTGTCCTGGGTGGGAATCGAACCCACGACCTCCGGCATAGCAGTCAGGGTCACTAACCACTAGACCAACAGGCCTGTCAAAAGTTATTTTTGAACTATAAAATTCGATTGTTTTTTGTCCGATTTCACCACAAATAGACGACTGAAGAACAAGAAACAATGATGATAAATAATAACAGCCGCACAGGCCGCTTGCCAAGGTTGGTCTGTGGATGGGTGACCATCTGTCATAGCGAGTTTCCTCCGTGCCTCGAAAAGCACGTAAAGCCGTTGGTCCTGGCTGTCATTTGTAGCTCTTTGACAGTCATTACTGTTAGTCAGAAGCTCATAAGTCTGACAACCAATCTTACCACGGGGATCGTATTACCCAGTTACAGGGTTGTGGAAGTCCGATAGGCAGTCGCTCCATGTAAAATACTGATATCCAGCTGCATCTGGTTCGACTGGAAGCCGATCCCAATATAGGTCGCGGGACATACGTATACCGCGACTCCGGTACGCAAAAGGGCTACCGAAGGACACCGTGGATTTTAGTCAGTACAAGTCTGACAGTCCCTCCCGCCCTGCCCGGGGCTGGGAGGAATCATTCGATGATTTTACCACGAAAAAAAAAAGGTACGCGTGTACGTCAGGAATTATTATATACATAGTTCAGTCACAATTTGAAATCTAGGACAGGAGGTGGGGATTATTAAATCGATCGCAGCGCACGATGTGGCAGAATTGTGAACTATCTCGGGACTTTTGAGAGTGACGTTTGGCAAGCTAATGAAAGTAGAAAGGGCTGTTATCGCGCACATAGCATATAATATAGGCTCATTCTCTTTTACATTAGACGCATGAGAGGAAATAATTATGTAATCTCTTGCAAAGATCAAGGTTGTTCGTCTTTTATATAAAACTTATTATTGACATTCTATATCTAATGTGGTTGCGCTGGCAAATATTTATATATAATTTGAACATGTATGTTGGTTATGTTTGATCATGCAGTAAATAAAATAGGTACGGCTCATTCACACTGGATCCGTCATAACGATTCGTGATTTTAAACTGAAGGTTTTTGAAAGACGAAACGTCATTTAAGACGTATCCGTCATTTTTCACGATTCCTTCATTTTTCACGAATTCCATAATAGTGTCATCATCAGCCTATAATGTTCCCACTGCTGGGACACAGGCCTCCTCTCTGTGAGAGGGAGTGGGCCATAATCCACCACGCGGGCCCAGTGCGGATTGGTAGATGTCACATGTCTTCGAATTTTTGTTTCTAGAACATGCCGGTTTCCTCACGATGTTTTCCTTCACCGTTTTAAGAGTAGTGGTGATGAAATAAATTACACAAAGTAAGTACTGCGCCTGGCGGGGTTCGAACCTACGACCTACAACTCGTAAGTCCGGACCGATACCACTGGGCCACCACTGCTCTGCCGTAATAGTGTGAACATGGGCAATTAAAGTGTATAGCCGCCCATACAAATCAAAATAACGATTCGTGAAAAAAGAAGAATCGTCTTGACGGATTAGTGTGAATGAGCACATACATTACTGCTGGCCACTTTGCAATCACGACTACTTCTTTTTTTTTGGTCAGTTTTTCCGAGTATTTTGTTATTTGTAGGAATCTAGGTACTAAACAAATATTATCCGTCTTACCACAAAATATAGGTATTTAATGAACGCTTGCCTAAAAATGTTACTGCAAAATGCCGTTTTTTTTTCACTGACGTAACGCTGGATTCAGAAGATGTTATTTATTTAATATATTTATCTACTGTCATAACGTTAAATTCAAAATACAAAACTCAAAACAAGTTTATAATGACGTACTTTACACACAGTATATCGAAATGAAATTAAAAAAATAAATTATGACACTATTTCTCTAACAAAATAATGATAAAATATTTTTTTTTCATTACTATACAGATTACAGATCATAGGTACATCCATTTTTTGATTTTTTATCTGTGGCTGCGCGCGCTGTGGCCCATGCACGGTGATAACGGGAATTTTGGCGCCATTATACTGTGTCAATCTTTATCTTTTATTTGATAAATTCGTGTTCAATGAAAGTAGATAAAGTAGTGTATGAAACTGTACATAACTAGGTATTATACACTCGTGTGATACTTTTAAAAAACTCGCTCGGTTTTTAACCCTTTATAGGCCAGAATTTGTTTTTTGTTGATTTTGAATTTTTTTGTGTCGGGCTTGGTTTAGGGGAACATACCTTATTGTCAACCTTGTCGGGTGGTTACAGACGCCATACTAATTTCGCTTCTGCCCTATAAAGGGTTAAACTCACACTCGTATATAATACCCCTCATTATGTACCAGTTTCATAAACAACTACTAAGTACACAAGATGATAATAACATACATTTTAATAGGAACTAAAAAGAAAGAAGAAAGGCACTGTTTATTTCTAAAAGAAATTTCTTCCAGCAGACCTGAGTATTTGAGCTGTAAGAAAAAGAGGTTTGTAGGAACAAATTAAATATATTCCTATTATTAAAATTGCGTAAATAGAATTAATTAAAATAGCTAAAAAAGAACCTGCTGTTATGTGTGTTATGTCAATTTAATTATATAAATGAGAATAAAAAATCAGCTGTTTTTTGATTGGCTGATCCCATTATTTGGTACTGAAATAAAAGTATTACTACCTACCTACTATTATACATGCAAAATAAACTGGAATTTGGATTTTTGTTACGCAGATGTTATAACCTGGATTACCAATTAACACATAGGCTACCTTGTATCCTGATATGAGGATCCTATGGAATAATTATCGAACTTTCATCACCTGCCTATCCTTTTCCCAACTACATTGGGGTCGGCTTCCAGTCGAACCAGATGCACCTGAATATCAGTATTTTACATGGAGCGACTGCCTATCGGACCTCCACAACCCAGTAACTGGGTAATACGATACTCCATGGTTGTCAGACTTTAGAGCTTCTGACTAACAGTAACGACTGTCAAAGATCTACAAATGACAGCCGTGACCGACGGCTTTACGTGCTTTCCGAGGCACGGAGGAAACTCGCTATGACAGATGGTCACACATCCACAGACCAACCTTGGCAAGCGCGGCTTAACCCGGCCTGTGCGGCTGTAATTATTTAGCCATGAGCTCCTCCCGAATAATTATCGAACTTTGCGAGGATAATTTGCTAGTGGTTCTCAAAGAGGACCCTTTTTTTGAGATGATGAAATCATCAAATGTCATCAGTACGGACTAAAATCTAGCGTGTTCCTTTCATTGCCGTTTAAGTTCTAGAGTCAAGATTACATGTTTAGACAGTCAGCCTTTATGAGGTTTCTGGTAAACAATACTGGTACAATTAAGTATTATATGACAGGATGGATATTGACGGATTTCACGGAGAGGTGGGCAAAGATCGTCACTCACTGGACGATTGAGGGAGGACATCGCCGTCGAGGTCGACCACGGCGGAAGTGGTGTGGCGTTGAGTGTCATGTTCGCAGGGTAAATATGGCCGGAAATTCCCCAAAATAGAGAGTTTTGAAAGAGAGGCCTTTGCCCAGCAGTGTGTTACAAAATAGACCACGAATAAAATGGGACAGGATAATTAAAATGTCCCAAGATCTAATTATTGTCCTCCCTCCGCCCCAGCCGCAGTGGTAGGCGCCCACGGCGTTGGACGTCGCAAGACGATCTCCGGCCACCGTAGGCGCGGGCATGCGGGCGGCGAGTAATGGGCAACTCGTCGTCCGACCATGGACCATGCCCGGGTCGACGGCGCGTTGTGTTCCACGCGCGCCTCAAAGAGCGTCAGCAAGATGACGGGGCCTCTAGAGGGCCAAAGCCTGCCGGGGTCGCGGGACTTATTCCATTACCGTGACCCTGGAACATAAAGGGCTAATGAAGGACACCGTGGATTTTAGTCAGTACGAGCCTATCAGTCCCTCCCGCCCTGCCCTGGGGAGGACTCATTTGATGATATACCACGCAAAAAAAAAGATCAAATTATTACAATTTATAATATGGATGTTTTCAATTTTCTTGCCATTGGGAAGTCCCAGCAAGTGCACAGTTTGTCTTTAAATATTTGCATTTGCTGATAAAACCAATACTCTTTATTTTAGAATGATGATCACATCGATCCGGGTCACCAGTTATCGCTAAAGGAACTCATTGTCAAAGGAAATTTGTAATAGTACGAAAGCGGATTCTGTCCTACCAAGTTCAAGGATTATCAACTTCTTTGTATGGTGTCATAATCGTCTATAACGTTTCGAACTTCCGAATAATCCTTTGTTCGATCGACCAAGTTCTTACAAGCGTCTCTTAACCTTTTGAAGATTGTATGATTTGTATATTCCACTTTGTTCACCTGGGTGATATCAGCCAGGTGAATTGAGTGGACTTATGTGGTGTCCTTTGTTCAACAGAAAATCACCCAGGTGAAATTTTTCCGAGGTGAATTGAAGACACCAAAGTTGTCCACTTTAATCACCAAGGTGATATCACCCAGGTGAACAAAGTGGAATAAACCTTTAAGATTGAAGTTATGTGTGTAAAATCGTCATACGAAGTTTAGGTAGGTATGCACAGACGCTAGTACATACCTACATCAACTTACCCTTTTTTTGATTTTCGTAAAATCATCAAATGAGTCAGGGCGGGACGGGGTAGACTGTCAGACCCAATAGCCCTTTACGTTCCAGGTTTAGGGTTACCTGATAAGACAACCCCGCGACTCTGGCACATCAACCTAGGGTAGGTTGATTTGCCAATATGTATTTTTTTTATGTTAAGAGATACCTAATCAATTTTATCGCAATATTTAAGAAGGTTCATGTTTGAATGGGAGAATACAGCCAAACACTGCATACATACAGCATATAGCATACTGTAAAACCATCCAAAACTTGCTACCAATAACATTTAACTCCTTTTTTGCATCCTGTACTGCAACAACGAAGATCGTACCGGTTATTTGACGTCAATAAATGACGATAGAGGAAAGATTTTGAGGAAGCCTGAAGTAATATTAACATAAACAACCTGTATTTTTTTTATTTATACTTCGATCTTCATTAGGTCTTTTTTTCCTGTATCGTCACAATATTTTTCCAGTTTCGTCACGATATTTTTCCGTTTCGTCACGATAATTTTTCCTTTATCGTCACGATACCTTTTTCCTGTATCGTCACGATACCCACGGAAAAAATCCTAATCCTAACACGTTTAACATTTTAAGAGCGTGTACGATTGTTCAAGTCCTATGGTAATGCCGTCCGTGGCTATGACGCGTCATAAACCAGGCAGCCATTTTTAATTAAGTTCACTGCTAAAATAAATTGAGCATCCAACTTTTTATTGCAATTCAGGTATTCAGACAAATTCTGTGATGTGCCAACTTAGTTTTTAATAAGAAGCTTGACAAAAACAAACTCATCATTCCATTATTTAGTTACTCATCAGTCATCACGTTTACATGCAAAAAAACAGACTCAAATAAATTATTGCAATTTATTCATGATGAAATATTATTAACTCGCTATTGCCAGCGGTGTTGCTTGCATTTTCTCCCTAGAGCCTATAGCAGTACCTATCCATACTAATATTATAAAGCTACTCGTAAAGAGTTTATTTGGTAGAATGCGCTAATCTCAGGAACTGCTGCTCCGAATTGAAAACTACTTTTTGAGTTGGATAGTCCATTTATCGAGGAAGGCTATAAAATATCACGCTGTGACCATAGGGAACCGGACAGCGGGACGAAACCACGGAGAACAGTAGTCTGTCTATACAACTTTATTTTTAGTATATGCGAAACCTGAATATAGTTTGTTCAGAATCAGTAACTGATTCGATTCTAATAATTTTTACACCATGTAAAATGTATGTGTACAAAAGTATTTTAAATAAATTTTATAACCAGTTAATTACAATACAATCACCGTACGGTTAGGTACTATTGCCAAATTATTATCACGAGTGTATAACACAGGAGACGCGGTTTACGCGGGTGTAGCGCGAAATGAGCATGTTTTTGAACGCACAACATGGTTACATACGAGCTTATAACTTAGTGATTTTTTATGATACGGTTTTAAAATTTTGTACATCGAAAATCAAAATCATCAAAGAATCTCTTTACACAAAAATACACACATCAAAAGTGTCTAGGGATCAACATATATTTTTGCAATAACTTTTCTCCTGATTGATATTAATTAAAATTTTCTTTAAGGATTCATCAAATAAAGTGTTTTCGTTTGTCACAGTAACGATAAACCAAGTCACCTTTGCATTAATAAAGAAATTTGCCATTTTCCTAATAAAGGGATTTTTGACATTTGAACCACTAACACAAAAGTTCGAAAAAAAGACTGAAATAACAGTTTTCTTTAAAATTTTATTGGGTAACTTAAACAATTAATAATCCGTGTTTCTACCGCGAACACTAACAACACAAGAACATCGGTTTGGCATACTCAAAATGAGTTCATCCAAATCACGCTGTGGAATGGCCGCCCATGTTCGTTGCAACAACAAAAAAAGGTCTTCTTGCGACTGGATACCCTCCATATTCGGCAGAGCTCTTCTCTGTAGCATATCCCATGCATGCTCAATCGGATTCAAGTCTGGCGACTGAGCAGGCCAGGGCAGGACATTGATGTTAGCTGCGGCGAGAGTCCGTCTTACAACTCTTGCGGTGTGCGGTCGTGCATTATCATGCATTAACTGAAATAAGGGACCGATTTGCACTTGTAGAGGAACGATGACGTCTGATACAATCGTCTCAGCATAAATTTGAGCGTTGAGGTTGCCTCTGATCCAAATCAACTCAGTTCTTCCGCCGATCCAAATACCCGCCCATACCATGATGGTTCCACCACTATAAGGATGGACTTCCTGGCAGGATTTTAATCGCTGTTGGCGTCCAGGGGTTCTCCAGTGTCGTATACGTCTTGTATCCGGTCTCATACCGAAACGAGACTCATCAGAAAAGCACACGAAACGCCATTGTTCTTCTGCCCAATTTCTGTGTTCAAGAGCCCATTGATATCGAATCCTACGATTGTGCATTGCTATAGGTGGTACCCGTAGCGGTCTTCGGGAATGAAGGTTCACTTTATGCAAGCGGTTTCTGACTGTTTGGTCGCTAATTAAGTTCCCTGAAGAGTGATGAAGCCTCACGGCTAACATCATGGCGGTTATTGTTGGAGCTCTTCGAGTTAAGATTTGAATGTATCGGTCTTGTCTCCGTGTGGTGCAGCGATACCGTCCTCCATGGCGCTCAGCCACGGTACCAGTGCTTCGGTAACGTGTCCAAAGTCGACTGATAACACTCTGACTTGTATTCAGAGCTAAAGCCACAGTACGTTGCCGGGAACCAGCTTCTATCATTCCCACGGCTCTGAGCATTTCTTCCCTGCTTAAATGACGTCGCCGCTCCATAATAACGTTGGTTTTAATCAGTAGTAGGGAAACAGTAGCACTAATAATGTCTTCAATGCGTTGTATGTTTTTATAGGGAAAATATTGACAGCTGATTTTCATCTTTTACTCGAATTTGATTCACAGTTCCTGATTCAAATTATGAAATGCACCAAAAAGGATCCATATAAATTTATAAAATCATAAATTTATTACAAAGCCACATCTCAATCTCAAGAAATCCGCATAAAAGTGCTTGATCCCTAGACACTTTTGATGTGTGTACTAGACAGGTGTCTCGGGTTTCGCATGAACAAAAAATAATTTTGTGTTCCGATTTTTGTATTCATTAAAATCGTTGCGTGAAAGAGTAAAAAAAAAAAAAAACTCGATTCCGTATTTATAATAAATCTTTGGCATTAGGTTTCAGTAAGTTACATCAAATTATAATTCTTATTTGAAAATGAAATGTACAGCTACACACGCCTGGGGATCTAAAAACGCCCCGTTAGCAATGTTGCTAATAGAACTGTGATAAGATTGTTCTTTATCAATTACCTACTCTATTGCTTTATCAGAATGGAATATATTATATTGTATAGAATATACCTATCTAATACCTATTCCATTTTACGAATTTTATCGCAGTGCATAACATCATAATTAAATGAAAGCTAAAGTTGCCTTTTAGACTTCTGGGTTATCAACCTTCTCTAGTCTGTAAAATTTTATCTATAAAAAATGAACCTTCTAATATTCAAGTTAATTATTATTTTTTAAATTTCATGTTATATTACCTACATAAATAGATGATCATAAAACATCAATGCTGTAATGCCCGAAGAGTTTTTTTTTTTTTTTTTTATCGTGGTAAAATCATCAAATGAGTCCTCCCACCCCGGGCAGGGCGGGAGGGACTGTCAGACTTGTACTGACTAAAATCCACGGTGTCCTTCAATAGCCCTTTATATTCCGGGGTCACGGTAATGAGATAAGTCCCGCGACCCCGGCAGGCTTCGGCCCTCTAGAGGGGGGCCCCGTCATCTTGCTGACGCTCTTTGAGGCGCGCGTGGAACACAACGCGCCGTCGACCCGGGCATGGTCCATGGTCGGGCAGCGAGTTGCCCTTTACTCGCCGCCCGCATGCCCGCGCCTACGGTGGCCGGAGATCGTCTTGCGACGTCCGTCGCCGTGGGTGTCCACCACTGCGGGTGGGGCGGAGGGAGGACATTGTCCTCTCCCTCACGCGGCCCGCCTCCTCCTTCGCGAGCATGACTGCTTCGCAGAAGGAGGCGACCGCTTCCCACTCCGTCTCGCCCCGCAGCATGGCCGCAACCAATGCCGGGCGCGAGAGGTCTCCGCCTATCGCCGCTGTGAGGACACGTCGGTGCTCTGCCCAAGCTGGGCAGTCTTGCACCGTATGCTCTACTGTGTCCTCCGGGCGATCTTCGCAGTGGTGACACCCAGGCGTTTCCTCCTTTCTCCTTAGACACAGGTACCTCCCGAAACTTCCGTGTCCGGTGAGGACCTGCGTCATGCGGTAGGTCAGGACGCCGTGACTCCTATCCAGCCACTCCTCAAAGAGGGGTCTTACCGCCGCGATTGCGGCGTGCCCGGCCGTCGGTTGCGACAATCGTCCCCTCCATACTGCCCTGAGATCGCGCCGGACCTCTTCCCGCCGCGCCTCGACTTGTCGGGGCAGCGGGAATTCTCCCCGGCGCTGCACCTCCACGCGCCACTCATAGACGTACTGGAGGGCAGTCGCCTCCAGATCCCAGGGCAGTAATCCGGCAAGCAAGTTGGCCGATTCGCCGGCGATCGTGCGGTATCCCCGGATCATTCGGATAGCCATGACCCTCTGGCATGCGACCAACTTTAGTGGTCGCGTCCGGATGCTCAGGGCCCACACGGGGGCCCCGTAGAGGGCCATGGACCGCACGACACCGGCGTACAGCCTACGGCAGGAGGCGTTTGGCCCGCTGAGATTAGGCAGGAGTCGCCTGAGGGCGGCTGCTGCCCGGTTCAGCTTTGGGGCCAAACTCAGGCACATAAATAGATGATCATAAAACATCAATGCTGTAATGCCCGAAGAGTTAGACAGTTGTACATCAAATAGTTTACACTACCATTTAGATTTATGTAGTTAGTTTATCTTCTTTTTGTATTGTTAATATTTACCTCTTTCATAATATGAAAGAGGTAAAAGACTATTTTATAAGAATATTATATTATATTATAATATTCTTATAAAATAGTCTTTTGTAAAATAATAAATATTCAATTCATCTTATCAGCCAATTGCTATCCACTACTGAACGTAAAATTCAATTATGTTTTGATTATCTACACTACACTACATTTTTTTTAAATTAATATTCATTGATAACATTTAATTTTTATTCCAAATAAATTCGTAATAACTTACCAATCAATCATCTTGCATCACAAAAACATCTTCAAATATTTTTACGCATCACCACACAAAAATAAACAAATGACAATCGACGAATAACACTTCAAAAAATTAATAAAAAAATACCCACCAATTATAACAACAGCGTACTGTCTTAATAACGGACTTTTTTGAAACTTAAACATGTTCAGACTTCACTTTTAAAGGACAACGAGCAATAATAATTCTGTCTTGCACTGCACTTATCTTGCCCGCGTAGTTATAACGAATGTATTGCCGCCGATGTCATTACTGTTAGAACTCGTCGAATTATAGAGGGGGGTAGTGAGTTAATCTCGCAATGTTTATTTATGTTTATGTAGTAACGTCATTATCGGATCGTTTGGTCCATGAAATAAAGTACAGAAGTTCTATTTTGTAATGTTCACGAGTTTACTTAAGCACAATGATAAAGCATCATTTTTATAAAGTAAAAAATCAAACCAGATATTATAACCTCAAATTTTAAATTTCGTATCATGTTTTTTTTAAGTAAACCACCGCAAATTCTGTACCACAAAAGAAAAAAAAGCGTCTCATTGAAAATCCGCGAAAATTACATTTTTTTTTTGATTTTGTGCTCACTTGGATAATTGAACTTGAGAACTTTTCAGGGCTTAATTTTATGTAGCCTACCTACCTTTTGGTTGCCATGATGAGTATTTTGAGATTAACTTCATAGTGATACATTGAAGGGCATGCAGGGTATGGGGAACTATTATACCATCTTTAGGAACCATTGGCAACACCACAGGCCTTTTACGTGGTTTTGGACTTTATATTGATTTTGTCCACCCACTAGGTGGGCAGACGATCTTATGAAGGCCACAGGATCACGCTGGATGCAGGCCGCTTACAACCGGTCCTATTGGAAGTCTAAAGGGGAGGCCTATGTTCAGCAGTAGACGTCTTACGGCTGATATGATGATGATTGATTTTGTTAGTCCAGGTTTCCTCACAATTATATCCTTCACCAACTGTCTATAATATCCATGATAATTTTAGAACTGCTGCAGCATTCAAAAATACACATTGATACTTGGCCAGATTTGAACTCACAATCTCGTACATGAGAGGAGAGCTGTTAACCTTTGGGCCATCACGAATCATGCCTATTTGACCATGGTAGTTGGACCATGAACTGACACCGAGGTTGCCGGAGAGGTTAACGATTGGTTTCGGTACTATCGTATGGTTAACGAATAATAATGATGTGCAAGTAAGGGCCAATAAGTGATCATTAGTTAAGTAAACTATTTGCTAATATCATAATATACATTTTTAACCATTTGTTAAAACATTTGTATAGAATTTTAACTAATAGTTAACTAAAGATTAAACAATTGGCTGGCGTGTATGAAAAAAAAACGATTCAGAGTATATGAAATTGTAATAAACATTCTCAGTGGAATTAGGACCAAATACGAGTACACATGACGATACGATGTTTCTACTTTCTGACGACGACTGCACCAAATAATAGTATATTATGCAACTAGTGAATAATGAGCGGATTTAAAGCGAGGGCCATATATGAATCACGAGCAAGCGAAGGGTTTTAATGACTGAATCACGACCGTAGGGAGAATCACGACCGTAGGGCTACCCGTTCAATCAGTAGTCAAGGAAACTACTTGTTAGTAAAAATCCAAACATTTTTTAATGAATGATAAAAAAAAAAGTGACCGATGCAAACTTTTAACCTAGAATACACAAACATCCAGTAGCAGCTTTGATCAATAGTTAAGTAAACTATTAGTTAAAGCTATATTTTTTTAAACGAATTATTAAAAATCATTAGTTAAGTTTTTTTTTTTTTTTCAATTGAATTTATGTAGTACATGTTTATCGAACGATACAGCATTTCAACTAAAAGTTTAATAACCTCTGATCAAGCAACTGGCCCTTAAATGAAAGTAAATGCAACATGGCAAGTTTCCACACAGTTCCAGCGAGTTATAGGTAGTAAAACTATTACATAAATACCTACGTATTAACTCCAGTACTTAATACAAGTACAAAGTACTTATGATTACATTTAACGAGTACTTTTGAGTTCCTCGATATCTTAATTATGTATTTGAATAACTTTACTAATTACTAACAATGAGTCCTTAAGATAGGAAATAATTTATTTACGATCAACATTGTCTAAAAACCCAGGAGCTCGTGGCTAAATAATTACAGCCACACAGGCCGATCTTCCGGGTTGGTCTGTGGATGGGTGACCATGTCATAGCGAGTTTCCTCCGGCCTCGGAAAGCAATTGGTCCCGGCTGTCATTTGTAGATCTTTGGTAGTCGATAATTACAGTCAGAAGCTCTCGAGTCTGACAGTCAGTCTTACCATGGGGTATCGTATTACCCAGTTACTGAGTTGTGGAGGTCCGATAGGTAGTCCGCTCCATGTCATCATCATCTTCCTGCCCTTATCCCATTGTATTTCAGCCGCAGTGGTAGACGCCCATGGCGACGGATGTCGCGGGACGATCTCCGGCCACCGTAGGCGCGGGCATGCGGGCGGCGGGTAAAGGGCAACTCGCTGTCCGACCATGGACCATGCCCGGGTCGACGGCGCGTTGTGTTCCACGCGCGCCTCAAAGAGCGTCAGCACAATGACGGGGCCCCCCTTTAGAGGGCCACAGCCTTGCCGGGGTCGCGGGACATACGTATACCGCGACTCCGGTACGCAAAAGGGCTACCGAAGGACACCGTGGATTTTAGTCAGTACAAGTCTGACAGTCCCTCCCGCCCTGCCCGGGGCTGGGAGGACTCATTTGATGATTTTACCACGAAAAAAAAAAAATCCCATTGTATTTGGGGTCGGCGCAACACATTTTTTTCTTCCATTCTCCTCTATCAGACGTCTCAGTATCATTTACTCCTTTTTCATTTATATCATTCCTTAGACAATCCATGCATCTTTTCTTTGGCCTTCCTCTTCCTCTCCATTCAGCAACATTCATACCCATCACTCTCTTAGTCACATGAGTCTCATCCCTCCTCATCACATGTCCATACCAAGACAGTCCATGTAAAAAACTGATATTCAGCTGCATCCGTTTCGACTGGAAGCCGACCCAAATATAGTTGGGAAAAGGCTAGGCAGAATGATTGTCTAAAAACCCATGTAGGTACCTTCCGAGTCTTCTCTCCGTCCCGAGCCCGTGGGCTACACTACAAGGGTTCTACGGCAAAGAGGACCGAAAGTGAGCTCATTAAAGTGGATTATAGTAGGAATGGTCACAAGAGCTTCTGCTCTGTATGATTCCCGGGTCGGGCAAAAGTATTTTGAGAGTAGGGTAGAGCGGGGCTAGTTGAGCATAGGTGTAAGTTGGGCAATCGAAATATCTCGGAAACTATTCACCCCACACGCAGACATTGTAGAGCGGAAATAAGGAGTAGTGGGAAAGGAACTTATTGCGCAATCGCGAGTGGCCGTGCGATGAGCGAGTGAAGCACACTTGGGCATTGTTTGTTTTGTGACCAAAAAGTAAAAAAATCTTTTAGCGTAAGTTTTCGTCTGTACAGGTCAAATGTTATCTGTTTTCAATCAAACAAGTGTTAACCTTCCATAAATTTATTGTACTTTTGATAAGTTTAGAGGTTCTGGGTCTTATCGTTTTTTAATAAACTCTCTTTTATTTTTAAATTTTGGGGTTGGGGTTAGTTGAGCAACTTTAGCTTTAAATTTATTTGTGACTACAACGATTATTTGTTTAAGATCTCATTCTTATTATCTTTTAAGATTTAAGCGATATTGATGATTACATAAATATTTAAGTGGAAAAAACGACGGAAAGACTGCATTTAATACTAAAGTTAATCGTTTAATACGCTGATGTTTTGTTGACTCCATTTTTTGATAAACATTCAAGAATTAAAGAGTTCATAATGATTAAAGAGTGAATTATTAAACAATTGATTGCCAAACACTTATTTTATTGCTTCTCACGTTAACACTGAACCCATGGCTTGGCTAAAAATTCAAAGTGCTCAACTTGCCCGATACCCTTGCCCAACTTACCTAACCTACGGGGTACGTTGAGCATGACTGACTTTCTGCATTTAAACAGTTGTGGCTCTTAAACGTAACTTATAAGGAATAAATACTATAGACACTTTTACAGAGGGATAAATTACTAATCCATCACGATGCATAACAACCCATTGAGGCTTATGGTTGAGGATCTATAGCCGCTTAACTGAAAAATTGCTCAACTAGCCCCGCCCTACCCTCCGAGTAGCATGACAGCTGGAGTTGTGCCCCGTTTTGGACAAAATGCTTGCTCTCTATACAGGATGTTTGGCGATTTGGTGTATGCTATAAAATGAGGAATACTAACCCTAATTTGTTACAGTTTTACCATTCCGATATACCTCACATCGTAAATGCAAAATATTAATATGATCGGGTCAGTGTTATGGCCTGAAAAGAAAAATAAGAAAACAAACTTTCGCAATTATTGTCTTATTAGTGGCCCGTCCCAGCTTCGCACGGGAATATTAAGAACCGCTCGTCCGATTTTGTGCAAACTTCACATAAAGCATCTACTAAATAGTTCGAACAAAGCCTAAACATTTGGTTTGGATAGGTGAGCCCGTTCTTGAGTTATAACATTACAACGAAAAGTGGCATTGATAATAATATAATAATAATAATATTCCACAACTATCACACAACGCCGTCTAGTCCCAAGCTAAGCAGAGCTCGTGTTATGGGTACTAGACAACTGATACATAAATATTATAGATAAATTACACCCAGACACAGAACAAAAATGATCGTGCTCATCACACAAACATTTGTCCTGGGTGGGAATCGAACTCACGACCTCCGGCATAGCAGTCAGGGTCACTAACCACTAGACCAATTAGATTAATTAGGATTTCAAAGAATGCACTCAATAACCAATGGTACCTACACATTCAGAAAAACGAAAATTTACTATCATTCAGTGTTTTTCCATCTCGAAATAATTATCATTGGCATTATAATAATATTTATCAACAAACTTGGAATGTTCTGGAAACTTTCCAGAAGCTCTGCATACCGCAAAGCAACATCGATGAAAGAAACTGAATCTTTTTATGAAGTGTTATATTACTAGTACTGCTTGGGGCGATGGGATTATATTAAATAAAATGTATTACCGAATTGAAGAGCTCGTGGCTAAATGACAACATGGAGCAGACATGTGCTAGAGCTGACTGGGCTCCGACGGATCTAACAAAAAAAGAAATACATGTGGCACTCGGAGACTGCCGCGGTGAAGCTATTGCATAATTTTTTATTTTATTTTAAAAGAATAAAATCGCCTACTGCGCATATTTAACGAGAATATAATTTATTTAAAATGTTGGTGCACTACTGTAATAAAGAACTTCTTTGTTGTAGGAGAATTTTATAACTACGTTTCATTGTGAAAACTCCTTTTGTAGCTGGCCGTTTAGAATCAGTAATAAAAAGTAAATTGTTTTTATGACGGATATTTTTATGATTGCCGAAGTCTCCTGAACTGAAACGACGTTAGACGATGCGTGGTGTCAGGTTTTTTCCTTAGGTTTTTGGGATTTTTTTGATTCGGTCGCCGCGCCGCGCCGCGCTCAGAGCCCGCGATAATAGCTATAGCTGTTGAGGACCACGTCTTCTTGGCAATGTTTCAGAAAAGAGATTTTCGTTAGCTATTTGTACTAATAGGTAGGCCTCCCACTAGGTGGACCGACGACATCGTGAGGGTCGCGGGCAACCGATGGATGCAAGTGGCGAATTGTCGTTCGGCGTGGCGGTCTAAGGGGGAGGCCTATGTTCAGCAGTGGACGTTTTCCGGCTGATGATGATGATGATGATGATGACTAATAGGTAGGTATCTTCATATAGACTAACTAGTCGTCAACATTCCTTTTTAACGATGATAAATGAGTGAAAATTTCAAACAGTAAGGTGCAGCGGGGCAATCTCGACTGGTAAAACCTAAACCACAACTTTGAAGGTATAAAAATATTAGATGATATAGTTTTATCAAAAATGTAATGTATTGACGCTCCAGAGTCATTATCTGTGTATTATTTTTACAAACTTATATTGAAAAATATTCAATAGATAGGCTTAAAAATGTGTTTTTGTCAAAAAAGGCAAAAATAGTTGCAATTCCCCCTCCGTGGGGCAATTTCAACTATTAATTATAATTTCTCTTCTAGAGCTCTTAGCTTGATGTTGGTCAGTTGCAGAGTTTTTTTATAGGGATGGTAATGTAAATTGAGGCTTGTCATTTATGCAGCTAGGCTCATTTTTGAATAAAAACACGTTAAAGGTTTAGGCGGGGTAATTTCGACTGCTCGCCATAGTTAGTAGTGATGGGAACGTAATAAAAAATAAGTCGATAGATACACCAATAAATAATTTTGGTCTGCTATCTACTAAAGGTACCATATCTACTCACTAATCATAAATCAAAACTTCATTTTAAGAAAGGAATATATATTTAAAATAGAACCAGAGCACCCCTCGTCCTAAATCTACAATCGGTCATAAACGTTACGCAATTTTATAATTTAGGACCAAGATTCATCTGTCTTTTTTAGTTTTAAAACAGATATTAACAATCTAACAAATATAAAAATTAACAAAATTCAAAGTAGGTAATCAACTTAAAACTAATCTTTGAATTCTTAAAAGTAATGGTCGAATTGACAGGCACCTACTAATTATGTATTCATTTGTAATTGAAGAAAGATTTATTTATTTTTGACATCTTGCACTGCTGTTGCGATCCTACGAATAGAAAGATTACAATAATATAGCTGAACAGGCTTCGGGATGCATTCCTAGTCCTTATCTTTCCCTCACTGTTTTAAATTCGCCGCCACTCACACGCGCCTCTCGGTGGAAATGCGACTAGACAACGCATCTCTCGCGCCATCTGACGGCGGGCAGAAGAAGAACTACTAGAACTAGTTCGAACTCAATCAACGTGCCGGCCGGCGACAAAATCCGCGCGCGCGGTGAAAAAACACCAAAATATCGTGAAATACGACTGCCAGTGATACAGTGTGGTGATCTCCTGGCTCCCAACATCCTGTGAGTACCTGACCTCTTTCAATTTACTTCCTTTAGCCTGTTTCTGAGAAAGAAATTTCAAAAAGCGTCGTTGGCAATACGCAATACTCAATCAATAGCTAAAAGTAAATATTTTTAAAGTATTTACATCGACAAAACATATCGAAACATGCACATCACTAGTGTTTGTTCATTTCCATATAAAATCTGGTGGGGCAATTCCAACTGCAAAATAGTTGAAATTAGCCGCCATTACAATCCAGGTGGGGTTATTTAAACTCACACCAAAATGCTGTTAAAACGCAAGATACAACAGAAAAAAAATAGCTAAAAACATGAAATAGGCTTTAATTAAATGTCTTACCTTTGAAAGTCTTCGAAAAACACATTAATTACCACTTTTTTTCGCAAAAATGTGAGTCTCTAATTTGCACGTTCAAACAAGAAAAAGAGAAGAAAACAAAATGACCGTGTCGATCAAACAGTATTGGGTCTAGCCAATCTATGTAGAAATTATGAAATTGCTTTTGAGCTATCCGGTCATAGATGGCACTTATTCAAATAATGTAAAATGTAGAAGTTATTAAGATTAGTTGAAATTTCCCGCTGTCGAGATTGCCCCGCTGCACCTTACTTTCATTTTATTTCTGACTGTAGGCTCGTTAGATGCCGGCAATGTACAGCATACGTAGGTCACGACCCGTAGGTTGGAAAATACTGTTCTGGAGTGTAGACCATAGCTATGTACGAAGGCGATGGTGGGGACTACCAAATTGATCGCAGTGTGCGAAGTTTCAGAGATCCGAGGAGTGAAATACCTACGTGTTAAGTTTAATATTCACCACAACATACGGACAGACAGACAGGCAGATAGAAGGACGAACAGCGGACTCTTAGTAATAGAGTCACTTTAAGCTTTTGGGTACAGAACTCTAAAATAATATCGCCTGTTGCCTTTTTGTTTTAAGATAGCAATGAATTGCAAATTCTGGTGTAACAAAGTGCATTCAAGGCGCGACAATCATTTTCTACCTTCACGCGTAACATTACCGTAGAGACGGTTTATGTCCAAGAAGAAAATGCAAAATGTTAGAACGTAGAAAGATTTTTACTTTTTTAAGCATGGTAATGATTAAAATATAAGAAACAAATGTTGTACGGTGTGCCATAATCATGCAAAAAAACAGTCGAATTGTGTAAATAAAAACATGAAATATCTTTGTCTATTCTTAGGTAGAGAAGAGATAGAATTAGATCATGCGAGGTATTCCACATTGGGTACCTGGCACCTGCGAAAAATTTTGACAGGAACCGTATGTGGAATAGTTATGGTTATCTCAGGTGCAATTTCAGTGGGTGCCCAATGTTGAATACCTCATCATCATGCTACACGAGCAGGAAGACGTGGATTCGTTGTTCTAACTTTAGATGCCCTTCATAAAGAAAAAAAATGCCTATTTCACATTCCTCAAAGAATCATCATCATCATCATCTCAGCCATAGGACGTCCACTGCTGAACATAGGCCTCCCCTTTGGATCTCCACATATACCGGTTGGAAGCGACCTGCATCCAGCGTCTTCCGGCGACCTCAAAGAATAACGGTCTAAAAATAATATCCCTGATTTTATGAAGATTCCTTTTTTAAAGTGGCCCGCCCGAAGTTAATCTCATAATCCGTCCTAATTAAGTTGACCACTAAGAAGCAGACCTCATCTAATTTTAGCAGGTTATTACAGCGTCCGTCGCTTCGTTATTTCATAATTTTTGGATTAAGTAAAAGTGGGTTTCTGAAAAGTTAAAAGTAATTAAAAGGTAGCATAGTCATAACTAGTAATATACCAATAATCTATACTAAGCAATTATGCAAATTGTTCAGGAATGGGACAGAGTCATGACTTTTCACGTTTTGTTAACTTAAACTTGAACTTTGACGTTAATAGTTAGAGACGCTTTTTCCATAATAAAAACTCCGTAAATGTTTCAACTACGTAAGTATAATACAGAAATCTTTTAATTGTCTTGAAATTTTCTGTTTAACTAAAATACATATTATGGAGAGGATAAGTTTGTGAGCCTGAAGGAAGTAATCTCTGGAACTACTAAACCGAATTAGATTTATTTTTGAGTGACATATTTTTTATTAATTTTGAATTTGCACCTATGCGAAATCAGGGCGGGACACTAGTAATATACCATAATGTAAGAAAGCTGAAAAGTTGTTTTATTTATTTGAACGCGCACGTCTTTGGAATTACCAATAAATCTCCTTAAATTTTAGCTTCGAGCAAACCCTATCTATAAAATCCAAGGAGAAAATAATATGTTGCAGATTTCAGGAACACCAAAATGAAAAAGTTTTCAGGAGACCTTGTATCTGACAAAAATTGCAGTATTCATTAATATCGATAGCGCCCAAGAAATGAAAACTTCTTACAACCACGCTCCATCGTTTCGCGCTGAGACGAATAAAAAAATATACTACCGAGAAAAGTTTCAATATCTTTGTGTAGTTCAGGGTATGAATAAGACGAGGGATTTTTTTTATCGTGGTAAAATCATCCCCAAGGCGGAACGGGAAGAATCGTCAGACTTGTACTGACTAAAATTCACGGTGATCCTTCAATAGCCCATTACGTTCCAGGGTCACGGTTACCTGGTGAGACAGTCATATGACCTGGGCAGGCTTTGGCCTCCCCGTCAGAATGCGGACAGCTCTTTGAGGCGCGCGGGAATGAGACGAGGTATGCGGTTTTGTTAAAATATATTGTAGGATTGTGAAACTACGTGATCCCAACGGTGCATCCACACCGCCGGTAACATTTGTGGAGCAACAAAAGGCAACACGGTAACATTCGGCAAGATTCGGTAACTTTTGTGGCTCCTTGTTACTATTTGTTGATTGTTACTCATCCACACCGCAGTAACATCCGACAACAAATGTTGCCGTGTTACTGTATGTCGAGTAACGTTGCTCGACAATCGGTAACATTGTTAGATAATGGGGGTAACATTGTTACCGAATGTTGAGCAACGATACTCGACTTACAGTAACACGTCAACACTTAGTAACATTTTGTTGGCTGATGTTACCGAGTAACATTTGGAAACGTTGAGCTACAAATGTTATCGGCGGTGTGGATGCACCGCAAGTTCTTTTTTCGACGAAAACTCCACGAAATCTTTGTGTTATCGTTTCCCCAGCACGCGTAACATGACCAATTCTGTTTCTATTCTACCAAGGATAGACAAAGTAATTTTTCATCTCATCTTTATTTCAATACAATTTGACTGTTTTTTGCAGGATTATGGCACGATCTGTACACCTTGACACAAAGAAACATTTATTTTTAACCGTCTCCAAAAAAGGAGGAGGTTCTCAATTCGACTATATTTTATTTCTATACCTATTTCTTTTATATTTGTATCAAAACGGTAAAAATCATACTATGTTTTGTAATTTTCCTTTTTTTTCGTTTACAAAACCATTTTTACTGTGCCATGTTGACTGGGGAACATCGATAAGCCGCCTTAGTAGATTGAACGATCAAAAGGTTGTCTTATTCATACTCAAAGGTATACAGTCTTCATTTTATTGTTTGGTGAGCCCGTTGTTCCTTTATACTGAGATATTTCTTGTGCAGTACGAATCCTTAGGTATGGTGTATCGAACCGATCTTTTATACATTACACCGCGCCGCTGTGGAAAACTTTTGAAATATATATCTGACTGAAGTTAGAAATTTATTTAAAAATAAACGGTCTATCAAACTGAAATTGAACGTAAAACTTTTAAATTGAAAGAGTGTGGGTTTAGATTGATAGAAATTACGTTTCTAAAAGTTTTTAAAAGGCTGACATTTAAATTACCGAGTGATGGGACTGCTGCGCTGCGTACCGCAGTTTGATTCCCGCACGGAGCAATTATTTGTATTAAACTAAAAGTAGGTAGGTAGTTTTTTCGTGTCTGGGCGTTTGTGTATGTGAGTTTATATGTTTCTAAACGCATCCACGATACAGCAAAATTCCTAGTGTGGGGCAACGTTTTAAAAAAAGGGCAGTATGTATAGTTACTATACAGTGATATGGATCCAATCATATTACTAAAGTTATGTAAATTTTACCAATCCAACATTCATCATCATCATCAGCTTATAAATGTTCCCACTGCTGGGACACAGGCCTCCTCTCTGAAAGAGGGAATGTGGGCCATAATCCACCACGCGGGCCCAGTGCGGGTTGGTGGATGTCACATGTCTTCGAATTTTTGGTTCTAGGATATGCCGGTTTCCTCACGATGTTTTCCTTCACCGTTTTGAGAGCAGTGGTGATGAAATAAATTACACAAAGTAATGCGCCTGGCTGGATTCGAACCCACGACCTACAACTCGTAAGTCGGGGCCGATACCACTGGGCCACCACTGCTCTAACATTTCATTATCCAACATTAACCTTTCATTATTCTGATAAGATTGAAGAAATTTGAGATATTGAGGTAGGTTGATGTGCTATGGGGAAGAAAAGTTCTCGAGTGGCGACCACGGACCGGAAGACGCAACGTAGGTAGGCCTCCCACTAGGTGGACCGACGACATCGTGAGGGTCGCGGGCAACCGATGGATGCAAGTGGCGAATTGTCGTTCGGCGTGGCGGTCTAAGGGGGAGGCCTATGTTCAGCAGTGGACGTTTTCCGGCTGATGATGATGATGATGTGCTGGCCCAAACCCACTTTAAATGAATAAAATAAATATTTTTTTATTTTTTTTTATGTAAAATGGGTTTGCTCTTGACCTTAGTCTAGGTCAGGAATGACTAAGACAAGGTCGAAGATGGAGCGAGCTTATCCAGAAGAAGCCTGTTCACTCTAACTTTGAAGAGATTAGGGTTGTATGCGTTCGGAAACACATTATATAATTATATATTTCATGTCTGCCGTCGAACCGACCAAAGGTGGAATAGGATGGTTCTTGAATGGAGACCGCGTGTAGGTAAACGAAGGGTGGGATGCCTCTCGGCAAGATGGACCGATGACCTGAAGATGGCAGTGGCTGGATGAAAAAAGCAGGAGATCGTATGCTGTGGTGCTCCCTGGGAGAGGCCTATGTCCAGCAGTGGACTGCAATAGGCTGAAATGATGATAATTACGAGTATTTATATGCATATCAATTAAAAATAAAATCATCAAGTACCTACCTACATATTCGTAGCAATTTAGGTACAATCGACAAAGTGGAATCATGACCCATTTTGACAATTAAATCGTTTGAATCCGTCAAATTGACAAAGATCAAAGTCGTTAGCTTGGATATGTAAGTTTATGCGAATGTAGACCTAATTGTATTTAAATGTCTGCAGGAAAATAAGCTTATGGTGGGTCATAATTCCACTTTGTCGATTGTAGGTACTTATTTTTTCAGTACATACAAAAGGACACATTTACAATTAAAACGACCCTTTTAAAATGCTACTCAGAGTCAAAAATGTAACGTTTCAAAGGTTGCCTCATACATAATTCATTTACACTTGCGTAGCGCTTATATTGTGTCAAGTGAAATAGGTATACGGTTTTGTAGAATTTTAATAAAATGAGAGAATTTATTTGTATACATACTAGCTTAGTGCCAGTGGCGTTGTCTGCGTGTAGTTCGTATTATTCACGGGACTGTGTAAGCAGGATACGGTGGCCTTGGAACTCCAAGGGCAATCATCAGCAGCCGGAAGACGTCCACTGCCGAACACCTACCACTACGCCTAACGACAGTCCGTCACTTGCATCCATCGGTTGTCTGCGACTCTCACGATAAAATAAACTAAAAACCAAAAACTCATCCTTGCTAAACATCTCCTGTGCACGTCTTTCCCTTTGTATCAGGCAAACAGAACGTAAAAATAAAGACTTGAACTCAAGATCCTCCGAACAACCAGAATGTGCCGTCACCGCCAAGGACGTCAACCATTGTTGGGAAGCTGGTTGTAAACCCCAAATCCACCAACCAGGTCAACGTGATGTCCTGCCGGGGTCGCGGGATTGTCTCATCAGGTAACCGTGACCCGGAACGTAAAGGGCTATTGAAGGATCATCGTGAATTTTAGTCAATACAAGTCTGACAGTCCCTCCCGTTCTACCCTGGGTGGGAGGGCTCATTTGATGATTTTACCACGATAAAAAAAAAACGTGATGTTTAGGGCTGCTACGTTGGGTTGGTCATTGGTCGGAAATTGGCTTGGACTATCTCTCCGACACATGCTTTAGGAATGATGCTGTAACAGGGAGAAGAAGAAGAAAATACAATAAATTACAGAGGCCAGAAAGGGTTAGGTTTCGTTACAAAAAAGTACTGGAAGTTTTTAGAAGGCATAGGTATACGCGCCACACCTCTGCGCATTTGCTATTACTTAAGTTCTACTTATGTTGTTAAAATCGACCGATTGCTAATAAATAAGTTAATAATAAGCTTTGAAAAGGTTTTACAAAAATAGACTCCAATTCCATCCGAATGTTGGTTTTCTAGGGTTCAGTATACCTAGCAGCTGTTCCAACAATGTTTACACTGTAATAAATATTTTGAAGATCATTACGAGTAACTCCATTAATTTTTAAAGGATCATGTATCATTTTAAGTTAATTTATTTTTCTAAGAATCAAAATGTTTGTCATCAGAAGTAATTGATTGAAATAAATGGAAACTGCAAAAGGGGTTATTAAACTCATCATAATAAATATCAATTTCTCCCGGATCATTTATCTTAATGATCCTTTGGTTTTGACATGATAAATTTAAAATCTAGTAAGTTGTGCGACTAAAATTAAAAAAATACCTTTACAAGAAAAAATAAATTTTAATGCACTCTAGCATATAAAATAAATGTACCTTAGATTATGATGTCTAGATTTCTAATAGGCCACTGAAAATTTGAGCCAAAAACACGGTAGAAAAATGATCTCCTTCGTTCGATTCCTTTCCTCCTAAAACAAGTGAACATCACACACATTTATAAAAAAAGTGGCTTCACTTAAAACGCTAGGTACGTTTTGTTTAGGACACGGAAACTGGACAATTTTTATAATCTAAGAAATGTACCTACCTACAGTGAAAATAGGTAATTTCCTCCACGTCTCCACAGGGATCAATTTAGTTTAAATCGTCAAGTTTGGTAATTTGTATCTCGTGGGTGTCATTTGACACGTTGAATTGATTTTGAACAGTATTTTTTTGCAGGTATTTTTTTACGTGGTAAAATCGACAAATGAGTCCTCCCAGCCGGGGCTGGACGGGAGGGACTGTCAGACTTGTACTGACTAAAATCCACGGTGTCCTTCAATACACGTTCAATAGCACTTTACGTTCCGGGGCCACGGGTACTCGTTAGTCCCGCGACTCCGGCAGGCTTTGGTCCGTTAAGTAAGGGGGCCCCGTCATTTTGCTGACAGCTCTTTGAGGCGCGCGTGGTACAAAACGCGCCGACTCGGGCATGGTCCATAGTCGGACAGCGAGTCGCCCATTACTCGCCGTCCACATGCCCATATTGCAGGTATATTAACATTTTCAAGAGAATAGCTTCCTTCTCGTATTATTTTCTTTTACTTTCAGCTGGGTCATATGATATAACACAATATAAAAAAAAACATTGCCCTAGTAATTTTACTATGGCACCCGTTTGTCCCACACTTCGTAGACGAGTTAGTTTGGTCAGAGCCTAAAGGAAAGGGGTAGATAGGTTTTCACTATCCACCTGTACATAAACAGATTACAAACAATTTAGTAGCTTAATCTCAACAACCAGGGCCGGCTTTGCCCCATTGGGCACCTTTTTTGGGGTGGACAATCATGAAGTGTTTCCTCCCGCACCGTGAAGCAGAAAGGAAACCTTGGGACTATGTGGCTCATTTAAGATGCAAAAGCAAGTAAATTCGATTTTCTTATCTAAGTTTTTTTTTAATGAAGATGTTTTGCTTTAAGAAAACGTTTTTTATACTACCGTTCAAAGATTCTTTCACTTATAGAATGCTCCATAATTATCGGCATTATTTTATTCGTTCGTCGTTTTACACGTGCAGCCTGTGGGTCAAGTACTCCCAGCGGGCATACAGCGACCTGCGCGTGCAGTACAATAACGCATTCAGGGTGCTCTTGGGGTTGCCGTGGAGATGTAGCGCGTCAGCGATGTTCGCGGAGGCGTGTGTGGACGGCTTCGCCGCGATCATACGGAAGCGTTGCGCATCTGCGATGGCGCGCTTGCGCTCTTCCCCCAATGGTATCCTGAATGTGTTTTCAGACCGATGGGACTCTCCCCTCCTACGAAGGTGGGTAAGTGTGCAGATACACTTATCCAAATAATAATGCTTTTGTTTATTTATAAACTAACATTAGGCTAAGTCATGTGTTTTTTTTTTTTTACTAACAAAATATGGATTTTATCTGAAATAAAATGTTTGAATTGAATTATAAAATTAGTCCTGTAGACCTGTACGTAGCCAGAGGCATGGAATTTTCATGTAATATTATGAATGTGTAGTAAAAAAAACGCAGGTTGAAAATTTTTAGGCTCCTGGGATGTTCGGCTTTTGTTTTGGTAGCTCTCTTGTTATAAGGCCTTACAGGCTTTATAAGCCCCCGAGGATTGAAGGACCCTGGGCAATTACCCAGGGAGCCCAATAGATAAGACGGCCCTGCCCAAAACCTCAATGCCAACACCTCAGTATCTCGTTAACAGGCTTCAAAACTATTCGTCCCAAGATAATCACACACAACATTTGACAGATGACGACTTGCAAACAAGTTTGATTGCCAATCATACTTGCACAATACACACGTTTGAACTTGCGGTCGACTTATTCCAAAGTCGAGAAGTTTGTGGAATCAATTCGAGACGAGATTCCGTTGACAACCGTCATCTAAACATTGAAGGTCGGAGGGCACTGGAGGCTGTTACGTCGGTGGTAAATTTTGAGCCTTTTTTTTGGGTGGCAAAATCATCAAATGAGTCCTCCCGCCCTGGGTGGGGCGGAAGGGACTGTCAGACTCTTACTGACTAAAATCCACCCGTGTTCCTTTGGATGCCCTTTACGTTCCGGGGTCACGGTATCCTGGGTTAAGAAAATTCCGCGACCCCAGCAGGTATTTGGCCCCGTAAGGGGCCCCGTCGGTGACGCGTGAAACACGTCGCGCCGCCGTCGAACGGCGAGCTTACCCATTACTCACCGTCCGCAAGCCCGCTCCGCCGCTGTGCCCTCTGCTATTCAGAGGGACACGCGTTGGAGCGTCCACCCGACAGGCTATTCGCATACGGGCAAAGAGACCCCTTAGGCACACAGTGCCTAAGGAAGAGTTTTTGCCCGCATCCCAGGGTGCACCGGCCCGAAAAACTGGTCTTCCCCCCGGACTTATCCGAGAGGGAACTCCAGTCCACGGGCGCACGTGGAGGTTACCTGTATTAGCACCCCAAATTTTGAGCCTAGCATAGGTTGGAGTTTTTATGGGTGCGTATGAGCGAATTAAAAAACGGAACCCTTTTTACGAACAGTCATGATGTCACCGCTAATTTACAGGATATCTGCTGGGCATTAGTATCCTGCAGATTTCCCTCAACTTTTCGGCAAAATAGATTTTTTTTTTGAAGAGTTGTTTCTAAGTAGTTTCCCCGTTACCTGCGAAACTGATAACGGTTATAAAATTAACGAAAAACTAAGTGGAATAGTTAGTATACTTACAGATTAATTGCGATACTGGAGTCTTCATTTAGACTTTAGACAAATGCACCCATTGTTACTCTCTCAAGGTACTGTGCAACTTAGCACAGGATCTAGTGAATTCGCTTTAAGACAATCGCCTACCGAGCGCTCGTCCATACTAAAAGAGAAAACGTTTTCCTGCCCCTAGATGTTATCCTATCTCAATGATTTTTTAAAATGCTTCTGACACAGTAAAAAACTAAGTTTATAGGTTTCCATTTTTTCAAAATTTATAATAGTTTGGAAGTTACAGGCGCCTAGGAGTTACTATTTTTATGACAAAATGTTCATTGAAGTTAATTAAACCTTTGTATTTTAAAAACAAAGAAGTTTTAGAAAAAAAAAAGCAAAACCTAGAAACCTAGAATATAATATGCTGAAACGATTGACGCCAGAATCTAAGAGATTGGTCGTGATTTAGTATGTGAAAAACGTTTTCTCCCGAGAGACAAATTTCATATCAAAAATACTTACAGTCATTCGCGAGCTGCAACGCTCTCTATCGAACGATCGGGGGTCGGGGAGCGCCGGTATACTTTCCTCTCAAAACCTTGGTCTAAGCGTTGAGTGGAGCGGCGGTGATGCGAATAAGGCACTATTTGCTTTGTCACTGGCGGTGTTTCAAACATTGCTATACAATGAGGTTTTACCACCTTTTATAATATCATTGTTGCTATACATTTGATCTTACTCACCGCGGCAAGGTCGTGCAGAAGCGCAGTTGCAAGCGAAGTGCCTCATTGTGCTTTTCTATTCAAAATTTCTGGGTAGCAGCCAGAAGTTTGGAGGTTGGTAGTAGCTATATTTGTGCTTCAGAAAGAACGTAAGTGGTGCTTTGTCCTGAGCCAGATTAATCTTTGGTCATATCGACCATTGCCATTCTGTGACTATAAGAGTACCTCGACTCATAAAGTCCTTTATAGACTACCGGTATAAAAATGTGTGTAGAAAAATATAAACCCAAATAATAAAACCCAGACTATAATAGCCTACCTCTGTACCAAGTCCGTTCAGCTGTTATGATGTGAATATCCATCCATTCAAACTTACGCATTTATAAAATTAGTATGGTTATTGTAAGGAATATGTTCAAGACATCTGTATATCTAAATGTTACCCACATTTGGAAATAAATAAAAAAATATAGTAAATTGATTTTAATTTAAGTATTTAATCAGAATTATAACTTACAATTGACGTTGCAATAAATTGTAGACCAAGGCTGGTTCACGAGGTAATATTTTGCAAAATATTCAGAAGAACTATTGTGAATAAACTATTTTGAAACATAAGGAAGTCGTTATTATCGTCGAGCCGGATTTCCAGGACAGAAACAAGGTTTTGGACACGTCGATTGTGGACGTTGCGGTGGTGGACAAGCTTTCGGCGGCGGTTGATGCGGAGGTCCTGGTCCCGGCCCATCACGGACTGCCTGTTTCATCTGCATCATTAACTGCTGTAGCTGGTTCGTGAGTTCCCCAACAGTGTTACACATTTGCTCGACAACATTCATAGAAGGCATTCTGCCGCCTCCACCTCCGCCACCTCCACCGGTCCTCGATTGGTACATTCCGAAGTCCCCGGCCATATCGTTATTGGATGAGCATCCAGAAGGACATTTTGGCAATATCGGGTTGGCGTCGCATGGATCAGGTTTGCACGGCTTTGGCGGACCCATAACAGGAGCGGGGTCATCCGCTAGCCGTGGAGTACTGTATTGCTTGCATTCTTTTTTCGCACATTTGCCAAGGGCGCACGAAGGTGGCCCGCAACCCGACTTTAGGTTAAGTACCGGATCATTAATTGGACACTTGTGATTCTCACATTTTGGTGGCACATTTGCCGGACACATGGAGTTGTTGCAACTGTAAGGTGTATCAGTCCGGAATTCTTTCGGCTGAGTTGTTTTGCAATCTGGGCAGGGGCATGTTACCTTGATGATACCAGCCTTTATATCTTTGATTTTACCAGGAGTGTAGTTCAGGCAGCTGTAGTGCACCCAACATCGGCAGGCACCCTGGCATTGCAAGCCTGTCTTCTGCGTCACTACTCCTAAGCAAATTTTACATGGATTTTTCACTTTGTTGCACTTCTTTGACATTGTGATTAGAAACTTATTAAACCTTTTTTGAAAACAGTTACCATGTTTGATGTTTTAGGCTACTGTTTGGAATAAATTATTTTATTTTTTTGACGGCATGGCGAATTCTGGTGAATTTCTGTTACGCTGTAATTTGACATTGACATGTTACATAAATTTTTCTTTCTTCTGTTGTCTGTCACACTGAGATTTGTCAAGTGTAATATCAATAGACCTCATTGAAAGAAAAAGTCTTTACTTTCTTCCATTTCTAATTGGGCAAAGTCCCCGAAGTTGGCTGGAGCTATGATGTTTTTCTTGACTGATAGTCTGAGACCTACAATCAAACTCTTTGGTAGATGGAGAAAATGCCGTGTGCTGATCTTTATAGAATACCAGAAAACTAGACATCCCGGTCATGAAGCTTTACCGTTACAAATTGGAATTGTATACCTTCAGAACCCTTTCTTAAACGCACGACTGGTACAGATCTTGTTAAGCTGGCTATCTCTCCTTTATACTCCCAGTTTGTATTCAGAAACGGGAAAATAGCCCCTCCTTCACTAGTATTACATCATCATCATCATCATATCAGCCGCAAGACGTCCACTGCTGAACATAGGCCTCCCCTTTAGACTTCCAATAGGACCGGTTGTAAGCGGCCTGCATCCAGCGTGATCCTGTGGCCTAAATAAGATCGTCTGCCCACCTAGTGGGTGGACGTCCTACGCTGCGCTTGCCGGTGCGTGCTAGTATTACATGATAACTGCAAACGACAATACCTATCCGACTTTTGGCAGCTTATGGTCATTCAATACTTTTATATTTGTGTATATTTGTAATTTATATTATGAAACTTGTCCCTTTATTAGTTACAGCCAGTGATAGCACAGAGCACCTGTCGCCCTATTAACGTAAGCGTTTTCATAAACTTACCAACCCTATCAAGTCACATTCGCCGCTCCGGATTTCGATTGCGATTGCACCTTTGGAATTTGGCACGTTAAAGGCCTATCCGCACACAACAGTCGAGTCAGATCGGCACGTGTCGGCACGTGCCGGCCCGTACCGTATCGATCAGTGTCAGTGAAATATGATATTGTCGCATACATTTTGTACGACGCTATCCGTACTCATTAGTGACAGTGACGTTCCGTGCTGTTCAGTGATCACTGAACAGCATATAGGACTTTAAGTCAAGTCGTTATCAAATTTCACTGACACTGATCGATACGGTATATACGGATCGGCACGTGTCGGCACGTGCCGGCACTGTTGTGTGCGGATAGGCCTTAAATTAACAAACCATGGGGTCCGAGTGCTCACCAAGTTTTTAAAGAACTTGCTAAACGTATAGTCGACTCTTCGCGTGACAGGGCTGGCCTATTTCTTGGACAAAGAATTAGCATTGCCATCCAACGTGGCAATGCTGCCAGCGTTCTGGGCACTTATCCCGTTGACAGCGATGTGGATGAATTTTTTGATGCTCTTTGTTAGTTATTTTAATTTATATTAGGTTAGTTAATTTTTTTTAAATTTTATTTCGTTGATGTATTATAATAAAGAATTTAATAGAAAACAAAAAAAGTAAAAACATGTGGCACTCGAGGACTGCCGCGGTAAAGCTATTGCATAGCATGTTTAGGGTTCCGTAGCCAAATGGCAAAAACGGAACCCGATTCGTCATGTCTGTCTGTCTGTCCGTCCGTCCGTATGTCGAACGCCACTTTTTGTCGAAAGTATAAGAGCTATCCTGTTGAAACTTGGTAGGTAGATGTATTATGTGAACCGCATTAGGATTTTCACACAAAAATAAAAACAAAACAAATTTTGGGGGTGCCCCCCATACTTAGAATTGAAAGGCAAAATTTTTTTTTTCACCTAACCCATACGTGTGGGGTATCTAAGGATAAATCTTTAAAAATGATATTGAGGTTACTAATATCATTTTTTTCTAAACCAAACAGTTTGCGCGAGAGACTCTTCTAAAGTGGTAAAATGTGTGTTCCCCCCTCCCTGTAACTTCTAAAATAAGAGAATAATAAAACTAAAAAAAATATATAACGTAGACCTCAACAAAAACTTCCAACGAAAATTGGTTTGGATGAGATATAGTAAGCAGTTTTTGAGATATAGTACATTTTCAAAAACCGCAAATGTAACTTTGCCATTCATACAAACACTATGAAAAACAAAGTTATTGTTTGTGTTTATTACTTACTAATCTCAATATAATTATATCCCTAATCTATGCTTGCTACTACGGAACCCTTCATGGGCGAGTCCAACTCGCACTTGGCCGGTTTTTATCAACTTATGCAAATATAATTGTTTATTAACTAGCTGTGCCCGCGACTTCGTTCGCGTAGAGGTCGGAACTCAACAATGTAGTGCTTCTTTATTAACAACATTAGCTGTAAACCATCATTCTGGAGCATACATAAATATGCGTACGTAAATCATCAAATGAGTCCTCCTACCCAGGGCAGGGTAAAAGGGACTGTCAGACTTGTACTGATTAAAATCCTCGGTGTCCTATAAATCCTATAATAGGCCTTTACGTTCCGGGGTCAAGGTAATTCGATAGTTCCGCGACCCCGGCAGGCTTTGGCCTTCTAAGGGGGGGCCCGTCATTGTGATGACACATTTAGGCGCGTGCTATCCCATCCTATCCCATCCTATCCCATCCTATCCCATCCTATCCCATCCTATCCCATCCTATCCCATCCTATCCCATCCTATCCCATCCTATCCCATCCTATCCCATCCTATCCCATCCTATCCCATCCTATCCCATCCTATCCCATCCTATCCCATCCTATCCCATCCTATCCCATCCTATCCCATCCTATCCCATCCTATCCCATCCTATCCCATCCTATCCCATCCTATCCCATCCTATCCCATCCTATCCCATCCTATCCCATCCTATCCCATCCTATCCCATCCTATCCCATCCTATCCCATCCTATCCCATCCTATCCCATCCTATCCCATCCTATCCCATCCTATCCCATCCTATCCCATCCTATCCCATCCTATCCCATCCTATCCCATCCTATCCCATCCTATCCCATCCTATCCCATCCTATCCCATCCTATCCCATCCTATCCCATCCTATCCCATCCTATCCCATCCTATCCCATCCTATCCCATCCTATCCCATCCTATCCCATCCTATCCCATCCTATCCCATCCTATCCCATCCTATCCCATCCTATCCCATCCTATCCCATCCTATCCCATCCTATCCCATCCTATCCCATCCTATCCCATCCTATCCCATCCTATCCCATCCTATCCCATCCTATCCCATCCTATCCCATCCTATCCCATCCGGTTATTATTAGGATTAATATTGTGTTAATGAAAATACTTTCGCAAGTAATGCATTACTTTAAAATCAAATTTGATTTCCATAAAAAAGGTTATAATGACTTAACCTTAAAAGATAAATGTATGCTCTCGCGGACTTTATTTTAGAACTTTTTATCAGGAATAATTCCGTAGTACATTATTTTTGCGTATCTTTAACCGTTTACGCAGCGCACGCAACGGAAGCTCTCGAAATGGAATCCATTTTCCCGATTTTGAAACATTTCTCTTTACTGCTCCGCTCCTATTGGTGTTAGCGTGATGTTATATAGCCTATAGCCTTCCCCGATAAATGGTCTATTCAACACAAAAAGAATTTTTCAATTCGATCCAGTAGTTCCTGAGATTAGCGCGTTCAAACAAACAAACAAACAAACTCTTCAGCTTTATAATATTAGTATAGATTATATTTATTACTGTACTAATTAGGCTATGGTCAGCCACGTCAATCAAGTGAAACGTCAAGAAAAGTTCTCCTCCCTCTTCCTCTCCCACAATAAAATTGCCCCTTGCTCAATAAAAGCATGCTTTACCTGTACCTTTATAATTGCTGAAGTCTCCCGAACTGAAACGACGTTAGACGATGCGTGGTGTCAGGTAATTTCCTTAGGGTTTTTCCTTAGGTTTTTGGGAATTTCTTGATTCGGTCACCGCGCCGCGCCGCGCTCAGAGCCCGCGATAAAAGCTATGCAATAGCTTAAAAAAATTAACGAACAAGCAAATTCTTGAAAAACTATTTATTCAGATCTGACATGATTTTTATTCCACTTCCAATATTTTACGTCATTTTGTTAAGCTTGCACATTAGGTCCTGTATCTGGTTGGAGAGCTGTCCTACCGTGCCACACATTTCTTGCAGGGCGTGAACCATTGCATCCTGGCCCTGGCCTTTGGAATACTCTTCTTCTTTTTCCTGGCCTAAAATGAAGAAATTGGTGAATACAAGATAGCATAGAGCCTCGAACATCGACGCCGAGTTGCCAGTCTGTCGGTTTTTTATCGGTTACATTTCGGTGAGTGTGCGATGGAACTGCCTAACTTGATTCCGTCTGGCCCTTTCCATATCGGACTAGGCCCCCATAGACGGACATCCACCTGCATGGGTCACGGGACTGTCGTATACTTTACCCGTACGTGTCGGGGTTGCGAGACCAACGAGCTACCGTAACCCCGGAACGTAAAGGGCTATTGAAGGACACCGTGGATTTTAGCCAGTACAAGTCTGACAGTCCCTCCCGTTCTGCCCTGGGTGGGAGAACTCATTTGATAATTTTACCACGTCAAAAATACCTTTACCCGTGATCCTGAAACGTTTTGGTCAGTATGAGTCTGACGTTTTGGCGGCAAGCTGAGTTTGAGCTGAGTTTTGAAAAATACACTCAACTCATTCTCCTGTCATTAAATGGCCTTGTGCCTATTTGAGGTCGGCACAGCACGTCTTTTTCTTCCATTCTTTTATTTTTGCCATCTAAACAGTGACCCACTTCCTAGACATATCGTTGTTCAGTTATTATAGTCTTTCCCATCTATTATACCTAACTAGGTAGATCAAATAACAGAACGGGCTAAAAACTTACATGGTTGGGGTTCGTCATATGAAGTGTCAGAATTGGAATAGGCAACTTCATTTGTCTTTTGACTCCTGGTTTTCATGGTGGGTCTTTCGTCAGAATTTGCATAGCATTTAGGAATTGGCGAACATCGAGGAGGGGGGGACGATGATCGAGGAGGGCATTGCTTTCGAGGGGGAGGCAACATTGGCGGACTAGGACACTCCACTGCATCGTCAGCACATGTCTTTTTTGAGCACTGAATTCCCTTTTTCTTATTTGAAGGACATTCATTCGAATCACATTTAGGTGGACCTGTTGCGTTGCCTGGACATGCACGATTTGAACAGGTGAATGGAGGGTTTGTTAAAAACTCTTTTTCCTGGCTTGTTTCGCAGTCGGGACATGGGCACATCACTTTAATTATACCAGCCTTGATATCAGAAATCTTCCCTGGAGTGTATTGGAGGCATTTGTAATGGGCCCATTTCTTGCAAGCTCCTTGGCATTGCAATCCATTTCTGTTAGTCACTTGCCCAAGACAGTATTTGCAAGGATTCTTAACGTTGCCGCATTTGGATTTAGGTTTGCCACTCATTTTATCTGACTATGGTATCCAGTTGGCTATTGATGTTAGTTACATTTTTGCTGTAGAATCTAACATGGTTGGTTTCTGCTGTGATCGATGTTTGGTTTTTCAGTTTGTGCCCATTTTATATGATTTTCTTCTTCTGCAAATTGATGGAAGTTATACCTAGTTCGGTAGAAATTACATTGACAGCCATCAAATCTACGCATCAGAATATGGTAATAGTACTCTTTGGTGTTCTATTATAAGCCCCCATTCACACGAGAACTTTTGTTAAGGGCGTTAAAAAACGCTGACTTAGAACGAAGAGGTAAATTGAACTGTATGCTTAGTGCGAGTTTTTTGACGTTTACGTGATAGTAACGTTTAACAGCGTTTGGCGCTCGCATTGGTTGAGACAACGACCATTTATATCTAGACTCCTAATCACAGGCGACCGATGTCTGTCTACACATTAGGCAAAAAAGTCTTAAAACCGCCGTGACTCGACCACTCCTGTGAGTCCCCTCGTCGCACTGACCTTGAGTTATCCAATCAGAACGCAGTACCCCGTCCCGTTAGCCAATCAGAACGCAGTACCCCGTCCCCCTCGCTTACGTCGTACCTCAGCGACTTGGCAGAATAATTTTCGTTAGTCAGATCGTGCATGAGGCGTCTAGATATAAATGGTCGTTGGGTTGAGAGTTCTCACGCCTTTATTGGATCGAGCCAATAAGAGCGCCGAACGCGGTTAAACGTTACTATAGCGTAAACGTAAAAAAAACTCGCACTAAGCACACTGAAATGCCACTGTCTTGCCACTGTCGTTTTTTAAAGCCGGCAAAAAAGCGCTCGTGCGTATTTCGTCTATGCCCAACTAGCAAAGAGATCCATTAATTACTCTCACGACTATGGATCGAAAGACAGTCGTATGAAAGATCCTAAAATTCAAAAAGCCGTTTAAAAGCAGTTCTCTCGATATTTTAGCCTTCAACGCTTCTTGGCTCTATTGGGGTCCAACGACCAATGGGGTCTCTGTGTACTTAGCATGTTAGGGTGGCAACACCCAGGATTTGAAGTGAAATAAATTATCTATGGATCAACACACATGGTGACATGGCGGTTTTTCATGGGTTTTTCTTTCATAAAATTCTAAAAACTACGAATTTACAATCATGGAGGAACTCCGAAGCCAATTAGACGCTCAAATGACACTGATTCAACAACTGCAATCTCAGTTACTGCAGAGCCAGCAATCAGCCCCGAGTTTGATAGAAAGCGCCAGCTTCCTGCCCGGCATGACCACGCCGCCGCCACAGCAATTTACTTTCAAAGCTGCTGATTGGCAAAACTGGATAACAAGATTCGAACAATATAGGGAGAGCACAAGACTTAAACTGCTGCCAAGTGAAACTCAAGTCAATTCATTTCTCTATACTATGGGAGGCCAAGCGAACAACATATTAACCTCAATGAAACTTAGCCCCGCAGACATGAAATCGTATGACATTGTTAGAGATAAATTTGACGCATACTATACAGCGAGAAAAACGAAAATGTATTCGAGAGCACGTTTCAATCAACGGATTCAGAACGGCGACGAAAGCGTTGATGATTTTATCACCGACTTGCACAACCTTGCAAAAAAGTGTGAATTCGGTCCGTTGGAAGATGAACTCATCAGGGACAGAATCATCGCAGGCATGAAAAACATAGAATTGTCCAAGGCACTTCAAAACCTGGAAGAAGAACCAAAGTTGGAGACAGTGATTAATAGAGTTAGACATGCTGAGATAGTGGAGGCGAATATATCCACTTTAAACCCTTCCCAAACATCTTCAGAAATCCACATAGTAAAAAAACACAACAAAAAAGATCAAATCAAACAAGGATCTACATCACAAGGAACTTGCAGAAAATGTGGCCGCTCACCGAAACACAAATTCTCAGAGTGTGAGGCAACTAAATCAAATTGTAAAGGCTGTGGATTAAAAGGCCACTGGTTGGCAGTATGCAAGAAAAAGAAAGAGGAAAAAAAGGAATCTAAGATAGTGAACGAAGTTGCAGAAGATTTCTTCCTAGGAAGTATTGAAAAAGAAAAAATCATTGATTCTGTAATAACACCAAAGATACCTCGCTCTAAAGCAAAGTGTACAACAATAACAGTGAACGGACAGAAAATAAGATTCAAAATAGACACCGGTGCATCTGAAACCGTAATAAGTCCAGAACTAAGAATCAAACTGAAGTTACCCAAACCAATTCAAGTCAAAGAAAAACTATTAGGACCCTGCGGCATAATACTACCTGGAAGAGGAGTATGTAAAGATGTTAAAATGACTTGGCAAGGTAACACCAAAATCACTGATATTTATGTCTTAGAAAACCAGCATACACCACTACTAGGACTACCAGAATGTGATGCCTTTGGAATAGTGCAGTGGCATGAGGAAACACAAATAATGCAAATACAAACCTCAGACAACATTCATCCAGAAAAGGAATATCAAGAAATGTTCAATGGACTAGGTGTAATGGAAGGCAAATACCAAATTAAACTTAAAGAAAATGCTGTACCCCATGCAGTGACTGCTCCTCGACACATTTCAATCCCGATAAGACCTAAGGTAGAGACAGCCCTGAAAAATTTACAAAATATGGGAGTTATAGAACCAGTAACACATCCGACAGATTGGTGTGCCCCAATGGTGCCAGTACCAGACAAAAATAATTCTGACACTGTACGAATCACTGTGGACTATACTGAGTTGAACAAAAATGTCATGAGAGAGTACCATCCTCTACCAACAGTTGAAGAATGCCTAGCACAGCTCGCTGGATCAAAAGTATTCTCCAAAATTGATGCTGTAAAAAGCTATTTTCAAGTAGAATTATCAGAAGACTGTAAAGACCTCACAACCTTCATCACCCCATTTGGAAGGTACCGTTTCAATAGAATGCCTATGGGTATGAACTCGTCCAGTGAAGTTTTTCAAAGGAAAATGGCTTCCCTACTGTCAGGCATCAAAGGCTGTATAAATCATGTTGACGATACCCTGGTCCATGGGAAAACAACAGAAGAACATGATGCGAATCTAAGAGAGGTACTTAAAGCTCTACATAAAGGAGGTGTAACCCTAAATCAGAAGAAATGTATCTTCAGGACGAATGAGTGCATATTTCTTGGATACAAAATAACTGGCAATGGAGTACAACCCCTTCAAGACAAAATAAAGGCCATAAATTGCCTACCTATACCCAAAGATCTAACAGCACTGAGAAGCTTTATGGGAGCAGTAAACCAACATCTCAGATTTCTGCCCAATACAGCAGATATCACAAAACCTCTACGTGACTTACTAAGAAAAGATTCTGCAAGAGAGTGGAACGAAGAACACACCAAAGCATTCCAAGAAATCAAGAAGTTACTGACATCAGCCCCTCAGTTGGCACACTATGACCCAAATCTGGAGACCAGAGTCTCAGCAGATGCATCTCAATATGGTATGGGTGCTGTCCTAGAACAAAAGCATGGAGACGAATGGAAGCCTGTTCACTTCTGGTCATCCGCATTCACCCCTACACAGCAAAGGTATGCGATGATAGAAAAAGAGGCATGTGCAACAACTATGGCATGCGAGAGATTTAAACTTTATCTCCAAGGTTTACCAATCTTCACAATCCGTACTGACCACAAACCGCTTCTAAAGATTCTAGACACAAAGCCAATAGTAGACCTGACAACAAGACTTCAGAGATTTAGAATGAGAATGACACCATTCAATTATAAAATAGAGCATGTTCCTGGAAAGTACATGTACACAGCAGACATGTTATCTAGAGCCCCACTTCCAACTGAAGAAGAAGACAGAGATATTCTAGAAAAAGGTGACAAGCTAGATGAATCAACATTTCTCAGCATACTCAAAGAAATGCCTTTATCAGACGAACGCCTCAGAAAAATAAAGGAAGCCCAACAAGAAGATAACATATGCAGAAAGTTACACAGCTACATAATGAATGGATGGCCCTGTTATAAGAACATTGAGGAAGAAATAAAACCCTTCTGGAAACACAAAGAAGACCTCACCTTAACCAGTGATATTATAACATGTGGACAAAAATTATACATCCCATCAGTGTTAAGACAAGAGTTAATTGCAAAACTCCACACTGGACACGTCACAAGTACCAAGAGCCAGCTGCGAGCTAAACATGCAGTATGGTGGCCTACATGGGAAGATGACATTACTCAATGGTCCAACAAATGTGAATTCTGCGCTAAACTAGCTAAACAGAGACCTGAACCACTCATATGTGGAGATATTCCAAAATACCCCTTCGAGATAATTGCTGCTGACTTATGCACATACAGAGGAAAGGAATACCTTGTAGTCAGAGATGTACTATCCAACTACCCAGAAGTAATATCATTAACTTCCACTACCTCTACAGCAATCATCAACCATTTGAAATGCATCATGGCCCGACATGGGATTCCAAAGATCCTCAGAACTGACAATGGTCCACAATTCTCTTCTAAGGAATTTGGAGAATTCGCCAAAAAATGGGATTTTGCACATATCACATCAAGTCCCCACTTTCCACAAAGCAATGGTGCTGCTGAAATAGGTGTGAAGATAATCAAAAACATTTTCGAAAGGAATCCAGGAGACCCTCTCTTAGGACTACTCCACTACAGAACAACACCCTCACAGCTAGGACCTGCACCAGCACAGATTGCAATGTCGAGATTACTGAACACAACTATACCAACAACGTCTGCCAATCTTATTCCTAAAACTCAAGATTTGGAAGCATACTGGACAAAATTAATGAAGAGAAGAGAAAAAGCAAAAGAGATATTTGATAAGAGACATAAAGCTAAGGACCTACCAGAACTAAACACAGGAAAAAGAGTATTCTTACCTGATGAACAAGTATATGGAATTATAACTGGGAAAAGAGAAGAGCCCCGGAGCTATACTGTTTTGACAGAAAAAGGAAGAGAAATAAGAAAGAATAGAAGAGCAGTCATTGAATTGCCTGATCAAACAGATCAACCAGAGACTGAGAGATCATCTATCACCCCTTCTACATCACCACCTGCTCCATACCCTCAATCCTCACCAAGCCCAGAACCAGTAATGCCTATTGCTTCAGATATACCAAACCTACAACCACACATGAGTGTATTAACACCATCTTTGCCAAATTCTGATCAAACACAACAGCATTCAGAACCTGCTGAATCTCAACCTGATGAAACCCAAGATTCAACTCTACTTGTGCTACCAGAGATGAGACCGAGTACACCTGCTGAGGAGATCACTGTGAGCACCCCGATGTACAATCAAAACATTGCTACTGATGAGAGTTCACCCCTGTCGACTCCCTATGTTACTCCTGAGTCATCTACATCTACCAGTCTCGAATCATCACCAAAGAAGGAGAAAGAAGCAATTACTACCAGATCTGGAAGACAAGTGAAACCAAAAAAGTGTTTGTGTAAAAACCACTAAGACTTTACCTTAAAAACAAAAACATTGCAGTGATAGTGATAAGTTCCTACTGTAAATGTGTAATAATTAAGTATCATAAGTGTTATGTGTGACATAAGGACAACTTGAATTAGAAAGTAAGTAACACACAGTAAATGCTTTGAAAAGTTTTATTGTTATCAGCACATAAGATATAATATGTAGCATTATAGACACTGCACAATAATTTGTAAACACCCAGATAAATAGTAGAACTGTTCCATTGTTTATAATCGTTCTCATGTAACTTTGTAAACTTCAACTTTAAATTCATGTTCGTAGACAATCGCACATAACTCGCGTATCTATTCATTTATAATCGGTAATTGTTATAATAGCTGTAGACTAATAAAACCAACCTTGCTTGCGAAATTGTAAAAAATTAGCATCTCTCAATAGCAATTTGTTTGATGTTTACTTGATTGACATCTGATTAGATTTTATAAATGTCAACGTCAATAAAGCTAGTGATGTACCATTATAGTAATTGATGTGAAAACTATTTGTAAAAAAGGAAGATGTGTACTTAGCATGTTAGGGTGGCAACACCCAGGATTTGAAGTGAAATAAATTATCTATGGATCAACACACAGTCTCATGATCTATTATATTTAAAACTTTTTACAAAAAAATAAGTTAAAAATAACTAAAACCCGACTACGAAAAAAACGCGCAAAAGCCGTGGTCGTATGCCACCTAACCAATAAAGATTGTGTGATAAAACCGCAGGTGGCATACGACCACGGCTAGCACAATATCGGTCAAATGAATATTGTTCTTGTTTATACCTTACAGTGCGCGTTTTTTTCGTAGTCGGGTTTTAGTTATTTTTAACTTATTTTTTATTCACACCATTTTGGGGTTATATTATCAATATTATTTGATGTAATAATTAAAGGAAAGTAGCGAGTGAATTTCAATAATGTACTCATTAAGCCTTTTCATTGTTGATACCGTTAGAAACATGCTACGTAGCTAGTAAAAGCTATATAATGTATGTATATATATTTCAAATGTGCTCATCAAGCCCTTTAATTTGATACTGTGCGAAAATATTTTTTTTTCGGTTACGACTTTACATCCCCTAGAGGGCGCCATATTGGATTTGGTGACACGACACCTACCCTATAGCCAGCGGACAACTGAGACGCTTCTAACGACACCCCATTTGTCATGTAATGATAAGTAGTTTAGAAGTTATGAGGGAACAGACAAACATACAAACATACATACATACCGGTCAAAATCATAACCCTCCTTTTGGCTTTGCCGTAGTCGGGTAAAAAAGAACTCAATGGAACAATGGCGTTTAGTAGTGAAAACCGAAATTTTGAAAAATAAGCTCAGCAGTCTAGTAGCGCGCGAAACTGAAAAAGTTGTCAGCAGTAGGACTAGTAAAATAAGTAACATGTGAAAATTTCATGAAAATTAACATTAAAAGTCCCTAACTTGCTTTTACGGAGCCAATCTTGATTTTATCGATCCTCGAAAATAATAACGATTCACCTATCTCGATTAGGGTCAGTTCAGACCGAGACGCGAAGCGACGCGACGATGCGTGAAGAGGCCTGTCATTTCAGGCTGCGTCGCGCTACGCCTCGCGGCGCCGCGATGCGCCTCGCTGCGTCGCGAGACGCATCGCGACGTCGCGAGGTGCATCCAGTCTTCACGAGGCCGCGCTGCGCAGTGGGACGCCGCGCGGCGCAGCGAAATCTGTTTACATTCGCCACGTGGTCCCGCCCCGCCCCGCGTCCCGCATTTCGACTGTGACTACGAACAAAATCGAAACTGCAAAAATGCATTCTAGGGCAAAATAAAACTTTTTTTTTACGGTCAGTTCAGCATCGAGACGTCACGCAACGCGACGTGACGTAACGATACTGCAAATGTGTCTATTTTCGTGTAATACATAAAGTTAGATTTTGAGCCGCTATTTAAATGCAGCGCGGCGCCGCGCTTGTTTGTGACAGGTGTATCTTTTCGTGTAAGAAATAGAGTTAGATTTTTAATAGCTCTATTGAAATGAGCGCGCAGTGTCACGTCTCGGTCTGAGCTGACTCTGAGCTGAACCTAAATTGCTTTCTAATAAAGTCCGTGTTTTGCAGTTTCGATCCTGTTCATTGTGATAGTCGATTTGCAAGCGTAGAAGCGCATGACAATGACATTTATGTTTGACGGAGATCATGAAGATTGAGGAGAAGTTGATTTTTTATGTTCAGCGCTGAAATGCCTGTACAATGTAAGAGCAAAACACTATTGTGACAGGAACACAAAAAAAAACTGCATGGGAGAAGATAAGTGGGCAAATGGGTTTATCGGGTAAGTAATTTATAAATATTAGGTACAGACGCCAGCAGGTCAACCTACCAGAAACTGTCAGATTTTACCAATCGAACATTAACCTTCCAGTATTGCGATAAGGTTGAAAATCTATTGAAGAAATTTGGCAGATTGTGGTAGCTTGATGTGCTGGCGTCTGTACAAAATAAACGGTCAGTTGGGAAGGCAACTGTCAAGGTGGCGCTGCTTAGGATAATTCTAAAAAAGAAATTGACAGATAGAGGTAGGTTTATGTGCTGGCGTCTGTACATTAGAATCACTTACCTAAGACAGAGAGATAACCGCTCTTCGATTGAAATAGTGGGCCTATAATTAGTTTTTTGTGTATTTATATTTGGCCGCAACAAATTCAACAAGTTTTGAAATTGTTTATAATCCATTTTATAGTAATCATAAAAGTCAGGATAATTGGCAATGTTGTCATAACCCAAGGTGTGAAATTCACCATGAATTCGTCTGTTTCGCCATAAATCATGCACCCAAATACTTCTCCGTGATAATATCTTCTATTTTAATTTATTTTTGTATTCTTCTTCCTCTTTCTCTTCCGCAAGAAGTCCGATAGTAATTAAATTCCGTCTATCATTATTACTCGTAACTAGAGCGCTCGACCGAACTGCGTGAAATCTACACGAAATCTGAACTGAAATATGTCGAGAAGTCACCTTGGGGCGCCGCGCTGCGCAGCGCTGCGTCGTGCGGCGCCGCACGGCGCCTCGCTGCGTCAAGAGGCCTCGGCACACGCGGCTGCGTCGAGATGCGCCGCGATGCGCCTCGCTGCGCCGCGAGGCGTCGCGCGGCGCATCGTTGTGCATCTCAATGTATTCAAATTCTCACAACGAAATGTGTATCTTTTAGTGTAGAAAATAAAGTCGTATTTTGATTGACTCATAAAAGAGTGCGCGCATCGTCGCGTCGCTTCGCGTCTCGGTCTGAACTGACCCTTATTGTTTCACTCTTGAGCAGAAGCGAGATTGATCGTCTAAGGTTTTCATTATAGAACTGTGTTGTCTATGATCTGAAAAAGCGCGGGAAACTACTGAGTTAACCAGGCGGGATTTTTGAAAACTTTGTTTAATTTAAGTGATTAAACCTTTATTAATAGAGTTTTTGGCAGTGAAAACAAGTAATAATTCATCAAATCCTTTATTAAATCTATAAGTTACAATGGGGAGGGTGCGAAGAAGAAAAAAACCAAAGAAGGATGGAGAGGGTGAAAAATCTGAAATAGAGTCGACGTCGTCAGAGTCCGAGATTGAAGTAGCAGATACGTATAAACCATATCTAGTTACAGACTACAAAAGAAGATATCCCGAGGATTCCGGTGCTGCAGAATTTGTGGTATTTGTTGAGTCTTCTAATGCTGATAAACCTTTAGGAACACGAGATCTCATGTCCATATCCAGTTGCATCAAAAGGTTTAATAAAGGGGTCAAATACCTTAGATGTATGAACAAGTTTAAAATAGCTATATATTTTGAAAAAGCCAGCCTTGCTAATGCCTTTTTAAACAATGTTACCTTTTTAAAGGATTATCAGTTTAAAGCTAATATACCAGCACAAAGCACGGAAATTACTGGTATAATTAAAAATGTGCCTACCAATCTGACAAATAAAAAAATCTTCACAATGCTGTCAAGTTACAAGAAAATAATATCTGTTCGAAGATTCACAAAACGGACTAAAATTGATGATAATTTCATTCAACAGCCGCTGCAAATAGTAGCCATCACCTTCGCGACGTCTGTTCTTCCAGACTACGTGGATTTGGAAGGTTGGCGGCACAACATCTCAGCGTATGTTCCACCTGTCAAACAATGTTTCCGGTGTCTCAGGTATGGCCATTTAGCAAAGTTTTGCAAGAACTCTGAACGCTGCTCCATCTGTAAAGAAGATCACTCATTTAAAGTTTGTAAAACACTCATTGAACATGCCAAATGCTTCCATTGTGATGGCAATCATATCAGCATTTCAGCTCAGTGTCCAGTAAAACAGAAAAAAATTCAAGAAAATAGACAAAAAGTTAAGCCACCATCATTTGCTGACATATTCAATCATGGAACTTTCCCATCTCTGGGCCCTAAAAAGCCTCTAGATCTCTTCACTTTATTAAAATCTAACGACAAGGCACTTAACCTTTTAGTGCAAAGTATTATCAAGATGATAACATTAAATAAGACACAAGATACTCCAATATCTTCCAAAAACGTTTTAGATGTTTTGAGTGATTTTTTTAACCCCAGTGACACAAAGAACATTATTTCAAATTCACAGACAAATTAAAGTTAGTACAGTGGAATGCTCAAAGCTTGTTATGTAATAGACATATTTTTACTCAATTTCTATATGAAAATAATATTGACATAGCTCTAATTTGCGAAACATGGCTTAAGCCTATACAACACTTAAATATTAAAGGATACTCCATAGAACGCAATGATTGTGGCAATAATTATAATGGTGTTGCCATTGTCATTCGTAATAGCATTCAATATAATAGATTAACGACATATTCTGATGACTCACTACAGAATATTGCAATCAAAATAACATTTAATAATAGATCACTATCAATAGCCAGTCTTTATATTCCGCCAAATTGTAGCCCTACTTTTAGCAAAACTAAGTTTTTAAACCTCATTAATTCATTACCTAAGCCATGTTTAATAGCAGGTGACTTTAATGCTCATCACACCATGTGGGGTTGCCAATCTGTCAATCCACGTGGAAGAGATGTCCTCGATGCTGTAAATGAATGTAATTTAGTGTTATTAAACGACACACAACCAACAACAGTCGGTACAAATATCTGGAGACCAAATGGTTTAGATTTAACTATAGTTAGTCCATCTGTCGCCCTTAACTGTAACTGGAGAGTTCATAATGATCCTCTGGGAAGTTATCATCTACCCACAATAACAGACATAATATTCAATACTGTTACAGATTCAATACATGACTTTCCTTCTAACTTTTCTCAAGAAAACTTATCAGAACTCAAAAGACCAAATTTACGACTCGTAAATTGGGAAAATTACACAATAATAGTTGACAATTTGATTAAAGAATTTATTATTAATTATGATGATCCTTTACAGTCATACTATGAATATTGCCATATTGTGCAAAAAGCTGTAAATCAATCAATGTTTAGAAATCAGGCTCAAAATTTAAATACCAATAGTTTGAAGCAGGCAGGGACCAAATCTAAATACCGCTATCCTCCTCTTCCATGGTGGAATGAAAAGTGTGCTAATGCAGTGAAAAAAAAGTAAAGAAGCATTTATTGCATTTAAACAAGATCCAAGCGAGTCAAATTACATAAATTTTAAAAAGAATCAGGCTGAGAAGAAACTTATAATTAAATTAGAGAGATTGGATAGTTGGAAGAAGTATTGTTCAGAAATAAATAGATCCACTCCTATTTCAAAAATCTGGCAAACTATGCGTAAATTTAATAAATCCTACAAAAGAAATAACAATCTCAAGAATAATAGTGAAACATTTTGGATAAATAACTTTTTAAGAAAATATACACCCGACTTTGTCTCACACCCCATACAATTAACTAATACCTCTGTAAATCCCACCAATAGTTACATTATTGATCCATTTACCATAGATGAGTTAAAAGCAGCCATCAAATCTCGTAAAGATACCACCTTTGGTTTAGATTGCATTTCATACAAAATGTTTAAAAAAATGAACACATTTTGTCTTATAAAATTTTTAAACATTTTAAACTTACTTTGGGAACAAACAATAATTCCAAAAGAATGGAAGCAAGACTGCTTGGTTCCAATTCTTAAAGCAGGAAAAGATCCAAATGATGCAGATTCTTATCGTCCAATAGCTCTAACATCCTGTGCAGGTAAACTTTTTGAGCAATTAATAAAACAACGTCTTGAGTTTTATATAGAATGTAATCATATTCTTCCAAGAAATCAATTTGGGTTTCGCCGTGGTTGTTCAGCAAGAGAAAGCATAGGACATCTCTTCCATGATATTGATACTGCCATTAACAATAATAAACATCTTGTATGTGTTTTCTTCGATATTGTAGGTGCATTTAACAACATTAATCATTCAGTTTTATGTACAACTCTTTCTTCCTTGGGAATACCTGAAAAATGTGTCAAATGGATTTATGAGTTCATTAGTGATAGAGAAGTATATATAAAAATGAGATCCAATAACATTTTTGGACCCAGATTGTCAAACAAAGGTGTTTGTCAAGGGGGCATTTTAAGTCCTTTACTATATATACTTTATATTCATAGGCTAAATGAAATATTAGGATCAAAAGTCAGCAATTTACAGTTTGCTGATGATTTGGCTATTTATTGCAGTGGTGATAACATCTCATACACAAATCAAAAATTAAATTTTGCACTAAAACAATTACACAGTTACTTTCAATATTTAAATTTAGAAGTTAGCACTGCTAAAAGTAAGATAGTTGTATTCTCAAAGAAGAAAGTGTCTGCAGTTAAGCTACAGTATGACAATAATTTGATATCAATTCAGTCACAAGCAAAATTTTTAGGAGTAATATTTACACATAATTTGTCATGGTATAAATATGTTGATTGCATAGCAGAACGAGCTTTACGAGCTACAAATACTTTGAGATCTTTGGTTGGCAGTCAGTGGGGTGCCGATCCCAAGATTCTAATAACTTTATACAAAGCTCTAGTAAGGAGTCATTTTGACTATAGTTTTTTCTGTTACTGCATAAATTCTAAATTAGTAGATAAACTTGAAAAGATTCAAAACATAAATTTAAGATTAATATTGGGAGCCTTTAAATCATCACCTATTAATTCAATGCAAATTGAGTGTAACTTGTGTCCACTTAATATCAGATTTTTACATTTAAAATACAATCTAATCATAAGATTGTTGTCCGAAACTGGAAATCCCCTTCTTTCGAAACTGTTAAAGATTAATTCTAATAACTTTTTAACACACAACATCCAAGACATTTTGTCATCTATGAGTGAACATAATATTTTTAATAGTTGTACTTTGCCCTGCTATGAGGGAACTTATGAGAGCAAGTTTTGTGGCTTGAACATTGACGTAGACAGGACACTGACTGATAAATATGCCGTTTACAATAAACTGGATGAGCATACAGATTATAGGCAAATTTATACAGATGGTTCAAAATATAATGATAATGTCTCCATGGCATACTATGATCCTGTCACTAAATTGGGACATGGCTTCAGACTACCATCGAATGCAAGTATTTATACAGCAGAAGCCCAGGCCATTTATGCAGCCTTAGAATATATAGAAACAACTAACCTCAGTTTCAAGAAATGGTTGATAATTTCGGACAGCATGAGTGTTTTAATGGCTTTATCAAATCCTTCATACAGCGGTAGCACAAATTATATCATTTACAACATTAGGCAGAAATATAGCAGGCTTAGGCTTAATCAAGACAGAGAAATACGATTTATTTGGACACCATCTCATATTGACGTTTCGGGTAACGAACTTGCCGATAAACTTGCCAGCTCCATAGTTAAAAATCCCAATATTAGTCAAATACCCATTAAAAATATTAAGTTACCACCTTCAGATTGTAAGACCCTCATCATGAAAAACATCAAACGCCAATGGATAACCCATTGGGAAGAAACAGTAAAAATAAAAGGAAAATGGTATCGTTATATTAACTCGGACATCAAAAGACCATGGTTTACTAAAGGAAAATATATACAAAGAAATTTTTATACAACAATTTGTCGCCTGAGATTGGGCCATGGCAGATTTAATGAACATTTATTTAGACTAAATATTATACCTTCCCCAATATGTACACATTGCAATTCTGAAATTCAAACTCTGAATCATATATTTTTTGATTGCCCTCAATTTAATATACAAAGACTGGTACTCATTGACAACTTATTGGAAATTTACAAAGAAGCCCTGGATGTCCCGCGCTCTATTCAGGATTTGCTCAAGAACACTAAAACATTTTATCCCATTTATGATTTCGTCAAGAATACTATTGAAGTTATTTGAAAAAGCATGACCGGAATAGACCTCTACCTGATTTGAAACTACAACACGGATATGACATAAAAATATACCGGTTAATGAAGAAATTTAATGGAAAAACGATATCATCGTACGGAAGACAAGGCCATTATTGGCCTCTATTATTAATATTGAAGACTTAGAACTGAAATAAGACCAGGCTGTATGGGCTTAAGCCCTTTGCCTTTTCCGATTGGAAGGAAAGAATAATACCAAAAAAAAAAAAAAAATGTCTATGATCTATTAGCTGTCAGTCAAAATGACATCGACAGTCTGCACGATGAGGTTAGAATTCTGTGTGATAGGTTTAGGTTATTGTTTGTAAAAAATCTAATTAAAATCACCAAATATGCCGTTCATGAAAGGAAGAGCACCTATCCGACGTACACTCAACTACCTGAATGCTGGCAGACTAGTATTGAAAGACAAAATCAAGATATTTTCGGTGGCGTACAATATTAATGGACAAAATAATCTTGGTGCTAAAGAGTTCGTTTTCTGGTATTTGCCGCAAATCCAATACAAGAATCCTGACGTTCAGGTAGCAACGTTGAAGAACCTCACTCCTTCGCCTTTCATAAAATGTTATTTCGAAGACGGGAGAAAGATTCTAGTAGATGTTGACAATAAGTCAAAAGAAGAAATATTGGAGCATTTAATTAATACTGTTGGTGAGTTTTGCTTTATTTATGCATTAAATAGGCCTATACATTGTCACAGGTAATACCAGGCTGGTAGTACTGACCAAAGTTTGGTTATAAGTTCACCTTAGTAATCTTCCGGGCAAGTTTGTGTACCACATTTTTTTACAACACTTTTAGTCTGAACTTCTGGAGATTCACTTGTATTGCCTTAACATTGTCAGCCTATTATGTTCCCACTGCTGGGACACACACCTCTCTGAGTCAGAGCAGGCATTGATTCACCACACAGGCGCGGTTTTTTCCCACTGCTCAACTGTAAGTGCTCAACGGTGAATAGTTGAGCAGTGGGGATCCCCAATGCTCAACTAACCATTTGATAGTGTAGAATTTAGACATTTTCTTTTCCCCACTGCTCAACTAAAACAAATTTAAAAAGAAATGTTTTATTGAAACTTTATAAACTGTCAAAGCCCAGTTCTGTTTGTTACATGTTGATTCTAAGACATGCTGATTTCCTTATGATATTTTCCTTCACTGTTTTGAGAGCAGTGGTGATGAAATAAATTACACAAAGTAATGAACTTAAGTAAGTTGTAGCTGGGCCACCACTGCTCAACATTATCCTATGTAAACAAAATTAAAACTGAAACCAAAATACTGCTGGAATGCAATTTTAATGTATAGTAATAAATTAGGACCTCAAGAATAATATTTCGATAAATATGTTCAATTAAACTCTTCTCTTTGTAATTCCAGGAAAATCAAAGGAAATATTAGAACAAGAATCAATAGCTGCGGAAAAGAAAGATAACCCAGCTAACTTCGGTATTGGTTGTGAGCGACCATGCATTTGTGAAGTATACGGGCAAGTCCCGTGCCCTGGTGTTGTGCCATTACCTAAGTTTATGAGAGGAAAGTTCAAAAATGCCACTGATTAGGATAGTTTAAGAGGTAGATGTTGAAAATGTTAATATTGTTAGTGCATACCATTTATAAATTTCCCACTGCTGGGACACAGGCATCCTCTTCGTGAGAAGGATCAGGCCACGTGCACGCTTTGGATGTGGAGTTACCTGTTTAACATTACAATACACGAAAGTGCCACATCATGTTTTTGAATTTTTGTCCAAGACATACAGATTTTTATTGTGATTTCCTTCACTATTTTCAGAACAGTTAGTAAGATGAAATAAAATTACTCTCAGCATACTAGGTGAGGTAGGAGTTGGACAACCACTGCCTTACCACATAAAGATAAAAACCCGTTGAACGCTTGTCTAAAAAAAGTGTAACTGCAAAACGACCCTTATATCAAGGAGAAATGTCGTTTTGACGTGTCAATTTGTGTTCAACGGGTGTTTAATGTTTTTGTGGTAAGCCAGATCTGTGTTATAGCAGAGAAAAAAAGAAAAAAGAAACACCAGCAGCAGTTCAGGCTGTTGCCGTTGATCATGATGCTGATATTTTTATTACAACAAACGCATGATATTAATATTTTCAACAATTTAAAGCTAGGTTAAAGAATGTAGATAGTTATTTAGTAGTAATTTTATTATAATAAAACAAGTCAAAATTAACTTATCATTTTATTAAACAACTCCATTTTTGTTCATCAACTTACAGTAAAATCATAAAAAAATTGGATTGCTTTTAAATTCACATTGATTCTGTACCACATAAAATGCTCTTTAATCCAACCACAATAAGTTTTCCTGCAGAATTGCTGCTTTTCCTATGAAAGAATCGAAAATCAAATCAAATAATTTATTTCAAATAAGCCTGTTACAGGCACTTTTGAATGGTCAAAAGTAAAATAAAAAACTAAGTAGGGGTAATAACCAAATACAGATGCTGTTATGTAAATGTATAATTTTTGATGTGATAGGCCATCAACGCAGCGGCTATATAGTGCATATTTTGGAACGCAGCAAAAGTCCTGGCATTACAGTGATCAAAGAGATCATTTTCCACTTCAGCACCTCGAGGACATGTGTGGAGGAATATCCAGGGACAACAGCATTTGTTTTTTATTTCCTGAAAAATAAGTTTTCGTTATTGATTTTTTGAAAAAAGAGTAGCATTGATTTTTTGTGACAACTGGACATTTGGTTGTGGTGGTTGAATGGAATAATGTTGTTTTTCTAAATTGTGTGTAGGTTCGTTGTGGTTTTCTAGAATAAGAAAGAAAGAAAATTGTGTACTGAAAGTTTCTTATTTTTATGAAAAACTTTTTGATTTGTAAAAGATTCTCTTTTTGTGATTTGTAAAAGATTCTCTTTTTGTCTGTTCTTTTTTATTGTTTTATTTATTTGTGTTGTTCTACAATAAGATACAGATTGTTGTTCCGATTCGAAAACGTAAATGAAAAAAAGATCCATTTGGTGGTAATTTTTTAATTAGCTAGCTAATGACTCAAAAATGTTTTGTTTAAAATGTCCACACTTTAATTAAAAAAAATTCTGAAAAGAAAAGGCTAGATTAAATCATTGATAGGTTTCTCTGTATTTATAAAAAAGTCGCATAGGTCGCACAAGTGCACCAATTAGATTTTTTGTTGTAGGTATTCGTAATTGTCACGATAACCCCGCTTTGGGTTAAGGTTTGTATGGAGGGTAGTTTTAGGAAAATCCACAGAGTAAAGTCAAAGATGGCTCGAACTCGTGTGAAGTCGGGGCTGGCCGGTAGTATAATTGTGATGTCTTAGTTGTGCGAATTTGCCGCTTAGGGGAATTCTATTATAGTTGAACTTATTGCACAAAGCTGCCATTGGCAACTATGTCATTGGTAAAAAAGTCGACAGAATCGATAAATAGCAACTATTATTAGCCCATCATTGAACACTTGTCTAAAACAAGTGTTTCTGAGAAATGCCTCTTATATCAACGTCACATTAGTGCAATTTTGCAGTTGACAGTTTTTTTAGACAAGTGTTCTTGAACACTTGTCTACCGATGTTTGACTTTTTTGTATTAAGACGTTACAAAGATAAAACGCATCAAAATTTGAGGGTTTATGATGTTAGAAGAAAGTAAAAATTGAACTTGCTTGTGACGTATTGCCATTTTTAAAAGTGTTAATATCTTCGTCAATACCTATTGGTTGACGGTATTATAAAAGAAAAAATATGGGTGAAATATTTTTTGATGATGAAACGACGGACCAATTGGATTTGTTCAGCCAAATACCCAAAATTTGACATGCCACAGGCACACTACGCTGTCCGAATTATATTTGATTAAACTTACTTTAAGACTTAGCACAAACTCAGGAAGTTTATCTTTCTTCTTTGTCGTTGGACCTGCGATGATGACGGATGCTTTGCACAAAACCTCGTCGGAATCCTGGCACTGCTTCGATATAGTGGACGATGTTTCTATCAATTCCTTACTGGCTTTCATTAGGAGTGGAGTGACGGGACATTCCTGAGAAATTTACATTGCATTATTGGTATTTTAAATCAGAGACATAATGGGGTCCACTCAACACTTTGATTCTTCCTTTTTTTTCCTGTTCATACCTGGCAACGGTAGAACAGTGTGGCTTATTCTCGCGAAATGTTACCTTTGGTGACGGTTGAGTGATTCCACTGGCGTTGGTAAGCCTTACCACGGCAACTTCCTCGCGACTACCATTTTACTGCATTCCATTGGTGCGCAGGAGATCTAACTGGACTTGAGGTCGCTATCGAACTGGCGTTTTACGAGCGTTGACGTCTCTCCAACGTTGACGCTGCGCAGACGCGACGTTGACGTCGCGTCGTCGCGTGGCAAGCGCTAGTGTCCGCTGAACGCGACGTTAACGCCGCGCTCATAATACTATGGCCAACAAACGCGACGTTAACGTTGCGCGGTCGCAAGGCGAACGCTTGCCACTAGAGAAACGCGACGTCGGAGAGTCGCCAACCCTCGTAAAACGCCAGTGGGATAGTGGCCTAAGATGGAGTAAACTCATTTGGTTCCTTCTGAAGTCTTAGGTCTCATCTTTACTTTTGGGCTAGAGTGAAGCCAAGAGCAAACTATGTAGTTATATAAACATTGCATGGATCTAACCTTGCAGCAGCATTTGAATCTTATATTGGCTCCGAGCATAGGCATCAGTAGTAGGTAGGAGTTCAGAACTGGATGCGGTGGCCCCACCCATGCAATGTTTAGACCTTGTATTTTACCAAATTGTTCCTGAAATCAGAATGCCTAGTTGTCAAATTCTTCTCGTGGTCAAATTACTCGTTTTGCTTTCCTTGGTGTAATCTGTAATAAGGTGTAATTGTTTTTCCACTAAATTTGATGGCAACAGGCTCGCCTGTATTAACTTTATCACAGCCTTTATTGAACTTTAACATAATTGGCGAAATGTGGGCGTACCGAAGTACTATTGGGTTCACTTCTACCTAATCCTGCGGAGTTGCTATTTTAAAGTCAAATTGTGAATGAATCTGTGGTTTTGGGTTTGGGTTTATGATCTATACAATTTTATCAGCCGTAAAAATGTGAACTGTTCGTGTTTCGTCAGTTTTTGATTTCAACACGGGTTACGTGATGTACAGCCAATCACTTCAAAATTTGTCTATTTTTATTTGATTTGGTGATAAGGCTAATGTTTTTGACCGGGCATCACTGCCAAAATGACAACGATCTTTATAACTGATCCAATACGGTTGTTGTTAGATTGCTGCAATCAGAAGTGTACCATCTTGATTGAAACATACTCGATACTTTACCATTATAGTCATGATAGTTGCTAGAGCTTGAATGCCGGCGTGTGTTCTAGATTGCATACAGACAACTGGAACCGTGGATGTGTTTGCGAAACGCTGCAGACACATGTGAGTTTTAGTCGACACGAATATTACGTCCGCCATGTCAGAGAATATTCTGGAAAATAAATGAGAGATTATAGTCGACTTCGATTGTATTTTGCTAGGTTTCGAGTCAATGTCGCATTAAAGGTCTGAGGGCTTGCTTAAAAGCTTGAAGCAGTCTTACCAAAGGGTATTCCTGTGGCTGGGTTGTGGAGATCAAATAGTCAGTCGCTCCATGAAAAATACTGGTGCCCATTTACATTCGGTCCGACTGCAAGCCCATCCCAACATGGGGGATTGGGAAAAAATAGATAGATGACTGAGAACTACTCTATAGTTCATATTTGAATCTGGACCACAGGAATATAAAACATGGCAAAAAGAGAGTGCTATACCACGCAGTGTGTGAAGTTGGGTTGTGGATTGCGGATTGTGGATTCAAGAAGGCCCATTACAGGTATTTTTGAATTGTCAGGAGACAAACAATAAAACAAAATAGTTAAAAAATAGTTATGGTGCTACATACAGTCCCAGTCATAAGACATACAAGTCATAAGACATGAAAGTACTGTAGGTGCCCATTCCAGAACGTTGATCTCTATGGAGAAAAACGGGCAAGAAACTCCATGGACACTCTTTTTCAGTCGCCAAAAATTATAACAGAACCTTTTTTACATCATTCAACTTGAGATAGTACATCATGTGAGAACGATTTAGCAAGTTAAACGTGTCCATTTGATTATGCATAACCTACCTGCCTGTATAATCATAATCCCAAACCAGACTGTCAGTTATTTCTACATCGTCTGCTCCCAGAAGTGACGCAGCCTTAGAAACCGCCATGTTTAGAATTGGTTGGTTGACTTCCTGCAGGATCATCACTTTTGCATGAGTTAATGTGTCCTGAAATGAAATTTTATTGTTTTATCCAATGTTTTTACAGTAGGTATAAGAATGGAGCTTAGTTCAAAATTCAGTTCAGGCTACATTTATTTACCAACTTATTTATTTATTATACTGATACAACAGATTTCATGTTTTTCCTACTTCTCTGCTATCCTTTTCTGATTAGTTTCATTGCGCGATCCAAGACAAACAAATTCAATATTTGGGACTTCGTCGAGTTTAATCATTTCAACGCTTCATTTAATCAACAGTGCCACTGTTGATTCTGGCGTTCGGGAGTTAGTTTGGTAATAGCATGACGAGTATTGTCTCAAAAAATGAACATGCAGACATACAAAATTTCTTGTCTGCGCCCCTAACCATAGAAAAATACTCCTCGTTTGGAGCCAATCAAAAGATTTAGGATCGAGTGCATGTTAAAATGTAGAACCCGATTTACAACTGTTGACAAAGCCCGGGAACTAGAAGCAGCGGACTGGCATTGGCACCCGCGCGCAATAGTCACACGAGCAATGGCCTAATAGTAAGCCTTTGGGTTGCCATATTAACAGGTGGGCTCATTTATAATTTAAAAGTGTTTTCCCTTCATTTCGATAGCTATGTTAATCTGCAGTTGTTATTAATAAGTACCAGTTTCCGTTGATGAGAGTCACACACTCGCGCTTTCAACCTTATTGCACTGCACACCACATCTAGAACCATTCTGGCAGTCCATTGTTTGAAACAAATCAAATGTTTTACTGGTTGACACTTCGTGGGTCTGGAAAAAAGGTTTCGTATCACATAGAATTACATGCAAGAGATAGATGCAAGTGGAGAATTGTCGTTCGGCCTGACAGTCTAAGGGGGAAGTCTTTGCCGGGGTTGCGGGACTATCGGGTAACCTTAGCTCCGGAACATAAAGGGCTATTGAAGGACACCGTGTATTTTAGTCGGTACAAGTCTGACAGTTTCTCCTGTCCTGCGCTAGGTGGGAGGACTCATTCAATGATTTTACTACGTAAAAAAAAGGGGGAGGCCTTTCTTAAGCAGTGGACGTCTTCGGGCTGATGAAGATGATGCTGGTAATACATAAAATTCATCACATTACATAAACAATGCTTCATTTTGTAAATTTTCAAGTCATGTTCCAGAAAATATTCATCACCGTCATTCACTACTGGGTGTAGACCCCGATTTTCTTGTACCAATTTCCACGCGTCAGTCTTATAACGGTGTTAATTGCACCACGATGGCAAAAACGGATTACTTAACACTCCTCTTTTTGTGTCGGGGGTTAACAAAGTGGATTCGCAACCACGACACTCTTGAAACAAAATACTCGAGCAACGATGGCGCAGAAGGAACCCCTGGTGGCCTAACACCACGTCTTAACACGCTTAGCGCCGGTTTATCCATAATGATACACCATAGGGTTTTTTTGTCACAGGCCAGTGTATCCTTAATGATACACCACACTGCCCTGTCTTCGGAGGCCGGTTCAGCGCTGGTGTATCCTTAATGATACGCCATTGGGTGTTTTGTCACAGGCCAGTGTATCCTTAATGATACTCCACACTGCCCCGTCTTCGGAGGCCGGTGTATACCTCAGTATACCGTTTCATACATTTTAGTAGGGGTTCAAAAGCGTTGGCCCTGGAGAATATAAAGTAGAGAGAGAGCTATATAAGTAGATACAAGTTGTCTAGCGCCGCCTGGTTCCAACAGTGACTACTCACGCTATCAGACGTATGGTTCGTTGGTTCTCGTAAGCCTCCTGCTCATAATTCAAAAACGCTATGTTATTAGAAGTGATACTAACTCACAACTCCTCTTACGTTGAAACCGCTGTGTTAATGGCTCAGATTTTAACACAGATTTTAAACAATTTGAAGCAAGACTTGCGTCTATTGAAGTGGGACGGAAATTTATCTTCATTTTGATTTTATTGCTGGAATTTCTACTACAATATACCAAAGAAAGTTTATCCTAACCAAAAATTCAAAACGTTATGATCAATTTGACATTTTAGACAGTTTTCATTGTCACATGTTTGTTAAAAAGCAAAACCTTTTTCGAATGTTAAACGGCATTCCCGTTAGTGTGGCCAAGACATAAGTTATCTTAGTAATCGTAACGATATTTTCGAACCGGGGCAAAAACTTGACATCGGCGACCTTATGTTCACCCCACCAAATTATTTTTTTAAATTATAATTTAATGCAGTTTTGTGTTATGGCCTTAACGTATTTTTTGCGAAAGAATCTATAGTCTCATCAAAGTTCATCTCAAATGCAGTTTGTAGCCCAGAATCCGGCAGTTAGTGATGTTGGCTGCACTGTACGTGGTAGCCAATCACAGAGCAGCCTCAACGACCAATCAGGTGCGTTGAACGTTGGCGCCAGAAACACGCCACCCGCAGAGCCCTCGCGCGTCACGGCCGGCCAGTCGTTACAAAATCTCTGTGCGCCGCGACACGTTTCGACTCGCGCTCGCAGAGCACCCCTTAAACTTAACCTATAACTTATAAGCTAGTGTTAAAGTTTTCATGTGTATTGTTTTCCCTCTTAATATATTGTTTTACACCAGTAAAACCGTATTTCCTTGAAGAAATCCCGTCAACCCCAGGAGAAGGCCTAACCCACACACCCGTCGGTTACATTTGGCGCTCAAACAGTAGGGGCCTTCAACTTCGTGAGACGAGGAATTTTTTTTTTCTTGTTCGTTGTGAAAGGCAATAATGCCACGAACAAGGCAGCAAGGATCTGAAGAGGATGGGGCTGAGGAGCCTTCCACAATCACAATGGGGTCGGAGCAATTTGCGGCTCTGATGCAGACATTGCAGCAGAGCCAAGCTGATATCTTCGCGCGGCTCATCCACGAGGTGCGTACCTCGACGCCGGCGCCACTTTTCGACGCGTCTGTCATAACTCCCGCCGGTAACTTCACCAAGTGTACCGCTCGATTTAGTGGAAAACCCGAAGACACAGAAGGTTTTATCGACGCGGTGAATGTGTATAAAGACTGCGTCAATATCAGCGATGAAAATGCCATAAAAGGATTTTCTATGTTATTAACGGACTCAGCCGCATTATGGTGGCAAGGCGTAAAAACAGGCATCACCTCATGGCAAGACGCCATTGAAAAACTGCGAAGTGCATTCGGTGAGCGCCGCCCGCCATTTCGTATTTACCTAGATCTATTTTCACTACGGCAGAATACGGATCCGACTGATCTTTTTATCTCGAAAACTCGAGCGCTGATTTCGAAATTGCCAGAAGGAGATTTAAGTGAAAAAGTACAAATAGACATGGTTTACGGCCTTCTAGACCGTAGGATACGAAAACGTGTCGAAAGAAGTTCGATATCGTTATTTGAACAATTGTTGCAACGTGCCAGAGCAATTGAAGATTCGCTGGAAAATGGCGCGGATCAGAAGCCGCGAACGGCCACACCCGCGCCAGTCACAAACGCCAGCACCACTCAACACTCCGTTGCCGCTCCAGTTGCCGCCACCGGCGCTGCCGTTCCCGCCAACTGCGATAGTTCATTGACCCGGGCTAAGGAATCTCGTAAAAGACTGTCGTGTAATTATTGCAAGAAATGGGGACATGAAAAAGCTAATTGTAAAAAGTTAATCGGTGACAGTGAAAAAGTAAACAGTGATAAATCAAAAATCGAGTGTTTTGGGTGCGGTGCCCCTAACGTAATTAGGTCTAAGTGCGAAAAGTGCAAAGTGAATACAAAAAACGAGTTTTGTTCGGTCGTGTCATCGTCGTTCGTAAATAAAATGCGTGAGCACCCCGTTCGCGAGTCCCGCCAAAGAAGCGAGGAAAGCGCGCGAAACAGCGCGCCCGTCGCGGCCTCTGCCCACAGTTCGTTCGCACGTGCTCACACACGTAAGCCTGTGGCACCTACGGCGCCCGCGCCGGTCGCCCCCGAGCCGGCCGCGCCCGCGCCGCCGCTACTAAGTTGGAGAGCCCACAGCCGCCGTTGCCTAGCAACCACACGCGAGCTCGCTAGTTGCCCTCCGCCCGCCGACACCGCTTATACGAACTCGTCAGGTAACCCTGCAAATACTGCGGGGGTTTGTTTAGAACTTTATTCTGATAATCGCGACGATTCGTTTAATAATTGTGTTATGGACAATAAGCTCTCTATCGACCTTTGCACTGATAATGTTATCATAGGCAAGGAGCTAAGTGATAATTTTTTGTGTAAAAATAGTAATGTTTGTTTAGATTTAAGTTCTTATAGTAATAAGTGTGTATATAATGCTGTTAATTGTAAGAATGATTGTGAAAAACGTATCGCGCGTGCACAGGGTCGAATCCAGGGGGAGTCTAATTATAGTAGGCCTTTGTTGCAAATTAAAATTTTAGGGAAAAATGGGACCGCGTTATTAGATACTGGTGCAAAAGGTTGCATTGCGGGTCAATCGCTTCATCGCGTCTTGGTAGAGAAAGGCCACCCACTTATTAAGTGCACTCGGTACATCCGACTAGCGGATGGTTGCACGCGCCTGATGGAGGTGCTTATTGCTGATGTTGAGGTGGGCCTTTTCCACAAAATGGTGCCTACCGAGTTTATAATTTTCCCCGACGCGCGAAATAACGAATCTTTATTAGGTATAGATTTTATTAAAAAAGCTGGTCTCACTATAGATTTCACACGAGGCTTATGGCATTTTTCTGAAAATAGAGATCAAAAGTATAAACTTCTTTTAGAGGATAGTTCACCTCGCCGCACTTCATATAGCGCTATGAACGTTTTGCGGGACGATGAGGGGACATGCTTGCAGGAGCAGGAACGTGATGAGCTTGCCCAATTACTCTCGGAATTTCACAATTTATTTGATCCGATTGGGGAGCCTACACCATATGTGGTTCATCATATTGACACGGGAGATCATGCGCCGATAGCGACGCCGCCATATCGCCTGACACCTGCAAAGAAGGAAGTTATGCAACAAGAGCTCAATAAAATGCTAGCTGATGGTATTGTAGAAGATTGTGAGTCCGCTTGGGGCGCCCCGGCCCTGCTAGTACCTAAGCGTGATGGTAGTTTCCGTTTTTGCGTCGACTATCGAAAGTTAAATTCGATCACGAAGTCGGACGCGTATCCAATGCCTCGCATTGATGAACTACTGCAGTCTACCAAAAGAGGTAGTTGTCACATGAGTACAATTGACCTAAGATCAGGATACTGGCAAGTGTCTGTTAGAGAGGAAGACAGAGACAAAACAGCGTTTGTCACTCCGTTTGGAACTTTTCGTTTTAAGAGGATGCCGTTCGGTTTAAAAAACGGACCGGCCACTTTTCAACGCTTAATTGACAGAATGCGTTCCGGTTCGGCGCTGAAGGATATAACCATGTTAGGTTATTTAGACGATCTGCTTATTATATCAGTAGGTGGTTTTAGTAAACACCTGGAAGACCTGCGTGTCGTTTTTGAGCAGCTTATGAAATTCAAATTGCGTGCTAATCGTGAAAAATGTGTGTTTGCAAGAGAATCGGTCAAATATTTGGGCCATGTGATCTCGCAGGAAGGAGTATCAGCTGATAAGGATAAGATACGGGCTATCTTGGATATGGAGCCACCATCATCTCTGAAACATCTGAGGACATTCATCCAGACTTGTTCGTGGTTCAGAAAATTCATCCCCGGATTTTCTCAAGTCGCTGAACCACTTACTAGATTAACTAGGAAAAACCAGTCATGGACATGGGGCCCGCAACAAACAGAAGCTTTCAGTGCTTTAAAGAAGCTGTTGACGTCCACGCCGATCCTTATACAGGCAGATTACTCCAAGCCGTTCATTCTGCGCACGGATGCCAGTAATTATGCTCTAGCGGCAGTACTGCTACAAGGCGAGAAGAACGAGGAGAGGCCTATCGAGTTTGCCAGCCGTTTATTGTCTTCAGCTGAAAGGAACTACTCGACCACCGAGCGGGAAGCTCTGGCAGTCGTGTGGGCTGTGGATCGTTTTCGAGGATATATTGACGGACATCCCGTGGTCATAGGTAGTGACCATCAGCCGTTGAAATGGCTTTTATCATTGAAGTCGCCATCAGGTCGCTTAGTGCGTTGGGCACTAAAATTACAGAGTTATGATCTTCATTTTGAATACACTCCTGGAAAAGTAAATGTAGTGGCAGATACGCTCAGTCGCCCCGTCTGCACAGAAGAGTCTCGCGAATCCTGCGGAATATGTTCTGTTATTGTGGATTTACCGACGCGTGACCTTACAGAACTGCGTGCAGAACAGCAATCTGACCCAGATATTAACAAGATCATTAAGGAGCTTGAAGATACAGAAGAAGTTGCGACTCGACGTTGGACAGAACGTGGCTACTTGTTGGACCGTGGTATACTTTACCGGTATAACCCAGATACGGACAACGAGTCACCACAACTGGTAGTACCTGCTTGCATTCGTGAAGAGATTTTACGCGAATGTCACGATGCTCCAGTAGCGGGTCACCCTGGAATTGAAAAAACTTACCAGAAGGTTGCTCAGAATTATTTTTTCCCTGGCATGAGAAGAATAATCACAGATTATATTAAATCCTGTGCTACTTGCCAGAAGTATAAAGCGACGAATGAAAAACCACCAGGTCTCATTCAAACGCCGATTTTAAATCAGCGCAATGAAGTATTGGCTATAGACCTTTTTGGGCCACTGCCTGAGGGTGAAAATGGAGAAAAGTGGATCCTATTAGTAGAGGACACTGCAACTAGGTGGGTAGAGTTATATGCTCTTAGAGAAGCCACCTCTTCTGCTTGTGCAAAAATTCTCATAGAAGAATATTTCCTACGATATGGTTTGTGTCGTCGTATAATATCAGATAACGGTGTTCAATTTGTTTCTGCTGTCATGCAAAAATGCATGTACATACTGGGTATTACACAGGACCTAATACCCTTCTATCACCCGGAAGCCAACCCAGCTGAAAGGAAAAATCGGGATATGAAAACCCGATTGGCACAATTGGTGGGCACAGATCATCCTTCCTGGCCTAAACAGCTTCCGATTGTTCGTTTCAGCATGAACAGTTCAGTGTGTGAAACAACAGGAGTTACTCCAGCCTTCCTAACTTTTGCTCGTGAGTTGAACTCTCCGTTAGAAGTCTACAACGACCCGAAGGCTATCCTGGAGAAAGCAAATTTTGTGCCTCAGATTACTCCATATCTTCGCAAATTCTTGAACTCACTTAGTGAAGTTCGTGATAGAGTAGAAAAACAGCAAGACAAAAGAAAGTTATATGCTGATCGGTCAAGACGCGAAGGCGAAGCCTTTAGTGTTGGTGATAAAGTTTTATTGATTACTCGCCAGATAAGCGATGCCAGCAAATCAAAAACTGCAAAGTTTTTCCCTAAAAGAGATGGACCTTATATTGTGCTGAAGAAAATGAGTCCAACAACATATCTGATCGCGTCTGCTGAAAATTCCGCTGAGGTATTGGGCAAGTTCCACGTTAGCGAACTGACTCCGTTTCAGGAACGAGGAGATGATCAGGTTCAACCGCTCGTACCCAAGAAAAAGCGAGGCCGCCCTCGTTTGCAACCTGTCCTAAGGGACCTTAGTGTAGGACTAGATCACGATCGAGGACGTTATCGTGATCTAGAGGGGGAGTATGTAGCCCAGAATCCGGCAGTTAGTGATGTTGGCTGCACTGTACGTGGTAGCCAATCACAGAGCAGCCTCAACGACCAATCAGGTGCGTTGAACGTTGGCGCCAGAAACACGCCACCCGCAGAGCCCTCGCGCGTCACGGCCGGCCAGTCGTTACAAAATCTCTGTGCGCCGCGACACGTTTCGACTCGCGCTCGCAGAGCACCCCTTAAACTTAACCTATAACTTATAAGCTAGTGTTAAAGTTTTCATGTGTATTGTTTTCCCTCTTAATATATTGTTTTACACCAGTAAAACCGTATTTCCTTGAAGAAATCCCGTCAACCCCAGGAGAAGGCCTAACCCACACACCCGTCGGTTACAAGTTTTATTTTCAAGGGCTAGGATTGTGAGGTCAGATTAACGTTCCTGATTCATTGTTGAACGCAGATAGGTTTTAATTACTTTTAGCTTGCTTGAAACTTCGCTTGTAGCTTGCTGGAGCTTCTACCGTAGACCTTTTTTAAAGCTGTACTAATATTATGAAACGCTTTCTTCAAGCTCTCTTGTTTGATGTTTGCTCAGCTGATGCCTTAGCAGGTCGAATGTACTTGATATTTCATTATTCTCGCTTATAAGCTATTTGAGTCCGGCAATTTCTTGACAAAAAATGAACTAGAAGTCTTCTGAAAAATTTCGTACCAGATCGTCTCCATTTTTCTCCAAATCACTGGTCGATTTGAAAACGTGTATCTTTTCTGAACTGTTATTTTCTTACATTCCGACCATGAACTAAGGTTCATAAAGTTAGCAGATGCTACCTGAATGTCATCTTCGTGCTGAGTTAGGACTGATTATGAAGACTGTTTACAGCCACCGAAGGAGCACCGGAGAGCTTCGACGGTTCTGTCATATTAACTTGAATGTCCAAATTACAAGACTAAATTCTAAATATCTGAAACATTAACAGCGTCATCAGCGGAACGTAACGGTACGTCTGCTTCTTGAAGTCGTTTTCTTTGTATTTATTTCTTCAATTTTATCTCTTGCTTGTTTTGTCACGAAAGCTCACAGCAAGACGTGGCAAATTGTTTTTTTTTTGCACCACCACACTAGATATACAGATATATAGGAGAAATCATACAAGCTGGTGTGATGTCAGCGGATTTATATTTCTTTTTTTTTTTTGTATTTTCGCCTTCGATCAATATTTTCGCAATTGTTTCGCTAAAGCCCCAAAATGAGTTGACTGGAAATATTTTTGAGTCGCTCTTTTAAAACGTGCGCGAAGCGTTGTCGCTCAGTGTAAATTTGAGCCTTACTACGAAACCAGAAATTCCAGTTATTATATTTTTCACCGTAAAGTAAAAATCCAATAAACAAAAATAAAGAAAAAAGGCGATTGTGGCAGGCGTGGCGAGTTTGTAGAATTCGTTAGCCAAATAGACGGTTTGGCAAAAATGTTTTCTGTTATCCCATGGGCACTTCACAGAAATGGGGCAGTAGTACAGGTTGATTTACGTATAATGGCGAAACGACCCGCGCCTTAACACTTTTTAATTATGTTATTATAACGAATACAAGGTGTAAAAATAAAATTGACGAAGCTTCCACGATTTCGTCCCATCGGTCCTCGTTATAACATCGGAAATGTAGACGCACTGAAAGTAACCATTTCGTCAACGCGTCGCTTCTAAACATGATTCATATTATGCACAGCCAAATCATTGAACTCACTACCTACCTGCAGCTGTGATTCCGAACGTATACAACCCAAATCTCTTCAAAGTAAGAATGAACAGGTTTCTTCTTAGCTCATTATTTATTATTGCGCAGTGTTTTTAGATGTGTTTGCTCTTAAGACTCTTGAGACAAATTTGACCATAGAGTAGGCCTACCAAGAAGCCTATTCAATCTGAATTTCAAGAATAGGGTTGTATGCGTACTAAAACATAGTCCCAGGAATAGAATTCCAATCTTTTGCAGTGTTCATTATTTTATTTATTTAAGACTTCATGCAACACAAATGCATGGTACATAGACGGACTTCATGCCGGAGGCACCTCTACCAGTCAACCAAGGATAGTGGAGAGATAACATGGCATGTGCACAAAAATAGAAAACACATTTAGAAAAACTTAATTTTTTGATTCCAAAATTATGTCTCTCGTTCAAATAGTCTTTCTACAACTTATCTGCATAATGTCGTCCCCCATTGAAAGTTTACGTCGTTAACGAACCGACGCCGTCAGTTCCATTCATCATCACGTTGTTTTTCTGTTCGTGTTTTCAAACTGTTGTTTGTTGTTACCTGTTGTTAGGTGCCTACTTCAATTGGGAAACAATTCAGCAGTGATTTTTCAAGTATTTGGGAAATGACTGTTGATATTTGGAGTGTACACTTCTGTAGGATTTTGGAAGTGAATAATAGTGCATTGTTATCCATGGGGTGAAAGTGACTTATTTAGTCCCGAGACGGGGTTTGGAGCCCGTAATGGAGTGAGGAGGTTAATAGGTCGAAGGACTAAATAAGTCTTTTACCCGAGGTAAACACTGTGCTTTACATTAAAAATTCAAAGAAAAAATTTGAAAATTTAATTTAACGTGGTAAGATAGGTACTCATTTTTAACCAACTTCTAAAAAAGAAGGAGGTTCTCAATTCGGATGTTTTTTTATGTTTGTTCGGGCATAACTCCGTCGCTTGCCAACTGACTTGAAAAATTCTTTCTTTGTTGGAAAGGGTATAACTACTTGCCAAATGGTCCCATAAATTTTTTAGCGGTTTTTCGAAAAATCAACAAATCTAAAAAAAAATAGCTTGTCTACATTAACGATCTGTTTCGTTCCGTAGTTTAAGAACCGTCGTCGTCTATAATTTGCTCATCGACACAAATAATTGGGGCATTGTCTTGCACATTTATATTACGAGCAGCATTCAATGCTGTTGCTTGAGCAAGAGCTTGTTGAATAATCTGTTCAGCATAAGCAAACAGTTCTGCACTAACATTGGTTTGCAATGGCCTTAACTCATTTTGTCGTCGTAAGAAGCACGCCTCTGGCGTTTCTTGATCTAGTAAAAGTTCGACTTCATCCCTAAATGGAACATGGCACACTATTAAATTGTAATAGTATCCTTTTTTATCACTCACACAGCTGCTTTGTTTCTAATGCACATTCTGGTATTGTCTCGTAATTTAATATACCGTGTTGGTTCGCTGTCCAATTGTCTCAATTCTGCATCGCCGTCCTCCTCACTCCACGTCGTATTTGTCACTGTTTTAAAACGCACGGCAAATTCGGCTAAATTTAAATTTTCTAATTCATTAGGTTGTCATATTGACAACAAAATTAAACATTTTAATGATATTTCGGAAAGACTCTCCCAAATTAGTTTACATTCGGCTTTCACCCTAATTAGATATTGTTTTTTTGGTCCAAATTTCATGTATTTTCTTCGTTCATCCCCTCTTTTCAAACATCCACAACTCTTGGACAAAATTGACAAAATTATTCGTAATACATTAACATCCATTCTTCATGTGGCCCTGGATGACCGAGCGTGGCTTCAAGCCACACTTCCAATTCGTTTTGGTGGGCTCGGTGTCCGCAAAATTTCCAGTGTTAGCTTACCGGCGTTCCTGTCCTCGGTCCACAGCACTGAAAGGCTGACCAGGAGAATTTTATCTTTCTCCCTGGTCGATCCTGAGGTGCCGTGTTTGACCGATGCCGAGGACGCCTGGAAAATGGCTTGCCCAGATTCGGATCGGCCCGTGAACCCGTTTTCCCAGAGACAGTGGGATGAGCCGCTCTGCAGGTTGGTACGGAATAATCTCATTAATACGTCCACCAATACTGCGGAGCGTGCCCGCCTGCTGGCTGTGGGTGAGTGGGAGTCGGGCCTTTGGCTTCAGGCGCTACCGTCACCCAACATAGGTACTATGCTGGGTGACACAACCTTCCGCGTCGCTACTTGCTTACGTTTGGGCGTTCCTTGTGGGGCTCCACACCGCTGTCAATGTGGTGAAGTAGTCGACTGCCTCGGGCACCATGGCCTTTCCTGTAGCAGGAGTGCAGGTCGGTTGGGGCGACACGCTAGCGTAAACGACATAATCCGTCGTGCTCTTGTTACCGCCGGGGTGCCAGCCGTCTTAGAACCCAGTGGCTTGGCACGCGACGATGGGAAGAGACCAGATGGTATGACCATAATGCCATGGAAGCTGGGTAGACCTTTGGTGTGGGATGCAACATGTGTCGACACCCTTGCGCCATCCCATCTTCCTAGTACAGCGTGTTGTGCTGGCGCTGCTGCTGCAGGTGCTGAAAACTCCAAGCGGCGCAAATACATTGGCTTAGCTAGTAGCTATGTGTTTGAGCCGTTTGGGGTTGAAACTCTAGGGCCATGGGGTCCGAGCGCTCACAAAGTTTTTAATGATATCGCCAGGCGATTAGTCGACTCTTCAGGTGACCAGAGGGCTGGCCTATTTCTAGGCCAACGAATCAGCATTGCCATACAACGTGGCAATGCTGCCAGCGTTCTGGGCACTGTTCCCGTTGACAGCGATGTGGACGAATTCTTTGACGCCCTTTGAGTGTTTTTCTTTTCTTTTTATTTCTTGTACATAATTATTGCTCTTTGTTAGTTTTAGTAATTATTTTTAGGTTTGTTAATTTAGTTTTTTAATGTACATAAATAATTTTGTATTAGGTCTTTGTATGTACCTGTCAAAGATGTTGTTATAAAACGACGTTTCGTTACCTTCAAATCGCAAAAGCCGGAATCTTTCATTTGGCCTGCAACTATTAATGAAAACGGTTTTTCGAGAGCTCATTTTGAGAGGCAGATGACAAAGCCTGTACGCACATTCAGGAGCACTTACCAAGCGTTGAGACATAATGGCCATAGCTACCGAGAACAACTGGTTCCATACGGTATCACCTTGTCTCTTAGCTTTGGTTATAGACGCTCGTATAACCTCCCGCGTGTCATGAGGTTCACATTTGCTTACGTATTTTGCAACATAATATGAGACAGCCGTGACGTTGCCACAAGGTTGTACGTCAATATTTCCGTCCCATAGAAATAAAAGTTCTGAATTATAATTGTTAATCATAGTTTCATCTGATGTCCTTTTTAAAATGCAAAAACGACCATGATTTGCCAAGGCTTCATCAGGGCCTAAACAAGTTGTAGAGTTGCCCTTGGAAAAACCAAACCGACAAGTTTGATTATCACGGTTCTTGTAGCAAGTACTAGCATGCTTATGAATCTGCACATTATTTACTAGGTCTTTTAATTCAGGATTTTCCGGGTTGGCACTGCATGATACTCTTCCAATAACTTTGATACCTTCTGGAGTTGCAAAATCGGGAACATTGCTACACCAAACCAACAGATGAATATGAGGGCTTCCTCTGTTTTCTTTCTTTTCTTTCTTTCTTTCTGTTGGAATGTGAGCTGACCCTCTTCGTTTGAATCTCGATTATCTGCTAATAGCAATACTTTTATCATATCAGGCCAGTGCAAATCATTGCAAGAAAATGTCAAAAACCATGTAGGAGGACCCAATGTCCTGACCATCGTAATAAGCTCAAGCATCTTTGCCAATATTAAGCGAATCCTCTTATATTCCTCATCGTTAAATGCATATTGTCAACAAGACCTCGAGGAGTTTGTTCTCCTTGGCCTTGGCGCATTCGACAGGATACCGAAACACTCGACTTCGCTCGAAAGTACTCGACCACTGATAAGGCATAAAATAAATAATCGTTTCTGTGAAAACGTTTATATGCGGCTTTGAAAGTAGTCCAGTGGTGTTATATATACTTCTCTTTGCTCTTGATACCCATTTTTGCCATCCGGAAAAAGAAAGTACCATGCAATTTTATTTATTTATTTCATTAACACATACAAGTTCTTCTATTCTGCGCTCTCGTTCTAACTTTAAGGGTGGTGCTGTTTTCCTCGTGATTTCTGCCAGTCTCAATTCGGGTTATAAGTTAGAATTAGACAAGTTTATAATACTATTTAAATTTGGTACTACTTCGTCAACATTACGAAGCATACTTGTAGTTTCTTTAGTCCTTGTCTCGACTAGTGCTCGGTTCTCGTTAACAGTTGGGGTATGTTCTGGATCCGCTTGTCCATTAGTAGCTCTTGGTATACTAGTATCTTGAAGGGACGTTCCTGGAACCATTTCTGGAGTAATTTGTAATGATATATAATATAATATTCCACAACTATCACACAACGCCATCTAGTCCCAAGCTAAGCAGAGCTTGTGTTATGGGTACTAGACAACTGATAAACATACTTATATATTTCTAAATACATACATATTATAGATAAATTACACCCAGGCACAGAACAAATGATCGTGCTCATCACACAAACATTTGTCCTGTGTGGGAATCGAACCCACAACCTCCGGCATAGCAGTCAGGGTCACTAACCACTAGACCAACAGGCCTGTCAATGATGTTGTACCAACGCTTTTTTTAAGTTAGGGATACCGTTTTCACAGTCGTCATTAGTTATATGGCCATTGTAAATAGGTTGTTCGTAGCAGCTTATATGAAATGTTTGTCTGTTATAAACAACCCGTGATATAAGTTCAGTAGCACCAAGATATTCCGGATTTACTTCGCTAGTGCTAAGATTTGGTCGAGTGTTGATGCAGTCGTGATAATAGTTATCTCCTACAATAATTGCCCTTTGCACCAATAATTGACCGAAACGGTTTTGTAGCTTTATTATTTTAAGGAATGGTACTACTCTACACAAAAACCGTCTTTCGATTTCCGTTAAATCAGCTAACTCCTGCGGTATAGGACTAACAGTTAACTTATTCCAATACGCTTGGGATGGTGTTTTGCGTTTTCTTATATTATTGCAGCTGCAGCGAGAACAAGTTATAATTAAATTACCTAGGTACTAATTCTGGTGGCAAAATCGAGCTGTAAATCGTTGTTCGCAAATTTACACGCTGTTGTGGATACAAAGCTTTATTACATACTGTACATGGTACGTCTGCAAAAATATTGATCGCCTTCCGAAATTGTTCGATACTTAACATATTTCTTCTAATCCTTGCTGCTTCTCGAACGACATTTAATCTTTCAACTCTGGCTTCTGGCGTTTCATTAAGCAGCCTCTGACTCATACGAATACGTAGGCCACTCAATCGTTGTGACCGTTCTTCTTCAGTTTCATTTGCTAGTCGAGCGTGTATTAAAGAAAGGCGATGGTCGTAATCTTCTTGGCTTTCTTTATTCAACCTACGTGGCATATAGGTCCTCTGCTTTTCAAGTCTGTTTTCGCGTTGGTTGGTTCTCATTATTAATGCGTTGAGCATTTCTTTTTCTAATTGTTCTAATCGATTTTTTTGTTCATTTACAGTTTCATTTCGACGAAGTTTTCTCATACGAGAAGCATCTTTACTTGGCCTACCCATATTTTATAAGACTAAAAATATGTCACTAAAAATCAACAAATAAAAAACTTTTTTACAAAAAAATCCGACTTCAAAAACCCTACAAGCACTAAAAAGTTAAAAATAAAACTATAACCTAACTATATTAATAAACCTAACCAAACCTACGATTAACCTATAATAAAATTTAACAATTTTTTGGAGTCCGTGCCAAGCAGTATAATATACCTAAATGACTATTTATACCTACAGACTAATACCAGAAAAATGAAACATAAATCTTACAACAACAAATAATCTATACATATAATAAATCTGTAGAAGGGTCAATTCTGTACATTGAAAATATTGAAAAAATAAATAGCGGGGGGTGTTGCTGGATCGATACCAAACCCAAATATGTGATTAAAAAAATTTTTGTCTGTCTGTCTGTCTGTCTGTCTGTCTGTATATGCAGGCATCACGTGAAAACTAACGGTTCGATTTCGATGAAACTTGGTATAATTATACCTTATTATCCTGGGCATAAAATAGGATACTTTTTATCCTGGAAAAATACGTAGAAAAAAAATCTGTAACAAACCTTATTATGGAACCACTGGCGACACCTATTTTCAAGTAGAACATTACGCCACGCCTGCCTCCATTGATTTCTAAAAAGGTTCCACCACTCACCACTAGATGGCGTTGTGCCTATGACGCGCATTTCTGAATCGCGGTGTTAAGATTCTCCGAGAGTTAATGACTACCGCGACTTTATTATTATTCTATTCCATATAAATTCTGAATTTTGATGCGGGCGGACGTGTCCAGTGTGGCGAGCGGTCGTCCGTGGAATTAATATTGTATGCGTGTAATTTCAAACCGTGCTTTTCAGCGCGACCTTTTTGATTACTGTTCCGATCAGTTATTTGTAAATACAAGGTCGGAATTACTATGAAAAAAATACTTACTACAGAACGCGAGCTCAACAGCAGTAGCTCAATAGATCTCCTTAATTATTATAGGCTTAGCCGTATTTGGGTCCAATAGATATTTATAAGATGTCATTGTCAGAGTTACTCAAAATGGAGAAATAAACCATCCACGCGAAGACCGACATCCGCGCGGATGGAGTCGCGGGCGGAAGCTAGTACCTAATATATGTATAGACAAATAGAAAAATCAAACAGAAAACAACGAAATACTTTAAGATAAATTACCTACCTAATATTAAGACAAATAGAAAAATATACTAATGTTAATGCTTAAAAATAATAATATATTTCTACACAAATCAAGAAAAATAAAATTAGATCTGAACACAATTCACACAATCACTAATAACGCAAGAAAAGCAAAGAGTTCGACGATTAACTTCTAGATTTAGAATCACGTGAGCATAACGACCGATTTTTTTTTGACAATGGCATCTCGCATGTCAACCTAGAAGAGGTTGTGCCTGTGGTTGCCATATATGACTCTAAAGGTGGTTCGCGTGCGAGACCGCGACAGGAGACCGAGACAATAGACCGCGACAGGCGACCGCGACCGAAGATTGCTACCGTATCTGTCTGCTGTCGCTGTCTCGCTCGCGAACTGCCGCTCATACATTGCCTAATGTTAAGTACTGTCGCGGTCTCCTGTCGCGGTCTCGCGCGCGAACTGCCGCTCATACATTGCCTAATGTTAAGTACTGTCGCGGTTTCCTGTCGCGGTCTCCTGTCGCTGTCTCCTGTCGCTGTCTCGCTCGCGAACTGCCGCTCATACATTGCCTAATGTTAAGTACTGTCGCGGTCTCCTGTCGCGGTCTCTTGTCGCGGTCTCCTGTCGCTGTCTCCTGTCGCGGTCTCGCGCGCGAACAGGCACCTTAAGGCCTCCAGCCAGGGGTAATAACGACCGATTGTGTATCAACCTTATTTGTAGAAATGTCAGTAACGAAACCATATCGTGATTCAGAAATGAGGCCTGGTTAATCATAGGTTAGGTTTATTAATATAGTTAGGTTATAGTATTATTTGAAGTCGGTTTTTTTTTTGTAAAAAGTTTTTTTATTATTATTTGAAATTTATTGTAAAATTAGATTAGAAGAATGAGTTGTATTGTAAAGTTAGTGAAAAGTTTTTCCGGGTATGTTGATGGTTGTTATTTTCTCGGAAAATTTCTACAATATCTGGGGACTCTTGTGTGAATGTGAATGAGACATTGATATTTGTCTATTTTTATCGCAGCAATATTTACGGATTCCACCGAATAATCTTTTAAAGAGCTTGGTTGTGGAGAGTTTTATTTTCTACTGAGTCTTCTATATAGCCTTTAGTTACTTGACTTCCAACCTCCGTGACTTTAATGACAGTTAAATCGGCATCGCAGAATTACTTAGCAAAGTTGCCGATGTTTTACGAAAGCAGTGACCCGAATATAGATTTGGTTTTGGCAAATTGAGGTTAGGCTATCCCTTTAGGAATACTAGAAATCTTGTTTCTGCCGCAGACATTGCATGATTATAATTTTTGGTAATTTTCTATAGTATTTACAAATTCTTTTTTAATAATGGAGTTTTAGTCAACTGGTTTGTGCCACTTAACATCACCAGTATTATATCACTATCTTTTGAAAGTAATTCTTCCTAGGGCTGCAAAGTGTAACTGTCAACCCGCTCTTCAGGCATGTTAAGACCTACTTTCAAAGTAATGAAAAAGGACCTAAATGACCTTACTCTTTCGTCAGTCGCAAAGGCGACCGCTGAGGTTGAGGTCATCGATCCTCAGGTTGGGCAAAATGTTATGCTGGGTTTTGCTTTAAACATTTCTCAGTAGCTTTCGTTAGTAGTTGATTGCAATAAGCTCGTCCCGTATCTTCTCAGTCGCTACATTCTTGAGTCTTGGCAAAGTGGTCCTGGTCGTCACATCAGGGGTGGTGGCTCGCTTCGCCGCCATTCTTCTCGCACCGCTGCCTTCCTGGTACATTCGTGTAGGGTACCATTCAATGCAGCCTTGATCTGGTCTGTCCAGCGCATTGGTGATCTCCCTTGAGCTCTCGTACTAACTTCGCCCCGTATATCATGGGGTTTAAAAATGGCGGGATGTGGGTGTATCATAAGGCACATCTCTGCTTAATCCTTTGGGGATTACAGGCATTATCTACAGAAAAGCAAGTAGGCGTCGTATATCGAATTACATCACCTCCGTCTGCCAAAAATATCATGGATATTAAGAGTCCTCTACCCCAAAAGTCTTGAAAGCTCAATACGATTATTGAAAGTGATTTTATTTCGGGATGTACTTCGCTTCTTGTTCTAAGTGGAATAGAGCTTTGTGGGAGACCCTTATTTAATCTGATTCGATTTGGAATCGATTGAGTTACATGGATATTATAAAGCAAAGTCTCTGAAGTGTCGGGAAATTTTTACAGGCTATAAAAAAGACTATGATAAAAGCATCATGGAAAAGACGAACGATGGAGCAGACATGGGCTAGAGTGAGAACACGTATGGGTGAACGTAGTGTAGGACGCCCTGCAGCAAAATGGATCGATGATTTGAGGACTGGGCCCGTATAGGATGGATGCGGACTGCCCAGGACCGGGATGGTTGGCGCTCTTTGGGGGAAGCTTATACGTCCAGTTATACTGGACAGCAATTAGCAGAGGCGCCATATTGTGACATAATGCTCTTTGTGTAGAAAATAACAAATAGAAAAGAAAATTAACTGCTGTCTCTGTTGAATGAGCCTCAACCAACATCTAAGCTCTCGTTAGGCAGTTGGATCAAGGGCCTGATTCAGAAAGCAGTACTTCTTGACATGGCGCGCATTGATAGGAGGTTTATTTTTCTAGAGCCCTGACTGGCGGTAGCTTCTTATGCCTGATGATAAATGAGAAAAAAATGTAAAGGATAAGTACCTATTTAGAATTAATAAAAATAATAATCGCTGGTCAGAGATGCTCTAAGCCGTGCCAAATTATACAGTTTGATGCTTATCTGGTTACGCTCCCATAGCGTCCCTATAAAATATGGCCCCAAAGGTCCATAAGATATTGCAAAATTAAACTGGCGGCATTACACCTTTAATTCCCTCATCGGTATAAAAAGCCTTTATCCAAGGAAAGAACTTACACACAATTTTATTTTGTTCACACAATTTAGAAAATGTAATGGTATCATAGAGTATGCATATGACAAAGTATCGAGCGGAAAATACGAGTAGTATCAGTAACATGAGCTGATGACAGCGTTTATTTTATGCCAAGTCGTGATTTTGAATCTTTTTGAGATACGTATTTTAATTTCCCTATGGTCAGGTAGTTGAGTCTTTTGTGAAAAAAAAAAAAAACTAAGTCGTCCTCGAAAGCGGGACTAAGCCTGTCCCGCGCGCGACAATTAATTTTGATTAAAAAGTCGGGATGTGTCCCACCAAAATCGGAACGTCTGGCAACGCTGGCTGATGACCACATAATCTTTCCATTGAATTAAGTGCCCGTAGTAAGTTTCAGCTCATCTCTCATCTCCTTGATGGTTTTCTCTTGCTCCTTTTGTTGTTTCTTGTGTATCAGTCTAATTATTCTTTGACTTCAATTCTCTGTTGCTGAACTGCATGGCCCTCTTATGCCTTGACCAATATAATGTCTGGATCTTAAAAGACACAGTGACGTTTGTGTTTGTTTCGGCTGTTTCTTCTCAGAGTAGCCAGGTATGAAACACTGGCCTTATTTAGTTTGTAAAAAGACGACGTATAACGTGACATTTTGCCCATCTTCACTCTTGCTGGTCAACTCTGGTCAAGAAATCTTTGGCATTGGTTTTCTTCTCACTCTGATTACAGACCTGATATATACAGGATGAATTTACAAGTAGGCGTGGATGGCTATATCCGAAACTATGAGGAATATATGATTACTTTCCAGAGTTTGATCCTTATTAGCAACAATATCGAATGATGTAATAATACAGGTGTGTTTTTATTTCCAAAATCTTCTGATTTTATTCCTGGCCAGGATTAATGATTTGTCTAAAATCCAATGATGCAGTTTTAGTTTTCGTCAAAATCGGCCTCGAGACTCCCTTCAATGTTTTTAGATATTGGTCATAGTTTCGAATATAGCCATTCCACACCCAGTTGAAAAATTCACCCTGTAGATGTATTAAACTTTCATAAAAATCATCATCATCATCTCAGCCATAGGACGTCCACTGCTGAACATAGGCCTCCCCTTTAGATCTCCACATATACCGGTTGGAAGCGACCTGCATCCAGCGTTTTCCGGCGACCTTTATAAGGTCGTCTGTCCACCTCGTTGGTGGACGTCCTACGCTGCGCTTGCTGGTCCGCGGTCTCCACTCTAGCACTTTTCGACCCCATCGGCCATCTGCTCTGCGAGCAATATGGCCTGCCCATTGCCACTTCAGCTTGCTAATCCGGTGGGGTATATCGGTGACTTTAGTTCGTCTACGGATCTCCTCATTTCGGATTCGATCACGTAGAGACACACCGAGCATAGCCCTCTCCATAGCTCGTTGAGCGACTTTGAGCTTTGAGATGAGGCCGATAGTGAAAGACCACGTTTCGGTGCCGTATGTCATCACTGGTAACACACATTGGTTGAAGACTTTCGTCTTGAGGCACTGAGGTATGTCGGACGAAAAGACATTGCGTAGCTTCCCGAACGCTGCCCAACCGAGTTGGATTCGGCGGTTGACCTCTTTCTCGAAGTTGGACCTACCTAATTGGACTACTTGTCCTAAATACACACATCAAAAGTGTCTAGGGATCAACATATATTTTTGCAATAACTTTTCTCCTGATTGATATTAATTAAAATTTTCTTTAAGGATTCATCAAATAAAATGTTTTCGTTTGTCACAGTAACGATAAACCAAGTCACCTTTGCATTAATAAAGAAATTTGCCATTTTCCTAATAAAGGGATTTTTGACATTTGAACCACTAACACAAAAGTTCGAAAAAAAGACTGAAATAACAGTTTTCTTTAAAATTTTATTGGGTAACTTAAACAATTAATAATCCGTGTTTCTACCGCGAACACTGACAACACAAGAACATCGGTTTGGCATACTCAAAATGAGTTCATCCAAATCACGCTGTGGAATGGCCGCCCATGTTCGTTGCAACAACAAAAAAAGGTCTTCTTGCGACTGGATACCCTCCATATTCGGCAGAGCTCTTCTCTGTAGCATATCCCATGCATGCTCAATCGGATTCAAGTCTGGCGACTGAGCAGGCCAGGGCAGGACATTGATGTTAGCTGCGGCGAGAGTCTGTCTTACAACTCTTGCGGTGTGCGGTCGTGCATTATCATGCATTAACTGAAATAAGGGACCGTACGTTGCCGGGAACCAGCTTCTATCATTCCCACGGCTCTGAGCATTTCTTCCCTGCTTAAATGACGTCGCCGCTCCATAATAACGTTGGTTTTAATCAGTAGTAGGGAAACAGTAGCACTAATAATGTCTTCAATGCGTTGTATGTTTTTATAGGGAAAATATTGACAGCTGATTTTCGTCTTTTACTCGAATTTGATTCACAGTTCCTGATTCAAATTATGAAATGCACCAAAAAGGATCCATATAAATTTATAAAATCATAAATTTATTACAAAGCCACATCTCAATCTCAAGAAATCCGCATAAAAATGCTTGATCCCTAGACACTTTTGATGTGTGTAGATATATGAGTCAACAACTTCGAGTACCGAGTTTCCAACAGAGACTGGGGTGGGCACAACATTGGCATTTGACATAATTTTCGTCTTGTCCATGTTCATTTTCAAGCCCACCCGTTGTGAAACTCGGTCGAGGCCATCGAGCATCATGCTGAGTTCCTCCATCGACTTTGCCATAACTACGATGTCGTCGGCAAACCGAAGGTGAGTGATGTATTCGCCGTTGATGTTGATGCCAAGTCCTTGCCATTCCAGGAGTTTGAAGGCGTCTTCCATTGCGGCAGTAAACAGTTTCGGGGAGATAACGTCCCCCTGTCTTACGCCTCTTCTCAATGGAATTGCCTTCGTGCTCTGCTCCTGTACTCGGACCGACATGGTGGCGTTATTATACAAACACTTCAACACCTCGATGTACCGATAGTCAATACGGCATCGCTGGAGTGACTCAAGTACCGCCCATGTTTCCACCGAATCGAAGGCTTTCTCATAGTCCACAAACGCTAAGCATAATGGCAAGTTATACTCTTCGGTCTTCTGTATAACTTGCCGCAGCGTATGGATGTGGTCTATGGTACTATAGCCTCTTCGGAAACCGGCTTGTTCGGGAGGCTGGAAGTTATCAAGTCTGTGTTCGAGACGGTTCGTGATAACCCTTGAAAACAGCTTATAAACATGACTCAGAAGCGTGATGGGTCTGTAGTTCTTCAATAGGCTGTTATCACCTTTTTTGAAGAACAACACCACCTCACCCCTGCTCCACGTTTGAGGCGTTTTGCCCTCGGACAGGACGGAATTAAAGAGTTTCTGGAGGACTTTAAGTACCGGTGTTCCACCCGCTCTCAGAAGCTCTGAAGTGATTCCGTCCTCGCCCGGCGCCTTGTTGTTCTTAAGCTGCTTCAGGGCCATCCTGATCTCGTACAGACTGATGTCCGGGATATCTTCGGTATAATGTCGGGATAGCTTGGCTCTTGGATCTCCTACCAAGCTGTCAACGGGCTTTGCGACCGAAGTGTATAACTGTCCATAGAACCTCTCGATCTCGCCTAAAACCTCTGCTTTGGTCGACGCTATGCTGCCATCCTCCCGTTTCAGCTTTGTCATCTGGCTTTGCCCAATAGACTTGTCCTTTGCGAACACTTTGGAGCCTTGGTTTCGCTGTATGGTCTCTTTAACACGATTCGTATTAAAGAGACGCAGATCGTGTCGCAAGGACTTAGATATACGTCTATTGAGCTGCCTATATGACTTCGCGTCATCGGAAGACTGCAACTGTAGCAAGTGTCGTTCAGCCATGAGGTTTAAAGTTTGCTCGGTCAATTTCTGAGGTCTATCTTTACGGCAGGGTCTTAAAAACTTAGACCCTACCGTGCGGACAGTCCTCTCAAGTTTAACATTGATATTCAGAGAGCCTCTTACGATTCGGTGATCACTACCGGTTTTACCCTGTTGATCACAGAGACATCACTGAATATCCGTTTCTTGTCGGTCATGAAGAAGTCTATCTCGTTTCTCGTGAAACCATCGGGACTCAACCAGGTCCATTTCCTGTGGGCGGCTTCTGGAAGAAAGAGTTCATCATGAAGAGTTCCTCTTTCTCCAGAAAGTCGGCCAGCCTCTGTCCCCTAGGGTTCCGTTGCCCATACCCAAATTGCCCCACTCTCAACTCATCACCGCTTTTCTTGCCTAACTTTGCGTTAAAGTCCCCCATAACAACAGTGAAGTGGGTTTTGGAACTATGTATGGCCCTACTTACGTCCTCGTACATAGTCTCCACTTCATCATCGGAGTGTGACGAGGTCGGTGCGTATACCTGAATGACCTTCAGCGAATATCTTTTGGATATTCTGAGTATTAGGTATACCACCCTGCTCGACACACTGTCGATGGTTATTATGTTGTTTACGAGGGACTTGTGAACGAGAAACCCGACACCACCTTGGGACTGTTGGTCGCCCTCCCGGTAGTAGAGCAAGTTACCAGACTTCAGGGTTACGGTGTCCTCCCCCTCTCTACGGACTTCGCATAACCCTATAATGTCCCAGTGTAACTTGCTCAGCTCCTCTTCCAGCTCGCAGATCTTTTCGTCAGTCCTCATTGTGCGTATGTTGTGTGTTACCAGGGCCAGTCGTCGTGGGGGTGGGTAGCCGGATCTCTTCCGGAGATTCTTAGCACCCCCTGCTCCGCCGTTACCTTGACCGCTACCCGCGCCAGGGATAGCGGAGCTGCCGGGGACTGGAGGCCTGGTTTCTGTGCTTTCAATCATTAAGGGGGTAATTTGCCTTAATCGCCACGCTTGGCAGGCGGGTTGGCGATCGCAGTGAGGATGTGCAGTACACGGAGGACGCTGCTGCCCGACCTCCGGTTTGTCCCTTAGTCGCCTCTTACGACACCCACGGGATGATTTGGGGGAACGCAATTCTAAGCCCACGGCAACATCATAAAAATAAAAAATTAAAAAAATTGTCCTCTGTGATAATGAAATGTTGATGATAAAAAAAATCTTGAGATTCAAAGGTTTCCTACCAAATACTTCGCAACAAAATTATCTCCTTCGGCTGCCACTCAAGCACAGTACTCACTGACAATTGAATGGCGCTCTATTGTCCCTTTGTACTCAAAGGGAACCAAATTATTTTTTTCTCTGAGAATAAAAAAAATATACGAGGAAGCGGCCCTAACAATATAAATTGCCGTTCCTTTCTTCTTTAAGAAATATTAGAATATTTAATACTCATACTTTTCCGTCTTTCTGAAAATTCGCAAATTCTGTTTTGTTGTTTTTTTAACAATAATTCTATTGAAACTTCGCCTTTTGAGCTAGGCAATCCTGTGGGAAATCTCCTTTGAGGAAATCTGATAGCATATTTTTGTAGTGAAAACAAAAAATATAACTTGCAAAAGTTTTTTGTCTAGACTTTAAATTGAAAACTCACTAACTTGATTAGGCAGAATTTAGTTGTGAGATCTGCTGATTAATCATCGTCGTGTTTTTTCAATTTGTAACTCAATCTATCTCGTCAGAGCTCTCACCTGGCTACACAATACCTTGTCTTACTCATCTAGTTAGTAGTAGTAGAGCAGTGGTGGCCCAGTGGTATCGGCCTCAACTTACGAGTAGGTCGTGGGTCCGAACCCCGTCAGGCGCATTACTTTGTGTAATTTATTTCAACACCACTGCTCTCAAAACAGTGAAGGAAAACATCGTGAGGAAACCGGCATGTCCTAGAACCAAAAATTCGAAAACATGTGACATCTACCAATCCGCTTTGGGCCCGCGTGGTAGATTACGGCCCACTCCCTCTCACAGAGAGGAGGCCTGTGTCCCAGCAGTGGGAAAATTTATAGGCTGATGATGATACTCATCTAGTTTGTCCATTCCCATTGATTTCACAACCTTGAGGGCGGAATAAAGAAGTGTCAAAAGGAATAGAAGTGTATTACGGTTATGAAAGCTTTGTAAGCCAATATTTTATAACTAAGGATTTTTGTGGAATGAAACTAGTGTTACACAGCCATCTTTGAGGTTTTCTTCTTTATAGATGGAAGCACAAGCTAAGTTCGGCTTGGCGGAACATGATCTCCATATCAATCTGTTCTTTGCTTTCTAAGGTCAGTGTAGCAGAGATACCTTGAATGGCGAAGTTGACATATTTCACGGTAATTTTTATGAAAAACAGCTCCAAATTATCATACATCTTTTTTTTAGCGTGGTAACATTATCAAATGAATCCTAACTCAGGCCAGGGTAGGACAGACTGTCAGACTTGTACTGACTAAAATCCATGGTGTCCTTCAATTGCCCTTTACGTTCCGGAGTCACGGTAATTCGTTAGTCCCGAGAACAAATATTTATACCTACATCTTAAAAATAATATTAAGTGAACGGAAAAAATAGATATAATATCACGCAATATTCCCTAAATAGAATACTTATCTCGAACAAAAGTAATTTAATCTATAAAAAAAATCTAATATCCTTACGTTACGCCGCGCCACGGGATGACGTAAATCAACCGTCAATTTGCTATTAGCTATTCATTGCTGGTTTTATGGTACAATGTTTCATTTACATTGCCTACTTATACCTCATACATTACTGAGGAACAATGTGTTAGTGAATTATTAGGTTATATAAGCAGTGCTTAGCGGAGAGACCTAACTTTATTGCGAGATTGCCTGTATTTTTCTACACGCTTAGACACATGACACTGTAGAAACGACTTTGTCGACGGAAGAAAAGACAAAACGACAGAATGTCTAAAGAAAAATATCGTCCTAAGCCTGGCGATGTTTAAAATATATTTTTGATTGATTCTTTAGACGTCAACAGGTGGTCGATAATCGTCAACAGTAAGACCCTTCGTACACTAAGCGACTAAGTCTCCGATACCTTACGACTTTGGTATCCAGACGACTATCGCAATACAAATCCATATAGGTCCGTACACAGGCTCGCGGCTATGGATGCCAAAGTTTGTATGTGTGTCCGTCTGTCTGTACGGGCTAAAGTTGGAAGAGGCGTGCAGTAAGTATAGGCTCAGCATAACCTAAATATGTTTCCGTCTCATCCATTCATCTTCAAAAATTTAATCTTTTAAAACCGGCTGCTACACCAATAGAAACTCAGTTATAGCCACGATTAACACTTTACAATGTACTAAAATGTTACAGGAGATTGTGTCTTAACTACTTACATTTAAGTCCGTCTTATAAGTCCGTCCATTAATCCTAGTAATCGAATCGTAAACCTAGTCTGTAAAGACATAATACTTGGCGGGAAAGTTTGTCAAGTAAAGTTATTATTATTAAGTTGAAGTCGTCTGGAGTTTGGATTTGTGCTGATGGCTATAGGCTTCTCCCTTGTTACATTGGAATAAAAAAAAGAACTGTCCTCTCACCCAGGGCGGGACGGGAGGGACTGTCCGACTTGTACTGGCTTCAATCCATCTTGTCCCTTCCATAGGTGTTCAACCTTGAACATGGTCACTAGCAACAGCAGTGCAGCATCAGCGACATACATTCGCTCCGTGCACCGGCAACACCGACACACCGTCAGCGGAAGTGACCTACTAGATCTTCGCCTCATCAGCTCAATACACATACAACACACATGTAAATAGGCATCAATGTGTATTGACCACAAAATCTGTATATAATAAGATTAATAATTGTAATAAATTAGTCATCAAGTTGGAGCCGAGTTTGATTCATTTTCCGTAACTTCCTCACTGCGGCCAAGACACCCTTAGCCGTAATCAATCCTATGAGTCCGTGGGATTGGTAGTGAAAATCATTTTCCTGTGTATATATTGCACTACGTACACAAACCCTATTCCTACCCAAATTCCGTCTGTTATTGTTTTGTTTTTTTTTTTTTATGTATGTACACCGATTACTCCGAGGTTTCTGGTCCGATTAGTGTAATTCTTTTTTCGTTCGATGCAGTATACTTGCAGTCTGGTCCCATTAAAATTTCATCCAATTTGGTTCAGTACTTTTTATTTTGTGAGCATTTTTATTGATGGATGATGATGAAAGATTCAAAAAAGTAAAAATCATCACGATTTTTACTTTTTTGAGTCTTTGTTACGCGATTACTCCGCCGATTGTGGACCGATTTTCAAAATTCTTTTTTTGTTGTACGAGGAATAGTTCACTTTAGGGAACACTGCAAGTTTCATCAAAATCGGTTCAGCAGTTTTTGATAGGGAATTTTATTAGCTTATTGTGTACATGAGCGATGTTAATACCAGTGCTAAGGATTACCAAATTCTAGTGCACATGTAAGAAATGATGTATTTGACAAGAATTTGGGTTGAATATTTAAACTAAAAAGAGTAAAATAAAAAACTTAAAAAAAAAAAAATTACCGCCTTCAAAAACAACCACAAGAAAGGGTAAAATAACCTACAAAATAACTTTTCTTTCGGAAGTCGGTGGCATAAAAGACAACGAAATAAAAACAAACAAAGCCACCTAATTCCGAAAGAAAAGTTATTTTGTAGGTTATTTTACCCTTTTTTGTGGTTGTTTTTGAAGGCGGTTAATTTTTTTTTTTTTAAGTTTTACTTTTTTTTTTTAAATCAATCAATATTGACAAAGATTAAACACTTCGAAATTCAGGAGTCCCCGGGCTTGTGACGTCATAACGCCTGTAAAGTTATACCGACCGAGTGACGTTTTGTGATTAGAAGCGTTGTATCTTCGTAAATTTTGGTTTAAAAGAAAAAATACGAGTCGAATAGTTTTTGATAATCTATTTTTCGGACTAATAATTATTTTTGAGAATATAGCCTTATATTGCCCATTATATTCCATTATCTCGGACAGTCCTGCAACTCCGGCAAATTTTTGGCCTTATCCCCGGCCCCGTAAGTTTGCTGACAGTTCTTTGAGGCACGCGTGGAACACGACACGCCGGAAATCGAATCCTTGACACTCGCAGCAACCTACGCTCAACCACTGTGCCAACGGTCTCGCGCTTTTCCGTAATAGGGATATTTGTGTTCGACCTACAAGTTAGGAAAAGAATTAAATTGATTTTCATTCGGGAGTTTTCCCTGTATAACGCGGAGTTTGCACTAGTACAAAAATAATGGCAATGGGCATTCATTCCGTCCTGTAATTGTCCCACTGCGCGGCATAGGTATCTTCCTTTAAAGAGGTGAAACGGGTATGAGGCAATTGTCACGTTTCCTTACAGCGAGTAAGCACTTTTAGATCTTTCCACTTTATCCGAACGATGTTTTTTTTTCACCGTAAGCGAAATAATAGCCTTACAAAATAAGTGAAATGAAGTTGTGGAAAACCGAAAAGTTAACCCGACCTAGCTTTTTAGACTAGATTTTGAAAGAGCATATTGTAGTCTACCGTCACCACTTGTAGTGAGTTCATATTTTGAAGTGAAAACTTCTTTAGCATCGTTGTGATTTGAAAACTTACTTACACTTATTTTTAAGACTATTATTTCGCTTACGGTGAAAAAAAAAACATCGTTCGGATAAAGTGGAAAGATCTAAAAGTGCTTACTCGCTGTAAGGAAACGTGACAATTGCCTCATACCCGTTTCACCTCTTTAAAAGAAGATACCTTTGCCGCGCAATGGGACAGTTACAGGACGGAATGAATGCCCATTGCCATTATTTTGGTACTAGTGCAAACTCCGCGTTATACAGGGAAAACTCCCCAATGAAAATCTATTTAATACTTTTCCCTAACTTGTAGGTCGAACATAAGTATCCCTATCTAGTAGACTGCAGTTTCGTAGACCGTTGGCACAGTGGTTGAGCGTAGGTTGCTGCGCTGAGTGTCAAGGAGTTGATTTCCGGCGTGTCGTGTTCCACGCGTGCTTCAAAGAACTGTCAGCAAACTTACGGGGCCGGGGATAAGGCCAAACACCTGCCTGGGAATGTCTTAACAGGTAACCGAGATAATGGATTATCAAAAAATACGTAAACCAAAATTGACGAAGATACAATGCTTCTAATCACAAAACGTCACTCGGTCTGTATAATTTTGCCCAAATTACCCGAAACTAAAAAGGACTTTATACTCGTGTATAACTGCTTTAATCCGGTTTAAAACTTAACCGCAGTTAATTAAAATGACATAAACGGATATCCCTCGGTCAAACAATTAATTTAAACGCTAACAACGTTAACGTAACTATGACCCTTGTTTTATTTAATTAAAGTTTAAAATGAATACGCTAGTCTTTTCAGGTTCTTTGTTTCGGTAGTTCAGTTGTCTCATTTTGGGAATATCTTGCTGGACAATTTAAGTACATCTAAATCCTTGTTATAATCCTTAGGACAGTTTTCGAGCTCGACGGTTAATTAAAGCGGAGAATAACTACTGGCGTGGGATTTACAGGATCGTTTTTAATTAGTGCGGGAAAAGTATTTTACATGAACGAAAATGAATAGTTTAGTTTAGTTTTTCACAATACATAAACCAATAGGTACCTATGATAATTCTAAACATTTCATTTTATAAAAATTATAATTTAAAACAGATTTTTATTGACACGTGCTAATAAAACGTGACACCTTGTTACCCCGAATGCACCAAAGACAGACTGATGCTTGATGGGGTCGCAAGATACCGTGGCTAAGACGCAAATGGTAACCAAAGGAACCTGGCCCTACGGCCAAACAGCAGACGACAATCGTTATCGCTCAGCAGTCACTAATACATTTTCAACTTTATACCCCACCGCGTAAAGTTGAAAATCTATTGAAGTATACGTTCGTTTGTTTCGTTCGTTATCGCTCAGCAGTCTTTAATGGATTTTCAACTTTATGTGCTAGTGTATAAAATTGAAAATGTATTAGTGACAGCTGAGCGATAACGATTGTCGTCTGCTGTTTGGCTATAGGGCTAGGTCAGCTAGGTGAACTGTCGCATTCTTCCTGACTTAAACCGACTTGACGATTTTAGCAGTAATTCTCTTAAGAATCATCAATTCCTACCACATAGTAGCTTTACAGTGTTCCAGTTCGCAAGTTCCAGGTGCTACTGAGATTACTTACGAACACATTAAACATTTAAACTTCGTCTCTAAACTTGGCATAGTATCAGCAAGCTTATTGGAGTTGCAGATGTGTGGTTGTAGTAAGGTGGGCGAAACTTTGTTAGTGTCTGACCGAAAGCCGATTTCTGGACGAAGCCGAAGCCGATTATTTGGACTACGTCACATCTTTCGGTGTTCATGGGATACACCAGCAAAGCCTTTAAGTATTTGCATGTAATGACATTCGGTGGCCTACCATGACGTGTTAAGCAAGAATAATTCCAATGTTGAAACGAGGTGGCGCTAGACGACTTGTATAGCTCTTTTTCTTTCCCACACTAGAATTAGACGGCCACCTGATATCTCACGACTTAATTTTGCCCATCCAAAGACAGACTTTGGGAGGGGTGCTAAGACAGGAAACCTCCACGTGCGCCCGTGGACTGGAGTTCCCTCTCGGATACGTGTGGGGGGAAGACCCGTTTTTCGGGCCGGTGCACCCTGGGATGCGGGCAAAAACTCTTCCTCAGGCACTGTGTGCCTATGGGGTCTCTTTTCCCGTACGCGAATAGCCTGTCATGTGGACGCTCCAACAAAAAAAAAGACAGACTTTGGGAAGCGTTGTCTTTGGTCACTCAACCACAGATTCATTTCGGCAAGTGTTACTTGATCTTGACCACCCAATCACAAGCAGACCTCAGAAATAGTTGTTTTACTTTGGTTACCCATCCACAAATTGATCTTGGTGAGACTTGTTTAACTTTGGTTACAGAGTAACGTTGGCAATAGTTGCTTAGCATTGATCGCCCATCAACTGATTCTCTCATGATGATAGTTGACGGGTATTGAATTCTTGATTAGATGGGTTTTTTTTTGACCTATCCCCAGAAAGAGCTCGGCAAGAGTTGCTATCATTTGAAGGACTAATATTCGGATTTGGATTTTGCCTCGTGCGTGCGTGAACCACGAACCATAATCGGTAAAGGCCGAAGTCGAAGATGGATTTTCTGGCTGAACTTTGGCCGAAGCCGAAGCCGAAACGGTCGGGCACTAAACTTTGACTAACTAAGTCTGTCTACCTAGACAATTTTAGGATTTTGGTTACGAAATGTAAGTAATTAGTTCCTTGAACTAACTGAATACATAACGTCTTGATAAGGCAACCGACAGAGCTGTACAGGTATTCGTGCGGTATTCAGATTATAAAGATTTTTTCACGAATATAGTATTACTGTTGGTCTAGTGGTTAGTGACCCTGACTGCTATGCCGGAGGTCGTGGGTTCCATTCCCATCCAGGACAAATGGTTGTGTGATGAGCACGATCTTTGTTCTGTGTCTGGGTGTAATTTATCTATAATATGTATGTATTTAGAACTATATAAGTATGTTTATCAGTTGTCTAGTACCCATAACACAAGCTCTGCTTAGCTTGGGACTAGATGGCGTTGTGTGATAGTTGTGGAATATTATTATTATTATTTATTCGTAAAAAAAATCTCATAATATAAATGATAACTACAACATAACTTAATTAAAATTTAATTTTATAAATGTGAAAGTAAGTTTGTCACTTTTCACGCCTCAACCACTGTGTACAAAAAACGCACAGAGAATTATATAAATTGTTATTCCGAAAAGTAGAACTTTTCCCGAGGAAAACTACATAGACGATCTTATAATAACAGATGGCGCTACGAGTCACCGAAATGGTTGCCAAATTCTAAATTAACGCAAGCCAATCCTCTGGTAAATACAAGTTTTTTATAAGGTAAAGGCAATGAAATTTACTTCTTGACTTGCCATTAACTAGTCCATCAGATGTTTCTAAATTTACTGTTATCATATGTCGGGGAGAGAGCAGTGGTGGCCCAGTGGTATTGGCCTCGACTTACGAGTTGTAGGTCGTGGGTTCGAACCCAGTCAGGCGCATTACTTTGTGTAATTTATTTCAACACCACTGCTTTCAAAACGGTGAAGGAAAACATCGTGAGGAAACCGGCATGTCCTAGAACCAAAAAATTCGAAGACATGTGACATCTACCAATCCGCACTGGGCCCGCGTGGTAGATTACGGCCCACTCCCTCTCACAGAGAGGAGGCCTGTGTCCCAGCAGTGGGAACATTTAAAGGCTGATGATGATGATGATGATATGTCGGGCACTTATTTTCACATACAGTATCATATGCAAGCCGTATGTCTTCATTGTTGGTAATGCGTTCACTGATTGTAATGCTTTTTAGGGTTCCGTAGCCAAATGGCAAAAACGGAACCCTTATAGATTCGTCATGTCTGTCTGTCTGTCTGTCTGTCTGTCCGTGTATGTCACAGCCACTTTTTGTCGAAAGTATAAGAGCTATCCTGTTGAAACTTGGTAGAAAGATGTATTATGTGAACCGCATTAGGATTTTCACACAAAAATCAAAACAATACAAATTTTGGGGGTGCCCCCCATACTTAGAATTAAAACTCAAAAAAAAAATTTTCACCAAACCCATACGTGTGGGGTATCTATGAATAGGTCTTTAAAAATGATATTGAGGTTACTAACATCATTTTTTTCTAAACTGAACAGTTTGCGCGAGAGACACTTCCAAAGTGGTAAAAAGTGTGTCCCCCCCCCCGTAACTTCTAAAATAAGAGAATGATAAAACTAAAAAAAAATATAATGTAGACCTCAACCAAAACTACCAACGAAAATTGGTTTGGATGAGATACAGTTAGCAGTTTTTGAGATATAGTACATTTTCAAAAACCGCAAATATAACTTTGCCATTCATACAAATACTATGAAAAACAAAGTTATTTTTATTGTTTGTGTATATTACTTACTAATCTCAATATAATTATATCTCTAATCTATGCTTGCTGCTACGGAACCCTTCATGGGCGAGGCCAACTCGCACTTGGCCGGTTTTTTTTTGCTGTCGGATTGGGTGCACCGGAACCTATATATATAGCCTTAACAGAACAACCTTCAGTATTCATTTGTGATAATTTTTCTTTGTTGTAATTGTCCACTTCTTTGTTACTTGCAAATAAATGTATATCACCATCAGCTTCAGCAGGTAAGCTGCTCATTTTGAAACACCGCGACTTGATAAGTTGAATATCAATGTGATTCATATTACCAGTAGCCATATTATTCAAAGCAATGGAAAAATTGAGATCATCCCTCTGACGCATTATTTTAGTCATCGGAAACAGGCGAAATGGTTCCCACAATGGTGCACCAGCTAGAACTGCCATCGGATTACAGTTGGAGACAACTGGATTTTTCAGCCTAATACAGGAGTATTAGGCTGAAAAATCCAGTTGTCTCCAACTGGCGGCAATTGGTTAAAATCTCCTACAGAAATAATAGATTTACCAGCAAACGGGACGTCTGTATGGAAACTTTGCTGTAATCTGCGATTAATCTGATTGAAAGTCCTACTTCCCAACATAGATATTTCGTCTAAAATTATTAATTTAACTTTACACAGCTTACTAGCTAATGTGTTAGCCGTACCTGCCGACAAAGACGGCATAGTACTACCACACTGTGAAATAGGCAAGCAGAATGCGTTGTGAACAGTTTGTCCTCCAATACCAAATGCGGCCTTGCCAGTAAACGCGCAAAGTAATATTTTATGTCATCTGGGTTAGTTCCTGGCTCACGATTAAAGATTAGCATTAAATATTGTTAAAGGGTCTTTATCAATAAGCTTTTACCAACTCCAGCACCGCCGCTGACAAAATAATAAAATGGTTGCTCTAGTTGTTGCGTGAACAGATTTCCTAGGTGCAAAACAAAATTTCTTTGGTCACTCTTCAACATTCTTAGTAATGCGAGCATATGATCTTCGTTCATTAATGACGGTTGAGCAATTACTCTACATATTAAGTCATTGTCTTGTTCCCCTTGTAAATGCAAACAATGGTCGGGATCAATTTCTTGGGTCTCCAATTCATATTCATCTACTCACTCTCGCTCTCGCTTCAGCTCGATTGTTATCATTTTCTTCATCATCCTTTTCTGCGTTTCGAACTGCTTTTAATAACGCTTCAAATTCTTCTGGGCCTTCTAAGGAATTGAACTGTATACTTTCTGACTTTATTATATCACAATTATTGAGGAAAATTTCTTCTAAATTTAATTCGTCATTTACAAGCTCCAACTCTTCATTCCTCCAAGGTACGTATAACATGGTCGCGGGACTTATCTCATTACCGTGACCCCGGGACATAACGGGCTATTGAAGGACACCGTGGATTTTAGTCAGTACAAGTCTGACAGTCCCTCCCGCCCTGCCCGGGGTGGGAGGACTCATTTGATGATTTTACCACGCAAAAAAAAAAAGGTACGTATAACATAATCTGCTCTCTATAAAAGTTATCTGGGTCCTGCTCACGATTATAACGTCGAAAACGTATTATTTTAGGCTTCAATCTTCTTCGTATGTAACCGTCATTATTTAATAATTGTATCCAGTTACCAGTTGTTATCTTGGGTATTTTCTTCCATATTTTCATTCTCGTACGATTTTGATAGCTTAGTTGCATAGGTATAATAGGCAGCAAAATATGCCAAGCTCATTCTTTCGAAATAATCATCCTGTGGTCGATTGATGTAATGATCTAACAAATTTTTTTGTAATATATCGGTAGAGGAAGCATCCAATGACTTCAATGTTTCCATCGGTTTTAAAATACCTACTCGTTCATTTGGATGACCCGTATTCACTGGCATGAGACAAAGGCAATCCTGCGAGGCAGTAAATAGCTTCTTGCGCAGAAATTTCAGATGAATTAAGAAACACTTTAGATATCGTACGTAGAGATTCCTTAATACTTGCATTACCATTTTTAGCTTCTTCTACAGCAGCTCTGAGTAAGTTGGACATACCTCTGTCAGTTTTATTAATGTAGTCTACAATGTAAACTGAACATGCAAAAGGATCTAATATAAATTGGCAATCCATATTCGCCTGCTGTAGTTCTAATATTTTTTTGCAAAACGGATTTAACAAGATATCTTTAGGTAAATATTTTTGAAGAGGAAACTCTTCAAAATATTTTTGGTCGTTCGAGTGTAGCTCTTACGGCTAAAATATATTCGGATATAGTTAATCCAGTAGATTTTAAGTAATCATCAAATGTGATATCCACTAGAAACATTAGATAGGTCTTCTTTTAACTTTTTAGATATTTTTTCCATTTCGCTGTGGAAGGATCGTCTTTATTCAATTCCGTCAACAATCTTGTTTTGTCCATTGAAAAGAAAGGTATTTCGAATCTGCATGGTCGGTTTGGTTTTGGGTGACATGTGTGAGTGTGTTTGTTTTGCTACAAGATCGTTACTTATTTTGTTACTGTCACAAGATACGATCATATCAACAAATTTTATGATATTTTCAATGGAAGTTTCGTCTTCGGGGGTATATATTGGTGCACCTTCTATCCACAGCATTATGTGTGCATGAGGCGATCCACGATGTTGAAATTCTATCCTATGGTACTGATGGCTAATCTTATTGTCCCCGAATGGTCCTGCTGGAACTAACCATGTCTTCATTAATTCTTTAAGCCTTGTGTCAAAAAATGTGACACAAATAAATGGGTCTGATTGAATAAGACGTGCCTTTACCTCATAAGAGATAGATCGTGCCTCTTCAAGACTCACTTCTTCCGTATCAACAGTTTTTTTAAGTTGTTTTATAAGTTCTGGCCATTTGGCCTCTGCAGCTGATACAGTAACAAAAAGAGTTGGCACTCCAAATTGTCGGACCATAGCGAGTACCTTTTTTTTAATTTTTTCCAATGAGCTGGTGAATTTCTCACGTCGCACAAAACTCTATAACCGTCATCATGCTGTATAAGATTATTCAAATACTCATCATTCAGCAGATTGGAAACTATAATAGGTACACAATTATTTACTTTTTTTCGTAAGCAGGTCATAATATTATTTCGCAGCTGTAACATTTGTTGTTTTTTCAACAAAGTAAATAAATAGTCAGCCCTCATGGCTTTCCGGTCGAATCTTGTTATCTCTGATTTCATAATTTCGGAATAACTCAAATTTATTTTGAATTTTCGCTCAACCCCTCCGTGTATTTTAATGAAGCCTAATTCTTCCATATGTTCATCATAAATTAGTGACCTTGGTTGATTACCTTCTCCTGGCGCCATTGTAATACATCTTTAATCCATCCATCCATCCAGGGTTAATATTTTCTTCTTGTGCCAGAATATCACACGTACATTTTTCGAGGCAATTTTCGTCATCGGATTGGTCATCGTAAATCCACTCTTCATCATATTTGATACCTACCTATTTTCTTAAACAAATCAGATTGCACTAAATATTTTGCAGCTTCTCTGATTACGTCTGGCCGGATTTGTTCTTTTCGACCGTGCTTATAACACATTTTCCGTTTTAATTCTATTGTAATAATGTGATTATCAGATGGAAATCTAGGCAACGCTGAAATCATAGTATATACATCCACAGGCACATTAATAACTCCACCTGCTAATCCATGTTGATAACCAAGGCCCTGCCCTTTTTATACTATTTTAATTAAGGAATATATATTATGTCTTGGTGAAACCTCCTCAAGTGGTGTAAGTTTTTGTAAAAGGTCAGGAATATCAGGGAATAGTAAACCGTTACTCATCGTTAATCTTGGTATTTTTCCCGCTTTTAAATTACTATGACAAGTGTAGCAAAACATAAAATTATTATTATCAGAAAATAGACTTAATTTTATACTTTTCATGACTTCATCTAAGAAAAAAGACACATGATTTGCATTTAATAACTTCAGGGAGTTTCTATGCCATAATCTTCCGCAGCACGAACAAATGCTTGTATGGCCATGTAAAATAGTATCAAAGAATTGATTTCAATTTTATCCCAATCCTTTTTAGGGTTCCGTAGTCAACAAGGAACCCTTATAGTTTCGCCATGTCCGTCCGTCCGTCCGTCCGTCCGTCCGTCCGTCTGTCAGCTTAGCTCAGAGACGCCCAGCACTAGAAAGCTGTAATTTGGTGTAAATATACGGATTTGTTGCGTCAAAAAAGTGGTAAAATAAAATTTCGTAAAATATTTTTTTTAGGGTACCTCCTGTACACGTAAAGCGGGGATGTTTTTTTTTTTCTCGCGTACCCCTTAGTGTGGGGTATCATTAAATAGGCCTTTAAAAAATATTGGTAGTTTCCATCAACAATTTTTTGATAAAAAGATTCGTTTGTGAAATATTAAGCTTTAAAGTGCTAATTTTTGCCCTACTCGAGTGTCCCCCCCCTCTACCAGCTAAACGGTTATGTTTGGGGGTGTGAAAAAATTTACAATAGTAGTATATATAACGAAGTTTAAAAGAAAATTATCATGACTAAGTGGGCTTTACAAGTTTACGAGTAATAGTTGACCAACTTATAAAACGTACTGGGATAACATTTTCCTAAACAAAATGTATCGGAGAACAACTGCAAATGTAAGTTTGTCAACCTAATTTTTTCAGCTATAATAGGTAGTGGAGTGGAGTGCAGCGGAGCGGAGTGGAGCGGAGTGGAGCGGAGTGGAGCGGAGTGGAGCGGAGTGGAGCGAAGTGGAGCGGAGTGGAGTGGGGTAGTGTGGGGTGGAGGGTCGAAAATCGCTTGAACCTTTTTAACAGGTTCATAGCGATTTTCGACGTGCCTTGACACCTCTCAAGTTTTTTTTTTTAAGACGTCATAAATCGTAAACCTTTCAAAGTTGGAACCAACTACAAGAACTTTTATAGTACACACATCAAAAGTGTCTAGGGATCAAGCATTTTTATGCGGATTTCTTGAGATTGAGATGTGGCTTTGTAATAAATTTATGATTTTATAAATTTATATGGATCCTTTTTGGTGCATTTCATAATTTGAATCAGGAACTGTGAATCAAATTCGAGTAAAAGATGAAAATCAGCTGTCAATATTTTCCCTATAAAAACATACAACGCATTGAAGACATTATTAGTGCTACTGTTTCCCTACTACTGATTAAAACCAACGTTATTATGGAGCGGCGACGTCATTTAAGCAGGGAAAAAATGCTCAGAGCCGTGGGAATGATAGAAGCTGGTTCCCGACAACGTACTGTGGCTTTAGCTCTGAATACAAGTCAGAGTGTTATCAGTCGACTTTGGACACGTTACCGAAGCACTGGTACCATGGCTGAGCGCCATGGAGGACGGTATCGCTGCACCACACGGAGACAAGACCGATACATTCAAATCTTAACTCGAAGAGCTCCAACAATAACCGCCATGATGTTAGCCGTGAGGCTTCATCACTCTTCAGGGAACTTAATTAGCGACCAAACAGTCAGAAACCGCTTGCATGAAGTGAACCTTCATTCCCGAAGACCGCTACGGGTACCACCTATAGCAATGCACAATCGTAGGATTCGATATCAATGGGCTCTTGAACACAGAAATTGGGCAGAAGAACAATGGCGTTTCGTGTGCTTTTCTGATGAGTCTCGTTTCGGTATGAGACCGGATACAAGACGTATACGACACTGGAGAACCCCTGGCCTGGACGCCAACAGCGATTAAAATCCTGCCAGGAAGTCCATCCTTATAGTGGTGGAACCATCATGGTATGGGCGGGTATTTGGATCGGCGGAAGAACTGAGTTGATTTGGATCAGAGGCAACCTCAACGCTCAAATTTATGCTGAGACGATTGTATCAGACGTCATCGTTCCTCTACAAGTGCAAATCGGTCCCTTATTTCAGTTAATGCATGATAATGCACGACCGCACACCGCAAGAGTTGTAAGACAGACTCTCGCCGCAGCTAACATCAATGTCCTGCCCTGGCCTGCTCAGTCGCCAGACTTGAATCCGATTGAGCATGAATGGGATATGCTACAGAGAAGAGCTCTGCCGAATATGGAGGGTATCCAGTCGCAAGAAGACCTTTTTTTGTTGTTGCAACGAACATGGGCGGCCATTCCACAGCGTGATTTGGATGAACTCATTTTGAGTATGCCAAACCGATGTTCTTGTGTTGTTAGTGTTCGCGGTAGAAACACGGATTATTAATTGTTTAAGTTACCCAATAAAACTTTAAAGAAAACTGTTATTTCAGTCTTTTTTTCGAACTTTTGTGTTAGTGGTTCAAATGTCAAAAATCCCTTTGTTAGGAAAATGGCAAATTTCTTTATTAATGCAAAGGTGACTTGGTTTATCGTTACTGTGACAAACGAAAACACTTTATTTGATGAATCCTTAAAGAAAATTTTAATTAATATCAATCAGGAGAAAAGTTATTGCAAAAATATATGTTGATCCCTAGACACTTTTGATGTGTGTATGTTATTACTTGCTGCTACGGAACCCTTTATGGGCGAGTCCGACTAGCTCTTGGCCGGTTTTTAATATTCTGATTTCGTATACTTCGAATTTCAGTTTGACGAGTAGCGTATTCTGATTTTTTACGTAATAAACGATGCGCTATGGTATTACGTTCCTGTTCTAGCGTTTTATATGCAGGATCCTGACGCAAAATACGGCGTGATGCAATGTCACGTTCCTGTTCGTGTTCCCTGTAAGTAGGATCCTGACGTGAAATAAGACGCGAAACAGTATCGCGTTTTTGCTCCGTCTTGCGTCTGCGAGGTACTGAACGTTGCAGTTTTTTTGACTCTTTGTCTCGCTCTCTTTTTTATTTTTAGTGTCATCACTACATCTGGATAATCTTTTTCGTTTGAGATTATTCTCTAATATCCTTGACGATTTTCTTTTACAAGCAATAAGAGGAGTACTTTTCACTGGACTGAAATTACTATTTATAGGGGCGTTCTGATTATAGGAACCATTAGAATTTTCTAATGTTTTATAGAAAACAGGAATAGAAATCGGGTGAACAGTTTTCTCTAAAACCTTTATTTCACTACAGTTCGATAGTTTATTGATTTTTGGTGCCTTTTTTTATTTCTTTCATTAATACGTTTTCTTTCTAACTTAGTGCCACTATACCTATTTGTTTCGGGGATGTCCACCACGATTAATAACTGTAGACGAAAATTCTGTTAGCTTATGTGTTATAAGAATGTTTAAAGTATGACTTCTTAAAGACTGTACATTTTTAATATTACATGGATCAAGACCTAGCACAATTGAAGTACTAAATGTTATTGCGTATAAGCCGCAATCAATCAAATTCGGTTGTTTTTGTAAAACAGGAAATATGATTTCATTTTCTAGAATGTTACTACTATCTGAATACTCTGCCTGTATTTTACTAAGATTTGTATATAAACTATCATAAACTTTGAGCGTATGAGATGAATAATAGACACAAACCCAATGCCCAACTTTTGAAAAATCGTCAAAATTAGGACGAAAAAAACCTGTAGAAAATTTGAATTCGAATCAACACGAAGAGCTTTTTGGCGTAATCTCTCTGTTGTTATCTCATAAACACTTCGGTTTTGATATCCATGACACACAACATCTTCTTCAACATAGGTATCTTACCTTTATCCAACAGATAGTTATAATATGATAACTGTACAGAAGTCATTTTCAATGTGGAGAAATATTTTTCGTGAAATAATTTTGTAATAAATCTTACTACTATAGAAACGACGAAAATGATCACATCAATAAACAAGAGCCTGGGATACGTCTGCAGCATAGGGAGCCGACCGCGCGAATGAGCCGCGCGGGCCTTATCTCTGTGACATAGACTCGACCCACCACACTCGCAGCGCAGCGCGCATCACACACAATAATACTACTCCAGCCAATACGACATTGAATGCTTCAAAAACCTCCGATTTTGAATTTTCTTTCTTTAAATTATTAATCAAATATCAACAAACAACCCCTAAAGAAAATTATAGGGCTTTCTGTTTAATAAAAAATCTGACCCAAATTGGTACGCACAATATTGAGTGATTTACCATGTTATTTTAATATCATGGACTTCTTATAGGTTTTCCTATAATCTATAAAAAGAAAACTAATTTCTGTATTTTTTTCAAAGTTTTAGGTTCAGTAGTTTCGGAGGTAAGGGGGGGAATGGTCAAATTTCGTCTATTTTCTTGAATAACTTGGAAACTATTTATTTTTAAATTACAAAAAAAATACATTTAAGATCTTCTCAACAAGACCTTTTATTTGATATGTCAGACGATGCAGTTTTCAATTATTTTTTTTTAATTTTCCCCTTCCCCCCAAAAAATTACCTCCTACATACAGATTTCATCTATTCATGTTGCACCTCTGTGCTTGGGTCACAGGAATTGATATGTGTACCAAATTTGACAACGCCAGATCCTGCCCCACCTTTCAGCCCAATTTACAGGAAATATAAATTAATGAAAAATATTAAATTAAAATAAGACCCCTGATTACTTAACTGTTATTCTGCAAAAGATGCGTTTTAAAAGTTAGTGTTAAAAGGATTTCGAAAACCCAAAAACCATTTCCTGTTTTCATCGCGGCTATGTGCGTTACTCAATAAGCATACCCACGCTGAGAAAATGACACCTTTTAATGTGTTATGTACGGATTTAAATATGTAATATTCAGTTTTAATATCACATTATTTCCATTAAGTGTGTGTAATGAAAATAATGTATTTTAATATAAATCACACAATGAATGTACACACTTAAAATATTTCGCAGTTGAGCGTGAAGATTAAGTGCAACGAAACGTCAAAATACCAAAAGTGGAAACATGGACTTATCATAAAAAATGGACTGAGAACTTCATGTTGCATATTACAAAAAATTAGATATACGTATTACGAAGAATTAGAGCAGTGGTGGCCCAGTGGTATCGGCCTCGACTTACGAGTAGTAGGTCGTGGGTTCGAACCCCGTCAGGCGCATTACTTTGTGTAATTTATTTCAACACTACTGCTCTCAAAAACGGTGAAGGAAAACATCGTGAGGAAACCGGCATGTTCTAGAACCAAAAATTCGAAGACATGTGGCATCTACCAACGCGCACAGGGCCCGCGTGGTAGATTATGGCCCACTCCCTCTCACAGAGAGGAGGCCTGTGTCCCAGCAGTGGGAACATTTATAGGCTGATGATGATGATGATGAACCGAAACTGTCACAGCTTAGATTGTTTTAGTTTGAGACGAAAGAGAGAATCACGTTGGAGGCGCTTGTCCTTTTCTTTAATTTTGCACGAAGATAACATTGGTAGAGAATTATTACACTTACTAGCTTACCTACCTACTTCATTTTTTTTAGTTATAAGATTGATTTCTGATGTATTTTTGTATATTTATGCAATTGTATATTCTTAAAATGACGTAGTCCAATTATGATCTTAGCTTGATTTTTTTTTAAGATGAATTATATAATTATTACAATCTTAAGTACTTAATAAGCTAATAATAATAATTAAATAAACTAACACAGACCGTCAAAATATTCATCCACATCGCTGTCAACGGGATATGTGCCCAAGACGCTGGCAGCATTGCGACGTTGGATGGCGTTGAATCCAGCCCTCTGGTCACGCGAAGATCGACTAATTCGTCGCTGATAGTCCAATAACGCGTAACTACCATTGTTAAAAACCGCGTAACTACAAAAAAAGCAAAAATGAGATTTCGCGGCTGTAGGTAACTGATTGTGATTGGCATCGACCTGTGCGACAAATTTTTGAATTGATCAATAAACAGAGGAGTAAATCAAAAATAACAATACCGCGGATCTTTGGACGAACAAGTTACGACCAGAAAACCGCGTATATGCGCCAGTTTGTATAAGAATTTGCAGTGCGTATGTGACGCTTCGGTTAAAAATTGCTTCTTTACGGCATCACTGGATTATATTGAATGCAAGCATATCACACGTATTCTATACGCTATGGTTATTTAAATTGGGATGTTTAATATTCTAAAAATGAGTAATTTGGTGTGTAAACAGCGACGACAGGAACTACCTCGGTTTGAAAAATTCTCGGCCTAACCTAGATTTGAGGGTAGTATGTAAATAAATTTGTACTCATTCGATAGCTTGATTATTTATTATCACGTCTCATTGTAAATTGCTTTTTTTTTATTTAAGATATTTTATTTCAGGCAATCTGCTACTCTTCCAGGTAATGGAAAAAATCTTAAAGTGGCTCCGTGACTAATACTTTTTCATAACTAAAATAATGCTATATCAAATCAAGTAAGGAACAAAAAACAAGTCACGAGGATCTGCTCCTTCGTATTCCATGGTAAAAAAGTGGGCAGCTTTATTCAGATAGGGCAGAAAGAGCGGCAAAGATGACTCGAGGAACCGAGGGCAGTGGACGTCCTTCGTATCAGAAATTATCCAAAAAGTTTTAAAATTGTTTTAGAAGACCGAATATTAAAAGCTCATGAACTAAGTGACACTATAAGGATGAAAACGGAGTAAATGATTCATATCTTTATCAAAGCAAAAGGAATGAATAACGTGTTGGCAAAATAACTGCCGCGATTGTTAACCGCTGAACAAAAACTTAACCATGTTGAAATTGCAAGATGGTATCTGACGATCAGATACCAGCAAATTTTAATGAACATTTATGATAATCAACTTTCCTACTACAATCCTGAACTAAAACACTTGTCAAAACAGGGCAAACAGGGAGATTTTTCTAACTTGAAAGAAGTCATGTCACAAAAATCGCTAGGAAATGTGAATGGAATCAGTGTTTTGGGGGTCCAAGGATTTTTGTATTTGTCTTGTTTCCGAAAGACCAAACTATAACAGGATAACAGTAAGCTAATTTATTTGATGAATTGACTGAAAAAAGTCATGAAAATTGGCGGGGATTTAGTAAAAACTAAGGCTTTTTACAGGATATTGCACCGGCTCACCATTTATTTTTACGACATCTATTTAATCTCTTTCTTATTATCTTTTCTCAATAATTATCTACATTTTTAATAAATTGACTTAACTTGTTAGAAATACAGATAATTAGGGGAGAGATTTGTTAAAAATATAGATAATAATTGTAGAAAAAAGATTGTTTCTAGATATTTTTAGTTAGTTATAATTTTGATACTGTTTGATTTGTTTCTGTTCTTAAAAAGATTTATTATATATTATAATAACTATGTATATTTTTATTTGACGTTAAAGTTAATAATTGCAATTTAGCAGCATTAATTACAAGCTGAGGAAGTATAAAAAAGTAATAATGTTGCCTCTATTACTTCCAATAGGTGTGTTCATACTTGTTGGTATATATTTGTTGTTCTTTTATAAAAATATACTACGAGTATCTATTTATGATTAAACATAATCATTTTAATACTTAACTTTATTAAATAAATGAATAATCGATGTATAAAATTATTTTTTTAATTTATAATTTCACGTAAGTACTGTCTATAATCCAAAATCGTTTGAAACTATACAGCGTAAGTGACTTTCTAATTAAAATATTGGTAATACTGACTTCAAAATCAGTACATTATATGAGAGAAAACAAAACGATCCTTTACTCAAGTTCGTTCAAAGATCGGTCGATTAGTTTTTTAGAAAATTAGTTTTTTGTCTCTCCTGTAAAATCAGTGAAAGTGTAGTTACGCGGTATTTTACAGTGTTAGTTACGCGGTATTGGACTATCAGCGACGCTATGCGTTTAGCTTGATTGATTAAATAACAAAGGTTCATAACCAATAATCACATAAAATGTTCAAAGTTCAAATTATTTTTTGGTAAATCTCATAGAAATGTCATTTTAAAAAACTTTATTTCATAATATTTGTAACATGTAAGTATCATACTTTTAAATCACTTTGTGCTGACGTGTTATCTCGATAAAAAGTATGACTTTCAAAACGGACTTTCCTATTCGTCATAAAATGTTTGTGCATCCTTATTAGAAAAAGACAATCGCCTCCATGGGTGCTATCTCTACCGGCACGTTTTTAGCGTGAGTGCTCAGTCCTGACTGTATAATAAGTCCTTGTGTCAAAATGTCACAAATGACATAATCAACAAAATATTCAAGTTGATATTTGGGGGCTACGATTGTGTTTATTGAATTATAAACTAGTTAATATGATTATTTATCGTACAGCGTCCACCAGAATCTGTTATTCGTCATGAGTGCTTTTTGTGGCTAAACCAACATTGTAGAAAATCAAATGTGAATACTGTAATACCCAACCTAAATGTAATATTTTTCTTACATTTCAAAGGTAACCGCACATTCTAAAGGTATGTAAACATGATTTTAGTTATTAACTAGCATTGTCCTTTCAATCCTAACCATGAGGTTATACGGAATACAATGGAATGTGTTACAATCTAATAGTGACATCTAGCGTCGAATAGCGGAACTTACTTATGATGTACTTTTTATACATTTAAACAGAAACCGCATCTTTTAAAGGCATGTAAACATGATTTTAGTTATCAATGATAAAGCACAAACAGAATGCTACATTTGGCATGGTTGGAAACCAACTTTTATTAGGTGGGTTATAGCTCTAAGTAGCTTCTGGCATTGTCTTTTCAACTCAGTGGGTGTAGTAGATTCGGAGATAATTGACTGTAAGCGACAGACAGACGGACACACGAGTGATCCCAGAAGGGTTCCGTTTTTGTATTCGGACGTACGGAGCCCTAAAAATAACGGGGAACATACTTAAAAAAAAACCGGCCAAGTGCAAGTTGGACTCGCCCATGAAGGGTTCCGTTCCGTATCTCAATATAATTATATCCCTAATTTATGCTTGCTAGCATAAATTAGGGATATAATTATATTGAGATATAAGTAAGCAATATACACAAACAATAAAAATAACTTTGTTTTTCATAGTGTTTGTATGAATGGCAAAGTTATATTTGCGGTTTTTGAAAATGTACTATATTATTATCTCAAAAACTGCTAACTGTATCTCATCCAAACCAATTTTCGTTGGAAGTTTTTGTTGAGGTCTACATTATATATTTTAGTTTTATCGTTCTCTTATTTTAGAAGTTACAGGGGGGGGGGAGGACACACACTTTACCACTTTGGAAGTCTCTCGTGCAAACTGTTCAGTTTAAAAAAAAATGATATTAGTAACCTCAATATAACATTTTTAAAGACCTATCCATAGATATCCGACACGTATGGGTTTGGAAAAATATTTTGAGTTTCAATCCTAAGTATGGGGGCACCCCCAAAATTTGTTTTGTTTTTATTTTTGTGTGAAAATCCTAATGCGGTTCACATAATACATCTATCTACCAAGTTTCAACAGGATAGCTCTTATACTTTCGACAAAAAGTGGCTGTGACATACGGACGGACAGACAGACAGACAGACATGACGAATCTATAAGGGTTCCGTTTTTGCCATTTGGCTACGGAACCCTAAAAAGAAAAGTCTGTTAAAAACTACCATTAAACAATAAACAGTTTTGACAAGAATATTAATCAAAAAGGTCCAATTAAATTGTTTTTAAACATTTACTTACTATAATGTTTTAAGACAAGCCTTGTTGAAAATGAGAATGAAAACTAAGTTTTCATACTCGTTACAAAACTTGTTGATTGAAAAGTGGGAGTAAACGCGAGTCAATTTGAGATTCAAATAGTTTTCAGAAGCATTTCTGAATGATTGACAGCGCTCCAAACATCGTAAATTCTTGGCTATTTATAAACACGCTCAGACCTAATAAAATGTCGGAACATAAAAGTTTATGCAGAAATAATCCAAGAAAACGGTGCTCGCTCATGGAAAAAAGTTATACTAGCGAAAGTCTAGACATTAGAAAAACTTCCTTTAGTTATAGACATTCTTTGGAGGTATTAATAACTCGGAGATTCTAAATAGTTCTAAAGTTAGAGAACTTGAACTCGAAAAGTGGTCATAACTTGAACCTTAAAAAATGGCACCGTATGTTTCAGAGATAAATAGACTGAAAATGACCTCTCCCATCCTATTCAATATAAAAATCTTCCCAGGACACACCGTATTTATGAATGTTGCGGTCAGACTACGAAAATATCCAGGCGGTACGTGCCGTAGGGTAGACGGAGCATGGGAGAGAAAAAGAAAATGTTTATACCAAATATCAGGTCGCCCTAGGAAGACACACTGATCTTAGGTGAAGTGCTTCAGAAAGGTCGGGTGCATAGCACCAGACGCATGAATTTAGACGAGGCGAAAGGAGTATGTATTGTAGCAAGTGGCGATCTGTGTTTTTCTGCCTACCCCTATTCATGGGAAAAACGCATGAGTTTGTGTATGCGATAATCGATTTTTTTTTCTTAATTTCCTAAGTTCAATATTTTGGAAGTTTTCTCCTAGATAACTCCCAATCGTTTCAACCTAAAATCAGAAAAAATCCCAATCTAATAACGATGTTACTAGGCTTATTACAATATCCATTAGCTTCAAAAGCTGGTGGCCGGATTTAAGCTATGGTTTAGAGCTCATGCCAAAATCCGGCCTTGTTTTCCAAACGATGCGTTTGTTTGCCTCTAGCGTATTAATTTAATACTAAAGTCATAAGGATGACCTTAATCATATCGATATTTATTTGTTTTCAACTTTTACTACCTTAAACTTATCGTCTAAATATACGATCCTTATAGAATAGTCTTTTACCTAGTCCAACAACACGGACTGTCTGAATAATTTTGATTGTTTAACTTTAGCCTATTCTATCCCACTGCTGGACAAAGATATCGTACAATATCTTCTAGGAGGTTTTATCCTGTGCGTCCTCGAACTAACACTCGTACGCATTCAAATAAGTCCAATATTTCAGCTGTGGGAGTGATATTTCAAAGTAGGTCCGATATTGAGTAAAAAACAATTTCATACAATATTTTAATCTTTATTCATATACTTACCAGTAAATTGCCATTGAAATAACTTCGGAAATCGGGAGCAGAGAATTGATTCTATCAAACTTACCTGCTTAAAGTATCCTGGACAACACAACAACAACAAACTGGAAAATAAAATCAGTTTTTTTTTTTGTAACGTAACATAAAACAAAACTTGGCCCATGAGGGGTTTGATCCCACGACCTTCGCGTTATTAGCACGACGCTCTAACCAACTGAGCTAAAAGGCCGATGGTTTTCAGGTCCAAAATTGCTTCAGTTTCAGCCGACAACATCCTGAATTTCATGATCTGTAAGCTTTAGAACACAATAATGAAATTAAAAACAATGTTCCAATTCAATGGACACCACAAAACTCATGAAAACCAAACCTTTATTCCCTTAGTAGTAAGGGCTGGTTTTATCAGTCTCGCTGAAAATACCAGTGATCTCTATGAATGTTGAAGTAAGGTTGCTTTTCGGTTGCTATTGTGTAAGGACTACATTTTTTTTTCGTTGAAATCCTGACGTAGGATGCAAGTAGATGATAATGTGTATAATAGAGCAGTGGTGGCCCAGTCGTATCGGCCATGACTTACGAGTTTGTAGGTCGTGGGTTCGAACACAGCCAGGCGCTTTAATTTTTGTAATTTATTTCATCACCACTGCTCTCAAAACGATGAAGGAAAATATCTTTATGAAACCTGCATGTCCTAGAACCAAAAATTCGAAGACATGTGACATCTACCAACCCGCACTGGGCCCGCGTGGTGGATTATGGCCCACTCCTTTTTTCAGAGAGGAGGCCTGTGTCCCAGCAGTGGGAACATTTATAGGCTGATGATGATTATCGTAGTCGCAGTGTATGTCGGTGCTTTCATAAAGAAGCAGATTATCGGTACATGTACATGTACATGATAGACACATGTGACCGATAGTCTGTAAAAATTCGCAATGTAACAATTTATCGATACTAACAATGCCCAGCACTATGTATACAACATATTGCTCCTGTGGTCGACCGCGTTTTATTTGGCTATTCAACAACAAAGCACATTCGTGTTGTTTCCTGAATACTGAAGCTTGGGGCGCCTTCTGTTGTTGGTCGCTTTGTATATAATTATTATTTTGGAACTGTAGGTACAAATAATGTATACATTACTAGCAGTTACGTCCGCTACAATTGGGAAATTATCCCACAGGAACATACAATCGGGATAAATCTTTCCCATGTGTTTATCCATATTATAAACTATCTGTTTACCAAATTTTATCCAAGTCTGTTTACTGGTTTTTTGATGGGAAAACTTCTTTAGCAGCGTTGTACACTTTTTTGTAATGGGTAATAATTTTATTGTTAAACTCGCGTCAAGATCACGTGACCTCGATTGAAAATTCGTAAGACGAAGAGGCAAACGATAGCTTGTATTTTAATCGTGAACGCCATCTATCGAGCATATATGAAAACATTTGTGATTTGACACCTGTACGACACTAACAAGATATAACAAAATTCGTTAATTTCATATCTGTACCACTCCAGTTTTAAAATATAACACAGTAATAAAAAAGTTTTCGCTTCTACCGGAACTCCCGGAGTGCAACCAGTCGTTTTTTTGTAGAAGAGTAACAAACATACATACATCCAAACAAACTTTCACGTGTTTAATATTAGAAGGAAGTAGAAATATAATATAAGTAGGATAGGATAGGAAGTAAGAAGTAGGATTCAGGTATACATATATTAGATATTTATAAGGAATACTAGCGGCCCGTTACGTGCTTCGCTACGTATAAAGTGAATTACAAAAAACTTTTTCAAAAAAAAATGTAACCGCCTTCAAAAACCACCACAAAAAAGGGTAAAATAACCTACAAAATAACTTTTCTTTCAGAAGTCGGTGCCTTTATTTTTTATCATTTCATTGTCTTTTTTGCCACCGACTTCTGAAAGAAAAGTTATTTTGTAGGTTATTTTACCCTTTTTTGTGGTGGTTTTTGAAGGCGGTTACATTTTTTTTTGAAAAAGTTTTTTAATTTTACTCTTTTTAGTTTAAATATTCAACCCAAATTCTTGTTAAATAAATCATTCTCTGACATGTGCACTAAAATTTTGTAATCCGTAGCACCGGTAACAACATCGCTCACGTGCACAATAAGCTAATAAAATTCCCTAAGTATCTCAAAAACTACTAAACCGATTTTGATGAAAGTTGCAGTATTCCGTAAGTTAAACAATACCTAGTACAACAAAAAAAGAATTACTTAAATCGGACTTGTAGTTCCGAAGATATGCGAACACAAACTAAATCAGTCGATGCTTACTCCTTACTGTTAAGGAGTTGTACCTTCCATCATCAGCTCAGCTACATGAGATGATGATTATCATACGCAAGTACTTAAATTACTTCATAAAATTTGCGAAAAACGATGTGCGGGCCTATAAAATTTGAGGGTTGCCCTCGATTTCCCCGAGATCCCATCATCAGATCCTGACCTGATGATTATGGGACCACTTGGGAAGTATACCCTTTCAAACAAAAGAAAAAAATTCCAAATCGGCCCAGGCGTCTTCGAGAAATCGGGGAACATACATAAAAAAAAAAAAAAAGATTCCGACGAATTGAGAACCTCCTCCTTTTTTTGAAGTCGGTTAAAAAATGTGATAAATGAAGAACAGGTCGACCGATTTATGTGCAAACTTCACATAAACCATCTACTAAATAGTCCGAACCAAGCCTTAACATTTGGTTTGGATAAGGTGAGCCAATTCTTGAGTTGTAAAATTACAACGAAAAGTGGCATTGCTTTTTATATATTTTTATGTTTTTTTTTTTATGTATAGATAGATTAGTTATTAGGTGAACTTACTAGGATTTATCACTAGAAGTGTTTTTGGGCGTATTGCCGTGAGTGTTCAAGACGGCTGGCTCCCGGGGCGACTACAAGCAAGTGTAGGAGCGATCTTGCGGATAGCAAGTTATGGGTAGCTCACCGATAAGGACCAGGCCCCCTAGCCAAGTCACAACAAGTCGCAAACGATAATCGTAAACGCTTGGTACTTCCCAATAGATTTCCAACTTTATAGCCTAGCGCCTAAAGTTGAAAATCTATTAAAGATTTCTGAGCGTTAGCGACAGGAAAGATCGAAAACGATAAGCAATCTTCACTAGATCTTCAACGTTAAGCCTCCTGCAGACACACGCGATTAATCGTGCGGGGCGACATGTCGCGGTCCATTCGCAGTATTTTTAGAGTGGAAAATAGCTTGGCTCGTTGTCGCAGCGCGATTAATCGCGTGTGTCTGCAGGAGGCTATATACCCAAGAACATAAAGTTGAAATCTATTAAAGCCCACTCAGCGTTTGCGCTTATTGTTTGTAACATGGCTACAGGGTCAGGTGGCCTTCAATGACGTCTTAAAGCGAAGTTTCTCTGTGGGAACGAGATGGCGCTAGACGAATTGTATAGGTCTATCTCTTTCCCACAGTGAAACTACTCTGTCTTAAAGCGACAGTCAGACAGAAAGCGAGTCGATATGGGCGGCGTCGCGTTGTGTTCCTCATGCGCATCAAAAAATAATCCACACGTAGTTTTCTTTAGTTACGTAAACCAAAATTGACGAAGATACGACACTTTAAAAATTGCCAATACGTCACAAGCAAGTACAGTTTTCACTTGCTTCTGACGTCACTAACTTTGATGCGCTATAAGTTTATAACATGCATTGTAATTAAGCATTGTAACCGACGGGTGTGTGTGGGTTAGGCCTTCTCTTAGGGTTGACGGGATTTTACGCTACGTGACGGTGATGTGAATATTTAGTTTCTGAAGCAACGAAACAGCCAAGCCATACATTTTTACTGATATGTACTAGAATTTGTGAAGTTAGGGTCGGTAGAGTTAGGCCGTGTAGATTCCGAAGTTTGGCTTAACATGAGATCTGATATCTTTTTCACAGGCTAAACATTATGTGGTCGTCTGGCAACATTTTACATTAAATGTTTTTGGTGGGATTTCAGTTCTTTTTGTAAGTTGCTAGGCAGACTTAATTTTTTTTTCTTTTTTTTTATATTATGTTTTTGGGAAGAAAACTTCCCAGTGGCGTTAACGCAAGTTTGACAATAATTATTAATAGGTTTTTTAGTTACTGTATAGTACACTGTCTACAGTACCGTGTACATGTACATGTCCTAATTCATAAAATTGGTGAAAATCTCATTCAAACTTCCACCTAATTTTAGGGGATGGGGTGCGAAAGTTATAAGCTTATCTGGGGGCATGATAGTGTTTTTTATAACTTTTTTTTATAACGTCCACCCCCCCATTTTAGGGGATGGGGGGTTAAAGTTATAAGTTTATGATTTTTTTTTGTTGGTTGTATACTAAACTGAGATTACATACCAAATTTCAGCTTTCTAGCACTTCAAGAAGTAGCCAAACATTTTGATGATCATCAGTGTGTCAGTATGTCAGTGACGAAATCGGTGTATTTTAGATATCAATAAAATCTAAAGTATTAGAGCTATTCAATTGAAACTTTGTAGGTTTAATAAGTCTATTATTGACATCATATCATGAGAATATGAACTATCTGGTACGACGGAAACCAACTCTATGATGGTTCAAAAAAACGACGAAACACTTCGAGAAAAGGTAGGTAGTGCCCTTGCGCTTCGCTTGGCTCGTCTCGGCAGGGCCACTACCGTGGCCCCAGATTCATCGCTATCCCTATTATACTTCAAGCTGTCACTGAAGCTTGAATGAAAGAAAAAAACTGTGACATTAATTTGATATCATCTTTCAATACTATTTTAGTTCTCTTTGTTCAAAACCAATAATTGAAAAACTGTCACTGAATTTTAAACACTTAAACAAGTAACTTGCCTTTCTACAAAATATTCATTGAATAAAAATCATATCAGTCATCCTTGAATGGGCTACTGAAAGGGCTGAAAACAAGATGATTCAGTTTTTTTCAGACAGGACGGTTATTTTTCATTGTCAAACTGAAATTGTCCAGTCGCCTGGGGAAATTAAGGTTGTAATCATAGTTAGGGTGAAATGATTCAGGTAGGCAGCAAATGTTTAAACGCTTTGGGGGCACGGACAGGTGTGGGGCTAATTTTTTTTTGACTTGGACACGTCTTTTCGGATTTTTTACAAGATATATTTCAACACCCTGTTAGACCCTTAGCACATAGTGTATTTTAGACGGCTACAATTTAAATGCTCATCAATAATTCTTTTTGTATACCAAAATGGATAAATGGTCACAAAATCTAAAACTCGCTTTAGCAAGATTTCAGGGACACCCCGAAGTTCGGTTTTTTTAGGTTCCTTTAAACCCTGCAAACAGAAATAGAAGCCCCGCAAAGCGGGGCTTCGTCGACCCTGCTTAGGTCGATTTTTTTAAAGGATTTATTTTATAATATTTTAGGAAACATTATTTGGTGACCATTTATCCATTTTGGTAACCGTTTAGAATTTTTTCGGTAGTAAAATAGGTACTTTTTTGGGCGGCGTTTAAACACAAGCCATTTTAAACGCGCAGTCAACGCGCTGATTACGCACGCTTCAAACGAGATTCAAACGCACCTTTGCACACGGAGCGATCGTGAAACGCGCGTCTAATGTGCGTATACGCGCCAACAATCAACCTACCTAAATCTGACAAACTTTAATAGATTTTAAACCTTATCACAGTAGCGGAAGGTAAGTTTTATATTTGTAAAATTTGACAGTTTCGGGTAGGTTTACTTGCTGGCGTCTGTACTATGACGGTGAGTGGAATTTTTCTTTCCGTAACAAAAAATGTGTAGATATTCATAAAGAAATAATAACAGTGTATTATTCACTATCTTAACATAATCACAAGACCAAAACGGAAAATTAAATGTTAATTAAAACAGAAATTAAAAGCTCTATTATTACCGAAACACGTCGTATCTGATAAACTTAAAACCTACCTTAACATTAAGGTAGTACAGTCCTGTGTTGTAATAATTCATCCTTATTAACTGTAATTTATTATTTACCTCCCAGTTGTTTTGAAATACTGCCTTCTTAATTACTTAACGCGTTACTGTAGTCTTATTGCGATTATTTTTCACAATGTGTTGAGTACCAAGAGATAGGTAGGTACCGTCGCTAAAAGAGACAAGTTTCCATGCAGCTATTTGAAACGGTTTTCGCATGTTGTTGTATCTAATTTACAATGTGGTCAATCTGAGGCCTTATCATGAGTTTTAACTTATTGTGACGTAAAGTAAACTGGAACTTTGACATTAATTTCAAGGAAACAATTAGTTCCTTCTTCGTACATCAGAGGCGCTGTTCCATTTTTCCATAAAAGAAACGCTGTAATACAGAGACCTTGTAGCGTTACGCCACCTTTAGGGGTAGAGCAGGGGTCTCACGCCGTCCACCGAGATGCTGCTACCAAGGATGCTATGCCATGGATGCCGTCGAAGTTAGCGGCCACGAAGGCAAGGCCGGCTATGGGTCCAGGGTTTATGTCCACCGAGACATCACACACATCGTCCTCCAAGAGGAAGCTGGATTTGGAGCTCGTAGTACTCGAGTCGTACTGTTTGTGTAACAGTTTTAAAAGACACAATGGAGTTTAATAAATACTTAGTTTATTGTAAAATGAGAGAATAAAGTTACACACAGCACATGCTGTTGGAGCCGTGGCAAAAATTGAAGTCCTAGAAAAGAATTGAAGGTGACGCAATGACACATTGAAAATTCGAAACATGATTTTTTTTTAAATATTTGAACAATAAAAAGAACTTAAAGTAAAGAGGTTGAAGGAACAGAAGAGGTTAGATACCTCTCTGTTACAACCTTATAGAGGCTATCATGAGTTTTCAGTTATTGTCACGTAAAATAATACTGGAAGACGCTGTAAAGTAAAATAGTGAAAACTCGTGATAAGGGCTCTTATCATGAGTTTTCACTCATTGTGACGTAAACTGGAACTTGACATTAATTTCTAGGAATAAAATAGTTCCCTCTTCGTACACAGGAGGCGCTGTTCCATTTTTCTATACAAAAAACGCTGTAATACTGGATAGACGTTGTAAAGTAAACTAGTGAAAACTCTTGATAAGGGCTCTGGTCTAAGCGGTGAGGGGCGACGGGGGGCGAATAAAATATTAGTTACTTTGTAAGGACGCGAATTCGTCACTGGTAATTAGGTCATGAATGGAATGATGAATCTTCTTCTTCTTCTTTGTGTGCCAATGAAATCAAATTGCATCCGACGAATACGTAGCTACCCGTACATCTCTGTCATTTGCCTCGTTCAAATCCTGGAAGGTGTAGGTGGTTGGGCAGGATGGGCACGTAAGGAGGTGGGACATATCCTGTTTGAGGCGCGCGTGGAACACAACGCGTCATCGACCCGGGCATGGTCATATATCATGGTCCTAATATCCTAGCCCTAGCATGACTTTTCACATTTTTGTGGCGAAAAGTAAACTGAAACGATGGCGATAAGGGCGTCTTCACATTACGTCGCACGCAGTGCGGCAGCAGCGCGACAGCCGCGCGATAGCAGCGGATGCCTTCTCATTACAAATACAGCCGCGCGACTAAGGGTGGCCAGTACGTACGATTGCAACACTGGCTCGAAGTCGACTCCGTCCAGTAAGGACAATCACGTGTCGCGCGGCTGTCGCTCTGCTCTTTTTAGTATGGAATTGCCTGCCGCCTGTGAACAGCGCGTCTGTCGCGCTGCTATAGTCGCGCTGCTGCCGCTCTACTTACGACATAATGTGAAGGCGCCCTAATTTGATGGAATAAATTAGTTCCTCTTTCGTACTAACAGGCACTTTAAAATTTTCCATACAATAAACGCAGTAAATACTTCAAGTAGGGGCCTATGCACACCACGTTTTATAAACGCGCCGTCGACGCGCGTTTTAGAAACGCGCGTCGACGGTGCGCTTTTGTCAAACAGAACAGTTTGTTGTCGCGATACAAAGCGTCAAGCGCGCGTTTGCATCGCGTCTGTATCGCTACAAACGCGCGTTAACGGCGCGTTTAGTAAACGTGGTGTGCATAGGCTCTAAGCCATAAATAAAATACAGAAACCTTGTAAAAAGGCCTCTTACCTCTTTTGCTAACCGTACATAAAAATACACTTCTGAAAAATCTCCGAAACAAGATAAATAATATGTTTCAGCCAGACTGCTCTTGAAAAGGTTGTTCACTCGATTTTCAGGAGAATTATGAATGTTCCGTATGATCATATCTCACACATTTGTATAGATATAAGTTTCATTGTCCCCAGAGAAAACATGATTATTTACACATAGGGGCAAAAATACTCTTGTGAAAATAATTCTTTTGTCCGCTTATTTGCTTATTGTATCGTATTTTTTTTGTAAGTTATTGTAAATATTTTGGCTATCAGCTAACTTGATCAATATTTAGGACTTTTAAAAAATGTAAAAAAGAGAAAATATATTTTATATCAAAACTGTCTAGTGTAGAACAAGTCTACAGAAAGAATAATGCGAACTGTTTTTCTATACATTCTGATTGGCATTTATTAAATTTATTTTTAGAGTACCGTACCATATTTTTTTTACGTGGTAAAATCATATTATCCAATGAGTCCTCCCACCCAGGGCAAGACGGGAGGGACTGTCCGACTTGTACTGACCAAAATCCACGGTGTCCTTCAATAGCCCTTTACATTCCGGGGCCACGGTTACCTGATGAAAAGAAAAGAAAGAAATAAAGAAAATCAGTTTATTTAGCAAGCCATTAAACACAAAATTACAATTAAAAATTGATGAGACAGTCCCGCGACCTCGGCAGGCTTTGGCCCTCTAAGGGGTTCTTGTCAGGCTGTCAGATTAATGAGAGCTCTTTGAGGCGTCGACCCGTGCATGGTCCATGACGGACGGCGAGTCGCCCATTACTCGCCGTCCGCATGCCCAAGTACCGAACCATAAAAAGAAAAGAAAGACCCAAAATCACTTCGTCTGTGTCTGTTTGTCTGTCAGCCTTTAAGATCCCTTGTTTTGCGAACGCGTAGACGTAGATTTATCTATTGGAAATAGACCCTAGCCGTCGTACCACAAAAACTTTTAAACGTCTGTTGAACACTTGGTCAAAGAAACGATGGATGGATTGTCTAAGGAATGATATGAAAGAAAAAGGAGTATATTATAAGGGAGAATGGAAGAAGAAAATGTGTTGCGCCGACGCCATGTAGAATGGGATAAGGACAGGAAGAAGAAGAAGAAGTCTGTTGAACACTTGTCTAAAAATATGTGAGATTATGACGTTGAAATAAGGTCCGTTTTGCAGTCACATTTTTTTTAGACAAGAACCGTCGTACCACAAAAACTTTTGAACGTCTGTTGAACACTTGTCTCAAAAAATGTCAGATTATGACGTTGAAATAAGGTCCGTTTTGCAGTCACACTTTTTTTAGACAAGTGTTCAACAGATGTTTCAGTTTTTGTAGTAAGGCTGGAAGTGTTCAACAGATGTTTAAGTTTTTGTAGTAAGGCTGTAAGTGTCCCTTTGGCATCACATCATCTGTGAAGCCTTTTCCCAACTGTAAGGGGTCGGTTTCCAGTCGAACCAGATGCAGCTGAATATCAGTATTTTTCACGCAGCGACTGCCTATCGGACCTCCACAACCCAGTAACTGGGTAATACGATACCCCATCGTACTAGACTGGTTGTCATGCCTAAAACTGTTCAAAGATGAAAAAAGAAGGCCGTACCAATGTGAAAGAAAACAGCGATAAAAAGTAAAGCTTAAGGTCACCAAATTAGAATTTACTTCACGTCCTAGCTCCAAAACCTTATACCTAATTTTTCTGGCCTGCAAAACCCAGGCCATTTTTCAGGCTAAAACCCTCCCTAGACGTCTGCTCATAACGTTAATAACGCTTTTTAAAATAACCCTCCGAACTAAATCAGACGGAGGACTGAAAAACTGTCATCCTCTGAAATCATAAATCAAACAATTTTCAGCGCTAACACCTTTTTTCATTAGAATTTTTCAGTGAATTCCGATGGAAATTTTAATTTTAAATGTAGTGTGTTTTCGATGCTTGGTCGCTTTTTTTATCGTGGTAACTGGGTAATACGTACGTACCTCATAATAAGACTGGTTGACTTTAGATCTTCTGACTAACAGTAATCCTTGTCAAAAATCTACAAATGACAGCCGGGACCAACGGCTTTACATGCTTTCGGAGGCACGGAGGAAACTCGCTATGACAGATGGTCACCCATCCACAGATCAACCTCGGTCAGCACGGCTTAATCCGGATGATCGGCTTGTGCGGCTGTAACTATTTAACCACGCGCTCCCCAGAGCCCCTTTGCCATCTAACATGTGAAATACACAAAGCCTCAAAAAATAGCATTTAAATGGACCTTTGCCCATTTATAACATTAGAACGAAAGTATGATTTACACAATAAAACCTTTCAGACTACCAAAGCCACCCTAAAAAAAAGGTATAAAAATAAAAACTGCAGCCATTTTAAAATTGCTGATGCCTAAACCATTTTTTTGCAATCAAAAGCTACCGACATTCTACCGTTGTACGAAATACGGTCGGAAAAGCGAAACACAAGGACTTTCAACATCGGTTTTGAATCGGAATAGGTACACAAATACAAAAGGATTCAGTACAATTGCAGTTTTGAGCTCGCCGCAGCTTTGCAGTATTTTCCACCTGGTGCTTATTTCTTTTTGGCTAGTTGCTCTCTGTATGAATATTTTTGTGTAAAATGAGTTTGTAACATTTCAAAATATGGAGCATAATACCTCCTTCTGCAGTTATTACCAACGAAGGAGGCGACGGAATATGTGAGGTAGAGGACATCCTCCATCTCACTACCCCGCTGCGGGAGATGTCCAGTTTCTGTAACGTATACGCGGGCTGGCGAGTAGCGAGTAGCTCGCCGCCCGATCAGACACCAGACCTGGATCGACGGCGCCTATTGTTCCACGTGCGCCTCTAGCAGCTGACGGGGCCTCCATAGGCTGAAACGTAAGAGACAAAAAAAATAGTTTATTTTTACCCGACTACGGCAAAGCCAAAAGGAGGGTTATGATTTTGACCGGTATGTATGTATGTTTGTCTGTTCCCTCATAACTTCTAAACTACTTATCATTACTTGACAAATGAGGTGTCGTTAGAAGCGTCTCAGTTGTCCGCTGGTTATAGGGTCCTCGTAGGTGACGTGTCACCAAATCCAATACGGTGTCCTCTAGGGGATGAAAATTCGTAACCGAAAAAAAAATATTTTCGCACAGTATCGACATGGGTATCATGAGCACATTTGAAATATAGATACATTATATTATTATAGCTTTTACTAGCTATTGTGCCTGTTTCTAACAGTGTCAACATGGGTATCAAATGAAAAGGCTTAATGAGTACATTTTAAATTCACTCGCTACTTTGCTTATTATACAAATAACCCCAAAATAGTGTAAATAAAAAATAAGTCAAAATAACTAAAACCCGACTACGAAAAAATCGCACACTGAAAAGTATAAAACAAGAACAAACCGTGTTACAGAAATTTTTAAGTAATAGCCGTGGTCGTATGCCACCTGCGGTTGTTTCAGACCGGAAACGCACAGGCCGGTGGCTTGCTTAGCGCCTAGAGCCTAGCGAGTCACCTTAGTATAACGAACGTTCGAAAATGTTCGTGAACGGCCGCATTGCGCGCTTGACACCTAGCTAATCGTCAAGCGCCGCCGTTCACGAACATTTTCGATTGTTCGTGACTGGCTAGGCTCTAGGCGCTAAGCAAGCCACCTGCCTGTGCGTTTCTGGCGTCACACAATCTTTATTGGCTACGCATACGACCACGGCTATTACTTAAAATTTTCTGTAACACGGATTGTTCTTTTTTTATACTTTTCAGTGTGCGATTTTTTCGTAGGCGGGTTTTAGTTATTTTAACTTATTTTTTAGTCTGTAAGAGTGTGACACTCCATTCCACTCTACCCTCCCTGTTTGAAGCGGAAGGGGAGAACTCATTTTGATAATTTTACAACCCCAAAAAAGTTGACTTACAAAAAAAAAACAATTTAGAAAAGATACGTTCCATTTTAAATGAATGCGTTGGTAAAAGTAGCTTGACTGAAAGTTTCAGGTATTGCAAAGCCGAAACATAGTTAAATCTTAATTACCACAAATTTCAGATACTGTACTGATTTTAATGACCTAATTCCTGAGATAAACAACACTCCTGAACCCTCGAAGTTATCAGTTTACGGATGGGTGGCCCTCTTATTACATTATACGTAAAACATAATCTGTTTATTGGATACGGATTATCGCAAAGGCGAAACATGGCTGAGTTACACGTGGAGTTTTGAAGATATAAATACACGATGTTGACACAAATTTTTTGGCACCTTTGGCGCAATGGCTGAGCTATCGAGTTCTGCGCAGTATGTCACGGGTTCAATGCCCACATGGAACATAATTATATTAGTATGCTCTACAGGTAGTTGTTTCGGGTCTGGGTGTCTGTGTATGTAAATGCACCCATAATACAGGAAGAAATTCCTAGTGTGGCGCATCATTTTTTTTTGTGGTAAAATTATCAAGTGAGTCCTCCCACCCAGGGCTGGACGGGAGGGACTGTCAGACTCGTACTGACTAAAATCCACGGTGTTCTTTCAATAGTTCTATACAATATCTTACTTCCTACTTATTCTTTACCTACTAATATTATTATTGAGAAAGCACGCATATTTGAACGGATCTGAACGTTTGGTACGTAGAGATATGCTTTACTCTGGAATAACACATGGGATATCTTCTATCCCGATGATCCTGTGGGATAATTTTCAGTAAACACGCGGGAATGACAACCTGTTACGTTCGGTCAAGATCTATAAATGACAATTGCCAACGGCTTAACGTAATTTCCTAGGCATGGAGGAGTTCAAAATGACGGGGCCTGCCGAGGTCGCGGGACTAACGAGAAACCGTGGGCCCGGAACTTAAAGGGCTATTGAAGGACATCGTGGATTTTAGTCAGTACAAGTCTGACAGTATGGTGGGAGGACTTATTCGATGATTTTAACCGGGTTTATTAGAATAATCCAATAAAAGGTTTAACATTTGTGGAAAGTTACAACTTGGACTCATACCGTGTGTGGTTTGACGTGACGCAGGATAAAACTCTTGGAAAAACTTGGAGGACGCCTAACCCAGCAGTTGGACAGGTGGGCTGGACAAAAATCGATCACTCTTTTGTTTTTTTTAAAATTATGTTTTAGATTTCCTTTTTTTTGTATGTGTGTTTCCGTTGCTTGTGTCAAGTAAAGGTCTTTTTAGTGTTCCGCACCCAAAAGGTCAAACGGGACCCTATTACTGAGACTTCGCTGTTCGTCCGTCCGTCTCTCACCAGTCTGTATCGCATGAACCATGATAGTTAGGCAGTTGAAATTTTTACAGATGATGCATTTCTGTTGCCGCTATAACAACAATACTAAAAATAAGAATAAAATAAATGTTTTTATAAATAATGGTACAGAACCCTTCGTGCGCGAGTCCGACTCGCACTTCGCCGGTTTTATTTCTTTCGTTTTAGTAAACACTTTTTAAATTATATAAACTGTTTCACGACGCATTTTTTAAAATGAAATCTATAATAGAACTGAAATAAATCTTACTCAAAAACATTTTAGCGTTCCACTTAAGCAAATAAATTGCTCAAGCGATCATCACACTTTTATCCATCTTAGAATTACTATTCACACTTAAATTATATTTATCCGTAATGCAAATCTAATATCATGGGATGAACAAACCAGGGGTGAACGACATAGTTCATTTGCCTATGAAAGTTTTGATTCTGAAACTTGCGCGGATTCGGGCTACGATTTCAGTAGCATTTCAGGAGTCGCCCCGTGTGGATGTCGAATGTGCTCCTGTATTACGTCACGGTAACTTACGATATTTTTTCTAATAAAAAATAAAAGTTATAACATTTAAAAAAAATAATATTGGTGTGTACAGTGTTTTTTTTGTTGAAAATTTAAATTTTGGCAGTTTTTAAGTTGTTGTTGTTAAAAGTGTAATTTTACATTGAAAGTGGTTTAACAGTGAGTTGAAACTTTGTGAAAGTTCAGTGTTTAACTAGTTAAATTGAACAGGGTGAGTTTAATTGTGATTGATAACGGCTAGGGACGGTCGATTAGGTTTGTAGTTTGATTAGATTTGAGTTTGAAATAGGTTTGAAATGTTTGGGTATGAGTTATTGGTGTTATTTTGTCATGATTAATATTTATTGGAGTTTTTACTTGACTTTCAGCATTTAACAATATTTATTTTTTATGTTTATGTAACTGGCTTTTTGAATAATTGGTCCTGGGGTATACTTGCTTTGGGCATACAGCGGTAAACGCCGGTTGGTGCCTTTTTTCATTTAAAATGTTAAATGACGCCGTGACTATGACTTTACTCATACGCTTTCCAGAAGTTCAAGATGTTTAGAGATGTGTAAAGGTTTTAAGTAGCTTTTTTATTAGCTTTGATAAAGGTGAAATCTAATACATGCTGTTTTATATTTTTGGTTGACGGATTCAAGGGATGTTGAATAACATTCACATTCTAAAAAAGTTTAAAGTACCTACACTGAAAGTAAATTAAAAAAAAAAAAACTTTAACTTCTGAACTTGTCTCGAAATTAATTTTCTCGGAATAGTCGTACCGACTGCGTTTAGTGGATTTACGCTCAGAGAAAATATTAATCATTCTACCCGCTTGCGTTTTAATTTTTTTGTCATAATAAGAAACATTTAAAAAAAGAAATATAGAATTTGGAATTCGTGGCATAAGAAGAAGTGTTCCTAATTAAACTGTCATAATTGGATAACATACATACACACATACATAAGAACATTCCAAGTTCAAACTTGTAAAAAGATATTCATTTTCAATCACAAATGGATGCGAATAAGTAGGACTGAACTTCATTTTTTTGTTGACTGTACTTGTAATTTCGGATATGAGAATTCTGGGCACCCGATGGATGCAAATAGCGGACTCTCGTTCGGTGTAGTGGTCTACGGGGAGGAGGCCTTTGTTTAGCAGTGCACGTCTTCCAGCTAATAATAATGATGAATTTTGGACGATACACGACTTCAATAGTGTCATAGGAAAAACTAGGTATTTATGAATTGTGGGACAAAATTTCAGAATGAAAAATAAGCCCCATGGTTCACAAGGTGACGAATGTCTCCGGTACCTTACGGGTTTGGTACCTATCCAGTCGACTATCGCAATACAAATCTATAGGTTCGTACACAGGCACGTGTCAATGGATACCAAAGACTTAAGAGCGCATTTTCTGAAAGTTGGCAACATCGCAAATAGTTGTCAAATAATAATCTTTAATAATCTTTATTTCATATAAACTTAGTATATAGTACATTAATAACTTAGGCTAGGTACAATGTTTTCGTAAGTAAGTAATTTAAGCTTCTGTAGCCGAAGTAGGCATTGCCTGTATTTCGACTATCAGTGCCCAATCCCTTAAAATTTGATCCAGTTAGCGTTTTAGGCCTAGCGTATGAATGTAAGAGATTTCAATTATTATTAGTCTGCTAATGTTAATTTAATAAGTTGTTAATAAAAAAAAAAAAATAATAATCTGTTTTTGACCAATGAGTGTAAAAGGTAAAAAAAAATATTACCAAGTTTTAATAAAATTAATTTAGCAATGTTACTGTATGGAAATAAGAAATATGGCTCTGTAGTGCATTAATACATTGATAAGGGAATGCAATAAGTAATATAGTTACACTAAATATTTAGTTTGAAATCTAAAAACAGTATAATTGGAAACCTTCCAAATGCCCTTTTTACACCTGAAACGATGACAACATCAAATTGTTTTAATTGCATTCCTAAATCAATATTTTAGTGCACTACAGAGCCATATTTCTTATTTTCATACAGTAAATTTACCAAATTAATTAAAACTTGTAAATATTTGACAGCTATTTGCGACGTTGCCAACTTTCTGGTTATGCGCCCTTAACCCCTTCGTACGCAACGCAATGTAAGTTTGCGATACCTTATGACTTTGGTATCCAGACGACTATAGCAATACAAATCTATAGAGGTTCGTACACAAATACGCGTCAATGGATACCAAAGTCTTAAATTATCGGAGACTTGCGTCGCGCTGTAATCCATATTATATTTTCCTAACAGAAGGTAGTTCATTTTCTATTTTCATTCGTCGACATTTATACCACATTCTTGTCAGAAAATAAACAACTCAGGTTATGATTTATGTGTTTCCTCACCAAACGTACAGAAAATACATTGTATATTCGAGGCGTGATAAACATGTCTTATGGAATCCCGAAATGTAATAAATCGATGTTCACATACCCGTGGAATTTTCAATTGCGTTCCAAAGGTTTGGTTTTATTGTCAGTGGTATTTTCTTCGAAGGAAGAGCTCGTGGCTAAATCATAACATCTCTACAGGTTAAGCCGCGCTTGCCAAGGTCGTTCTGTGGATGGGTGACCATTTATCATAACGAGGTACGTCCGTACTTTGGAAAGCTCAGTTGGCCGCAAAAAAGTTGGGGATCCTCTCCAAGGTGAGAAAGTACTTCACGCCTGAACAGCTGCTTAATTTATATAAAGCGCAAGTTCGGTCATGCATGGAGTACTGCTCTCACCTTTGGGATGGATCCGCCAAATACCAATTTGATGCACTTGAGTCCATAGATAAACGGGCCAAGAGGCTAATCGGTAACGATGCTCTGGTCGCTTCAAAGCTCCAGAGCCTTGAACATCGACGCCGTGTCGCCAGCCTGTCGGTTTTTTATCGGTTACATTTCGGAGAATGTGCGATGGAACTGCATTGACATGATTCCGCCTGGCCCTTTCCATCATCGGACTACAAGACGTACGGCAATGCGCCATCGGCATATGGTGGACATCCCTCCGGTGCGTACAAAGCGTTTTGCCCAAACCTTTATTGTACGCACAGCTAAGGAGTGGAATTCTCTGCCGGCATCTATATTTCCCGACAGCTATAACCTTGTGGTCTTCAAGTCAAGAGTGAACAGGTTACTTCTAGGCAAGCGTGCTTCACCGTTGACCACATCTTCGCTTACCATCAGGTCAAACGCGAACCTATCTATAAAAAAAGCACTCATAGTTGTTGGTACCGGCTGTCATGTGAACATCTTTGACAGTCGTTAGTCAGAAGCTCGAAAGCCTGACGACCAGTTTTACAAATGGGTATCGTATTACACAGGCAGTCGCTCCATGTAAGCTCCAGTCGCATCCGGTTCGGCTGAAAGCTGAGCCCAACATATTTGGGAAAGGTTAAACAGATGATGATCAGTGGTATCTTCTTAGTGTCTTGATGGCATTCTAAATTGAAAAAACTAAGAATAGCACTGCCATTCTCTAAAAATAACAGCCTTGTGTGCAACGCTGCTTCCACGTCGAAGCTACAGTTTGGTATGCACTAAGCTTCTGCAGCATGTCGCGACACTATCTCAAAGCTCTTTCTCGACAACTAGCACATGGCAGCGTACATCATAAAAATTATGTTTTAGAGAACACATTAGCACATTCCGGCTATGAGTTTGGTCGCGGGACATACGTATACCGCGACTCCGGTACACAAAAGGGCTACCGAAGGACACCGTGGATTTTAGTCAGTACAAGTCTGACAGTCCCTCCAGCCCTGCCCGGGCTGGGAGGACTCATTTGATGATTTTAACAAGAAAAAAAAAGGCTATGAGTTTGGCACCTTCGGCAGCGCCAATTAGTTTCTGTAATTAATATGATTTTTAAATAAAATTGTTAGACAAAAAAGGAAAAAAAAACTGTAGGGTAGAATAATTCAAAAATGTAATTGTGTGACCTCAGTTGGAAATTCAATAAATCTTAATACTTTCATTCAGGAAATATTGTGACGATAGTCGGATGAGATGTTTGTTATTCTTCCACGCATAAACTACTGAAAGAATTTGGATAAAATTTAGTACAAAGATAGTTTATAAGCTGGATTAACACTTATGCTTCCGTGGGGTAATTTTGAGTTGTAGCATGGTAAGCTATTGGCAATAAATAGTAAATGATGAATCTATACATTTTTGTTGTCAAAATCTGTCCCAAGCGAAGCAGGGGTGGGTCGCTAGTACCGTATACTGTGGTCTACACACGGCCCTAAAATCAGAGGCGATATCGGGGAAGTGGTGGGGAGCGCCCTAGATCATTCCCTAAATCGTGTCGTGTGTAGGCAAATCGCAACCATAATGAATATGATCTTAGTCGTAGCCGATTTTATCCCCACTATCGTTCCCCCGATATCGCCTCTGATTTTAAGGCCGTGTGTAGACCACTTACAAGCTATTAAGCTGTATTACATTTATCGACTAAGCCCACAATAAAGGCAACATCGCTACGTTTAATGGCTAGTCTTCTTTCTAAGCACGTTTCCTTATAACAGCGATGTGGAGTAGTACTTTGACAACTAAGCCTTTGCCGCCTTCATATTTCCTGTATTGTATTAGCAATTATATTGTATCATAATGTATGTAACAGTAATACCCTCAATTCAGGACCCATTAATATTAGTAGTAATTTTTTCCCGGGTAAAAATTCAGTAACGTAACTGGGCTTCTCCCAGTTGTAAGTTTGTGCCTATTGGCCTTGTTTTGTTCTGTCTCCGGCTTGACATGGAAACATATTTTTCCTACTCCTCCACTATTCTTTTCTGATTAATTTCGTTGCAGGATCCAAGACAGGTAAATTCATTCTCCGGGACACGTCGAGCTTCATTGTTTCGGCGCTTTTCTGGTGGTTACTACTGTTGATTCTGGCTTTCAGGAGTTGCAGTGGTTTGGGAATAGTGTGGGTTTCTCCCAGAAATAGTAATATCCTGGGTAATTTGTAGAGAAGCCTGGCCGACTAGTCAGTTAAGCCGATCATTCTCGCTTGTAGAGTTTAGGGGCTTTCAAAATATCAGTGATATTTTATGTAAGTACAGCTATGTCGTTTGAGTGCATTATAAAAAGCAGTCGATCACACCCACTGTGCGATCATAAAAGACGATGGGAAGAGACCAGATGGTATGACCATAATGCCATGGAAGCTGGGTAGGCCTTTGCTGTGGGATGCAGCGTGTTGTGCTGGCGCTGCTGCTGTAGGTGCTGAAAACTCCAAAAGGCGCAAATACATTGGCTTAGCTAGTTAGCTATGTGTTTGAGCCGTTTGGGGTTAAAACTCTAGGGCCATGGGGTCCGAGCGCTCACAAAGTTTTTAAAGAAATCGCCAGGCGATTAGTCGACTCTTCAGGTGACCAGAGGGCTGGCCTATTTCTAGGCCAACGAATCAGCATTGCCATACAACGTGGCAATAATAGTAATAGTATCGAGGAAGGCTGTAGGCTATATAACTTCACGCTACGACTAAATGGAACCGAGCAGCAGGGGTTTATTAAACCAGCTTATAAACCAGGTTTAATACATAGGACACTTTTGATCCCACTGTTACAACTCTATGGGACAAACGCACTTTTTAGTCTGTGAAAATAGAACATAAGCAAATTAATGCTTTTCTTTCAGTTATCTCTCCGAAACTATTGGATGAACCCAAATTCTCTATTTCTTTATCTTTTCCTGTACTTCAAGTAAAATAATACATCGCAATCTCTGCATTACCATAACGTCTAAAGCTTAGATTATAGAATGTTCAGATTCCTAGGCCACTGAGAATTGAATGCAAAAAATGAAGAAAAATTATCCCCTTCGTTCGATTCCTACGTAAAACAAAGGAAAATCTCCAAGGAAAGTAATTTAAATTGTGCTTGGCGTTCACTTACACATTAATAAACAAGTGGCCTACCATGAACTCTTAACGCGATCCAGTTTAGGCTGTGGGAAAGAGATGGCGCTAGACGACTTGTATAGCTCTCTGTCTTTTTCCCACAGCCTAAACTGGATCGCGTTAAGAGCTCGTGGTAAGGCTCCAGGCCTCATGAAAATGTTAAGTTTTGTTTTCAAACACGAAATCTGGACATCTGTGGTCCATAGATTCGATCGCACAAAAAGTGGGTCGTCTGCTCTGCAGTTCAATCTACGTGGGCGAAGTCTTTGCATATTCTAGTTAAATCTATTCAAGCGTTTGGGCGTGAAAAGCCAGACAGTCTATATTCGTGTTCAAATGTTAGTTTGGTCCACATTTCGTCTGTTTAAATGTTAGTTTAGTTTAAATTGAGCCGTGTGGGCTGAATTTTAAATTTAAATTCTGCAACTGGAACGTTCACTCAAAATTCGAACGTAGTGTTTAAAAGAATCTGCGAAGAGTTTAAAACAAATGAGTTCGTTCGAAATTCGAAATCAAGAGAACGTTACAGAAAGCTCTATTCTAGTTAGTGATGTAAATAAACGTAAAATTAACAGTGAATGATGACTCCTAATGTAAAATGTAAATTCTCAGTAAAATTTAAATTTAGATTACACTGACTGACGCAACGAAGTGTAATCCAAAGTCTGATTCATAGTTCATTCATGTATGCGAGATAGCGACCTTGCTGACGCCGTGATGCGACGCAATTCGACCGATTTCAACTACAAGTGAAAATCATCCTTACCACTACGACATAAGACGTGCGGTAATCTACGGGTACATGAAAAACAAAACACGCTCGCCACGACGACTTAAGTCAGTCGAATTGCATCATTATATCGTAGTCACAAGGACGATTTTTAGTTAGTAAAAATTGCAAATCGCACGAATCGAGCAAGCTTTATAATCAGCCCCCCTAGCCAACTCACAACAAATCGCAAACGATAATCGTTAACGCTCTGTACTCTCCAATAGATTTTCAACTTTATAGCCTAGAACCTAAAGTTGAAAACGATAAGCAATCTTCACTAGATCTTCAACGCCTAAGCACATAAAGTTGAAATCTATTAAAGCCTACTCAGCGTTTTTATCGTTTGTGACATGGCTACGGGGCCTGGGACTATAATAATGACTATTGACAGTTGTCGTCACCGATATGATATTCTAACCTTGCGGAGCAATAGGTCCAAAAGATGTCTTAAAAATACCAAAAACTAAACATACTCTAATCTAAGTCATTAATTAAAACTTCAAGTTCACTTCTTCAAGTCTTTTCAAAAATAATAAGTACAATGCTCAAGTTACTCAAAATCTGAATTACTTACTCAAGTTGTGTTTAAGGGCTCCCACACATAAACACGATACGACGTCGCGTCGTACAACGATGCGGCGTCGTTTCACGATACAACGTCGCGTCGTAGAAATCTACGATGAGCATCGTTACAGTGGGGTGGTGTTTTAGATCATTACGAAAAATGGACCGCTTTAGACGCATTCTGTTCCATAGTACGGGACGCTGCTCGACTAGGGTAATTAAATGATCGACTTCAATACTATCCGTTATCTTTGAATTTCGAATAATAACTGCGCAGGATTGCATCGTGAGTCACAACGTCGTATCGTGCATTTACACGTTACGACGTCGTGTCGTAGATTTCCACGACGCGACGTCGTATCGTGTTTATGTGTGGGAGCCCTAAGTTAAAATGACTTCGTGTTTAGTCGCCTTATAGCCTTTTTATCTTTTAACTTAGCCTATCTTAATAAGTGCAGTAGCTTTAATAAGGCATGCCCTTTCTTTTAAGGGGGACATTTTATTTGATGGCCCATTTTTATTGTGGAGTATATATTGTGGTAATTTCTTTGAGGTTCAGCAGCGCTGGCCGAGTTAGATGGGTGACCTAACATAGCAAGTTTCCTCAGTGCCTCTAAAAGCACGTAAAACCGTTGGTCTTGACTGTCATTTGTAGACCTGATTAACATAATTATTGTTGACAATCGTTACAGAATCCCGAAAATCTGACAACCAGTCTTACCAAGGGTTTCTTATTACCCTGTTATTGGGTTGTAGGGGTCAGATAGGGACTGTCACTATGTAGATAGAATACATGACATGCACCTCCCAAGTAACAAAGTTCTCCACCTTATAGGCTCACAGCACTATAGTACCTCTCTCTTAGTGGTTCCAGGTTTTACCACTAAGCTTATGACAGGTTACACGGAGTTCGTTTGGATTTATAGTAGGTACACATGTTCTTATAAGTTTGACTTATAGTCGTGTATAGAACGAAATTATAGGCGCAGTAAAGGCTAAGATGGTCTATAAAAGTGTTGCATAGGGGTAAATGTACTTGAGAAAACTTGATCCAGTAAGTTACACTTATAATCGCCTACAAGAAGTAATTATAAATCCGCTAAAAGTGTCATACGCCAGTAATAGTAACTTATAGAACTAAATGCACTTAGAACCATTTGCATTTGTTACTGGACCTTATAGGGGTGTATAACTTAACTTTCTAAGAGTAAGTGATATTTGGTTTTATTGTGGACTTTCCAATGCTGTTACAGTCTAGTAGTTGTGGAATATTATTATTGTGGAATATTAATTCTTAAATACAACTTAGTATACAGGGTGGAATTTTGTAATGCCACCTGGAGGGAAAGTACTCTTAATACTGCAGATAGAAAATTTTACTCAAAGGAAACATTTCTTTATTTTTGAATAGAAAGCAAACTGCATTCAAAGATTTTCGAAAATTCTCTTCTCCCACACCCGGGAATCGAACCGTCTAAAATCTGAAAAAATTATACCCTGTACTTTTATTGCATCGATCGTTAGGGTCAATGATGAAAATCTCAAAAATAAATAAATTTGTGTATCCAAGAGAATGGAGCCCATTTCGAGCAACTAATTAGTTTATCATTGTTTGTAAATAATTAAATTAATTTAAGATTTCCTGGTTTTCCTTTCATATAATTTATCATGTTTGTTAGAGAGATTTCATCCTTATAATTGACCCTAACGATCGATGCAATAAAAGTGCAGGGTATAATTTTTTCAGATTTTAGACGGTTCGATTCCCGGGTGTGGGAGAAGAGAATTTTCGAAAATCTTTGAATGCAGTTTGCTTTCAATTCAAAAATAAAGGAATGTTTCCTTTGAATAAAATTTTCTATCTGCAGTATTAAGAGTACTTTCCCTCCAGGTGGCATTACAAAATTCCACCCTGTATACGCCATGTTCAAAAGGGGAACAAAAATTGAGATGTGAAACACAATAAACTTCACCGAAAAAACGATTGCCGTGCAAACATGTATGCATCATCATCAGCCTATAATGTTTCCACTGTTGGGACACAGGCCTCCTCTCTGTGAGAGGGAAACATGTATGGACAAATATAATTTTACGTGCGAAATACTAGTTAATACATTTTATATAATTTAAAAACTAAAATTTTTATTTTTCTCCACAATTGCACAACACAACAAAAAATCACAAATGTTTGAAGTAGTTAGTAATAGAAGCGCGGAGTACGTTATAGGCCTGATTGGTTCTATTAGATGCTCATAGCTGGCTTCGCGGGAGAAGATAGTTCTGCATAGTCCAACTGTAAGTGTATTATTGGTCTAAGTGGTGCTCGTCAAGTCTACTATAAGTTTCTTAGTGGTTATAAAGTCTTACTAGCCTGTTATAGAATTGGCTCCAGAACCACTACAAGACCACATTTTATTACTTGGGTTTTTTTTTTCCTTTGACCTAGTAGTTCCTAGTAACTTCGTAACAAAGAAATGGCGCCACAACCTGCGTCAAATATTCGTTGCTTTTATAGACTTCCTTATTCTATGGAAATGATTGATGGAGCAGCAAAACATCTATCAGGTGACTTCATCAATCATTATGTGTCTTCACGAAATGCTTTCGTAAAACATTTTAATATCGTCATGGTGGCTCTGGGGTTAAAACGTCGCTTCTGATGCTCAAGGCTGTTGGTTCAAATCCGGCGAGTGACTTTTTGAATATGACTTATAGCGGACTAATTGGCGACCCCGCCTTCGCAAGGGTAGGAGAGTAAAGCTTTTTTAAAGCGTTTTTAACAAAGCTTTAAAAGCATTATCTTCACTTTTTGGAAAAAATGAAAACATTTTGTCCCGGTATGGAAATGTGAGGATAAAAACGATCCTATGTGTAAACTAATATTATACAACCTACTAATAGGTATTATAAAACAAAAGAGTTTGTTTTGTTGACCGCTGTAATCTCAGGAACTGCTGGTTGGAATTGAAAAAATCTTTTTGTATTGTTCAACACGTTCAGTAGGTTTTCCGTGAAAGAGTAACAAAAGTCCATCCATCCTCACAAAGTTTCCCATTTACCCAATGTTATTAAAATAACAGAAAAAATATCACTATATAAAAATATCTCCTATATAAAAAAACTTCTTCATAAAAAATCTACATTCCTATAAACCGGTAATGCCTGATAGATCAGAACACGAAGGATTAGGCTAAAATAGGTTTACGTCAGAAAGGATTTTCTGACATGGGTCTTTGCGGACAAAAGTAAGATAAAAATAGACCCCAGACTCGGAGAAAAATCATCTAGGCCGAAATAAGTCTTGGTTTGTGACTGAATTAGATAAGAAGAATATAGAATACTTTTTAGATAAAATAATTGTATTGTCTCGTCTAAGACTCAGCAATATGTCTGCCTTCGAGCTGACATATTGCGCAGATTATTTAAGGCTTTGCCAAATTCTGAGCTCGGGCACAAAACACACGACGCTAGCGTCATCGTCCCGCGCTAGCGTGGCATGTTTTGTGTGACTCCTCAATATACACTTTTTTTTGTATCGTGGTAAAATCATCAAATGAGTCCTCACACCCAGGGCAGGGCGGGAGGGACTGTTAAGGTCATAGCACACTTAAACGACTCTGCTCCAACACCGCTCCCACCCAACACCGCCCTAAACTAAGACGACTGCTCGCAGTCCACGCGGTGACAGCTAGCAGGCACCCAGCAGTCCACGCGGCGACAGCTAGCAGACGGCCTGCTGTCCACCCGCCGACCGCTCTCGCTTTTCGCGATAAACACAGTGACTGAGCGACGACGGCGCGGCGACTGCTAGCAGTGAGCGCGCGGACACCGCACCGACCGCTCTTCTACGACGTGCGGCCAGCGAGGCGTCAACTACCGAGCAGTCTGACGGCGGTAAGCTCGCTGACAGCGAGCTGTCTGCTAATTTGTGACACTAATGGAAAAAATTACTTAAGAGCAATATTTAAAGCCCATATTTAAATTATATTCTTTTTGCCGGGTGGGAGCAGAGTCGTGTAAGTGCGCCATGACCTTTAGACTTGTACTGACTAAAATCCACGGTGACCTGGCCATGGTCGGGCGGTGAGTAGCCCATTACTCGCCGCCCGCATGCCCCTCAATATACACTAGCGAGCAAAAGTGTGGAATCAATAACTTGGAATTCATCCGGGTCCGAATAGCTCCATAAATAATGGCGTCATTTGAATGAATTTTGTATCAATTTAAATAAAACAGTTAAACCTTTGAAAGGAACCATATTTATTATTCTAAATTAGTTATTAAGTACTCAATTCGGTCATACTTTATTCCGTGAGTGTATTTTCATAAGGACACGCCAAGATAGCGTCAACACCAAGCCGAGCTTACCGTTTGGCAAAGTCTTTAAACGGTCCGCTGCCTTCTTCGCTTGCAATACCGCTTCGCAGAAAGTGACTGGTTCCCATTCATCCTCGCTCCATACCATAGCCTGGACCAGGTTGAGACGCAACATAGTCGTGGAGACATGCCAAGTGAAAGTCCGACAAAATTGTCTCCGCGACATGTCCTCTAGTGAAAACGTAGCTTTATTCAAGGTAAATAATACCTACCTTAACCTGTAAATAAAAGACAGTTCTTGAATATTTAAAATAAAAGGCTTTTTGTGAGTGTTTTATCCAATTTCGTAGAAGGCTAAACTCATTATCACATTTCCTACCAAGTCTCCTAATTTCGATAGAAAGTGCCCATTTGACAACAAAACAACCCCCTAAACTGCTGAAAAATTAAAATGTTCCCACTTAAGTACGGTACCCTAAAAAGAAGGATCCATTCAGTCGTTCGGTAATAAAGGACAAAAGCATTTGTGAATGGTACAACGAGGTGTAACTACAGTTGTCTAGTGTACCTAATTAGGTTCTTAATTACTACTGTGTTACAGGACATTTGTGATACTAAGCTTGTCTCATTCCAATGGACTAAAGAGAAAAAGAAAAGTATGTGGCTGACTCAGATTGCATTCTGTAGCTCCTTAAAATGTATTTACGAAGACGAAGAAGAATTTTGAATACCCATTTGATCAGTTATCTTAAACTTGTTATTCCTCACGATTTTTCCTTCGATATTTTTAATTCAAACCAGTTCCTGAAATCTCAGCGCGTTCAACCAACAGTCTACTTACTGTCAAATTCATACTGACTAAATCCACGGTGTTCCTTCAATAGCCCTTTACATTTCAGGGTCACGGTTACCTGATAAGACAGTCCCGCGACCCCGGCAGGCTTTGGTACATAGCGCATACCTTATGTAGCAATTTTTTGAGATTTACCATAACGTCATAGCCTTTATACAAGTCTCCAACATTTAAAACAAGTGGGCGATATTTTTACGGGGTTTAATAACGATCATTTTACACTGAATACTTGTAAATACAACTTACATAAACGTCCCTAAGATTAGTAAGTCTACAATCTAAATTCTAATCAATCAATAATTGAACCACTTCAGAAATCGTTTGACCTTTATAGGCATAAAAACTTCTATCAACACCTGTGTTAAGCCACGTGATCTGACCCAGTTACTGCTTTAACTCTTTATGTAACACCTTTAGTAACCTTTCAAGCCAGTTAAGTATAAAGACTTGGTCGCGTCGACCTAGAGGTCGTTTAAGTCATTTCGTCGAGGGTCCCTTAACGTGAATAATTCTGTTAAGGTACTTCATACCATTTCCAGCTAGAGGTTCCGTATGTACGCTGTGGAAGACGCCCAGAGCTTCAGGGATGTTTTAGACCACCGTAGGCGCGGATTTACAGACGGCGAGTAATTTGAAACTCGTTGTCCAATCAAGGACCACGCCTGAGTTGTTTCGTGTTCGAATTACTGTCAAACCTACGGGGCCCCATAGGATAAAATGCTTGATGAGGTCGCGCGGTAGTTGGACTGTCTTGAAAGGTTTTCCCGGCCCTGAAACGCAACGCTTCCGTTACACCCAGATCGAGAGTACAACCTAAAAAAATATGGGGTTCTTGTGTACAAATTAAGTGTACTTTAAAAAGAAAATTCTTCTTATATTACTCTAAAAACATACATAACCTTCCTTCTGAAGCAGTTGGGTAAAAACAAACGCACTTTTTGATGAGATTTCTTTATTTCTCGTCACAAAGTTTTGACAAGTTTCCGAACTCAGGGGTGTCAGTAACAGAAAATGTCACGTGGCTAGACCGAAGTTAGGTTATAAATATGTCTGGAACGTGACTTTAGGCTTTGTTTTCTTGTTAAATAGCCCTGAAGGCTGGAAGTTTTGCGAAAAGGATGTTAAGAGACATAATAAACGATTGCTGCTTTTAGAACATAATTATGATAGGTTGATAAAGGAGGATATTCTTGACCATTCTTCTCCGTACTACATAACACTTTGAAAAGACATTCATTCTATTTCCCTTGTTTTAAAGTTTGACGTCTAAAAGTGCGATTGAAAGGCCTAATCAAAATAAATGGCTGGACTTTGACTTTCACTAAGGCATACGACGGTGACGTAAAGCGGTCACCATAGCCTATAGACACCTGCCCCTATTTAGGTGCTCGTTGCTGATCTTTATCACACCCTTATTACAGGTGTGAAAAAGTAGAAAGTTAAACGGACAATGATTGCCCTAAGGGTCATTATCATCAGCCTATAATGTTCCCACTGCTGGTACACAGGCTTCCTCTCTGCGAGAGGGAGTGGGACATTATCCACTACGCGGGCCCAGTACAGAGACTTGTAGACGTCACTGAATTTTTTGGTTCTAGGACATGCCGGTTTCCTCACGATGTTTTCTTTCACCGCTTTGAGAGCAGTGGTGGAGAAATAAATAATTATCATAATGTAATGCGCCTGGCAGGGTTTGAACCCACGGCCTACAACGTCGTAAGTCGGGGCCGATACCGCTACTGCTCATCACTACACCAACACCCTCCTTGAAGGTGTGAAAATAGTAAGAAAAGACAATTGCCCTTTTCTTATCCCCAGAATTAAATAATCATCATCATCATCAGCCGGAAGACGTCCACTGCTGAACATAGGCCTCCCCCTTAGACCGCCACGCCGAACGTCAATTCGCCACTTGCATCCATTGGTTGCCCTCACGATGACGTCGGTCCACCTAGTGGGAGGCCTACCTACGCTGCGTCTTCCGGTCCGTGGTCGCCACTCGAGAACTTTTCTTCCCCATCGGTTGTCAGTTCTACGAGCGATGTGGCCTGCCCATTGCCACTTCAACTTGCAAATTTTATGAGCTATGTCGGTGACTCTGAATTAAATAATACTGGGTTATAATATGGTTAAGTTAACAAACAAAATCTCGCCATACTTATTCTTGATTTTAGTAGTCAATACAACTTACAGCTCCATCTAACCACCTGCTAAATAATTCCTCAGTCGCTGTTACGACTGTATAGGGATTAAGTTGCCTATTCGCCCCCTGTAGGGAGTGAAGTTATGGCCTATAAAACGTGGAGTGCATTGACTAAGTGAATTTAGAAATCGTCTGGTAGAAACTATTATTGATGTTGGAAGTTAATCATGTACTGTTTTTGTTTAGATGTTGTGATTTTTACTTTTGTTGCATATTTTGTGTAAAAAAAAAACAACTTTCCCTATATTTCGATGATTTACCAGAGTACAAATGTATGGAACAGCTATTTGATTTTTGTTGGTAGATACCTTAGTAAATATTGTTCGTTCATAATGAGTAAGATGTTTGGAAAAAAACCTTTTAAGTAACCTACAGTTCAAAATTAATAAGAATCGTATCGTATTTAGCCTCCTGCAGACACACGCGATTAATCGCGCGGGGCGACATGTCGCGGTCCATTCGCAGTATTTTTAGAGTGGAAATTAGCTTGGCTCTTTGTCGCAGCACGATTAATCGCGTGTGTCTGCAGGAGGCTTTTTTCCGGGGTACGGAAGTCATTTATACCCTAGACTAGATTTTTATTGTTATTTGATCTGTCTGTGTTTGACAGAAGTGGTGGCCCAGTGGTATCGGCCTCGACTTACGAGTAGTAGGTCGTGGGTTCGAACCCAGCCTGGCACATTACTTTGTGTAATTTATTTCATCATCACTGCTCTCAAAACGGTGAAGGAAAACACCGTGAGGAAACCGGCATGTCCTAGAACCAAAAATTCGAAGACATGTGACATCTACCAACCCGCACTGGGCCCGCGTGGTGGATTATGGTCCACTCCCTCTCACAGAGAGAAGGCCTGTGTCCCAACAGTGGGAGCATTTATAGGCTGATCTGTCTGTTATTTCACACTGATGATCAAAGGCCTCTCGCACATCCTTCCAATCTTTTTTATTTATTGCCTTTCCCGGCCTTAGAAAAATCATCCGTAATGGGTCTGAAAGATTGTATGGGAGATCATTATTTCTGCTGTTTCTTGAAGTAAAAGCTGCTGTAAGAGCTGGCTTTTTGAACGTATATTCATTCGAAACAAAGAATTCTTACAAAATACAAGAACCTTTTTTTACCAGCACTCTTTTGTCAAATACAGGGTGACTTTTTTACCGCAGTCCAAAATTTTTCTAGGCATTAGGTATCAATCACTAAAGCCTCCCGCATACACACGCGATTAATCGCGCTGCGACAACGAACCAAGCTAATTTCCACTCTAAAAATACTGCGAGTGGACCGCGACATGTCGCCCCGCGCGATTAATCGCGTGTGTCTGCAGGAGGCTTAACCCCATTTTTGAAAACTAATCGATACCATAAATTTTCATATTAAATCATTTTTTCATCGCTCTGCGTGGTCACCAAGCTAAACGTTAATAATACTACAATTGCCGGCGCATGAAACGGGCAGAGCGCACCTCGCTTATCCCCCCGCCCCGCCCCGCTACACCTGAGCGACACATCACAGCGCGGTGCAGGTGTCCAGATTCATTAACTTTTTATAGATAACATTGAGACGTGATATCTCGATATTTTTGTATTAAGTGATACAAAAAGAAAAAACACGTATTCAATGATTTTCGCCAAAGATTAATATATTAAAATTTGGATGGTGACTGAAAAATCATCCTGTGTACAACATAAAAACGACAATGGAAATACTCGATTCAAGGGTACTGTTGACGATAGGCGGAGACCTCTCGCGCCCAGCATTGGTTGCGGCCATGCTGCGGGGCGAGACGGAGTGGGAAGCGGTCGCCTCCTTCTGCGAAGCAGTAATGCTCGCGAAGGAGGTGGCGCGCCACGAGAGAGAGAGGACAGAGTCCTCCCTCCGCCCCACCCGCGGTGGTTGGCGCCCACGGCGTCGGACGTCGCAAGACGATCTCCGGCCACCGTAGGCGCGGGCATGCGGGCGGCGAGTAAAGGGCAACTCGCCGCCCGACCATGGACCATGCCCGGGTCGACGGCGCGTTGTGTTCCACGCGCGCCTCAAAGAGCGTCAGCACGATGACGGGGCCCCGCCCAAGAGGGCCAAAGCCTGCCGGGGTCGCGGGACTTATCTCATTACCGTGACCCCGGAACACAAAGGGCTATTGAAGGACACCGTGGATTTTAGTCAGTACAAGTCTGACAGTCCCTCCCGCCCTGCCCGGGGTGGGAGGACTCATTTGATGATTTTACCACGAAAAAAAAAAAAAAAAAAAAAAGGGTACTGTTGACCATAAAGTAGGTTACCAATTCGGATATATTTCACCCCTGTCAATGTTCGGGGGTGATAAGTGACAACCCCAACCCACTTGACGGGGATAAAGGCCTTTAATAAAACTCATTTGTAATCCTAATACTCGAGGTCTATCGTACTTTTTTTAATCGCTTGGTCGTTTTGTCTTTGTCCTAAATATAGGACTGAGATTTAATGGATTTTTAGGACCGTGAAGAAAATATAGGCTTAAGAATTTAAGGCAACTAAATATCAAAGTAGAGTAAGCAGTGGTGGCCCAGTGGTATCGGCCTCGACTTACGAGTTGTAGGTCGTAGGTTCGAACCCCGTCAGGCTCATTACTTTGTGTAATTTATTTCAACACCACTGCTCTCAAAATGGTGAAGGAAAACATCGTGAGGAAACCGGCATGTCCTAGAACAAAAATTCGAAGACATGTGACATAAATACCAATCCGCACTGGACCCGCGTGGTAGATTACGGCCCAGTCCTTCTCACAGAGAGGAGGCCTGTATCCCAGCAGTGGGAACATTTATAGGCTGATGATGATGAAATATCAAAGCTGCCCATTGATCTCGTGTTTAGTGCGACTGCTGATCGTGGTTCCGAATGAGATTCCCAGTTTGGGCAAAATAATTCTGTGCGTCCTGTGAAAACTGATACATCTCGAAAATGTCAACTTTACAATATAATAGTTTTTGTGTGTAAAAAATTATAAACTTTTGTTACGATAATTATTTTACAAAAATAGTGACACAAGTTGTATTAGTATCGTATTGTTTACAACCTATTAAGTTCCTGCTCAAAAGGCGTTAATACAGGAAGAGATATTTAAAAAAAGCTATTTGTTGTATCAAAACACACCAAATGAATGATCGTGTATAATGATTCTAAATGAGTTGTATCACTTTACACTTTGTGTGAAGCTTTGGTGAAAGGTGATATTGTTGCATTGTCAGGTAACTTTATACGAAACTAAATCAACTCCTGTTCAAAGCTGTCAAACAAACGAGTAATATTTTTCAGTCGGCAGAAGCACTGTAAACACAAAACTCGTAAAATTTGTTGTTTTTGTTATTTATATCATTTTACACGAGAATAACGGTCGTGTTATTATGTGTTTTTTTATATAAGTTGACTTATATCTCAACTCAATTTTGTGTCATATGATACAAGAAACAGTTTAATGACAAAAGGCATAAAATAAAATAATAAAAAGAAAAAAAATGCATTTACTTTTATTTATTTTTAATGATATTAAGAGTATTATCGGTAAAAAATGTCAATTTACTTAAAATCGGGGTTTTTAAAGTTAAATTACTACAGATTGGCACGAAATTATTAAAAACTAATTTGAGTACCGCATTAAACATATCTTTATATTGTATTTGCATAGAATATAATTTGAAAAACATTATTAAAATATCAAAACGAAAGCTTATTTTGAACTCATATTTCTGAGATTATACGGGAAGACTGAATTTCGGATTGAAATTATGAATCAACAATGAGTCGTAGAAGCCTGGAAAAAAACACGTGGAAAAAAGAAAGATACCGTTATTGTTTCTGTATAGAATAAAAAAGTAATTTTAATTCATTAAGTATATAAAAAAAATATTTTACTCAACCTAAATTTGACAAAATAAAACATCATTTTTATTTAATATTAAGGCTGAAATAACTTTTAAAAAATACACTGTTTGTAAGTGGAGTTCAGGCAAACAAAAATCACAAAAAAAAACTTACATAAACTTATTTTATCGACAGTATAAAATTTCAAAGTCACTAATAAATTACACAGCGCCGAGCTGTGTCGGCCAGTTACAAATACAATATAAAGATATGCTTAATGCGATACTCAAATTCGGTTAAAGTATCGCAATTTTTATTATCTTTGCTGCAGGTCTACTCTACTACTAAGTACATGAACTGTCAGAAGTTGAAATTCTTATAATATGTGGTTTTCCTGTTAATCGCAATACAGATCCATTTATAGAATCATAAGAACTGTCACTGCTATATTCATCAGAACCAGGTATATAATCAGAGTGTTTACCCGTGGTCCCAGTGGTTCAACCCATTACCGTGTCCATGGGTAATTTATATTACCCGTGGTCCCATGCTTAGGAATTTTTCTCTGAACTTTGGCTACATCGATATCCATAAAATTTAATTACCACCATATACCAAACTTTATAAAAGCATATTAGGTACCTAATTCTTAATCATTTATTTCAATTAAATGTACGTGGATCAGGTAGACGGAGCCCCGCTGCGCGGGGCTCCTATTTCTGTGTGCAAGGTTTAAAGGAACCTAACCAAACCAAACTTCGGGGTGCCACTGACGTCTACTTTCAAAGGCACCAACAACTATTGAGGCACCCCGAGGTTCGGTTTGGTTAGGTTCCACGGGACCACGGGTAATTTAAACTACCCGTGCACCCAGTAATGGGTCGACCCACTGGGACCACGGGTAAACAGCTTATAATCATCACTACTCGAAGAACCGAAATCACCATCAGGAGATCAACCATTATCCTCGTCGCCGCATATTTCTTTGACTGACATGTTATTTTTAGAAGGACTCTGCTCTATATATATAATATTTCCTTGCTATTCGACTTAATACGGTTATATTTATTATTTTGTCAGGAAGAAGAAGAATAGTTTTCATTCATGAAAACATCATCTTTTTCATTCTCATTATGTTTAACATGTCTAACATGCGTTTTGCACGGCAAGAACGAAGCTGCAACAATGATATTTTACATTTTAGATCATCATAAAACATAATACTCGTAATAACAAAGAAAAATAAGCCATATCATAAACAAGTATTCATTACTTTATAATTATAAAATTCACAATAATAGGTAAATAGATTTCGTGTATTTTGATGTAACTGGAGTAATTATTATGTGTAAATTAATATTAGTCCTTGTTATTATGAACACACGAAAAAAAATTTGAATTTTGTGTAAAATGATACATCTAATACGTACGTTGTGCGCCATGTTGGATTGCTGTGACAGCGCGCGCGGGCACCTTGTCCAGTAGTATATGCGGCACTGACCCCGCGCGGACAGCGATACCCCCGCAATAATGTACCCCGCGCCCCGCGCATCACCCGCGTTCTGTAAATGTATTACTTTGCACATATTTTGGATCAAAACCGTTCTAATTTTCTCGTGATTATTGATATAACTTTACTTGAATCACTTTACACAGAAAATATTAGTTTCCTATGTTTGTGAGCACTAATACAACTTTAGTTGTACCGATGCAATGTACGAATTTACTTTGTGTCAATTGATATAACTAAACATGTATCAGGTGATAACTTATTAGAACGTAATAAATATATGTGAATAATGATATGACTTGAGATGCATCTTAAAACACAATTATTTATTTCATAACTTGAATATTGTGAACGATACATGTCAATATGTATTTATTTACACAGAAATATTTATCAAAACACGCCATTTCGTCTTAGATGTACCATACGATCTCGAAAACTAATAGACGTATCAAAATGTTAATTAGACAGAAAAATAGAGTATTTTTTTCTGATGAAGGTGCAACATTAATATCACATTCGATATAAGTTGACTTATATCACTTTTCACAGGACGCACAGAATTATGTTGTCTTTTTCCTTTAAGAATTTCTTTGTAGCAACCCGAAGTTGCGCGGACATGCGGATGGCGAGTAACGGGTGACTCGCCGACCGATCATGGACCATGCCCGGGTTGACGGCGCCTCGTGTTCCACGCGCGCCTCTAAGTGCTGTCCGCAATCTTACGGGGGTCCAGAGCCCGCCGGGGTTGTGGGCCCGTCTTATTAGGTGACCGTGACCCTGGAACGTAAAGGGCTATTGTAGGAAAACCGTGGATTTTAGTCAGTACAAGTCTCGCAGTCCCTCCCGTCCTGCCCACCACCACGATAAAAAAAGCAATCCGGTAGGTTGACTGTATATTTTCACCTTGTCTCGGAAGCATTAAGCTGTTGTTCGAGCACCAGATTATTCTTCAGTCGCGTCAGATTGCCGTCCCATGGGCCCTGAAGAGAGTACCTAATGGAACAGACAGTGTACCTATAATGTCAAATAGTATTATTTCTTTAGATTAATATTCTTGTCTAGTTGTTCCTTGCATTTCAAGGAATCTTTTGTTCCTACGGAATAGTAAAGGGTAACTTATATAGCACTTTCATCGTCTAGTAGTTGTGTCTAATTTTAGACACTTCAAATGTGGACTTTCGTAATTACTAAGTAAAAAATGTGCATTGTGACGTAATACCCTTTTATTTCATATCGTCATGACTTCTTCTTCTTCTTCTTCTTCCTGCCCTTATCCCATTCTACTTGGGGTCGGCGCAACACGTTTTCTTCATCCATTCTCCCCTATCAGACGTCATAGTATCATTTACTCCTTTTTCATTAATATCCTATGACGATATGACTATTCATATCGTCATGACTAAAAAAAAAAAAAAAACAGCAAAATTTGTCGACCGAAGAATAGACAACATGAGAGAATGTAGAAATATTCCTATCGTCGCGTCGTGAGCATGACAGTGTTCAAAACATAGAAAATAACCGTCGTACCCTTCGATCAATAAATAATAGGTCGTACCACAAAAATTAAACATCCGTGTTACAAAATGTAACTGCAAAGCGACCCTTATATCAACGTCAAATACCGTTTTACAGTTGACAGTTTTTTTAGACAAGTATAGGTATTCAAAAGATGTTTACCTTTTTTTGCAGTAAGACGACTCTATACATAATTATTATGAAATGGTAGGAAAGTCAAAAAATATTTAATGTATAATTGAATATTTTTTTAAATAATAATTGGGGTGTAATCTACAATCAATACCGAAGCTAAAAATATAGTTTTTAGAATTTTTGTCTGTATGTATGTCCGGGATAAGCTCAAAAAGTTTTGCATGGATTTACTTCAAAGACACGAATATTAGGGGTGCTAAGACAGGAAACCTCCACGTGCGCCCGTGGACTGGAGTTCCCTCTCGGATACGTCCGGGGGGAAGACCAGTTTTTCGGGCCGGTGCACCCTGGGATGCGGGCAAAAACTCTCCTTAGGCACTGTGTGCCTAAGGGGTTTCTTTGCCCGTATGCAAATAGCCTGTCGGGTGGACGCTCCAACGCGTGTCCCTCTGAACAGCAGAGGGCACAGCGGTGGAGCAGGCTTGCGGACGGTGAGTAATGGGTATGCTCGCCGTCCGACTAAGGACCAAGCCCGGGTCGGTGGCGCGTCGTGTTTCACGCGTCACCGACGGGGCCCCTTATGGGGCCAAATGCCTGCCGGGGTCGCGGATTTTTCTTAATCCAGGACACCGTGGCCCCGGAACGTAAAGGGCATCCGACGGAACACGGGTGGATTTTAGTCAGTAAAAGTCTGACAGTCCCTCCCGCCCCGCCCAGGGCGGGAGGACTCATTTGATGATTTTGCCACCCTAAAAAAAAAAAAAAAAAAAAAAAAAAAAAAAAAAAAAAAAAAAAAAAAAAAGACACGAATATTATTAAGAAGTCGGGTCTACATAATATATATTTCTTCAACGCATTCACGCAGCTTATTTTTATAGCGTTGTAAAATCACCAAATGAGTCCTCCCACCCCGGTAGCTAGTAGAAACATATACCATATTGTTTCTATTCTTCAGTCTTCTACGGGAAAAATAGAAAAGTGTAGAAATAACGTTGCCTATTCCGGGTAGGATAGAGGTAGAAATTTGCCATGCTACGCGTGCTGGAAAGTTTTTAAAGTGAGAAAACGTGCTTATCATGTGGTAAGACTTTTGCTTTTATTTCACATTCATGTGATGGAAAACAAAGAGAGGAAGGATCAAGATTAATAGTTTAGTACTGGTATGGTCTGGAATAACACAATGTGAGTGCTGCATACATAGTGACAATAAATAAATTGAATGTGTGGTCATCAATACACGTGTTTTCTCTGTTCTGCAGTAGACAGGTTATAAATGAGTGAGGGAGACGAATGCATTTTCTTGTTTTATTTGGTGGTAAAATGGTTACATAGGTATGTTGGTTGCAACTTCTGCTGGACAACTACTTTGCGACCAAAATAAGGGTAAATACGAGTACTTTCACAGCTATAATGTCTTGTGACGGGGACTTTAGCACCATATTTTGTATTAGTTTTATTAACTGACTTCCAGAAGAAGGAGGTTCTCAATTGGGTCGTTTTTGACGTGACAACAAATTCGATGATGGTCGTAATTCGATGGAGCCGGCTGCACGCACGAAGAACATGACGTCATGCGGCGTCACCTCGCTCTGAGGCGTTCCAATTTTCAATTGTTTATAGCAACGTAAGTGCAGTATTTTCTTATGACGTTTTCACGTTAAACTATCGTCAGTAAACCGACTTTACAGACAACCGATTTTTTTCTTTTTTATTTTTATTTTGATAGGTAATTCAAAAGTGCCTGCAACTGGTCTGATACTGATACTGCTAGCCTACATCATCCCACTGCTGGGCAAAGGCCTCTCCCCATGACTTCCAATTTTCACGATCCAGGGCCAAAGTGGACCACTGGTCATTGGTTTTATCAAGTTCGTCTCGCCATCTTCTACGAGGTCTGCCGCGACGCCTTCTGGCTGTATCAGGGCTCCACAAAGTGGTTATTTTGGCCCACAGCTCATTAGGCATGCGGCAGACGTGGCCGGCCCAAGCCCATTTCAGTGCAGCGGCCTTTTGACCAACGTCAGCAATTTGTATTTTGGAGCGCAGTGTGGTGTTGCGTACGCGGTCTAATAGTTTGACGCCTAGAATACTGCGCTCCATTGCACGTTGGCAACTGGTCTACTGGAAATAAATGTTTTGATCTTTTCACTTGTAAATAACGTTTACCATAATGATACTTGTGCATAATATTAATTACCAATAATATTTTTCAAAATTTATTATATTGTTTCCTTAATAACATGTAATGTAATTGCCAGAAAAAGGTGCCTGACGAATCTCTTCAAAGCTGGAGTGATCGGGCTTCTTCTGGGGCTTGCTACATTGCATCGCTGATTTTGTCTTTGTCACCCATAGATTAGAATCAAGAGCAAACCCATATCAAATAAAACAAATGTTATGTTAATATTATACAAACAATATCACATCCGCATTCATTGTTGCAATAACACCTGCCTCTTTATTGTACCAATTTCTTCCCGTATAAGCCAAAAAATTACGGAAAAAATAAAACATCTCCAACTTGATTGATGCAACACCCTTAAGCGCTGACGTGATAAGAGAACTCGCCGTTCTTTTCTTGTTTTATGATCATCATTACCTATTGCCGACTTGATGGGTAGCTTTGTCTGGATTAAGGTAGAAAAAATAATAAGTGGGTATTTCGTGACGTGCTTTGTTTTGTTATTTGAGCTCTTTTTCAAGTCAAATATTTCTTTTAACAAAGGTGTTTGTACACCTTACCTTTAACTTGACATGGTGACCTGCGTGGAAAGTATTGCAAACCAAGATATTACTGCGAACCCAATAAGTTCTATACAGGGTGTAAGAGACATCGACGCACAAACGGATACCATGTTTTTTTCCTATTTTTTATTTTTTAATGTTTGTTTTTTCTTTAATAGTGAGCCGCGCTTAAAGTACTACAGGTACTGTGGTACTGGACACAGTATTAAGGTATACGATGACCCTTCATTATAAACATCTAAGAAGACACCATTTCTAGTTTTATTTACATTGCTACTTTTAGTGAAAGTAGTGAATTAATTACTTTTTTATTAAAAATCTCATTGGGTTAGGTAAGAATAACCATTATGAACAGTCGAAAGTAAAAAAAACACCCAAGATTTTTTTTAATTAGAACATTAGGAAAAATCCGACGAAAAATTCCAACACGGGGGGTTTTAAGGATTACCGTGGATTTTTGTCAGTACAAGTCTGACAGTTCCTCCAATCACACCCTGGGTGGGCGGACTAATTTGATGATTTTACAACGTTAAAAAAAGACCTAGTCAAGAAGAAACACACTATCAAAAAAATCACCTCTTAGTTCTTAAAATAACCATTTGGAAGCGCCGAATGTGACGATATTAAAAATCCAAACGATTCCAAAAATCATTTTTAAATAAAATAAACGAATATCAGCATCTCTCTGTATTCCAATACTTTGTATTATTTAATTTACTCCGGACGTAATAGAATGATAAAAATTTGCAATAAAACAGATTTTGGGAATTTAATTTAACTGTGTATCAATTTTTGATTGTATTTCATTCAGAATCTTGACAATGCTAACATAATAAGTATGGATGATTGAGTATAGGTTGAGTTTTGTATACTGTGAATAAAATTAATAAATGAATTATTTTATTTCGAGTCGACATCGACAGATGATCTGTCGATTTTCTGTGGCGGGGACCGTTTCCAGCTTACAGCTGAGATCTCTGGGTGTCTAAATTCTAATTTAAGCAGAATCATACAATGCATTTCGACAAAGTAATTCTATAATTTATCAATCTCTTTTCTATTCTATTGCGTTGAGACCCGCTAGGATTCTAAAAACGCCACTTTATCAGTATCAATGCGTGAGTAGCTATTTAATGATAATTATACGTAGAATGATTTATTATAATATCTTATTCTATTTCAACAGAATGGAGAACATCGTAATCTGCGTAGCCTATAAGTAAATAATGCAATACCCCCTTTTTTTCTTTTTTTTATCGTGGTAAAATCATAAAATAAGTCATACCACCCAGGGCAGGAGGGACTGTCAGACTCGTACTGACTAAAATCCACGGTGTCCTTCAATAGCCCTTTACGTTCCAGGGTCACGGTAATGAGATAAGTCCCGCGACCAAGCAATACCACTTTTTTTTTTTTTTCGTGGTAAAATCATCAAATGTGTCCTCCCAGCCCCGGGCAGGGCGGGAGGGACTGTCAGACTTGTACTGACTAAAATCCACGGTGTCCTTCGGTAGCCCTTTTGCGTACCGGAGTCGCGGTATACGTATGTCCCGCGACAAGCAATACCCCTTGGGAATACTGGTTGTGAGACTTAAGGGCTACTGAGATTCCCACAGAGCCGCAGCCTCGCGAGGCATTTTCCCTGCGAAGCAGCTCGGTTGGTGTGGACGTGTCTCGGGCGAGGCAAGTGACAGCGATGCCTCGGTCGAGCGACCGAGCGCCCGAGCCATCCAGTGTCGGCTTTTGTTTTGCTCGCATTTATTGTTTCGTGCCTCGGTCGAAAAACAATAAACGCGACCACACAGAGAGAGCAGCCTCGCTTGTCAGTTTCCTCGCGCGGCAAATGCCTCGCGACTTCGCGAGACTGCGCGCTCTATGTGGACGCACCTATTCGGTTTTGCTACGCCACTGTCTTCACGTGTTTGTGTCATAAAGTAAATAGGGACTTCGTCGTTAATTTGATGGATGAAATCATTTCCTCGTTCGTACACTAAGGGAACTTTTTCATTTTCCATGTCGTAATACTTCAAGTACACTGTACGGCCAAAAAAGTAGAATTCATGCTCGGTCCTAAGACCACTGACTATCAGTAACGACTGCCCAAGATTAACAAATGACAGTCGAGGAAAACCTGCTTAATCTATTTTCCGAGGCACGGAGGAAACTCTGTATAAAATTGATGGGCACCCGACATCCACAGACTGACCTTGGCAAGTGAGACTTGACCTTGGTAAACGAGGCTTGACCTTGTAAATCGACCCGTCTGGCAGTCATTATTTAGGCACGCTCCCCTCCATAAATTAAATTGGATAATGACTGCTGTCTTCAAAATAATGTCGTTTATACCTTTACGACTTACTCATGACTGTTTTAAATTTAATTGTTGCCTCTTTAGCTTTGTGGTACGAAGGTTTAACATAGAGCAGGAAGTCTTTTTTTTTTTTTAGGGTGGCAAAATCATCAAATGAGTCCTCCCGCCCTGGGTGGGGCGGGAGGGACTGTCAGACTCTTACTGACTAAAATCCACCCGTGTTCCTTCGGATGCCCTTTACGTTCCGGGGCCACGGTATCCTGGATTAAGAAAAATCCGCGACCCCGGCAGGCATTTGGCCCCATAAGGGGCCCCGTCGGTGACGCGTGAAACACGACGCGCCACCGACCCGGGCTTGGTCCTTGGTCGGACGGCGAGCATACCCATTACTCACCGTCCGCAAGCCCGCTCCGCCGCTGTGCCCTCTGCTGTTCAGAGGGACACGCGTTGGAGCGTCCACCCGACAGGCTATTTGCATACGGGCAATGAAACCCCTTAGGCACACAGTGCCTAAGGAGAGTTTTTGCCCGCATCCCAGGGTGCACCGTCCCGAAAAACTGGTCTTCCCCCCGGACGTATCCGAGAGGGAACTCCAGTCCACGGGCGCACGTGGAGGTGTCCTGTCTTAGCACCCCGAGCAGGAAGTCTTTGATTGGATTTCCGAGGATAAGTGATATTGAGTTTTCTATCAAGAATTAGTCAATTGAAGCACGAAGTCCGGTTGATTGCTATTAGCAAGATAACTGAAAAAAACGTATAGTCCGTAAGCAAGATTACACATAAACATTTGACCTGGGTACCCCTAGGTATTTATTCTTATTAGTTATGACGCCACGAGCACCCACTGTCCAGTTTTGATGCATTTTTTCTTTGTCAATATTTACTGAACTACAAAAAATACTTGTCCATAATTTTCAAAACTGACGGACTAATTTAGATTTGCAATTTTTTGATGCTATCAACATTATTGGATTGACTCCCAATACATGGGATTTAGGATTACACGCTGCTGGTCACAAAAGCCATTCGACACTTACGCATCACGTCATAATACGTGATTGGTCACTTTCGCTGGTTGTCACAGACGCAGCATATCACTAAAGCAATTCGTCACAAACGCTTCTCGTCACAATCGCAATTTGTCATAAACGCAACATAATTGACAAACCGTTAAAATAATGTACTCATACACACTTCTGCTTTAAATATATTTAGGTCTTTTTAATCAACCTGTAGTAAAGCTAATCGTAATCCAACTCACAAGAACCCAATTAAACTAGAAAACGATCTAGAACTTTCTCTCCTAAAGCCTCTAATTCAGAAAAACGGTCTAATCCGTAATTCCGTCTGAAATACCTCGCTGTCGGGGCCAGCCTACATTCACATCGACTTACTAACGTGCCTAATCCATTGCCGGCCGGACGTACCCTAAACCCGTATTGGGGAATAACAAAGATCAAATCCCGAACGAATTACCTATACTTTTTGTCTGCATATACCGTAAGGGTACGTTCCACTGCTGGCGATCAGCATTAGGCGAGTTAATGAGAGCAGTGGTGGCCCAGTGGTATCGGTCCCGACTTACGAGTTGTAGGTCGTGGGTTCGAACCCCGCCAGGCGCATTACTTTGTGTAATTTATTTCATCACCACTGCTCTCAAAACGGTGAAGGAAAACATCGTGAAGAAACCGGCATGTCCTAGAACTAAAAATTCGAAGACATGTGACATCTACCAACCCGCACTGGGCCCGCGTGGTGGATTATGGCCCACTCCCTCTCACAGAGAGGAGGCCTGCGTCCCAGCAGTGGGAACATTATAGGCTGATGATGATGATGAGTTAATGTGGTAAGAGCAAAGTGTCATTAATTTTTTTTCGACGGGTGTTTTGTCTGATGGGCTACTTTTCTTTAATTTGGTCAATTTCTGGTGTCAGCCCCGCGCCTGTGGGCATCCCATAGGCCTTTTACGTGGTTATGGGGTTTGGGGTATTGCCTGACAATTGTAATCGGAGAGATATTTTAGTTTTACAATGAATCATAAATGTAGCATGCTTTTGAAGTGAAAACTTCTTTTGCGGCGTTGTACACTTTATTTTAATGGGTAAAAAATGCTAAAATCGCGTCATGATCACGTGACCCTGATCGAAAAAGCGTAAGACGTAATTTAAATAAGCGTGATAATTCGTAAGACGAGGAGGCAAACAATAGCTTGCATTTTAATCGTGCAACGCCATCTATCGAGCATATATGAAAACATTTGTGATTTGAAACCTGTACAACACGAACAAGATGTAACAAAATTCGTTAATTTCATATCTGTACTACTCCAATTTTAAAATATAACAGTAGTAAAAAAGTTTTAACTTCTACCGGCACTCCCGGAGTGCAACCCGTCGTTTTTTTTTGTTAACTTTGTTATGAATTGAATAGAAATAACTTACTTCCTTTGAATCTAGGTAAATGTCCGATACACTTACATTGAAATGTCATTCATTTTTTAGAAAAAAAAATATCACTATTCGCTTCTACGCTGACAGTGAGACCAAACGCCAAAAGAGATTAACTACAGTCCAGTATTAACAGTTAAACGATTTGCAACGCTATCTCAAATACGAAAGGTATCAAATTAACTATGGGGAAACGGTCAAATGATTCATAGAACATAGTACGGGTTTAGTGTGTATTTAGGATTTTCGTAAACTCTTAAAATGTATTAAAATAGTATAGAAATACATGGGTCAGCAGTGTTCGGACAAATGGGCATATTGCTACAGGATGTGTGCCCTAAATAAATAATGCCTGAATTGGACGGTAAATAATGAGAATATTTAGGTTACAGGAATGATTCTGAAGGACACTGAATGTAATGAAATTTTCGGGTGGGTTTATTTTCTGATGTACCTACCTATAATAATAAATGTAGGTCGAAAGATTGTATGGCACTAGCATTACAAAAAGCTAAGATTTTTTATAGTATTATTAATTTTTGGCGAATTTAAACCCCGGTAAGAACTTGTACGTAAGGGCCATCAATCTGGGGCCACGGTAGTGGCCACGCCAAGACGAGCCAAGCGAAGCGCAAGGGCACTACCTACCTTTTCTCGAAGTGTTTCGTCGTTTTTTTGAACCCTCACAGAGGCGGTTTCCGATGTACCAGATAGTTCATATTCTCAGGATATGATGTCAATAATAGACTTATTAAACCTGCAAAGTTTCAATTGAATAGCTCTAATACTTTAGATTTTATTGATATCTAAAATACACCGATTTCGTCACTGACACACTGACACACTGATGATCATCAAAATGTTTGGCCTACTTCCTGAAGTGCTAGAAAGCTGAAATTTGGTATGTAATCTCAGTTTAGTATACAACCAACAAAAAAAATCATAAACTTATAACTTTCACCCCCCATCCCCTAAAATAGGGGGGGGTGGACGTTATAAAAAAAAAAGTTATAAAAACACTATCATGCCCCCAGATACGCTTATAACTTTCGCCCCCCACCCCCTAAAATTAGGGAGGGGGGGTGGAAGTTTGAATGAGATTTACACCAATTTTATGAATTAGGACATGTAAGTTAACACGGTACTGTAGACAGTGTACTAGACAGTAACTAAAAAACCTATTAATAAGTATTGTCAAACTTGCGTAAACGCCACTGGGAAGTTTTCTTCCCAAGAACATAATTAAAAAAAAAGAAAAAAAAAATAAGTCTGCCTAGCAACTTACAAAAAGAACTGAAATCCCACCAAAAACATTTCATGTAAAATGTTGCCAGACGACCACATAGTATTTAGCCTGTGAAAAAGATATCAGATCTCATGTTAAGGCAAACTTCTGAATCTACACGGCCTAACTCTACCGACCCTAACTTCACAAATTCTACATATCAGTAAAAATGTATGGCTTGGCTGTTTCGTTGCTTCAGAAACTAAATATTCGCATCACCGTCACGTAGCGAAACGGCGAAGCCATACATTTTTACTGATATGTAGAATTTGTGAAGTTAGGGTTGGTGGAGTTAGGCCGTGTAGATTCAGAAGTTTGGCTTAACATGAGATCTGATATCTTTTTCACAGGCTAAACACTATGTGGTCGTCTGGGAACATTTTACATGAAATGTTTTTGGTGGGATAAACTTATTGATATTCGTTTATTTGCATTCTCCAAGGTACAACAAGATGTTAATAACAAAAAGCTTTTTTTTTGCGTGGTAAAATCATCAAATGAGTCCTCCCGCCCTGCCCTGGGACTGTCCTGGACTGTCCTGGACTGTCAGACTTGTACTGACTAAAATCCACGGTGTCCTTCATTAGCATTATCTTGCTGACGCTCTTTGAGGCGCGCGTGGAACACAATGCGCCGTCGACTCGGACATGGTCCATGTTCGGGCGGCAAGTTGCCCATTACTCGCCGCCCGCATGTCCGCGCCTACGGTGGCCGGAGATCGTCTTACGACGTCGGACGCCGTGGGCGTCTACCACTGCGGTTGGATCGGAGGGAGGACGCTGTCCTCTCCCTTTCACGGCCCGCCTCCTCCTTCGCGAGCATGATTGCTTCGTAGAAGGAGGCGACCGCTTCCCACTCCGTCTCGCCCCGCAGCATGGCCTTGACCAATGCCGGGCGCGAGAGGTCTCCTCCTATCGCTGCCGTGAGGACACGGCGGTGATCTGCCCAAGCGGGGCAGTCCTGCACCGTATGATCCACTGTGTCCTCCGGGCGATTTTCGCAGTGGTGACACCCGGGCGTTTCTTCCCTCCCTATCCGACACAGGTACCTCCCGACACTTCCGTGTCCGGTGAGGACCTGCGTTATGCGGTAGGTCAGGACGTCGTGACGCCTTTCCAGCTACTCCTCAAAGACGGGTCTCTTAGATCTAAGAGCCGTTGTAGTCCGTCGTAGAGCCGTTGACGGGCACAGCAATATAAAAGTATTGAGAGTACATAATTAATTTTCTAAAATCCATATGTTATCTTTAATCACTAAATGGTAACCCATCCACAGACCAAAAGCTGCAAGTACAGCATCCATGGTGAAATCATTATTTACTTACAATCCCTCAATACTTAGATGACGACCCAAATCAAATACGGCCGGCTCACAAACATATTTTTATAGCATGAATCAGAATGCAATTCTGATCATGTTCTTGTGTAGGGGCATATTGTATTACACTGGTCTATTGAGGCCTAGACACGTCTGATTTGATGTGAATTCAATCAAAGGAGGTTGAATGCATTCAAAGGTTACCCTTAGGGATTTGAAGTGTTTAAAAAAAGTAAAAATACAACAACTAAATACACGAATGGATATTGGATCTCTCAGTATTTAGTACCTATGTAAAAAAAGAATTAGTATTATAATATGCATGTATATTGTATGTATGTATGTACTGACATAAGTCAACGGCTTCGCATAACAGAATGTAGAATGAAATAATCAACTGACGGATGGTTGGTGCGGTAGGGCGATTGGACTACAGGGCTGCGTGTCGCTGCTGGTTCGATTTCCGCACGATCTACAAGTAGTTGTTCCGGGTTTGGGCATTAATTGTGTATGTGAGTTTATATGTTTGTAAACGCACCCATGACACAGGAGAAATTCCAAACTGGGAAATTCCCAGTGTTGGGCAACTTTTTTAGGGTTCCGTTTTTTACCTGGATCATGTCTGTCCGTATGTCACAGCCACTTTTCTTCAAAAGTATAAGAGCTATCCTATTGAAACTTGGTAAGTAGATGTACCTATTTTGTGAACCGATATAGGAGTTTCACACAAAAAAAAATTTTGGCGGTTCCCCATACTTAGAATTGAAATCAAACATTTTTTTTCACCAAACCCTCACGTGGGGTATCTATGGATAGTTCTTTGAAAATGATATTGAGGTCACTAATGTCATTTTTTTTCTAAACTGAACCCGTGACTGAACAGTTTGAGCGAGAGACACTTCCTAAGTATGTAAAGTTCGGCCGTTCAGAGAATGCGTTCCTGACACGTCGCGATTGAACCGACGACGTTACCTTTTAATGGCGTTGCAGTTACGATAAAAATATTTTTGCTGGTTGTTTACCGTTTTAACAATTGATGAGCATTAAAACAACATTATTATATCAATAATCAATGAATATTATAATTTTGTGCCAAACTGAGTGTCAAATAAGTGACTAACTGATAGGTGTCAGGAACGCATTCTCTGAACGGCCGAACTTTAGGTACGTTACCTTTCAAAGTACCAGCGAAAATTCATAAATCGTCAACCGCAATTTACCTTTCAAAGTTAGAACCAAACAAGAACTTTTATATTATGTTAGTTGCTGCTACGGAACCCTTTGTGGACGAGTCCGACTCGCACTTGGCCGGTTTTTAGGGTTCCGTAGTCAACAAGGAACCCTTATAGTTTCGCCATGTCCGTCCGTCCGTCCGTCCGTCCGTCTGTCCGCAGCTTAGCTCAGAGACGCCCAGCACTAGAAAGCTGTAATTTGGTGTAAATATACGGATTTGTTGCGTCAAAAAAGTGGTAAAATAAAATCTCGTAAAATATTTTTTTTTAGGGTACCTCCTGTACACGTAAAGCGGGGATGTTTTTTTTTTTTTCTCGCGTACCCCTTAGTGTGGGGTATCATTAAATAGGCCTTTAAAAAATATTGGTAGTTTCCATCAACAATTTTTTGATAAAAAGATTCGTTTGTGAAATATTAAGCTTTAAAGTGCTAATTTTTGCCCTACTCGAGTGTCCCCCCCCTCTACCAGCTAAACGGTTATGTTTGGGGGTGTGAAAAAATTTACAATAGTAGTATATATAACGAAGTTTAAAAGAAAATTATCATGACTAAGTGGGCTTTACAAGTTTACGAGTAATAGTTGACCAACTTATAAAACGTACTGGGATAACATTTTCCTAAACAAAATGTATCGGAGAACAACTGCAAATGTAAGTTTGTCAACTTCATTTTTACAGCTATAATAGGTAGTGGAGTGGAGTGCAGTGGAGTGGAGTGCAGTGGAGTGGAGTGGAGTGGAGTGGAGTGGAGTGGGAGCGGAGTGGAGCGGAGTGGAGCGGAGTGGAGCGGAGTGGAGCGAAGTGGAGCGGAGTGGAGTGGGGTAGTGTGGGGTGGAGGGTCGAAAATCGCTTGAACCTTTTTAACAGGTTCATAGCGATTTTCGACGTGCCTTGACACCTCTCAAGTTTTTTTTTTAATACGTCATAAATCGTAAACCTTTCAAAGTTGGAACCAACTACAAGAACTTTTATAGTATGTTATTACTTGCTGCTACGGAACCCTTTATGGGCGAGTCCGACTCGCTCTAGGCCGGTTTTTTTTAAATAATTCCAGTAACTGTTGTACTCTGGCTGTAATAATATCTATAATTCGATCATAATTAAAACATTAACATTTCTATAATATTAACGTTGTTTTCCTCGGGAACCTTTTTTCGTAATGAAATGTATGTTTAGGTAACTTCTTGTACAACTGACAACTTAGAATCATGGTTTACCCGCTAAAAAAGTGACAAACTTACTTTCGCATTTACAATATTACAGCTAGGGAATTAGGATTAGGAAGACAAGCTGATATCCACATAGTGCTTAGATACAATCCATTTAATTTCAAGCGAAAGTTTTCACAATCTTTCTGTTGGGAAATGGCCAAAACAGAGCTTACGTTAGTTACCTGGCAGAGTGCCCAATCGATGCACTATGGACTGGAACCATTACACGCAGAGAAATGTATACGAGAACTTCTGGTTGCAACCGTGACAGCAAGACTCACTAGTTGACTTTACAACATTTCTAGTAATAAATACTAAGTCCTTGTTATCTCTACTACTTACTTAGTATTTATTACTAGAAATGTTGTAAAGTCAACTAGTGAGTCTTGCTGTCACGGTTGCAACCAGAAGTTCCCGTATAGGCAGCCAGACATTTCTCTGCGTGTACCACGTAGGTGGCAATAGGTACAAAAGCTTTGCTGGCAGTATATGCCAATCTTTGGAACAACACTTTATTAGTACGTAATTACACTTTGAATCCAAAGAACTTTTGAAAGAATTCCATTCCCATTCTAACTTAGTAAAAAGTTTAAATGGATTTAAAGATGGATGGAAGTTTGTAACTCAGTCACGGCAAAACTGCCAAAATGATTTTTATGTTTGGCATTTAGATCATAATTTTATTTGATTAACACGTAAGACACTGTTCGCCTTACCACAAAAATTTAAACATTTGTTGAACGCTGGTCTAAAAAAAGTGTAACTGCAAAACGACCCTTATCATCATCTTCCTGCCCTTATCCCATTTTACTTGTGGTCGGCGCAACACATTTTTTTCTTCCATTCTCCCCTATCAGACGTCACAGTATCATTTACTCCTTTTCATTCATATCATTCCTTAGACAATCCATCCATCTTTTCTTTGGCCTTCCTCTTCCTCTCCATCCATCAACATTCATACTCATCATCACGTGAGTCTCATGCCTCCTCCTCACATGTCCATACCAAGACAGACGATTCTCTTTAATTTTTTCTGTATAAAACGACAGTGATATAAATAAATCGAAAATAATTGATTTACACTTTTATTTGGGCAGAGTTTTCCCTTACAATTATTGTTATAAACTGAACAACCAAAATCATCGCTCCTGGCTTTTATATAACTCGCTGGCTGGCGGGGATGGCGCACGTGGTAGGGAAGTGACGTAGCGGCTTGGTGTGGCGGGCTTGACAGCCGGCTTGGCAGGGCGGGCTTGACAGCCGGCTTGGCTTGGCTTGGCTTGGCATGGCTTGGCTTGGCATGGCATGGCTTGGCTTGGCATGGCTTGGCTTGGCATGGCTTGGCATGGCTTGCTAGTGACATCTGGCGTTACAATCGGCCATCCTGTAACAATTGCTCCCGCAATGGGAACAACAAAACAGTGATTACAAATCAGCTCAGAACAAATGGCATATCGAGGAAATGAACTATCTAGCTCTCAAGAAGATCTAAGAGATCTTCGTTTTCCTATTGTTCATCCACGCCACTGGCGCTATCGGATATAGAAGCAACGCTACGATATGGTCGTAGGTAATAAATCAGCAGATACTAGGCCTGTAAACTTCTTGTATCCTCTAAGACATTTTATACTTCTTAGTTTATGGCTATCCTAAATCATTAGGTAATGATGACATATGGACCAGAATATAGATCATCTAACTTAGAATTAATCTTATTGCAGCAAGGAGTCTGAGCCTGGCAACAAAGTACGTAATCGCCTTTTTGTAAATCGTACTATTTTTACGCCTTGTATCACAGTTACGTTTCATTTTCTTGCTAGCTGTTCTAATTCGATTGGTAGCCCTATTGCGTCTAGATTGCACTAACTCAGAAACCCGACCAGGGATGGAGACATCACATACAGATCTACCTACACGAGCAAATATTAACTCATATAACTTATAGCCTGTTGTATCAATAGCAGTATTATTAATACCCCATGTGTCATTATTTTGGTAGACTATTGTCCCAACTAAGAGGTTCCGTGGCTCTCAACGCATCGAAAATTGTGCAATTAGTGCGTTCTACCTGCCCATTAGACCTAGGCCACGCAATAGCTGTTAACATGTGTTTAACTGTTTTTCTGTTGCGAACTTCTTAAAGTATCTACTCGTAAAGGCCTTGCCATGATCGCAAACTACGTGATCTGGGGAACTGAATAAACCTTAGTTTATACCTGGACTATCAAGTTCAGGCTTATCTGCAGAACCATGGTTTTTTCTCCGTATTACAAAACATAGATTAAACGTGGACCTTAGTACCGTCATTTGAACCATTGTCTAAACAATTACATCTTAAAAACAACAACACAGTGAAAAAGTTACTATAAGAAACTTTGACAGCTACGACTTTACCATGGTTTATCACCAAACCACGATCCGCAATAACGTATAAGTAAACCGTAGTTTTACGAGATTTAAACCTGGGTCTTTAGTTTAACCCTTTTTTTTAATAAGACTAATTGTCTCTACAGAATTGACAATACGTGTAGGCTCAGAAACAACAAATTTAAAGAAATAATATGTCAAAACTAACATTTATTGGTACCCTTTTTAATTTTGCTAAAAGGGCCCAAATTATCGATGTCTACCATTTTCATCGGTTCAGATGGTTTAGAGATTCGATGCAGTTTGCCTTCTTTCCTACCGTATTCTCTTTTACCGTACGCACGATGTAAACACGACGTCACATATTTCCTTATGAATTGGGTCATTTTTGGAAACTAGAAATCACTTTTTTTAGAAGTTCTGAGCATAATTTTAATCCTATAATGTAATGGCCAATATCGTCATGATGCATTTGTAATATTTTCTACGCGCGAAATTTGGCATAACTAATCGGGTATCGTAAAGCGTTTTACGAGACAGCCTACCGTTAATTACGAGTATATAATTATTTACAATATCACTATCTGTGCACCCGCTTCACAATAAATCAATAATACTTTGCACTTCACGAAACCAATAGTTTACTTCTAAACGGAACACATTATCATTAACACATCTATCGGATTCCTGCTCAAGGCGTCGATATGCTTTATGCTACAATCCGTAATTACACGGACATTTTTACTCAACACATATACGAAAACTCCGTAATACGCTGTGAAAAACACTTTCTTCCCGACTCGTAACGCAACTAAAATACAAGACAGGGCTCAAACTACCGTCTATCCGTATTTGTAAAAGAATACCTGCTATGGGTAACTTGCATGCATTCGTGTGAATTTCCAACTAAGATCATATATCGCTATCACCGGTTTCTCACATTTTTTTTTTCTATACCATACCCACTTAATATTTTTATTTTTATAATTTTTGTTTTTGCTAGTTCGGTAAGCGGATGAGCCATTAGGTATTGCAAAATTATGGAAGAACTTCCTAAAGTCACTACATAGTCCAATAAACTGACGCACTTTGTGTATGTTAATCGGAACGGGAAATTGAGACACGGCTGCGAACTTAAATTCGCCCGGTTCAATGCCATGAACATGATAATTCTTAAACTAAGTAAGAAATCCTGTTTTGTAGAAATGAACATTTGCCCTCGGGTTCTTTTATAATACCTGCTTCTAATGGCTCATTAATTTTGACTCTAACAATCTCTTGTTTGTGATGTGCTAATCTATAAGGCCTACGTGTACTTAATGCGAATTTGGACTAAATCTGTACATTCCAACTTCCCAACTCCTTAGTATAGCTAGCAGTTTTATACAGAGATAATAAACTAATTAATAGATTACAATCAGATTTGCTTATCGGGCCTACCCTAGTTTTGTCAAGGTCTATACCCCACCAATGGCATATTATGATTATCGACACACGAGGCACTCAATTATAAAACACATTTGGCTAATGGCATTTTGCAAATATTGGCATGGCATAACTGACCTGGTTATTTATGCACGATTCCTGGCAGCTCTCGGCGAAGTAGCACGTATCCTTTCTTCTATGTGATGTCCTTGGATCCGCTATGACGACTTTGAGGTAGCATTCATTTCCACAGAGAAGCGTTGCTGGTAGCGAGAAGAATACTTCTTGAAACTCGATCAAACGAACGGAATTAACGATGTGGCATGGTGTTTTTTCCGATGGATGAGGGTAGGGACTTCGTGTTCCAGATCATTGAATGATTTTTCAACTTCTTGTGCAAGGAGACTTTTCAATATTTTCCTTGCGGGTGGTGTGCATTGCCATTCTTCGTTTTTATTTTCAGAAATCTGGCTTACCACAGCAGAATCTTCGTCCTCCAGACAAGACGACCGTTGAGGTTATTGTGTAGCAGAGCGTCGTTTCATCGTAGGTATTTTTATCACACTTCTGAGTAAAACGACAGTGATATAAATAAATCGAAAATAATTGATTTACACTTTTATTTGGGCAGAGTTTTCCCTTACAATTATTGTTATAAACTGAACAACCAAAATCATCGCTCCTGGCTTTTATATAACTCGCTGGCTGGCGGGGATGGCGCACGTGGTAGGGAAGTGACGTAGCGGCTTGGTGTGGCGGGCTTGACAGCCGGCTTGGCAGGGCGGGCTTGACAGCCGGCTTGGCTTGGCTTGGCTTGGCATGGCTTGGCTTGGCATGGCATGGCTTGGCTTGGCATGGCTTGCTAGTGACATCTGGCGTTACATGTAACAGGCGACACTTTCAAACTTCCCCTTATAAACTCATTCCTTACTTTATCCATTCTTGTCACTCCACACATCCATCTCAACATCCTCATCTCCGCTACATGCAATCGTTTCTCATCCATCTTTTTCACAGCCCAGCATTCCGATCCATACAATACGATAGGTCTAATCACGGATTTGTATATTTTTCCCTTTAACTTGATGGGCATCCGTGGGTCGCAAGTTGTTCCGGTGACCTGTCGCCATTTCATCCATCCCGAGTTGATCCGGTGTGTTATGTCCCGGTCTACATCGCCATCTCCTTGGACAAGCGACCCTTATATCAACGTGAAATGTCGTTTTGACGTTAACAGTTTATTTAAACAAGTGTTCAACTGATGTGTATCTTTCTTGTGGTAAGACGGTTTATATCTTGATGATATTATTCCTTGGGACAATGAACAAACGCAACAAGGGTGAAGCCATAATTTCGACTCAGGGTTCCAGCACTCATTTGATGATTTTTACAAAGCAAAAAAGTTTATGTCTACAAGTATCCCCAAGTACCAAATTACTACGTAGGTATTAATATGTTAATTAATTTTCAAGAGATTTCCAATCTTGCAAAACCTTATAGGTAGGTATTTTATGATGCAAACAGAAAAGCAAATCTCAGCAGTGTTAAGATATATTTGTTTAGTTTCCATTAAGTGCCTAATAAATTGGTCGTAAATTGCTTACATGGGGTACTTCATATGTTTTATGACACCCTACAGAGCAGTTGTATATGAAATTCATATGAGGTGAAGTACTTCGTTTTTCCTTGTTGAGTGTTGGTTTAAACCTAAGAGATAGAGGGTTGGGTCGCGGAACAATCTTGAAACAGAGCTGATGCCTTGGGTGTCTACTTTATAAGTCCATCAACGAAAACACGGAAAATGTACGAACGTAACTAACGTCAAAATCAAATTGCGGACGGATAATACCGCCACGACTAAAGTTATTTTGATGCGACGCTAGTGTTTATGTCATTACATCAAATTGAGTAGTATTTTTACCGACTTCAAAAAAAAGGAGGTTATCAATTCGACCCGTATGTATGTAATATTATCAGAACTGCCCAGTTTTCATATATGTTAGTCTATATCAGCGTCTGAACAAATGTGCCAAATTTCATAAGTGTATGTATGTATGTACGTATGTATATATGTATGTTTTTATGTTTGTGCACGCATATCTCCGGAACTATAAGTAATTTTTTGTTGTACTAGGTATTGTTCAACTTAGGGTACACTGCAAGTTTCATCAGAATCGGTTCAGTAGTTTTAGAGATATGGATTTTTTTTTGTTGTGACGGATTACAAGATTAGTGCATATTAAGAAAATTTTGTATTTTACAAGAATTTGGGTTGAATATGTAATAAATAAACTAAAAAGGGTAAAATAAAAACTTTTTTTTTAAAAAAGTACCGACTTCAAAACAAATACAAAAAAGTTTAAAATAACTTTTCTTTCGGAAGTCGGTGGCTTTGTTTTGTTGTGTCATTGACTATTGCCACCGACTTCCGAAAGAAAAGTTATTTTAAACTTTTTTGTATTTGTTTTGAAGTCGGTACTTTAAAAAAAAAAAAGTTTTTTAGTACCACTTTCCGCAGGTCATGAGAAGTGACGCGGACTCAAAGTCAAATCATTGATGGCCTAATTGAAATATCAATGAGGCCATTAAATACGCTTTTGAACGTCTATTTTTAAAATTAAAGGAAACGGGATGGGATGGGATTGATTCCATACCCGTTCGCAAAGGTAGGTTCGTATGGAGAAGAATGGGCAAGAAACTCCATACTTACTTACTCTTCTTCTCTAAAGTGTATCACAATATTTAATTTGATAACATGAAGATAAAAATAAATGTGAAATCGATGTACCCAGAAAGTCTAAATAATAAAACATAACAATAATTACATAAGTAAAAAGGTACATGGTGTTCATATTTTCACAAGAAATTGCAACTATTATTACTCTAAGGAGCTATCTATCAAATCGTAATGTCATTCATTCTTAGTTCGGGCTCGTTGTTAAAACGCCTGTCACTAAGGCCGAAACCAGAGATTTCGTGCTTAGAGATTAGACCCCCTAGAACGGCAAGGGCAATTGACGGATCGGGTGGGTTTCTGACAATCTCTTCCGCCTAGAAGCAAATATAATATTTATGGATATGGAGCGAATTCATCCGGAAAGAACTGGAATTCCTGCGTATTGGTGAGGCCCACCACGAACCGTGGGATCCACTTAAACGTCACCCAAATGTCACTGTCAGCTGTCAAATCTGACAGAACAGCCCATAATTCAATTTGAAGTTTTAGTTTGGGGGCAAAACATCCCAGTGGCGTTTAAGAACTTTTGACAGTTACGAAAGCTATTTGACGTTTAGCCCCATTTGGCGTTACTGTGGTACATTTTCTTCGGCCGGACGTTTGTGCGATATCTGACCGATATCGTCAACCAGTGCAAATCTCATGTGAGACAAGACAAGACAATATGAGACAGCTTGCTTACTTACACCGACAAAAGGTAAGCGGTATTAAACAAACAGTATATTAAATGGGTGGTCTTATCACTCTCAGTAATCCGACATTGTTTGTTTAGGCTAGGTAGATAAAAACGATAGTGTACCTAAACGTTATTGATTTTAAATATAATGTCCGCTTTGGTATTTTGTGTAAAGATTGTTATAGCCTTCGGTTCAGATTGTGCCAAACATCGCTTCGAATATTTTCACGATCTGTTTAGCGAACGTGTTAAACTCTTATAACTCTAGTCGGTGGTTGTCAAAAAATATTAAAATTTGATCATGAATATGTCAGACTCGACAGCCGGTTCGATAAAAAGCTCGCCAGAACGATCGTTAGTATGCTCGCTAGCTCGGGCAGACCACCGCCGTGTCCTCATACATTGGTCAAGGCCATGCTGCGGGGCCAGACGGGAAGCGGTCTCCTCCTTCTGTGAAGCAGTCATGCTAGCGAAGGAGAGGTGTGGGAGAGGACAGCGTCCACCTCACGACCCAGCCGCCGCAGGAATGCGGACGTTGAGTAATGGGGGACTCGCCGTCCGATCATGGACCATGCCCGGGTCGGCGCATCGTTTTCTACGCGCGCCTCAAAGAGCTGTCATCAACCCTTAAGTTGCTGAGCGCGAAGACGGCCAAAGCTTGCCAGGGTCGCGACACTGTCTCATCAGGTAACCTTGACCCTGGAACGTAAAGGGCTGTTGAAGGATCACCGTGGATTTTAGTCAGTAGAAGTCTGAAAATCCTGAAGGGATTCTCGGGACTCATTTGATGATTTTACAACGATAAAAGAATTCTCGCTTAATACTTTCTTGTTTGTCTTTAATGTAAGTGTCGCAAGAATGCTCCAACACCTTTTAATGATGTCTGATTGAATTTCAGTCACTGGGAGAACCTTCGATCAATAATAGCTCTAGATTAAGGATCACGAACAAAAAAGAGTTGCAAAAGTGGCCACAATTGCACGGACGTAAACATCTACATTTCTTAGAAAAATGTTCAATAGTATGAACAACCTCAATTTATTATAAACCTTAACACTCAAAAATAAAGTTGAATTACCATTGCAAAATGTGTTTGTTTAAGTTCTTTCATCCGACAAAGGTTAACGTTCACAATTTAAAAATGTTTCTTGAAGATAAAATGTCATCAGTACAAAAGTAGTCATTCTAAAATGATACTTAAATTCTAAACAATAAGGATTCGAAATACCGTCACAAAACCGTTTGTGGCGGTATTTTTCGGGCCGTTTTTGAAGCGTTCATCGGGAATCTAGTACTATTTTATTGATCGAAGGGGAGAACGGTAGTATCATCTCAGAACAATAACTAAGTTATTGTTCTGAGAGTATCATGTAATTCTTTAACCTTCATTCATAATTAACCCAGTCGTTCTACGATTTCAAATCAAATAGAACGTGTTCTAAATTCAAATCTGACAGTTGCAGTCATGATGCCAGCCTTAATTTGACGAGCCGTGACGTGGCAACTTCTGATTAGATAATGTAGTTCACCGGACTCCCAGAATCCAATTTGGTAATGGATGGATATAATTGGTTATTGCATTTGGGACTGGATTACGTCGAGTTGAATGCAAAACCTGTTGTTTATCTCATAATCTGGTATTATGAGCATTACACCTAAAAACCTCCGCCCGTACCGGAAAATCGTCTAACCACTGTGTTTTATGAAGCTCAATGTATGGAACCCAACGAATTAGCAAGTTGAAATGGCAGTAGGCAGGCTTGGCACGCAGAACTGATGGCCGATGAGGCCGTAAGGTTCTCGAATGGAGACGACGCTCTGGTAAGCGCAGGGTAGGACGTCCACCCACAAGGTGGGCAGACGATCTTATGAAGACTACAGGATCACGCTGGATGCAGGCCGCTTACAATCGGTCCTATTGGAAGTCTAAAGGGGAGGCCTATGTTCAGCAGTGGATGTCTTACGGCTGATATGATGATGATGGGGCTCTCGCGTCAGATAAAGAGGTACATAATTATACTGCTGGCACAGTTAACACAGTGAATTTTTTTAGAGAGATAAAGCAAAACACATGAATCCTCCCGCACTAGGTGAAACGGAAGGGTCTGTCAATCTCTTACTGACTAAAAATCCGATATGTTGTCTTTTGCGTTTCAGAGCCACGGTGTCCACAACCCCGGCAGGCGGTATTGCTTGCCAGGTGCAGTGACTAATCAGTTGCTGCGCTTCCTCTTGTGGGTTCGATTCCTGCATGGAACAAATGATTTATGGTGATAGGTACATAGTTGTTCCGGGTTTGGTAATTTTTGTATGTGAGTCAAAATATTTATACAAATATTTTGACTCAAGTTAATAAAATGGGATTACATTTTTCCTGTGTAGTCCCTAATAGGTAATTTGTAAACGCACCCAGCGTTTACAAATTATTGAAACTCACACCCAGGACCTTAAGAAAGACTTGTAGGTCATGTTAAAAATGTTTGTTCCAAGCCGGGATCGAACCCGCGACATGCAACGCAGCACTCGTCCACTCAGCCACTACGCCAACAGTGCCTTCGAGAAGTTTCTGGAAACTAGCTTCCTACAACTGACGTTTAGTGAAAACTCACTTCGCCAATAGCCGGGCGGGCGCTTTGCTGTTGAATCTAATGTCAGATTCCTATAACATCAAAGAATATTTCAAGGAATTGCATTGTGTTTGTGCTGTTGTTCTATTTCGAATTGGTACTGGTATTTAGCTGTATTCCATGAACATTGGAAGTCGATCTGATAGATTGGTATTTGATAAAAGGTATAAATCACCGTGAATTTTAGTCAGTACAAGTCTGACAGTACGGTGGGACGACTTATTTGATGACTTTACTACATAATAAAATGCGGGTAACGTCACGGGATATCCATTATTCTTATTATACTAAAACCGCATAAAAATTGATTTTGCCAAACGTGATATACCTAATCCTGGACAAACATACAAAAATACAGGTCGTACTGAGAACCTCCTCCTTTTTTTAAAGTCGGTTATAAACTAATAATAGTTTAAAAGTGGATATATTACGTAGGCGGGTTAAGTATCAACCCCGGAAAATAAACTTAAATCGTTATAAGTTCAACAATTTTACTCCTATTTCTCATATAAAAAGGTTAGGTATTTTTGAGGTATACGTGGGTTGTATTTTGCTCTAAAAATATTCTGGAAACTAGTATTTATACACATCTTCAGTAAGTACACCTACGATTTAACCAAAAACTTCTTCTGTGTGATTTTAATAAAGGTGGTAACCAGTAACTAAAGAGGAGAGTGCGTGGCTAAATAATTATAGCCGCACAGGCCGATCTTCCGGGTTAAGCCGCGCTTGCCGAGGTTGGTCTGTGGATGGGTGACCCTCTATCATAGCGAGTCTCCTCCGTGCCTCAGCAAGCACGTAACGCCTTTGGTCCTTTTGTCATTTGTAGATCCTTGACAGTCGTTACTGTTAGTCAGGAGCTCGAAAGTCTGACAACCAGTGTTACCATGGGGTATCGTATTACTCATTTACTGGATTGTAGATGTCCGAGAGGCAGTCGGTTCATGTAAAATACTGATATTCAGCTGTATCTGGTTCGACTAGAAGCTGATCCCAATATAGTTGGGAAAAGGCTACGAAGATGATGAACCAGTAACTAAAGATGTTCATGAGCCATCCATCCAGCCAAACATCTAAGCTTCCACATCATCATCATCTTCCTGACAGACTTCTTCCATTCTCCCCTATCAGACGTCACAGCAGCAGAGAGTGTGAGCAGTGGTGGTCCAGTGGTATCGGCCTCGACTTACGAGTTGTAGGTCGTGGGTTCGAACCCCGTCAGGCGCATTACTTTGTGTAATATCAACACCACTGCTCTCAAAACGGTGAAGGAAAACATCATGAGGAAACCGGCATGTCCTAGAACGAAAAATTCGAAGACATGTGACATGTACCAATCCGCATTGGGCCCGCGTGGTAGATTACGGCCCACTCCCTCTCACAGAGAAGAGGCCTGTGTAGCAGTGGGAACATTTATAGGCTGATGATTATGATGATGATGAGACGTCACAGTATCATTTACTCCTTTTTCTTTCATATATTTTTTTTTAACTTTGCCCCACATTAGTAATCTCTCCTGTGTCGTGGGTGTAAAGTAATAGAAACTCACATACACAAATACCCAGACCCGGAACAACTACTCATAGGTCATACAAAATTTGTTCCGTTCGGAAATCGAACTCGAATTATTCCTTGGTGAATCCATCCATCTTTTCTTTGGCCTTCCTCTTTCTCTCCATCCATCAACATTCATACTCATCACTTTCTTAGTCACATGAATGTCATCCCTCCTCATCACATGTCCATACCAAGATAGACGATTACCTTTCATTTTTTCTGTAACAGGCGCCATTTTCGGGCACGCCGCAATCGCGGCGGTAAGACCCCTCTTTGAGGAGTGGCTGGATAGGAGTCATGGCGTCCTGACCTACCGCATGACGCAGGTCCTCACCGGACACGGAAGTTTCGGGAGGTACCTGTGTCTAAGGAGAAAGGAGGAAACGCCTGGGTGTCACCATTGCGAAGATCGCCCGGAGGACACAGTAGAGCATACGGTGCAAGACTGCCCAGCTTGGGCAGAGCACCGACGTGTCCTCACGGCGGCGATAGGCGGAGACCTCTCGCGCCCGGCATTGGTTGCGGCCATGCTGCGGGGCGAGACGGAGTGGGAAGCGGTCGCCTCCTTCTGCGAAGCAGTCATGCTCGCGAAGGAGGAGGCGGGCCGCGTGAGGGAGAGGACAATGTCCTCCCTCCGCCCCACCCGCAGTGGTTTACATCCACGGCGACGGACGTCGCAAGACGATCTCCGGCCACCGTAGGCGCGGGCGTGCGGGCGGTGAGTAAAGGGCAACTCGCTGCCCGACCATGGACCATGCCCGGGTTGACGGCGCGTTGTGTTCCACGCGCGCCTCAAAGAGCGTCAGCAAGATGACGGGGCCGGGCCTCTAGAGGGCCGAAGCCTGCCGGGGTCGCGGGACTTATCTCATTACCGTGACCCCGGAATATAAAGGGCTATTGAAGGACACCGTGGATTTTAGTCAGTACAAGTCTGACTGTCCCTCCCGCCCTGCCCGGGGTGGGAGGACTCATATGATGATTTTACCACGATAAAAAAAAAAAAACAGGCGCCATTTTCAAACGTCCCCTGATAAAAAATCTAAGCTTCCACAATAATAATATTTTCTATATTTCAACCCAAAGAATAATAATGTCTGTTCCATCTTGGTTTCCCTCATCATCGCGTGCATCTTGTTAGAACTTGTGGTGGGAAAATGGTTCCCTGCGGTTTTCTACGTCTGACTGTATGTAGGTCGGCCTTTCGAGCTTTATGAAATTATGTTACTGTTCATGTGAACATTTTAGAAAGTGGTTTCATTTGTGTAGATTTATTACTGTCTTGCTTTTTAACAGTAGTAAAAACTTTTTGGAAATAAATTAATTTTATACTTTTCTTTTTTTTATAGAAATTGTTTTCATTTTTAAGCTATTGCATAGCTTTTATCGCAGGCTTTGAGAGCGGCGACCGAATCAAGAAATTCCGTAACGAAAATAAACCTAACACTGTCATGTCAATGTCAATGAATGATTGTTTTTCTTGACGTGGCTGATCATAGCCTAATTAGTAGAGTAACTTCCCATAGAGCAATGATGGGATGATATTCTCGTTAAATATTCGCGGTAGGCGATAACTTTTTTTTCCTAAATAAAATAAATTAATAATTACAATCGCGAAAGTTGATATGCCCTGGGTGGAAGGACTCATTTGATGATTATACAACGGAAACATGAAGACAAACCAAGAAATAAGGTGGATTTTCAATCAATTAAGAGTATCAGACGCTTCACCCATGGTGGGAGTAATATTTCATAAAAAAAAAATATAAAGTTAAGACATTTACGAGCTTCAAAACATTGTGTAGGGTTTAGACATTTGCAGTATTGTCTAAACACGACACTGCGGTCCTGGAACGCATAGAAGCTTTTGGTCAAAGCAAGTCTGACAGTCCCTGCTTCCTCGAGCTTGGCAGGCGTTTGGCTCTATCAGGCCTTGTCAGACTACTGACAGCTTGCGTGAACACGACAAGCCGTTGACTTGTACCTGTTCCTTGATCGGACGGTGAGCTACCCTTCATTGTAGCCTACGGGCTACTTAACCTCAAAAATATTCGCACAGCGCATTCAATTTAACAGTTCAATCGCTTGATAACGTGTGAATACTCGCCTTTGCCCTCAGGGATCGGGATTAGGCAAGGTTCTGCAGTAAGCGGAGCGTTAGCGGTAAATTGCGACACGAATTATTATGGGTAGATTTCTAAACGGTTGCTATACTGATAGCTTGGAAAGCTATTCATACATTCCACTTTTGTGTAAAGCAAAAGTAACTGTTCAATAGGTTTATAGTATTATTTATGTTTCCCAACTCAATGGAAGATCACGCGAGTAATTCCGGTACCTAAGGGTAAAGCAGGATCGGAAATTGGGGGATACAGACCGGTGGCCGTGCTGTCGACGCCAGCAAAGGTATTCGAGTCTGCTATCCAGCGTAGTATGCAGGAGCAAATACGCGGACAGCTATCAGACGCGCAACATGGATTCCGGCCGGCGCGCAGTACTACCACCAATCTACTCAATTTTATGGCACAAGTGGTGCCGGCGGTAGATGCTGGCGTGCAAGTCGACGCTGCCTATTTTGATTTCCGAAAAGCTTTCGACACAGTCGACAATGACATTCTATTAAAGAAGCTAGCAGATTTTGGCTGTACGCCGCACCTATTGCAGTTGTTTGCTAGCTATATGAAAGATAGACAGCAGTACGTGGACTACAATGGGTGCGAATCTGAGCGATATTACACCTGGTCGGGTGTGAGTCAAGGCAGCAACTTGGGGCCTCTCGAGTTTATTATAATGGTGAATGACTTGCCGGAAGTCGTCAGACATGGTACTTGTTTACTATTTGCAGATGACCTCAAGTTGCTCCTCGAAGTTAAGAGTGAATCTGATTGCGAACGCCTACAAGAGGATATAGATAGTATAGTGGAATGGAGTCACAAGAATAAGCTCCATTTCAACGCATCAAAGTGCTCAGTGATGAGTTTCACGCGCGCGCGTACCCCTCTACTTCACGAGTATGTGGTGGACGCAGCGCCTATGCAAAGAGTCACACAGGTACGTGATTTAGGCGTTTCTATGACTCCTGATTTGCTGTTTCGGGATCACATAATTAATATATGCAAAAAGGCGTTTAGAAATTTAGGGTTTGTCCTGAGGCAGACGCAACATTTCACCAACATTGCGACAGTCAGGGTCCTGTATGACGCACTAGTCAGGAGTCATCTCGAACATAGTGCGATCATATGGAGTCCGCATGAGGCTAAGTACTCAGTAATGATAGAACGTGTACAGAACAAGTTTACTCGCTGCTTGTACAAAAAACTTTATGGAGTATATCCGTATTACCCGTTAATGTACCCAACTCTATTTGTGCTGGGGATGGTCGGGTACAACCAAGTGAAGGTAAGACGAGAATTCACACTTGTGGCATACATAGTCAAATTATTGCGTGGTATTGAGCATAACCCAGGAGTACTGCAGCGGTTAAATTTGTGTGTACCGGACCGTTATGTGTGGAGGCGGCGGAGGCCGCCACTGCTGGCCGTGCCAACAGCTAGGACAAACTTATTAGCTATGACACCTCTTGCCCGTGCAATCCGTGTCATTAACGAACTACACACCAAAATTGATATATACACTTGCAATATGAGTGAATTCGCAAAGACTTTGTTGTGTATTTTATGTTATAAGTTAGTTTAATGTGAACCTTTGTTTATTGTTATATTTTATTATATTGTTGTTTTAATGGTTTTTAAATTGTAATTTGTGTTTAAGTGTCGTATTATATTTTTAAACTCATTGTATAGTTCCTATTTTTATGTTTTTATGTTATTTATGCTCTTGCTCTCTGAAAAGTAATTAAATTAAGAATTAGTAGATAGCCACACTATCGCATTAGGAACTTAAGAACCTGTAATGATAGTTGTAATTAAGTTTTTAAATAAATAAATAAAAAAATAAATAAATGTTATTTTCACCATGTTCGCCATTTATACTGTTACAATTATTTGTTGGACCGGGCATAGGTTGATATTTCGCGGCTGTGTTTATATAAAAGTAAAACATATACCTGCATTCATTGGCGTAACATTCCTTTAAATCGTTAGTTTCACTTCTCAGCATTAAATCTCTTGTCTAAAACCTTTTAAACTGTTTCACAATATTCATTGGTTCCTAAACATAGGTTACTTCTTGTTTACTTTCCACATGACAGTTAGGTCACACGTCAGTTTTGACAGTTTAAGGCGCCATCTGGTGATCGCCGATTAACTATTATAAAATAATCGATATTAAAGCATATTGTTCAAAACCTCTTAAATAATATCGTTTGACCCATTCTTTAATAATTCTCAGTTTTTAGTAAAAGAAATTAATAATAAAATAAAATATCCGTAAACGGAAATGATTTGGTTTTTTCAATAGGGACTTTTTTCTCGAACCTTCCTTAGCCGCGTCACATTTTTAATCTGTGAACGTTGGCGTATTTTGTCTCTGATAATTGTGTTGACAGTTTATAATTGTGTTTTTACCCAAATTATAAATAGGACCAATACCCCAATAAAAGCTGTTACTGAATCAATAATTGGAAGAGAACGATAATGGAGAATGGAATAGTATTGGATATCGTTGTGTATAATGTGTTGCAGACTTTTAGAAGTGTCGTTGGACAGTTTTAAGGTGAATTTGTGGTGCTGGAGTTTCTTCTTGTTGACCGGTGTAATGTTGTATCTAATTAAAAGGCCGTTTATTATATATAGGTACCTTTATTATTGTAGTACTTTGCGACAACATTAACTATAATATATGCACAAGTCACCATAGTCGCACAAAACATCGCACGCCATGTTCCTATAATGTCCACTGACGTAAGCGGTGGCGTTTACGAAGGCGGTGCTTTTACGAAGCTTGCTTGGCCTTGCTGACATCCCCCTTTTTTCAGCGATAGCGCACGGGCGGTACGATGGTGCGGCCGCTGCGGGTAGTCTTCTGTGCAGGCGCAGTGGAGACTTGCGGCAAAGCTGGCGGCGGCTCTGAACTCGGCTCGATCGCGCTAACAGGCTCTGCCGGCGGTGTCGTAGGAGCAGAAGCTGAGATTGGAACGGGACCATCTGTGAACAAATCATTGTTAGAGGGTTGTTCGTCGTCTGGCGAACTCGATATAGCGGCATGCTTAAGGTGCCATGCGTTTCTACGATAGGTTCCTCCATCTTCAGTTTGTACAATATATGAGCGTGGTCCTTCTGTTGCAGGAGTTACAACCTTGGCTGGAATCCAATTATGATGGTCTTTTCTTAGCCATACTTCTTCTCCTATTCCAAACTCTTTATTTTCCTTCTTTCCTCTGTCTGCACTTTTCTTTTCTTTTTCTTTAAGTTTCTTTAACTGCTTGCTTATATTTCTTATTATTTTTGGTTTGAAGAGTTTTTGATTAGTAGGTAGTAAAGTCTTGGTTCTTCTATTCATAAGGCGTTGGCATGGTGAGCCTAAGTCCAATCTGGGAGTGTTTCTATGATGTAGCAATGCTAAGTAAATATCTGTATTATCTTCATTGCATTTTTTAAGCAAGTTTTTTGCTTCTTGAACATAGCGTTCGGCTAGTCCGTTAGATCTTGCAAAGTGTGGGCTTGAGATTCTATGTTCAAACTTCCATTCTTTAGTGAACAGTCTAAATTCTTCACAATCATATTGTTTGCCTCCATCTGACTGAAATATGTCGGGGATTCCAAATGTTGAGAACCAAACTTTTAATGCTTTTATAATACTTGCACTATTTATGTTTTGTATTTCTTGAAAATCAAAGTATCCCGAGTACGCGTCTGCAATGAGTAAGTAATCTTTTCCTTTCAGGTGAAATAAATCAGATGCTATGATGCTCCAAGGTCTTTCTGGTATATTTTGCAAAATTATAGGTTCCATTGGGTTATCCTTTTGTATTTTATTGCATGATTTACACTCTTTTACATAATTAGTAATGTCTTGAGTCATGTCAGGCCAAAATACATTGTCTCTTGCCAGTTGTAAAGTGCCTTGTACACCTTTATGACTCAGGTGGCAATGTTTCATTACTAGTGGCACCATGGACTTGGGCACAACTACTCGGTCATTTTTGAAAATTATGTCATTGTATACACTTAGTGTCTCTCTGTAGTACCAGTATTTTCTTAAGCTTTCTTTGACTTCTTCTATTTTTTCAGGCCAACCTCTCCAAATTATTTCTTTTAAATCTTTCAATTCTTCATTGTTTTCTGTTTCTTTTTTCAGCTCTTCTTGGCGAGGCTTTGAAAACGGGACTATGGTGCATATTTGTAATGTCTCATTATGCATCTCTTCACAGGTAAGTTTTTCACAATCTCTACTCAGTGTGTCCGCTATATATAACTCATTTCCTTTTTTGTAGATCACCTTAGGGTTGTATGGTAATATTTGATAGAACATTCTTTGTAGCCTGGGTGGTGCCTCAGTAAGTGGTTTGTTGAATATAGTTTCTAATGGCTTATGATCACTTTCTATTGTAAGGTCTTTGCATCCCCAGATATAACTGTGAAACTTCTTACAAGCAACTAGGATGGCAAGGGCCTCCTTTTCAAGCTGACTATAACCTATCTCAGTCTTGGTCAATGATTTTGCACAGTAAGCAATGGGTTTTGCATTTTGTATTAATACTCCTCCACAAGCATAGCTGCTAGCATCTACAGACAGCAGGATGGGAGCTTTTGGATCATAGTACCCAAGAACAGGTGGCTTTTGTAAAAGTTCTTTCAGTTTCAGGAATGCTGCTTCTTGTTCACAATCCCAGTACCAAGCCACGTTCTTCTGGAGTAGCACTCTTAAAGGGCTGGTTATTTCTGCCAAGTTTTTGATGAATTTTGAGAGGTAAGTGACTAATCCGAGAAATCTTTGTAATTCTTTTACATTTTCAGGTCTTTTAATCTTGCTGATGGTTTCGAGCTTCTCCTGGTCTGGCTTAAGTCCTTGGTGAGTAACTACATGACCTAGAAACTTTACTTCTTGTACATTAAATATGCATTTTTCTTTGTTTAGTTTTAAGCCTGACTTTCTGATTTTTTCCAGTACTTTCTGTGTAGTCTTCTCTAATTCTTCTTTTGTTCTAGAATGTAGTAATATGTCGTCCATCGAGACCTCTACATTTTTTATTCCCATGAGTAAATGACTCATCACTTGTTGGAACACTTCTGGAGCCGATGCCAGACCAAATGGCATTCGAAGACAGGAGTATCGACCGAACGGGGTGCTGAATGTTAAGTACTCAGAAGCTCTTTTTGTAACTTTGAGTTGCCAGAATCCTCGTTTACAGTCAAGCAATGTGAACCATTTTGACCCATGTATCCTCGCAGTTATTTCTTCTACAGTATTTAGTGGGTAGTGTCTTCTCCGTAAGTTTTTATTTATTGCTGAAGGATCTATACAAAGTCGAATCTTATTATTTTTTCTTACAACTACCATGGGCGAGACGGCTGGTGTAGGTTTTGTCACTGGTTTTATTATTTGTTGTGCAACCATACTATCCAACTCTTTTTTCACCTCATCTCTTATTATGTATGGGACTTTTCTAGCTGGGCATATAGGCAGTTTAGGGTTATCTATTAAATCTATGTCATATCTAAATTGTTTCAGGCATCCCATGCCTTCAAATAGGTCTTCTTCTTCTTCTTTAGACAACATATCTACTCTTTTCATTAAGTTCAGTTTCACACAGGTTGCTTTTCCTAATATAGGTGTAATATCTTTGTTGACTACTATAAACTTAATTTCATTTGAGTTACCTTTAATTTGTGTTTTGATATGTGTCTCTCCTATGACTGGAATCTTATGATTTGAGAATGATGTTAGATACCTCGTGGTTGATGGTTTGATGTAGGCTTTTGCTTTATCCGCTATATTTTTGCTTATCACATTACACTGGCTGCCCGAATCAAGTTTGAATCTCACTGTTGTTTCTCTAGGTAAGCTTGCTACTTCATACCAGTCTTCAGTATCTAGGAACTCAGTATCTATTGAAAAGACATGAAGGTTTTCGCTTATTTCTTCTTCCGAGCTCTCTTTTATATTTTCATGTTCAACGGTTTCTATTTTCTTTGTTTTGCAGCACTTGGTAAAATGATTTCTTTTGTTACATGTTTTACATACTTTTCTGAAAGCTGGACAAGCTCTTATGCCATGTGTAGTATCACACCTTCCGCAGTGAAATGTTTCTTGTTCTTTTTCACTTTTTTCTTTACATTTATTTTGTTTATTTATTAATTTCCCTTTATTTCTGTTCCAGGTCACCGCATCTACTGTTGCTGCTTGTTTCATCTTGCTCACCTGTATTTTCACTTGTTCTGCAGAGTGGCAGATGTCTATGGTTTTTTGTAATGTAAGATTTGTCTCCGCAAGCAATCTTTCTCTTGTAGAGTCACTTTTTATGCCAATTATTATGCGATCTCTAAGTATTGATTCTTCTAAGTCGCCATAACCACAGTTTTTCACTTTACTCTTTAATTTGGTGATGAACTCGTCAAAATGTTCTTGTTCACCCTGAGTAATGAGGTTAAACATATACCTTTCGTATGTTTCATTAATTTTTGGCGTGAAATATGCTGTGAACCTTTCTTTTATTGTTTTGAGTGATTTTGACTGTGCGTCATCTAAATTGAATGTATTGAAAATAATGGCGGCGTCGGGTCCAATACTTATCATGAACGTTGCTACTTGTACTTCTGGCGTTTTCTTTTCAAGGTTGGTGGCAGTTGCGTACCACTCCCATTGCTGAAGCCATATTTTCCAGGTTACAGCAGTGTTTTCTGTACCTGTTGTGAAATATTTCGGCGGCTTAATTCCGCTCATGCTCATGGCGTCCTGATTTTCGTCCACGGCTTTGTCCATCGTATTTATTTTTCCCGGGTTTCGGCACCATGTTATGTTGTATCTAATTAAAAGGCCGTTTATTATATATAGGTACCTTTATTATTGTAGTACTTTGCGACAACATTAACTATAATATATGCACAAGTCACCATAGTCGCACAAAACATCGCACGCCATGTTCCTATAATGTCCACTGACGTAAGCGGTGGCGTTTACGAAGGCGGTGCTTTTACGAAGCTTGCTTGGCCTTGCTGACAACCGGGTAATCATTAATCTCCTTGGAAATCGGGGAAAGTGGCTTGTGATGGGCACCCAAACTCCAGCTTGATATCCGGTGCAGGACATTCGTGGTCAGCAGAGGAAGCGTCGCGTCATTCGCCTCTGAACACGCCGAAGTGAATCACAAGTTCTGGTTCCCAGTTGTAAAGGTGAGGATTTTTGTGGAGTTAGCGTTGGGTTGTGCATCCTCCTCCAGGGTGTGGGTGGTTTAGAGAATATTGTGATAATTCGAACGATTATTTCAGGATTCTTAATTGCGCATTCCTGGGTTGTGGCTTCGACCAGCGACCGGCTTTTCAACCTCATCCATAGCCGCCGAGGTGTCTTTCTCCTGAGCTAATTGTGAGTATTAAACCTAGCTAATTACCATAGATGGGCCGTAGGAGTTTTCCCAGTGTTTGCCCCAGTGTTAAATTATTGTTTATTCATGGACCCCGTAGTGACGTGGCGGACGCCACACAGGAACGGCATTTGAATGGAAAACTGGTTGTCCGTTAGATCCGGGCTGATTGATTTCTCCGCTCGGTCCCGTAGGGAAAAGCAAATTAGTTTCACCTATATTATTGGGTCTCCGTATTGTCGATTGCAGGACAGGCCCCAGAGTAGCTCGTTCCGCCGCTGGGAACCAGAAGGGTGTCTGGAGCCCAGACGCGGAACCCGTTCCTGGAGCACGCCTGAAGCTTCCTGCGGGGACGGCTGCACGGCTGGCGGAGCCCGCCCGGCTATCGCGCCGTGCGAGACGGTTTTTTTTCCTACCTCTTAACTTTTATTTTTTATCTTAGTACGGTTTCGGTGGAAACCGGACCTTATAAAACCGGTTTATTTTGTACCCGGTTTTGATCTCGGTACTTAACCGAATTTTACTTTGATGGTCCTGGGCTCGTTCCTTCTTCATCCGGAAGCATTGTGGACATCTTCAGCACCAGGATTCGGGATTATTGAAGTCCCTGGCGCCCAATAACTTAACTAATATTATAAATACATATAACTGGAAGGTTCGGTTAATTTAACACTTAATTTTATTTTTTTTACTTGATCGTAACGTTTCCTCGGAACAGTACTCGGGTATCTCCAACTCCCCACGCCCCAGCTCTTTCTGTTGAAGTTTAAACTGGCTAGCTAGGTTTAAAAATTATTAATAGCTAGAGGAATTTACATTTAATAATTATGTAAAAATTCATTCTGGAACTGTCAATAATTAATGTCGCATGGAAGTCAATCAATTATTAAACCGTGTTTGAATTTAATGTGTTGTTTCCTTCTAGCTTGATCCTTAACCCATAGGGAGAAAATATTTTATGTAACAGTGGCGACCAACGTGTGTATTAGTTGGAGATAGAGGTTACGTCTATTGCTGTACCTTACAAACCGGAGTACTGTTTCTGGAACATTCCATTTATTTTAATCTTAAGTAAGAAAAACCGTCTTGCGGAATCCTTTGTTCATGTTTGTGCCGTTTTATACAATTTTACAATTTACAATTATTTACCTTTTACAATTTTTACTGCGTTATACAATTCAGTTTCGTTTTACCTGTGCCCCAATATACTGTACCAGGACTTTTGTCCTTTGTTATAAGAAAACCCTATTATTGTATTACTCTTTAAGACTGCTATTATTATAACTGCGTTTACTATAGTTATTATTTACACATTGCTCAAGTTTGTAAATTGTGACGGCCAGTTTTAACTTCTATTCGGTTTTTTTTCTCTCCTAGTTTCCATTATGGAACGACCAATTAAATTTAATTTGCTTCGGAAAGATGAGCTCATTTATGAAGTACTGATCCGGGACGCTAAACCCGCCTCAACCGTAGAGGAACTACGTATCCAAATTAGAGACCTCAGTAAACTGGTTTCTTCCGATGAAATCGTGGAGACGGATAGAGATCCGGAGGCGGAATTAAAAGTAATTAAGGCTAAATTGCCGGAAATTGGTGTAGTATTGGATAAGTACCCCACCAGTTTTAAAAAATTTAACCGCGCCAGGGCTTTGGGTTTCCATCTCTTTCATCGTTTGAGTAGGATAACTTCTCCATCTGAGCTTGATGCCGATTACGCCGTCGTTGAAAAGCAACTTAGCAGTTACTTAGCAAGAATCGATTCGGTTAACGCGAGCTTTCACCAATCTTTTACTTCCGCCGAGGAGGCACCGGAGGTGTCCAGTTTGCAGACGAAGGACGTCATCATTTCCTGCAAAAAAGACACGGTCAAGACCCTCGGTGTGAAATTTAACGGGACAGGTTGTGTGAAGGCGTTTATTGAGCGTCTTGAAGAGCTTTGCGAGGCCAGAGGTATCGACGAGGCATCCTTGCATCAATCTGCCCTGGACATTTTTTCAGATGGAGCCTTATTATGGTACCGAGGAATTAAAGCGTTGGTTGGTAATTGGCCGGAACTGAAGAAGCAGTTACTCATAGATTTCGCTCCACCTGATTACGACATGCGTCTCATGTCGGAAATTACGAACAGAACGCAGGGGTTGACTGAGCAGTCTTGTATTTATATAGCGGTCATGGAGAACATGTATAATAGGCTTTCTTACAGGGTACCAGAACACGATCGGTTGGCGCGGATAAAGTACAACATGAGACCGGAATACACTTCGGGGTTGTCATTGTTCACCATCAATACGCTCAGCGAGTTGAAGGAGAAGTGCAGGCAACTGGAGCTGGGCTTCCACAGCAAGGCTCAGTTCCATGAGCCGCCCAAACCGACGTCTTCTTTCGTCGCAGCGGACTTAGCTTACCAAGCCCCGAAGGGTTCAAGGATTGAGGCCGTGCAAACTGACTCGGGTTCGTTGTTTTGTGTTCGTTGTAGGGTTAAGGGGCACTCGTTATCGAATTGTAAATCGAAGGAAATTGTGTGTTACCGTTGCGGCAAGAAGGGCGTACGGGCACCATCGTGCCCTGCGTGTAATAAAAAGCAGAAGGAGGTTCAGTCCTGTCCGACCTGCATTTCAAAAAACTAAAGTCCCGGAACTACAGCCGACATTTTGATAAGTCCGATTGGGACAATTATTTAAAATTTTTAAAGTTATTTTTTAGTACATTAAGGGTGGATACAGTACATTATAAGACTTCGGACGATAGTCGTCCACATTTAACTGTTTCTATTTACGATGACCAGTATTACGGCTTACTCGACTCGGGTTCTTGCATTTCGGTGTTGGGTTCCGATGTCGGTCAGCATTTTATAAGGGCTGGTGCAACTGTGCACGCCGATAATCAGTTGGGCAGCATAGTAACTGCCAATGATTCGCGAGCATCCGTGGAGGGTTATTTATTTTTACCTGTAACTCTCATGGGAGTAACTAAGGTTATTAAATTCTATATTATTCCGGATATTACCACACCGTTGATTTTTGGTGTTGATTTTTGGAAGGCCTTTAATTTGGCACCAAAAATTTTTAATACTTTACCATTTCAATATATAAAACGTAAAAGAGGTCATACTTGCGTCTCGGAGGTTAGGCACCTACAGCCGTTTGATGAGTTAACACCGGACCAGAAGAATGAAGCGGAGTTATTAATTAAAGATTTTGGAAAGGTCTCCTTTGAGGTGAAAGGATTAGGTCGTACCCATCTGCTGCGCCATAAAATAGACACGGGTGATGTTCCTCCTATTAAACAGCGTTATTACCCGTTGTCGCCTGAACGCCTCAAGGAACTCAACCGTCAGCTGGATGAGATGTTGGAGATGGGAGTGGTGGAACCTAGCAATAGCGCGTGGAATAATCCGGTTCTGTTGGCTCCAAAACCAAATGGAGAATGGCGATTTTGCCTGGACAGCCGAAAACTAAATGCGGTCAGTAAGCAAGATGCGTATCCACTACCCTACATCTCCCGCATCTTAGACCAGTTGCGTGACGCGCGTTATCTTTCGTCGATTGACTTAAAATCGGCTTTTTGGCAAATAGAACTGGACTCTGTTTCGTCCAAAGAAAAAACCGCCTTCACAGTCCCTGGTCGAGGTTTGTTCCAGTTTAAAGTTATGTGCTTTGGGTTGACTGGAGCCCCAGCCACTCAACAGCGATTAATGGACAGACTTTTCGGTCCGGAGTTCGATAATAAGGTCTTTGTGTATTTGGATGACATAATTATTTGCTCATCAACCTTCGAGGAGCACATTTCGCTTCTAAAACGGGTTTTAGACAAGTTAACGCAGGCTAATTTGACAATTAATTTACCTAAGTGCTGTTTCTTTCGACGTGAACTAAAATATCTAGGTTATATAGTGGATGAGCGAGGCTTACACACTGATCCGTCGAAAATTCAGTCAATTGTCGACTTTCCAACCCCTACAACTCGTAAGCAAGTAAAAATGTTCCTTGGAACGGCCTCATATTATAGACGTTTTATTAAAAACTTTAGCTCCATAGCGGCCCCTTTGAATGCGCTTACGAGTACTAGTAAAAAAGCGCCACCTTTCAAATGGACGGCTGAGACCGAATCCGCGTTCTCAACCTTGAAAGAGGCATTGGTGTCGGCTCCAGTATTAGCTTGCCCAGATTTCTCTCAACCTTTTGAGATTCATTGTGACGCGTCCAGTTTTGGGATAGCGGGCACTCTGACTCAGGTTGTAAACGGGGAGGAGCACCCAATTGCTTACTGTAGTCGTTCGCTTAATCCGGCGGAACGCAATTATTCGGCGACGGAGCGTGAGGCACTCGCGGTAGTCTTCGCCGTGGAACACTTTCGTCCTTACGTAGAAGGCGGGCCTGCGTTTAAAGTGATAACCGACCACTCTAGTTTAAAATGGTTCTTTAATTTAACCAATCCCTCTGGGCGATTGGCCCGTTGGGGTTGTCGGTTATCACCTTACAATTTTACCATTGAGCACCGCAAAGGTAAGGACAATGTGGTTCCAGATGCCTTATCGCGTGGCGTTCCGGTGCTGGAAATTAAAGCGTCCGACACTGACACTTGGTTTAAGGGGGTTTGGGATAAATGCGTCAGTACGCCTAGGTCGTGCCCTAACTATATTATAAAGGGGGATAAACTTTACCGCTATTCAAAAAATAAATTCGGGGTCGCCAGTGATAATGATTGGAAGCAGGTAGTACCGGAGAGCAATCGAGAAGAATTGCTAAGGAGTCACCACAGTGGCGAATTATCACCACACTTTGGAGTATTTAAAACTTATAAAAGACTCGCTCTCCGATACTACTGGCCTAACATGTACAAAGATGTAGTTAGCTACGTTGGTAAATGTGATAAGTGTGCTGCATACAAACACTCACAACAGCCTCCTTCCGGTCTTTTAGGCGATGCGAAAGACTGTTCCAAACCATTTGAAACAATAAGCATTGACTTGGTAGGTCCGTTACCACGGTCAAGATCGGGATTCACGTACCTGTTGGTTGTCGTGTGCTGTTTCACGAAGTACTGTCTACTGTTTCCTTTACGTAGAGCTGTTGGTAAAGCTATAGCACAGAAACTGGAGGACGGCGTTTTCCTGGTACACGGTATACCCCGTACGGTGATAGCAGACAACGGGACGCAATTCACGGGCAATGAGATTCGTTCACTACTACAGAGGTACAAAATACCTCAAGTTCACTTCACACCTCGTTATTGCCCAAGCGTGAACACCGTAGAACGCTATAACCGTACCATAATGACCGCAGTATCAATACTCGTGGAAGATGATCATCGATCTTGGGACGTAAACATTTCTAAGATCCAATTCGCTATGAACACCTCCACGAATGAAGTTACTCGTTTTACTCCGTTCTTCCTAGTGCATGGCAGAGAGGCAGTTAGTAGTGGTGATGTCTTCGGCATTGATACCGTAGCACAGCCCACTCTAGCTTGCGCTTCTCGCAGTTCTTATGCAAACCAGCTGGGAACGTTAGGTAGTATCTTCGATAAAGTAAAGGATGCGCTCATCAAGTCACATACTCGTAGTGCTCGTTATTATAATAGTGGTAGGAGACACGCGGAGTTCGAGGTTGGCGACACTGTGTGGAAGAAAACATATCCACAGAGTGACGCCTCCAAATTCTTTATGGCCAAATTGGCACCTAAATACGAAAAATGTATAATTAGGAAAAAACTTTCACCCTTAGTGTATGAATTGGAAGGCTGTAGTTCCGGCAAAAATCTGGGCACATGGCATATAAAGGATTTAAAACCACCATGTGGCCATGTTTAATTCTTTTTTTAAATTTAATTAATTACAATTTAAAATGAAATATTTTGCATGTTGTAGTTGGTCGCAGTAACCATTGAGGGCTGTATATGCCTTGTGGTTGCTGGTGTGTATTTTTGTACTGTGGGATTTATTTTCACAGCGCTATATTACAGTTGGATAAAGGTATTTTCCACTGTTTTTACGGTTTGTAGTGGTACACAGGTTTCTACTGTGTCCACATTTGTTAACCATATTTGGAAGTGGTTGTTGCATGATTAACAACCCTTTTGGGAGCCTATACCTCCGGACTGCTGGTAAGGCGGCAAAGTGATAGTCCTGAGATTGGAGGCCATTATGGCGGGCGTGTAGGCTGCATTGATGGAATACGTTCAAGATGGTATTTATTTGTTAGGGCCGAAGGCCGTCACTGCCCATTTATGAATGACGGTTGGCCGATTGGCGTTGGCTTGGAGAATTTAAGTGCTTTCAGTGGATGGTTTGGGTACCAGTCCAGCATTATCATCGGCAGTTACTCATTTGAGATGTGAGGCGTGGTGTACGATTGAGTAAGGTTGTCTGTCCTATATGAATATAGTGGGTCAGACTGGGATAGTTCGTCGTCGGTTATTTGCGCTATGTTTAATCTCTTTGGAGCTTGTTTTTTACATGTTTAGAAATGGATTAGACTCGTCCCAGGGGTAATAATTTATGAGACATATCACAAAATGATAGTATTCGTACACCAGCTTCCATATACGTATTTCCCCAATCTTGCTTTCAGGCTTGAACGGTGTAGTTTTGTTGGTGAGCAAGTTAGGTGCTTTGGAGTCTGCTTTGACGCTGGAGGGCCAGCGTTGAGATTTGCCCTAGTGGGTCAAATCTCTGGTGGTTGGGGAGGTACTGTTACAATTATTTGTTGGACCGGGCATAGGTTGATATTTCGCGGCTGTGTTTATATAAAAGTAAAACATATACCTGCATTCATTGGCGTAACATTCCTTTAAATCGTTAGTTTCACTTCTCAGCATTAAATCTCTTGTCTAAAACCTTTTAAACTGTTTCACAATATTCATTGGTTCCTAAACATAGGTTACTTCTTGTTTACTTTCCACATGACAGATAGGTCACACGTCAGTTTTGACAGTTTAAGGCGCCATCTGGTGATCGCCGATTAACTATTATAAAATAATCGATATTAAAGCATATTGTTCAAAACCTCTTAAATAATATCGTTTGACCCATTCTTTAATAATTCTCAGTTTTTAGTAAAAGAAATTAATAATAAAATAAAATATCCGTAAACGGAAATGATTTGGTTTTTTCAATAGGGACTTTTTTCTCGAACCTTCCTTAGCCGCGTCACATTTTTAATCTGTGAACGTTGGCGTATTTTGTCTCTGATAATTGTGTTGACAGTTTATAATTGTGTTTTTACCCAAATTATAAATAGGACCAATACCCCAATAAAAGCTGTTACTGAATCAATAATTGGAAGAGAACGATAATGGAGAATGGAATAGTATTGGATATCGTTGTGTATAATGTGTTGCAGACTTTTAGAAGTGTCGTTGGACAGTTTTAAGGTGAATTTGTGGTGCTGGAGTTTCTTCTTGTTGACCGGGTAATCATTAATCTCCTTGGAAATCGGGGAAAGTGGCTTGTGATGGGCACCCAAACTCCAGCTTGATATCCGGTGCAGGACATTCGTGGTCAGCAGAGGAAGCGTCGCGTCATTCGCCTCTGAACACGCCGAAGTGAATCACAAGTTCTGGTTCCCAGTTGTAAAGGTGAGGATTTTTGTGGAGTTAGCGTTGGGTTGTGCATCCTCCTCCAGGGTGTGGGTGGTTTAGAGAATATTGTGATAATTCGAACGATTATTTCAGGATTCTTAATTGCGCATTCCTGGGTTGTGGCTTCGACCAGCGACCGGCTTTTCAACCTCATCCATAGCCGCCGAGGTGTCTTTCTCCTGAGCTAATTGTGAGTATTAAACCTAGCTAATTACCATAGATGGGCCGTAGGAGTTTTCCCAGTGTTTGCCCCAGTGTTAAATTATTGTTTATTCATGGACCCCGTAGTGACGTGGCGGACGCCACACAGGAACGGCATTTGAATGGAAAACTGGTTGTCCGTTAGATCCGGGCTGATTGATTTCTCCGCTCGGTCCCGTAGGGAAAAGCAAATTAGTTTCACCTATATTATTGGGTCTCCGTATTGTCGATTGCAGGACAGGCCCCAGAGTAGCTCGTTCCGCCGCTGGGAACCAGAAGGGTGTCTGGAGCCCAGACGCGGAACCCGTTCCTGGAGCACGCCTGAAGCTTCCTGCGGGGACGGCTGCACGGCTGGCGGAGCCCGCCCGGCTATCGCGCCGTGCGAGACGGTTTTTTTTCCTACCTCTTAACTTTTATTTTTTATCTTAGTACGGTTTCGGTGGAAACCGGACCTTATAAAACCGGTTTATTTTGTACCCGGTTTTGATCTCGGTACTTAACCGAATTTTACTTTGATGGTCCTGGGCTCGTTCCTTCTTCATCCGGAAGCATTGTGGACATCTTCAGCACCAGGATTCGGGATTATTGAAGTCCCTGGCGCCCAATAACTTAACTAATATTATAAATACATATAACTGGAAGGTTCGGTTAATTTAACATTTAATTTTATTTTTTTTACTTGATCGTAACGTTTCCTCGGAACAGTACTCGGGTATCTCCAACTCCCCACGCCCCAGCTCTTTCTGTTGAAGTTTAAACTGGCTAGCTAGGTTTAAAAATTATTAATAGCTAGAGGAATTTACATTTAATAATTATGTAAAAATTCATTCTGGAACTGTCAATAATTAATGTCGCATGGAAGTCAATCAATTATTAAACCGTGTTTGAATTTAATGTGTTGTTTCCTTCTAGCTTGATCCTTAACCCATAGGGAGAAAATATTTTATGTAACAATACACATAATGTTTCTTGTTGCAAGATAATATTTGTTAGACTTACCTACAAGCAGATGTTCCGGGCCTGGCTATTTCTGAACGTGAGTTTAAATATTTGTAGTCGCACCCATGATACAAAGTTCCTTCTTCTTCTTCTTCCTGCCCTCATCCCATTCTACTTGGGGTCGGCGCAACACGTTTTCTTCTTCCATTCTCCCCTATCAGACGTCACATTATCATTTACTCCTTTTTCTTTCATATCATTCCTTAGACAATCCATCCATCTTTTCTTTGGCCTTCCTCTTCCTCGCCATCCATCAACATTCATACTCATCACTTTCTTAGTCACATGGGTGTCATCCCTCCTCATCACATGTCCATACCAAGATAGACGATTCCATTTCATTTTTTCTGTAACAGGCGCCACTTTCAAACTTCCCCTTATAAACTCATTCCTTACTTTATCCATTCTTGTCACTCAACACATCCATCTCAACATCCTCATCTCCGCTACATGCAATCGTTTCTCATCCATCTTTTTCACAGCCCAGCATTCCGATCCATACAGTACGACAGGTCTAATCACGGATTTGTATATTTTCCCCTTTAACTTGAGGGGCATCCGTGGGTCGCAAGTTGTTCCGGTGACCTGTCGCCATTTCATCCATCCCGAGTTGATCCGGTGTGTTATGTCCCGGTCTACATCGCCGTCTTCTTGGACAAGCGACCCGAGGTACCGAAAGACGGAACAGACTGGTATGGGCGTTCCTGCAAGAGTAATGGGCACAGGACTGGAGAGACCGCCAAAATCGCAAAACAAATACTCTGTTTTGGTTCTGCTCAATTTCAGGCCAACGTTCTCCAGTCTTTGCCACCACACCTCCAATCTGTTCTGGACCTCTAGGCCGCTCTCGGCAATCAGCACAATGTCGTCGGCAAACAGCATGCACCAGGGGGCCTCTTCCTGGATGTCCGACGTCAGAGCATCCATTATCATCAGGAAGAGGTACGGGCTGAGAGCCGACCCTTGGTGCAAGCCAACCGCTACATTGAAGCTGCCGGTAGTGCCCGCATGATACAAAGTTCCTTAGGACTACATTTTTTCGAAGTTCCCTAGGCCTACCACCTCCAGTGGGAACAACCAAGTTTAAAAAAGATATATGTATACAACAAATTCGAAAAGAATAAAAAAACGTCCTAATCCGCTACTCGCCTTCAGTATAGCACAGGTTTTAGTTGCAAAGCATGTTGATCGTCTTTTGTATTTGTGGGCGGATAATGAAGCGGAAACCGTGTTTTCGTTTCTTTCCGTCTTGTAATTTTACATTTCTTATAAGGAACAAAAAACATCTAAAACGAGATCTATAATCCATCTGTGATGTACTTTTTGTTCAACCTTGAGTGTTGGTCTAGTGGTTAGTGACCCTGACTGCTATGCCGGAGGTCGTGGGTTCGATTCCCACCCAACACAAATGTTTGTGTAATGAGCATGATCATTTGTTCTGTGTCTGGGTGTAATTTATCTGTAATATGTATGTATTTAGAAATATATAAGAAGTATGTTTATCAGTATTGTCTAGTACCCATACCACAAGCTCTGCTTAGCTTGGGACTAGATGGCATTGTGTGATAGTTGAAGAATATAAGAAAAACGTTTTGAAAGCGAAAACGTGGATCATATCCAGGGCCTTTTTTGTAGAACAAAATAATTTTCAAGTGACACGCGGGCAAAGCCTCTGACAACATATATTAGGTTTTGCCCGCAGCTAACCCCAGTGGTAGTCGAAGATTATCGCACGGTAACTTACTAAAAGGCGAAAGATTTATACGTTTTGAAGGGAAACTAAAGGCTGTGGGGCGCCGGCTTAGAATTGCGTTCCCCCAATTCATCCCGTGGGTGTCGTAAGAGGCGACTAAGGGACAAACCGGAGGTCGGGCAGCAGCGTCCTCCGTGTACCTACTGCACATCCTCACTGCGATCGCCAACCCGCCTGCCAAGCGTGGCGATTTAAGGCAAATTACCCCCAAAATGATCGAAAGCACAAAAACCAGGCCCCCAGTCCCCGGCAGCTCCGCTATCCCTGGCGCGGGTAGCGGTCAAGGTAACGGCGGAGCAGGGGGTGCTAAGAATCTCCGGAAGAGATCCGGCTACCCACCCCCACGACGACTGGCCCTGGTAACACACAACATACGCACAATGAGGACTGACGAAAAGATCTGCGAGCTGGAAGAGGAGCTGAGCAAGTTACACTGGGACATTATAGGGCTATGCGAAGTCCGTAGAGAGGGGGAGGACACCGTAACCCTGAAGTCTGGTAACTTGCTCTACTACCGGGAGGGCGACCAACAGTCCCAAGGTGGTGTCGGGTTTCTCGTTCACAAGTCCCTCGTAAACAACATAATAACCATCGACAGTGTGTCGAGTAGGGTGGTATACCTAATACTCAGAATATCCAAAAGATATTCGCTGAAGGTCATTCAGGTATACGCACCGACCTCGTCACACTCCGATGATGAAGTGGAGACTATGTATGAGGACGTAAGTAGGGCCATACATAGTACCAAAACCCACTTCACTGTTGTTATGGGGGACTTTAACGCAAAGTTGGGCAAGAAAAGCGGTGATGAGTTGAGAGTGGGGCAATTTGGGTATGGGCAACGGAACCCTAGGGGACAGAGGCTGGCCGACTTTCTGGAGAAAGAGGAACTCTTCATGATGAACTCTTTCTTCCAGAAGCCACCTCACAGGAAATGGACCTGGTTGAGTCCCGATGGTTTCACGAGAAACGAGATAGACTTCTTCATGACCGACAAGAAACGGATATTCAGTGATGTCTCTGTGATCAACAGGGTAAAAACCGGTAGTGATCACCGAATCGTAAGAGGCTCGCTGAATATCAATGTTAAACTTGAAAGGTCCAGCCTGATGAAGTCTACGCTCCGACCTACTCGGTCCCATATTCAAAACCCCGAAAGCTTTCAACTCGAGCTCTCTAATCGCTTTGCTTGCCTTGAGAACTTAGTTTCAGTGGACGAGATCAACGACGGGCTAGTGGAAACTGTCCGCACGGTAGGCTCTAAGTTTTTTAGACCCTGCCGTAAAGATAGACCTCAGAAATTGACCGAGCAAACCTTAAACCTCATGGCTGAACGACGCTTGCTACAGCTGCAGTCTTCCGATGACGCGAAGTCATATAGGCAGCTCAATAGACGTATATCTAAGTCCTTGCGACACGATCTGCGTCTCTTTAATACGAATCGTGTTAAAGAGACCATACAGCGAAACCAAGGCTCCAAAGTGTTCGCAAAGGACAAGTCTATTGGGCAAAGCCGGATGACAAAGCTGAAACGGGAGGATGGCAGCATAGCGTCGACCAAAGCAGAGGTTTTAGGCGAGATCGAGAGGTTCTATGGACAGTTATACACTTCGGTCGCAAAGCCCGTTGACAGCTTGGTAAGAGATCCAAGAGCCAAGCTGTCCCGACATTATACCGAAGATATCCCGGACATCAGTCTGTACGAGATTAGGATGGCCCTGAAGCAGCTTAAGAACAACAAGGCGCCGGGCGAGGACGGAATCACTTCAGAGCTTCTGAGAGCGGGTGGAACACCGGTACTTAAAGTCCTCCAGAAACTCTTTAATTCCGTCCTGTCCGAGGGCAAAACGCCTCAAACGTGGAGCAGGGGTGAGGTGGTGTTGTTCTTCAAAAAAGGTGATAACAGCCTATTGAAGAACTACAGACCCATCACGCTTCTGAGTCATGTTTATAAGCTGTTTTCAAGGGTTATCACGAACCGTCTCGAACACAGACTTGATGACTTCCAGCCTCCCGAACAAGCCGGTTTCCGAAGAGGCTATAGTACCATAGACCACATCCATACGCTGCGGCAAGTTATACAGAAGACCGAAGAGTATAACTTGCCATTATGCTTAGCGTTTGTGGACTATGAGAAAGCCTTCGATTCGGTGGAAACATGGGCGGTACTTGAGTCACTCCAGCGATGCCGTATTGACTATCGGTACATCGAGGTGTTGAAGTGTTTGTATAATAACGCCACCATGTCGGTCCGAGTACAGGAGCAGAGCACGAAGGCGATTCCATTGAGAAGAGGCGTAAGACAGGGGGACGTTATCTCCCCTAAACTGTTTACTGCCGCAATGGAAGACGCCTTCAAACTCCTGGAATGGCAAGGACTTGGCATCAACATCAACGGCGAATACATCACTCACCTTCGGTTTGCCGACGACATCGTAGTCATGGCAAAGTCGATGGAGGAACTCAGCATGATGCTCGATGGCCTCGACCGAGTTTCACAACGGGTGGGCTTGAAAATGAACATGGACAAGACGAAAATTATGTCAAATTCCAATGTTGTGCCCACCCCAGTCTCTGTTGGAAACTCGGTACTCGAAGTTGTTGACTCATATATCTATTTAGGACAAGTAGTCCAATTAGGTAGGTCCAACTTCGAGAAAGAGGTCAACCGCCGAATCCAACTCGGTTGGGCAGCGTTCGGGAAGCTACGCAATGTCTTTTCGTCCGACATACCTCAGTGCCTCAAGACGAAAGTCTTCAATCAATGTGTGTTACCAGTGATGACTTACGGCACCGAAACGTGGTCTTTCACTATCGGCCTCATCTCAAAGCTCAAAGTCGCTCAGCGAGCTATGGAGAGGGCTATGCTCGGTGTTTCTCTACGTGATCGAATCCGAAATGAGGAGATCCGTAGACGAACTAAAGTCACCGATATAGCCCACCGGATTAGCAAGCTGAAGTGGCAATGGGCAGGCCATATTGCTCGCAGAGCAGATGGCCGATGGGGTCGAAAAGTCCTAGAGTGGAGACCGCGGACGAGCAAGCGCAGCGTAGGACGTCCACCAACGAGGTGGACAGACGACCTTGTAAAGGTCGCCGGAACACGCTGGATGCAGGTCGCTTCCAACCGGTATATGTGGAGATCTAAAGGGGAGGCCTATGTTCAGCAGTGGACGTCCTATGGCTGAGATGATGATGATGATGATGATGAACTTACTAAAACACAGTCACAGCTATAATTGTATATTTTAGTTAGATTATTTATGCGATTTGTGAACAAGGAAGATGGATATCTGTTACTCTTTCTCACAGAAACATCATCTTCCTGCCCTTATCCTATTTTATTTGTGGTCAGCGCAACACGTTTTCTTCTTTCATTTTCCCCTGTCAGACGTCAAAGTATCATTTAACTCCTTTTACATTCATATCCTCACACAATTTTTCCATCTTTTCTTTGGCCGTATTCTTCCTCTCCACCCATCAACATTCTTTCCCACAGAAACTACTAAACGGGTTTAGAATAAATAAATATGGCACAGATATAGGTTATAATTTTGATTAACCAATAGGCTATTTTATAACCCGATATGACGTTGTTGTCGTGGGATTACTGTTTTTCATGCGGACAACGCCGCGGGCTTGAGGTATTCGTAAATAAGTAATAATAACTACAAATAATTAACATTACAGCATTATTTATCTTCTTCAATATTTTTCAATCACCTATACAAACTATATTTCCCTGTAAAACATTTAAATTGACTAAAAACATTCTTACTTATCTTCAAAACAACATTAGTCAATATTTTCCGATAAGCAGGTTGTTTAGAACGTGCCAATGATTTGTATTCATGACCGTTACCTTATTGATAGCCTGAGCACGGCCATGCCAGGATCAGTGGCATAATTTACATGTACCTACTCTGTGGAATTTGGCATGACTGTGTACTATAAATAATGTTACTTTTTACAAAGTTTTATAAGTTATTTATTTAGTTTCTCCTGTCCTGAGGCCTTGTTATGAATTTTCTCATTTTTTTATGTGAACTACCACGGTTCGATGTCATTATTACGTCTCACTGTTCAAAGTATCGCCTGGTGGCATACGGACGGACAGACGGATGGAACGGCGGAGTCTTAGTCACAGGGGCCTGTTTTACTTCGGCATGGAAGCTTAAGAATTACGTCTACGAAGTCTACAAAATCATTACCTAAGTCTTCTCGCTCTCGCGGGCATGCGGGCGGCGAGTAAAGGGCAACTCGCTGCCCGACCATGGACCATGCCCGGGTCGACGGCGCGTTGTGTTCCACGCGCGCCTCAAAGAGCGTCAGCATAATTACGGGGCCCCCTCACTAGAGGGCCAAAGCCTGCCGGGGTCGCGGGACTTACCTCATTACCGTGACCCCGGAACATAAAGGGCTATTGAAGGACACCGTGGATTTTAGTCAGTACAAGTCTGACAGTCCCTCTCGCCCTGCCCGGGGTGGGAGGAATCATTTGATGATTTTACCACGCAAAAAAAAAAAAATGTTCCCGCTCTGAATGGAGCGGAAAGTACTATCAGCCTTTAATGTTTCCACTGCTGAGACACAGACCGCCTCTCTATGAGAGGGAGTGGGCCATAATCCACCACGCGGGCCCAGTGCATGTTGGCAGATGCCACGTGTCTTCGAATTTTTGGTTCTTGGATATGCCGGTTTCCTCACGATGTTTTCCTTTACCGTTTTGAGAGCAATGGAGAATAAATAAATTACACAAAAAAATGCGCCGGTTCGAACCCACGACCTACAACTTGTAAGTCGGGGCCGATACCACTGAGCAACCACTGCTATCGTACTGACTAAAAACCACCTTATTCCATCAATTACCATTTGCATTTCAGGGCCGTTGTAACCTCTTAAGATATCCCCGTGACCCTGGAAAATCTTTACGCCTTGACCAAGGCCGTATAAAAGCCAATTGCATTTATATTCCGTCAGCATCTGTATCATCAGTCAACTCACGAAACAGATTACTGCTCTCAGTGTTACAAATTACATGGTCTGACGAGTAATGTTTCATTTTAATTTTTAATCTCAAACAAAAATAGAGTGGTGTTATAATTGGCATGTCCGTCTGTGGATTTATGTGTCTGTCTGACTGTAGCTCTGTAGCTCTTTAGGTGCTGATAAACTTGAGCATTCACTTGTAATGAGCATTCTTGTGAATGTTACATTAGAGAAAAGAAACGAGAGCGTTTTAGCGAGCATTCTAATGAACGTTCTGGTGAGCTTTTTGCTGAGCTGACTGTTACGAGGGCGGGTCAAAAAGATCGCGGAATGCGAGGTAGGAGTGGGGATAGCACTTTTTTTTACCGTCAGTACTTGGCGACTCGATCGGTTCATTAAACTTTGAGATTTTGCTCTATAAACTAGTAAATCGAGAAGAGAACAGTGACTAGGAAAAACTGACTGACATTTTCATCATTCGTCATTGAAGTTTTAATTGATCAAGTGAAGATTTTTTCAGTTTTATGATAAGTACCAATTGACACACATGCGGTAGGATATATTAGATATAATATTATTATACAATTGGTGCTCGTACAACATCATCATCATCATCAGCCGGAAGACGTCCACTGCTGAACATAGGCCTCCCCCTTAGAATTCGCCACTTGCATCCATCGGTTGCCCGCGACCCTCACGATGTCGTCGGTCCACCTAGTGGGAGGCCTACCTACGCTGCGTCTTCCGGTCCGTGGTCGCCATGAGCGAACTTTTCTTCCCCATCGGTTGTCAGTTCTACGAGCGATGTGGCCTGTCCATTGCCACTTCAACTTGCAAATTTTATGAGCTATGTCGGTGACTCTGGTTCTTCGCCAAATATCCATGTTCCGGATTTTATCCCGCAAAGAAACTCGTACAACTCACGTCATAAATTAATTACGTGAACACAATAGAAATGATATCGCTTAGAATCCAATTACCCTTTCAACTTTTCATTTTCATACATTAATATGCAAAGCTGCCTTTAACTTTATAAAAACGAGGCCTAAATATGCCTATTACTATAATGAGTATGTATTTTATTGTACTTCTTTAGGTAGGCTAGTATTGTAATTGCTAAGTGTCGTCCTGAAAAGGTACGTTTTGTGTCGTAATAAATTGTTGTATAATTTTATTTACCTACACTTGATTTCAAGTGCTGAAGGTAAGTTCCGAAAATGGTTCTGTATTTAATTAGGTATTGAAAGAAGTTTAAACTTTTAAACACACAATTTTATTCATCATTTTTTTATTTAATAAAAAACGTCACACCACCTTAGGAATTTCGTGTATTGTGGTATTAAATGTTATGTGAAAGCTTATAGAGCCGGAATAAATACCAATATTTGATCGGAGCGGGAATCAAACCCGGGATACCCACCGTAGCAGTCAATCCCTCAGGTACTGCTTTCAGTGTACCATCTAAATAAACAAACTCCTTTAAAAAAAACCGCCCGAAAATTTTAACTGATACCTTCATTTTTGCTATATTGTACCTAAGTACTATAAATTCAACGACGATTTTTATTCGTCTCTTTTTACATAAGCCCTCTTTCATTTTTAAAAGGTCCTTTAATATATTAAAAATATACAGCATCAAATTAAAACAGCGTTCCAGTGCTGAATGATACGATTTTACGCTTTTTAAACACCCCGTTTACATATTAAATACCTTTATGTATTTTTATTTATTAACGTCAAAAATTTTGTTTGGATAGGTTACAAAATTGTGTGGGGAATTGTATGACGGTTTAAATCAAATAGTAAGTTTATTTAGAATTATTTATGGCAATCAAACTGAGCAAATATTATTGTTCACGCAGAGAAATGTATACGAGAACTTCTGGTTGCAACCGTGACAACAAGACTTACTAGTTGACTTTACAACATTTCTAGTAATAAATACTAAGTAAGAAGTAGAGATAACAAGGACTTAGTATTTATTACTAGAAATGTTGTAAGTCAACTAGTGAGTCTTGCTGTCACGGTTGCAACCAGAAGTTCTAGTATAGGCAGCCAGACATTTCTCTGCGTGTTGGAAAATTACTTTTATTTATTGTAAATAACATTTTATGGTAGAGCTTTAGGGAAACAGTGTATAAGACGGGGACGCGAGGTATAATAGGGACATTCCCTTTTTTAAGCATACTTAACACAACACTAACGTAGAGCAAGCGCCATCCGGAGGTCATTTGCAAGCGGCCATTAACAAATGGCGTCCTGTTGGCGCATGCGCTACGTCAGTATTGTGTTAAGTTTGCCTTAAGTAATAATATTAATAATAAATGCCGCCTGAATAAAGTATTAAATAGTCTTTTATCAGGCGGAAATAAGGTGCGCGCCTTCAATAGTTGGGTCATGCCGGTTCTGATGTATTCTTTCGGCATACTCAAATGGACTCAGACGGAACTTGACGCCCTGGATAGAAAGGTCCGCACACTGCTGACTGCAAATCGGATGCATCACCCATGGTCATCGGTTATGAGACTGTATATCCCGCGGAAGTGTGGAGGTCGTGGCTTCCTCAATGCTAAGACCTTGCACAACCGCGAGGTATGCAGTCTCAGGGAATACTTCCTTGAAACCGACGTGGGGATGCATCGAGATGTAGTCTCAGTGGATAAAGGCCTTACCCCGCTCTCCTTGGCTAACGAGAACTGGCGCAAACCTGTGGTATTGGATACTAATGATCGCAGGGAGGTATGGCAGAGCAAGGAGCTACACGGACGGTTTTACCGGGCCCTTCATGGGCCTGATGTAGACCTTTTGGCGTCTGTAGCCTGGCTACGTTTCGGTGACCTCTTCGGGGAAACCGAAGGTTTTGTCTGTGCGATTATGGATGAAGTTATCATGACGAACAATTATCGGAAATATATTGTCAAGGACGGTACGGTTGACATCTGTCGGGCATGCCACCGTCCCGGTGAGTCGATCAGACACATTGTTTCCGGTTGTTCTCGTCTTGCTAACGGCGAGTACTTGCACAGACACAATCTAGTAGCTAGGATTATCCACCAGCAACTTGCCCTGCAATACAACCTTGTAGATTCTGAAGTACCATACTACAGGTATGTGCCCGACCCAGTTCTTGACAATGGTCATGCCATATTGTATTGGGATCAATCTATCATCACTGACAGGACTATTGTAGCCAATAAGCCTGATATAGTGGTGGTAGATCGCCGAGAGCGCCGTGCAATGATTGTTGATATCACCGTCCCTCATGACGAAAATCTCGTGAAAGCTGAAAATGATAAAAAAATCAAGTATCTTGATTTAGCACACGAGATTGTCGACATGTGGGACGTGGACTCAGCAGTCATTGTACCGATAGTCGTTTCGGTCAATGGACTAATTGCGAAGAGCCTCGACCAACACCTTAAGAGGCTCTCATTGTGCAGCTGGCTCAAGGGCTTGATGCAGAAAGCAGTTCTCTTGGACACGGCTCGCATTGTGAGGAGGTTCCTCTCTCTAGAGCCCTAACCACCGGCACCTTGGACCCTGTTCCCGATGCTAGTGGGCCACTATTTTTTATATTTTTAAATGTTTTTAATATTTTTTATATTAATATTTAAAAATGTAAATAAATATGTAAAAAAATGAATAAAGATAATAATAATATTCCACAACTATCACACAACGCCATCTAGTCCCAAGCTAAGCAGAGCTTGTGTTATGGGTACTAGACAACTGATAAACATACTTATATATTTCTAAATACATACATATTATAGATAAATTACACCCAGACACAGAACAAATGATCGTGCTCATCACACAAACATTTGTCCTGGGTGGGAATCGAACCCACGACCTCCGGCATAGCAGTCAGGGTCACTAACAACTAGACCAACAGGCCAGTCAAGTGTGTGATTTTCCATCATTCCCGCGTCCCCGTCTTATACACTGTTCCCTTATGTCTGATTTTGGAACATAAAAGGCCATAGAAGGAAAACCGTGAATTTCAGTCAGTACAAGTCTAACAGTCCCTTTCGCTCCAATCAGGGCGAGATAACTAATTTCAGGATTTTACAATGTAAATAAAAAGCTTCATGTACATATACCGGCACGGTTCTTGAGCGCTCGGCGTAAGAGTGGGGATCGCTTCGCGCATCGTACACTTATCGACAAATGAAACGTACAATAAAACAAATAAAACGCACAAAAGAACGAATCCCGAGTGGCGGCTATGACGCGATGCGCTACGGCACGCTACGCGGGCCAATCACTACACTTTCCCCACCCCCGTTCCTCACTTCATCTACCAAAGGGACCTAATAACCCACTTCTGCGCAGGTGAAGGTCAGCGCTCAAGATCCATGCTGGTATTTGTAGGCACGGTTGACGTAGTGGTTGAATATTAAATTGATTGTTGCGCTGCGTGTAACGGGTTCGAATCCCGTATTTAACAAATATATTTGTGAAAATATACAAGAAGTTTTTCCTGACCTGTACCCTGAGCACGAGTTTTCAGTATTTGAGACGTAAAGTAAACTGGAACTTTGACAACTTCAAATTGACAATTTTCAAGGAAAAAATTAGTTCCTACTTCGCACACCAGAGGCGCTGTTCCATTTTTTCATACAAGAAACGCTGTAAATACTGGAAAAACGCTGTAAAGTAAAAGAGTGAAAACTCGTGCTCAGGGTACTGACCCCTAATCACAAGATTTCAGTATTTTATTTACAGCGTACTTGAAATATTTACTGCGTTGATTGTTTTGAAAAATAAAAAAATCGCCTCTAGTTTACGAACGGGGAACTATATTTCCCTTAAAATTAACGTCAAAGCTCCAGTTTACTTTACGTCACAAAACGGCAAAAGTCATGGTAAAGCCTCAGGTAATGTGAATTTAAATGTTTGTTCACGCAATCCACGATACAGGGGAAATCCCTAGGGTGGGTAGTGCAATATTTTTAAAAGAAAAAAAAAGTAAGTGGCACTCGGGGACTGCCGCGGTAAAGCTATTGCATAGCATTATTTATCAACTTATGCTATTATAATTATTTATTTATTATATTTATTACTGTAGTAATTATAATTAGGCTATGGTCAGCCACGTCAATCAAGTGAAACGTCAAGAAACGTTCTCCTCCTTCTCCCTCTCCCTCTTTTTCGTTAGGTTTTTGGAAATTCGGTCGCCGTGCCGCGCTGCGCTCAGAGCCCGCGATAAAAGCTATGCAATAGCTTATTATTAAGGGAAAGACGCAAAACAGTTTTATTTAATGTTGATCACACAACGACTATTCTAAATGAAAAAAATTAGGTTCCACAAAAAACCTTTTAGACTTTTCCATCATTTGTTATCGTTGATCAAATGTCTAATGTCTAGACTCTGGGTCGCGGGACATACGTATACCGCGACTCCGGTTCGCAAAAGGGCTACCGAAGGACACCGTGGATTTTAGTCAGTACAAGTCTGACAGTCCCTCCCGCCCTGCCCGGGGCTGGGAGGACTCATTTGATGATTTTACCACGAAAAAAAAAATGTCTAGACTCATCGGTACACAGAAAAATTCAGAGGCTATTACTTATTTAAACACCCACTTCACGCCGGGGAATTTCAAATAATCATTTTTTATTTAAGTAATAAATGCTCAAGAGTGGCGTGAAT